>JAZFAV010000001.1:4249166-5725000 GCA_037954035.1 Rosalia funebris
CGTGATAGAAAAAAACCAATGTCATTTTTGAAATCAGCGCAAAAAACTACATAAAGATTAGTTAACTAAATCAAAACAATTTTTAAAAAAGTTTTTTTGCAGACCTGTGTTATCTATTGTATAATGATAAATTGTACGTATATTCTAAGACTCGGCTATTCCACGCTCTGGAAAAATCTTTAATAAGCAATCATTTTGGAAACGCTATAAATTTTAGCCGTCGATTCGTTAATATGTGATGTGATATACGAATAGTTGATGTGGACTGTAGTGTTTCATACACACATATAAACATATTTCAGGAAGATTTCATATAACTGTTGACATTCTGTTAAATAAGTCGCATTTAAATTTGTCTCTCCAAAGGTTTTTCACAAGAGCTGCTCCTGACATTAACTGTCTTTCTTGCAACTGATATTTGTTATTCATTTAGTAGTAATAATTTTTCTTTATCAAATACTGTGGCTAATTATAGTAACAATAGAAAACGTGTTAAGTTCAATATTGATTTGTAGTCATACAAATTATGTACTATATAATATTTAATATAATTTTTCAAATAAGAAGCTCTTCAATCATAAGTGCTATTACTGTTATTAAATATGCATGTAATCATGTGGAGGTGGGAAAAATATTTGAACGTTACATAATTATATAGGATAACAGCCACATAGATAAAATTCCAGGTTTACTTTACAAGCTTTCATAAAATAATGTTCTTATTTTTGATTAAATAAAACTGAACTAAAATTGTGTGAAGTCAATGCTGTTTGGTATGGATTATTTCATGTCTGTAAACATGTGGAAGAGGAACAAAATATTTAAATTTTACAAAATTATGTAGGTTAATATAAATTCCATGTTCACTTTACAAGCTTTCATGAAATACAATTAAGTTCTGATTTTTGATTAAATAAAATTAAATTGAAATAACATGAAGTCAATACTATTCTGTATGTCTTCTTGCCTCTCTCAGGTAAGGTATTATCAAGATATGCAAATAAGTATGATGTGCTTATTATATATTAATAAGCGAAATGTGTATTAATATAAACATTTCGTTCAATAAATACATAATATCTTCTTTATTTTCTTGTTATTTATATATTATTTGAACGTATAACTAAGAAATATTTATGAAATATAAAATCACGTAATAAATAGATTTTCCAATTTCCTAATTACATTTCATAAAAACTGAAAAGATGATTGAAGGAATTTTAATATATTAACTATAATGTCAATATATATTTCCATGAAGTTATAAATAAATCAATACCTGAGGCTTTTGTTGCGGGGTTCAATATAGATACTTACATTTTACATATATAAATACATTTAGATTATAATGTTAAAAAGTTAAAATTTTAATAAAAGAGTAAATATTGTATCTGAATATTGATGTTGAACTTAAATCTGGATTAAATAATTTTTGAAAACTATAGTTTCTGAGAAGACAACATAGGGGAAGTGAAACAAATGTGTATGAAACACTGTGAAAAAACATTACAGTGGTTTAATTTTATCAACGATTTTTTAATATTATTTAAATCATTTATATCTAAATAATATTAAAATACCAGTTAGTTAAATGAGTACTCGTAGTATTTATTTTGTCATATAGAGTATGTAGATGCAGCTAGAAATGCGCCTAATCTAACAATAATCTAATAGTTCTTGGGTAATTTAAGTTCAAAGGTGATTCAAATTACAAAAAAAATCTTACTAAAATTAAAGAACACAGGAAACATATTTCATGTTTCCTTAAAAAGTAGAATAAAAACAAGAATACATTTTTGACTGAAACCAGTATTGTTCTTATTATTTCTGTTTTATATTTTTTATTAATTTATATTTTTATATATTTAACAGTAAATTGTAAAACAGTCATTTAAGTAAATTCCTTGAGAACATTTTCATAATAATATAAAAAATCCATTTTATGAAAATAATTTTAATAATGTATAAATTTTTTGCTCCTAAAATTTTTAACTTTCAAATATAGTACATAACGATTATAAATTAAACTACTAGCTAAATTATGTTTAAAAACAATGATAGTGAAGAATGCATAATTGCAATTTTGCTTTTAAACAAATGTGATTATTTGATAGGTAGTTAATTATTAAAAGTAGTAATAATTAATTTCTTCTTACAAATGAATTATTTAAAACAGGAACTATCCAATTGACATGATGTTTAAAATTTTTGTATTTGATGAAATTTTATCGTAATTGTTCTGCTACCATGGTAGATTGATAACGTATTTAGAAATAGAAAAAATCGTCAAAGGACTATTTACGACTTCGGTTTCATTTATCTTATATAAATTTCTATTTAATAGTCTTGGCCCTAAGTAATGTTGGTGTCACGTGTAAATCCTCTAGTGGACGCACTGCCTCAGTCACTCTCAGGAGACCACCCAGGAACCATTAATTTTTATTATATCTACTTTCATGAATTGGAGAAAATATAAACTTATGTTTAAAATGCGAAAGACTGAAAATATTCATGTGTTTTTATATTATAACACGAATCGCGTGATTCAAAATTCGTATGATTTTAAATGGCATTTCATGATTTTCAGGTAAAATAAAATGTATTTGTGTTATCATCTAAATGTGTGTATTAGGTATTTAATATTTTTGTGCCCTTGTGCTTTGGAATTCGAAGATATCCACGTTCTTCGGTCTTTTACTATTAATATTGAACTAAAAGAAAGTAGGACAATATAAAAAAGCTCGTTCGATAAAGTTCCTTTAAACTTTGGAAAAGAGAAATATATAATGAACAAATAATTATAGGTGTCCTTTAGAAGTGGAGTAAATTAGTTGATTCATTATAAAAAGATGAAACAAATACCAGACGACGCGCGACGGATAAATTCTATACGTATATTTGTTCACATAGTTATTTTTGGAAATGTAATATTTTACCCGTGTATGGTTTGTACATGCATGTTGAGCCAGTTTATAAACGCAAGTAACATATAAAGCATTTCATGCAACATGAATACACGTTGCATGAAATACTTTTTAATGACTGTAAGTACATTCTGAAATAAGTGACGGAAAAATTATTATCTACCAGAAAATAAAAAGAGTAGCGTTAACTTCTAGAATGACATTTGATGAACTAGTGGTACATTCAAAATACGATCTATGAGAAAAGCTCAGAAAAACGCTGAAGAACAAGTAGCAGCACAATCAATCAATTGTTGTGCTGCTGTTTGAATTTCCAAGACCTCTCTTGGTTAGTTTGTTTGTGTCGATTTAAAAATGGTCACCATACTTCTTGGACATCAATGTGTATATGCCATATATCCTTGTTACCTATGTAACATTGTTCACGAGCTATTAATAAAGAGAGAAGAAATAATATCGCCGCCTCTTCATATCAAACTAGGTTTAATGAAACAATTTGTAAATGCATTGGAAAAGTTAAGTGATTGTTTTAAATACATTTGCCAAGTATTTCCAGCACTGAGTGTGGAAAGATTAATAGCAGGGAATTTTGATGGTCCACAAATTCGAAAATTTGTAAAATATCCAAATTTTAACAGATATATAATAGTTGTAGAATCTGATCTAGTTATGTATGTGTATGTATAATTCAATATTTATTGGACAATCACAAGGCAAATAACTACCAAGAACTAGTACATAAGATGCTAAAATGTTTTGAAAAATTGGGAGCCAATATGAGGTATTAAGGAAGGTGGGATCATCACGTGATGACAGATTACTGCTAGACCCTACAAAGAGATTATTTATAGCAACAAATATAAAAGAAAATCGTATAAAAAACTTTTTTATAATTCTTAATATTTTCTGCAATTATTCTCTATTTCTTTGTTAGATTTCATATATAAAAAATTCAAAATAAGAAAACTTGCTTATTTTCTTTTGTATTTTTTTACTTTGCATTAATATTTATTAGTATGTTTATTTCAGAAACTAGAGCCAATCAAAAAAATGTAAGCTACTTGCAGCATCAGGAGTAATAATGTACTCAAAATCGACTCTTAAATTACTGGCAACAAATTGACTACTCCCCAGTGTAATCAATAGACAATAACTAAAATAAGAAGAAAAACTGTGGATCTGGAAAGGAGACTTTACCAATGATATCCATACTTGAGTTGAATATAGCCTTATTCCACAATTCACTGTTTAAGCAAGAAACGTTTTGTTACTGTCAGAAATGTAGTCCTTTAAGTTAACAGATATTACATTGAATACATAAATTTACTAAATGAAGAGCGATACGTATATGTGTATGTATAAAAAAAATTCTCTTGTTGTTTTTTATATTGTAGGTACTGATTTTGTAGGTTATAACATATGCTATCTAAGAATATGTAGGTGTAAGTTATTGTATTGAACACATGTTATGTAGGCAATATTGAATACTTTCTCGGTTTGTTTTTACACATTTTCGTTGAAACTTTTGGAGCGGATGAAACTTGTATTACTTATTGTACCTTACTGTTTATTTGGCCAGTATAAATATGAAGCCTGATACCTTTTGTAAATTAAGTAAACAGAAAATTCCCTTTTGAAAATATTACTACTTCTATTCTTGTAATATTCAAAAAAATATTAATTAAATATTAAAGTAATTTACAAAAAAATATTTTGTAAAACATAATAAACAATATTCTGTTTGGTTATGATGATAAATTTTATTATATATTATTTCAGTGAGTACATACTTTCTGTAAATATAAATGTACGAGGTTTGAGAAACATCCGGATCGTGATAATAAATTGATAAAGTAAAATAATTGTACCGTAGAATGCATATACTATTCATTTCATCGCTATTTGCCGAATAAAAAACTATCTTACCTTGCCGATAAACGGAATAGTCTACCTTAGCCTAGCCATAAAAGCAAGCCACGGTATGTTTTGAAATTTTTTATTTGGCAAATAACGATAAAGTAAAGAGTATATATGTAAGTGCATTCGATTTTCCTTGTTTAGGTGGTGTGTAATAGTTAAAAATAAATCAAAAATTGATAAATATAACAAACGATTGTAATACTTTTATAATAGATAGAGTAATATAATAGAAAATCTGGTTCTATTATAATACTTAGAATAAACTGCTAGTGCATTGTACTGTTTTTGATTGGACGTTATTGATCTATAGGTTATTTACTAAAGTAATCCATCGGTATTATTTATTTAAATTTTCATGTTGTTAATACTCCTACAGACGAGATGTTCACATCTCGTTTTGTGGAAGCCATTCACCATGTTCTGGGTTTATGGTTATTGCGTATAAGGATATGTGATGCTAGTACATTTGATAGCAATATTCTATATTTATTTGACTCTTTAGTTAACACGATCTTTTCGGGAATTCACTTAATACCTTATATTGACATCAGCGTAGAATTTTTGTAGTAATTACGTAATTTTTCTCATCAACTTAAGTACAGAAAGAATTAGTATTTAAAAACTTCTGTAAGTTTTTTTTTTGGTAAAAATGTCATTTTAAAAAATTTTGAATTAAAACATTTCTTCAAAATGGTTTCTTCCTTTAAGTTCACGGTTCACTCATGTTCCATATCTCAATTCTATTTAAGTATTCAATCAATTTCTGTCATGTATCTGTCATTAACGTAAAAATCTTATCCACTGGATCACCTGTTTACTCATTTCAGTTTGAGATTTTGTTATTCCGTATATGTTTTCTTTTTAAAATTTCCCTAATGGCTACCATTACAATGTAAATTCTTTTAATATAGGTAGGCACCTCCACCATAATTTTCAACGATGTTATATATCAATAATGTTTTGCTGTGGCTTTCAATTTCTACCGATGTCATTGTTTACGTCATTAATAATATAACATTTATTTACGTGTCGTTTCCTTATTTGCTTCATCCTTGTGAATCTGTTATTCCGTGTGCACTCTCAGTTTCCATTTTGCGTTAACAGGGGTGGCCTGAATATGCAACTTGTTTTTTAAAATAGCTAAAAGAAGTCTTAACGAAGAGATTTTGTGTGTATTGTTTAGAATCACTTTGGGTAAGTAGCTAAGTAAAGATTTAGGTTAAGTAGTCAAGTTGCAGATCATACATTATCTGTGAGAATAAAATATAAAAGTTTTAATAAACTATATGTCGTAGAAAATGTTGAGAAGACTTTACTACCTAAATTTCATAATCACAAATTCTGTATATTGATTTAAAACTTAATGTATGGTCTGAAACTTCTTTCTTACATAATATAGATCTATCTAATATTTACCACATCAAATATAATTACACTTTTAATGATTTTTAACTGAAAACTTCAATGCAGAAAATTATTCTCAAAAGTAGGTGTGAATTTTCGCATAATCAGAACGCCCCTCTAGATTCCCAGGGATAAGGTATGAATGTCTTCTGTCATCAGCTTTGATCAACTTTTATTTGTAGTGTTAAATAATTATGTACCTAGTTCATAATTACTTCATAATATCAATTGGGTACGAACTAAATTAGCTTAAGAATACTATGAGGGTTTTAATAGAATTATATAATTTTCACAATCATGCACAATACCTTTTATTTCACGAGTATATTTCAGATATATATTTTACCATCATTGAACTAGAAAATCGAATCAAAGCAGACTAAGTGACAGAAATAATAAATAATATTTATCTACAATAAAAAGATAACCTTTATGTTTTTGTCTCTATCATTTTGTAAATCTATACGAGTATATCGTGGGTTTGATAAATGATTTGATGATAATGATATATATATATATATATATATATATATATATATATATATATATATATATATATATATATATATATATATATATATATATATATATATTGAATATTATTTTGCTATAGAATTAGGAAGTGATCGAGATATTGATAAAGAAAAGTGATAAATATTATAATAACCTATCTACTGGATAAATTCATAAGCAACATTTGCAATGTACACATTATTCAATATTCACATAAACTAATACTTCTAATAAAGTTTATTATAGCTTTAGGTAACCCATTTGCTATTGTTATTTAATAGCACTCGTTAGAGATTAAAAAGTTATACTTTTGAATACTTCTGGGAATTAAATTACTATTGGCATGATTTATTTATTTAACATGGTAATAAAGCAAAATAGGGTATTGATTAATTTATGGTTATATCTTTTGATGTTATATCGAAGTTTTATGACTTAATGTAACTGGCGACATTGTGACTGGAGCTAATGTTTACATGAGTATTTTTATAAACCGATTTTTGTTTATACAACGATATTTATACAAAATTGTTGTAAATAATTAAGGAAAGCTTTTGCGACATCGAATGACATTTATAAAACTTCCTGTGGCTTAAGGACTTTGATGTTTAAGATAATCTACTTGCTTGTAAGGCGGTAGTAGTGCTTGTAGTGATAAGGCTATATGTGAAGAATATCTAGAATAATAATAGCCGCAATAAAGTGTTTAGTTCATATGTAATTTTCCCATCTTTAAGATATAAAGTACATATTTCTTCAACTTAAACGAAGGGTTTATATATTCCCACAATTTTATATTTTACGCTAAATTCCGTACAATGTTCCATATTATTATATTTATATTCGGATTAAACGAAAACTTTGTCGACATAGGCATGTCAATTTTCTATTTTTTGAAATCTATATGGCACACTATAACTAATGAAGTCCTAAAGGGGAGAATGCAAAGAACTCCTGAAGTTTTTCAAATATTTCGCTTTGAATGTTTGATCATCTTGTGTATAGAAATTCCCTTTTTAAATTTGATGTTGTTGAATAATAGTTCGGCCCTTGTGTTCCCATCATTTAAAAAAACATATGCCCAATTAAATTTTGCTCCCAATACAATACAAATTTGATATGTGTCTCTTGTAAAATTTATGGGTAATGTCAAGTCACAATTCAGCATAGTTGTAAAGAAGTCAGGCTTATTCTTGTGTATATATGTGTTTATATCACTTTAAGGTTGTTTTGATGATATTTTGCATTTTTATAAAAGTGTTCAAATAAATAGGTGTACAAGAGAGTTTTACCCGATTTTACAGTTCCGTAAATTATAATCAAATATAGTTAGAATATTAGTCAATATACCCACTATTAGTATAGAGATAGGAGAGTAGTACACAATCTATACATAGAGCAAACTGCTGTTATAGAAGTAGAAGGGGAAGAAAGGGAAGTAGGTATTAGGAAAGGAGTAAGACAAGGATGTACTATCACCACTAATTTTTAATCTGTACATCGAAGAGGCGATTAATGTGGTAAAAGATAGAGTAGATTTCGGGATTAAAGTACAGGGACAGAAACTAAAAATGCTGAGATTCGCGGATGATATAGCAGTATTAGCATCTAGTAAGGAGGAACTAGAATCAGCATTGAACGAAATGGAGGCAGTGTTGACAGAGGAATACGGAATGAGGGTGAATAAAAACAAAACTAAAGTGTTAGTGTGCAGAGGGCGCGAGGGCAGAGCAAAAACGAAAGTACAAATTAATAATGAAAGATTGGAGGAAGTTAAAGACTTCACTTATTTAGGAAGTAAAATAAATTGGGATGGAAGAAGCGATAAAGACATAAAACAAAGAATAGCGCAGGGTCGAGTAGCTTTTAACAAAAAGAAAGCACTTTTATGCTCGGGGGTAATAAACTTAGAAACAAGGAAGAGATTTTTGAAAACATATGTATGGAGCACGGCACTTTACGGCTGCGAAACCTGGACGGTAGGGGAAGCAAGTAGGAAGAAATTAGAAGCTTTTGAGATGTGGTGTTACCGAAGAATGATGAAAATACCATTGACTGATAGGGTTAGAAACGAAGAAGTATTGGAGAAAGCCGGCGAGAAAAGGAGTATGTGGAAAAACTTAAAGAAGAGAAGAGATAGAATGGTAGGCCACTTGCTGAGACATGGGGGAATAGTCCGCGATATTTTGGAGGCAGAAATAGGAGTGAAGAAAGGCAGAGGTAGGCCTAGATTAGACTACTGCTCGCAAATAGTAAGGGATGTAGGTTGTAGCACAATTAGCGAAATGCGTAGGTTAGCACAAGATAGGAGGAGCTGGAGGTTAGCGTCCAACCAGTCTTAGGACTGATGACCTAATGATGATGACCCACTATTAACTAACTATTAGCATCGACTACCCTTTGTCAACGCTCAGGCAGCTGATAGATTCTCCCTGGCGAATAAAAGCTTGACCTTTTGACCACGAATTCGTCGATTATATTTCATACATCACCTTCATTCTGAAATCGTTGCTCTACTAAGCTACTTTGTAATAACCTAAAAAGGTGATAATCACATGGTGCAATGTCTGGCAGGTAAGCCGGGTGTGGCAACATTTTGCACTGTAGATCGTTTATGGTTTGACAAGTTAGGGAATTTCTATGTAACTAGGATTGTCGTGTTGTTCTATTATTGATCAATGAATATGTTCAATATAAGGTCGTTTCTTTTGGACTATTTCTGCCAAATGAGTTAGTTGAAAAGCGCAACGTTCATCAATTTTTTCTGGTTTGATGAGCTCGTAATGTAGCATGATTTATTCGTCCCATCTGATATAGAATAGTAAGTTTATTGAAAACGCTACGTTTTGGTGTTGATGTTGTTGGTTATTCTGGTTCCGATGTTTTCAGAATTTAAAATATTCGTAATATATTCATTTTTCATCAGCTGTTACAAACTCTTTTTTTTGTCGAAAGTAATGATAGACAAATATCAACTCGTTCTTCATGTTGTTATTCGGTCAGTTCCATTTTTCTTCCATCCAGTTTTCTTCGTTTTGATTTTTCCGTAAAGTATATAATTTTATGAAAATAGCTTTTTGGGTTACGCCTAATTTTTCTTCAAGTTGATGTATTACTTGGTACTTGCATTTTTTATTTAAAAATTTTTGGGAACTATCTGCGATACGTACTATCGTCAATAACATCCTCACTATAAGTTATACAGATTATCCTTTGAGCCTCAGCAGTACATTTGCTTTGATAAAATTCATAAAGGATGCAATATCGGATATGCATACTATTTATTTTTATTGGAACTTAAATAATATAGTGTTGCAAACGAAATATATGTATTGAACATTTTTACTTCAATGTTCTTATATACGTATAATTTTCTAATACATATGTATAATTGGACAGGTAATAGGAAATAGAATAATAGAGGAAAACTGTAGGAAAACTTTTGAATTAAGAAAGCTTTAAACCACCACTTTTGGAATATAATGACTTAATAGACGCTTTCTTTCTTTGTGAGGCTACATTAATATAATGTAACCTGCTACCTAAATATATACTAAGAAATATTAAGGTAAGGAAAAGTATTGGGAATCTCTGGATACTATATTATATTATGAGTAGTTTTCCCTAGTTTTGATTTTTCAATTATGCAGAAACATTACAACAATTTAATAAAGATAAATTAAAGAATAGTCTATTTTCATTCAGACTATAAGAAAATTAATTTCCGTGAAAGTCATCTCACATAATAATTGTCTTATATGCCATATACGTGTAAGCCATATATCTCGGAATATAAAAATGAAGTATACTACAATAATGTATTATTTCGAAGGTCTCATCTTAAAAAGGTACTATATTACACTCAGAAAAAAGCAAGTATAACTAATCAATATATTACACATATGTAAGGAGTTCCCATTTTCTCTTTTTACTTTGTTACTATTAAAAAATACAAATTTCATGCTCATAAGTACTTCAAATAACAGTTAAAATATATCAACCTGATTTCTTAAAGGTTATTTGGCATCTTCGTGTTTTCATCGACTTTGGATTTTAAAATATATATTTATATATCTTGAATATTTTGGACAGGAGTCATTATTCTATATGAAATGATACTGTACTGTTAATGATACTATTTTGAGAAAATATTATTTCCATACAGATTATATCACGTTATATTTTGATCATGAAAATTGCATTTCCTAATAAATCATTATTCTAATATATATGTGATCTATATCACCTAATGTTTTTAACATTATTATTTATTTACGTGCATAGCGTTTCTGATTGTTACATACTTCTGGTTGTCTTTCAGAATTATTAATTAAATAACTTATCAAAAAATATCTCTTCATATCATTTACCAAAACCCCAGTAATAAACTTGACAATCATTTGACGTTGTAGTTTGAGATTTAAATCATGCTGGTAAAGAAATTAAATAGTTATATATTAATAATTTCTTTATCAAGCGATTATTGGCAACTGATGCAATTTGAGGCATGGTAAAATTCCTAACATTTCGTGGTAGAAATGTTTCATTCGTAGGAGAAGCCATGTAAAAAATATTGAAATATTAATAATTATTGCTTCAAAGACGTCACAGCTTTAGTTAAAATATTGCAGTTTCAATTAGAAACGTGTATACGTAATTCAATTAATAATAGTAATAATAATAATTTACTTTGATTCACATTCGATCTCCTGTTAGGAAAAGTAAGTAAGTAAGTAAATGAGTAAGCTGCTAGGAAAAAGTATTTTCAAACATTCCTTATATGAAACTACTAAAATATTTTAAACTATTTCAAACAGTTTACATTAAACTTCGCCAACACTGGATGAATAAAATAAAAAAAAAAACTAAATATGGGTACGGTAGTAAAAAATGAGAGTTATGTATCATTTTAAAAGCTTATTTTATATAATTTGAACATATGAAATAAAGTATAAAACACTTAAATGTATAAATAAAAACATTTGAAAAAATAGTGGACAAATAGTGAAGAAAAATATATAAAAAATATGTAGAAATAGATCCATTACTTAATGTTATTTTTCTGATCTATAACTTAAAGTTACGTAAATTGAAATCGAATTATATTAATACAAGCAACAGGAATAAAAAGTTAAAAAATATTTGGTGTTACAAACTTGTGAAAATGTTATATAAAAATTCATTCGATATTGATCTTTAATTTAAGCAGTTTTTATGTTACATTAGATATGTTTTAAGTTACATTAAAATACGCTTCAAATCTATTTTTAATATTTTATTGTCATAATTTGTTAAAAATATTGATGATTTTTTAATAAATTTTCCATGTCTTCTATTTCCCGGAATTAAGCCAATTAAATCAAAGAAAAAGTTTTTATTCCAAGGTTAAGATTCACAATTATCAGAGAAAAAAAAGTTTATGCTAAAGCCTTCACTTAAAACACACAAAAATAAAATAATTAAGTTCTATGTAGAAAATTCACTGACTTTTGTCTGATGATGATGACTAAAACCGAAACGTAACAATAAAAAGGTTTTTTCGTTACAATTTAATTAACCGAAATTACAGGAAATCCGAGACAAGTAAAATATAAGTCATACTTACGGAAATCAACAAACATCTATGTATATATTAATAAATATTCGTAATAAGAGATAGTGTATAAAATTATGTAGGTACTAAGAACCATAACCACAATAAAGCAACTGTTTGTATTTTTGGATTAAGGTGAATACATTTAGAGACACTATTTTAATGAAAATGTATATTACTATCTTGCAGTTCAAGTTAAGCAATACTAAAACAATGGTATTAAAACAAACTCTGGTGAGTAAGCAAAATGTTATAAATTCTTACACGTCGTGAGTTAAATGGTAAAAGCCACTTTTTATAGAAGTAAGGAATTCAATCACATTTTGAAACATGGATTTAAAGGCACACGCGTGCTACGTTTCCCATGAGTTCTCGCGGTGAACTGGCACTCGTTCGACAATCTACTCCAAAACTCCTTCACTATTCAGTTCCTTACGACTCCAGGGGCCCTGTTTTAACTCCACATACTTTCGTTCTCATCGAAAACACGTGCTTTGAGAGCGAGGGTATAAGGAATCCATTTAGAAGCAGGAGCGGGTGTAATTAGTTATGTCCTAATCTTTTATACATGCACTACCGTTTTTTATGTCTAATGTATGTATGTTGGTGGTTGAAAAGTGTATTTCTATAGATGAATGTTATTTCAAGATCGGGAGAAGTTGTGCCTGTCTGACTTCATAATTTAGATAATTACTATATAGGGATGGATAAGGAGAATGTTATTCATGTACGTACAATAAATTTCAGTGTATTCTTCTGATAAATCTTGAAGCAAGGAATAAAGTGCAGCAATGTTTTAGAAATGTTAAATATTAATTTTGGTGAGTCTGCTATGAGTAAAACGGAGTTTACGAGTGGTATAAGTGTCTTCGAGAAGGCCGTGAAGACGACGAGCGCCCTGTACGCCTCACCGCATCAACAACCGATGAAAATGTGGAGTAAGTGAAAGAAATGATTATGAACGATCGCCGAATCACAATCAAAAAATCGCTGATGATGTTGGAATATCAGCTGGCTCATGCCATTAAATTTTTTCGGGTATTTTGGATATGAAACGTGTAGCAGCAAAATTTGTTCAATATTGTTGAATTTCGAACAAAAACAGCGGCGAATGCAAGCTGCTCAAGAGTCGCTAAATAAAGTCAACAACGATGTAGAACTACTGGAATGTCATGACAAGTGACGAAACATGGGTTTACGGATATGACGTCGAAAATAAGTTCCTCAAATCCCTAAGTCGCTCCCTAATCCCCTAAGTCGCTAAATAGTTCCAGTGAAGTCATTTTGGATCACTAAGACCGAAAAAAGCTCGACAATTGCAAATGCTCGTCATAGTGCACTATGAGTTCTTACCACAAGGTTAAACGATCAACGAGGAGTACTACCTATAAGTTCAACTCCGTTTGCGTGAAGCAATTTGAAACAAAAAACGCCCGGGTTTGTGGCGAAACAGTTCATGGCTTTTGCACCACAATGCATACTTGTCAGTGAATTTTTGGTCACAAACAACACTGTAATGATGCCCCAGCCTCCATATTCGTCATATATGTCTCCGTGTGACTTTTTTTTGTTCCCAAAAATAAAGAGAATTCTAAAGGACCGTCGTATTGCAAGCATAGACGAGATTAAAAAAGAGCTGAAAGCTAAACACTATACCAAAGATCGAGTTCCAGAAGTGTTTCGGGGCTTGGAATAAGCGCTACGTGCGGAAAACGGACTTTTCCGCACGTAGAACATCTATATCTCGAAATTGGGTGCCCGAGAAAAAATAAACCAATACATAAATACAGAATAGGCGTTTTATGCGACAGTTTTACTTTTTTCAAATAGTCCACCATCGTGCTTTCTCATGACCCATGGACAGGATGGGGTGTATCCTATCCACCTCAAAATCAATAGATTTCATCTGGTAGACTTTACTAATCAGAACCAGTGAAACCTGATTGATACGACACGATTTAATTGAGTGATCGTGCTAAGAAATAAATTTCTCGAATAGTCCATCATTGCAGTGTGCAGTGTTCTATCCACCTAAAAATCAATAGGTGTCGTCTGGGAGACGTCCGTCCCCGATCAGAATCAGTTAAAACCCGGTCGATTCGACACGATTTAGTTGAGTTATCGTGCTAACAAGGAATTTTATTAATGCCGATGACAATGACACACACATACAAATTTTTTTTAAAAATCATTTTCTTTTTGTTTTTAGGCCGAAAAACGAAAAATAAACGATAGAAATTTTTCTTCCATTTTTCTTTGCACGATTACATTACTTTTCCGCTTTAGTTCCGCTTTAGTTGAGTGCGGAAAAGTAAAAAATTATAACTTGCTGATTGTGAGCAATTCTATTTTACAAAAGTATTCTAAAACCCATCTGGATACATGAAATCAAACTGTGTGGCTTAGCCTCTAATTCCAATATTGAAATACTTGAGGATTTCATTCCAAAATTCTGAAAATAATAATAGATGCCCCATGGTTAGTTCTAAATGAAGTCATCAGCCACAACATAAGTGTTGTGAGTGTAAAACAAGAAATAAAGAATTATATAAAGACTAAATGCCCATCAAACAGTTTGGTGACACAATTTCGTAGAAGACTTATTGGTAACCGTAGACTTATGAATCTTTACCTTTATTTTATATATATATATATATATATATATATATATATATATATATATATATATATATATATATATATATATATATATATATATATATATATATATATATACAATGTGATACAACATTTTTTTTCTTAAAACTTCATTATTCATACTAAATAATATGTTAAATAAGCATGTGCTTGTAAATTGTAAATATAATAGAAACGGTATATGAAATGACAAAACAACTAAACAGTGAAAACATTATTGACCTATAAAATGTTTTTATGATAGTTACCTATCGTTATACGTATTCTTATAATAGTTACGTTAGGTATATGATGATGGTTACATATTACATAAATATTTGTATGTAAATTGTAATTATGGTACTCATTTTATTAAATTTATGTCTATTATTTTTATATATATTTTATAGGGTCTTTCATTAGGGACGCTTGAAATTTTTTAGATTATAGAGGCCACGTTGTTAAAGCAACATCTGTGAAATTTATTGTGAATTGTACAGTAATGGTAAGTGTATGGTAAATCATCATGGAAGGTTATAATGGTTAACGATGTGTGAAAATCATCAAACTTTATTTTCAAAATCAGTGCTCTGTTCGAGAAATGTTCCGCGCTAAGTGAGTCAATCGGTTTGATAAATAATCAGTCAACACCCGTATGTCACCGAAATGCAAGGTCTGCTGAAAACATCACTGCTATGCATGTTAGTGTACGAGGAAACCCTAGTCAGTCAATTTCTCATTGTTCACAAGAACTTGGCTTTTCTGCGACTTCAACTTGGCGAATTTTGCGTCGGGACTTGGGCCTGCATCCGCAGAATCGTAACTAACCCAGGATTTTAAGGTCAACGACCATAGACAACGCCGTGCGTGCGCTGATTGGGCTCTGGTGAACTTGGAAGTTAGCCAAAATTTCACTAAAAAAATAATATTTAGCGACAAGACCTAGTTTTGAATGAATTGATATGTGAACAAGCAAAATTGACGGATTTGGGACGATACAAATCCACACGAGATACACCAGCACGACATGCATCTTGAGAAAGTCACTGCTTGGTGCGGATTTTGGTCTGGCGGAATCATCGGTCTGTACTTCTTGCATTGCCATAACCGTCAACGGCGAGCGCTACAAATCGATGATAAGCAACTTCTTGTGGCTTAAACTGGATGATTTGAATACCGACGACATGTGGTTCCAAAAGGACGGCACTACGTGTATACAGCGCATGCCACGATGGACATTCTACGCGAACGATTTGAGGGCATGGTTATGTCGCGCAGCGCTGAAGTAAACTGGCCGCCGAGATCGTGCCTTTAGATTTCTTTCTTTGGAGTTATCTTAAATCGTAGGTCTATGTGAATAAACCGCAAACAATTGGTGCCCTCAAAGTCAATATAACGAGCGCCATCTAGCAAATTCAGCCAGATTTATGCGACAAAGTTATTGAAAATTGAACCTTCCAAGACGTGCCACCAAGCAAAGCCGTGGACGACATTATATCGACGTTATATTCCATACTTAATGCCATAAAATATTCTTTCAAATAAAAATAATAAGCAGACACATAACTTCTTTTATTTATGATTAATAATCGAGCGTCCTTATTAAAGGACCCCTTATTATATTACATGAATTACATAATTATCTACAAACCTTGTAGCTAAATATATTAAATACCATATTTACCACCATTTAATGTAATTTCATTTAAGTAATTTGGTAAGTAATGTGGCCTTTGAACGAGGAAGTTTCCCGGCAAACACTTTTAAAATTAAACTGTTTTGCATTAACTCTTTTTTAAAATGATATGCTATGCTTTAAACTCTTTCCCTTAATTGGCGAAAGCAAATGAATAAAATTCATACATGTAGTAAAAATGAATTATTCATAAAATATATCTATTTCTATTCGAATAGAAAATATTTTTGTAACCGAAGAAGTGAAATTTAAAAAAACGGTCATCATATAATAAAAGAATCACAAGTACGTATAATACCAGTAACTAATGAAAAACTAAACGCAAATTTTCCTAAATTATACACATAAAAGTGGCATAAATAGCGAACACTCTTATTTTCTCTATTTATCTTTATTCGTCAAAGAGTTCAACGCTTTTTTGGGCCGCGTGCCGGTCACAATTGGCGCAGTTCGGCTGTACTTTGACAAAAGCAACAGAGCTGTGTCATGCTATATTTATGAAAATTATATATATATATATATATATATATATATATATATATATATATATATATATATATATATATATATATATATATATATATATATATATATATATATATATATATATTATCATCATGAGGGCATCAGTCCTAAGACTGGTTGGACGCTAACCTCCAGCTTCTCCTATCTTGTGCTAACCTACGCATTTCGCTAATTGTGCTATAACCTACATCCCTTACTATTAGTGAGCAGTAGTCTAATCTAGGCCTACCTCTGCCTTTCTTCACTATTATTTCTGCCTCCAAAATATCGCGGACTATTCCCCCATGTCTCAGCAAGTGGCCTACCATTCTATCTCTTCTCTTCTTTATGATTTTCCACATACTTCTTTTCTCGCTGACTTTCTCTAATACTTATTCGTTTCTAACCCTATCAGTCCACGGTACTTTCATCATTCTTCAGTAACACCACATCTCAAAAGCTTCTAAATTCTTCCTACCTGCTTCCCCTACCGTCCAGGTTTCGCAACCGTATAGTGTCGTGCTCCATACATACGTTTTCAAAAATTTCTTCCTTGTTTCTAAGTTTATTACCCCCCGAGCATAAAAGTGCTTTCTTTTTGTTAAAAGCTACTCGACCCTGCGCTATTCTTTGTTTTGTATATTTATCTCTTCTTCCATCCCAATTTATTTTACTTCCGAAATAAGTGAAGTCTTTAACTTCCTCCAATCTTTCATTATTAATTTGTACTTTCGTTTTTGCTCTGCTCTCGCGCCCTCTGCACACTAACACTTTAGTTTTGTTTTTATTCACCCTCATTCCGTATTCCTCTGTCAACATTGCCTCCATTTCGTTCAACGCTGATTCCAATTCCTCTTTACTAGATGCTAATACTGCTATATCATCCGCGAATCTCAGCATTTTTAGTTTCTGTTCCTGTACTTTAATCCCGAAATCCACTCTATCTTTCACGACATTAATCGCGTCTTGGATGTACATATATATATATATATATATATATATATATATATATATATATATATATATATATTTTAAATTAAAATAAAATAAAACATTTTAAAGTTTAATGGGGATAATGGGATCCCTTGAGACTCGGCGTGGGATCTTTAATTCCCCAGGCCTATGTTCTGTGGACCATATGAAACACTGGCAATTACGCCACTGAGAAAATGAAACTTGGTATTCAGAAAGTATATTCATTAGGAAAAGATGAAACAAATACGTTAAATTGAGATTTATGCTACATTATTTAACGATTTAAGCTTAGATGATGTAATTTTTAATAGCTTTTAAAATATTTGAATACGATTCCATGTAAAACTTTTTAAAAGTTCAAATTTTTTAACTCAAAACTAATAAATTTCTAGAATTGATAAAATCGCATTTCGCACATAATATAATAGAAAAACTGTTACCAATTTTCATACTACTTGCTCTGTGTTATAAATAATTCAGCGAATTAAAGAGGTAATTAATCAGTCATGTATAAAAAGCATCTATAGAGAAGATAATTTAATATAATCATGAAAACATTATCCATTAACTTCAAAACGACGTGCATATGATCTTTACAATTTTTACCAAAAAAATTTTTTTTACTGGAAGTTCGGAGTTTTTCATATAATCGAATATGCGTACTTTTATTACTTTATGTACTCTGGTGTTCTTCAAATTACTTTATAAAGGCGTCTAATGGAAGAAAAGCCTGAAGAATGAAGGAGGAACAGTACAGCTCATACATTAAATACATAAAAACACTCGACATTAATTTGATTTACTCAATATGATTGGAATGTGTTCAGAATTCAGATACGTGTTTTTATTATGGCGCATTATATCAGTTTACTATTTCATAAATAGGAGACCTGTATCCCACGAATACTGAAATATTACACGTTTTTGACGCGCACTTCGTCAACCAAGTTGGCATAATTGGGAGATGATTAAAGTTCATTTTAAACATATCATTAATCGGTTTTCCATGAACCGCGAAATATTCGATTTTCAATTAAAATTCGAACAGTGTTTTGCGAAGCGAGACTCGCCAACCAAGTAATATCATTGGCATAGGATTGGAACGAAATTTAATCATTTCTTAGCCAACTTAGTTGGCGAAACGCGCGTCGAAATACCTCTAATGCAGCAAGAAACACAGGGGACTAGTTTTCCACGAACGAAGAAATATTACACGTTATTCGACGCGCGTTTCGCTAACCCAGTTGGCATAATCAGGAGATGATTAAAACTTGCTTTTAAACTACGAGGGTGGGGTGAAAATATTCCGGTTTGTTGAAGAAAAATGTTTTTTTTCTTATCTTTTGTTACTTTATTTTTCAACGTCTCTATCTAATCTCCATCAAGTCTAATACATTTTTCAAAACGATGCTATAATGATTTTCTCATTACTGACAAACATTTTACCTCCGAGCCTTATTTTGAGGTTAGAAAGCAAATGATAGTCACTGGAGGCTAAATCTGGCGAATACACTAGATGGGGGAACAATTCGAACTTCAATTCGTTGATTTTAACCATTCCAATGACCGACGAATGCGCAGCTGCATTGTCATGGTGAAACAAGGTCTCTTTTTTTGCCAAATGAGGTAATTTTTCCTTCATCTCGTCACTCAAACGATTTAGTAACTACGTAGTATTTACCATTGATGGTTCTTTGGGGTTGGTTTACCTCCTTCATGGTGGACCTAAGTTTTATCAACAGTTATAAATCGATGCAAAAATTCGCTAGGATTTCACTTATGCAGTGCCAAATTCTCGGTGGAAAGGGTATTTCGGCGCAATTTTTGATCGATAGTTAGCAAACGCGGCACCCACCTAGAGTTTCTCCATGCACAAATGTTGATGTAAAATATTGCATACACATTCAGTTCATATCCCAGTAGTCTCAGCTATCTCACTTACTTTCAATTTGCGGTTCTCTACTACGGTTTTATGAATTTTCTCGATCATTTCGGCAGTTGTAACCTCAACGGGGCATGATCCTGAGCATGGTTCACTATCAGTGCACATTTCTTAAACTCAGTATTTGATGACCGCATACGTCTCCAATTTTTCCATTTTCACGTCACCAAGCAAGATGTCTCATTCAATTGGCTGTCAAACATATACTAACAGAGCAATCGACCTGAAAGTTATTAATTATACAAGCAAGTCAGGGATAGTACTGTAGAATACGAGTCAAAAATTAGATCTGATGGCGCTAATTCTGGCTTAGGCCGGAAAATTTTCACCCCATACTTGTATGTCTAGTCTTAATTTTATAAGTTAAACTAATTTTATTAATTAACGAAGTTATGCTTCGTTTCAGTAAACTGTTGTATAAAAATAGTTTTAATTATATCTTGATGATTAACTGACATCAATACCGAAATGCCGCGCTGCTCGAATAATGTATAATATTTCGGTATTCTTGGAAAATTGGTCCTTTGTTTTTGTTTGCTGTTTTTTAATTAATCCGATAGAATAAACCGTGGTTATCCGACAAATAGCCACAACATAAATATTTAAAGAGAAAAAATGGAAATCAGATGTTTAAAACGATGGAAACAAGATGTTAAAAGTGTAAATTCAAATAACGTGTTAAGTGAATAAATTTTATATAAGTGATTTTACAATTAAATATGTTCAGCGTGTAATGTTATTATAATTCAAAAATATTTGATGTAAAAGGGGTGACTGCAAAATATTTATTTGAGTGGGAACTTGAAATAAAACAACATTACCCGTCTTCTGACAAGACAGCTCATTTAATACTTAAGTAGAAAGTCTATTCGTTTAACCGAATAATTAATTACCTTTAAAAATAAAATAAAAGTCTGATTATCACGTGTCATATTATGAAAAATGACGCGGAAGGAAACATCATCTGTAAAGATGTCGATAATGGGAGAAAAAAAATATATATACTTTTATGTTTCATTCAGAAATTTAAATTGACATTCAGAGAGACAGAAATACCGAAGGAAGACATTTTATTATCTGCTCAAAGGCGTTGTTGATTATTTGCTGAAATGATATATAATACACAAAATGAATATAAACAAGCATTTTTTTGCCAATGTGCGAGTTTTCTATAAAAACATTGGTATACGGTAGACTGTAAGATTTAAGTGTCCAGAATTTTATTTTTGAAATAAAATTATTGATTATTATTTAACATATTAAGTGGTTATGTTCAAATTAATTTGTTTATAAGAAACAAATGCCCTTGAAGAGGAGAAATAAAGACATATTTGTATTGATGAAATGAAAAGTAATCACGTACCAAATGAATCCCATATACTTATTTCAGTTCATGAGAATTTAACTATACTTCTCTCGTTAAAATGCATGAAATAAAAAAAATATTTTAATGGAAAATATAACAGGGTAATATAAATACTGTCCATTATAAATTATTTAGTAGAAAGTCAACGCTCATGAGTACTTAGTAACAGCTGCAGTTACATACCTCTGATAAATTAATAATAATTTTAATGTATTAAAGATGAGTGAACAGTAAAACTAAGTTAGCGTTACTAGGCCAGGCGACAGGTAGTTCAATAAGGAAATAATTAGTGGAAAGTTGGAAATTTTTTTAATCGCTTTATTTGGACCCAGATATTACTCTCCCATGTTTTCCCCCTCGAGCGAAGTCGGCGTTGGCCCTTCTGGCCCTAAGAAGGTACCATTTTTCGTTTTTCTGCAAATATCTCCCAAACCATGAACTTTATCAACAAAATACAAAATAAGATTATAAAAAATAATCTAGAGTAAATTTGTTACAAAAAAGTTCTTTACAGTTTGTCTCTAAAGTGAACCGTTACGATGCTACGACCATTCAAAGTGGAGCCCTTTTTAATTCTTGCGGAAAAGTTATCGAAATCATATGCCATATCAAAGTTTCTACATGTTATAAATACTTGTCAGCATTCCAGGTGTTTTAAATGCAGGTATCAATAAAAAAATGGTCAGTAAGTACATTCAGTTCAGATTCAGTATATTTTACAAGTAGACTTCATTACTTTCTCACCGATACGCCAATATTCTGGCTTTCAAATGTGGGGCTGTAGGTCAAGCAAGATTACTACTCTTTATCCACTCAAATTAGTAGATGTCAAATATGGTATGGAAATTGAAATTATTTAATATAATAGTATTCAGTAGTATTATATTAATCAATGTGAAAAACATACAAGTGGTATATCTTAGATAAAGAAAGTCACTAGAATAATCTATATATAGGCTTTCAGGATAATATTAGCAGGGTAGTGATCTCACTATTAGAGACCTAAAATTTGAATTGTAAGGTACTTCAATTAAAAATAAAATACTTTATGTCAACTACGATAGAACGCTACTAGGTCGAGTCAATGAATTGTCAGATTAAGAGCGAATACGGTTAGGTTAGACATTGATATTCTGTATCCTGTCGACTATTTATTTACACTAGTCTCTCTTTCTCACTAATCGTGACAGCTTCTTTTCTAGCATGTGGAAAGTAAGAATTTTAAGTTAATGACTTATTTTACTACTGACTCAGTTAGAGCAGCTAAATTGGAATGAAATACACACTTCAGTTAATTTTGCAGCGATAATTCTTTTGTAAAAAGAAAGAACTATTTCTCATCCATCACATTTTAAAACATAGTCTTGATATTGTCAGCCTCAAGTTGCTGACATGTTTAGAATTTGGTTAAGGGATTTTATTTTTCTCCCCGCTGAACTATTTTAATCTCAGATTAATTTAAATGATGCTAAGAAACTGTTTTACTATTCTCACGGGATAATCGAATAACATAACCAAAGTACCGATTAAATTAACCTAAAATTAAAATTAACCCTGGAAATCTTATTACATGTTTCCGTAATATTATGTCATTATAACGTCGCATGCGGTCGTACAGATGCAATTTGACAGGCAAAGTAAACTCATCAAATTCGGTTTATTTTCGGAAATTCGGGATGAACACAATACTATATGACCCCACACAATATAAAATATGTGTGGCTATTCTCCACATGAATAGGAGGTGAACAAAATTCTCCGGTATGAACTTGTATAACCTACTCACTGTACGAGTATATGATGTTGAGTATGTTACTCTGAATGTAACCATTAGCGGAGAGGAGAAGCAGAAGGATGCTAAAAAGGTTTTTTACTTTGTGGGGTACTTTAGTTACTTTTTTGTATTGATCAGTACCTGAGTTAAATATATATAAAGTTATAGCACAAATTATCCTGGATTTCTGTATATCTATGTTACAACTTTTTCTTTGACACAAGTTAGACAAAAAGTTGCATATAGTTTTGCATTATCAGTAAAATTACTTTTATATAGGGTCTTTCAATAGGAGAGCTCGAAATTTGTTAGATTATAGCGGCCATACTGTTAAAGCAGCATCTATCAAATCTATTGTGAATCGTGCAGTTGTGGAAGGTTATAGAGTTTAACAACGTGTACAAATCATCAAATTTTATTTTCAATATCAGTACTCCGTTCAAGAAGTGTTCCTCGCATTACGTGATTTTTATCCTCGTCACAACCGTTCCGCCGAGTCGACTGTTCGAAGTTTGGGGGACAAATTCAAGTCAACTAGTTTGATAAATAATCAACCAACCTGTACATCATCGAAATGCAAGGTCTGCTGAAAACATCGCTGCTGTGCGTGAGAGTCTACGGGAACATACGAGGCTGTCAATTTTTTGTCGTTCATGAAATTGACTTTTCTGCGACTTCAACTTGGCGAATTTTCCATCGGAGCTTGAGTCTGCTCCCGTATAAAATTCAGTTGACCCAGGAACTTAAGGTAAACGATCATAGACAACGCCATGTGTTTTGCTAATTGTGCTCTGGAACAGTTGGAAATTGACCTAAATTTCCTCAAAAAAATCATCGTTAGGGACGAGGTCCATTTTTGAATGAATGGATGTGTGAATAAGCAAAAGTGTCGGATTTGCGACGATACCAGTCCACACGAGATACACCAGCACCAACTGCATCCCGAGAAAGTCACTGTTTGGTGCGGATTTTGGTCTGGCGGGATCATCGGTCCGTACTTCTTTCAAAACGAAACTGGCATTGCCATAACCATCAACGGCGGGCACTACAGATAGATGATCAGCAACTTCTTGTGGCCTAAACTGGATGATATGGATACCGACAACATGTAGTTCCAACAGGATGGCGCTACATTCCACACAGCGCATGCCACGATAGACATTCTGCATTAGCGATTTAAGGGTATGGTTATCTCACTCAGCGACGACGTGAACTGGCCACCGACATCGTGCGATTTAACGCCGTCTCCCTTTGGGGCTATCTTAAATCGCAGGTCTATGCGAATAAACTACAAACGATTGATGTACTCAAAGTTAACATAACAAACACCATCCAGCAAATTCAGCCAGATTTTTGCGACAACGTCATTGAAAATTGGACCTCCCGAATACATTCTACCAAACAATGTCACGGTGGACATTTGAACGACATTAAATTCCATACTTAATGCCATATAATATTATTTCAAATAAAAAAGAAAAATGACTGGATATCTCACACACAACTTGTTTCATTTACGTCAAAAGTTCGAGCGTCCTTAATGAATGACCCCCTATATATTTAGAATAATACAAATTAAAATTTTTTTTAGTAGAAATATTCTATGGGACGTCTAACCTAAATGTTTTATCTAAATATTTATTGAAAAAGAAAATTACATACATGATTGCGATATAATTAAGCTTCAAGGTACATTAAGTACAATGTAAGTGGCAATATTTAAATTTACTGTCCATCATTATTGCATGAAATGTTACATATATTTATTACATAGCGGTCGCAAATTTATACATCACTATTATCGTTATACATGTATATCTTACTGGACGAGACTAAGCTTGATTACTGAGTAAATTCACATAACAAACAATTTAATGGTATGATTTACACAAAGTAAATGGGGAAACTCAGGCTCAAGGCCTGTATTATGTATTAATATCTTAGTGACATGTTTGATCCTTCTGGATTATAGAAAAGCTTTTGACACCTTCGACCATAACATTTTATGTAATAAGGTTATGTATTTCCGTTCTAATATCACAGCTGTGACTAGAAAAGATATAATCGAAGAGCGAATTGATTAATATTATTTCTTAAATCTTTTAAATGTATTCGAAAATTTCACAGACAGTATTCTGAATCATCACACCGACACTTACTCGCTAGGAAGCATGGTTACAGGCATCATTTTATTATTTTGCCTATTTCTACAAAATAAAGTTTGTAGCGTTACAATTTGATCCTAAAGCCTATTATGAAGGAAAGTTAAGCGATATTTCAAGAACTACTCATAACAATTACAGGGGACTTGTGGAGGCAATAGAAAAATTACAAAATCCTTCCTTGTAATTTGTGAAGTTATTTCAAATAGTGGATGCTGTAAACACACAGATACATGGTTTAGGGCAGCGGTCGGCAACATTTTAGATATTGCGAACCACTAACATAATTTTTAAAGGTATGAATTAATATGAGCATGGGATATGAAATACATGTATATTTATTTATATATTAATAATTTTAACTGCATTTATTTTATGGTAATACAAAAATAATAATAAATGATAGTAATATATATTTAGTAATATATATATATATATATATATATATATATATATATATATATATATATATATATATATATATATATATATAAGTAATATATATATTAGTAATATATATATAATATTCCACGAGTCGGAGCGTGGAATGTCAGAAGCATGAGACAGGCAGGGAAGCTAGAGAATCTGAAGATAGAAATGGATAGGTTAGGATTAGATATAGTAGGTATAAGTGAGATGCGCTGGCCAGAAGTAGGAGATTTTTGGAACGGTAACTATAGGGTAATACACACAGGATCGGTAAATGGAAACGCGGGAGTAGGAATCGTTATGCGGGAGAACGCAGGACAGTGTGTAGATAGCTACCTACAATACAGCGAGAGAGTAATGATGGTCAGGTTAGGTTCGAAGCCAGTGAAAACAGTAATAGTACAAGTATACATGCCTACTTCTAGCCATAGTGAGGAAGAGTTAGAAGCCGTTTATTCGGACATAGAGCAGGTAATAGGATTTGTGAAGGGTCATGAAAATTTAATAATAGTAGGAGATTTTAACGCAGTCGTAGGTGAGGGGAAAGAAGGAGAATTTGTAGGTCCTTATGGATTAGGAAACAGAATCGAGAGAGGTAGCAGACTGATAGAATTCTGTGAGAAGCACAAGATGGTAGTCGCGAATACATTGTTCAAGAATCACGTTAGGAGGCGGTACACATGGAAAATGCCAGGAGGGATAGACAGGTATCAGATAGACTACATTCTGGTTAGGAAGAGATTTAGAAATCAAGTAAAAGACTGTAAGAGTTATCCAGGAGCAGATGTAGACAGCGACCACAACTTGGTAGTCATGAAAGCTAAATTAAAGTTCAAAAATCTGAAAACCCGGAAGGATAAGAAACGTATAAATGTAGACATATTGAGGGATCAGAATATGAAAGATAAGTTCCAGGAGAAAACAGATCAATTAATAAATAAAGCGAGTAATGACGAAATCAAGAACGCAGAAACTGAGTGGGAGGGTATCAAGAATAGTCTAGATTCCGCGGCCCCGGACATTTTAGGACACGAGAGAAGGGAATCTAGGAAGCCCTGGATAACGGACGAAATCTTAAACTTAATACAAAAGAGACGAGGCTACAAGAACAGACGAGACGAGGAAGGACTGAAAACTTATAAGTCAATAAAGTGGGAAATCATTAGAAAGTGTAGAAAAGCGAAAGAACAATGGATAGAAGATAAATACAAAGAAGTAGAAGATAAGCTCCAAGTAGGTAAGACCGATGAGGCTTACAAAATAATTAAGAGGAACTTCAGGGATATAGGACCAATAAGTAGAAACGTTAGGAGTCAATCGGGGGACATACTGATCGGAAGAGAAGGAGAAAGCGAATAGATGGAAGCAGTACCTAGGAAGTTTATACGAGGGTCAGGAATTAGGAGAAATATTAGAAGAAGAATCTAGTATCGATAGGGAAGATGTAGGAAAACCTATAATGAGGGAGGAATTTGAAATAGCACTAAGGGGGCTAAAGAACAATAAAGCGCCGGGTGTAGATAAAATACAGGCGGAAATTTTGAAATGTGCGGGACAAAAAGTAGTAAATAGGATGTTTGAACTGGTAAAATACATATACGAAACGGGCGAGATGCCAGAGGATTATAAGAGGGACATTATCGTTACTATACCGAAGAAGAGAGGAGCCGACAAATGCGAGAACTTTAGCACGATTAGCCTAACTTCCCACGCGTCAAAAATCTTAACCAGAATAGTGCAGAAGAGGATGGAAAATAGAGCGGAGGAAATACTAGGAGAAGACCAATTCGGGTTTAGGCGAAATAGGGGAACTCGCAAAGCTATTCTGGCGTTAAGAGTAATGTTAGAGAAAACAATAGAAAAAGGAAAGAACGCTTATATAGGATTTGTAGATTTAGAAAAAGCTTTTGATAATGTAATATGGGAAAAAATGTTCGAGATACTAAAGAGCGCGGGAATGAAGTATAGAGATAGGAGAGTAGTACACAATCTATACAAAGAGCAAACTGCTGTTATAGAAGTAGAAGGGGAAAGAAGGGAAGTAGGTATCAGGAAAGGAGTAAGACAAGGATGTACGCTATCACCACTAATTTTTAATCTGTAAATCGAAGAGGCGATTAATGTGGTAAAAGATAGAGTGGATTTCGGGATTAAAGTACAGGGACAGAAACTAAAAATGCTGAGATTCGCGGATGATATAGCAGTATTAGCATCGAGTAAAGAGGAATTAGAATCAGCGTTGAACGAAATGGAGGCAGCGTTGACAGAGGAATACGGAATGAGGGTGAATAAAAACAAAACTAAAGTGTTAGTGTGCAGAGGACGCGAGAGCAGAGCAAAAACGAAAGTACAAATTAATAATGAAAGATTGGAGGAAGTTAAAGACTTCACTTATTTAGGAAGTAAAATAAATTGGGATGGAAGAAGCGATAAAGATATAAAACAAAGAATAGCGCAGGGTCGAGTAGCTTTCAACAAAAAGAAAGCACTTTTATGCTCGAGGATAATAAACTTAGAAATAAGGAAGAGATTTTTGAAAACGTATGTATGGAGCACGGCGCTATACGGTTGCGAAACCTGGACGGTAGGGGAAGCAAGTAGGAAGAAATTAGAAGCTTTTGAGATGTGGTGTTACCGAAGAATGATGAAAATACCGTGGACTGATAGGGTTAGAAACGAAGAAGTATTAGAGAAAGTCGGCGAAAAAAGGAGTATGTGGAAAAACATAAAGAAGAGAAGAGATAGTATGGTAGTCTATTTGCTGAGACATGGGGGAATAGTCCGTGATATTTTGGAGGCAGAAATAGGAGTGAAGAAAGGCAGAGGTAGGCCTAGATTAGACTACTGCTCACAAATAGTAAGGGATGTAGGTTGTAGCACAATTAGAGAAATGCGTAGGTTAGCACAAGATAGGAGAAGCTGGAGGTTAGCGTCCAACCAGTCTTAGGACTGATGACCTCATGATGATGATGATATATTAAAAATTAGTACACCATTTGCTGCTGTTGGTTTAAAATTAGTTTACATTAAGATATTTTTTTAAGAATATAACGCTTCTGCGCAAACCAGTCGCGCATAAAATACGCCCAAGTTTTATTTTATCAATTTAACTATCTATACATTTCAAAAAAGGTAATTATATAATTTGAGATACATATTTATGTTAGATACATTTATATAATACATTTATCTGCTGATATATTTTTTTACAGTGTCTATGAAATACAAAGTTTTCATATCCATATAACATGTAATATAAATTCAATATTCATTTTACACAAATAATGACATTTTGTTTTTATAATTATTATATACATATTTAATATGTTATATATTTAAATGTATGTAACAGATATTGAAATTAATATAAATAATATTAAATGATGTACTTAAATGATTGTAATATTGAATTTAAAGTTTAAAATAAATTAGAAAATGGAACCAGGGGTGTGCCGTATTTAAATTTTATGCCTAGTCAATTGTACATAATTCAGTATTCTTATTTTGTTATTTTCTCTATGCCGTTGATAGAGTAGGGCGTTGACTAAACACCATTGCGGTAGCTGTTTTGCAAGGCAAAGTAATATTTTGTAGAGAATAGATTCTCAACATAATGTTCTTGTTCTATTTTACATATAATAATACACCTTAAACGAAATTTATTTTTAATTAAAAATTTTATTAAACGAGCCCAGCGAATTTATATAATATCTGAGTTTCTCTGCGGACCATTAAAATGTCACGGATCACCAGTTGTCCGCGGACCATCGATTGCCGACCGTTGGTTTAGAGGATGTAAAAAATAATAGCAACGTTTGATACTATTTTAAAAAATATTCAGATAGTGCTTGATTAAAATAAATGTATAGTGTTTCTGCATCTACAGATCCGTTACATAATTGCAACGATTATTTTAATTCAGCCAATATTACATCACTAGATGTCGAACGGTTATCATCTTCATATACGAACAGAGACCTTTTTACCACGGCGAACATCGTTCGCTGAAACAACTGTAGAAACATACCTAATGCTACAAATATTTAACGAACTAATCCAGCTGATCAAGCTGTTTAGTAAGGTAAATATTTTACAGTGTTGTACAAATTATAATGTATAACCAGATGCTTAGTATTATTTTATTACTTCTTTTATTTTATATGAATAATCACGAAGCCGCGAATGTTACGCATCCGGTTGCCAGTAATGATTTTATTGAATGTACTCCAACATTTATTGACTCACTGTATAATAATCATTCTAAGAGGTAAGTCAGTTTTTATGTTAATGGCAAGTAATCTTCTGTATTCTGAGTTCTTCGGCTGTTTATACTCCTTTTATAGAGTTTTTTTTTTCTGTAAATTGATTGACGTATTAAGGAACGAGTGCACAACTACAAAACACTAATGGAAAGGGTAAAAATATTCACCACATAAGACGAAACATTTGTTCAAAATACCATTTACTTTTAACTACGCATATATCATCTTGTTTTATTTGTCAAATGTGTACATCATCCTGAAGGATATAAAATATATTTTACAACGGTGATATGCTAGACCCATTTCATCTAAATTGTTATATTCTGAAAATTTACTTAAGATAATAAATTATTTGCTTGAAAGGGACGTTTTTGTGTCTACACGAGAAGTTACCTTAAAATGCCACTTAAAACGAAAACAAATAACAATGTACTTGAAGGCGAATGTGGTAGAAATAAGCCAAAACTACAACTTTTATTTACTGGAAATGCTTAAGAGACGAAACGAATGAATAAGGTTTACAATTTTTTGTAACACGCGACTCGTACGTTGCCATAGAGCTTTCTAATTTCCGCCACTAATAAATTGGCGTGGAACCTGATTCCTTTTTATTTTCCTTGTTCGTTTTGTGAGGTCGGACCCATTATTCATTAGCCGTGCTACGTATCCTTTACGCCGGTTCTAAACGCCACTCAATTATGTCAAAATCCGAAACGGTTTATTAGAGTTCCCCTGAGGTAAATTTATTTGTAATAATTGGGAATGTGCCGGAGATAATTAAAACCATATTAATATTAAGTAATTTATTTAAAAGTACTTTATAATATCTTTTAGGTAATTCAATACGTCTTTCACTGAAAGTACAATATTCATTATTGAAAACTTATAAATGAACATTACTTCTCCTCCAAAATGGATAGTACAGGGTTTTTCAATAGGGACGCTAGAAATTTGCTAGGTTATAGCGGAAACGTTGTTAAAGCAATATCTTTAAAATTTATTGTCAATTGTTTAATAGTTTATGGCAAATCGGAACGGAAGGTTATGACGTTCAACAATGTGCGAAAATTATCAAATTCTATTTTTCAAATTAGTGCTCTGTTTGAGAAATGTTCCGCGCATTACGTGATTTTTATCCACGCCACAACCGTCCGGCTGAGTCGACTATTCGACGATTGGTGGCCAAATTCGAGTCAACCGATTTGATAAATAATCAGCCAACACCCGTGCTTCACCGAGACGTGAGGTCTGCGGAAGACACTGGTGCTGTGCGTGAGAGTGTACGGAAAAACCCGAAGCCGTCAATTTTTCGCCGTTCACAAGAAATTGGCCTTTCTGCGACATCACTTGGAGAATTTTGTGTTGGAACTTGGGTCTGCACCCGTATAAAATTCAATTGACCCAGGAACTTAAGGTAAACGACCATAGAAAAGACCGTGTGTTCGCTGATTAGGCTCTGGAGCAGTTGAAAGTTGACCCAAATTTCGCAAAGAAAACATCTTTAGCGACTAGGCCCTTTTGGATGAATGGATATGTGAACAAGAAAAATTGTCAGATTTGGGACGATACCAATCTACACGAGATACACCAGCACCAAATGCATCCCGATAAAGTTACTGTTTGGTGCGGATTTTGGTCTGGCGGAATCAGCGGTCCGTACATCTCCCAAAACAAAACTAGCATTGCTATAACTGTCAACTACAAGTGCTACAGATCGAAGATAAGCAACTTCTTGTGGCCTAAACTAGATGATAGGAATACCGACGACATGGAATTCCAATGCCATGATGAATATTCTGCACGAGCGATTTAAGGGCATGATTATCTTGTGCAGCGGCGTGAACTGGTCACCAAGATCGTGCGATTTAACGCCTTTAGACTTCTTCTCTTGAGACTATATTAAATCGTAGGTCTATGTGAATAAACTACAAACAATTGATGCTCTCAATGTCAACATAGAGAATGCTATCTAGAAAATTCAGCCAGATTTATGCAACAAAGTTATCGATAATTGGATCTCCCGAATACGTGTTACCATGCAAAGCCGCGACGGACATTTGAACAACGCTATATTCTATACTTAATGTTATAAAATGTTCTTTCAAATAATAAAAAAATAAACAGTTTTAAATCCTTAAAACGGACTTTTCCGCACGTAGAACATCTCTATGTCGAAATTGAGTGGCCGAGAAAAAATATACCAACACATAAATGCAGAATATATGTTTTATACGACAGTTTTACTTTTTTCAAATAGTTCACCATAGTGCTTTCTCATGACCCATGAACAGGGTGGAGTGTATCCTATCCACCTCAAAATTAATAGATGTCATCTGGTAGATGTCCCTAACCAGAATTAGTTGAAACCCGATCGATCCCACACGGTTTAATTGAGTGATTGTGCTAACAAAAACATTTCTCAAATAGTCCACCATTGTACTTTCTCATGACCCATGAACATGATAGAGTGTGTTCTATCCACCTCAAAATCAATAAGCGTCGTCTGGGAGACGTACCTGATCAGAATCAGTAAAAACCCGATCGATCCGACATGATTTAGTTGAGTTATCGTGTTAACAAAAAAAATTCTTAAATAGTCCACCATCGTGCTTTCTCATGACTTATGGATAAGGCGGGGTGTGTTCTATCCACCTCAATATCAATAGGTGTCGTCTGGCAGACGTCCCCGATCAGAATTAGTCAAAATCCGATCGATCCGATATGATTTAGTTGAGTTATCGTGCTAACAAAAAATTTCAATTCCGATGACAACGACGACAATGGCACACACATAGGCAACATTTTTTAAAAACCCATTTATTGGGTTTTTAGGTTGAAAAACGAAAAATAAACGAAATTTTTTTTTTCCATTTTTCTTTAAACGATTACATTACTTTTCCGCTAGTATAGTTGAGTGCGGAAAAGTAAAAATGAGTGGATATCTCATACACGCATTGTTTTATTTACGTCTAAAATCGAGCGTCCTTATTGAAATACCCTTTATATTCATAGATAACTATCTCAGGTAATACAACTAGTATATAGTATGTCACACATAGATATCTCAACCGACAAGGGGGCATATAATCAACACATGTATATATGTTATGTAACAGATAATATCACAGTTTAATAAGTTATTAACACAGGTAAGTAGCAAAGTCTGTTGTCGAATATATTTCTTCTCTAACTCAAGGTGTTTATAATCTTTTTTTCCTTTCAGATTACCTTTATAATTTTGCTAGATTTATATAATTGATATTCGCATAAAATGTGCTGTAGATCCTCCTCATAGAAGCGTGTAGATCCGGTTTTCTATGTCTTAATTGCATCATCTTTGTACTCCACTGTTTTATTAATACCGTTTCTTTAATTATGAATTTAATTATCTCTTGCTCATAATATTGCTATTTCCAGAATAATTTTCCAGATAATGTAACACCAACATTATGGGCATCTGGATGGCAATGTTATGGGCAATGTCCTGGAGAAATTGATTCGTGCATTTAGATATGGTAGGCTGGCGTTCATATACATTTGTTCTCGAGAATAAGAACTTATGATTTGGATGTCACACATAGGACATAACATTTGTCAAATAAGACATCCCCCCATGTAATACCTCATGGTAAGATTTTGGATAGGATTCAATTTCTGCAACTGAAGGTAGATCCCTGTGGGACTCAATTTGACTTGAATTAGAATTACTCAGAGACCCACGGGCGCTTTGAATCTCTGATCTTCAGAAATGATTTGACGAACCAATATTTGTGGAATCTTTTTTTGGAATCCATATTTGTGGTAGTTTACCTCTATGTGATATCAAGTGCTCCCTTTTATATAAAAAAATGCATGCTCCCCTTTTTAGAATGTTGCATACACTATATTCTGTAGTAAAATGATTTAGTCTACTGGGGACTGACCGTTTCTAAAACCTTACTGACATAACACTAGTAAAGTATGTTGTTCCGGATATCTCTGGAGTGGCGCATTAGTTATGCATTCTAACAGTTAACCTACACATCATGTAAGAATACTGAGCATATAGATCGATAAATTAAGTAGATTCTTGCCATTTTTAAGAGTGGGAACAAGTATCGTTTTTTATAGGTTATTAAATAATATTAACAGCTACTTTTTAATTCAGGTATAAAATTCTTTACCATGTCATTAGTAATTTATTCTAGACCTAGAGAAGATGAGCTGAAGTCTTTTAGTGATTCTTTTAATTCTATCATTATAATTATGATTGGTGAGTTATATTTTAATATTTCTTCATTGTCAAAATTTATCTCATTCTCCAGGATGTTCTTCTGTTGCACTAAGTCCAGTTTGAAGGTAACGAGGTTCTCTGGTGTAGGCCTCTTTGTTTACATAAAATGCATGATTTTTATTCGTGATTGCAAATTTAACCTCATCTTTTTACTGTGTCACCGAATGTTTACGTATTTTCCTCATTATTTTGAGTTTGGATCGATTGACTGCTACAAGTATGATTTCTTTCATGATTTCTACGGATCTTCTAATGCCCGATTCTGATCTAGTAAGACATTGTTTGAATGAGCTGAGCTCGTTTTGTTTACCACCTGATGACATCGAGACTTTTTCTTTCTGGTATGTCAGTGGAAATATGTATCAGAAAATGATAACTATTATGTAGGCTTCTGTTTATTTTCCACATGAATCGGGTCACTAGAACGGACGAGGTAATGAGAGGTTCTGAGAAGAGGTAGGTGAGGTATGTTCTGATATTCCATAAAAGTATGTGAGTGAGTCGGTGTTAATTAGAAAGATCTCTTCTCAATATAATATCCAATTATTTATCCTCTAGAAAACAGTTGTGTTGAGGCCTAGAGTGGATGGTGTGCATTAAAATCCTGCAACAGCAAGAAGGGTGATTCCAACTGTAGGAAGTAAGTTACCAGGTTCTAGGAAAATTAGGCAGGTATACTATACATACGAGTGTTATACATAAGAGCAAAAATGTCGAATTGTTATAGCCTGAAGATTGGTATTTACCGTTATTGAATAAGCCGAAATGCAAAATAGCTGCGCTTTCGCGAGTTCTTCCGTTTGGTTGAATATCTTTGGAAAAATATTATATCTCCTGAGGTCATATAGTTACAAAAATATCAGATATATTTCTTGAAGACATACAGCTACGGGATCGTATTCCGTCTTATATAGGAATATGTTTAAATATTATATGTTTAAACATAAGTTTAAATATTAGATATGCACATTTGTCAAGGTATATATTATTTCAATACATTTGGTGAGAATATTCCTAATACATGTACTGTAGGAAATGCAACACTGTACATGATTGAAAAAATGTTTATTTATTTACTTACATATGATAAACCACATGTGTAAAATAATTCTTCATGTATAATAGAATTCATCATCATTAGGTCATCAGTCCTAAGACTGGTTGGACGCTAACCTCCAGCTTCTCCTATCTTGTGCTAACCTACGCATTTCGCTAATTGTGCTACAACCTACATCCCTTACTATTTGCGAGCAGTAGTCTAATCTAGGCCTACCTCTGCCTTTCTTCACTCCTATTTCTGCCTCCAAAATATCGCGGACTATTCCCCCATGTCTCAGCAAGTGGCCTACCATTCTATCTCTTCTCTTCTTTAAGTTTTTCCACATACTTCTTTTCTCGCCGACTTTCTCCAATACTTCTTCGTTTCTAACCCTATCAGTCCATGGTATTTTCATCATTCTTCGGTAACACCACATCTCAAAGGTTTCTAATTTCTTCCTACTTGCTTCCCCTACCGTCCAGGTTTCGCAGCCGTATAGTGCCGTGCTCCATACATATGTTTTCAAAAATCTCTTACTTGTTTCTAAGTTTATTACCCCCGAGCATAAAAGTGCTTTCTTTTTGTTAAAAGCTACTCGACCCTGCGCTATTCTTTGTTTTATGTCTTTATCGCTTCTTCCATCCCAATTTATTTTACTTCCTAAATAAGTGAAGTCTTTAACTTCCTCCAACCTTTCATTATTAATTTGTACTTTCGTTTTTGCTCTGCTCTCGCGCCCTCTGCACACTAACACTTTAGTTTTGTTTTGATTCACCCTCATTCCGTATTCCTCTGTCAACACTGCTTCCATTTCGTTCAATGCTGATTCTTCTAATTCCTCCTTACTAGATGCTAATACTGCTATATCATCCGCGAATCTCAGCATTTATAGTTTCTGTCCCTGTACTTTAATCCCGAAATCCACTCTATCTTTTACCACATTAATCGCCTCTTCGATGTACAGATTAAAAATTAGTGGTGATAGCGTACATCCTTGTCTTACTCCTTTCCTAATACCTACTTCCCTTTTTTCCCCTTCTACTTCTACAACAGCAGTTTGCTCTTTGTATAGATTGTGTACTACTCTCCTATCTCTATACTTCATTCCCGCGCTCTTTAGTATCTCGAACATTTTTTCCCATCTTACGTTATCAAAAGCTTTTTCTAAATCTACAAATCCTATATAAGCGTTCTTTCCTTTTTCTATTGTTTTCTCTAACATTACTCTTAGCGCCAGAATAGCTTCTCGAGTTCCCCTATTTCGCCTAAAGCCGAATTGGTCTTCTCCTAGTATTTCCTCCGCTCTATTTTCCATCCTCTTCTGCACTATTCTAGTTAAGATTTTTGACGCATGGGCTCAAATCGTTAGTAATCAAAAAGTTAGGCTAATCGTTCTAAAGTTCTCGCATTTGTCGGCTCCTCTCTTTTTCGGTATAGTAACGATAATGTTCCTCTTATAATCCTCCGGCATCTCACCCGTTTCATATATGTATTTTACCAGTTCAAACATCCTATTTACTACTTTCTGTCCCGCACATTTCAAAATTTCCGCTTGTATTTTATCTACACCCGGCGCTCTATTATTTTTTAGCCCCCTTAGTGCTATTTCAAATTCCTCTCTCAATATAGGTTTTCCTACATCTTCCCTATCAATGCTAGATTCTTCCTCTAATATCTCTCCTAATTCCTGACCCTCGTATAAATTTCCCAAGTACTGCTTCCATCTATCTGCCGCTTTCTCCTCTCTTCCGATCAGTATGTCCCTCGATTGACTCCTAACGTTTCTACTTATTGTTCCTATATCCCTGAAGTTCCTCTTAATTATTTTGTAAGCCTCATCGGTCTTACCTACTTGCAACTTATCTTCTACTTCTTTGCATTTATCCTCTATCCATTGTTCTTTCGCTGTTCTACATTTTCTAATGATTTCCCACTTTATTGACTTATAAGTTTTCAGTCCTTCTTCGTCTCGTCTGTTTTTGTAGCCTCGTCTCTTTTGCATTAAGTTTAAGATTTCGTCCGTTATCGAGGGCTTCCTAGCTTCCCTTTTATCGTGTCCTAAAACGTCCGTAGCCGCGGAAGCTAGACTATTCTTGATACCCTCCCACTCAGTTTCTGCGTTCTTGATTTCGTCCTTACTCGTTTTATTTATTAATTGATCTGTTTTATCCTGGAACTTATCTTTCATATTCTGATCCCTCAATATGTCTACATTTATACGTTTCTTATCCTTCCGGGTTTTCAGATTTTTGAACTTTAATCTAGCTTTCATGACTACCAAGTTGTGGTCGCTGTCTACATCTGCTCCTGGATAACTCTTACAGCCTTTTACTTGATTTCTAAATCTCTTCCTAACCAGAATGTAGTCTATCTGATACCTGTCTATCCCTCCTGGCATTTTCGATGTGTACCGCCTCCTAACGTGATTCTTGAACAATGTGTTCGCGACTACCATCTTGTGCTTCTCACAGAATTCTATCAGTCTGCTACCTCTCTCGTTTCTGTTTCCTAATCCATAAGGACCTACAAATTCTCCTTCTTTCCCCTCACCTACGACTGCGTTAAAATCTCCTACTATTATTAAATTTTCATGACCCTTCACAAATCCTATTACCTGCTCTATGTCCGAATAAACGGCTTCTAACTCTTCCTCACTATGGCTAGAAGTAGGCATGTATACTTGTACTATTACTGTTTCCACTGGCTTCGAATCTAACCTAACCATCATTACTCTCTCGCTGTATTGTAGGTAGCTATCTACACACTGTCCTGCGTTCTTCCGCATAACGATCCCTACTCCCGCGTTTCCATTTACCGATCCTGTGTGTATTACCCTATAGTCACCGCTCCAAAAATCTCCTACTTCCTGCCAGCGCATCTCACTTATACCTACTATATCTAATCCTAACCTATCCATTTCTATCTTCAGATTTTCTAGCTTCCCTGCCTGTCTCATGCTTCTGACATTCCACGCTCCGACTCGTGAAATGCTACACTTACTATTATTGCACTCGATCACGTCTCCCGGAACAGTCCTCACCCGGAGATCCGAACGGAGGACTATTTTACCTCCGGAGTTTTTTGCCCCAGGAGACGCCATCATTAATATAATAATAGAATTATGCAATAAAAAATTAATTACATAATATAATTTTTAGGATTTCACTATTATTTTCTGTTTCTGTTTTTCAATAAATTTTATCCTACAGATAATTGATATACAGAGTGTTCAGAAACTTTACTACGAAAGGAAAAACTCAAGTCTTAGGAATTTTACACTCATTCGGCTAAATTACTTGGAACAAAATTTATACTAAGAGGAGTTAGAGCTGTTTAATGAAGATATATTTCAAAAGGAGCATATATCTTTCATATTTTTTTAAGGAGCTTTAAAATGTTTTTATCTAAGAATATAGAATAAATTCTATATTTTTATCTCCTTTATATAATATTAGAGATACACATATTAACTTAAAAATTCATTTGGATGTGGATAATCGAAAATAAGAACAATAAAACTAAGATTACAGAACAAAAATTGAAATTACGAAAGACGATCTCCATAACGACCCTCTGTCTAAATGTATAAATTTAGTCTTTCGTCTAAAGAGCTCCGGATTATTTAATAAATTTTCCGATTATTGCTCAATTCATTATAAGAGATTTATAATTCCTATCAAGGGTCTCCTTTCAAACAGAATAAAAATATTTCTATTGGAAATGAATAAATTAGTTTTGCGAAATGTTCAAAGCAACTTCATTTAATAAATGGGTTCAAGAAAATTTAAATAATTTTCTCCAGTTAAATGATTATGCAGATGTAAGATTATTGTAAATTACTCCTATCTAGGCGATTGTGTTTTTAACCATTTAACCATTTTTTGTTAGTCACTTTTGTAACATAGAGATTTTAATTAACATATAAATACCGAAATGCGTTCTGTAAGTTAAAAACTCCATCCTTATGCTTTATCACAAAATAACATGTAAAAATATCTATTCAAAATTTTTTGGTTCTGTAATTGAATAGAATTTCCTACACTACCATAAAAATGTTTGTAAATCATAAGAATATTGTGTAAGTGAAAAGGATAAAAATGTTCTGTATGTATGATTTGGTTGGTGGCCAGTCATTCAATATTTACACATATTTACCAAAGATTGACCGCAATAGGGACCACAGCATTTATTAAAAAAAATTGCTTTTGAATAGTGTAGTTTTCAAAACTGATTTTTTGTAAAATCAATCAATATAATATGTATGCATAAGTAATAATATTTGTTTATTTTATATGTATACAGTTTACAAACGAAACGGTAGAAAATATGAAAAATACAATGGACAGAGTGAAACTACGAGTGTGGATTATATAAAGTCGTCTGTGATAGAAGAGTTGTGCTCCTCTATCACAGATGACGTCTCCGTAATATTGCCTAACCCCTATATTACCTATTTAATTTTACGTTATATATTTATGTCTTAGATGGTGGAACAATAAGCTTTAAAACCTTAGATGTAAGGTAAGAAATCTTCTCAAGGGAGCCAGAAAACGTAACAGCCTGGGAGGACTATAGGACTGCCAGGAATCAGTATAGGGCTGAGGTTAGGGTAGACCAAAGAAGTAGTTGGGTTTCTGTAATGAGATAAAGAAGGGAGCTGAGGCAGCACGGCTGAACAAGATCCTAGCCCGCAGGCCGGAAGCGATACTGGTATCGCTCAAGCTCCCTAATGGTAAATTCTCGGAATCGGATGAGGAAACCTTAGACCATCTCATCAAAGCACATTTTCCGGGCTTTTATAGACTGGAGACATTTCCGACCCGCTAGTAGGGGCACATAGGACCTGGGCAGTAAATCGAGAGGGGGACGATAGGGAACTTGTGAAGGAGATAGTCACACCGGCTAAGATGAGGTGGACCTTGAGGTCTTTTGATCCATATAAATCGCCGGGACCGGACGACATTTATCCGGTACTTCTGCAGAAAGCAGAAGAGATAATCCTCGGTCCCCTTATAAGGATCACCAGAGCCAGCTTGGCACTGAAGATATTGCCGAAGTGTGGCTAGGCACAAGGGTTATTTTTATACCTAAACCGGGCAAAGTCGGATATACATCCCCTAAGGACTTTCGGACGATTAGCCTTACTTCATTTTTACTAAAGAGGGCCTAACGATTAGTTGACAGGTACCTTCGGGATACCGTCCTAATAGAGAGACCCCTTTAAGGGAGCCAGCATGCTTATAAAGCTGGTAAATCAACAGAAACAGCGCTGGATACGGTTGTGTCATCGACACGAACACACCTGAACTCCGGAGGATACGTTGTCGGCACCTTCCTTGATATTGAAGGAGCTTTCAACTTTACATCCAGGGAGGTGATTAGCGGAGCATTGGGCAGATGCTACACCCCCAGAATAATCGCTGAATGGATAGACCATATGTTGGGAAATAGACAGCTTACTGCCAATAAAGGCAAGACTACCATCGAGGGCCGGATCGACTCGGGCTGTCCAGAGGGAGGTGTATTGTCCCTCCTTCTGTGATGCCTGGTAGTAAATGAGCTGCTTGAAATGTTAAAGGATTACCAAGTAATTGGCTGTGCCGATGACTTACTAATAATAACGAAGGGCCCTTTCCTGGAGCCGATTCTCGATATAATGCAGGGAGCATTAAACAAGGTTGAGAATTGGTGCAGGGATCGGGGACTCTCGGTCAATCCCTCTAAGACTGAGGAGATGGTGTTCACCAAGAAATATTAGTGGAACAGAACATGTCCGCTGAAACTTGCCAACAACTAAGCTATAATAGTGAAGTGAAATACTTAGGAGTAATCCTGGACGGGAAACTGTCATGGGAAAAACATCTAAGTCACATATGCTTCAAGATCACAGCAACACTTTGGCAACTGAGAAGGGCCATTGGTAATAGCTGGAGCTTGAAACCGGAGACCATGAAATGGATGTATGAGGCAATTCTCAAACCCAGACTGACGTATGCAGCACTGGTCTGATGGGAGAGAACCTGTTTAAAGTGGGAAGCCAACTGACTTAACAAGCTAAGAGGATTAATTCTAAGAAGTATAACCGGAGCCCCAAGATCAATACCGATCGAGGCGATGGGGTACTGACGGGGATATCATCTTTTGATGTCACCCTGAAAGCGAAAGCCGTAAAAGCAATACACAGGGTGGGAAACATGAAAAACATGAATAGGAAGGTAACAGACCTGAATAGACTCTCAAGAAAGCTAGCTGAGGAGGGACTCTTATGGATGCCCTCTGACAATATGGGTGTCCACTTCCTGGTTGACGAGAAATATAAAATCACCCTCACCAGTAAGACTAACTGGATGGATTACCGTTCAAAGGAGACATCTGGTACACGGATGGAGCCAAGAATGGAAATAGAGCGGGTGCGGGGGTATATAGGCGACGCGATGGGATAGGTGAAACCTTCCCCCTAGGCAAATACACTACCGCACTCCAGGCTGAGCTAGTTGCAATTACATACGGTGTTCTGAGGGCCGACCAAAATCGAACCTAGGAGAAGATATGTATCTGCTCGGATAGCAGAACGGTGTTGGCAGCCCTGAATTCAGCAACGACAAAGTCGAAGCTGGTCTATAATTGCTATGAAGCACTGAACCACTTGGCAGGGAAGGGACCGGTGGAACTCTTATTGATACCTGGGCATAATGGCTTTAAGGGAAATCTAATTGCAGATTACCTTGCCAGACTAGGGACTAGGGAAAACCTCTATGGATCAGCACCTGCAGTGGGAATACATCGGAATCATCGCATCAATGGTTGGGCAAGAGACCAGCACAATAAAAGATGGAAATGAGTGACGGGTTGTCGAATAACCAAACTCTTCATCGAATAATCAGAGATTGAGAAATGGGCCCAAGAATTCATTGAATTGAACAGGCATAAAGCCAGAACTCTGGTAGGAATCATAACGGGTCATCATAGTATCCTGAATGCATATAAGCACAAGCTTAGGCTGACTGACAGCCGGACCTGCAGATACTGTAAAGAAGACGAGGAATCCTCGATTCATCTTCTTTACACCTGCCCCGCACTGGAGGAGAAGAGGTGTCTTATTTTAGGGACCCCTGTTATCCTACAGGAGGAGAGGCTTAAGGCGGGGGACGTTTTTAAATTGCTCCTTTTATGGGATAGCATTTTTGGATAATGACCCGGATAAGAGAGAATCGCCAAGGGACTACCCATGCGATCAGTGGATGATGAGGCCCAAACCCATATAATATAGTAATAGTAATATGTCTTATCCATTAATTTGTAACCAGTCATATTGGCAAAAAACACGAAGTGGGTGACATCGATAGTTCTGCTTAAGAACTAGCAGAACAATGATCAATAAATAAAATTCTTTTGATACACTATATATAGTGTTGAAAATAGGTTTCAACATGGGGTCTACGTAATTTAAATTTAAAAACCTATAAAAATATGTATATTATGTATTAAAACCTGGACATGCCAGTGCTATAACTAAATATAATAAGTTAAATTTTATCACCATTTAATGAAATAGTAATTTTATGGTGTAACTTACTGAGGGCTGATGTACTCGTATGTAAGTAAATACGTTTAGCTACAGAAACTGTTTTTGATCAACCCCAGATAAAATGATATTACCCTGCCATGAACACTTTTTTATCCCCTTTTAATGGTCGAACACAATCCCCCAAATACTTCAAAATATCATAAATTAATATATTCATTATGGACATCGTATCTTAAACTGGAACAAAAGCACTTTTGTTATGACTTATTTAATTTACAAATTTGCGTTTCAATTTTAACTTTCAATGTATGAAGGATTTTTAAACAAATAGTAGCTCAAAATTAATATTCCGACAAATATTTAAACTATAAATATTTAAATATAAAATAAGCGAAATTTTTTAATTCTTTTTGACAATGCATATATTACTTCAATGATAAGTTTATCACTGTTTCACTGATATTTATGAATTCAGCAGCATTATCGTGTAGTTCGTGATTTGTCTCAATATAAGAGTAATTTTTGAAGTTTACTTGTTATTAATTTTACGTTTACAAACAACTAATTTATAACTTTATATATTTAATAATGTACCATCGGAAACGTAATATCAATGAAGAGCCAGTTTGAACACGTTTCCCTTGCTTTTGGTCTCATTCTGCGTTTATTAATTCTCCTGCTCTATTAAGTATAATTAACTCTGAAATTAATTAAAGTAATTCAGTAATTATTTATATTATAGAGGAATGTAACGAAAGTATCTCAGTTTTTATGGGTGGTATGTAATCATTGCATGAGGAACATTAATTAAATTGAAATAACATATATAGCTCTCACCAATGCCTTGATTTATTCCTATGTAATTATCTCCTTCTTATAATACTACGAGAAGCATATTTGCTTCTCGTAGAAATATAATTCCTTTTAATAAGAAGAATTATATTTAACGAAAACAAATAATTACATTGAAGTTTAATTTTTGAGTTTATAAATTAATATATTATTCTGCTTATAATATAAGCAGAAGGCTTATATCATATATATATATATATATATATATATATATTATATCATAAGGCTTATAACATAAGCCTTATATCATAAGCAACGTTGTAACTGCAGAATTAAATATGGGGCAAAATTCGCTAAGTATACCCGCCCAAAAATGTTGTACTCCCGATATCCACCGCTTTATATTTTCGTAGGGGGGAGAGGTTCAGTCCCTTCAAATTCTGAAAATATGGCATTATCACGATATACGGGCTAGAATTTTCGTCGTGTAACCGTGCGCGCTCAATTTCATTAATTTGTATTCAACATTTTTTTCAAATTTCCAGCATTTTGACTTTTCTGAAAGTATTTTTATGGAAAGCTTGTCTTTTTTCCCATAAAAATACTCCCTAACGGAAATGGGATTAAACTAATTAGTGACGAAGGAAATAATTCAGTGCGCGCTGTCGCATAATTTCTGTTTATTTACTTTTTGTAAGTGTTAAAATGTGTATTGGTAAATGAAACGTTTCCGAAAAGTACATCATATATATTCTTAACAAAAAGCTAATTAGACAACATTTAACTTTAAACAATAATGAACAAGTTGCACATAACCGAATTATTGTAACTCTTTTCTTCCTATGCTAGACTAAAAACAAAAAATTGATCAATATAAGTTATAAAAGCATTAGAGTAACAAATTTCGAAAAATTAAATCTAATCAATGAAACTTTAACAGAAATATGTAGTTATTTGCAGAACCAAAAATTGCTGACAATCTACTTTGTTCTCTTTACTCTTGATTTTCATGTGATTTTGATATTTTTTCTTTTTGGGAAACATCATATTGCAACGACGATGAATGCATTCGGACTATTATACTCGCTTCTTTTTCAGGTACGAAAGAATGATATTTTAGCGTCCTTGGAAAGGTTTGAGCAGAAGCAAATTGAAACTTTGACAATTCAGATGTAGTTTCATGATCCATTTTGAGACTGAAAAAAAAACGATCGTTTCACGCAAGTTGTGCTTCGCCCATTGATAAAGAGCGTCCGCTGTTAAAATTTGATCTTTTGATGACGCCTGCAAGTTCGCGCGCGCTGCAAATTTTTTTAAATTACCCCAAATTGTAGATTTGCAGAAATATACCTTACGTCTCCAATAGTATTTATGTGCTTCTATTTATTAAAAAGATTGCAGAATTGATTGGTAAAATTCTTTTTATTCATATTGTAGAAATTGGAGTGACGCTGATATAATATGACCAACACGCAAAAATCACTCGAAGAACTCTCCTATTGGGCGAAACTTAACCTCAATCACGACCTAAACAACAGTGAAAGAAGAGGTTACTCTGTAGAAACCAAAGTATTTTAGTTGTGAAAAGTTTTGATGTGGTACAAATAATATCTTAGGGGTATCCAAATGAATGTATACCTTATCTCCAGCCAAATCACTTTGGATGTCACAACCAATATATAGTTCGGGTTATGTGGATACAATAACCAAATGTTTGGGTAATACATCAAAAGTGTTTTCAGTGGACATATTTTAATAACAAGATAAAAAACTGTTATGTAAATAAATAATTTCATAATCAATTAGTATATAAACATGTTCTTATATTCACTTTATTTGTTGATTACCGATTAAATGATTTATTTTTTAAGTTTTGTAAATTCTGTCAGTTCTTAAAAAATTTCACGTGAGGCCGAGCGCGAGACAAATGCGACAGCGCGCATCAAATTATTTCCTCTGTTACCAATTCGTTCAGTCCTAATCCCGTTAGGGAGTATTTTTATTGGAAAAAGACAAGCTTTTCACTAAAAATATTTCAAAACAAATCAAAATTGTGGAAATTTGAGAAAATGTAAAAATAATACAAAAACATACTCAAAATTTGCATTTACAAAAAATGGCAATTTTTATCGGAAAGTAGACGAAAAATCGTATAAAGCATATTTTCGATGAATGCGAATAGAATAAACGTAGTAGGGATTACAAATTAATGAACGTAGTAGGAGTAAAAGAAAATGAGCGCGCACGGTTACATGACGAAAATGTTTGCCCTGTATCAACTTGACAACCTGCAATAAGTGAAGTGCTGTATTTTCAGAATTTTAAGACACTCGTCCCCTTTTACAAAAATGTAAATTTTGGTGGAAATTAGGAGTACAAAATTTTTAGGCGAGTACACTTGACGAATTTCCTGCCTAATTGCAGGAATTAGGCAGGAATTATCAGGCAGGAATTATCACATCATATAACGATTTTGGAGAATAATTTGTGAATGATGTGCATTTAAGTGTATGAAGCTGTGTCTTAAGATATCAGACTTAAGAAACCCTTATTAAAATGGCCGATAAGTCCAGTGACTCGTACTTAAATATATCATTATAGGTAGTTTTCAAAAATCGTTGATAATAAAACGTTTATTTTCCTCATAGTTTCAAAATGTTTTGTTGTAAGGTTTTTCTCCTTATTTGAGATGATTCACAAAATGGAATATATACAGAAATTATTACATGTTTTGAAAGAAAAAGTTCTCTTTAGAGCAAACCATTGTGTTTAATAAATGTAGGTATACACATGATTAATGGACCTTTTAAGCACGTGAGATGTGGAAAAATATTAAATCAATTTCACATGGGGAAACAGCAAACGTACATTTTTATCCACAAAGGATATATACTAGGTATTAAGCAAGATAAATTATTGCAGAATGACATTTTATGAATTAAACATGATCCATTCAATAGCAAGAATACTAAACATAAGTAATGTTTGTTCTGAAGAAATTTGGAGGTTGGTTTAATTCAGCAGTGTTTAAAGGCCTTATACCTATCGAAATATGTAAAATATATAGAGAAGTGTTATTAAACTATATACACAAGGATTTTTATTTTAGGTACAGTTATCATGTCTTAATGAAAGGTGTTGATGAATACAGTAAACACGTTAATCTTACTCTGGAGTCACATTTGGAAATTATAAATATAAACAATCTTTTACAAAATTCTATGTAGACTTCAAATATGATATTATTTTAAAATTTGACTAACCGATTAAATTGTTGTGATATTACAAACATAATAAAACTAATGATTAATCCAATTGGAATACTATGGAAAGGATTATTTTATAGTAATAAAATAAGTGGAACTTATACATCTACTGGAAGCTCTAACTGAGCCCCATAAATTATTTTATTATCAAGCAAATAGGGAGATATGAAAACCAAATATGAAACGAAAGATGCGAACCTATAAACTAAGAAACATCCATCGTTTATATTTCAGGTTTATATAATGTCTAAACATAATAATATTATGCGAATCTTTTCTCTATCGTGGTATCTTATCTTACAATAACCGTATATGAGTATATCACTATATGTAATTGAATGACCTTTGCATGACATGTTCAATGTGACTGGGCACTCCACAGAGACATTTTTAGAGAGTAATCATTATAGATATATCTCATTGAATATTGAATTGCATATGAAAATATTTAATATCTTTTTTTTGGAAGTAATATAGCACGCATATGATCAATGAACTGCATTTATTGTAGTAGGTTTTTTATTTAATTGTATCCATCATGTCCTGATGGAAATAGGTAGTATTATATAAAGTTTGTGTAATTTTCCCTAGAAAAGATTATGCAATTTTATTTTGAGCATCTTGGAATGTTTTAGACAATTAATATTTTTATTCATTATTTAAGAAAATAAAAACTGTTGTCAAATAAATTGTTTCTCGAAATCACTAATACTGTGATAATCTGTGTCAGGTTTCTAAAATAGTTGAGCCATTCAAATTATTTCAATGAGAGGTCAACCCTAAAATCTCATGGTATAAGTCAGTACCATAATATATTTGGCGATTGATCGTGCTTAAAATTGATGGCAAATCAAAAGTAAAAGAACAAGTGAAAAAACTAAAAATTCCAAAAAAAGGTAATAAGAATTGATTCACTCCAGCAGAATAAATAATCCAAAGCACTCCAGACAGAAGAAACTCCAATATAATGATACCATTACTACTTAGGTATCAGAAACATATACAGTATGAACGTTTTTTTTGACAAACCTTTCCGATACGCCAACTTTTATTTTCAAAACAATACTTGTAGTGATGTATCGACTCCCGAGCCCTTATAACCCCTATGTTATAGTTTCAAATATTGTAAATTCACCCCGTGATACCTCTTCTTAAAGAATTTCTTGTGCTCAATTCAACAAAAAGAAAATCGAAATTTGTTTTTTCTTCACTTGACTTTCTATTGGAATCTGAATTGACATGGATGTTTACATGTATGGCCAGAGCTTCTGAGGGTAAATTATTCCATAATTACCTCCCAGAAAGTCTCCAAGTTCCCTGGATTGATCCAAGGAGGTAACGATGTTTGGGGCTGGCCTAGATTGCTGGCTCGGAGTAATCCGGGCGTGACTTCAAGTCCCACATCATTCGGCTGGATGTGCCCATGTGAATGCCTTTGAGATAGGTGGAAGGATAACATTAAGCTAAATCTCGCCCTCATAAAAATAAATGTCTATGAATAAAAGTAAATAAACTAAATAAAAAATGTATATTTAAATTTTTTACAATTTAAATTATTACCAGCTTAAATAGTTTTGTCTCCTAGTGATGATTTGGTTCATGAATATATTTAATTCCAGGTAGATAGTGTTCCTGTATATCATGTTAGAATATTTTGAAGTGAAATGTTTAAATCAAGGAATTATTCTGTGAATAAGCCAACTAGAAACAGTAGAATGATCCTCAGGATTTCCGTAAACCCTTCAGATTCCTCGGGTTACCTGAAAAGTTGGGTTTAGTGAATTGGCGAGTGAATTGGATTAAACAACTGAAATTTAAAATAAAACTTCTCTTATTCTGATTATTTATCTATATATTTAACTTATTTTATCTTATAAGTCCAAAATGGTGGTAATCGAACAGATGTTTAGTGACGACGTGTGAAATTAACGGTATGAATCCATTTTGTTGAATAGTACCGTTATTTATCGATTAAATTTCTAACTTCATTTTGTTGAATTTCGCATAAGAAATGTTTTAAAATTAAAATCGTACAGGATATCTTTATATTTCAAATTTTGAAGTAGGAGTTGATGATGAAGGGTTCAATACAATCCTTATAATTATTGTTTTGAAAATATAATTTGACGTATCCACGGAGTTCCTCCGAAATATGTTAATTTTAGTTTGATGAATGTATTCAAAACATAGTTTAGTTCTAACATTTACAAATGTTGTTGTATCTGGTAAATATTTGGGAAAAATGAAATTGCTATTAATTGCCTCGTAGTAGATACGAAAATGAATTTAGTAACGGTGATTTTCACTGAAGTTTCCCCTTAGTATTTATAATATTGGAGCGGTATGTTTACTTCCTAAACTAAAACAATGTTTTACCTAAAATATACAATTAAAATATAAAATTTAATTTAAAAATTGTATTTTACAGATGGAGTCATAATCTAAATTACATATTTATTTACAAACAGAATGACACTATGACTCATAAATGAGAAAACAACTCTTTACGAGGACAGAGGCCATTCGTAAAGCAAAGTCACTCATATCTGATGTTAACTGTAACGAATGGTATCGTTGATATCCTTCGCGAAGAGAAGTGAATTGCTTTACTATTGAGCAAGTAGATGGCCATAATGCACACTTGCTAATGATAAATCTGCCCAATTAATTTTACGCTGGACATCAGGTTTCGAGAACAGTACAGGTCACAATCGAAATCCTAATGGAGAATACTAGAAATGGAAGTTATAAAAGTGTGATAAAAAAGCAAGTATATTACCTCCTTACATTAGACGATTCAATATATCATGTAACATGATATAGTTAATATTCTTGTTATTGTATAGAATAACAATCTAGCTGTGACTCTATGATCTATATTTTTTCCATAAAACAATAGATTAATTGGTTTGCTGATTGTAATACCACAATATAGTTCTGTTGTTACTACAAAGTAACGCAACTGAGTAAAACAGCTACTAAGTCTTGTACAACTATATTTGTATATAGTTGTATAAAACTTAGTAGCTGTTTTACTCAATTGCGTTGGAATTATGAACTACCACAGATTCCTCGATCAATTTTCTACTATAAAGTACATTAGTTTAGGAGTTTTAATAAATTTTTTTCAGTAATTTGACATAATAGACCTATGACTGTAGATTTGTTTTAAATCATCCTGATTTTTTTAAGCGAATACTGTTATTCTTGTTGATAATTAAAAGTATTGGAAAATCATTCTATACTATTCATTTCATTGCTATTTGCTAAACAAAAAACTCTTTTATTTTGCCGATAAACAGAACAGTCTACCTGAGCCTAGCCATAAAAACAAGCCACGGTACGTTTTGAGATTTTTTATTTGACGAATAGCGATGAAATAAACTATACTTACATATTTGTTTTCACATAAATGTCAAAATATTAATCTTTGAATAAAGTGCTTAATTATGAAGAAAATGCTATAGAAATAAATCTTTATTGTTTCAAGTCGAGCTGAGATTAATTCATGATTCTAATATATTGCATCCTCCACCTGAAACATATCAACTAACCTCTATTACCCATTTGCATCTTGCAGTTCCTTGTCAATGTAATAGTGTAAGTAAGAGCAGATATTCTACAAATGTTTGTTATTTACAGTGCAACATATGAAGTAATTATAGATTACAGTTGTTAGGATTTTGATGAAATAAAAATTAGTACTATTAATGACTGTTTCCATAAAACATCGAAATTTTGTACTCTAATCTAATTTACTTATATAATTACTATTATATACAGTTTAATCTAACTTTATAATTTACAGATAAATAAGTACATTTTTGAATAAGTTAGTTTCAGCTTGAATAACTATATTTTTGCAAAACCTGTATAAAATAAAGTCGTAATACTTGATTTAGATTTAGTACTTAAATCAGTGGCGGCTTGCGGGTTAGAAAATAGGTGAAAAGTTAGGATGTGCAAACAGTTAGAAAAAAGTAGATTGATTTTTCTTAAGACTTATCTATAGCCGAGCTTATAGCTATCTAATTCTTGTACACCAAATCAATTCTTCGGTCTTTTAGTGAGGCGTAGTTATCTATTATAGCTCCATAAAATGACTGATTCTTTTTTAGTTCTAGCAACAATTCTTTCTCGATAGAAATGGTTGCTACAAATGAAAGTTTTTCTTGGGAAATGGTATTTCTTGAATACGTCTTTACACGTTTAAGACACGAAAAGCTTGACGCACTTGTTGATGGAATAGTTAAAATTATACAAAACTGTTTGTAAGATTCTGTAAAAATGTCTTTGTACTCATTCAGTTTTTTGTGCAGTTCATGCAGCGGTATATTTCTGTAACTTTCATCACTATACATATAACAGATAATGTTCGTTTTTAAGTCGTTGATGTTTGGTAAATATATATATTTCCATAAAATTGTTACAAATTTTCAAAAGCATTAGGAGGGAAACATGAGTTACATTGTTAAAATTTTGCAGTATTAGCGAGACAAATACCTAAATTGCAACTTTTCACAGTCCTGAAACCTAACGTCTATTTACATTAAAATATGGTCCAATATTTCATAAAAAAGTGCTTTATATCTTGTACTAATGGCTTCGTTAGAAAGACCAGCGTATTGTCGTTTTGTAATTTCTAATTCCATCATTCTATTTGCTTTATTAAAAATTGTCTCAAAAAAGTCATCATTTCTCTTTTTGTTCAATATTTTACGTATCTGTTTTATTTTATGCACACAAAAATTAATATCTTATGTTTTTTTTTTGTAAAATGTCATACACAATGCCTGTAGCACAAAAAAAGTATCATTAAATACCACTACCAAAAATGTAAAATCAAAGTCATTCATATCATTTAACAATCCTCTAGCAAGCTGAATCGATTTCTGGTCCGATTCTTCAGAAGTTGTAATAAATTCAAACGCTTCTTTCAGTTTATTCCAGTACTGAACTATTGTATAAACTAATTTGGAATTGGAATACCATCGAGTTTTCATTCCAAATTTATAAAATTTTAAATGGAAATTCCATAACCATTTATAATTTGTGAACCAAGCAGATTTGAAATTTACGTTATAAGATTTACCAGATTTCTTAATCTATTTTTTGGCGAATATTGATAAAACAGTCGTAGGGTCTTTCTTCCAGTAAAACGTTTCTTTTATCTTCGTCTTTCAAGCGACAAAACTGCGTTTCTAACAAATTAAAAATAATATCGTTAACTGGGTTCATTATAAATAATGTAAATTAGTGTTTCATGTAATATTGTCACTATCAAAATTGAAAAATCACTAATTATACGATCACTCAGTTGGTTAATCAACACATTAAAATTAAAAGAGCAAGTCTAAAAATGATGAAAACAACGCAATTTATATAAATCGCTCAAATTCAAACAGACCGCGATTTAGTACTTTTAAATAGATGGAAATATGCACTGTGCAGATATCCCATAAAATATCGTGAAACTCTTCACCGAGGTGGTGGGAGAAGACGGACTAAATGGACGTTTGCGTGTATTGCGTAACGTCACGTTAGAGCGCGTTCCACGGGAGAAGAAGCCACCTACGTCATTATGACGTACATGTGCAGTGAACAGTTTTAATATCGGCGGTAGAAGGGGACGATCGAGCTACGGAAATTTCCAGTGGCGTGTGGGGACGAATGACGCGGATCGGATATAACGTATTGGTGTTTCATTGCGTATTAACGTTTGATTGTTGTTCTATTGTGTTAAGTGTTTGTTTTAACACCATGTCTTCAAGAAAGGTTGGTGTAAGTGGTTTAGTTATTCACAGCCAAGGTCGTGACATAATTAATAATGTCACAGCGTTTATGAAAAGAGAAGCCGAGGAAGGAATTACAATTCCATTAACAAGTTATAGGTAGGTTATGTTAACTTATTTGGTTTGTCTAAAATGTTGACTGCATTTTATCTATCTCTATGTCCCTAATGAAATAGTTTGCATATTGTTTTTTAAGTAATTTGCAACAACTAAAAAAATTAATCAACCTAATCCAACTTCTCGCAACTTAATTCAAGAAAATTATTGCACACATTATTGCATATTTTTTCAAACATTATGAGTACATCTATGTTTTCTTTTAGACAAAGGGTGATGGCAGCTACAGGGATTTCCCGATCTTCTTACCAGAGAATAGGTAAAGAAGCTAAGAAAATCGATTTTGATGGCGAAGTTATTTGAAAGCCCACGAAAAATTAGGCCACATCGGGCACCTGTTTTGGACGAATTATCCTATGGACATATAGAACAAATTCGATAAATTGTTTATGATTTTCTAGGAGGTCCTAAGAAAGGAGCACCTTCTGGATGAAGCAGACGATGCGTTGCAACTTGTTGTCAACACAGGCTTTTCCGATGATGAGGATTCAGAAGATTTGGAAGAAACTTTGAGCGGCGTTGAACCACTTGACACCGACTCTGAATAGGCCCATTTTCGTATACACTAAAATTATGTGTAATAATAATAATATCAGAATATTTTATTATTATAAACTGCTATAACTGTATATTTTTAATTTTTCTTAGTTCTTTATTTTTTATTCTTTTATTGGCTGAATAAATCATTTTATGTAAGCTACTTGTTTATTTGTCACTATATTTTATCAATAAATAAATTACAACAAAATACTCTTTCTATTATTAAAAATATTCAAAAATGCATTGGCTGAAAAAGTATACCTGCACAGAAATTATAAAATGAAAATATTTGTTAATTTATCATTTAACTAATGTTAATTATGAGTTAACTAACAATAACAACCACATTATATTTTGTAAGTCATTTTATAAAAGAGTAGTTTGAAAATATACCATATTTTTATAATACAAATACTGTTATGCACATATAGTAGTCAATAGAATATTTAATAATTTATTGTTTAAAAGTTTTTCAAATAATAGTTTAAGAGTATTTACTTAAAAAGCCCCGATTTTTCGCATAGTTAACGCATAACTAAATAATAATAAATAATTTAAAAAATGTTTCTCTATTCTTTGAGTACTGCCCTTGAAATAATCCGCGAAATATTTATGAAAATTTAAATGTAGTCGGGTAGCAATATTCAAATAATAGAAAGAAGAAATTTCAAGGAATGCCACAAATAAACTTCAGAGAAAACTTAAAAGGTGTCAAATGTTTTAATTCCGCCATAAAATTTATAATAGAGACCTCTGAAACTATGTAAAATAATATCCGATTTTGTGTTATTAAAATTTATACAATTTTTACCCAGTATGCATATGTATAGTCTACGCCACTGGTCAGACTGAATCTGTCAAATGTGTTGAGTCGGCCATGATATTCGCGCATATTCCGTTGTTGACCCCGCCCCCGGCTTCTTCTCCCGTGAAACGCGCTCTACCATGGCATCCCGCTGGTGACAGTGCATACTTAAGAGCACTGGATTTTCATCTCTGCACCTGCGGGTTATTTATATTATAGATAACGCACGCATGGACTATTGAAGATTTAAAGGACGTTTTAATGTAAACACAGTGTTTTTAGTAGCAAAGCAGCATATTATGCTTGACATAAAAATATAATAGGTTTTTCATAACAAAATTTATTTGAATGTACAAATTAAAGACATGATTAAATATCCCAAAAATATTAAAAAAAATTCGTCTCAATTTTTTTGGTGAGGCACTTCACCTATTTCAACTCAATAGCCGCCACTAACTTAAATGGTGCATAGATGGCCATTGAACTGATCAGACAATTAAAACAGTGTCATTTGACTTTCATCTATTACTAAATCATAGTCATAAAAGACAAAAGATAACCTAAAATAAATTGCATAACATATAGGGATAACATCTTATTTATTAGTCCCCTTTACTACGCCCATGTGTCCACTGGCTCAGTGCTAAGCAGAGTTTATCGTTGTAGGCGATTTACGTGTTATGTGTTCGTTCGTATTCGGCATTCGGCGCCTGGGGATGGAGTAGGTTCCATAAACATTTTCAAAATAATAAAAACACAAATTATAATGGTAATTAATAAACATAGAACTAAATGCAATATGCAATATAACTCGACTATGACGTATTATTATTTATTAAACTTATCGCAAATTATTATCATTATTATCACTCTCCGTTCAACGGTACTTCACTGCGGCATTCACAGCATATTACCACGTGTATATATTCTCTTGACGATAGTACACATAAAAACATCGTGTTCAATCAAACCACAATGGAATTTAATACGAATGGTGAGTCGTTTTATGATGTTAAATAAACAAATTTTGTAATTAATTCTTTTAAATTTAATTTACAATTACTCATAAAGCGAATAAAGAAATTATCTATTTGATTTGAAAGTAATGTTTCTGTTATGTTAGTCAATTTCAAACGTGCTCAAAAGTATTAATTTTAATGGTGTTACGGTGCAGGTCTGCGCATTCATCAGACGTTGTTGAATAATGAAATAAATAGTTTATTATTTCAAATCATATGTTAATCGTTTTAGTAAATCGGTTAATTATACATTATTCATTAATATTACTAACCACGTATTCTTACATTATTAAACTGTTATCACTGCAAGAATTACGTTTATTATCTACAATACAAAGGCATTTATGTAAGTAAAGTAAATGTTCGTATATATCTTATAAATGGTCATTCCATATCTCGAGTACACATGCAATACGTTTCTATAATTTGAAGATTTAATATTATACAATTTACTTAGGTATATAATGTGTAAGAAGTATTTCTGTCATTATTTCAACAGTTAATAATTTGGACCTAAACAAACAAAAAAAGTGTTATACAACATGGGTGATCAACTCCATTTACGAGAGAAAAAAAAATGTAAATCAGCCAATTATGGGTATAACAAAAGTAAAATAAAAGTAAATCTGCGAGTTTTGTGGAATTTTGTAAATAATAAATTATATTTCTCAAATTAAATTATATTGGTCATTTCATGACCAATATAATTTAATTTGAGAAATATAATTTTTATTGTCCTTTAAGATTTGTCGAATTTGTACAATCGTTCATGTGGTGGTAAGAATGTGGCGGGCCATCCTAGAACGCAGGAGATGTATTTTCATAAAGTGGGTCAAACTTAATGATCGCATGATAAATTCGAGAAAAATTTATTGCAATACTGTCAAGTTGTGTTAAATATCTGGGGTCTATTTTGATAATTCAAATAATGACACCTGGAAAACGGTTGGGTTCAAGATTCATGTTGTATAAAGATTTTCTGTTTATTTATGTCCAAGTTATAAACTGCTAAAGTCATGGCAGTTATACTTTTTACACCCTGTATCTACATTATTATGTAAAAAGTGTTAGGTAAATTACTTCATGTATATATTTATACAGTAAAGATCTATAATATGAGAAATTCTGTGATTAAAATTCATTTTATTCAAGTATATAATTGGTATATCTCCCTTTCTTTTTATTATATTTATTTAAGAGTTTTTTTAATTGATATTTGATTATGTTATTTAATTGATTTAATGCATATTGTAACACTACTGTTTCTTAAAGAAAGATTTTATAGTACCCCCTAACAACATATTTACTGAGTAAAGGTGTAGTTAGGAGGTGATTGATAATTCAGGATAAAGATAATTAAGTCTTAGTGTTTAGTGTCTAGTTATAGTGTACATATTCACATATACTTATCCCATATACATTACGAATATTATGCATGCAGAAATGAATAAAAATACGTCCTATATATTTAGTATTAGTCCTATTATAACAGAATATAAGCGAATATTCAGTATTGAATTTGCCAGTATTCCGAGTGTTTTGGTGTGATTCGATATTTAAGCATTTTCTCTATACATTTGATTATTCTAACATATAAAAACTATAATTTTTACAATTACAAGATATAATACCCTGGACAATTAAACTGGAAGATCATAAGTCCATATATTGGTAATTATAAATGAATGCCAAATATGACAAACAAACGTATAATATTGACAAAAAGTATGGCATTTAGTAGATTACAGATGATATTTTTATTTATATATGAAAAAATATTTTAAACAAAAGTCGAGAGCGAAAATAAACATCATGTTTTTTTTTAACAATAAACTTTGTAAATACATGTCAACACTTCTTTGCCTGCATTTTAGTCAATTTTTGATTTAGCAGTGATATTTGGATTAAGTCCTTTTAAATTACAATTAAGTCTAATACATAATGTACTGAAATAAGAATGAATTCATATTCATTAATGGGCATATAAACAACTGTTTATATTCAGCTATCATAAAAGATTTTTAAATTTCTTGATAAATTTAACTATTGTTATTGTACTAAACAAATAAAAATTCTTAAATAGAAGGTAAGTGAGATTTCATATTGATGACTATTTGTACTTATTCTTTTTAACTGAAGATATGTTGAATAATTAATAATTAATTAATACGAGTACGAGCAAGAGCACGACATATGGCTTCTATAAAGATAAAAAAAAAGTATTGAATACACATAAGTAATATTTTAACTGATGCAGATTTTAATATACAAAGTTATAGCGAATGAAATTTAAAAGAAACTAAACTGTAAATAAGAAAAAATATCAATATAATAAAAGCGTGTGCGTACAAATCACAGACAAACACTTATCTTATCGAAAATAAAGAGGAGCTAACAAACAAAAAAGAACTGAATATTTCACCAAAAGACTTACTTATTTATAAAGATAAATCAAGTAATAGAAGAAGATAATATAACAAATACAAACAAACGTGATAGTAAGAAGTGAAATAGAAAGTTGTAAAAGAGTCAGATAAGGAGTAAATAAATAAACAAAATTGAGGCATTTGTAGAAAAGAAAAAGTATTATATAATTAGGCTTAGTACGCTGAAAATATTTACATTTGACAAAATATAACTTTTGGAACTAAATCTGGCAGTAACATAAACTACGTCTTTGCGACAGAAAGGGGTTGCCAAATTAGGTTCATAATAAATTTGCTCGCAATTCGTACAAAAATAATATTGCAGAAAATAAACCTAAGATTATGAGAAACCATCTCAATTTTGCAAAGTCGAGCAAAGTACGTGCCTATAAAAAGGAGGTAAATTGTATGTAGATGGTGATGTATATTTCGCTATAAAAGGAAAAAAATCATAGCAATAGTCAGGCAGACGAAATGAAGAGGAAACCGGTAACTCTAAATGTAAAGGGAAAAATGAGAATGGGAAAAAGAATATAAGCAACTAGACGGTAATAATTGTATATGTTTATAATGGATATTATAATATTTTTCTTATATTGAACATATTTATTTTTACACATAGCATTTAAAGTAAGTAAAAGTGTTGTTTTTAAGATTGTAACCCACAACTGCGCTACTGTTGGATATATTAGTGAAAAATATTTTAATGAAAACTATTCTACCAAAAAAAAAAATTCTACCAACAATATGTGCAGAATAAATTGCATAAGAACAACCTTCAAAAAAATATTTTAATACCATCAAATGGTTGAATTTAGCTACTTGTCTTGATATAGTTTATTATATTCATCAATTCAAGTCGTGTATTATTTAGGATATTATTGGAATATTGAATAATGAATATTTTGGTCATATAGGAATTACTTTAATATTATATTAAATCGATTGTACTATAAATAACATATTATGTTTAAACAAAAAAAAAAAACCGAAAGTAATGTTTATATGCTGGGAGTATAGAAACGTGATTATACATGTATCATTAAAATAAATAAATAATACAATTTTAAAATGGGAAATACCGAGATATAAGAAAGGTATATATCTTAGCCAAGGATAGTCAGAAAACAGAGAGTGTCCGTCCATTTTAGCGTATATCCTTTTGAAATAATGTTGTTAAAGTTTGTCATGATACTTGCTATGCTAAAAGCATTAATGATGTCCAACTAAAGTAACTGTTGCACGTGTCTTCGCCTTGTTGAATGAACAAATTTACGCTTTTCCTACAAAGGTATTTTATACCATCTCTAACGGTATAGTAGTATATTCTTCAACAATTATTTGTTACACTCCTTGCTACAGGAGTTTTGAAAATCCAATTTGTATTAAGGATGTAAAGGTGAAATAAGGACATTTAGAAGGAAACTCATGTTGTGTATGTAGCCTTAGCAGCTAGGCATAAAAAGAACGGGAACAGTGTTTCGTGTCGTTGTGTTGCTGCATATACGACGAATTAAAGTTCATCATTGTGTAATTGTTGAACAAGTACCACTCTAACAGCAATTTTGTGAGAGGGTAGTGGAGATTCAATACAAATATGCGGATTATCAGTGCTCCACATTCTTTATTTTGAGTATTGACGTAACCCCGAAAGATGAAACCTTGTTTTATAAAAAAAAAATGTTGAATTTGAGCAGACTGTTATTTCAACTATTGTCAAAAACTGCCTAAGATTATAATAACAAAATATCATCAGTACTGCTTGCCAAATTTTGACAAACAAAAAATTATTGACATACATGCATACTTCGACGACTATTTTACAATTCACAACTATCTTCGATCAGAATTTTTTTCATATCGGTAAAATAATCCGTATAAATAAAGTATAGCAAAATGTTTTCTTAAGTGTATCAGATACAAAGTAAATGTGAATAATCCTTATTAAAATAAAATTAGACAAACTTTGTAGTAGTTTGAAACTGAAAAACATTAACAAGATATTTAATGTTAAATATATTTATTATACAGGGTCTTTCAATAGGGACACTCGAAATTTATTAGGATATAGCGGCCATGTTGTTAAAGCAACATCCGTCAAATTTATTGTGAATTGTTCAGTTGTGTATGGCAAACTACCATGGAAAATGACTCATTGCGTGATTTATATCCTCGTCACAAACGCTGAATAGTCCACATTCGGCGTTTGGTGGCCAAAATCGTCAATCGGTTTGATAAATAATCAGCCAACACCCGTACGTCACCGAAATGCAAGGTCTGATTAAAACATCGCTGTTGTGTGGGAAAGTGTACGGGAAAACCCGAGGCAGTCAGTTTCTCGTCGTTTATAAGAACTTGGTCTTTCTGCGACTTCAACTGGGTGAATTTTACGTCGGGACTTGGGTCTGTACTCGTATGACTGTACGTATGAATCCAACTGACCCAGGAACTGAACGTAAACGACTATAGACAACGCCATGTGATCGCTGATTGGGCTCTGGAGCAGTTGGAAGTGGACCCAAATTTTGCCAAACAATCATCTTTAGCGACGAGGTCCATTTTTGGATGAATGGATATGTGAACAAGAAATGTTGTCAGATTTGGAACGATACTAATCCACCCGAGATACACCAGCACCAAATGCATTCCGAGAAAGTCACTGTTTGGTGCGGATTTTGGTCTGGCGGAATCATCGGTTCGTACTTCTTCTTTCTTCCAAACTGAAACTGGCATTGCCATAACCGTCAACGGCGAGCACTACAGATCGATGATAAGCAACTTCTTGTGGCCTAAACTGGATATGGATATCGACGAAATGTGGTTCCAACAGGACGGTGCTAGGTGCCACACAGCGCATGGCATGATGGGCGTTCTGCACGAGCGATTTGAGGACATGGTTATCTCCCGCAACGGTGACTTGAATTGCTCACCGAAATCATGCGATTTAACGCCTTTAAACTCCTTCCTTTGGTACTATCTTAAATTGCGAACAAACCGCAAACAATTGATGCCATCAAAGTCAACATAACTAACGCCATCCAGCAAATTCAGTCAGATTTATGCGACAAAGTTATCGAACATTAGACCTCCCGAATACGTGCCACCAAGCAAACCCATGGCGGACATTTGAACGACGTTATCTTCCACACTTAATGCCATAAAATATTCTTTCATATAAAAAAAATATCATGTGCAGCACAGTACACGTGATAGAAGTGAATACTTCTTTAGAATAGAGAATGAGAGATATTAAGAGTGAGAGATTGAAAGAGAGAGAGAGAGAGAGAGAGAGAAAGGGAGAGGGATAATTTCAAAATAAGTATAACAATATAAAATTTGTGTAAAAAATATTCGGTTTATTCATTATCTACACTATCATCGGCTGGCGGTTTAATTGGTAATACTGATATGACTGGTTTGTGATAACTAAAATATGAAATATATGTTCGTGATTCGATATTCGTGTAAAAATTGCATCTATTGTTGTTCCAGATTTTGTTGTTGATTCTTTGGGATTGTTATTTATAAGCAGACCAAATGTTTCTCGAAGAAAGTTAATCAACGTCAAAGAATCATTGGATCCGAAATTTACATTGAAATCTCCCCCGAGAATCAAAGGGATTTTGTCTTCGCTTCCTCCAAGTGCATTTGCACCTGTGTGGCTGTAAACCAGTAGGGAGCGGTGAATGAAATATATTATATCTTCTAGATTTTAACAAGTTAAGCGGTTCAAGGGTATTATCAAATAATCACAGAACACAGATGTAAATAACGTAAATAATTACAAAACACAATGATAAATATTCGGTACACACGCGTGCTGCTTCAGCTGTTAATATATAGCGTCTGGACGCGTACATCTATAACGCGCGCATGCGCGACAATAGGGAGACGCGGATAGCCTAAACTGATATATATATATATATATATATATATATATATATATATATATATATATATATATATATATATATATCTCTCGTGTAACGAAATCTTGAAACGTAACATTTTTTCCAATTCACTCTCCATTCTCGTCAAATATCAGAACGCCGCCAAAGAAGTATTCACTTCAAAGATTGAGCACCTCACACACAACTTATTTTATTTACATTTAAAAATCGAGCGTAATTATTGAAAGACCCTGTAATTTTAACCAAGTGTACATTATGAATATCTAATTTACATGTGGCACGCCATATAATATACATAAATAAAATAATAGAACCATCATAATTAAATAATACCAGAAAACATAGGTAATTAATAAAAAATGTATATTTTATTTTGGTATTTGCTGATGTTAACCTTGAATTATACTTTAAATGTTAAGAAATAGACATACAATTTGTATAATGGATTTTTGCGCCTGCATCAATTTAGTGACGACGCACGGATCACATGCTACATCACTCGCAATTGTTACTAATATTCCACAATTACCAGCACGTATGCCTAGCAACATACGTTTCAATCAACTTTACCAAATTTAATCAAATAATTTACCGAACAAAATGCAATTATAAAGTCACGTATTAGAGCTTTATTGTATAATTTGATTCATTGGCCTCTCAATATTTCTGTAAAATTTATTTCACTTTTGTTTCATTTAATTTGATTTGTGTTGAATTTAACTCATTTATCTTGATGGAAATATCATTTCCATTGAGTATTTTTGTGGAGAACCTTTTCATTATTACTCTGTCATAGGTTGACGGATTTGTATTGTACTGTTAGCCTAAAATGTGTTTTCGGCACAACACTGTTCAAAAATGTCAGTTGATTGATTCATACGATTTTTACCTGTGACGCACACGCAAAGAATTATTATACAAACCATATTGTATTTTCCGTTTTCGAAGTACATATTTTGATATTTGTGATTGGCTATTCACTATGGATTTTATTTTAAATATCACCGAAATAACCACGACAAGAAGATAAGATATAAGTTATTGAGCATCTGACTATAAGTAGGTATTCACGTTTTTTTCACGTTCTTGGACAACTTAAATCAAAAGTCAAAATATGATCACTATGTCAATATCAACCATGATATGATCATAAGGGTTACCCTATTTAAATTAAATTTAAGTTAAAGATAATTACAAAATACACGATTTTATGGAAACATAGATGCGGTTAATAAAATAATAAAATTCGTTATAAATCGAATACATAATATAAAGTGTTAAAATCATATCATTTAAAAATCCTCTAGCAAGCTGAATCGATTTCTGGTTCGATTCTTCAGAAGTTATAATAAATTCAAACACTTCTCTCAGTTTATCTCAATCCTGAACTATCGTATAAACTAATTTGGAATTGGAACACCATCGAGTTTCTGCAATAGTCGATATACGTCTTGCGGATGTTGAGGAAGAATTTTTTTTACATTTGTTCTAGGTATAAAAACAAATGAGTAGTTGACGTAGTTGAAACAAATGAGTTTGTCACGATGGTGTTTGGACATCAGAATGGTAGTTTACTAAGTATATCACTGCAGTCAATGGTATTATGAATCAATCCATAAAGATAGATTAAATAGGCCGTTTTATGGTGGCTCTATGGCAGATACTAACGAGAATCTTGATAAAACATCCGGAAATCAATACGGAAATATGTTCTATCTAATTTAAGCGAGCAATATTTAAGAAAATCTTCGCTGATTTTTTTATACCATATTATAGAGGCATATTCTAAAATTGACTGACCGCGCTGCCCAATTATAGTACCTTCAAACTATAAGCATCTGAATGAAAACTAGGTATTTTTAACAAGGTATTAAAAAAATTAATACGATGTTTTTATTAGATGATTAAAGAACAACATGAATATGATTTCTTTATCAGATATAACATCTAAATCAATGAATTTTTCTCGACTAGAAATTTTATAATTTTATACAGTCATAAACTACTCTGTTCTATTTGGTTGTCATGAGCAAAACTATATTTGCTGATATTAATAGACAATTTATTATTTATACACCAAGAATGAACTCTACCTAAATTTTGTTGTAAAATTATATAATCTTTAAGAAATGAGTCTATACAAGATAATAATTTATTAAGTCGGTAGAAAATTCAAAAGTACTTAATTTCTTAAAAGAATATTGTGATCTAATCTATCGAAAACTTGTGTAATCATCTCATAATGTCTGTGTAATTATCAATAGAACCTGATAAATATTCACACAATACATTAGTAACTAACTGTATTCAGTGATTTGATTTTTCACGTGTGAATAAACCTGTTTATATAGTAATATCTCTAGAACTTTAGAGACATTATTAAGTATAAAAATAGGCCAATAATTAGTTATTAATATTATATCTTCTTTCTTAAAAGTTAGTGTCATTTTTGATTGATTCCAATAATGGAGAAATATTGATGCCTGTATAGAAATGATGGGAATCATGTCAAGACCACTTGTTAATTTTGATTTTATTGCCTCGTATACTATTTCTACCGAAAATTGACGAACTGTTAAGCAGAGACTATTACGAGTTTACAATTTATTAATAACAGCCAATCATTTTGTTCGGAAAAAGCGTATGAAAACTGAAAAAAATCCTCGAACTTTGAGGAAATTATTTCGTCATATTATATCTCTTAGGCAGGTTAGATAAATTTCTCTTACAGTTCGTATTGCAAAAAAGCAGATGGATTAAGTGTAATATAATATCATATTTTCTTTGACGTGTATTTTACGCCGAAATATTTTAAAGTTATCGTAATATTCTCCCTTTAGATTTGTATAACTTGTATCTGCTTCTTCTAATGCTTTTGATTATGCCATTAGTTATAATCAAAAGCATTAGTAAACCACGAAGGGAAACTATGTTTAGGAATATGATTTTTAGGTACACATATGGATAATGTGAAATCTAATATCTGATAAAAGTGATTGTAGATAATATCAATGTCACAAAACTCTTTTAACTCGTGCCAGTCAACTTCATATAACATAGCACAAAGCAATTTGAAATTAGCCGTTTTGAAGCTATAAGTATATGACAAATTTATTTTTGTGATTGTCATGACGCAACTGAGTATTATAGTAAATTAGCAAAGGGAAATAATATAAATATTCAAGAACTATCTAAGTAATCTAAGTAATCTAAGGTCTCCTAGTATTAGATGTTGAAGGGTTGTTATATTGAAATGATGCAACTGTATTCTTTGGCTATTTGCCAGATGAAACATATTTTCTTCTTGATTTCCTTGACCTTAGGTAATGATGGGGATTGACACACTAAAGATAAATGATAATACACTAAGAATTAATGATCTGCAGAGAAGATTTGTTTTTTTTTATTCTTATTTTGTAAAGCAAGGGTATGGCTGAATCAAGAATTGGTATATTTTTCATTGACAAGTGAAAATTTTAGTATTATTTTACAATATATAGCGGCAAAATTCTACTTTTTTGAGATTGTAGTGGGTTCTTCTATACATATACTTCAAGAAATTATTAAATATTATCTCATATAATACCATGTAATTATAACTGAATAGATACTTTTTTATGCCTTGTTAAATAGTCATTATATAATTACTCATTTTACTTAAATATTAACTTTTGTAGATTTCGATAGTTGTATCAGAACAGGTACATGAGACAACAGCATAATGTATTTTTTTACATTTGAATAAGCGCAATTCTGTTTTATTTAGTGGCTCATTTTATACTGAAATTCTCAACATTTAGGTGTTTACCATACGTATATTAATATTATTTATATATTTTATATATTACAATCAACATAATGTACGTTTTAGTTAGCTTAATAATAATAATTCGTTAAATAAGCAATGCTTGGAAATTATATGTGGACAGTGAAGAAGTCAGCGAAATAAAAATACCTTTCTACCCTTTCTCTAAAACATATCCTGTTCTAAACATATCCTACCTTATTCATTTTTGCATGATATTGGTATTATAATTTTGATGAAGGTTATTACAATTCTGTAAGAGCCGAATACTTGATAAATTGAGAGTACTTGATAAATTGAGTTAATAAGAATGATTAAAAACTGAATATTCCTACATACATAATAATGCAAACATGAATTATGCAATTGAATAACTATATTATATATAAGATTTGAGGCAATTAATCAATTGTAAATAGATATACAACGTCCGAGAATTACCTACTATAGAATTAATTCATAAATCAGTTAATAAATATTATATATATAAATATAAAAGTTCGAGAAAATGTAAAAAATATAAAAAATGTTCGAAATACTAAAGAGCGCGGGAATGAAGTATAGAGATAGGAGAGTAGTACACAATCTATACATAGAGCAAACTGCTGTTATAGAAGTAGAAGAGGAGGAAAGGGAAGTAGGTATTAGGAAAGGAGTAAGACAAGGATGTACGCTATCACCACTAATTTTTAATCTGTACATCGAAGAGGCGATTAATGTGGTAAAAGATAGAGTGGATTTCGGGATTAAAGTACAGGGACAGAAACTAAAAATGCTGAGATTCGCGGATGATATAGCAGTATTAGCATCTAGTAAGGAGGAACTAGAATCAGCATTGAACGAAATGGAGGCAGTGTTGACAGAGGAATACGGAATGAGGGCGAATAAAAACAAAACTAAAGTGTTAGTGTGCAGAGGGCGCGAGAGCAGAGCAAAAACGAAAGTACAAATTAATAATGAAAGATTGGAGGAAGTTAAAGACTTCATCCTTACTTACTTTACTTCATTACTTATTTAGGAAGTAAAATAAATTGGGATGGAAGAAGCGATAAAGACATAAAACAAAGAATAGCGCAGGGTCGAGTAGCTTTTAACAAAAAGAAAGCACTTTTATGCTCGGGGGTAATAAACTTAGAAACAAGGAAGAGATTTTTGAAAACATATGTATGCAGCACGGTACTTTACGGCTGCGAAACCTGGACGGCAGGGGAAGCAAGTAGGAAGAAATTAGAAGCTTTTGAGATGTGGTGTTACCGAAGAATGATGAAAATACCATGGACTGATAGGGTTAGAAACGAAGAAGTATTGGAGAAAGTCGGCGAGAAAAGGAGTATGTGGAAAAACTTAAAGAAGAGAAGAGATAGAATGGTAGGCCACTTGCTGAGACATGGGGGAATAGTCCGCGATATTTTGGAGGCAGAAATAGGAGTGAAGAAAGGCAGAGGTAGGCCTAGATTAGACTACTGCTCGCAAATAGTAAGGGATGTAGGTTGTAGCACAATTAGCGAAATGCGTAGGTTAGCACAAGATAGGAGAAGCTGGAGGTTAGCGTCCAACCAGTCTTAGGACTGATGACCTAATGATGATGATGAAATATAAAAGTATGCACACTTTTGACTGTTTGATCTGTGAATCATTTGAGTTCTTGCAAATATGCACTGAAGTTTCAACATTATTCTAATTCCATAAATATCCAGAATTTAAAGAATCGCTGTTTACAAACATTTTACGAAAATTATATATAAATTAGATATTTTTCGTCTTAATTGTTTGCCATATTCTTTCTAAGTAGTTTACGATTTCTAAGACTATATTTATATGTTTTCAGAACATCAGCACATACGTTACAACCCGTTAAAAGACGAGTGGATATTGGTGTCACCCCACAGGGCGCTTCGACCATGGAGTGGAGAAGTGGAGAAGGCGCCAGTAGAAGTGGTACCTATATTCGATCCTACGAATCCTCTATGTCCGGGAGTAAAGAGAGCTTCAGGATTGGTTACGCCTCAGTATAAATCAACTTACGTCTTCACAAACGATTTTCCGGCTTTACTAGAAGAAGGCCCAGAGCCGCCGGCCAGTGATGATCCATTATTCCAAACGAAATCAGCCAAGGGCACTTGCAGGGTTATTTGTTATCATCCTGAATCCAACGTTTATTTGACTAATTTATCTGTTGAAAATGTTGTTGCTATTATAAATGAGTGGATAAATCAAACGTATGAATTAGGTAAAAAATACACATGGGTTCAAGTTTTTGAAAACAGGGGAGCTATGATGGGTTGTTCAAATCCTCACCCGCATTGTCAGATTTGGGCATCGACATTCTTCCCAAATGAGCCCAGAGTGAAGGATTTGAATTTTAAGAAATATTACGAAAAATATGGAAAACCTTTACTCCAGGATTATGCGGAAAAAGAATTGAAGAAACGAGAAAGAATAGTGTATGAAAACGAAGAGTGGCTAGTTATTGTGCCTTTCTGGGCTTTATGGCCATTTGAAACTATGGTTTTACCAAAGCGCCAGATCCAGCGTTTCACAGACGTTGACGACGCACAAAAAGTGGCTTTAGCTCACACTCTACAAGCTCTAGTAGCTAAATATGACAATTTATTTAAATGTAATTTTCCATATTCGATGGGATGGCATGGTGCTCCTACAGGGCAGAAATTAAACGAAGCTCAACTCTACTGGACGTTCCATGGGATGTATTATCCACCATTGTTAAGATCAGCGACCGTCAAGAAGTTCATGGTAGGGTACGAGCTCCTCGCACAAGCTCAGCGAGATTTAACTCCAGAGAAAGCAGCAGGTCTCTTACGAGACCAGCCAGAGAAGAGATTTTCTTGAAATAAAGTAATTCTACATATTGTCAAAATTTGTATATATTTTGTACATGTTAGTGAATTTCTATATAAATTATTTCATTGAATTTATTAGTTTTATTTATAAAAAGTAAAATATAACAAACTGTATGCTTTCATTTTACCTCTATACGTACATCTCTACATAAAAAATACAATGTATAAGAAACTGATGATTAAGCAATATGGTCAACTCTATTTATTGAAGCTTTTGAAATTATTTAAATGATAAATCTAATCCAAATGTTAATAAACTACGAATATACTTTTTCTAGTTAGAATTTTAATTAACAAATTATACGTTTTTTAAGTTCCTGTATTATCAAGAGTTATTTCACAATGGTGTTTACTTAGTATACACATGTAATTTAAGGCTATGTCATTGGCACTGGAGTAGATGATGTGCATTTTTGTTTCAGTGACTGTATTTTACAACGACTAGTAGTAATTATATACTCATGTTCCATACATCTATAATACTTTCACAGACAAATTAATTTCATCTGAGTAAGATCGAACAAGTTAAATAACTGCACGATAGGTTCTGTAGCAAGAATTGAAAATTGATATTTTTTCATTATAATTTAATAAGTATTTACTTTTTTCATTAAAGTTACTTTCATATATTCCTATAATAATAGATTTGTATTTTTTATATGAATATGATATTGCTGCCATATGCGAATAATAATTCTAAAACTAGTAATAAATGAAAAGATAGTTGAAAAAATGTATTAAATTTTAAAAAAGCTTAGCGGTAGAGATGACTACAATACATGAAGATGTTCACAAAATAATTGATAGTATAAATTATTCAATAAGTTCATTCAATAACAATGAGTAGAGTTAGAAGATCAAAGGAGCAACAGGAAAATATGAAAGAAGAAATCTGTTCTTTAATAATACCGATATATCAAAAATTATCTTGGTAAAATGTGGCCATGAAATGGAAAATCCGTCTGAGCTTATATCAGAATATTAAATAGTTATATAATTCTGTTTGTTATAATTAACCTTGTCAAGTCGGGATAAAATAATGAACTACAAGTTTAGTAATGAAAATGAAAAACATAACATTTTTATTAACAAAAAATAAATAAATAAAATAAAATCAAATTAAAGTAAATATTGATTGCACTATTGTAAATATTAAACTATCTTTCACCGTGTTTAATACATTAAGTAACGTGTCTCTTCGTGTTATTAGATGTATTTTACAAAATTTCTATTTATGATATGTTATATTTGCTCATTGTTTAACATTTTTTAAAAGTTTTTTTAAAAATTAGCTATAAGAGTTTTGAAAATAATATTCAAATAGGAGACTTCAGAGGAAACTCGGAATTTGTACGTGCAAATTTAACAACTAATTGGCCATCCAAAAACTCTCCATCAGAGCCACTAAGAAATTTATGGTAGGATACCTATAACTCTTTAACTCCAGAGAAAGTAGCAGGTCTCTTACGAGACCAATCAGAGAAGAGATTTTCTTAAAATAAGGTGATTCCATATATTGTCAAAATTTGTATATATTTTGTACACGTTAGTGAATTTTTATATACATTATTTCATTGAACTTATTATTATTTTTATGAAAAGTAAAATATAACATACTACATCCTCTCATTTTAACTCTATGCGTACATCACTATGTAAAAAAATATATAAAAAACTGGTAATTAAACAAAACGCTCAACTCTACTTATTGAGGATTTTGAAATCGTTTAAATAATAAATCTAATTTAAATGTTAATAAAACTACTACTATAATTTTTGTAATATTCTAATCTAACAACTCTAATGCAACAACTAGAGGTTTTTTAAGTATTAGTAGCTGTATTATCAACAGTTATTTCACAATGGTGTCCACTTAATTTATTCAAGTATACGTTTTAAGGCTGCATCATTGGTACTAGCTGATGTGCTTTTTTTCGTTGACTATATTTTATTATGATTAGTAGTAATTATATATTCATATACACTATATCTACAATACTTTTACAGACAAATTATTTTTTTCTGGGTAAAATGGGACAAGTAATACATACAGTACAATATATAATAATACAATAAACGCACGACAGGTTCTGTAGTAAGAATCTTTATGAAGATTTATGTTTTTTCATTATAATTTAATTTTTTTTTCATGAAAATGATTTTAATATATTCCTACATAAATAAGTTTGTATTTTTCATATAAATATGGTATTAATGTTAGATGAGAAGGATATTTCTAAAATTGGTAACAATAGAAAATATAATTGACAGAATATATGAAATTTTGATAAAACCTAGCAGTAAAAATGATCATAATACATAAAAATGTTCAAAATATGATTGATAATAAATCGACTTGATTTCGATAGAAAAATTGTAAATTATTCAACAATTAATAGTGTTCAGAAAATCAAAGGAGCAACAGAAAAATACGAAAGAAGAAATGTGCTCTTTAATAATATTATCGAGATATCAAAAACTATCCGTATCAAAAATTATCTTGGTTAAATGTGGCCCTAAAATGGAAAACAAACGTCTCAGCTTATATCAGCCTTTGAAATAATTATGTTATTCTATATGTTCTACATAACCTTGTCTAGTCGGAGATAAAATAATAATGAATTATAAATTTAAAAATCAAAATAAAACACCAATATTTTTATTAACAAAAAAAGTCAAATTAAAGTAAGTATTGGAAATATCCTCCGCCTTGTTCAATACATAAGTTTACATAGCTTCTGCTATCAGATGTATATTGCAACATTTTTAGTGTTATAAGTTGCACACTTTTTAACAATTTTTGTTAAAGTTCTTGAAATTTGCTATAGAAGTTCTGAAAATAATGTTCAAACAGGAGACCTCGGAGGGAACTCGATTTGTGTAAACTTAACTAACTGGCCACCAAAAACTCGGGGAGAAAGGCTATAGTATCTCGTGTCGCATGTGGTGGTGTAGAACCTGAATGAAAATAGCTATGATGAAGTGTTTATCATTGTATAGTTGACAAAATTCAATCAAAATGTTGTTTCTGTATCACTCTGCATTGCCGATGAAATAGAAAAAGGGAGCCCAATTATTACTCAGCGAGAAACTGCCATTCAAGCCCTAATTTTATGAGGATATAATGGAGATTCAACAACGCATGGAAATCACTCTTCGCTAGAAAAAATATTAAATTTACCAGATCGTCATTCATTAAATTATTAACAAATGACTAGCACCACGCAGAACATCTGAACTGATCTGCCGGAAAAGGGGTTTGTGTGATGGTACATTACATGGGTGCATATCCAAGTTCCTCTTTACAACTATTATGCTTGTTCCATAATAAAGTCTACTTCCTTAAAATTGTACGGTTTTACTGTACTGTAAGTATTTCTCGGTATGTTTCTGAATAATTATCCTTTGGATTTAATGCGTTCTTAGGTATGCTAATTTTTTTGAGCCCGTGGCGAAATCAACTACAATGGCCATTAGTCACACCCTCCATCTCCATGTGCACTTTTATTATTTTATTTTCCGATTTAAATAGCTACCTTAAATGTTACTAGTATTGTATTTATTGAGGCATATCTATGCTAGGTGTAGGCGAGCAGTATATACATACATAGAGAGAATTTTTATATGTTATGTTTATTAGTTATATGCACTAAAGGCGAAGTTTAGCCATGTTGGTTAGGAACGAGCAGTACATATAAAGCTCTATATGTTATTTCATAAGTTAAAATTTTTTATCAAAAATAGAAGGACTAAAGGCAGTAATATTCTGTATTGTCCACATTCACTATATTCTTGATCTAGACTCGTTAACTTTTTAGTTCCTTATTTTAACACTAGTAAGGAGTAATAGCTGAGAAAAATCGTTTTCAGTTTCTTCGGTGTTTCCTGTCAAAACATTGTTAGTGTATATTTATTTTTCAGGATGAAGTATGATACTTTAAATATAAGTTTGAATTTTGGTTCGATGACTCTTGGTTTCGAAGGGACAGTATTTATAACCTAACTTTCAGATATATCGAATTCATCAATTCAATTTCGTACATTTCGCAATCAGATCACAATAATATAGCGTGCTGATTAATTATCTTGCGTATATTTATTATATATTGACAGATTAATGATAAAGTTATATCAGGTGATGAGCAATTGAACAAAACTGCTTTCGGAAAATCGGGAAACTGCTCATATATATGCTTATTTTATGGCAGAGTAGTTTAAGAGTTCTTTGGTTTATTATAAGGTATAGATAATATGTATAATTTTCTCAATATTTAAATAAAAATATTTATTTTCACTTAAGTAGTACTATCCATTAAAAATAAAAAAAAAATTATTTCCAATTCCTATTTTCCTCGATTTTTGTACCATAGTTGCTGAATTTGCATTGACGATTGTTTGTTAGCATTCTTAGAAAGGTTTCGAAAACCCAAGATGTAAATGTTAACTATCTATAGAAGTTTGTTTTTAAACACATATAATGAATTTATTATACTTAACAGAGGTCATGGCATATATCATTGCAATAAAGAAATAATATAGACATAAAGTATGTTGAAATAGAATAGGTTTAAAATAATCCCCTTGGGAAATGTGTTTTCTAGATTAAAACAGAATTTCAACATTGAAATTCGGTTTTAAGTACATTTATTTCCACTTGTTTAATTATTTCGATTCATTACTTGTGTACTTACTTGTACCATCCAATCCCTACAGCAATTAGTCCGACCGTAGCAGCCGCACTAATTCCTGCAACAATCGCAATAATATACACTCCAGCTGAATCAACGTCCGACAAATTGGGTTTTACTGCTATCACGTCTACTCCACCATTTCTAGACGCCGCTTCACCACTTCCACTTTTAAAGCTTAATTCTTGCATATTATCTTCTTCGTAATCCAGCAGCTTTTGATCACTTCTTGATTTTACCTTTATTTTGCCATTAATTGACGAACCCGCACCTGGTACTTTATTGGAAGCCTTTTGTATTGTTTTTCCATCTAAAATAAATGGAGGTATATTATTCATTATATTCAGTAAGTCCAGTTTAAATACATATTAATATTTTATTGTTTGTTTTAAGTTTAAACACATAAATATTTATGGACTTCTTGTCCATAAATATGGAGGGGAAGGCTGTGGAGAGGAATAATACACATACATATGATAATACTTGCAATGTTTGAGCATATTTGATCTGGAACTCATTTGGGAGAGTTGGGACTTCATCCCAAGCATACTAGAATTCCTAATATTGAACCTAGTTCGTAATTCTGGACCACAGTAAGAAATACATTTTTACAGGCACCTCTATCGGAGAACATAACAAATCATCAACTTTGTAAATATCAAATTCAAAACTTTGTAAAAATCAAATGATGTAAATATGAAGCAAGGTGTTAACTTTCATTAACTTCACATCAGGTGCTAAACTGAAACCCTATTATTTTCAATTAAATTAAGCCATTGAAAAGAAAGACATATATAACATGTATTTCTTAAAATTTTCAAAACATATAAAGGTCGAATTTGATTCATAAATAATACTATTGTTCATAAGTAGTGGTAAATTATATTTACAAATATAACAAATATATGATCAAATTTACCAAGTATTGTTGGTAAATGCTAATCCACCCAAACAAAAAAAATTTTTACTATACCAATAGATATATTTTAGAAATTCAAAACTATTAATAGTTATGCCACGAGATAAAATAGATGTACCTTCTATTGATCGTTGAATTACTTAAGCATGTGGAATATTGGTGAAATAGGAAAATGCAATCTCTAAATAGGAAACCATTAATGTGGGATACCGTTATACTTGGAAAATTTAAAGTATTATTTTCTGTTAAACACAGAAAAGGCAGGAAAGGGATACAATTTACAAAATGCTATGACAATATCACAACTCTTCAATATCATAACACAAAAAATAAAATTTGCACTCCAATCAATGTTTATTTTTTGTTGACGTGTTTCAGTTCATAAAAAATTATTTGATATCACAATTATTAATATAGTACGAAATTTTATCACCTGGCTGTATATTATGTATATGATAAGGTTTTAATTCTCTGTGAGACTTCTATTTTATTTCCATAACGACATCATTCTGAATATTTTATATTTCGCTATTTAAACTTTTCAGATGTGGTGAGACTTATTCCGAAAAAATTTATTTGCAAGACATTCAACTGGTTCTTAGTTTGCTGATGATGATATAACTCTAAATTAAAGATAATAGTTTTCGAGGTAGTTCGAGGTATACGAAACAAAGAAGACAGAAGGAAAGATCCACATTATATAATTTTAATTTATTGTAACCAATGTATGGTTGATTTAGTTATAACTAATACATAAATAATAATTTAAATAGGAGGTTTAAGTTTTGGAAATATCGATTCTTTCTATAATTTTTGTATTAGTCTAAACAACGATATATGTAGAATAGTATATTTTGTGTGAGATGAATTTAGACTATTTGTGAAGTACATTAATTTAATGACATTGGTTGGCAGTATATATGTTGCAGTAAACCTTATCAATTATATAGATTGAGCACAACAAAAACTTTATATATCTAAACCCATCAAATAGAAAATCAGTGAAGATAAATCTAATTCGTAAAGCACTCAGTAGTACCTTTTTCAATTATTACGTCCTCAACACTTTATTTAAATATTAATTAATAGATAGTACATAATATGCCTGAATTCCCCTTTGTCGTAACACTGTTTTCGATAGTATCAGTTAATGTTTTATCCATTCTATATTATAGTTCAAATACATTTCTATGTCAAAATATGGATCGAGGAAAAAGCTTCAAGTAATTTATCATAAATATATAATTTTTTTATGGTTGTTGGGCATGAATGTTTCAAGAAATTCTCAAATCAGTATGTGAACAAAAGTCACTATTAAGGATAAAGACTAGCAACCAAATAAAAAGTAGCAGTATAAAAAATCAGTAACATATAAGTCGGAAATCGAGAAAGAAACTACCAAAACCGCCAAGCGGTTATCAAGTAGTCCAGGAATAGCAAGGCTATTACATTGTGTTGGCTATTACATTTTTTGAAAAGTATAAAAAATAACAATTCTGGCAGCAGACGATGTTAGTTAAGAAAGATATACCGATTCTCAGTAATTTTCCAAGCAGTGAGAAATTTTTGCGTATTTGAAATTGAAATAATTAGTCAGTCATCTTAATTAAACTCATGTGGCATATAATTTTGTACATTACACTTGAACTGTGCTTTGATTAAACTTGTGTTTTCTTCCTTAAATTTTATAAATATTGGTTTGCTTAACAGTTAATACAGCAACTAGATAGATTATATTCAAAGACATTGGTTTCGTAATTGATACAAACTGAGTTGATTTCTTATCCCGCAAATTTTTTTTATTTAATAATTATTTTTGTATGGATGTACATTGATCACAACACAACGAATAAGATAGGGATGTAGTTATGCAAAAACAACTTGATAACATAAAAAATATAATATATCATAAACAAATATACTGAAGTATATGATACATTGCCGATGAAACGCCTGATATAATATTTAATAACACGTGGAAGGACGTTCAACCCTTTGTTAGGAGAAAAATTAATAAATTTGAAATACAACCTCACAATGATATAATGATAATACCACACAAATAAGCATATATACGTTTAACATGGATAAAATATATTAGCCTCACACGTTCACTAACGTTGTTAAAAAAATTAAAATATTGTTGGTTGTAAAGGACCAATGCCTGTATTGACTAGGGGACAATACAGTTTACAATCGTTGCTTGATTACAGGAACGTATATAATAAGTTGAATTGAATAAGCTAACGTGTTGCAAAAGGCAAGCCCACATATTTCATAAGGAATGTCAATATCAATATATCAACGTGCAAGTGGATCAAAGTTCATTTTACATAAAAATTATATATTAGCATATGGTCCCGAAATATCTAAATATAGTATATCTTATTTTCAAATACTTAAAACGGTGAACAATGTCAACATAATATGATCGACATCATATCCTCCTCTCTTGATGTTTCTGTTGCTAATAAATGGTATTTCTTAATTATTATTCATTTACTATTAAATATAATGTACTATTGCATTCCTTCTACGCCATCATTACAACTGTGTATATGGAATGTTCATTTTGATAATACACATAAATGTTTAAAGATATATTATATAAGTTTCATTGATGATATAATTGTAGTGTCAGAATTACGAGGAGGCATTTGTGGCAACTCAAAAATAAAACAGAATTCCTACTAATGATTTGGAGTTAAATGTGTGTTTGTAATAGAACCATCATCAATTAAAATTAGTTACAAACCACTAATTAATGTTTTAATGTGTAGTCTTGTCTTATTTATTATGTCTAATCTTGGTGTATAATAAATAAATACTATTATTATTATTATTATTACTTAAATTGTCACGGTAATCATATATTAAAACAATATTGAAAATTAATGATTACGACGTATATAATATAGTACACAAATGTAGTAATATATATATATATATATATATATATATATATATATATATATATATATATATATATATATATATATATATATATATATATATTACTACAATTGTGTAATATGTAAGCAGTCAAACATGACGACAAAGCTGAATCAAATCCCATTGAATTGCTTGTACAAACATGGATTAAAATATTTGACGAATCAAATAGACTTAATCATCGATTAAGTCTATGTAACGGCATATCGACTGCGGCGAAGTTACCATAGTATAACACCAACTATGCAATACTCCGGGTAGATAGTTTCATGTTTTATATTAAATAAAAACAATAGAAGTAAAAATTTACTATGTTTAAAATGCTTGTAATTCCCAGTTTCTCATAAAATGTAAGTAACAGTATAAGTTATAATTGAAATAAGTAAAATAGTACAACACCTGTTTTATCTAGAAATTTCATGGTACAATGTCTTCGAGTAGGTATATAAAAAATAATAGTCATTTTGTGAGACTGTACATTATTTGATTATGTTAAAATACAGTATTAGACGATACAATATACGAATTGTATAGTATACAATACGAATTAAAAATTGATGTCTAGGTTTGCAGCAGTAATGGAAATTGGATATACTATTTCATTCGTATGTTTAAGGAAACTGGATATGGCAATATCTGAATATGGATTTCCAAATAATTTTTTACACTTAAGAATTGAGCCAGGAAAACTTGTATAGGTATACTTTTCAAGCGATCGTATTGATTAGTGGACAATTTGTTTTCATTAGTAGTCATTTTAAAAGCATTGCAATTGATATAATTACACATATTCATTCGTGTTTCAAAGGCATTACCTATATTAATTTCTATGATAGCAAGTACATCCTTCCTTTTTATTGTATAGATTTCCCTTTACATGCGGTAGTGAGAGTGACAATATGTATGATAGGATAGATGGAAAATGGCACATGATTCGTTTGTGTTGTATTTATTCCACGAGTTGCTTAATACAATGTAAATTTGTATACATGAGTTAATGCAAAATGTAAAATGGAAATAAATAATTTGTTTATATCTTGGTTTAACCCACAATTTGAAATTGTTACAACTTTTATATCGTTTAAGTTTATATTAATATGTCGGACTTCTTTTTGATTGTGATAGTGTTTGAATTCTACCATTCTCTTTTCTAGCATCCCTATACCCCTGAATTCCCATCATAATAATACAAGTTTTTAATTCTAAAAAAATTGCGGAGTTGGAGGCTTATCCAATTTTTACTGTTACGTGTCCAATCTAATTCTAATAGAAAACTTAAATCTGATGCTACTAATCGTCAATGTTGTTAACACTATGTTAATAATATTATTATATAAGTAGATACGATGGAGACTGTTCCTGTGATTTAAAATTGAATTTGTCCTGCTTGAACCTTGATGCAAAAGCATTTATCTTCTTTAATTTTCGTCTATAGATTCAGCTGATTCTATATGCAGAATAAAATATATTCAGCTGTACACATTACGTCTGAAATTTTTTTTGCTTTTAATAGTAGTAACTTAGGGGTTTATATAAATACTCGTATATATACTATGTTGGTGAGGTTTGTGTGGAAAACAAATTGATAAAAAAATACAGAAGAATAAAATGTTTTATAGGTCAATTTAACGGATATGGTCCCTTTTACTAGCGACGACTATATATATTCTAGGTCGCTGTTTTGTAGATTTGATAATTTCTTTGATGTATTCTTGCCATGAACAATTACTCCACCTTTATAAACTGTTGAACATTATAGAAATGTTTAAAGAAATCATAGTATAAACGTAGTGTATCGCAACAGGATTGATATTGATCATTGGTGGTGTATTATGTAAATTTTTGTTCAATTAATTCACCTGAAGATACATAATTGTGTTTTTCTAAGTGGTCACTGATGCATATCATTGGAAGGTTTAATTGCCTGTAAAAATTTAATGATATAACTTCACATTTACGATTTACGAATATTTTTATACCCTTAATGATATTTTGTCACCTAAGAGAAACAGAGAAAAGAGAAAAAGCAAAATAATTTTTACTGAAACCAATATATAAGATATAAAACAGGTTAAACAGGTAAAGGTACCAACAAATATATCTATTATTCCATATTAAATTCTGGCAATATACATTTTCGAAATCATATTAAGGGTAAGATACGATTTTAAAACTCGTCGAATGAAAGTTATTTTAACATGGTTTTATTAATTTTCTGAGAATTAATTTCATTTCGCGGTTGACATTTTCACCTATTTTTCCAACAGAATCTGTATTTTCGGTATTTTATAGGTTTCCGTTTCCTTTGGCGGCCAAGTCTAAGCCACAAAAAACTATTTGTTACCTCCGAAATACACCAAAAGTATTTGTAATACTTAATTTGAAATCCCTTTGCAGGAACAGATGAATTTATTTTATGTCTTGCAATTTTAAAATTATATCAAAGGCTGAATTGAAATTTTCTCATAGAATTGAGAAGAATTGGGGTTTTCTTATCAGTATACGATGCTCTTATTTCAAAACTATCCATGCCCATTATCTCTTTTAGCAAGGAAAATGATCTAAATTAAAGAGAAAGAAAACATGAATTTTTATACGAGTAAATCAAAGGAGAACATTAAAACAAGTGTTATTTGCAAGTTGGGATTCACCCCATTACCTCCAGTTACCCCACTTAAACATTTTAAATGGCATCCCCCTATCTTATAAAACAGAATGTATTACAATATATGTAGTATTTAAAAATAGATAGTATAAGGTGGGGCAAAGCAACTTGCTTATTTGAATTTGGCGCCCTGAAGCGATGATTGCTCCTAGGAGGTTACGCATATTCGAGAGGGCGGGGTGTAGGAAAGTTGTAGCTCCGCTTAGTTTAGTTAGCATCATGAGGTGGACGAAGGTGGGGCGCGCGTTCGCTGCCGATGCGCAACTGATAGTCTGAAGAAAATAAAACCGGGCTTCCACGAACAGAAAGGTCACCCTTCCTGAAAAAATTCCTACAAATTGGCTGTGGTGCAGGAACTTAATCCACCTGATTTTGTTGCTCGAAAAAATGCATATGAGGTGCTTCTTGGCACGCCTTACGACACACTTGTTTAATTCAGGGATCGTCCTAGGATTCTGGCTCACCTGAAGAACAACATTCGTCAACCTGTCGCCAACATACCCGTCGATATGCCGGAAAAAGTTGAACGAAGCTTCCGAGTTCGATTAGCGCAGTGTATTGAGAATAATGGATGCCTGCTGCTTGATATCATATTTAAAACTGTGTAAACATAAAATGTATATATTGTACTTGATGTGTTCAAAGAATTAAATATATATTTGCATAACTTTTTTTTAAATTGAATTTCTAAATAAGCAAGTTGCTCTGACCCACCCTGTAGATAGGTAGTAGATGGATATTGACAGGTTATAAAAATTCTGAATGAACTCTGAAGCATAATTCTTTCAAGTCAATTTAAATAATGAATTCAAAATTACCCTAAATAAATATAAATAAACATAGCAATGAAAATCCACGTGTTTCGAGAAGATCATAATAATCGTTATATCTCAAAAACATAGCTCTCCTGATTTATTGTCTTATGCCAAACTTATTCCTGTGATGTGACTATATATTTGTATGAATATCTCAAGAACTATACTTACCAAGATACAACAATTATATATTTTTGTGATCAGAAAACTGTGCGTGGGTAACTTTTTTAAGTAAAAAAATACAGGGTGTTCCATTAAAAAAAATTAAAAAATGTTCGCCCCCTTTCTATTTGTAGAGTTTTTGAAAATTTGTTTAAATATTCAAAAAATTTATAAAAAATCATGTAAAATCCTTTTTTGAATTTTTCGATTCGATTGAAATTAAGAGAAATAAAGGGGGGGGGGGGTCAATTTTAGGTGACTAGCCCGGTACTTAATAAGAAATAAAGCGATGAATAGAGATCACTTTTAAAAGCAGAACATACAGTTTCAGGTAATGCATATTACGACATCAATCAAAATTCATTAAAACAATAGATAAAAATATTATTTCTTCATATATATTATACCTAATATACATTATGGAAGCATATTTATCAATTTTATAATATGAATTTTATAGGACACTTAGATTTAGAAAAATGCATCACTCAAATTAATACATAAATGTTGAAATTGACAAAAAGGACTTTAATAACCAGTTAATATAATAAATATAATGTGCAGATATTTCAATTATTTTATTAAGATTTGATGCATATCCTATTATTACGTTCATACGAGTATTTAATTAGACTGATATATTTTTGATCGCTTATTACTTTTTTATTTTTTTCTCACATTGTATTTCATATATATTTCTTCACTGAACTGCTTTGAATTCACGATTTTGTATATGTATATGGTTAATCCAGATCTGTGCATAGTCATTGTAATATCCAGAAAAATTATCATCATCATCATTAGGTCATCAGTCCTAAGACTGGTTGGACGCTAATCTCCAGCTTCTCCTATCTTGTGCTAACCTACGCATTTCGCTAATTGTGCTACAACCTACATCCCTTACTATTTGCGAGCAGTAGTCTAATCTATTATAGAAAAATTATATCATAACAATAATAACTGATCGTCAATTTTAATTTAAAAGTCAAAATTTACTCGTCAGAGGAAATTTCCTGCAACTATTCGTGGTGGTGTGATGATATGATCACTCGTGAGTACTCTTATACAAAATGGAAACTTTAACAAGAAGTTAGGTATACAGGATGTTTGTAAACATTCCTGACAAATCTATTTTATTTTCTCTGGGCTATATTGCAACTTATAGACTTATTCCCGTTAAAACTTCTACTATTTATAAAAGTTAAAACGTCTGTTATTGTATGTATTAGTTTAATATTCGGCTATAATAATGAGATTATGCAAAATTCGTATACAATAAAAATATATGTACCCATTTCTGATAATGTTTCCGATTTTTCATAAAATCTTGGATCTGGTGGTGCATAAGCAAATTCTGTAGGATCGTCAACAACCTTCACGTTTTTAAATAAACCTGTTGGAAACTGTTCCTCACTGGATAATTGCACATTACCGTGGTCTTCATGATGAACTGAGTCAATTTTTGCTGTATCTCTATCACTGTCTGATCTAATATCATTAAAGGATATATGTTTGTTTTCTTGAAACATTTTCTCACGTTCCTCTGGACTGGGTTGATCGAAAAACTTCCCAATATTATCTTGCTCATCAACATCGTCGCTGTTAAAGCTAAAGTCGTCCTCTTGCGGATACATTCTAACATCATCTAAACTGGGTGTGTTTGAAAAACCTAAACCAAAATTTTTAAAATTGGGTTTCTGAGAATCTTTAAACTGCTTAAAAACATCTTCAAAATCATACCGGTGTTTTGGATTTTTATACTGTATACGATGGTTGCCGTGTCGATTTAATTGAGTCTTTTCCCAATCAATTACCTCTTCAAATTGCCGTACTCTTTCTGGAATAGTATAATCATAAGGTTGGGGTTCTTTTCGTTCAATTTCTCCATAGTCGTCGAATTGGATATTTTTCCAGGGGCGTACTTTGTATTCAGAGAAAAGCTCTGGGTCGTCATAGTTTTCTAGGCGAGACCTTCTCTCTTCGGAGTTCAAGTCAAATTTTAGCTCTGAAACAGAAAATAAATATTAATATGGTTTAACTACATATTTGTCGGCTAATACTCTATAACATAGATAAACAGTGATATTGATAATAAGTGATTGCTGTTGTATATTATCTATTATAGTCTATTATTGAAATGCGTGTACAGGATATTATCCTTAAAATGTGAAACCTTATTCAGATATTGAGAAAGTTGGGAACCTTTGTTTAGTTACTAAAAAAATATAGATTTTTGTACTAGGATGGGATAAAGGAAATGTATTTGTTTTTTAATTGAACATGATATACCGGATACCACATTTCTTTGTTTGTATTCTGCATACATATTTTGGCTACTATTTTACGTATTGTACATATTTACGTTTTTACACATGACCTATACGTAACAGAAATATTTGGCTTACAACTCCTAATACTAATAGATTTTTAATTTCACTAATGTCTCAAATATAGATTTATTTTAGATTTTGCTATTATTTGCCTTTATGTTATGTTTTGTGTTGAGTTTTTACCATTCTATAATAGGTATTTGCTGTTAAATGGGTATACATAAATAAATAAATAAGCTGTTTCAATGTTATGTGTTTACATGAACTCATTAATCTTTTATTTATGAAGTTACAACACAACAATTATATTGCTAAGGGATTATTCTTTCAAGGATGCACAGGAAAGAAAATTATTCCCTGATGTGGAGATAATTAGAAAGTCCAACTTCCAACTTCGATGTTGTGATAATTTATAGAAATTGTATTATGCTCATTCCTTACATGTGAATACAATAGTACGTCATATCCGCACAAAATTTTATATATGTTTAGTTAGTTCATTGAGAATGAAGTACTGGAATTAATTATCTTTTAGTGTAAAGATGTTTTGCGCAATAAAACGTTTCTATGATATATCATTGGCGATTGTACAATCTATATTAAGCTAGGGTAGTACAGGATAGGTAGGAGTAAGCTTATATATATATATATATATATATATATATATATATATATATATATATATATATATATATATATATATATATATATATATATATATATATATATATATATATTAAAACCATTGTGCTATGGAATTATCCCTCAGGGGGAGAATAAGTCATCCTTACGCATTCTAGGAAAAGCCTACACAAAATAGGCTTGCACAAAATAGTGCCTAAACGAAGGCACTTCAAACCATCACACAAACAAATAACCAGGAACATTTTCAAACACAGTTATTTATAACTTCAGAAACCCACCATTTCACCGGGAATCCATAGACTAAAGGCCACGAGATCATCAAGAGGAAACCTACAGATCACTGCTCACAGAGCATAACAATACCATCATCAGAACTCTTTAGGAATTTGCAGAGTCAGATCATCGAACAGTCTGGAAACTAGTTTGCTGCATACGAATCCACAACTGATGAATCTAAGGCTGGCGATTATAAATACCAAGCGCCAGACAACAGCAGACACTATCAGTTTATCCAATCAGCTAATTGAGCAGTCACCAGTCATCAAGTCAGTGATCAGTGCAGTGATTAGTCTGGGAATTGATATATCTGGAAGCTAAATCGCTACACCTGGAAGCTAAATCAGAGACAACCTCCTCGAGTCCGAGTGCTAGTGATAGGCTCCAGTGTAGAGACACAAATAGTGCGCGTCCTCCATAAACGGTGGATTCAACAGAGTCTTCCACGATGCTTACCGACAACTCACCATGTCCTTCTTTAAGGATCATCCACGTCTTCCGCTATGCACTAGAATAAATCACGCTTCCACAAGTAACCAAATCCTTCGATAAGGATCAATCATGTCTTCCGTGATTCACCAGCATTGAAAATGCTTCCAGTGCCAACTAAGGTTTGCACTTTGTGAGATAGATAGAGAGAAAGAGAGAGAGAGAGAGATGAATCTATCGTTTGACTTCGAATGCATTCACGGACAAAAGTGAACACATCAAAAATGAGATCAAACACCAATTAATCTAGAAGACTCCAGAAGAGTGTCCAACATCCACAGACTCCCAGGGAGCTAATAGTGAAGTTAATATTTGGAACTAAATTGATATTTGGAAAAGATATTCGGTTTCCTTCTGAATTATTATACCAAGAACGTGATTTGCTTAATGCAAGCGAGTTATATTGTTATATTTAATTGTTACATCAACATAAATTTAGAGCCTAACAAAACATGAAGCAACGCTTATAATACTAAATATAAGGCTATGGGGTACGTAAAATAAGAAGGAAATATTAAAAGCATTGGCCAGGAAAGTTTTGATTATGCTGGCATGAAGATGTACAATGTACTATCAACATATATTAAAACACCACTGTATATAGTGTGTTTCTTCACTGAAGAGATTAAGTCAATTAATAAAATAATGAATAAAACATAAAAATAAAAATATATGAGTCTTTATTTGAATATTGATGTACATATAGATTGCAAATATATGAGTATGTGTATGAGTACATACATATGTATGTACATAGGTATATATTTGTAAATATTTAGATTTTTATGTCAGCGCTAGTTATATATTTATGAAGTATTTGATGTATAATTGTACCTAAATTTTGAGTTTATGTATGAAAAAAGTGATGAGGTTACATAGTACATTGCAAGAAAATATTTTCAAGCGACCATATTTATATTTGAATATATTCTAAAGAGACCAAACATGCTGTTAAATTAAGAAAATTACCTATCGTGCACAAGTTTTCATAGAAAACTTAAGCAACTTTATGTACTTTATTTTAGAGGAGAATTATTTAATAAAATATGATATAATTTATTTGTACGACAGGAGAACAAAATATTTAAATCAACAATTAACTGCAACGATATATTTTTGTCTTTCTCATAAATGTACTTAATTATATATCTGTTGTATATGTTTATTTATTTGTTGCATCCCTGAGTAAATAACTTAACAGTGTACATATTGTATATTATTACTTTATTTGTATATTTATAACTGCATAAATTATACCCAATAAATTATATTTTCTTGTTGTTGATCAATAGATTGTATTATACTATAATATCAGCAACAGCTTTAATGTATTTAAAACATATTTTAATGAATTAAGATATACACATATATAGTTATATCTTATATATGTATATGTATCTCTTAAGATATATGTGTATATCTTAAGATATATACATATATAGAAAATTGGATACCCGGCGTCCTCCGGTGGTATGAAGCTTTGCTGTAGCATAGGAGCACTGCTGCAGCTGACAACCTTCCTGCCTTACTCGTGTAGTAAGGCAGGATGTCTGTAATTTTGATTATATGAATCAAAATTACGGACGGACATTTCCCTAACCATATGCCGAAATGCCCGACCAAAGAGTGGATACAATGAGCAACAAGATCATGGAGTTCATACAAAATAAGAAAATTTGAAGGAGACTTCGTATCTGTAACTGCGTTTATAATATCAATGTTATTGTATGAATTAATAGATGAAATGGAGAACAGTGGATTATTATTTGAAACAGCTACAAATTCTCAGCCAATTCGACTTCTAAAAGTTCAACAGTTTGCTGACTCTTTTGTTGAACTAATTCTACATAATACATTAAGTAACTCAAAAGAAGATATATGTTGTAAATAACTTATAAGTAGCACCATAAAAGAAATATTAACTGAACTAAAGTAATATGGAATTACCAATGTACGACGAATAAAGGTCAAAAGGAAGGGCGAACTTGTGCTACACACTAACTTATAGTTACGCTAGGAATACTACGAAATGATTTTTCAAAATAACATTTGCAACAATTACTTTAACTTTGTTTTATTGTTAATAAAAACGTTATTATTCCTGCATTTTAATTTTCATATACTTCATTCCTGTGTTAATATAGCACATAATTTGATAAATTTTCACAAAATTACATGAAAAGGATATAAGTCAACCCAACTGGTATCGTAAACTTGACGAACGTAATTGGTATCGTGGCCCCCTGTAAAGATTAGCTTTCAGAATACCCATCTCAATAGATATACTAGAAATTATTATGTGGATAGTAAATAAGAGGCTCATTTTATACAATTAAATAGATTTTATTACCATTCTTTTAGAAACTTAAATTTAACGAGAGATCAAAACAGAGTCATACATTTTTCTCGTAATTTTTAGTACCTACTGAAACTTTAAAAAACAAGTACATTTTTGATATAATTATTATTTTTTCTTATGTACGTAATAGGAACTAGTTATGGGACAAAGAAATTTACATATCTCTAAATAATAAAATAAAAAAAAAATCACAAGCTTCTTCTAGGACATCGCAATCTTTATAACTTCAGTCTTTGCAGTTATTACACAATATATTAATCTCACTATGCTTTTTGAAAATAAATTTGGCGCAAGTATAACATTTTGTTATACACTTTCCCGTCTTCTTTTGGGTCATACAAGTCACAGCGAGAGACTGCTCTCAAACTGCCCCTTCTAGAGGCAGTTTGACTCGGGCCGGCAACATGAAAATTCCGCGGCAGCTGCAATTATATGTAAAAAGTGATCAATTTAATTTCGTAATTCTTTTGGATGCTTCGAATACTTAGACCTTCTGTATATGACATGTGGCTTAATTAGTTCAATTCCAGTCGACTTTATATAGTTCTTGTACTTCATCTTTTTTTTAAGGATTTGAGGCTTTCCGCAACATGTATCCATTCAAGCAAGTTTTGTTTAAAATAGCGGCAAAGACTACACAAGGCCAACGTAGTAATTTGCTCCCTGTCTGGCTTCAGTGTTATCCGAATTGTCAACAAGTGGTTCCTTACAATCACTAATTAATTAGTTTATCCTCGTTATAATCCTGCTCTGCATGGTAACAGAATTCTGGTTCAGTGTCACTGTTTGTGTTTACTATCACCTCGATGTTTTTCTCACTTAGAACCGCGACATATTGTATAGAAACTGAAAAAAAAGCAAAAATAAAATAAAACTTGATTCTCAAAAAAACTTACGCAACTGGTATCGTGGGAGCCGATCGGTCCTCCATCTCTAGAAGTACTAAAGCACCGGATGTCCGGCACCTGCCGCAACGCGCGACGTAATGAAATTACTCAAAATGGCGGGAGCGCACGGTGTTTAGATTTCACATTGACTGATTCACATTGATGATTTAATATTTTCAAGAAACTCGAAAATATGAGTGAAGGGGGCCGGTTGGCCCCCACGATACCAGTTAGGGGTTAACACGGACGTTTTCCATTTTATGATCATTTGCTACGTTATTATGTATATAGACATTATATTACCTCATTATTATATTAGGTACATCATATATGGACATTAAATAATTTTTATTGCAGCAAAAGCACAACAAAGTTTTAAACTTCTACGTTTCTCGGTTTTATGTCTTATTACTAGTCTAGAACACAATAAATGTTTGGTCCCTTAACGACTACGAAGTACGTGCTCTGAAATGCGACGGCGCTGTTTACTCACATAAATATTTATTTTGAAATCGGTCCTCTATGGTCAACATAAACAACATGTTGCTCGCGTAGTTGTGACCGATTGAAGTAATGCGTTGGTGAGCAAATATGCAAATTTAGATAAAAGCGATTTAGACGGTTTTGGTCATAGGAAAATAATAATACCTATTTATTTATGCAAGGGTTTCAGTAAATTTGATTATATGAATTCCGATTTCAATTATAAACAAATTAGCAAAGTCAGATGGTTGTTTCATCGATTCTACATTATGTATTAAACTGTGTGTGACACTGTCTCCATCTGAATATACGGAGAAATTGATTATTTAGTGTCAGAGATCTCCAACTGTGAGAACACAGTGGTGGTTGGTCAAATAGTTCACTCTCGTGCTTTATCATGACCCATGGACAGGGTGGGGCGTGTCCTATCCACCTCAAAGTCAATAGATGTCGTCTGGTGGATGTCTCTAATCAGAATAAGTTGAAACCAGATCGACCTGATACGATTTAGTTGAGTTATCGTGCTAACAAAAAAAATTTCTCAAATAGTCCACTATCGTGCTTTCTAATGGCCCATGGACAGGGTGGGGTGTGTCCCATTCACCTCAAAGTCAATAGGTGTCATTTGGCAGACATCCCCGATCAGAGTCCATCAAAACCCGATCGATCCGACACAATTTAGTTACGTTATCGTGCTAACAAGAATAAATGCCGACGACAACGACAATGACACACACACACAATATGGTTTGAAAACCATTTTTTTCTGGTTTTTAGGATGAAAAGCGAAATATAAACCTTAGAAAAAAAATTGTTTTTACACGATTATATTACTTTTCCGCATATAATGCAGCGCGGAAAAGTAATAAATACATACGTGGTGTTTCAAAAATTATCGCTTTAATATAATAAAATAAAAAAGAAATTAGTGAAAAGGATCAGTAGGATGTTAATTGACTAGCGAGGAACCTCCAAAATTGTTTTGCAAATATTTATAAAATATTAAACAGTGGAAAAACAATGATTTTTTATTAAAATAATAATTTATGTTGAAATTAAAAATTTCTAATGGAATTTTAATTTGGTATAGTTTTGTATTTCTTTAATCTCAAAACATCAACTTAGAAAAAGATGAAAAGAACAAAAATAAAATTTTTGTATTTACTTCTTATAATGAAAAGAACGTCTTGAGATATCTCATAAATAAAGTTTTCTGCAGTGAGTGCTGCATTAGTGGTGTTAAATCGAATTTAAATCGATGTAGGTATAATCAATTCAGTTTAATTTGCCATCGTATTTGATCACCTATTTATTATATGATTATATTCATTTATATGAATGTAGTAATACACATTATATAAATTATTATAATTTATTCGTTAGTTTATTAAATTATTATAATTATTTAATATGTTATGAGCATGCTAGGTAAAATCATTTATTAATCCATGTTGGGTTAGATTGAATACATATATCAAGTACAAATGCCTTACCCTTTAGTTCATTAAGTTTTAATTTATAAATTTATGTGTTCTTGCAAACTTTATCATGAAACATAAATTTATGTGGTTATTTATAAACCAACGAAACGCGAACGATAACAAACGGTAGAACAACGCATAAACACGATACGATGCCATGTGGTGATAGTCATTCTTACTACTAACATTAAAAATAATTTTGTGTTTTTTCCAATAAGGAAAAGCGCCACCATAAACTTATATATAATTTATTGTTATTATATATAATAAAAATATATGTAGACCATTTTAAAATTATGTCGGGCTGTGTTGGTTTAAATTGACTTTATTTGTAATGGAAACATAAGTCAAGATACAGTTAATTATTATGATAAAGTTAATCAGTACTGACTGCACTTACTGTTACAGTGTTAATTGCACTTACTGTTACCGTAAAGTCATAATCAAATAATTTAAATGGCCTGTTGATAGGAATTTAGGTAGATTTTTAATATATAATTTAAAAAGTTAGGGGTCTAGAACTTCTCCTTGAGGTACCCCCAAATAGTACGTCATGTGGTCTAAATACTGTATTTTTACTTAAAACATTCTGTGTTTTATATAATCATCTATCTAATTAGTAAGTTATTCCTAATGCATATGGCTAGTCTGCTGAAAAAAAACATTGACGCAAGATATTTATTTCTATCAAGTAATGTATAGATTTTGTCCAATTATTCAAATGTTGTTGGTCTATAAAATGATTTTATTCTAGTAGATATTATTGTCTTAAATAACTTTGATACCACAATTAAAACTGACATTTATCTATCTAGCTTTCTATTTCTTTTGGTGGTCCCTTTTATGGCTGTTATCAGTTTAGCTATTTTGAGTACTTTAGTTTCTATTTTAGATTATCTATGGTCTGATTTACATTCTCAACAGTAACCACCCTAAAGATGGTAAATATAAAGTATCAATAATATAATTCGATGCAGTGCACGGTAATCATTACAATCAAAATATGTATTAAAATTATTGTAAGAACTTTGAGGAAGAATTTAGTACCAAAATTTCTCAATTGGTAATGATTTCGTTCGCGAATTTCTTGGTACCTTACGTTTATCCAAACAAATTTGTTTATTAAATAACTGGCTAATATAAATGAACACATTCCTAAATCGATTATATGTGTCTGGGGGTAGAACGAAAGGGCCGCTGTAAGTAGATGAAAATGTTTAGTATATTACATTCACTTCTAACCAAGTTTCTCATCTTGTTAATATCGACTGTGGGGGGATTCGGGATATATTGTCTACCATTTGTAAATTATTTAATGTGCGATGGAGATTAGAAATATATACTACGCTATATAAATAAATATTGAAAAGAGAAAGAGAAAGAAAGGCAGACCAAGGATGACATGGGATGGAGAAGTGGTGAAGATAATGAAGACAAGAGGAATCACATCGAAGCAGGCTGAAAGTACAGCAAGGGACAGGGTTAGATGGATACTAATGATAAAATAGTGAAGAAAACCGTGAAATTGAGAAAGCAAATGTGAGTGAAGGGAAGTCAGGTGTTCATCATATTTGATAGGTTTCGTAAGTTATTCCTATAGTGCATAAGGGAAGGGGTAGTGAAGTGACAAGTGATTGAGGCACCACAAACAGGGTGGAGTTTAGATATAGGGACAGAGTAAGATAGGGTGGGATGAAATTGTAGAAGTTCTTTTAAGTTATTTAACACGGAATGGGGTATTTAGTTAAGTAACTGTAATTATAGTATGTAGACTAATTGTTTAAAGAAAGGTCTATTTAGCCACTACACCTAGCGGTAGGAGAGGTATGAATTATATTATATATTATTATTATTATAAATAAATATATACTATTTAATTGTTTTTTATTTTAAATACAAAAGAAAGGTCACAAGTTGATTTTTTTCTTAATCGGAGGATGGTTTTGTACATAAAGTTTACCCCCACTACCAACTTCTTTCATGTGACAGTTACCCCTTAAATTTTGCTTAAACGGCAAATAATATCAAACTGTACTTGTTCAAAAAGGTTATGAAATTACCTATTCATCGATGTACGGATTTCGAAATTTGGTTAAACGGTCACAGGTATTATAAAGAAAGTTTTTAAAAATTATAACAATGATTAAAGACAATCTTGTATACTTTAGTTCATTTTGATTAAACCGTCATAAACAGAAGCAAGAATAAGCACATATTACCTCCCAGCAAAAAGAACAGTATTTTGAAAATAATGGAGTCGTGTGATGTGGTAGAATGTGAATGTGAAGAATTAGTAATTTTTTATGGGGCTGGCTGTAATTATCATGAAGCTTATCAATAGTTTATAACAATTTTTCGCATAATAGATTAGTTGACCTTCAATTTATTGAGGTACGTGTAAAACTGAAATTGTTTCAATTTATCATCTACAATATATTGAGACTAAATAAATTTCTTGATACATTTTTTGAAATGGTGAACATTCATCGTTTCGGCAATAAAATGAAAAACTTCGAGGAATTGCCGTTATAAGAGAAATTGCATCGTTACTAATACTAGGAAGAAGGTAAATACTAGAAGATGTTGGGTGCAACTATGGATTAAAAGAATAAACAAAAGAGGGAGTATTCATTTAATGCATTACAAATTCCCAAATAAAACACTAAACACTAAGACCTGTCACAGGTCCATCAGTGCTACAACCTTCTTAATACGTATTTATAAGTTGACGAAACTGAACTGATACATAAATTGTTCAAAATATTCTTACATGTAAATGGTTAAACAAAAATTATAAAATTCATTAATTTATTTTTTAGAAATACAATAATATTTTTGAAATCAGTTGAGTACAAAATAAAAGATGTTCTAGCAGAAATACCATTACTGAAAAAAAGTCGATTTCGTAAGTGAATCAACAGTATTTTTCGCAATCCTAACTATTTACAGCATAACTAGAAGATAATATTATAGGATGGGATATCATAGGAAGATCAGATCACTCCTACATTATGCTCTGCAAGTAAGAAATTAAATATTATTTTTCAGAGAAGACGGATCGGGCACCGTGAAGTAATAGAATAACTCCCAATATCGCCAGCTCTTAGTCACTTCGATTACTTTTTATGTGGTTACCTAAAGCCAAAAATGTATGCAATGAAGTCAGAGTCAATTTTGGTATCATGACGATGAATAGTCGAGAAAGGAACTCAAATTACTAGAGGTTATAAAAAGTCAGAGGAGCAACAAAAATTGTATTTTTGCCAAGAAATGAACGTAGAATATTTTGAACATCGTTTAGATTAAACAACATTTGCGATTATAACTTTTATTGTAAGATGCGACTGCATATATTTTGCCATTAAAAAAATTGAAGGTGTTGGTATTGGGGCTGAAATTTGCACAAAATACATGGTTTGATCAAATCAAAAATTGATCTATCAAAGTGTTTTCTTTCTGTATTTCAAATAAAAAATTTAAATAGGGGGTAACACTTAATCCTCACAGTATACGCATTTGTTAATAATTTACCATAGATAACTCTTTTCTACAATATATTCTATTCTTCGTTGAAATACATATAGTAAACGGGCACATGCACATTTATCAATAATAATCTATAATTTTTTCAAAAAATAAAACCCGCCACAGGTAGGATTCGACATTTGTCCCGGATCGGAACCGAACGACATACAGCTGTTTCGAACTTGTTAGTTCTCATCAGTGCCGCATACGGTACGTCGATTCAGGATAAATGCCGAATGAACTTTATGGCCTATACATCTTTATCGATACGATCTCTGTCAGTAACTTTGTCGAATCCTACCTGTGGCGGGTTTTATTTTTTGAAACCTTATCTGATCGTGCAGAAACACGAGAAAGGGGTCGAGGATCGCTTCTGGGTATAATTCAACGCCTGGCGGGGCTTTAGCCCGAGGAGTAGTTGTTTCCTAGAGCAATTATGTAATAGCTTTGCTATGCGGGAACTACTTTGATAACCGCTTGGCGGCTTGGTGGTTCCTTTCTCGATTTCCGACTTACAAGTTACCGAATAATCTATAAGATAATCACGTGTTATTCTCTGTACCTATATTCTTTTACATCAAGCAGATGAATCCAGATGAATCAAGCAATGAATGGAATTTAAATCCAAGATTCATCGAGTTATCTATGTGTCGTAGCCAATTCAATTTCAATTGATTAATTCTGTACTGAATGTTCCCACTTATTTGAGCAATATTTCAATAGAACAGTTTAGCTCGTTTACACTTTCATTAACAATTCTAGAAGAGTATTCTTGGAAGAAAGTTCCCGTTGTATTTTCTTTAATATTCAGAAAGGTATCATCAATCATTTTCTTCTTTCTTGTACAATATTTTCTTTAGATCGTCTGCTACGTCGACAATATAAAGTAGACATGCCACAATTATTGGTTGCTCTTGGTATTCTCTAGTAGGAGTAAGATACAGACTAACGAAAGTATTATAAAAGAAATTGACATGCATTTCTGATCTGTTAAGAAAATATAACAGGTATGTACCTGTTATATTTTCTAATATAAATGTTAACGAAAGGTGCATATGAACTGAAGCATCCCCATGAAAAGAGATTTACTGGTCAAACAGGCAGGAACATTCAATGTAGAATTGTGGAATATAAAAGGCGTACAAGACTAGTTTCTATTATTATACACGCATTATTGTAATATCACTAGGAATTATAAAGAATATAAAAATTTTAATGCAGAGGACAGATACTGTTTTAGTAATACTTAAAGTTTAGACACAACACCGGTGTAGCAGGAAATTATAATCAATGGAGCTCAATTACTGTCATACCACAAAACCGTAGAAGCAGAGCAATATATCATGGTCAACCGATCACGACTACCATTAGACCACATATTTATGGAAGTAGATGAGGTTCGGGATATATAACAAGGAAGCTGATATGATGATTTTTCTTTATAGGAAAACAGTGCATATATTGTATATATTTTTTTTCAAGATTTGATAGTATTTGTCATAAGTGTGATGTCATGTTAATTATAACATTTTTTTAACTTAACTTTTAACTTAATACAAATAATTTTAACTTAATACGGGTTTTAAAACTCATAATTTTTGTTTATATTTATTTTATTACACAAAGTTTATTTGTGAATTGAAAATTATAACAGTGACGTTTATGGAATATCAAAATATGTATATTTATAGGACACTGTACTTCATTATCATCACTGTACTACAAGTACATTATAAAAATGATAATAAACGTATATCGTACACTATCATTCTAAGTGCCGGATATACCGTTCGCTAATGGTGTTCACGTACGTCCAAGTGGAGATCATTTAAATTTTTCGAGCCGCCAAGGTATCTAAAAACGTATTTATTTTTAACATAATGGTGCTTTTTATTTAGATACATATACCTCAAGTGGCGAGTGAATGAATACAGAAGATGTTGCAGAAGCAGGGGTAATATTTCTGTATTTTATATTTATATACTGATATAACTCACGTATATTGCTGTTTTATGAGAAATGGTCGAACGGCCGACTTCCTTGTAATGTATTCTATTTTCATTCTGCGAAAATAACTCTTGAAACCTGACTTGACTTGATGAAAAATATCGTTCTTTTATTTGGTGGCTGTCGGTAAATACGTGGAAAAGTTACTTAATTCTTCTGAAAGAACATAGAATTGAAACTTACTTCCCAGATCGTCGAATTTAAAAATAATCCATTGTAAAATAATTTAGAATAAAAATTGTTGTGTTAATAACTGACTGATCAAAAGAAATTCTTTTGGCTCTAAACTCTAAAATATTTCTAAATTTCTTGAAGGTATTTTTGTAATTACTGAAGCTGAATAATTACATTAAGATATTTGTATTCCGTACGTTGCACACCATTTATGTTCTGTCAATGATAGGGTGTCAATATTTAACGACTGTTATCTACAAACCATACAAGGGTAATATGCCAGTTAACAGCTCAACAACGAATATTTTGTGTACAACTATTTTATGAAAGTGAGAGATCATTTATAGTTGCATTAAGAAAAATTGACAACAAAATTAAGACAAAACGAAGCATTTACAGTTGTTGACAGTTCATAATTAATCAATAAATTTGAAGGGACGGGGTCTGTTATTCATAAGGCAACACCAATACGTCTTCGTCGTGATCGATCAGATGAAAATATTGCTGCAGTGAAAGAAGTATTCAAAGTATTCGAGAGTATCACATAGTAATAAATTATTTCGATGTCGTGAGAAACAATTGAATTTGCCAAGAGCTATTACGCATCGGATTTTAAAGAAAGATCTGCATCTGTCAGCATAAAGATTTCAGTTGACACAACAATTGAAAGTTACATACCATTTACAACGTCGTACATTTGAGGTCTTAGAAAAGGAAGAAGGTGATGCTGACTGTTGCAACAAAATTTTGTTCAGGGATGAAACACATTTTCATCTTGACGGATAATATATGTGCTGCTAAAATATGATACGTGCATCATATTTCATCAGCACATCCATTATCTGTCGTATCTGAGGATCCACAGAGATATACGGTTTGGTGCACATTTTGAAGTGGTGGAGTAATTAGACCATACTTCTTAAAGTATTTGACTCTAAAAACCGTTGTGAAATAATTTCTACTGTTTCAAATTATATTCAAGTTATTCTATTTATAGAATTTTCTATAAATAGAATACCGGAGTTCGGCCTCCCCCTGCCACTCATCCCTTTGTCGTGGTGGACTACAAGATCGACTATCATCTGGATAATCCTCTCTTGTGACTCATTCAGGTATACATATTTTGTTTTTTGAATCACACCGGGCGATTAAACAAATGTTGATTAAACAATCATTATATATTGATTAGCTACTTTTATTCTCTCTGAGATTCAATTATATAATAATTCCTTTTAAATTATGTCTCTTGCTCAATTATTCATAAAGATAACATCGTTAATTTTTGCGGTTAATTCTACACATTAATGTTATGAAGTTCAGCGTATGCATTTAACACAGCGGATAGCCGTGTATGCATATAAGTTGTGGGAGAGCGGCCCTAAGATTGATCCTTGAGATGCTATAGGATACAGGAAACACCATAGGGAAAAGCCGTTTTCTCAATGACTGTGGAATGATGCACAAAAATGTTTAAAGTTGTATGTAAGTCAATATTTAAAGTATTACACCATATTCTAAAATTGACCAAATAAGTACTTTAAATATGATATAGGCATTTAGCTTAGTATCCTTGATATGGCGTCTGGAAAGTTGATCGGTGACCTAGCGCATTTTTCTACAGATATATCTGCAATAATATCATTCGTACCATGGTTCAGGATCCAGGAACCAGGCCTAGTACTACAGTGCCATTATATGCTTGGATTTAAATCCCTATGGGGAGAATTCATTTGTCTCCCTGATCATAGGCGTGTTTGTTCTCGTCGAGATGGCCGCTGAGATTTTCTACTTCATCTTAACCAGATTTATATCCATACGAGGAAACGTTCTTGCATCTCTTGTCTTCACGATAACGTTATACTTGATACCTAGGTCTGTATCTACAGTGACAGTAATATTAGAGAATATGGTAAGCACTCGGCTCAGTATCCAGCCCAGATCTAATAAAAGTCATACACATGCTTCCATGGCCGGAAAGTGAAAGAATGACTGAATGAGTATCCTCTTATAGAGGAATCTGTCATTTGTCGAGAGCATCCGACTGGAAAAAATCTTTATGCTTGGAGAGCGTTTGGTATGTCGCCATGAGCATAAGATTGGGTGTTCTCGTTTTTGAATGTTACAGTCCCGCATCCCCTTCGCAGCATTAGTATTTAGGGGAAGTCTGTATGTATAACTTTGTCTGTATAAATATCACTTAGTATTTTGATAAAAAAAAGCTCGAAGATTTTCTTACATATAATATCACCAATTTATTTACGTGTGTAGTAAAAACATTTTTTATTATAGATTTATATATTCTATAGGTAATTCGGACACAAATTAAGTCAGTTTATAATATCCAGGTCAATATTGAACTTGGTGAATTAGATTTTGAAAAACATATTATAGAGGTAATACATTTAATGAAATATATGATTATAATCCTTTCCTCTTAGACGACCCTTTGAGGTCGTAATAAATATGTATTTAATATTTAACTCTCGGTCAAGCTATGTATTACTACTAACTTCATCTTAAGCGAAAATACACTGATGTCTTGGTTAAAGCCCATTGGTGTACGCCCTTGTTTTAATGTCCTTTTAAAGACATTTTTAAAACTAAACTATGTTTCCTACATTTATTATATTTCGTCACCGTTTGTCTATCTGTTAGATTAGATATACAGCGTATACTGACTATAATAATATGAAAATGTTTTATACACATAAATATACACCAGTACACCAAAATTTACGTTATTATATATTACGTATATATTCGTTATGAGTATCCAATGCGTCAAAAATGTAACCCATTTCAATGTTCAACCTTAATAGAATTGAGTAAGTACTATAGAAATGCCATTATTTTAAAATGATTATTATTTTAATAATTATATATTTAATTTCATATACGGCTCTCTGTGAAACGCGTTTATCTGTATATTTTCTAAAATCTCAAATAGAGAAAAAACTGTAACTTAAATGGAATGCGAAACGCGTGTCGGGTTTAATGTAGAATTTCATGGATTTGTAGACACATGATTTTTTGTTTCTTCCCTAAAGAAGACCTATACGTATATGGGAAATACCCTTTGTCAACTCCCAATGATAATCTCACTCATGAAGCGTTTCGGAATCTTGCTTTCTATCACGGTTTCCCTGTATTATATTTCTGTCTCCATAAGCTTAAATACGATCACAGTTTTTATACTTTTTTTATCCATTTTTCATATAAGGTATGAAAAATATATCACCTCATTTTATTTTAATGTGCAAAGAAACTGAACGATAAGATTTGCCGTGTGTTTTATTGAATAGTCGTTAAAAGATAAGACGTCCTGAATATGTGAGTGAAGTGCTGTAGTGATTTTCCTTTGTTCAATTGGATTGAATTTGTGTTTAATTAAATCGAACATATGTGTAGTGTAAATATATAGTGAGTGTGAATTAACAATTTTCTAGACATATTTTGCGATTTGTGTGTGATGGAAACTGGTCTAGACGACAGGAATTAGGGAAGGAGTTAAATAGGTAAGTTAAGTACTTTAAGTATTTTAGTTTTATTTAAAATACAAAGTAGTTTTTTAAGAAACAAATAATAGTCGAACGGAATTATTCATTTTAAAATGGGGAATAATACATACATCCATACATATATTGGTTATAACAGTTTCGGGGAATAAATACTGGGGACTTTATTGTAAGTAAAAAATACTTTCATTTAGTTAAACATGATTTCTATATATGAATAAAAGCCAACAATTAAAACAGTAAATTGTGTTGCTGGTGCTATATTGTTTATAGTACCAGTAATTAATTATATACAGATGTATAATTGTTAATTAAGTAAAAATATATGTTCCTTTGCAGGTAGGTTCCGAACGAGCTGGACGCCGTTTTTCATACAAGGTAAGATTTTTTCCTGTAATAGGTAGTGTAATAGAATAACGAATTACATAGAAAAACTACTATAGCTGTGGTAATCGATATATATTTTTGCAATTAATTTAGTCTCTGCAGGATATGCAGATACTAGTTTTTACAGTTTTTTACGTTAAAACGTCATTCAACTGCTGAACGATGAGTCTATTTAGAGATATGTGGATAAGGTTGCAAAGCACAAGAAAATATAATTTATGTACATGTGAGGTATTAATATGGCACATATATCTAGTTCTAGTCTAGTTTGATGTATTGGAACCGACTTAGTTTTTATTATAAATTACTTAAATGCTATAAAATGCACATATATGCGCTAAGATAATAATGAAATTGTATAGACATAGGTATATTATATGATATAGCCATAGGTATGAGCTCAGATGTTCTAGTTTTCATAGATTTATGAGGTTCTGTATTTAATTATTATTGGATATTACATAACAAAAAGACAGCGTATTTAAATGACATGAATGATCTAAATAAATATCTATTTCTTGCCACACAGACAAAAGTTTATTATCATGAGACTAAGAATTTATGAAACACGTAACAGTTCTGTGTGATAAAGGATTACAGGATGTTTTAGCATATATGTGATTTCTGTATGTTTTAAAATATATGACCACAATAGTAAAAATAGTAAAATTTTTAAGCTATAAAGTATGACCATCGCAAATCAAAACACATAAAAAAATCCAAAAATGCTTTTTAAAGATTTTTTGATTTGTGAGATTATCTAATTTATGTGTTGAAGTGTTTTTATTTAAATTATATATATATATATATATATATATATATATATATATATATATATATATATATATATATATATATATATATATATATATATATATATATATATATATATATATATATATATATATATTTATTTATTGTTAGGAATGACTAAATATTATTTTCTATGTTCATTGTATATTTGTCAAATAAACTGAGAGATACTTAATTTTGAACTCACATTAGTGAGTGTAAACATTAAAACTTTCAGAAAAAAAATCCTTAAAATTTTAATTAAAGGAGCATGTGTAACAATAACAAAAATGAAAATTTTTCTAATTTTTCAATTGCTTAAACTCCTACTACAAAATTAAGTTCATATCTATGTATACATTCTTTTTTATAACGGAATTTATAAAGATTAAAATGAATAGAATACAGGTACTGACTTTTATAACGGTTAGTAGATAAAAGTGTGTACATTTTTTGTAGGAAATATATCGTGAACACGTTTTAAGCTAATTTTTGGTTAAGAGGCTAATCTACATAAAAAATTTATATATAATATATTTCAAGTATAAAGGTGATTCAAATCATTCATTATTATTTTGAAATTACAATAAATACAAGACAAGTAAAACACAAGTCATACCTATGGTTAACAAATCGAAATCCATATATTATTATGTTAAGTAACTATTTATGGAAAGTATAATGGTAATCGGTAATACTTTGACATACATTCTTGAAATAAGCAACTGTTATTCTTACATTTATATCAGCTTATTATACATTTATCACTAGAGTCCGCCAAATAACGTCAGGTCTTTATTGGTAGAGTGAAAATTTGTACCAAATACGGATATATTATTTTTATTTAACTCTTCTTGAGCTTTATTGTGAATGCCATGTTTAACAAAGGAAAAGCGCATTTACAATAATACGTGAAGGCAAGAATGGCAGAGATGTAATTTTCTTAATACATATTACATACTTAGTACATTATTGTAATAATGATAAAAATCGATTATTTTATAAAACATCAGTTATATAACAAGCATTAGAATAAAAATATTATAAATTAAAATGCAAAGATAGACACGCGATGTATAAATGTAGTTAATTAAAATACTACAATGTCACACAATTCTGCTATCAAATGAAGTTTTTAACCAATAGAATGCAAATTATAGGTTAAAATGTAAATTTCTTGACCTCAGGTAAATTTATTTATATCAGATCACTTCCATAGGTGATTTCATTATTTCTCTTAAGAAATAATGAAATCTTGGTAGTATTCAATAGTAGTGCATTCGCTTCAATTATGTGTTTATGGATATGCGTATAAGGATAAGTGCATTAATAAAGTAAATCGATGTAAAATAGAATCTTGTAAGAATCATGGCGGTAAAGTAAAACTGCGCCAGCTATTTTCCAATTGTGGAAGTGAGAAACTGCTATAGAAGACAATCAAGTTGCTACTTTCGGGGAAACGAAACGTATAATGTAGCAATCTATAGACATATCGTGTCTATTTTTACTTTTTCGCACTTCACTATAAGCGGAAAAGTAATGCAATCGTGTAAAGACCAATTGAAAAAAAAAATTTTTTTTTGGGTTTATTTTTCGTTTTTCGGCCTAAAAACAAAAAAAATGTTTTTTTTTAATTTTTTGCTGTGTGTGTGTCATCGTTGTCGTTGACATTTATTCTTGTTAGCACGATAACTTAACTAAATCGTGTCGGATCGATCGGGTTTTGACTGATTCTGATTGGGAACGTCTCCCAGACGACACCTATTGATTTTGAGGTGCATAGAACACACTCTACCATATACATGGGTCATGAGAAAGTACGATGGTGGACTATTTGAAAAAAGTAGAACTGTCGCATAAAACACATATTCTGCATTCATGTGTTGGTTTATTTTTTCTCGGCCACTCAATTTCGAGATAGAGATGTTCTGCGTGCGGAAAAGTCCGTTTTAAGGTTTTAAAACTGTTTATTTATCTTACTTTTTTAATTTTTACATATTTTGTATATACATGTGGACGTATTTTCAAAGAATACATTATATAAGTAGAAACAAAGAGGAATAAATTTACTTTGTTTTTGTATACTGGTGATAATTAATTACAGCATAATAATTAAGACTAAACAGTATTAAAACCTCAAAACGGACATTAACATCTCTAACTTGAAATTGAGTTGCCAAAAATAAATAAACCAACACATAAATGTAGAATATGTGTCTTATGCGACAGTTTTACTTCTTTCAATTTTTCTCAAATAGTTTACCATCGTGCTTTCTGATGACCCATGGACAGGGTGAGGTGTGTCGTACCCACATCAAAATCAATAGATGTCGTCTGGTAGACGTCCCTAATCAGAATTAGTGGAATCCCGATCGCTCCGACACGATTTAATTGAGTGATCGTGCTAACAAAAAATATATTCTTAAATAGTTCACCATTGTGCTTTCTCATGGCCCATGAACATAGTAGAGTGTATTCTATCGACCTCCAAATCAGTAGGTGTCGTCTAGGAGATATCCTCGATCATAATAAGTCGAAACCCGATCGATCCGACACGATTTACTAGAGTTCTAACAATATTTTTAAATGCCGACGACAACGACGACAATGACAATACCAACGACACACGCACACAGCAGTATTTTTTAAAATCTTTTTGTTTTGGTTTTTAGGCCGAAAAATGAAAAATAAACCCAAAAATTGTTTTTTTCAAATTTTTCTTTACACGATTATATTGCTTTTCCGGAGTACAGAAAAGTAAAATGTAGGTATCTCTTATTAAACTTATCATGTTAGAATCTTTAAAAACTTCATTTTACATTTTTTTGTATACCTAATATGCATACGAAATTATAGATATTTGATTACTAATTTTGTGCAATAGACTATGACTACGTAACTATGGAAGTAGATCAAAATTTTGATATGTAATGAGTATAAGAAGACAGTAACATTCGTCTTCGAATTTCCCCTGAACAAGCTGATAGCATCTTTAATTATCGAAAACAAATTTGACGACGATCATGGTATAAGATAAAAGGATTTACTTCAGTATTTTAATTGCACATTGTCCTCAAGTAAATAATGATTTTATATATACGTCAAGTCTTAGTTAACTACCTGTCGCTTTTATAAGATAGTTCTTCAAACATTTCACAAGGCTCTTGGTTTATACAGTGGTTAACAGAGCAAATAACTTTCAAAGTCTTTGGTTATCTAGTTAAAAGAGAGATGAAATTTTTAAACCTTCTCAAGCTAAAATAATTCCAAAATTTACATCATCATTTACATCAGAATAGAAGAGGTAGAAATGTAAGTTATGAATATTAACTGTTTCTTTGGTCGAGCAAATATATATTCAAGGAAATATCCTTATATAGAATTTTATTTGATATAAAAACGTTTTCATGTGCTCTTTATAGCACGAAGTTATTTTATACATAAAACTCCATTTGAAATGTTTGAAAGAACAAATCCAAGATATTTCTTGGAAGTACGTTAACAAATACTAAACTAAAACATGGAATTTGAAATAGCATTTAAAAGGTAAATTTTAAGATAAACGTTGTTTTATACATACACCATAAAATGTGACATGAAAATGAATATTCTTTGTGAGTGATAAGTAATTATTATATCAGAATACAGCAAAAGGGTGTTGTTACAAGTAAAGTTAAAAAATTCGTCGGTGCTCGTAGAAAGCAGACCATTAATGCATAATAAAAACAAGGTGGTTGGTAATACTCTTTTAATAAAGGCGTTAAACTATGAGATATATAATTCACTATACATACAAGTTGATAATATAAAATATAGCATTCATAGGTGTATTATTAACTTTCTGTTTTAACATTATACAAGATTTTAAAAACAAATATACAAAAGTACGCACGAGTATAACGCAAACATGCATGAGTATTCATATTTTTCCAATTTAATTAAAACTATGAGTTATTTTACTCATATATTTTTAATGAAATTTAAACCCAACATAATTGTTTTCCGCATTGTTGTATTTTTTTTTATAGAAATTATGAATTTGTTTGTACACATGTGACGGAATTAAAATTAGTCCATTTCAAAATCAATAAAATCATTCCTATTTTGATTAATACAATATTCCAGTAATTTAATTTTATTGACAATATTCTAGAAGCTTTAAATTTAATGTATTCCATTTAATGATAAATTATAAAATAATTATACATTAATTATCAAAATGATCATAATGTAGTACTATTTTCTGTTGTACAAATTTTTGTTTTACATTTATATTCATACGATTTTGTCTTTGTCATTAATTCGTAACACTTCTATATCATTTATTGTAAATTAGTGATGTTATTTCTTTTTTATTTCAATGTTGAAAACAAATTATTAATTGCTTCGTAGAGTATACAAATTTCAGACTAATTAATTTTTATTATTTCCAAATTTAAATCTGACCCACTTGAATCATTAGTATTTCCAATGAAACAATTATTATTGTATATAATATGTTTACAAGGTAAATGGGATTTCTGGAACGTTTCATACATTCGAATCCCTTTTTACGTAAAATCATCATTATTCATTCATTTCTTATCATTCCTACTTTAGCTATGGTAGATATGGTTTAGTAGATTATTCTAGTAAAACCAAATACTCCCATGATATTTATTACATACTCAAATAACGGAGTATCTGATCAGGTGATTCTCAATCCGATCCTTAGTAACTTTTCGTGAAATTTCTCTGTAAATTAAAAATTTACAGATAGTTCAAAATCATCAGACGGTTGCGCTTCCTATGTAGCAAATAATAACACCATAAGCCTCTTTGAACTATCTATAGACTGTACTACTTACAGTGCAGAAGCCAACGCTATTTATCAAACGCTAATTTCGGTTATACAAATATATATACTACTAAAAAGTCTAGAAAAGACTATATTAGGATGTTAAGTGACTCAAAATCAATTCTTCTTGAATTATAAAATCCTAAGCAATATTATAGTCAACACGAAAAAATATATGAAAAAAAGCAATAGGAGTTGTTAATTTGTAAACAAGGGCTTACTGTACCCATAGGTATGGGTAAAAGGGCACAGTAATATAGCAATTTATTGTAATATATAATTGTAATATACCAATTGTATTACTACGACTAATTTGCAAAATATGCGGCACTAGGAATTAAAGTTACCCAACTATTCCTTCCTCTATACGATTTTAATCATATTTTCAAGCAACAGTTATCTAATAAATGATAGAAAAGTTGGAAAAGTCAAATTCAAATAACCAGTACACATAACCTTCTGCAACCTTCTTTACCACCAAATCTACCTCATCTAAGCTGTGAGAAGGTAACAAGATTTTTGTCAATAAATATTACCAGGATAAACATGTTATGGTCGATTTCCAGAACATCTAAATAAAATTGGTGATCCTGAATACTCCCAAGAATATATGTACTGGAGTAGGTCGGAACCTTTGATGTAAAGATAACACTGACTTAATTTTTCACAAAACACCAAATGCATCACCAAATGTATACACTACATTGGACATTCAAATACATTTAGCTCTCTAGTATTTGATACATTCCTAATTAATCTTAAGTTGCTAATATATATGTCATGGTTGTTCTCGAAGGCTTTCTTGGGTAACACTGGACTTATCTGTTCTACCATATTTGAGATACGCCATGTGCTCTTTAAACCTGGTTTGAATAGATCGTCTGGTCTGTCCAACATACCCTTGCTACAGCTGATGTCGTAAATTCCCGACCTGTAATTTGTGTTAGTTTTGTCTACTGGATTGTCTAAAAGTTGTTTCAATTTATTTCTTGATGAATGAACTACCATCATCTCTATGTCTTTAAAAATTTTATTAATACCACGGGTGAATCGAGCATTGTAAGGAATAGATACATATTTTTCTGGATGTTCCCTTTCAGTTTCAAAGGTCGAGAATTTCGAAGTGTTTCTTCAAATTTACGTTTAATAATATTTCAAACCTATCTTTTGAAGATTTGATATTGAGAGAGAAGCTTTGTAGGCGATGGAATAGAAAATTGAGGTTCACCATTTTGTGTTGAATACAGTAGTGGGAATCTTTGGGGATATATCCGAAAGTATTGGTATATTTTCTGTATGTATCAAATTCTAAGCTACTTTCACTATTTATAATAACTAGTACATCTAAAAATAGTAGTTGCTCATTGGTTTCAACTTCATATGTGAATTTTACTGACGCGAAACGGTTATTTAATTTGGAAACGAAGTTATCAATGTTCATGACTTTTGTATCAAATACTGTGAAGCGATTTTTATAGATAAACCAAAAACTGTTCTAAATTTAATAAAGAAACCTTATTTATTACAAACTTGCCTCAACCCTTTTGGAACCAGTGTCAATTTCTTTTTTAGATTTATCCTACCCTATTTGTACTGAAAATCAATTTCACTTAATTCTGAAGTGGTACAGAATGAAGTACCACAGAAGTATGACATTAATATTACTGAATACAGAAATATAACATTATATTGTATTTCTCCATAGAAGAAAGAATTATTTTTAAATAAATATTAGTATTGTTAGGTCTCGGAACGGTATATTTCAAAAGGCCTTTTGACCCACCTTTTTATGTTCGCTAAAACTTAATTTCGTTATAAATAATACTATTATTCTATATGGTATAAGTAATAAAGGTAATTAATATAATTAAAATTAAAGAAAAACACGTACTTTGTATTTTTTATAAAAAAGTAAAGATCTGGCTGCTACTAGTCGTAAAGGTCGCTGCTATTAGTAGCGACTGGAATAAAATTCCATATAAGCTTAAAAATGTCGTAATGTAGTTCCTTCATTTCGTATGAGCTCGAATCATAGATGTTCTAATACGGCGGCAAGCTTCACGGAGTTTCTCTTTTAGGCTGTTCAAATTGAAAGCTTGAGTTTATACACGAGAGCTTTAAAAGACGAAAACTTATGGCGATGATTTGGAGATCAAGTAGGTCAATTAATCGAACTCCTATTACTAATCCATATATATTGAAATATGTTATTTAAATGTTCAGTGAAGATCTATGTACTTGTGATTTATAGGGGGGGGGGTCATTAATATGTCAACAAGGTGGTGCATCATCTTCTTGTCAAATAATAAATTCCGTTTCTTCAGGAATAACTTTCATATTCTCGCAATGTATTCATAAGGAAATCCGGGTACCTTTGTCCTATTAAAGCACATTCATGGGAGTGTGATCGAATTAAATGACCACCAAATAATAATGCACAACAAACAAGCATGTTTATTGTGCATTATTGTGTTTGTATTTTATAAATACCACAAAGTGTTTAGAAACGCCTGTGATGAATTCAATAGGAGTTTTTGTTCGATCCATAAAGAGCATTATGATTATTTACAATACCGTAATGGGAGCGGCAGTCATCACTCCAAGATTAATCTAAGAGTTCATAACCCTCCTGTATTATAATTTGAATTAGAGCGATAAACTGTCAGCGGTTATTCAAATCCGTTTAAAAGGATGGTACTTGTATTCGTTTAATATCTTTCGCGCAGTGCTTTCACGCACTTTAATCTCTTCAGCTGCCATGCCGCTCGAACGGAAATTTGTGGATTTATGTTAAAATATGCCAGAATATTTATGGAAGTTTCCTCAGTTTTAATTGATCTCCTATGTACTTCATATTTTAAAGTAGGAAAGATCTCAGTACGCATTTTCTACTGTTATGCATTTAAAAAGTCATGCGAAGGTTGACTATGTTCCGGGAAGCACTTGTGGTATAACTAAATTACTTTGAAAGCTCTTTCTACATTCTTTTAGATAAAAAATATAGTAATACAATCATCGGCACTAAATAACATTTTTGTATCAGAATTAAGTCACAACAATCAGCCAAAAATAATTGTACTTAAAATTAATCATAAAATGATTCTAACCAGGATACATAAACTGAATAATTTTATATTTATACTGTATATTACTGCTATACCAAGAAGAAGATTCGATAAATGATTTTTTTTACGTTTCCGCACTCCACTATAAGCGGAAAAGTAATGTAATCGTGTAAAGAAAAAGTGAAAAAACAAAGCTTGTTTTTGGGTTTATTTTCCGTTTTTCGGCCTAAAAACAAAAAAAAATGGTTTTTAAAAATTGTTTGCTGTGTGTGCGTGTGTGTCGTTGTCGTCGGCATTTATTCTTGTTAGCACGATAACTCAACTGAATCGTGTCGGATTGATCGAGTTTTCACTAATTCCGATCGGGGACGTCTCCCGGATGACACCTATTGATTTTGAGGTGGATAGGACACACCCCACCCTGTCCATGGGTCATGAGAAAGCACGACGGTGGACTATTTGAGAAATTTTTTTGTTAACACGATAACTCAACTAAGTCATGTCGTATCGATCGGGTTTTGACTGATTCGGATCGGGGAGGTCTCCCAGATGACACCTATTGTTTTTGAGGTAGATAGAACACACTCTACCATGTACATGGGTCATGAGAAAACACAATGGTGGACTATTTGAGAAATTTGTTTGTTAGCACGATTACTCAATTAAATCGTGTCAGATCGATCGGGATTCGACTGATTCTGATTAGGGACATCTACGATATTGATATGACATCTATTGATATTGAGGTGGATAGGATACACCCCACCTTGTTCATGGGTCATGAGAAATCACGAGGGTGAACTATTTGAAAAAAATAAAACTGTCGCATAAAACATATTCTGCATTTATGTGTTGGTTTATTTTTTCTCAGCCACTCAATTGCGAGATCGAGATGTTTTACGTGCGGAAAAGTCCGTTTTAAGGCTTTAATTTTTTTTTTCTAATGTCAACAATTAATAATTATTAGGTTAGCTATCTAGCAGCTAATAAACAATGGACAGAGTATCACCAACATTAAATAACAGTGTAATCTTATGGTTGCTGAATGAACTGATAATCGAGAGGGAATGCCCCTTATATGCTCTAAATTGTAGTTTTAATATATGAAAAATGAAAATTGGTTCTGATTGAATAAATATATTGATAAATAGTATATATCTTGCTGCTTTAAAATGCAAATTGATATTTTAAGTAAAATTATTAACATCTAAATATAGTTTATAGTTAACTTTTGAATATTACTTTATATTTTAGTACTTTAATAAAAAAATGTTTTCAAATTATTGTTTCCAATACTTAATGTTATTTGCACTTATAAATTAATCAAATAAGCTTCGTTTCTGTTGTTTCAAAAGTAGAAACATTGAAGTAAATGAACATTGAAATTCTATCAAAAAATTGGTTTTTATCTTTTTTCAATATGGCGTCTCTTGATCAATTTACGGATTTGAAAGGTTATTCTACATCGAAAACGACATAAAAAATGTTAGTTTCAAAATTGTTCTAGAACGTTATCATAAGAAAAAAATAATTCTGAAAAAATCGCGTATTTCTAATGATTATTATGGAAATTATGAGCTGTTATTTTTTTCGAGTATAGCCTTTATATAAATCTTTGACAAAAAAATTATTTTTTTATTTTTCGGTTTTTTTTATTTATTCAAAAACTAAAATAGATAAAGCTTTGAAACTTGCAGGCTCAACGTATCTTATTAGTACCAACATAATCTCAAAAGATGATTAAGATATACTTCTGAGGCCGATTCACTATGCCTATCGTCCTATGGCCTTTACACTAGTTTTTATAACTTGATAATAAATATTAATATTCAGAGTGTAAGAAGTACAACTGCTATTATTTTAATAATTGACAATTCGAATCTAAACAAACAAAAAGTTGTTTCACTCAACTTCACAAACTCTGACCATTTGCAATAAAAAATGTCTAAATCATTTAATTATGGATATCATAAATATATAATTATGGGAATCATCTAATTATGGACAAAATAAAAGCAAAAACTGCAAAATTTATAAAATCTTAAATTCCCTAAAAATAAAACCATATTTCATAAACGCAATAAAATTATTTTCTACAAATAAAACTATTTAAAACATGCAAAATTGCTTTATTATTTAAGAAATTCCTCAAATTTTGAAGTTTTTATTTTTACTTCTGTCCCATAATTATTTATTAAACCCATAATTAGGTGATTTACGCATTTCTCTTCTCGTAAATGGCAGAGTTGGTCACCGATGTTATATCAACTATTAAAATAATGGTAGTTATACTTTTTAGACCCTATATAATTAGGCAATACATTCTAGTGCAATTTTATGTCATTCTTTTGGTTTAATTGATTTTCTCAATATTTAGTGTTAAATTATTTAATAGATATGTTTCTGAATTTTCCCAATCGTTGGCATAAGATATCTCTTCATCATGGATAGACAAATACTGAATTAACTTATACATAACTAGACATTACACATAACTATAAAATTTATCAGAGAATAATAAGAGGACTGCTCATATACTGTTAACGTCTTTCAATTACAAAGCAAATAAAAGATTATAATTTAAGAACATTTTGTAAATACATTTTCAATAAAGAATAAAAGGATAAGAAAATACAATAAAATTTACACGATTCCAAATATTTAAATGAGTGTAAGTTTTTCATGAAGAATGATGGTACACATAATTCTTCATGAAATCATGCATACGTACGTCATACATGTACCAATGTCTTGTAGTAATTTTTAACATAACTATTTAATTTTTCAAAAAATAAAACCAGCCACAGGTAGGATTTGACATTTGTCCCGGATCGGAATCGAACGACATACAGCTGTTTCGAACTTATTAGTTCTCATCAGTGCCGTACACGATACGCCGATTCAGGATAAATGCCTAATGAACTTTATGGCATATACATCTTTATCGATACGATCTCTGTCAGCAACATATAAGTCGGAAATCGAGAAATCCTACCTGTGGCGGGTTTTATTTTTTGAAACCTTATCTGATCGTGCAGAAACACGAGAAAGGGGTGGAGGATCGCTTCTGGGTATAATTCAATGCCTGGCGAGGCTTTAGCCCGAGGAGTAGGTAGTTGTCTCCTAGAGCGATTATGTAAAAGCTTTGTTATTCGGGAACTACTTTGATAACCGTTTGGCGGTTTGGTGGTTCCTTTCTCGATTTCCGACTTATATGTTACTGATAACTATTTAAGATGGTTTTTTATTAAATTTCTAACCAAGAATCTACAATTGATGTTACACTAATCAATTCCCTCGAAAATATATTTTATTCTAGGAATGTCTTTATACCAGAGCTAATGACATCGGAAGATACTTAATGCTATACAATAAGTTTTATAAGTACCATCATTTCTGTAATAATCTTCTTCAACCCAAGATTTTTTTTAATAACGGTCAATACAGTATATAGTAAATATTACGAGATATTAAAAACTAACTTAGTAAAATGTGATCATGGAATGGAAAACATCAATTTCAACTTAAATAAATCATCATTTTGAAATAATTGTCTCAAAGTTATGCGTTTCACTAATATAATCAATAACGCGCAATAATATTCTTATATTGCAATAATATAAGCAATAATTTTAGAGATAAAACAATAATGAACTAGATAATTGAAAATTGAAATAAAGAACTAACAACGCCTTTATAAGCAAAAACAGACAAACTAAAATAATTGTTGGAGATGTCCTACGCCTTGTTGAATGTACAAGTTGCACAAGAAAATCAGCTACAGAAATTAAAAAAATATCGTATTTTTAACTGAGAAATACAAAACAGTCCATTTTAGTTAAACTCGGGGGAAATCAACTTAACTACGGAAACTTTCATAGCTGATCATGAAAAAACTCTGAGAATGGCCATAATGTCTTGTGTCGTGTGTGCTGTCGAATCGTTTTGTTGAAGTTCATCACGGTGTAGTTATTGAACACATTCAGTAAAAAATATCGTATCTATACCTCTCTGCGTTGATAGTAAAATTGAAAAAAACGGACGCAACTATTTTTGTGTGAGAAACTGCCCATGAAAAGATTAATTTTGTGAGGATGTAGTGGAGATTCAGCAAAGTAGGTATGCGGATTATTAATAAATACTCCAAATTCCCATATTGTGAAAATAACGACCTCCCAAAGATTAAGCCATGCTTCGACAAAACAATTTTTAAGTTTAGTGGATCATTCATGAACTTATTATTAGTATAAACAAATTACTGCCAGTGAGTACACAAAATGTCCGGGGTGGTCTACAACCAAATGGGTTTGATATGATCTGTATCTTATATGAATTCATGAGCAAGTTCTTCTTCTTCTTCCTTCTTTTATATAGGCATTTTGCCTGTTCTTCTTCGTCGTCTTGTCTAAGTCTGGCTATTTGGAATATTCTAGTTCCATCGTTTCCGAGGTCTTCCGATGCTTCTGTGTCCTGATGGTGACTTGTCTCTAATTACTTTTATCAACCTTTCCTCTGACATTCGGTTAATGTGTTCATTCCATTTTGTTTTTCTACCTAATACCCATTCATTAATGTTTTCTATCCTGCACATTTGCCTGATATCCGCACTTCTTTCTCTATCCATCAATGTTTTGCTAGCTATCCTGCGTACTAGTTTTATTTCTGCTGTTTCTAATATTCTTTTTGTTTTAACTGTTTCGGGTCTGGTTTCAGCTGTGTATGTCATAATAAGTCTGATCGCGGTTTTGTATATCCTAGATTTTGCTTCGATTCCTATGTACTTGTTTCTCCATATTATGTTATTCAAACATGCTGCCGTTCTTGTAACCTTTGTCACTTGCCCTCTTACTTCAGCCTCAATATCTCCGTAACCAGATACTTCTATGCCGAGGTATTTAAATTTCATTTCTTGTTGATTAATTTTATTATCAATACATAGTTTACATCTAATTGGTATTTTTGAAGTAGTCATGCATTTTGTTTTTGCTGTTGATATTGTCATGTTAAATGCTTTTGCTGTTCTGTAGAATTGAAACAAAAATCTCTGTAGATCATTCTCGTTTTTCGCTATTAATACGGCATCATCGGAATAGCATAAAATTGTTATCTCCCTGTCTCCCATTTTATACCCTTTGTGTTTTCGTACTTGTTTTATTACTTCATCCATGACGATATTAAATAGGAGCGGGCTCAAAGAGTCCCCTTGTCGGATGCCACTATTGCTGGATATTTTTTCGGTGAGCTCGCCGTTGACTTTGGGTTAGATTGTATTTTCAAAATATGTGGTTTCAATTATTTTAATAATGTTATGTGGTATTTGTCTGTCATATAGAAGATGTAGTACGTCTTTTAGTTGTATTCGATCAAATGCCTTTTCTACATCAATGAAACACATGAAGGCTGGTCGGTTGTATTCAATAGACTTTTCAGTTATTTGCCTTAATATAAACACAGCGTCTGTACATGATCATACTGACCGAAACCCTTGTTGTTCGTCTGCCAATGTGATTCGTTCGTTTATTTAGTTTGTTATAATTCTGGTAGTGAACTTTAAGGTTGTGCTAAGTAGATTTATGCCTCTGTAATTTGCTAGCATTTTTTTATCAACCTTCTTGAAAAGTAGCATCATGGTACTAATTCGCCATTCGTCTGGAATTTTACAGAGGAATAGTATTTTGTATAATGTTAATTGTTGGGTTAGTTTTTCCTCTCCATATTTAAGTAGTTCATTAGCTATATCATCGGGGCCTGGACTCTTCCTATTCTTAAGTTTTTTGAGTGCGATTTCTACATCTTTTATTTCTATCGATATTTCATCGTTGATCATTATTTTAGGTGTGCTTAGTTCCTTTTGACTGTCTGTTTTTTCTGTTTGGTAAAGGTCTTTCAAGTATCTCACCCAGGTTTCTTTCTCAATTGTGCTAGTACTATTGAAATAATATATACATAATAAATATAAATAATATATACATAATACATTTTTTGTTTTATTGTTTAACAGTAGGTATATTTTAGTTCTTTCTACATACATAAAATAATTAATCACTTTTAGATTCAATAAGTTATTTACGTCGGGAAATCTTTAAGCTGAGAAAATTACACAGATATTTGTTTCGAATGAATGAAATATGTAAAATTAAAGTTAATGAGTAATATCTTTTGCGATATTTTTATAGTTAGCAACTAATGTCGGAAACATAATGGCTGAAATATTTATCTTAACCTATATACGAAAAATGAAATCGACATATCCCAATATCATCCCTTTCCGCGAGGATAGTGAATCAAGGGGAAATCTAACACCCCCAAAACTTATAAATGCATATAAGATACAGGATTATCAAATAAGCTGTATACGTCAAAGAAGTAAATAATAGATAACTTGGAATACGATGAATGAATACAATGAATCAATCCTTATGCCAGTTTGATATTCATAGTATTATTTTCAGCAAAGTAATATTTGAACTTCATATTTAGGACGGGTTTACACACCACACATTTTCACTAACTTCAAACTTCCACTAAGAAAGTTAAACTTATGAACTCAATATATCAATGTTTCCCTTTATGCAACTTAAATTAATTTCAGACTTTCATTAAGAAATGATAAACTTTTCACTTTATGTAAATGAAAGTGGAGAATGACTTTGCACATAGGCTAGTCTTTCTGAACTAATATATGATTATAATTTTCTTGTTTGAATTTTGAAGTGCGATGGCATTTACGCAATTTTTATTACAAATCACAAATAAAGATTAGGATCTATATTATTTTCCATATATAACATATCGGCATGCACTAATTAACGAAAAATGGTATAAATAGCTTCTGATTGTTCTCAATGTAAAAGTTTAACGAAAATGAGAATATTAATGAAATTTTCCAGTGCATAAATCCGCCTTTATTTTTCTCGCTATATGTTAGGGCAAATACTCATGCTCAATGGATGTAACCTGTAGAGACGTTACAGTTAAGTAACAATTTTATTTGATACAATTTTTTATTATATTCATGTAAAGAGAAAGTAAAATCAAACAGTCTTTTTGTAACGATTTGTTGCATCGAGCCAGGGGCGTAGCGTGCAAAAAGAATCTAGGGATGTGATAAAAATTGTATAAGAGGAAGAGGTATAGTCAGATGTATGGTAGGCCATATGAAAATGGTAAAAATAAAAAAAAGACACTAACCTAAAATGATTATGTCGAGGTATATATCCTAATTTTTAAAATCAATTCTTCGGTTTTTGTTTGTCCAGGGAAAACGTCCACTGTTTTTTCAAATGCTGGAGACGATCTCATATCTTCTAACAAGGCACTTTCAATATTTATTAATGCTAAAGCTGACAGTTTTTCTTGCTTTTGAAAATTTCGCAGATAAGTCTTTATACTCTTTAAACATGAAAATAATCTTTCCGTGGAACTGCTTGTGACAGGAATAGTCAAAATTAAACGACATAATTTTGATGACTCCGGGAAAACAGAAGATAATTGAAGGGACATAATATATTGGTGAAGCTCAAACACAGTGCTCTGTTTCATATCGGGATCACTATAAAACACTGAAAGTTCACTTTTTAAACGATTTGCGTCAAAGAATGTTCCATATGTATCTACTAAAGAAGAAAGAAGTTTGGTTTATAAATCAGTTTCAGTTTAAATAAGGTTCAGTTTAAATTCAGTTAAAGTTTCAGTTTAGAAATTTCAGTACTCCCTACTACCGTTCACTAATGTTCAAAGTAATAACGTCCAAAATTTCATAAAACAATCGTACGTAGGTGCTTCTTTTATCTTCTTCAGGAATTAAATCCAAACGCATTCTTTTACTTGGTGGTTGATTTTCTAACACAAATCTGTCCATACGGTTCCATATGTCACTAAACTCGTTTCTCATTTTTTGAATATGTGATTTGAAATCTTTTTATTGCAGTAATTAATATCTGATATTTCTGTCTGTAGAATTTTAAAGACTCTCGGAATGTGGGAATATCGCAGAAAATACTGCCAAGAAGAAATTAAAATCAAAGTCGCGCAATAAAGTCAAAAGGCCTCTAGCAATAACGGTTTCTCGATCCCATTCCTTATTTTCATATTCCAGAATTACCTGAAACAGCGCTTCCAAGTCTTTCTATGGCGACAGTCGCCAAGATGCGTTTACATAATCGCATAACTGAGTCCGGAAATAACGACAACACCCACTCGAGGTTTCATTGTTGACTGCGTAAGATCACTGACATTTTCGCCCATCTAACGCGTAGTTTGGATGTAACGTGGACCATCCATTTCAGCACTGCAGCAAGTAACGCGGGAGTCCTATAATTTCGAGCGCCTTCACGGCCGATTTGAAATAAAAAAGTTGATGGTAGCATCTAAAGTAAATAATGTATGTTTGTGGTTGGTTTAAAATAATTAAGAAATTATAATAATTGAGTAAATCGATTGAACTTTTAAATAACACTAATTTGTCAATTTTTTAAGGGATGCGACGCATCACTCGCACCCATGTAAGCTACGCCCCTGCATCAAGCGTATTGATAACTTCATTGGTTATCAAAAATAACAGAAATATTTTAATACAGAAAAAATACTATTCTTAAGAACACGATTTTATTTTTTATTTGAATGTAATCTGCCTGTCGAAAATAGAAAAGAGCTATTGTGAAATTTGTTTTTATTAAATTCAGGAATTATTGCCCTGTCTATATGTAGCACTAATTGTAAAACTGAGTATAATCCCTACTTGATCTAGGATTGTCGATATAGTCACCGTTTTGAAGATCCTATTTGCCTGTTTGCCTTGATAAGTTTTGCATAAGATAATAAAGTTAAAACAACAATTGTTACCCCATTCAATATAAAATAATAAAAGAAAATAACAATTGAATATTGCCTTTCTTCCAGAAAATAGAAACACTTTGTTCGAGAAAAATGTTCAACAGTTCTGAAATTTTGATTATGTACGTAGATTGAGCGTAAACATTACTCAGTAAGATTTTTGTACAACCACCGGTTACTGAGGAATACGGTACAATTTTTTAATACCGATTTTATTGTTATTTGGCTTTTATTGTCCTGCAACAGATACGTAAATGTTTAAATAATAGATATACAATTAATACGAAAATTATTTTCTTATCTAATCTACTCTACAAATTTTCGGATCTAAGAATAAACATTTCAAAATTATTTTATTTTCTCTTTATATGTAACAGAGAAAGCAATGCGAAAGCATAATCTATTCGATCCTGATAATGCTTGCTTTAAATTTGAAGCTTACTATTTTCTACAAGGACTATTCGCTATATTTTTGGGATATCAAAAAATTAGTACTGACATAAAATTGTATATCAAATACGTTTAAAACGGGACATTAATTGGGAATTATAGAGATACACTAAGTGTTTCAAACTTTTTTTGTCCCTTCTATCTTCTGGCTTCTTTTCCCGGAGCGGATTTTTTTTAAATAATAATTATTTTAGAATAAATTAAGGTAACAATAAAGAATAAAGTTAATTATTTACTCAACAATAAAAAGTAATAGAATGTCGTTTCTAAATTATTATTCATAAAAATTTTAAAATATACATATATTACTAGGTTTGTAGATATAACATAAGAAGCATAAGCATATTTTGTAACTTAGGTGTGAGAACAGCAAATGGGTTGTTATAAAATGGAGAAATGGGTTATGTGAAATAATTACTAATGATTTCTTTACTATATGGTATTTACGTTCTACGGTACGAAATTCAGTTTTCATAATATCGGTATTGATGAATTTAACTTTCTAGGTTCGTTTGAAATTTAAAATTGTAGCTAGGTAACTGCTCCATAGAAACTGATATTAAGGACATATTTAGCACAGTAGTCGTTATCAAAATTTATGTTTTTAAAAATGATATTTTTAGTAGAGCGTTAAAAATCGCATTTGCTAAAAAATTGGGTTAAAAAATTAGAACGACGAAGCGGATTTCTTAATATTATATGTGAAATTATATACATCATCAGTTCATTTTGGATGAATATATCTTATATTCGGTAAAGCATGGCCAACTAAATTTGTTAGTAGTTGTAGACTTGTTTAAGTTTACTAATTACTTTTATAACTTCCTACTTCTTAGCTGCATTGCCCTTTTATATAATCAATTATAAAAAAGCGAGATGTGTAAATATATTTTCAAAATAATACTGTAAAGTTAATTGAACATTTAAAGTTTTAAAGCCTTTAATGACGTATTTTCCCAATTTAACGTTTTCAGTATTAGTTTCCACTAAGATTTGCATATATTAGTTATACAGTAATGCAGTTAGTTAGTTATAAATTACAACCCAATAGACCCAAATTCTGATTAGTAATTCTAGATAAACAAGGGATTCTAGCTATTTTTACATTAAGAGAATACCAGGTTATAAAATGTTTATGACAAAATAAGATCCACTATTATTCAATGTGACAAAACATTTTTGCTATTCACAAGTAATTAAGATAATTCTCTCACAATGTAAGTTTCAAAAGAAATATCGAAAAAAGAAGTCTTGTTGAAATGAAGGCAAATAATTTTTATCAATAATAATTTATAAATTATGTTTTATATCATCATAATAATAATTTTAATATAATGGCGTTTCTCTAGGACTTACATAATTGTATTAATATTCGACGTTGAAATGTCTACATTTTGGGACGCATCGGATACGTATTACTGGTATATATGTATTATATGCTTATATTATTAATAATATAATGTACTTCTAAAGGATGAGCGATGAGGGCAAGCCGAGCTCCTATATCCTATATCTCCCTCATTGTTCAATTTAAAAAGACCTATCGAGTGAGTTATATTGCATTTCGATAACTCCCTTCATTTGAACATTTTTAGTTTATACTTATGGTTCAACAATGCTAGGAAGATCTGAATATGGGATTTTCTCTGAAAATCTGTATTTCAAGCTGCAGCATTCTAAGTTGAGGTTATGGAGATACTGCGGGTGACCATAGAAATTACTAATCTGTAGTAAAATCATTTTCAGACAGTAAAGCCACGATTGATGGCTCTAAACAGTTGCATGACTATCTCCAGGCTAATTCTGCAATGTAACGAGATATGTAATATTTAATGTGCTAGGGCAAGTAAACGATGTCACTTTATGTTGGGCAGAGGAATACGTAGAAAATCGTGGAAATTAGTAGGCGGATACCGTGGCACACCGAGGTTGTAGGAATTTTCTATTTCTTTGCAACCACACCTTGTAGCAAACTAGTAAAATATTGCTTTAATCTATCGCGTACAAATTTACGAATTCTAATAGGATTGTTAACAGGATATTTATGCCTAGTATTCTCAGCAAAATGAGGAACTATTTTGGGAAATTAATGGGTGGAAATGGCCTACTGTTATCAATTACAACCGAGTGCACTTCTTTACCACATTCACAAAATGGGATGGCCAGGGGACTGAGGTCGGTGTTTGGCGACAAATTGGCTTTGACGGAGGCAGCGCGATGGGCCTGAGGTGATACCCAAGTGCATGTGAACTCTGTCTACCCTTCCTTACATAATTTGAATCTAAAAGTCCATTATAGAAAAGGTATCATATATATACAAAGAATTATGGCAACAACGGATAGAGGACTACACGAAAGAGCGTCCCTTATTTGTACATTTAACAGAAATTTCCTGTCACGCAAAGGAAGAGCTGATATACAATCAGTAATTTAAAATCATATAGCTCTGCTCCATTAAGATGCTCTAAGTGCCAGATATTTGAAAAAGAATCCAGTGCTATAGTGGATACAAATGAAACTATTCAAACAGGAATTGCATCAACTACTGCAGACAATCATATACACTGTAATATTATATCAGAATAAGACAAAAAGCTGATTGACCAAAAGGCTGGCCACGAAAAAAAATTGTTAGGTTTGACATCACAGTGGTGTTATATATAGTATTATTGTGACAAGTTATATTTTTTGTTTTTATTTTACTTTCTTCTATGATATCTACGCGAGAAATATATATATATATATATATATATATATATATATATATATAAATATATATATATATATATATATATATATATATATATATATATATATATATATATATATATATATATATATAAATATATATATATATATATATATATATATATATATATATATATAAATATATATATATATATATATATATATATATATATATATATATATATATATTCATTTATTAATGATATGACATTTTATGAGTATGATGCAGTATTTATCTTATTGTTGAAATTTATCTTGTTGGTATTAGTAGCTTAACATTTCGTCATTCGTTCTGTAAATAATGTAATTGTTATTACATTTTCTTAGATAATCAACGATTAGTCGAACAGTTAAACATTTTAATTAACTTGGAAGTTAATTAAAATAGAGCTTGTCCGGTAGAACTCCAGGACAAGCTTGTAAGAAGTCTACAGATGCAAGGGATCTGTAGACTTTTTACGAGCTGTAAGAGAAGAATGTCTGTTTCTTAAGGTCTTGCGATATCTTACGCAAGTCGACTTAAGAAACAGACATTCTGTCAGGTCAGAGGTAAGCCAAAAAAATCTAGCAGTAGCATGAAATGTAGCAATTTTTGGATGAACGGTCAGGAGAAGGCTTAATGAAAGATGATTGGATTATAGACATCATAGAGTTACTAGACTGAGTTTTACAAGAGACGACGTAAATTGGACCATTGACAACTAGAAGTGAGTTTTGTACACGAAACAAGAATAGGTCTTAATTCACTAGATGGATATCAACGAATCTGGCGGAGGCCAGGAGAGATATGCTGCTTGCAATATCTCTCAGAGGATCCCATTTTATGGTGAATCAATAATTTTCTGGGGAGGAATTTCTTTCAATGGTAGTACGTATTTAGTTCTTATATGGGGTAGATCCATGAATGCACATTTCTACGTAAAAACATCGTAGAAGAAAGAACATGTAATACCATTTGCCTCGTTTGCCGGGGACAATTTAATTTTTATGCAGGATAACGCTCCGCATTGATAGAGAGGTCATGGACTACCTTCAATTTGTGAATATTTCAACTAGGGACTGACCATCAAGAAGTCCAGATATGAACCTTATAGAGAATCTATTTGATGCAACAAAACGATGAGTTATGCACCACATATCTGCCCTTATGGCTCTTAGGGAACTCACACAAGTCGTTCGACTTGTCGAATAGAAGAATATTCCTCAGGAACTTTTTCACCACTTGACTAATAATATGCTCAGATGAATGAAAGTAGTAATGCGAGCTAGGAGACGAATAGTTTGTCCAGGAGTTTAGTTACATGTGGCAGTTTATTATCTCAGATCGGTTAAATTTGTTGTTAAATTGGATAAAATAAAATACTTTAATATATTAGCAAATATCAAAGAAAATTTCTCTATTCTTTCGGAACTATTGGCAATTAATGTCCCCCTTACGTTGCTATAAATCATTTCTCAACCGAGAATTAGAAGTTTGAGTATGTAATTGACATCTCAAAAATTACATATGTGCTATCTTCTCTCATAAAACAAATTACTGTATATGTTATAAGGCGCATGTTTTATCTATATACGAAAATAATTATTTCTTGGGTCTAATTACTTCCATGATTCCGCCTCGATGTCGCCTACTCTTTACCCAGGGAGCTGCGATAATACACGTGGGTAGTATGAGTGATATTAAAACATAATTGGGGGCCTAAATATATACATTTATGTAATTACTTAAAACAAAAATTATGAATATCAAAATGTCTCGCGAAGGAATTTCGTATATAATTCTCAAATTTGTTTAGTCCCTTTCTTTAGCCCCATTTACCTTATTTACGAAGGCATGGCTAGGACCATAAGTAACAATTCTAATTAATTCCACTTAAACAAATAACCCTAAAATCCACAATTATTATGAATAACTTTGTGATATTGTGTAAGAAGCCATATTTAATCTTCCTCAGAATTATTAATTAATTTTGTTAGGGTGAATAATAACAATAAATATAGCTCTTGAGTTGAGTTACATTATACTCCTTAATGCGTTTTAATTAAATAGGAAAATTCAATGGAACGCTTCGATCTTGAAAGCTTGCTTAAAGTAAACACCCACATAAATTGTTATACAGGAAACAATACAATACGGTAGGATATGACAATATCAATTATAAACGTTTTAGTTTTGTTTTACGTGCGTATTTCCTTTAGTTTGTGTATGATGCTTTTTCATGTAGACAATTGAATTTTAATTTTGATTTATTATTATATTTTGATTTATGATCTAAAATAAAATAATATAATGTTTATAAATAAGTTTTTATTTACTTATTTACAACAGTGGTACATTGTAATGATGAAGTTGAGCCCCAACTTGATGACATTTTTACTTCAGGATAAATTGTAACTTCGTCTTGAAGTAAAGAGATTAAGCTGCAGTGGCTGTACTTTATATAGAAAACATTTATTCGTGAAGAGTATCCTTATTACCGATTTTTCGCTAATATTATGATATAAAGCAACCATATCCATAATATGTTAATATTATGATATTTTTTTATATAGCCAAGTTTCTTATTTTTCTTGCCACCCAAGGAAAACGTCTAGCATATTTATGTTTATTATGAATGTATCTCGACTAGATTTTACTAGTTTTAAAACTATGAGTTCACGCAACTTACTTACAACTCTTGGAATTTGTCTCTGAATGTAGTAATTTATGTCAGAAAATACTTTATCAAAAATAATATGCATTATAAAGATCTTAATCGGTTCTCAAAGCTAACAATCAGTAGATAAAATATTTTTCCAGGTTCAGTTAAGACAATTACAATTAAAGAGATTTTTGCACATTCATGCTACAAACATAATGTGTTATAAATTAATATAACAATATTATTAAGAATTTAATGCTATACTGAATTAATTTGGTTATTTGTATCAATGATCTCAGATACATCTGTGATCTGACGCTGAAGTGGGTAGTAATGCGAGCCTTCCGGATTATAATAGACTGTGTATACCTTGACATCACATATGAATCGAAAAAATTATAGAATACAAGTTGTGGCAATGATTAATGCAGTCCTATAGAGATTCAGAGATTTATCATATATTTAGAAAGAGTTGGTGAAAAGTTATATAGGTAATATTCATTTCCTCGCCATTTGCCAAATAAAAAACTCTTTTATCTTGTCGATAAACGAAACAGTTTACCTGAGCTTAGCCATAAAAACGCACCACGGTATGTTTTGAGATTTTTCATTTGGTAAATAGCGATGAAATAAACTATATGTATATTTCTTGCGAAGAGTGATATATATTTTAAAGCAATGAAGAACTTGTTGATGAAAGGCAGACATTGCCATATATGAAATCTATGAGATCATATACCGACCTCCCGAATGAGATCAAGCCTGAATTTAGCTATCTATTTGAGAGAGACCATCACAAATTGTTTATCGATAAATAGCAGAACATGATAACCCCATGTTAATAGTAGTAATGAATTTTATGTTAAATATTGGCATCTATACGGTAAGAGGAAATGTGTTAAATAGAAGCGATATCTTTAGCTTTTTATCGCCTGCATTGTGTCATAATACAACCATATTTTACTGTATATACTCATATTTTAACTTACTCTTCAGACATTGGAGAGCAAATATCAGCAATTAGAATAAGTATAAGTAACCGTCATATATCTTTTTGGGGTATTGGCGGATTTTATGCTTTAAAATTTTCATTAATCTGTAATCTATTCTTTAACACCAACCAGATATATTTTCTATATATATACGAGTATATAGTCTTTTACTAGACGTTTGTATTTCAGATGGATATTATAGGGGGATAATGCAAGTTATCGTTCATCAGATGGGACAATATTTGTAGTTATGTGTGTCATGGCTCATGCTAGATGGCTGCTCTTTATAACATTCTTGAATTAACATAACTATTGAATGTTTCAAAACCTAGAAATACAAAATCCCGCATCAGCTTATTGTACGTATACTATTTCACCTCAACCCTTATTGTATCTTATTTTCATCAAGTATCAATTAAGTGTTTACTAGGCAATCAAAATATTAGTGTTTACTCAATTTGTAAGCGTTTATTTACTTCTGTTCGCATTCTTTCAGAGAAATACTGAAAATTTAGTAAATTAGTCAATACATATATTGCCAAAAAAGTATTTTAGTTAGTAATTACTGATTAATTAGTAATAATATTATCATTAATAATTAGTAATACTTTATACAATTAATATTTTGTATAATATTTCATCATTTTATATAATTGACAATAGTGATATTTTTATTTAGATAATACATTTTATTGATGAGAAATATTTTTCAGTTATGTGAAAATATAATGTTGATAATCACAATTATTACCCTTATCATTATCATAGATTTAATAGAATCGCTTCATTTTTTTTTTGTAATAAATACACTTAGGTAGACTTTCCCATAAAGCAATAAGAAAATCAAACTTGAGGTTAAACTCTGAGGTCTGGGGATAGTTGTAAAGTCTCTGAAGGGACTAGGACCCGTGCAATAATTTTCCATTATCTGAAGTAGATTGCTGCTCTATATCGAGTTTCATTGCTGCGGCAAGCAATAAGATAAGATTAAGATTGCCTATCCAAGGTGCAGTAAACTTTTTTCATATTTCGCGCAGGTGGATTATATCTAACATTTATGTTAGATAACATATTTATGTTGTCCACATCACATGGAAATATTTTACCTCATATTCAACTGACTGATTTTCATTACTAAGTCTACTCTTTAACTTACATTTTGAATTAAATATATTTATCACATCTGCATTTGTATAGGGTTTTTCTTTCTTAATTTTTTTTAATTGAATTCTTGTACTTGAAATAAAAAATGTATAATATACACGGCGTGACTGGGTTGTAAAACATTGCAAAAATTTAAAATTTTTCATTAAATTTAAACTATGCAAGTTGTGATCTATAATACATTCGTAAACTGTTGATTATTAATATATATATATGACTGCTGCAGTTCTATATTAGTCAATTAAAAACAGCGACTTGAACTTCTAGAATTATATTATACCTTAAATACAAATTTTGTTAGTGGTAGCTAACTAGATAAAGCTAGATACACAATATAAATACATGTACAATGCAAATGATAAATACAAATACATGTACCTATATAAATATAAAGGAGCATATCCTTAGTAGGATCGCCATATTATTTATTATCTAATATACTAAATTAGTTTCTTCACTTTCCTTTGGTTTAAAATAGTTCAATTCAGAAGTTTGTGACACCACTTCGTTTGATGATCACAGACGCGGTCGCTGGGATAGATCTGTTAGTGTTAATATAGATGAAAATGTTTAGTTGATTAAATAAGTCTTCAAGGGTAAAGTTAGCTAGGAAAGCATAATATGTATTCCATGTTGCATCTCTGACCTCTATCTAAAGACACGGTCCATCAAATTCTATTCGAAGACTTTAGGCCGACGGCAAGAAGCTTAACTAATTATTCTAATAAATAGTACACGTAAGAACCGGAAATTTATATTCACAAAATTATCTTCTGTATTAAGCTCACTTCTGGCTGAAGGGTACGTGAACCGTCACAATTACAGTATCTTGGGATGCGAAAATCTCCGTGTTGTTGCTTCTGAACCCTTATATCAGGCTCATATGATCTTACGGGACACATGACCTATTTTGTATTAAGTTGGGGCCGCATGTTTTCAATGTTTAAGAAATTAATAAAATATGATTTTTAGAATGATTATTATTATTTATTATGTATTTATTAGACTTACTGTCAAGTTCAACGTATTGTATATTATACATATGTACATAGTCGTTTTATATTTCATGTTATTTTTTCAACTTAAACTATAACTATTTTATATTTTTTATAAAAAACAAAAATAAAAGTTATAATAAGAAATAAACAAAATCACAGTTTCATATTGCTTTTTAGAAGATATTTGACATTGTTTGTCACAATGCGAGTCATCAAAATTTGGTTGAATATATTGAGCTTATGAAATTTTTAAAATTGATGATAAATGTTGATCGGTTAATTTTGACCTTTCTAAATTTTTGTTATTTTTCATTAAAGAAAATAGTTTCTCGCATAAATAAATGCTTCTAAACGTAGCCCGTACATACGTAACAAACGATAACATTTTAGGAAACTGATCTACAGATAAATATGTATAAAAATCTAGAATTCCAACTTCCATACATTTTTGCTTCAGCATTGGATTTCAATTAATTCCATTTGTAAGCTTTCATTAACAATTTCAATATTGATAGATAGAGATTAAGTAAAAAGACGAAACTGTAAAGATTTAATCTGAATACTGTAACTACATTAAACTAAAGTGCATACAAATAAAAATAAAAATTACTTCAAAATAATTAATTAATTTTTCTTTCAAATTTTTTTTAAAAAGTCCTATAACCTATGTATTGGCGGGCCGCTTGTTTGACATGCCTGCCTTATATCCTAAGAAATTCATTTATAACAGCAAAATTTGGACATTACAAGGCACAACATTAATCATGAGGAATATATTCAGCTTTTAGATACTCCAAGTTCTACCCGTTTCTCGAATAAGCTAGATTTCAAGGCACTGTGATTTATGTAAGATGGAGCTCGATCTCATCATGCACATTCCGTTCTTAGACTATTAGAGAGTGATTTTGATGACCGTATAATTTTATCAAAGGTTAGCTGCGGCTTGACCCTTTGATCTTATTAACCTTATCGAAAAGGTAAGAGTTTATTAAGAGAGTCTTTACACAAATTTCTGGGGAAGGGAGTCTTACATAAATTTATCTGATACACATTAATACGTGGGTTATATCGTGAAATGCTCTTACTTGAAACTAACGAAAGAAAATTGTTTCTTATTTTACACCTGCCTATCGTCACCTAATGTGATTATTCTGGCTTCATATCAGAACAAATACTCACTTGGTTCACCTTACTTTAATCACTTGTTATGTTCGAGTTACCTCAGAAATATTTATATCAAAATTAACACTAGCCAACGGGAGAAACTGATTTAATTAACAAGGAAAATGTTTAATTTAATAATAAATAAAGTTAACAACGATTTAAAAAGAAATAACATGAAGAAAATGGTTAAGTTACTAACAAATACAAAATAATATTGAGAACTTATGCAAATAAAATAAGGTAAAGTTTCATAGCGTTCTACAGAGGTAATCCGACACTAGCAACAAAATTTAGAAAAGTAATTACAATGGTTAAAATATTTACTGAAAGAAGACCGAAACAGAACTGAGAAAAATTGTAACTTTCTTCAAGGGCTCAATATCCCATTCGGGTGGTTTCGTCGAACCAGACCGCGATTGGTTGAGATCTGGAAGTTTCCGTACTTATATAATAATCAATAACCGACTAATAATATTGATTTTTGGTTTACCGTCTGTACAGATGTCGAATATCGACATCTCTCTTTGTGCGAACAAAATATGGTATAACTAATTAATTAAAACTATAGCCATATATAAGCCATATATAGATTATTAACTGAATAAAACATTGATTAGTAACTGTATCGTTAATCTCTTCCTTCGCATCCCGGCCACGTGTCGCGACGTTATTTGATCAGTTTATCATTGGTCTATGTCTGTTATCATATAGAGAGAGAGAGAGAAACGCGACGAAAGCTCTTCATGGACTAATTGGCAGGCATTTATTTAAATACTGTAGCATCAATTATTTTAATTTAGTAGTTCCTCTATTTCAATTAATTTACTATCCAATATAATTTACTTAGATGAATTTGTATCTCTTCAGATATCCCTTAGGTTGTCTAATTGGATCTTTAAAAATATACTCTTTATCTAACTAACCCTTGATATGGGAATTTAGAAAAATGTACGTCAAATATACTTTTATCGACAAATGTTGAAAGAATGCCATCCTCTTGACTGCAACTACTTATATTCAGGCAAGCATTAAGGCACATTTACAATAGAATATCATCGCTCGCTTTATAATAAATCTTGATGAACACAACTTTGAACATAACTTTGCTTTACTAATACTGAAATAGGTTATTTAGAAAACTTTAAAAGTTATGTAGAAAGGCTTAATGGCAACCATATGTTCATAAATCAATGGATCTGCCCGAAAGGACACTATACAGGGGACAAGGGGTTTTAACAATAAGGATAATGCACAATTATCATCTTGTTACATAATGGATCCAGAATACCATAACTCTATGGGTAAGGGTGTGTAGACTGACCTTCTTAATCTTCCAATCTTAACCCACTCCATTTTTTCTTTAGGGTCATTTGAAATATAATGTCTATAAGAGTTCACCGACCTCCATTTATGCATTCTATCATTTAGAATTTCGCAATGTTTTTTTGGGCCACGATGTATCTATTCAAGGTTTCTTATGATCCAGAATATCCCTTTAGAAAAAAAAATAAGCTTCCTTCTCTCCAATCTCTTAATAATTAGAAAACCTTGGGTGTAGTAGTTTACTTCGTTAATTACTTTAGACTAATTTACGTTATTAACCAGGGTCGCTAGCATAAGTATCAGTTCTAATTAATTTAGCTTAAGTATATACCTCGAGAATTCACACCTATTAATACAAATTACATATAATTTGAAGAAGCCTATAATAATTAAAGTATTTCTCTATTTTAATTACATTATATGGTATCTTAATTACAAATACTGTTACGTATTACAATTTCACTTGATAATAATAATAAGAAAGAATTGTGTTCAGTTTTGCGATAATCTTTAATTAATCAACAAAAATAGCTGAAGCGTTAAAGTCGCAATAACTAGTTTTGATTAGATGAGGACAATTTAGTATACAACATATTATATATAGAGTGTTCCAGAAACACCGTATTTATTTACTTTTAAGGCAATCTACATTTACGAATTATTAGCTCTATGATAATATTTAACGATAAAATGGAGCGCATTTCTAAGAAAATTACATGAACATGACAGTAGTTCGCCTTTTCTTGTGTTGTGTGATCAAAATTAAAGTAAGCTAGAAAATTTCATTTTTTACTTCGTTCCCCTCGTTCGCTCCTTCGTTATTTTGTTAATTGGACAAGGGTGGTAATTTTTATCTGATACTTCTATACTTTCACTTGTCATTAGTAAGAAATATTGATTGTTTAAATAAAATAACTGTAGTAACCATAATATTGGGCCATAACATTTGGTTAATGAAGCCATAACCACTTTTAACGTTGAATCACTTAACCCCACAACAATATTAATTTTATGTAATCTTTAATATATTTATATAATATAGTTATACTTGTTTAACTAATTATTATTATGAACTTATTCCAATCAATATAATGATGCTTATCAATCTAGTTATAATGCTCATTCCATATTTTCCAAGTAAACATGAACCGCAAGAACTATATTTATTGGACGTAGTTAAAGAACATTTCTTTAGTATATTAATAAAGACTAGAAACAGCCGTAATATAAGGTAGTTTAAGAGTCTAATATTCTTTAACCACTTACTGAAACTGCTGTGATTGAATACAGTCTGAAATTCACATGTTCGTCAGCACAAGTATAAAATTAGTGTACAACTTACATAATTAATTATTAAGCCCTTTAACAAAAATACTTATTCTGTTATTGTAACGGGCATTATGTTTATGTTTTATTAAAGCGATCACGATGTTTTATAATTTCCTTAATATAATTTGTGTATTCTTAATGAAGGTACCATAAATCCATACATTTGTTCTTTAGAATAAATTAGTCGTCGATTTATAAAATCTGATGGCTTCCTTCTTTAAATATATATTTTTTATTCTTTGATTGAAGTACGTGGAGGTTGGCACAATTATTATGAAATAATATAAATCAATAATAAAAGCGAGAAGAATTGAATTGCTCATGATATATATGTATTTTTACCTAAAGTGACCAGAAATACGTATTTTAATATATGTTATTCGACCTGATTGATACTGTATGGATATTACGAAAAATTCAATATTACCACGTTGGCCTGGAAAAAGGTCAATGAAATGTATCACTGTTAATGAAATATACACACTATATCTCGACGTCACATGTCACTACCTCTAAGAATCAAAATTGTATATCATTATCTTCATTCCAGGTTAACGCGATTAAGGTACAATTTACTTAATGTTGTGTACGTCAGTACCATCCATAATTAATGAATAATATTCATACTTTTATGGCAAAACATTATATTTTAATGCAATATATTATTTAATTAAAAATAGAAGTTCGTAGTTACAAGTGAGAGTTTCTTCTTTTTATCCACCTATTAATACGAGTATTTCCGAAATTCAAACTAGAATATTACTTTACAGTTGTAGGATACTTCAAATAAACGGATATCGTTAGAATCCTAAGAATGCGTAAATTTAAAAATGCCATATATATATATATATATATATATATATATATATATATATATATATATATATATATATATCGGACATTCCATTTAAAATACAAACGATATATCTATAACTATTTTGGCGATATTTATATCATCGAAATAATATTTAATTATAAATAATAGTGTATAGAAAATTTAACATGTATTCAAAATTACAGTTTACGTTTATAAGGCCATAGCAAAGTCTAAACTTTAAACAATCCTATTAACGCCTGTGGCAGTCTTAATGACCTTCTGTGGACCGATGAGTTGGGGCCAAGTAGCATTACTACTCTTTAATCGTTTATCGATGTACACCCGTTTAGGGTTTGTTTCGGGAAACTTAATTATGAAAATGTTGTAAAGCAGTGAATAAGAATACTTATGTATAACTAAATTACTTTATGCAGAAATAGATCCCCACTATTCCATTGAAAGGGCCTTGTAAATAAACTACTAATAAAAGTAATATAGTTAATAATTAGTATGGATATATTTTAGATAAAAATTATTACTATGAATTATTACAATTTTACAAACAAAGAAAAACATTTTTATTGACATAAATAACACAGACCAACAAAAATTTTGTGATCGGACTTATTTTGACTTTTTGGCTTAATTACATACCATGAACTACAGAAACACTGTTTCTTTGTTTCCATTACGCACTAGTATTTGTAAATGTACATTGTACAATAATTTGTAGTTTTTAAAACCGAGGTTGTATAAAATTAAATTTTGCTTCATTTGCGGCGTTTGAAGTTGTAAAAATACACCAAATATATTTTGTTATATCAGTGGCTGTTATGTTGTAAAAAAAGTTTAGGCGTAATATTATATCACTATTACAAAAACAATATTACTCGTACTTTAAAATTAAGCTTGGAGATCAGGATAAACCCTAGGCACCCCATATCGTGTACAAAGTATGTGAAGAAGGATTAAGGATTGGAGCAAAGAAAATATCTTCCTTGTTTCATTGGTATACCAATGGTTTGGAGAGAATCTACAAATCACTTTGATGATTGCTATTTTTGTTTATGTAAATTAAGTGGACACAATACCAAGAACCTTAAAAACATAGTATATCCTAATATTCCATCCACCTTTAGACCGGGTGCACATGGACCAGATATCCCTATTCTAGAAAAGTCAGTCAGCTTGGATGAAGTTGCAAATAACTCTGACTGTGAAACTTCACAATAGGTAATAGGTAGATAAATAGTGCCTTAGCAATGGTTTCTAATCAGTCTCATGTATTTTCGCAGTCACAATTTAATGATTCGGTTAGGGACTTAAGGCTTCCAAAGGATCTATCTGAGATTTTGAGATCCAGGCTTAAAAGAAAAAATGTATTGGCCTCAAATCTAAAAATTTCGTTGTACAGAACGAGAGAATCTCAATATGTACATTTTTTGGTTAACTTGTCTATTGTACTAACGTAGCTCGCCTTATATCTCAACTTGGAAGCGAAGTTTATAATTTGAACATATACGTATAACGTGATGAATGGAGGCTTTTTACTGATTCTTTCAAAAGAAGTCTTGGGGTCGGTCTGCTCTATAATGGAAATATTTTTGCATCTGTTTCTGTTGTCCATTCTGTAGAAATGACAGTAAGTTACGAAAACCTAAAAGTACTGTTTGAAAAAATTAAGTACAAAGACCATAACTGGACGATTTGTGATGATTTAAAAATTGTAGGTTTGTTATTAGGTCAGCAATCAGGGTATACAAAGTATCTGTGTTTTCTGTGGAAGTGGGATAGCAGAGACAGGCAACAGCATTAGGAGAAAAAGGATTGACCCGGAAGAGAAAACTTCATGATTCAAACATATGATTTAAAAAATTTATTTATGCAAATTTGGTTGATTCGCAAACAAATCTTTTGCCGCCACTTCATATTAAATTAGGATTAATGAAGCAATATGTAAATGCTATAGATAAAAATGGGAATTGATTAAACTACTTATCTAGCAAGTTTTCAACTCCTTCTGAAGCAAAATTAAAGGAAGATATTTTCGTAGGACTACAAATAAGAAGATCAATGCAGGACCAATAGTTTGAAGAAACAGTGACAAACAAACAATGAAAAATGTAAGAGAAAATTTTCGGAAACTATAAACATCCGCAGTATGAGGAAATTGTCAACAAAATACTGTACAAGTTTAAGCAATTTGGTTGCAATATGAGTATTTCAATTCATTTTCTACATGTTAATCTGGACTACTTTCTAGAAAATCTTGGTTCTGTTAGTGAAGAGTAAGGTGAAGGGTTCCATCAAGACATAAAGTAGAAGGAAAGGAGGTACCAGGATCGATGGGATGTGGCGATGATAGCAGATTACTCCTGAATGCTGAAAATATCTATCCAACGAATGATTATATAAGAAATACCACAAAATGACGTTTTCTGTTAAAAAAGGAAGATATTTTCAACGATAAAAAAACATTAGAGGCTCAAAACTATTTGTGTTGTTGCTTTTTACTATGTTTTTAATGATTATAAAATATAATGTTTATTAAAATGTAACTTTTCCTTCAGTTTTTAATTTATTCTGATTATTCAGTTGATCAAAAACCTTACGTGAGGGCAAAAACGAAAGATAGATATGAAATAAGCGTAAATAACTTACTTATAATCACGTATCAAACCCAAATCAACTTTCAAAATGTCAGAATTTGTAGGCCTGTGTAATTATTTATGCAATATGAAAGCAGCAATGATAATAAGAAATATTTTTATTTAAACATAAAAAATCAAATACTAAAAAATAATTAGATCTGTCCCGACATAGTCAATAATAGAAACAAAGCTTTTATTTTATTTTTTTTTGTTTTTCTATTCCATCTCTAGTATTTATCGAGTTCATTTTTGTATTATTGTAGGCATATTGTGAAGACAAACAGTGTGCGTTTAAAGTAATTTTCGACCTCTTTCATGTTTAGAACTGAGAGACGTAAAAGAATGAAAATTTGCATTCGTATTGTACATTAAAGTGTAAAAATAATGTAATAGTTAGATAAGTTAATAATAATAGAAGTTAGATAAGTTAATAAATAGTGCTATCAAAGATGGCATTGCGTCATTTTGAAAATTATTTTTAAATCACAACAGTATGCGAGTAATACCTCATTTGGAAGCTGCTTCAAATATATATTCAAACGTTGCTATTCATTTGATATATGTCTTTTTATTTTTAAAAATCGATTAAATTTCATTTCGGTATACCCTCAAACATATTAGGCAGTGCCTCTCCGCAAAAGCTGTCAGGTTTTTTCTCACGGAAATCACGCAAAAAATCACTTGGGTATTTTTACGTATCCGAATTTTATTTTGTGTTTATATTTAGAAATTAGGTTTAGCGTACTTTTCATCGATTGAATAAAATGGAGGAAAATGCGGTTATAATTATTAGTGAGACTGAAAGAAATCTCCGTGTAGCTGAATTTTCAATGAGAGACATTTCGATCACTATGTTTAGCTCATACTGATGACGGATGTTACAGAAATTTCAGAGTTGATAGTATTTGGGATGAAGGAAGAAGAACTGAATGCTCACGTATTGTATAAAACTAACAAATATGTATTATTCTTTCAGCAATAATATCTATTTCGTCGTGAATTCGATTTCGTATTAGTCGCGAATTCAAAACAGTTTACAAAAGATTATTCCGATTACAGACTTTAATTTTATAAACCATTATTATGATCTTAAATGATATCACAAAAATAACCGAAAGCGAATAATTAAAAATAATTTATTTCACCGATTAATTCCACATTTTTTCTAAATTGTAATGTGAATAATATGAATGTAAGGTATTGAAATGATTTTCGAATTATTTTGTTAAAGCCATATGAAATTTCCAGAAAAATCAATGTATGGGCAGGTATCTTGGGTAATTACATAGTTGAACTTGTATTTTAAATAAAAATTTGTCAGGAGAGGTGTATTTGGATATGTGTCAGAATGCTGAAAATAATGTTTCAACAGAATGGTGCTCCTTCACACTATTATGGTGTAGTAAGAGTTCACGTATCGATAAACAGTATCCCAACACGTGGATTGAATACCTGGGTACAATAGAGTGGCCTATTCGGTCTCCAGGTCTAACGCCTTTAGATATATTTTTATAGGGCTACTTGAAATCCACAGTATATTCTATTCAACATACTGAAATTGAGATTTTGAAGCAGATTATTACTGCAGAATGTAGAGAGTTTATGTTGAACTATTAGCAAAAGGACCTACATGTTTTGTGAAATTATATTAGAATGTTTTAAATATCTCTGGTATTACATTTTTCTTTTATTATTTTGTTATTTGCTAATTACATTTATTATTTTTCGTTAACTTATAATTTGTTCTCAATTTAAATACAAAATAAAATGCAGAGATGTAAAATCGTCTCATCTTCAAGTAATTTTTTGCGTAATTTCTATTAAAAAAACTGACTTTTAGCTTTTACAGGTTAAAAAGTTTAATGGTATGCCTATATTAAATTTGAACAATTTTCTCAAAAATTAATAGATATTTGTTATAATAAAAACAATATTTGAATAGACATTTCAAGCAACTTTAGACACTGACTGTATATGATCAATCAATTAATCAATCAATAGTAAACTATTGATAATAATAAAATATTAGCAAACACCATACCCACAACGAAACTTGATTTAAAAGTAAAAAAATTATATTTACCATATATATTATCTTAAGCATGTCATAAAAATGTTGATAAATCATTTCACCAACTTTCATTAACCAGCTTCAGTGAATCAACTTCCCATCAACATTTTAAAATTAAAAATACCTCGATATGTTAGTAATTTCCAAAGCAAATGAAAACAATATTATGTCAATAACAAGAACACAGTTTTTGTTTTTATTATTTTTTATAATTACATCTTTCAGAATTAATTTCTCTATTACCGTAAAGACATGATAATATATATTTTATTACTGTTTATTTATTAAACTTTTTGAAAACTATTTTCGATTATTACTAGCGTTTCTGTTGTGGATTTCTCTATTTAAAACCTTACTGTCACTGAGGTGGCAGAAAGGTTCCAAGAAGTGTTTTTCTCTCTGAAGTATTGCAACTCATAATGAACGTGATGAATATTAAACACTAATTTGTGATACGGAACGAATGGATTTAATTACATGATAACCATAATGACTTTAGGTATACTCTTTCTTAAACATGATATCCTATATGTAAATGACCTGAATTATAGCTTTATACAGGCTGATATTATCTTAAGTCTAAAAGAACAATAGGGTAGGATTTTATATAACATATGTAAAAGTAACTAAAACATTGACGATATTAACGAAATATTAGCCTACAACAAAATTAAAACGAGGACTGAAAAATTATTGTTTATATTTCACCAGGTTTCCATCAAGAATAAAACAGTTAGCAACTAACGAACACGAATTTTCATCATAAATGTAAAATATTGCATACAATATAATCATAAAAATTGAGTGAATGGGGCTCCAATAATAATAATTAGGAATTGATGTATTATTATAAAACAAATATAGATTGATGACAATCTTTATTACATCTAAAGAAATATCTATTCGGTAAATTTTGACGATTTATATTTTGCTTGAATTATTTTGAAATGGCTTCTTCAGATAGAAAACTCCGAACAAACGTCATTGCCATATGGTGAATAAATTTAGAACAGATTCGGTTTAGGGAATCGAAATTGAATTTATATGTTCCGTCTGATGGAATCTCTCGATTCGAAATTCTCCAACGTTCAATAGTTGACATATAACCAACGTTTAATAGTTATTTATGTGTGCAGCTAGGCGGGGGTGCAATCTTTCACCAGGGAACCGGTAAACTCCAAGGCTAGTATTTGACAAAATTGTCAGCCAAATGCCGATACATTACCTGACTGAAGTATACCAAAAAATATAATATGTACACTGAGCACCTAAGGGAGGAAATAAATTCACGGTGAACGAAATAAATTGTTCATGCAAACTTTAAATATATATATTTAAATATGACGTGCTAATTGTACCGACATGAGCGCCGCAGGATTTTTTTCAAGGGGTCGGTGATGTATCTTGAAATGTTGAGTAGATACAACCAGGGGTAATATGATTTAAACCATATTAATTTAAACTGAGACTTAATATTTTTCAAATGTGTACATTTTTACCATTATTAAAAAATCTAAAGACTTATGGATTAATAATTACATCTGAAAGTTTATTAAATATATATTGAATGAAAATAAACATTAATATTGCTAAAGGGTAATTTAATTCTTTTAATATATATATTTATTAATTTATATTTTGCTTATACCGATTACATTGATTTAAATTATTTAGATTTATTTGGTTGTCAAGGTTTAGATAGTTTTGAATTATTCGGTTTCATAGGTTTATGTCACGTGTCTTAATAACAGACTCTGCTCAAAAGCTAATTATAACAAAATTTACGGGGATGGGGGATCCGTTCTCCTTCCCAGAGAGTGAACCACTCAGTATATACATAGAAGTTCACCAAGTTTACCAGAAACCAAATCTGAATCTATTTCAAAAACAGTTATTGAATTTTTAGAAAAATCCAGTTTAGTCTTACATCGGATTGTTGACCAGGGGTATGATAAGTGTGCTATAATAATTGGCTACGAGTAAGCAAATCGCAATAATATTGCGCCGCCCATTCGCTCATACTGAAGGCACCTCCGGAGCATGCCTTTAGAGGCTTCGGATCAAAAAACAAAAGTTACCACGTTGTTCACAAGGGTCGATTTACTGTGTTGATTTTGTCAAAATGCCGAAATTCGAACGGAAATCATTTTGTACATCGATCTAAATATTTCGTGACACACACATAAAAACAGCCGTTTAGTAAATAGATATCCTATGGCTATGACGTTGTTTTCACATTGTTGTGTATTAAATCTTATCTAGTATTGCATATTGAAATCAATAAAGTAAGAAATACAGAGACTACTATTAAATAGATCATAAAATTTCTGAGTGCGAGCAATGAGCGAGTAAAACACAGAAAAAACTACTCTCAGAGAATACAGCTAATTTGAAAACACAGGTATCTCTCCAGGATTCAGTCTGTCAACGTTGCAGCATTACAGTGTATATTGATACTTAAAGAATATTACCTATCATTTCTTTATAAATGAAGTACCGTTGAATCAGTGTATATGGACATACCACATACGATGGACTCCAGGAACAAATTATTATGATTAAGGTTTGGAATTTTACTTTCTTTAAGGTATTTTACTTTCATTCAATTATTTTGTCGCTAAAGGATCATTTTTCTGTTATTCACGACAAAAATGTATGTGATTACTTATATCCAGACGCAATGAAAAATTTGGTAGTTTATTGGTATTGCAATAGTTATTGAAAGTTTTTATGGATCCGCTTGGCAAATCCAGCTTCTGAGGTTAATATGTGGTGTTCACATATCAAAGAATGAAATGAGACTCATTGAGCAGAGAACTCCTACCCAATTGTGATTGAAGCTATTAAGATTGTGTGACTCCTCCAGTCACAATCTATAATATTGAATATTTATGTAGTACTACAAGAATTTAAATCGGTTTGTTATGGAAGAGGTGGAACATGATAGACTATATATGATAAATGTCTCTAAACAATTCGGTAACTTATAAGTCGGAAATCGAGAAAGGAACCACCAAGCCGCCAAGTGGCTATCAAAGTAGTTCCCGAATAGCAAAGCTATTACATAATCGCTCTAGGAAACAACTACTTCTCGGGCTAAAGCCCCGGCAGGCATTGAATTATACCCAGAAGCGATCCTCGACCTGGGTATAATTCAATGCCTGCCGGGGCTTTAGCCCGAGGAGTAGTTGTTTCCTAGAGCGATTATGTAATAGCTTTGCTATTCGGGAACTACTTTGATAGCCGCTTGGCGGCTTGGTGGTTCCTTTCTCGATTTCCGACTTATAAGTTACTGACAGAGATCGTATCGATAAAGATGTATAGGCCATAAAGTTCATTCGGCATTTGTCCTGAATCGGCGTACCGTATGCGGCACTGATGAGAACTAACAAGTTCGAAACAGCTGTATGTCGTTCGGTTCCGATCCGGGACAAATGTCGAATCCTACCTGTGGCGGGTTTTATTTTTTTAAATCTAAACAATTAATTCAAAAAGACAAGCTAGTTGTTAAAAACGTCGTGGAAAAAACCAGGGTGGCTTCATTTGTTCTTTTTTTATTAAAATTATTTTTATGTAATAGATTGCTTTGTGTATTTATTAATAAAAAAAATTTCCATAACTTTTAATTTTTTTCTTGTCCACTTTCTATATTTTTGTCGAAATTATGATATTGTACATTATAAGGTAATTGATATTTTCATTCAACGACAATTCCCACTTCTAACACCACCATTTGAAAGAGCACACTTTTCTCTATATACACTTAAATTTGTTGCTATATTACATAAGTAAGTTATTTAGAAAAACATGAATGAAAATCAAGAGCATCCAGTGCGATCATTATCATTAGATATTTGTCTCTTCTTCTTTTTCTTTTATTTAACAATGTGGATAAAATTTGAGATTTATGAGTTATTTACTACTCAATAAATAATTGTTAGTAAAACAAAGAAAAGTCGAGTTATAATTTGGTAATTATATTATTGGATATATTTGGTTGTTATTATAGTTATCATTAGCTAAATAGTCTCTATTTATCACATAGTGTTTTTGCAGTTGAAAATATTATTAGCTAATTTTTTACTGTTAGTAAATGAAACCTTTTACAAATCGAATAGAAGAGTTGTATTTAAAATATATATATATATATATATATATATATATATATATATATATATATATATATATATATATTTTAAATACAACTTATTGTATAAATATATATATATATATATATATATATATATATATATATATATATATATATATATATATATATATATATATGGCACTAATACGAAGTGAATTATCAATAGCTTAACGAGTATAATTTTGAATAAATTTACAACATTATATTAAAATGATGTAATGGGCTGAATAGTTTTTCTAATGAATTTATTGTATCATTTATAAAATCCACACTGGAAGATACAGACAGTGTCAGTTACGTTCAACAGCTTGACCCCTTTGAACCTCCACAACACCTGAACTTCAATCACACCTGGCATAGGTCGGTGATACTGTGATAAAATGTACAAAGAATGCTAACTCGTGAAAGATATTCATTTGGAAAAATAGGACTCTGAATCAATATTCATTTGACTAACTTATTTCAAAATTGACGGATTGAATGTAGGGATTTTTAATTGACCGACGACATTCCCGGCCTTTATACAATTGAACTATTTCTTTTGGGACTATCTAAAAAACCTAGTGCATTAAACTCAAAATGGATAAAGATAATTCGTAACAAATAGATACGTAATACCAGTCATGAAACGTGCTGCAGAGTTACATTAGCTATGATTGATTCTATCTATAGAAGAGAACTGTGTAGGATAGGTGGTGATCATTTAGATGACTATTACTAGTAGGTTTCACTATCACTAACGTAGATAACTTTCTAAAATTCCTTATATCATTAAGATATCATTAAGAGAAGGAATTTTGGTTTTGCCAAATTGCTCGTGAAATCTGTAATTCTGAGATTTTTTAATTCCTTCGTTATATTTTTCTTTAGGGGGGCACGTGCTCATGTGCTCTTATATAGGAGCCGCAACTGTTACATAAGTAAATCATGCATGTCATGTAATCCTTTGATATTGAATTTCAGACGCTTATTCGAGATCGAATTACATTCCCAGCTCAATTACTGTCCTGTCATTTCGGTATATTTGTATACCGAAACTCCTCTCGTTATAACGTAGCTGAAATACATGAGTACTTACACACATATATACAATTATTCAATTCTTAAATTAATAATCATGTTAAAACGTAAGAGAGGGTGAGGGTAAGAGAGGCGTGTAAAGCCAAATTAGTATCAAACAGAATTTGTTAAATGGAAAATTAGATTTTGTGCTTTCAAAGAAATATCTGTTCATGGATATAAATGAAAGAAATATACAAACATACTCGTAATAATTTCTTAATTATTGAAAGCCATAATTTTACAATGAATAAATATATTGCTTATAAATAACATTAACCCAAGTAAAGAACATATTGTTGACTAAATAATTATATTATTGGCTTGCGGTAGTATTAGGGTAAAATATTTTCATTTAGTAATAATTTAGCATCTTTACATTGAACAAAATGAATATCAATTAAATGCGTATCAAAAATAAACTGCGATCTCGGTGTAAAATAAAACTGCCCATCGTGAGTGCTGCATCAGTGTTGTTACATTTTGATAACTCCATTAGCTGAGATCGTAGCGTCGCATCGTCGCGTAGACTTGAGATATTTGAATCGCTATAGGTACAAGTAGGTTTAGTTTTACATCTACATATTATATAAATTAGTATAATTTATACGTATTTTTTAGTACGTTATACGTTAGTATAATTTATCGTATAAAATACAATTGTCGTATAGTACAGTTTGTATTATGTGTGGCGTCATCGCTGATGAGACATCCAAGTGTACAGCTCTAATGTAAAGCCCCAGGCCTAGGAGGAGGAGGATAACCAATATAGACGAGGGCAAACACACCTATGTTCAAGGAAAAGTGCCGATCGTCTCCCGTTGGGAACTGAACTCAAGCATTTAATGGCACCCCCAATTCTTGATTAGCCATCCACGTTTGATCCACAGATACTTCTATATCAGAATACGATACATGATACTGACGTGATGTAAACACTTGCTTAATATCTAAAATGACATAAACTTTCTGAAAGCAAATCTAATAGTTTTTCAATCTCTTTAATAACGCAATTTGTGCATTTGCTCATGTATTATATAAACGGGACACGGGAAACATTAAAGATATTCATATACTTCTGAAATTAATATGCATAGTTAAAAGAATTAAAAATAAAAAAGTATTGAATCAGTGAGATTCTCTTGTTTGACTCTCATTTGTCGGATATATTTTGCATAAAAACATGTTTATATACCTATATGACACGTATAAAGATAGCACAACTATTTTAACTTTATATTTATTATAATTATAAGGTAAATAGAATACGTAATTACAAACGATAAAACCAATAATGACTAACGTTCACGTTTAACCTTCACAAAACATAGATGACTAACTTGACTTATACTTTTAAATATGTTTTTCAGTAACAAAATTTAAAATACCTTATATAACAATCAGGGATGGACAAGAGATCTATAATTTTAAATTTATGTAATGTAAACACATTACATTTCAAAATCTATTTCATGCAGATTGTCTCGTACTACGAATAAGAATTCATTTTATATAGCAAACTCAAATAGATAATCGTTTAAACATCTTTATTTTACTTTTCCGCACTTAACTAAAGAAAAATTCCACTTCTACACTTTCCGTGTAAAGAAAATGGAAAAGAAATTTTTCGTTTATTTTTCGTTTTTTGGCCTAAAAACCACAAAAAAAATGGTTTTAAACAAATATTGTCTGTGTGTGTGTGTGTCGTTGCCGTTGTCGTCGGCATTAACATTTCTTGTTAGCACGATAACTCAACTAAATCGTGTTGAATCGATCGGGTTTTGACTGATTCTGATCGGGGACCTCTCCCAGATGACACTTATTGATTTTGAGGTGGATAGGACACATCTCACCCTGTCCATGGGTCATGAGAAAGCACGATGGTGGACTATTTGAAAAAAGTAAAACTGTCGCATAAAATACATATTCTGCATTTATGTGTTGGTTTATTTTTTCTCGGCCACTTTAGCTTTATACAGAACATATCGAGATATAGATGTTTGCGGAAAAGTCCGTTTTACGGTTTTAAAACTGTTTATTTATCTATTGAAATAAATAGTATCACAGTTACTGATGGTATTCATAGTAAAAATTTTCAATAAATGAAATATTATATATTTCTCTATTTAACTCAGAGCCATCAAGTGGAACATTCACATTATTTAATACCTAAATATAACTAGTGATTGTTTGATATGTTCTCTCTGATATGCAGATTCTTTATTAATTATGTGGAATATCTTGTTAACCACTTATTCTTTGTTAAACATTCTGCCACAACAATCAGACATTGTCGACGCCTTCCACCTATCATGTTTTTATAACATAAGAACTGCTGCAGACAAATAGGGTGGAGGGGTCCCGTGAAATGAATGTTCGGTGCAACTCCAAATTTTACAAATTAAAAAATGTTGCAGTCACAAGACATTTTTACAAAAATTCTACTTTCTACGGTCCGACTAACATATTTGCCATTTTGATATCTTAGGAAGAATCTTATATTTTCTGAATTTGTTTTCTCGTAGATTTCATATATTTTTTAAATAATTCCAGACAATATAAGTTCACTTTCATTGTCAATAACTGTGAATTTTCCTGAGTGATTTTGATGTTTTTTTTTTTTAATAGGCTATTTGGGTAAAATATTATGCTTCCCTTATCTAAAATATCATTTACGGTTATCTTTGTGACAGGTTTCGGCAATTTCCATTACAGCAATTACTTTTTTTCATTAAGTATGTTTAGTCACGTGCTTTTTCTTTACCTGCTGAACGAAAAAGCAGGACTGAGCATCTAACTCCGAAGGCGATCGTAGCCAATGTATACCAATACGCAAATCTTCCTAAAATTTCATACTACAGTGATCGGATGAAGAGTCTAGCGTGTGCATCAATAATCTAAAAATCTTTTATACTATAAGGTATACATAAAATATTACTATATTAATTAACGCATTACAAAATTAATCGAAAACAAGAAAACATTTTTTTAATTGGAGTGGGTATGTGCCACTGTGTCATTTATCACGAGTTACGACTGACTAAAACTTCAGGTGATACTAAATTAAAGTTTAAACAAATTGTTGTGTTTAACGTTTCTTTTGTTGGGTTATTACATCGTAGAAAGGCAACGGAGTTTGATATTTAATAATTTAGAAACATATGTAGTAGTAATCTTCCTTTCATTTGTGTAGATATTGGTAAGAATGATTTACTAAACGGGAACTGTAAGTCACTTTTAAGATCTCGAATGACAGGACACAGCTCTAACGGTCTCGATTTGTCAAACTGTAATATCGTTTTTTTGTAATATTCCAACATTATAATGTTAATGATTCATATCGACTATTACTATCAAACTTAAGTCGAGGTGAAGTTGACGTAAGCATTGCATTGTGTATTTAAACACAGTGTATCATAATTGCTGAACTGGTAAATTTTACTTTGTTAAAGTAGAGCAAATATGTAGGTTTAAATAAACAAAAATAACGATCTTACTTATTTGCAATATATTATTATAATATATGTCGTTACCATTCTCGTAAAAATTTCCAGTACCTACTGCAATAATCACTACATACCTAATATTAAAGAGATAATTAAGAAATATTTTTATTTAGAATATTTTAACTTTATATACTGTGAATCTATTATTTAACACATGTATTTTTATATACATAAATATGCAAGCTGCATATACACCCAAGGTATGAAGCTTTATACAGAACAATTCTAATATTTGAACTAAGACAGTTGCATCCTCTTAACATGGCTTTTATACTAAATGCTTAATACGAGAACCATGCATGGAATTATTATATTCCTCTAACGCAGTCTAGGGAAACTGTAAACCATTATCATTTTCCTTAGAAACATGATGATATTCATGAATATTATATAGAGAATGTTTTAAAATGGCAAATAAGTGGGGTTTAATTTAAAAGTTATTTACAATCGATTATAAAAATATACAAAGCAATAATAGTACAAATATTGAGACATAATTTGTGGTTCTCAAAAATATATTACCATATTGGGGATATTTCTTATTACGTCTGTCACTACAATCATTTAAATAAATTCACTTCCATAAGACATTTTTCAAGTTTCAAGTTTAATTTCTAAATAATTCATATATTTAGAAATAGAAAATATTCTCATATAAAATATATGAGAATATTTTCTCTTCTAAAAAAATAGTGTCATATGATATTTTAAAGCCTATAGAATGCAATGCAATGAATTAAAGTGAATTAGCATATTTTATCCTGAGGTTTATATAGTTCCTAACTATATATTAATTTTTCATTTGTTTCACTTCTCCCATGAAATATTGTTAATACCATTTTCGGATAGTTGAAATTATTTTCTGATTCTTAGAGATTTTTCAATTCTTTATGTTGTCGCATATTTAAGAAACTCTACTTATTGTTAACCCAAACCCCTGCTCAGATATATTCTTTTAGAGGGCATTATATGTCCATTATAATCAATTAAAATTTATTAGCTATTTCTTTCAATTATCATGTTCTTTGTTAAAATTTTAGACTTACAAAAAAAGGCTGCAGAAGAAATTTAATAATCCCTGTTTCGTTAAAACACACAATAGAATATAGACATTTTTCAATATAGATAGATATTAGAATAGCAAAATAGATACTATCCACGAAATTAGATAGATACTTTTAATATAGTTACACTGTATTATTGCATTAAACACTTGCATTATATAATTGTATTATTTGATTTGGACTAAATTAGTTATAATCAAATTATGTGTATATATGTAAAGGTGTTGTGTCGTGTAGATATTTCGTTTCTCCGTTTTCTTTTGTTTGACCTGAAACACCCCCTTATATCTCTAAATTGCCATGGAAATCTTTTGGAATAAGGTAATCAATTAGTAAGTGATAATTAATTATTTATATGATTTCTATATTATTGTTTTCAATACGGTTCATATTTATTTCGTATTTAGTAATTATTTAACTAAACAATTTACCTAACAACTTTTTTCCAAAGTTTCCGTATACGATTTTTTTATTTTGCTTATATTCCAGAAGTGTAGGAGGTAAAATATATAGTTAGACTGCTTACGATTATTTTTTGCGGTGTGTTCACTTAAATGTAAATACAATATAGGTTTTACAAGGAACATTCTTTATAATTTATTGAACTGTATAGATGTGACGTGTTTATGTACACTATAGAACATGTAAAGGTTATCCCCATCAAATGTTAGAAAATGTTATAATGTACCTACTACTACGTTTATGAACAAAAGCTACTTTAGTTTTTTTTTCTTGTTATGTATAATAACAAAGTATACAATTTTGAAGATTGATACTTGTATAATTAACCACAAATATTGGTATATTTACTCACAAGTGTTCTTCCTTATATGAATATTAAAAAAAATATTTATTTATAAATTATTATTATAAATTAAACTTAATCTTTTAAAATATGTATAAAAGAATATATCAATATATAAGAATGGGAATGATATGAAAAACTGATATTAATATGGTAAATTATTTCAGCTTGCCAACTTCCGAACCAGCTCGATATTTCTTTATTGTTACTAGAATTAAAAAAAAATAAAGCGCTGTAGAGTAAAATATAGTATAACGAATAAAATGTTACCGTTATACAATATACAATCTTCATATATTTAAATTTATTTAAATATTATCAAACAGTTTTGAATACTTACATGTTTATTTAATGTGCATTCTGTTCCATTTTTGTATGTGTATAGTATGTGTTTATATTCAAAATATGATTAATTATATTATGAGTTTATTGAAATACCGAATGACTTATGTAGAAAACCCGACAATTTGTTTAACCGGTCTTTATCGGAAAACCACAGTGAATTATTGTGGTTTTTTGTATGGTGCGATATTGTTACGATTTATCAGTGCTCTAAAATATTTTTATTTCCTTATTATATTAATATAATGAAACTTTCAGAAAATAAAATAAGTATATCATTTAGTATGTGGTATTTCGCTTTTATTCGCAGTTCACTGCCACATATTCTTATATTTGCTTACTGAACAGCGTAGGTGTGCATTTATTTTGAGTATGTATGTATTTCTACATGTAAAGATCTATTTATGGTCCAGCCGTGGCATAAGATGGCCCAGAATAACAAAAAAGAAACTTCAAATGATTTATAGTTCAAATTAACTAATTTCGTGGCGCTTTTTGTACTATTATGGAATAATTTAAATAAAAATAAGAGGCTAGTAAGCACCCTTCTAGAGTTGCATGGCTGGAAGTCTCTCACAAAATATTTGTCCAATACGTTTCACTTCTAATATATGTCTGTATAATTAGATGACGATCGTACAGTTGGAAGTAATTAAATAAAGAAAGAGCCTATAGACAGAAGTAAAAAGTCAAGGGAAAATTGTTCCAAGAAAGAAACCTGCCATTTACACAGCAGTGAAATACAGAGGAAGCATTGAACGAAGTATTGACACTGATAAGAAGATTTTAGGAAGAATACTGACTACGAATACGAATTATACTTAGTACGAATGTGAATTATAGATGGGTTTACCCTTCCTTGCTAAAACTGGGATATGGGAATGGGATTGTGGATTCCATACCCATATACTATGCGCAATGGCAAGTTGTTAAAATTACTGCGTTCTTATATTTCATATATCTAATATACAATTTAAGTATTTAGTGGCACAAGGTACTATTGTTAAACTAATGTATCACCGTAAACCGGGGTTACTTTATCTACTTTTAAATTTCAAGTAAAAAATTCATGTAATTCTCCATCGGTTACAGAGGTGGAAAATTTTCTAGGATCGGGGAAGGGCTTGTAGAATTGATTCATCATGTTAAATGTATATTCGTTGATTTCTCTTTCTATACAAAATTCAAAAACCTGGTGGGCAAACTTATCTGGACAAGAGGGGTAACTTTGCCCACAAAAGAGGCAACATTGGTTTTCTATTGAAAACTGCCTTCAATGTCTCTTCTGGGCAATATTACCTTTGTAGGGGGTAAAATAAGCCAAGACGAACATGAGAACATTCAAAATTGTTTGATTCAAAATTCATTTTGCCACCTCTGAAGCAATAAACTTCATGAGGTAAGTTTCGTCGTAGTTCACGTACAGTGGCTCGTTCTCGAGATAAATTATGACATTTTCTGACCGTTAACTCATCTCTGTGGCGTTGAATGAATGAGCTGTACCAATCTTCTCTTGGCAGGTTACCGCCTTTAAAATTCCTAACACCCCGGCCACATCTCACCCACTAGTCTCTCACGATTAGTATCACTTCCAAAACACCTGAAGTATCCCCCAGTCAGCATATACAAGAATTTGGTGGAGAATTTTAGACTCTCCAGATGGAGAAAGTGTAATTGGGTGACCAACAGACTTTGTGTGCTTTCCTGTGAATTTATTGCCAATGGTCTTTCTTGCGATGTTGAACTTTGATGCAGCTTGCCTTATTGACATCTCTCAGTTAGCAACAGCATTTAGAGCTTCTTCAAGATCCTGTTGAGAATAATCCTTGTATTGACGGCGCCTCAACTTCGGTTTGTATATTCTTGACATTATTCTGAAATAAAAAGTTAGGTAGGTATCAAAATTTAGGTAGGTTTAGCAACTTTGTACTGTGTGCTGTGTTTCGCACCTCCCCCAATCACCCCACATACTGATACAGGGTGGGAGGAAGGTATACTACCCAATTACACAGTGCGCACTACGAATGAAAACTATGTGGCTGAAAACATTATGGTAACCTACTTAAAAATCTTCATAGTTCGTCCATACTTAGCTCATTGAGAGGTGGGCAAGATTTGACCAATTTGCCTACAGGTCATGGGGTAACATTGTCCATTAAAACAAACACATGGAAATGGTATAAAAATTCCCCTATCATATTACTCTAATCGTTATTATATGCGACACAAATAGAAATAATTACCAGCTTTCGTTATTGGCTGTTCTGATGAAAGTTGCTTAGGCACTCCAATTATCTGTCTTGGAGTCCTCTTTTACAGCTCACAGTTTCACACTGATAAACTATCACTACATGAAAAAGGTTAAGAGCCACCCTTGCCAACATCACAAATAGTAGACCTGATTATTTGCTGCGCATCCAGCGATCATTCAAGTAATTAATGCTTGATGCTCAAACTTTTTTTTTAAATAGGTAAAGTTAACCCGGTGGGTAAAGTAACCCCAGTGGACGGCAAATAATCAAATAATTATAAAGTTATTTGATTATTTGATACAATAATATTTTATGGCGCACTTGCATATTTTAAAAATGTTGAAATCAAATTATTGGATTTAATAATTAAATTAAAGAGAAAATTAAGAATAAAGGAAATTAAGAGAAATCGAAGTATATATATAAAAATGGCTCTTAGATTTCTTCTGTACAAGTATAGTTTATTTCATCGCTATTTGCCAAATAAAAAATCTCAAAACATACCGTGGCTTCTTTTTATGGCTAGGCTCAGGTAGACTATTCCATTTATCGACAAGATAAGAGAGTTTTTTATTTGGAAAATAGCGATGAAACGAATAGTAATTACAAAAAAGAGTGGAAAATGATCATATAGACAACAGCTAACATATGTGGGGTAGTTAAGTATATTTAAGGCTTATACTGATCCTAAAATTGTTTTTAATAAAATCATAGTCAACAATAAATTGAATTAGTTATATACGTAGACCAACAAATTGGTTTGATATTTAAATAATATGTTGGATGTTCAGGTAAATGGTTGTTTCTATTTAAGTGACAAATAAAATTAATAACAGATAACTAGTATACTAAGCATTAATAAAGGTCTACTACCTCTAATAATACTAAATATTAATTATAAGGGTCTTGTACTGGTTGAAATTGTATTTGAATGGTCAAACACTTTGTCTACCATACACCAGTAATACCCTTGGCGTTCAAGATACTTATATTTTTTGCACGATCAATATATTATTTTTATGATTGATAAAAATACAAAAACAAGAGACCAGTTTTTCACGAACACCAAAAGACTACACGTTTCACAGCGCACATTTCCCCAACTAAGTTGGCATCATTTGGAGACAATTAAAACTAAAAGTTTTAATCATCTCCCAACGATACCAACTTGGTTGGCTCTATTGAAGGGTCCGGCTTCTCAGAAGAAATAAAAATATAAGAAATGACGTTATGTATATGAAAATATTTTATTAATCAAAGTTCTTATTTTTTCCATAAAATGTAGAATTTTTTGTAAGATGTAATGCAAGAAAGTGACGATCTTCAAAAAACGTATGTTCTGCAATGATACCAAAAAAAGTCGAAACAATGACAATGAAAAACCCTTAGAACACTTCAAAGTTTGACATTACTGAAAAAAGTAATGTTAAAATATTAAAAAAAAGTTTAAATCTCCAGGCAGTTTATGAACTGAATATTTAATGCTAAAGGCTACGATCTTTTCGAATAACGTTGTCGATATTTCAAAGTTTGCAAATCTAATTACATCTCTTAAGAGAAATACATTTGGAATCAGCCGAAGAAATCGAAAGTTTCTCAAGGAAAGGTATGTACAACTTGCTAAAAGAATTTCCTGATGAAATTTACTTTAATGCAAAAGTATTCTACAAGCAGGGGTGGGCGTGCAGAAGGGAACAGTTATATAACATGAAAATATGTGATACTCAGGATCAAGGTTTCTTAATTACACTAAGTATTCTTAATACGAAAACTAATAATCTGCACACTTTTATAACTACTAATCAATAAAATTGGAAAATTAACTACTTAGAGTTTTTTAGAAAATACTTAACTCTTTCAGGCATATAGATTTATAAATTATCCCACTAATTTTTACTATTCGTGATATACTGGGATAAAATGTATGCCGACCATTTTTCAGTGTAGAGCTTTAAAGCATGTCCATACTTTGTCCCATAACACAATACGCTAAAATGACCCTTAAAAGGAGTATTACTTAAACCATTGCGCGCTTATAGCCCTGTAATACACCATTATTCGTAAATAAATGCAGTGAGTTTAGAGGTTATATTTTGGTGCATTTTCTATATCAGTTTTTTTGTGAATTTTTTGGATTTTTATTAACACAGCTGTAGACATTGGTATGTATGTTAGGTACATAATATATAGGTGAAGCTACATGGTGTTGATATTTGATATAACTAAATTGGAGCCACCAGAGTGTGCATGTGTAAAATTGAACCCGTTATGCTGTATATGCATATTTTATTGCCATGTCTTCATTTATTCACAGAGCAATGAATGAAAACAAAAAGTTAGCTTTGCTTTAGAAGACATGTGACAGGACAAACTTTATGAATCAATTCATGTCAGATGAAAAAATTCTGGTTCCGCCTTCTAATCTGGAATCGGAATATAGTGATGATGATGTAGGTTCTGATGTAGATGTACTAACCTTCGATAATGGGAATGATATGGTAATAGAAGATACATTTAGTGATACCAAACTTGATTGGGGTTCTGATTATGATAACGTTCCACTAGCAACCATTAGGACAAACATTATTCGTCAGAAGAACCTACATGGTACAAAAAAGTACAAAAAAGTTGACATTTATGAAATAAAACTATTTCTAGGGATTAATATTCATATGGAAATAAAGCATCTCCCGAGCTATAGAGACTATTGGTCTTCAGAACCAGATCTGCATGATCATATTATTTTAAATTTAATGTCAGTCAATAAGTTTGGTTGGCTCCTCGGAAATTTACACTTGAATGACAATACGTCCATTTGCTATGAAGCATACTAGGACATTATGCATCCCATGGCCTAACCCGGAATCTTAAACCCGGAAAAGAAAATTTTCATTTTAGTTAACTCATTTTACACTATATCTAACCGTACTTATAGGTTTCATTCAATTTTTTAATAAAAAATATGTCTGTGCATATAGGGATTTTTTGTCCTCCAAATTCCGTGCCGGAAAGAGTTTTACTGCTATTAATTCAAAGTAATCTCGTTTATTCTTGACTATCTACAATACGTCATTGGTGATAAATTCACTAATCAAGTAGGGGACAGAAACATAACAGAAAGTAGTTTCTGTAAGGTTGCAAAATGTCTTTGGTCATTATTCCATTCCTATACGGGACATGTGTTCCGAAGAAGTTCTGGCACTATTCTGGCAACGGCTTTGATATTTTGAACCCTAAAAGACATGGTGGTAATCTTCATGTATTGTTGAAAGAGATTGTGAAGATTCTGTGCAAAATGAAATTTAGTTTTTACATGAAAATGGGCATAACTTCTACCGGTCCTTTAGGTATCGTCACAACTCCTAGTACTGAAAAGAACACTGCATTGGAAAATAAGTTTATGCGTGAAAATACCCTAGTAATATTCAATAATTATCGTTCAACTAGTAATTTCAATATAGTTTTTAATAAAAAAGAATAATATAAGGTTCTAAATATGACATATTTATTTTAATTTTACTTGCCGATCGCGTTATCGGTAAGTACTTAACTTACTGATCAATAACACAGGCCTACATATTTTGACATTTTGAAAGTTAATTTAGGTTTGATAAGTAAATATAAGTGAATTATTTATGCTGATTTCATACTCGTGCTTACTTTCTGTTTTTGCCCCTCACGTAAAGTTTTTGATCAACTGAATAATCAGAATAAATTAAAAAGTAAAGGAAAAATTACATTTTGATAAACACTATACTTAATAAACATTAAAAAACATAGTAAAAAGCAACAACACAAATTGAATATATCTTCACTTCTAATAGAAAAACTTCGTATTGTAGTTTTTCTTGAGTAATCATTCGTTGGATGTTCTCTTTTCAGCATGCAGCAGTAATCTGCCATCATCGCCACATGCCATCGACTCTAGTACCTCCCTTCCATCTCCTTTATGTCTTGATGGAACCTCTCACCTTGTTCTTCACTAACAGCAACAAGATTTTTTGAAGAGTAGTCCAGATGAGCATGCAGAAAATGAATTTTTATGCTCATATTATAACCAAGTTGGTTAAACTCATTTTGTTGACAATTTTCTCATACTGCAGATGTATATAATTTCCTAAAAAAATTTCTGTAACATTTTTAAAATATATCCAAGATTCTGTTTTAATTTCTGTCATTGTTTCTTCAAACTGTACGTCCTGCATTAATTTTCTTATTTGTGGTCCTATGAAAATGCCTTCCTTTAATTTTGCTTTAGAAAGAGCTGGAAATTTATCACATAAAGCAATTCCTATTTTTACCCTATGTAGCTTTTATATATTGCTTCATTAATCCTAATTTAATATGAAGTGGCGGCAAAAAAATTTTGCGGATCAGCCAAATTTGCATAAATAAGGTTTTTTGAACCAGGTGTTAAGTTTATAACAAAATATATTTGGTGTATTTTTACAACTTCTAAATATTTTAAAAGCAAAATAAAAACATATGACCCGATGTCACGAGTAAACGTACACACATTAAAAAAGTACTACAGCGACTATGTAATTACTCGAATAGTATAAAACCGGGATATTCCCACCGCCCAACTCTGTTTCGGTAAATTCCCACACTTGTGTGTACGTTTCAAACCGATTAAGCACAGGGGCGTCGCAAAGATTGAGGCAAAATTTAATTTTACAGAACCTTTGTTTTAAAAACTACAAATTATTGTACAATGTACATTTGCAAATACTCATGCGTATTGGAAACAAAAAACAGTGTTTCTGTAGTTCATGGTATGTAACTAAGTCAAAAAGTCAAAAAAGTCCGATCAAAAAATTTTTGTTGGCCTGTGTAATTGGTATACGTAACTTTCTGATGTTATAATTAATTAAGTAAGCATATAATATTACCTGATATTGCATACATACATATATAAATATATTTATACATGTTATATCAAAATTATCCATTGAACTTAGAATTGTTAAACTTCACCTTCATTTACCCTTATACTTTGTTGCAGTAACTTAATATGTTCAGATAAGAACCATTGTAATCTCCTCTTGCATTACAGCTTTGAGACCACTTCGTGCTCTATCTGTAACGTATAATATTTTAAAGTCACGATCGTGATTACTTGCTGAAAATTAATAACTTCTTTTACTAGTAAATTACCTGACTTGTGTCAGCACTTATGAATTAATAAATACGACAGCAAGTGGTCGCATCGATACTGTAGCAACTGCAATAACTGTAGTAATCGTAGTATTGTAGTAACATACTCCCTCAGTCGCGGTCATAACACGACGTTATGAACCATTTTCTTTTTGTAATGTAAAGATCAAATAAAACTTTAAAAATAAATTAAATTCGGATAAAAATTGTTTTTAAAAATCATTATATTCTTTCGTGCATATAAAATACATATAGTACATTATGGATCAGTTTCTTGGGTTAATTATATTTAGTCGCGATAAAAACTGGTAAAGATTTGTATGTAACTGACCATTTAACGCTATTAAATAATCGATTCGATGTACCTATCGTATTAGTTACATAACATGCCATTTTATATGTTATTCAACGTTCATATTGTTTTCCATGCAGCGGCAAAAGTAGTGTTTTATTCATTTTTCCTCTTGTGAAACGTTATATCAGCCTTGCTCTGATCACATATATCGTACTTGCTCTGATCACATATGACGTACAGAAGATAATACTTATCTTCTGTACGTCAGAGGTTACTCACAGTAAGCCGAATAATCAATATATTTTAATTAAAAGCTATTCTTGCAAATTATTGTACCGTGGTTTAAGATGTATTTTTTCAAATAAGTTACAGTAACATTTTGTGGGTACCTTCGTTTGAGATTGAGCTAGGGCTGATTTTCTGTAGTGACTATTCTCATTGCTCTCTTTGTAGATGACATGTAGATTATGCTCAAATGGTTTCAACACAGAAATAGAAATCAAGTGGTTTAGGAAAATATATATTAGTAATGTTAAAAAAATTCCAGTGCAAAAAAAACAATATTGGTTGTGAAACCTTAACAAATGCAATGTCCAGTATGCAAATGTCTACTACTATTCGTAATTTTCTTCTCATTGCTTCTCATGGCATTTTCCTTTATCATAAATCACGCATACATTAAACTGATAAGGTCTTGTCGACATTTATCACCAATTACCACTAATTAAACTATTTGGTCGTAAATCTTTGTATTGCTCTAGATTTTTTTTAGATGTAGGTTTAATATACGATCCTTTCTATTGATGAGGTAATTGCACTATTTCAAAAGATGTATTAATTACATACGTTAATGGTACATATATCCATTGTAATGAGAGTGACAACATTTTTGCAGATAGTCGATCTGGACCCATGACATGTGGTTTTTGTTTAATTATTATTTCCTTAGTTATTTCGATACTTACAATTGTAGTTCTACAAATGAATATGAGATCCTCATTAAATTTAGATTCATGATATTTATGATTATGCTAATCTTTAGTATATATCTTAGGAAGGGTATCTACAAAATAGTTGTTTATACTGGTAGGGCCACACATCACATCATTTAACAATGAATACAACCTAACAATGAATTTTTAAAATACAAAAGCGGAAATAATCTGTAACTGAGTGCAATTTTTATAAACTCACACACCCAAATATAGTCACACCCACAATTCAGTAAAATGGATCGTCGAAATACTCATAAACTAAACAATAACGAGGATTTACCATTATCATGAATACTACTAGGATATACAGTGCTTTCGCAATGTAATGAACACATTCGTTAAAAATTCAACAAATAGATTTTGGAAAAAACCCTCAGACCCATAAAATTTTATTTTTAGTTGCATATTTTTTAAAATATAATGAGTACATAGAAAGAGCACATATTTTTACATATGCTATGGTAATAATTGCATTAGAATAAGTTTGATCAAAGAAAATTAAGAACAACGATTTTGCAATTTCAAACTACTAAGAATGGAAATGATTATTTAATAAAAACAACTAAATTAAATAATAAAATTGCGCATCCTTGGTTACCTGACAATAGTCAAGAAGGTCAGTAAATTCTTTTTGAACATCAGGAGGTAAGTACAGGTTGTATTTCGTGACGAATTAGTATTTTTAAATCTTCTAAATTCTGCTATCTAGTAATGTATACTTTGATTTTTTTAAGTATCCTCACAGAAAGTAATCTAGGGGTGTCGAATCTAGTAATCTAGATGGCTACTTACTCATCTCCCTTTCCAACAATTCGGGAACAACTCGTGTAAATAAGCGCATACATGGAGGTGGTGCATAACGAGCAGGTGCACTATCTTGTTTAAAGGAAATACATCTGGATATAAACTTATTAGTACAGGAATAACGTCATCTTGAAGAAAATCTAACTATTTTGCACCAGTTAAGTCCACTTTAAAGAAATAGGAACTCACAATTTTTCCGTCGACTATACCGCACCACAATTCACATTCTAGGTGTTTTGTGATATTCTGTCGTCCATCGGGGATTCTCGAATTTTAAGTCTTTATCTGACAGTAATAAAAAATATTATCGATCGCCAAGGCTAGTGTCAGGCACTCAACAGTGCACAATTTGGACATTTAGATTGGTTGATTTCTTAAATAATTATTGCCACTAAATTTAATGTTTTGAAAATGTAAAATTGCTTTTAATATTTTTTTATCTAACCTATACTTTCGTTAATGATCTTATCTATTAAGGTAGCGTATGTAAAAAAATGCGTTATTTCACATTCCATAATAAAAAAGGTATTTGCCATTAAAAAAATATCGATGATGGCATGTCACCTTCTACATGAATCTCCCTGTATATGTTACTTATATTTTAAAAAATGCGCAACTAAAAATTAAAGTTTATGGGTCTGTGAGCTTTTCGTAGAAAAATTTTAACGAATTTATTCGTTACTTGACGAAGACACTGTATGCCGAAGAACGTAGCACAAATTCTACACACATGCAACGTAAAGGCAACGTGATACATGTAAATTCACAATATCTACATCCTATGTCAAATGCTTCTCTAAACATATAAGAATAGTAAAACAACTCCACAAAATATTTTAGAAAAATTTCAATATTACCCTTCTATTATTATCAAGAAATAGTAAGCTTCTAGTACGAATAAGTGACTTAAACTTTGTATTCTTAATTGACATATTTTGTCTGAATATAGTAGATCAAAAGAACCAACTCCATATACAACAATACATTTATTAGGAAGAAGGTAATAAACATTCCGAGAAATATTCTGATCAAATCTAGATACACTCTGTAACTTTGAGCTATGTTGAACGTTCTTGACGAGTGAGGTTAATCTTATAATGTAATCTTCCTTATCAATGCAAAGATAACTGAAGATTGGGTTCAAGTGCAACTATTTAAGAACTGATAGAATTAGTCATGGTTGGATACACTGTTACGATCTATAATTGCTTGGCATCCAGACAATAAGTAAGGAATAACAGTAGCATTGGTATAAATGGAAATTTAATTAAGTAATATACATATGTTGCATAACATCTTGATAGATGTTGATATACATCTTCAGCCATAAGTGTAAAAATAATATCTCATATTTCCTCCGAAGGATATAATTGAGTTGTGAGCGCGGTTTTCTATGATCTATGTTCATTATGAAAATATTCACGATATTCACGTAAACATTGGCTTTGAATGGAAGTTGGCTATTTGTCTACCCTCGAACGAGCTCAGGCCAAATTTTGGAAAACAAATAGATCGCAGAACAACCACAATAAATTCTTTATCGACTAATGCAAGGTAAACAATGAGTACATATTAATGGCCATAGTGGATGTTGATGGCTTTGCATCATCCGTATGATGAAGGGAAAACCATTACAGCGCATATCAGACACATATCTCCAAAGTCTGACTATTCTAACGTGGTGTAAGATATTAGGGGATGCGTAAATTGGGAGAGAGGTGATAAGCTGCCCTTTAGTGGCAGGGATAATATTTATAGTTATATGTGTCATCCCTGTTACGTGGTTGCTTTTCGTAACGCATAAATTTTTGTTCCTCCCTTTTTACTAAGATGACTTATTTTTCCGTCAAGAAACATTTCTTGTATAATTTTAATATAGATAAGGTCTTTGACTGGTCCCCTATAACTTTATACTACATTGGAAATCGGTTGTTCATTTATCAATTATAGGTTCATCCACTCAAAATATGTAGTCCGAAGTCAAGTCAAGTAAAATGTTGCGTAAAAAACGGGGTGAGATTTCTTGTAGGGAATGTGAATGTTAAAGTCTATCCATACTTTGAAAACACTGCAATAATACTAAAATAATAAACCCTTTAGATTGTTTAATAAGCTACATGTGTTAAATCAAGTAAAGACAATTTCTTATTAAAATAGTTTGATGAATCATTGTTTTGCTCCCAGTGGATCTGCTGTTCCTTTCCAACCATAATTTAAATAAGATAATTAGTGATTACAGATTTAGCGTACAATAATGAATTGTGAATAATAATGAAATGAAATTCTGCAAATAATAATTTTCGAGTACAAGAAATGATTCATTAACAGATCTAATGTAGAGCAAAAGTGTATATGAAAAGTTACTCACCTCTAAACTGTATTTCTAAATCTGAATGAGGAAAAATGACGATTTTTTTTTAAATATAGTTGTGAAAACCATTACAGTATCTTCATGTTTATATTTACCAGATATTATTATTTGTATAATTATAACTTTTAAATTATTTGGAAAAGATTCGTATTTATAGGAATAGGATTATAAGGAATAGGTATTTTATATCGGTTGTCCAAAAAGTTCGTTCGTTTTTTTCATTATATATTTATTATTAACATTATAGTTATTACAAACTATACTTTAATCAATAATGTATGTTCCACTATTTTCAATAACTTTCTCCAATCTTTCAGTAAGCTTCATAATACCAGTTTCATAAAAACTTTGCGGTTTGCTCATGAAAAAAGTTTTTAAATGATTTCTGACTTCCTCGTCATTGGCAAATGTTAAGTTTCGTAAACTGTTATCCATGCAGTGGAATAGCTGAGGGCGCGAGGTCTGGAGAATACGGTGGATGGGGTAAAACATCCCACTCTAACACCAACAGTTTCCTCCGGGTCTGCAGAGAAATGTGAGGTGGAGCGTTGTCGTAATGGAAGACGATTTCCATCCGATTTCCTTCTTACGATTCATAAGTCCTGGGTGCTTTTCCTGCATGGCTTGGCTCAATTTTTGTAGTTGCTCGCAGCAAACGTCCAAATTTACTGTTTTGATCCTCGGGAATAGCTCAAAATAAATGATTCCTTTGAAATTCCACATGACGAACAAGTGAAGTCCTGCCTTTGATATGGATTGAGAAAGTTCACCATACTTTTCCCACGATATTTTTCGACTGACCTTGTCGTAAATTATCCACTTTTAATCTCCAGTAACCATATTTCTCAAAAAGGAAGCTACGTTAACGAATCCTTAACATATAGCAGATGTTGATGCGATCCATTAAATTGGATTCGCTGAGTTGGTGAGGAACCCAAACAACAAGTCTACTACAAACCTAAGTTATTTAAGGTGATTCTCTATCGTACATTTTGACGTCCTGATTTGTTCTACAAACTCACGTATGGTTTGGCGAGGATTTTTCTCAACTGAGGAAATCGTAAATGCTTAGAAACGACTTCTTTAGGTCGACCTGACTTTGGGGCGGCCGTGAGGGAAAAATCGTCACATAGAAATTTCTTGAACCACTTTTGACACGTTCGATCCCGAATAATATTTTTTCCGTACACAGAACACAATTTGCGGTAAGTTTCAGCGATTCTCTTGCCTTTTTTAAAATAAAAAAGCATCACGTGCCTAAAATACTCGGTTTCACTAATTTTCAACACAACGATAATAAAACAAGTTCACGAGTATAACGGCAGTAAACAACAGTTAAATATCAGAGTTAAATAGGGAGGAAGGCTTCAAGGCTGTAGTTGTGCGCATGACATCATAGGCCGTGACGTAAGTGGTTAACTCGGAAAAACGAAACGGCTCTTTGGACAACTAATAGAAATGATCCTGTAACTCGCAAAGACTTAAAATATAACAACTAAATAGTAAAATTTACTCTCCATTGTTTTCTTAAAACGTCCAAAACACATTCAATCATAAAGTTAAAATATTTGAGAAAAATTACATTGTAACGACAGTTACGATCAGTACTATTTAAATGCCGATGAAAATAATATGTATGCCATTCATCTATGACAAACATTTTATGTAAAAATGCTAAATACCATTAACAAAGAATTTAATGTTTACATTTATGTGAGAGATAATGCAATGAGACTAATATAAGCAATAATGAATACATTTTAAAAATAACTATGTTTCTGCTCAACAGAAGGACATCTTGAGACTAAAAGCATAATTAACTCTAAAATTAATTTAAAACTGCCTACATATATTTCCGGAAAACGTACCGGAGGTATCTCACTACATTTCCTTAGCGGTACATACTTTTATTATCCTTACTCTTTGAATTTCTTAAAGGTTCTCTTTGAATGTCTATCATGGAACAAAATGACTAATATGTTTTCAGTTTTGAACTACTGGTATATTTATTCCTAAGTATGAAACTCCTCAAATGTCCTTTTCTTTATCAAATTATATTTGTTTTATAATTTTTTTAGTTTAATAAATATTTTTATGATTATTGAATATTTGAAGAAGGTAATGGTAAAACATGTGGAAAAATGTTATTTTGACGTTTGAGATTTCTTCAGAAGACTATTTAAATAGTCTCTTGAATATAGAGAAAATAAAGTCAATAAAAAGTTTTTTTAGGAAGTTAGTATTTCTCTAAAAGTACATCAATTAAATTTTATTACTACGATATCAACTCTTGTTTCAAATACATTTAATTTTGTGAGTAGTTATCTAAATAATCCAAGATTACGAGAATTTGGTAATTATTAATATTACTCACTGAAATTATATTGTATTACCCAGTGTTAATTGTGAGCATTTATTTGGATCAGGTTTTATCAAAAGTAAACTAAATTTCTTAAAATTTGGTTTATAAACTAACAACCATTTTATTTTCCATTATATTTTAATTTTATGGTGAAAATGTAATTAACTACAACAATATATTTGTTCGATACTTAATTTTCCAGTGAATATAAACGTATAATTTTTCATTCATTGAATTAACGCCGTCTCTTTACGTATAATATATATTTTGAAAATAATTTTTGAAGAATTTAATTGTTTTGTAAAATTTTGGATAAATATTTAATGTATAAAAATTTAATGCCAACAAATTTGTAATTTGTTGGTATTAAACAAAAAGGTTCATATATATAGAATATTTTATTATAGATGTTGACTTATTTTAATACTTTAGTGGGTTGCCACGATATACTTATTTAATTTTACGCCATGGGATTTTTAGTACAAACATGGAAACAGTTTGAATGCATTTTAACATAAAATATGGTAATTTAAAGTGAAACAAACATATAGGTAATAGTGAATTCTACAAGTGTTATAATGGGACGTAATATAAAATAAATAAATCAGTTTTGAGAGAGCAAACAAATTGTAGTTATATCAGAAATTATGTCACTATGATATTATGAGAAAGGAACCACCAAGCCGCCAAGCGGCTATCAAAGTAGTTCCCGAATAGCAAAGCTATTCCTGTGGTGGTTCCTTTCTCGATTTCCGACTTATAAGTTACTGACAGAGATCGTATCGATAAAGATGTATAGGCCATAAAGTTCATTCGGCACTTGTCCTGAATTGGCGTACCGTATGCGGCACTGATGAGAACTAACAAGTTCGAAACAGCTGTATGTCGTTCGGTTCCGATCCGGGACAAATGTCGAATCCTACCTGTGGCTGGTTTTATTTTTTGAAACCTTATCTGATCGTGCAGAAACACGAGAAAGGGGTCGAGGATCGCTTCTGGGTATAATTCAATGCCTGTCGGGGCTTTAGCCCGAGGAGTAGTTGTTTCCTAGAGCGATTATGTAATAGCTTTGCTATTCGGGAACTACTTTGATAGCCGCTTGGCGGCTTGGTGGTTCCTTTCTCGATTTCCGATTTATAAGTTACTGATTCATTGTCTTAATCAAATAAATAGAATAAAAACATATTTTTTTTTGCAAATAACATGCTCACATTATTTAGTAACCTGTTCACCATGAAAGCTCCATAATTGAGACTAAATTTACCACTTATATAGGCTATAATATTGAAAAATCGTACGCATACTGAACCTGAAAACCCCTGAAAATAAGAAAATTTCAGGTGAAATTTGTGACTTATTTAGGAGTGATGGAATTTTTTCACTATTTTTTCCGTAATCAGCACAAAAAGTACTGTTAAACCCACTAGTTAAATATGCTACAATATTTTCATCGCAGACCTGTGTTATTGATGCTTTCTTGAGGTATCCCGCCCTAAGTTACCCGAACTTCATCCCGAAGGGATGTAGAAGGTTGTAGAAGATTTGTAGAAGGCGAAGTAGATTTCAATAGACTGTAATAGCCCATAAAAGTTCAATTGAGAAGAAGTCAGAGTATCGTCGTGGCCATGAAAGGAAATTCTAAGAAACCTAACGTTATCCTTGCCACATGTGGTCAAACATTATCTTGTTGATAGGGCTCGGCAACGTTCTAAGAAAGGAAGGGTTGGTTGCACTACATCTTTTACAATCATATAGTTACACAGTGTTGTATTATTATAGCTGTTGTAGTTCCATTATTTCAGATATTATTTATAAAACTACAGAAATAAGGAGTTTATACTCCAACCCATCTGCAAATGCCTTATATAATAAGGACTAAACAAATTAAGTCAAAACAGCTAGAAGACTCAAGATAGAAAGGTCGAAACTGGTCTGCAGTTAACGATATCCCGAGATAGGTGACACTTTGCATCTTTCTTGGTGGTTTTAGAACAATCACTGTATTTTTAGTGCTAACTCTGTTAGAGAAAAATACGATGTAATTCGGTGCTAGCCGTTTGGCATATAGCCAGGAGAATAGCTGTTTTGATCTAATTTGTTTAGTTCTTATTATATAAGGCATTTGCAAATGGGTTGCAGTATAAACTCCTTATTTCTGTAGTTTGAATGTTACCCTCTGATAGTAAACTTTGTATTATATTGATGATCTCAAGTTTTTACTTCGATTTAGATTGTTCAAAACTACCAAGAGATGGCATTTGGTACGTTCTGCTGCAGTGGAACGTAGCAACGTCTACTAGATGTGAGGTTTATCTGTCGAAGGTATACTCGTTTACACTGCACTGACGAGACCCAAGATAGAAAGGTCGAAACCGGTCTGCAGTTAACGATATCCTGACATAGGTGACAATTTGCATCTTTCTTGGTGGTTTTAGAACAATCACTGTATTTTGAGTGCTAACTCTGTTAGAGAAAAATACGACAAATTTTGTCATGTAATTCAGTGCTCGGCGTTTGGCATATAGCCAAGAGAATAGCTGTTTTGACCTAATTTGTTTAGTCCTTATTATATAAGGAATTTGCAGATGGGTTGGAGTATAAACTCCTTATTTCTGTAGTTTTATAAGTAATATCTAAAATAATGGAACTACAACAGCTATAATAATACAACACTGTGCAATTATATGATTGTACAACCAACACTTTCTTTCTTAGAGCGTTGCCGAGCCCTATCAACAAGATATTGTTTGACCACATGTGGCAAAGATAGCGTTAGGTTTCTTAGAATTTACACTATATTGATTATTTATAAACTTAAAAACTATTTTCGCATTTCCATTGATTGATTTTGTAGTATTAGATGCGTATTTTTCATTTTCCTACAAAATATCTTTATCTGACCAAAATTGGTCGCCTTCTTTCTTTGATTCGAGTCTCTGGTTTCATTGAAAAATATATTCAAACAAGCCAGATACCTCACCCATTTAAAGTTTTATCGACGGTATCGTTAAGTGTAGTTTACAATTAAATGTAATTAGTTTACATTTATATTAGTTTACGTTAAATGTAGTTTACTCGCAAGTAACCTGACGTTAAGGAGGGATTCTCCCAGGAGGGGCAACGGATAAAGTGTACGGTTTCCCATACCCTTGAACTCTCTTTACAAGATGTTTTTTAACTTTCCTTTGCGGTACAATGATGAGCTTGACTTGGTGTTTCCTCCAATGAAGACTAATTGCGACATACTACAATAGAAAATAGTTCCCGATACCATAACTCTCATAGTGTTGTATACATGTCACTCTATAGGACAGTCGATAACTCTTATTTTCTTCTTACTCTCATACGGTCTTTGTGCATTTCTAAAATAACTTTCCATTCAATATTCCATTAGGTTCTTTCTCTAATCTACGGCAATCCTTGACGTCCATGAACAGGAGTAACTGGTAACGCATGCCGTGGATGAAATGAAAGGAGTCTTCCGAAAAATTTAAAATACCTTATTCCTCGGTATGTTGCTCGCATCGTTATTGGTCTTCATCATTAAACTGTTGATGCATAATAGGTCGAGTAGATGTAAAACCGTCTCTTATAGCCAACCATCTGAGATCCTGACGCTTCATATTTCATCTTTGGCGCCCAGTTCCTCTGGATCTTCATAATTTGACTTCTCTATTCACGTGATGAGCAATTCTCTTGATCGACAGACATACCAAATCTACGCTATGATATGTTTTCGTACTGTAAGCATTGTTTTGAATACAAAAATATTCGACGGCTTTAGGCGTTAAGTGAAATACAAACTACAATAAAAAATACTGGTGGTAAAAATATATACTATCTTAAAAAATTTATATAAAATGTTAACATATTCATTTTATTTCCTAATCGTCAAAATAATGATTTAGTTAACGGAACGAAAATTAATTTTCGTTCGAAACCGGAACAAAAAAATTGTAAAGATTTTTCACACAAATATTGATCAGAAACCACTTTCGTAGATTTTCTGTACGAAACTTGAATTTTATTTTCAATAGAATTCTCAATATACGTTTCTGCCGCTGAAGAAAATTTCTAACCAACATATTTTTGATACAGGTAATGTTTGTTCAACAACAAGCGACAGTGTCGCAGAAAATCATTTGAAATAGTGGCCCATATAGTATTCCGGACGCGACAATTTAATATTCAGCGATTTCTCTGGCAGTGCTTCTTATTTTATTAACTGGCACATTTTTCATTAGCAAATGTAATGAAATATCCACAATTTTCAGTAATCCTAGAACGTAAAGCAGAGTATTTTGATATAATGTAATATAAAATACATCTGAAATGGCAAATGTCCTCTGAGTATGTGTCTTTCAGTTAGGAATTTTAATGATAACCACATAATCTTTATCTATTTAACCTTAACCTTATATTTAACCTATTAAATAGTACCAGATATAGAAATCTGGTACTATTTAATAATGTCGTACTTAATAATTCTTCTATTTTACAAGCTACGTGAACGCTCATTATTATTATAATATGAGAGAAAACATAATAGAGAAACTATTACGTACTCATACAGAATAATTTGAATTACCTTCTTTAATAAAAATTGTTCATCAAGAGCTTCTTGATTTCTATAAATATTTCGAATTTTATTTTCGTCAAAATCTTAGACGTCTTCGGACGATATCCAACAGATTTATTTCATCAATTTTGAAAATAGTTTTATACTATTTTCTTTAACATCCATGTACATTTAACATGTAGTAAATTGACGACGGAGGTTTCACTTTCACGGTCTTGTATTCAAAATAAGGCAGTAATACATTTTCAGATATTTTTCTAATTCTCCTTTCAGTACACCACTATAAGCTATTGTCGATGTCAACATGTAAGTCATTATGAACTGTTTCACATTGCATAGTAAATTTTTGAGGAGTAAGCTACGATACTGCATTTTCTGGGACTCGATACTTTGTACGCTTCTAATTTGAGAGTAATTTCCAAAACTTCTCGACAGGGCAGATATTACAGATAATAGAGCTACCAACAGGGATGACAATTATGGTGACCGGATGCAAATAACTATTGACATTTGTTTATACAGTTTTTATGATTACTTGTCCATAGTATATTATGAGATATAATCTCATATTTTCTCCATTTATTCAATTTTAACACTATTTCGAAACAGTTTATAAGAAAAATTGTTTGATAAACGGTTGCAAAGTCACCTTTGCATTGTTGCATAGTTTTATTGCTTACTGACAGCCGAAAAAAATCCATTATTAAATACAAAAGCGATACTTTGCAACCTATGATCAAAAGTAACTATTAATGGCGGTTTCAACTACGGACTGAGACTGAAAATTTCGGAGAATGAAAATGTCAGTTTAAAACGGCATAATTAATTCTACTGTACTGAGTAAATATATAAAAAAAATTATAAAACACTATCTATTAGTGTTAACCGAGTTGTGAGATTTGGATTTTCATTTTAAAAATTCCAACATCTCGATTTTGAAGGATTCTTTAGGGGGGATTGCTTGTATGGGTCTGAAAAATCCCTACCTTTCAATAAATCCGTATATTTCATTTATTCGTAATTGTTTAACAGTTCTACATAGTGCACAACCTACCGGGTTCTGTTTACTTCAATGCAAATTCTGATGCAATTAGATCGACACCATAAAGGCGTATATAGAAAAATTGTAGATTTCATTAGTGGCAATTTTCACTTACGACAAAAGTATTCCAGTTGCTTGTATATATTATATAAGAGTTAACTGAGTTGCAGTTATAACGAATTCGGAAGGTCTGGTAATGCATATTATTCATGCATATGTTACAGTGAGATAAAAATATTGCAGGAATAATCCTGAAAAAATTTATTGCCACCTACTTAAATCAATTGGTACATTGCAGATTGAGCAGTGAGTAAGATTGTCGGGACAATGTTTAGAATTTTAAAAACCATACGTTTTTTAAAACTTTAACAAATCGCTTTCTATTATGCTACTCTTAATTTACATTTGGTATATTTCGCCAATTTTAACTACGATTTTAACCCTGAAATTTAACCGCAGTTTCTTGGCTGAAAGGTCAATCCGCTGGGGGTTGGAGCCCGAAATATGTAAGGTTTACATTTTTAAGTAATATTGCAAAGTGCATTGGCGGGGTTTTTATTGTTTTATATCTATAGAACGAGGAAATGTTTTTTGTTCAACATTGTGCATAATATACGTAGGATGTACTATATATGTCGTAATAATATTACATTGTCTGATTAATACATTGTATAATAATCAAAGTTATGAACAGAGTCATGAACTAGTTATTATATATTTTATGTGTTTTTATATTTTGTTACTTTATTAGAGCTAATCTGACTCACTATTTTATGTAAACTAGTTACAATGGACTTGGCAAATGTTGTTACACTCGATTTATACTGAGTAAAAGAAAATATATATCGTATTTGTATATTTATTATTTGGCGGTATTTCTTAAAAATAACATATGTGCCGAGCTAAAACTTTCAATATATGTATGAAATTATCAACAACTCACCGGGATAGATTTCCAAATCACCAGAAGCACTCACACTGCATGACACGACAATGAGGATGCATATAAAAGTGAATTTCATATTGTAGATTTTGACTCGGTTCACTCCATATGTTTTCACAGGTCTGCCATTTTTCCAAGCAATCAATAGCGAACCCGGCATGCCATTGGGCGATGCCAGCTACGTCACTTTAGATGCAAGAGTTTCCCGGCTATTCTAACTGACGATTTTCATTGACTGAATAAAACTGCTACAAATATCACAAATATAGCCGCACATGCGCCACTTCTTCGCTGTTACCACCAACGTCGCTGATAAGACAAATCAAGGCCTAATAATTTGTTTACACGCTCCTAGGGTACTGTCTACATAATATATAATGAAAAGTAGCGTTTGTATCCAGTATTTATCGGCGGTAAATTTGCCTGTACCTTTGCGTTATCTTACTATTTATTGCTTCCATAGGCGATTAATTAACCAGCAAAATAATTGATGAAAATAATCAGGAGACTTTTTTATTTTATTTTATAAAATTTAGTGACCCCATTCTATAAGCATATTTTCATTATTAAATAATGAAATGAATAAAGTCCTTAATTAAGCTTTACCAGTATATTCTGATATATATTACAGTTTGTTAATATATACTGTTTTACAACAGGAGCAGTACCAAATATTTCAAGCCGGTCCGGTCGGTCAGTTAGAAGTTAAGGCCTGGTTACACAGTACGAGCTGCTGACATGACAGTAGACAGCTATTGTCTACACACTGTGACAGACACTGTATACTCGCATGACAGTAGCTCGACTGGCCTCGACCGGTCATACGATGAGTGTAGAACTGCTATGAAGCAGTTATTGCCCGAGATATTGCAGTCAAGTGTAAATTTCGTTGTGTGCAAATGTAGCGAGCATACAAGCTACTGACATTTCGCAAAATTGTGCGGGTTGATGTCCGAGTCGCATGCGAGCTGGTGCCTTGTGGGTGGTGGGGGAAGGCGATGGGCGAGTAAAAACAAAAATGTTGAAGTAACTCGGATGCAAGTTAGTGACCGACTCGCATATGACAGTACTTATATGAGGCGGTCATACGGTGTGAATAGCTGGACTGCAGCTGACTAGGCCAGCTTACGCATGTAACCAGGCCTTTAGGTGTTTTATGCATAAATCTAATATAAACTGTTTGATAATAAAATTATTATTATGGGTAGTATCTAAAAGCATTTTATTAAATCAATTTTACTCTTACAATATATCTAATATATTGTAAAGATATCCTAGGAATATTGGTAATTGAAAGAAAGGTAGTATAAACATATCCTAGGAATATTGAACTGAAACTATATATTTAAGGAAGATCGACATTTAGAGGAGTGAAAAAGCTTTTTTAATTTGTTTTCTTAAACTAGATTTAGTTTTATTTTTTGATATAAAACTTAAGTCGATTGGATATCCAAAAGTGCCTGAAATAAATTATTGAAGTTATAGCAGTCGAGGTGGTTCTTCGCGATCGACACTACTTAGAGATCCACTCATAGCGCTATATGGTTATTTATTATTATTTTATAATAATAATCAATAATATCATCAATAAACATGGATAATCAATAATCAAGGCTAATCAAAGGAATATAATAGTAGGAGTATTTTGTTATTAAAAGATATTTTATAAACTTAACTAAACTTAATTAAAATAAAAAAAAAATTATAATTGACCCGCTGCATAAGAAGGTTCTCCTTCAACCTGAGAAAATTCATCCTCAAGTTTTCTCCTAGCTGTCGTCTTGTTTTGGTGGATTTTTTTTTTCAATATCTTGGAATACCTTTTCAGCATTAGTGAGCTTTTTGGATCTCGACACAGAATTGTCCGGAATCAATACCAAGATGTTTCAACACTTTATATCTAAAGCAAAACAAAAATTATTATAGTCAAAATGTAACAAACATACGTCTACTTATTGAAATATGCTGCCATTGTTGAATGACCCTACAGTATCGAACAAGCAAAAGTTTAGACTATTCCTCATTATAAACACATTTTTTGGCATACGGGACCATATAACATTATTGCAATTCTCATTTGGGTTTTATGTGTGCCGAAAAAGGCATTTCTTCAACAATTGAGGTTTTGCCAAGGACGGAGGAGGGACGAATTTCAACTCTTTGTAAACGACAAACAGATTGTATGGCAGTTCTCGGTAAGTATTGACATCCACAGCTTTCTATATAACTAAAGAATCGATTTATTACAAAATAATAAGAGAAATCCGCGCATTTTCAAAATAAACAAAAAAACTGTATTTCCCAAGAGTATGAAAAAGCTTCCTGTCGGTACACTTTTCTCCGGATCTATTGAACCTATCTGCTTACTTATTTTTTTAAAATGACCAGCAGACAAAGGTTGTCTCGAGCCCTTTTTTTTTTTGGAAATTCGTGACAGAACCTAAGAGAAAAAAATTTTAACACCAAAGAAACGTGCAAAAATTTTTACAATTCTTTAATTTAGGTAACATAGCCACAAATTAATTAATCGACAAAATCTATAGCGACAAACTTTATTTTACATTTACGTTTAATTTAAGACAAAAAATTATTAATTTCTATAATAAGTAGTTTATTAGAAAAATGTACCGAATGGGAGTCGTTTTTTGAGCGTGCGTATTTTTGTAGTGTCTAGAATGGAATGATTGTTTTATCAAATGTTCATATTAGATAATTGGTATCAAAATGTTCAGAAAGCGATTCTGATTAAAATGTTGGGGATTGATTCAATAGTTCTGAGGATATTGAAGGTAAACTCATAAGGAGCCTCTTATGGCATGCTAAATTCTTACCATTCTGCAATCGCACAAATTTTAGGCCCAGGTATAGCTCAGGATTTTAGAGTGAAGCGGTTCTTTAAAGGAGTTTTTCAGTTAAGACCGAGTAAACCTAAATATAACAACACTTGGGATCCAGGCATAGTGCTAAACTTTGTGCAAAAACTTAACAATGAAGACATTTTCTTAGAATATCTTACTTACAAGTTAGCTATTCTTTTAGCCCTCGCGTCTGGCCAACGAGTATAAACACTATCCCTAATCGAAATTCTTAATATAGTTAAGTCAGAAAAAGGCATTGAGATTAGAATTACGCATAGAGTAAAAACAGGGAGAAATAGATTACATCCCGTGTTAATTCTACCCTTTTATACTCAGGACAGTAAGATCTGTGTAGCATCTACTCTTCTATATTATTTAAATAAAACAGAAGCCCTACGATCAAATAGTGTCCAATGTAATAACCTTCTTCTAACATTCAAAAAACCCTATCATAATGCTACTGCTCAAACAATCTCTAGATGGATCAAAAATATTATGCAAGAGTCAGGATCTCTGAGTATTCTCCTCATAGCACCCGTCATGCTGCTACATCGGCAGCTCTTAGAAAAGGGGTTATGTTTGACACTTTTCGATTGGCGGCAGGCTGGACTGCCCATTCAAAAACATTCGCAGTTTTTTATAATCAACCTCTGCAAAATCAATCTAACTTTGCTCAGGCTATATTAAGTTCCTGATTATTCGGAGGTAGTTAGCTATTTAAATAACACTCTGTTAGTTTCTAAGCTTGTTTTCTTTTTATGTACCAGAATATGTCTATTCTAAGGAGTGGATCTTGCCTTCACATTACATACTGTTATATCTCAGGGCACGTTGTTCTGTGCTTTCTATTTTTTTTGTAAAATAATTAATAAAATCTATTTTTATATACTACTTCAAAATGTTGGATGCTTTAAACATCTACAAAGTTATTTACGAGACGAGGCCACATATAATTAATAGATCAAACGAACTTACCTTAAGTGAAGTTCGATCCTAATTATATGGGGCCTCGTCGAAGTAAATAACTCCCACCCAGACACCCGTGTATACTTATTCCCTTAATGTCCAACAGTTTTGAAATGTATCTTTAAAGAAATGAGGTTTCAAGCAACAGGTAGGTACTCGACGGCAGAACACTGGGGTGGGGATATCTTCTGCTTTAAAATATGTGGTGGTTGGTACGGGAATGGGGGTACTACTAAGATAATAATATAATTATCTGTATAATAATATAATTATAAATATATAGACAATTTTTTAATCCTCTTAGCCGTTTTTATATAAATTTGATATAATTAATTATTTTGGGTTTGTGTTCAACATTTAATAAAACTGTTCTGTTTACCAATCGTTTGTATTGACAGTCAAAATAAAATGAAAACATAAATCCCAGTCGCGTTTCTATACCTATTTCATTTACATACGATTTTCATCGACTAAATTACTTCGAATATTTTCGTTAATCAATACTGGTAACTCTTGTAATTATTCAATGAAAGACTAAACTTCATAGACATTTTAATTAACATCTCCGTAATATATTTTCGATATTTATATACCTAAATACGTAGTTCATATATATATATATATATATATATATATATATATATATATATATATATATATATATATATATATATATATATATTCCTTGTTCTACTACCACTGTGTTAGTTTAGGATTAAGTGATAAGCAATGAGTGTATAAACCATTTACTTGCGTTAACTTGTTTATTAACTCAAGTAAATGGCTTATATTGCAAATTGGTTTATACGGAAAATATTTATACCTTATGTAAAGCCGATATGTAATTTTTTAATAATACAAGTTAATACCTACCTTGATATTCATTAGAAGATATCCTAGTTTCAGTATTAATCTGCTTAAAATAGATAGTATTACATACATTCTGCGTGTTGCATGTATATGATTGAGTACTACTTGAGTTCGGTAGGAGGTTTGATATTAAGGTCCTTATTTATTTTAAATCGTTTTGAAATCCATTATTAGAAAAATAAAAAATATAAAGTTCATAATAAAGTATAATTTTAAATGAAAATAAATAGATTATTAATTTCGGTTATATTGTATTTATTTAGTTTATCGATTCTCAAAATTAAATTTAAAGTTCCTTAGAAGCTAGTGGTTTACCTAAGATGTTGAATTTACCGCCAATTCTTCCAAAGAAGGTTCTTCTTAACATTTAAGAAAATTCCAAATGTTAAGAAGGACCAAAAATGATATTTGGAAATGTATACTGAATGTTATTTTCAATACAGTAATATGATATGTTTTTATTGGGTTGTACATATGTATATGCTATGCGGTTTTGCTATTTTTTTAAATAATAAAATTTTATTAAACATAACATGTAAATGTTCTAAACTTATTCTCAATCAGGACAATGATTTTATGATATATAAATATATGTATGTGAGTATTACTATTTCTTGATTTTGTTATTGCACAGTTATATCAAAATAAGATATGTATATGGTAAAATAAAATATGTACATGTCATGGGAACAGTCACGTATTTATTGATGGCTAAATATAAAAATTATTTCAATTTATATGTTAAGAGAATCTTATAAAAATTAAATTTTCATATTTATTACATGTTTTCCAATGCATTAATCCATGTCATCTGTGGATTCTCCCTCTAATGTAAACCTCGGTTCTTCTTTCTTTTTATTGGCATTCTTTCTCTTTCTTCTATTCATAACGCCATCCTCTTCATCCATCATTCTAAGAATAAGCATCTGATCGGACGTATCCAAAGGAGCAACAGATATATCTCGAACAGCTCTGAACTTACCACAGTTATTCAGGTGTTCGTTTTCCAATCGAAAAAAATTCCAGACAAATCTCCTAAGACAGAAATATTATTTGGTTGAAATTCTTAAAACATAAACGTTCACTGAATTTTTTTTAATATCATTGGATATAGGTAGGTAACATCATATATTTTTTAATTGTTCCTTTCAAAAAGAGTTATTTTCTTTTTTCATTTTTTAGAATTTATGCAATTAAAAAAATATATATTAATGAGTATAATGCATGACATGACGCTATCGAATATATACTGAAATTAACTTTAACAATACCGTTTTTAGCTTTATTAGATTTATCACCATACTGATAAAGTTTTTCCACAATATTCATAATTCTATAATTACATGATGCTAAGCTCTGAAATACGTCAATATTATTTTTTACTAGACCTTGACTTGCGTATAAATTTATTTCTTTTCAGACTTTATACTTGAGTTATAACGTCATCAAAGTATTTTTTAAATTGCAGCCCCTCTTTTTTACAAAAAGGAATTCCTTTTCCTTTTCTATTTATCGTATCATAATATAAGAGTTAAACTTAAATTATAAAATATGGTTACATTGTAAAAATAAAAATATTTTGTAATCATAAAGGTATATACTTAGAAACAAGGACGAGATTTTTGAAAATGTATGTGTGGAGCACGGCGCTATACGGTTGCGAAACCTGGACGGTAGGGGAAGCAAGTAGGAAGAAATTAGAAGCTTTTGAGATGTTGTGTTAACGAATAATGGTGAAAATACCGTGGACTGATAGGGTTAGAAACGAAGAAGTATTAGAGAAAGTCGGCGAGAAAAGAAGTATGTGGAAAAACATAAAGAAGAGAAGAGATAAAATGGTAGGCCACTTGCTGAGACATAGAGGAATAGTCCGCGATATTTTGGAGGCAGAAATAGGAGTGAAGAAAGGCAGGGGTAGGCCTAGATTAGACTACTGCTCGCAAATAGTAAGGGATGTAGGTTGTAGCACAATTAGCGAAATGCGTAGGTTAGCACAAGATAGGAGAAGCTGGAGGTTAGCGTCCAACCAGTCTTAGGACTGATAACCTCATGATGATGATGAAGGGTATATAAAGGATTTTGTAGACATCTTGGCTAAATATTGATTTTGGGTTATGCGCTAATATTATTTTCAAAATTGCACAGGTAAATACAATCAATTAGTTACTGAAAAAGGTAAATTAATATTTATAATCAAACATTTTTTTATAGAAACAAAAAATAAGTAAATCAAAATTATTGAAAAGAATATTAGGTACCTATATAATATAATGAGCAATTTGGTATAAATGAAAGTGGTTCCTTTAACTGAAGGGAAGCGATGTGTAGTGTCAATGTTGGTTAGATATGGTGACAGATTAATATCTGAAGAGGAGGATTCTTAGTTGTTTAATAAAGAACATCATAATATACCATCTATTTCAAGATCAAAGCAGATCAAAGGTAAGTAAAGCAGATCATCATCAGAGAATTTCAAAAATTAAATTTAAAAGATTTATCTGTACAGGACAGATCTCAAGTCAGTGAAAACACCAAATTAAACGTATTGCTTGAAGTTATGTCAATAAATCTATCATTGGAAAATTATTAAAAAAATTCCACTAATATAAATTTAAGAAAATTCATTTAGTACAAGAGTTGATTAAAGAAGATCCAGAATGTCGTATACAATTCTGTAAAGATATAATAATATGTTGTAGTGAAAATATGTTTAGCTTTTGTTTAAGTTTATTATGTTTCCTAATGAAGCGAGTTTTTCCTCGAATGGAACAGTACATCGTCACAGCTACGGATATTGGTCTCAAGAGAATCCTTTGCAGTCTTGAAGAATTCAAAGTAAATTCATAGGCTAAAATTGTAAGTCGTTTTTTACGGTCTTATTCCTTTGAAGAATGAACTATTGGACTGTTTTCTTGGATTGTTGAATTTTGAATGTTTATGTTTCGACTTAATTCCAACTTTAGCAGTTATTTATCCAAACAATGAAGATAATGAACCCCTCTTTATTTTAGTGTTCATCTCCATCCGGTCTTGATGATACAATCCATGGTAAGGGGATAGGAAACAAGGACCTACTAAATAGCCACAACGTTTACCTTATTTGTTCTTCTTGGATTTTTCGTTGTGAGATGTTACTTAAAAATGTAGATTTATTTTAATAGGTCATATAATTTAGAGGATCTGAAGTAATAAATTCCAATTAAAATGGAAAATATCAGCCTGAAAATGACTGAAGGCTTAATACAAAGTGTTTAATTGATTAATGTCAAATTTCTTAAGAGGCCATTTTGACAATTTTAAAATTGTTGTCAAAAATAAAGTCGTATTTGCTTTAGTCGTATATTTCTCAAATAACACACTATTTTATAAATGATAAATATTAAACCCCTAATATGGGTAGCCACTAATCGTGGTATGACCCTGAGGCGTTGCATTTAAAAAAATATTATGTTGGGGTCAAAACTTAAACAAAAAATTTGAGAATTTTTTTTTTAAACAAGTTGATAAGTTCAGTATTTTTCAAAAAATCATTTAGTAACACAATTACGAATATTGTGCGAAACTTTGTCACCATGCCTATATATTAATATGCCCCTCAAGTATGTATCTCCATTATAATAATAATATTATTAATATAATTCGTCTGTATGGCATCTCCTTCAAATACGGATTTCAGACTGAGAAACTTGAAAGTAGAAGAATAAAAATTTTGTGAAAGGAAATTATCCGCATTTGTCATATTTATTATAAATTCAATTTGTTCATTATAATTTTATATTTATCTGAGAACAGTAATGTATGGAATATATTAGATATAAAGGCGCTTATGTATTAAATTTAGGTTGGCTAAGAATTTGTACTTCCTATGAAACTTGAGATATATGCATGTGCATATAACAATTATTTGTTAAACTAAATATATGTTGCCATCAACAATGCAAAACAGTGGATGTTATTCGTTCACATCACATGTTATCTGGAAAAATAAACAGATGACGCAGTAAAGTCTGCCGATTATAACGAATTAAAATTACTTTTAACGACGCAAAAGCCATTGTCACAGTTTATATATTTTTTTTATTAAAAATCGACCTATATATAATGTACCTCTCTATCATCGACCTCTATATAATCTAATAAGTATAAGCTAATAAATATAGCATATTATTTTATTGGGGAATTGTTTATTTGTCAGAAGTACAAATCTAATAAATTAAATATTCAGAATATTTACATACTTTCCAATCAATTCACTTACCTAAAAACTTCAAGTGGGGCTAAAACTGTTACTACTGAATTCTCTAATGCATATCCCATTTCTGTGATGGAAATTAAAAATGCCCAACCGAATCTCAATATAAAATCTTCCACGATGGCAAAATAGTAGAACCACTAAAAATATGTATGTGTATAATTTTTTAATTAAGAGTAATACTTTTACCACTTTAAGAACGAATAAAGATATTCCAAATTATTTAAATGAAAATTATGGTGTTATATATGTTAGCAAAAAATAAATATATTTTTAAATATCGGTTGCAAATATATATAACTCTGTTCCCTTATTCATATAGGAAGGAAGAACATTTTACTTTTAGTTTTTCTAAACTTTAAGTGTTCTTGTAAAAAACAATGAAGGTAGGGATTTCAATCTTATGGAGATGGTTCCAAATGATCCTCGATTTCGATTTCAATGCAACTTCATATGGCGATAGACGAATCGAAAATCACGTATATTTTGCTCTTAAGGCCGCTTAAGGAATGAAAAGGAATGGGGTGTAAAACTTTAAGCTTTACACCCCAGCCTATATAGTCGCTTATGTATTAAAAACTGTAAAATTCAGTATATTGCGGTAAATGTAATATATGTTATACTATATTTAACCTAGAGTTTTAGAAAGTATACGCGAAATTATGTAATTTTTCTATTGTAATATGGCGAGTCTGCTCCAAGTCTTACCCCTTTTGAAGCGTGTTAAAAGATGTGAATTAAAATCGTCGGTAAACAGGGCTTACCAAAATAAGTTACTTGTTTTTAGAAATCGGCTTCACTCATCAGATACCCCAGAAAATATGAGCCCTATAAAATCATTACAGGTATCAGGTGTCAACGAGATCACGAATCAGTTCATTTTTTTAAACAGGAATAAAATCTGTATATTTAATATTTCACGTGTGAGAAGAAAATTTTATTTTGACATATTAATAAGATGTCAAGTGCCATTAACTTCGAATTTACAACACCCTATAAAGTTTAAAACATTTCGATTCTGCATGATATTTTCTATATAATGAATGTAAATTTTTTACATTTTTTTCAAATATGGTTTTAATTTTTTATAAAAATTAAAATTTATGATTGAAACTCCTTGTATAATAAAAGTTTTGTATAATAAAAGTAGGAATTTAAAGTGGTAATATGGCTAATTTTTTATGTTTACAATATTAAAGCTAATATTTATTATAATCTGGTTATTATAATAAATATTATAATAACCATTGTGGTTTATTATAATTTGAAAAAATATAAAATAACTTTTCTCTTAATTTTTGGGCGACCATTACCATATTTGTTCAAGTAGCAACCTCTATTTTTTCTTTGCTAAATGATTTGTAAAAGATTTAAAGTTATCGTGTGAAAGATATTAATCTCTATTTACTAAACGGCTGTTTTCGTGTGTGTCACGAAATTTTTAGGTCGATGTACGAAATGCTTCTCGTTCGAATTTCGACATTTTGACAAAATCAATATAGTAAATCGATCCTTGCGAACAACATAGTAACATTTACTTTTTGATACGAACCCTCTAGAGGCATGCTCCGCAGGTGCCTTCGATATGAGTGAGGGGGCGGCGCAATATTATTGCGATTTGCTTATTCGTTTAAAATATTAATTTGCAAATAAAGTTGTTTGCTTTTTTTACAATTAATGTACAACGAAATCCCTACAATTAATTTAGAACGAAAAAAATTACAATTTAAAACTTAAATTGTAATGATTCCTATAGAGAACGAAAAAATAGGGGTTACTATTTAAAAAAAGAAAATACTCCATAATTTTGTAGTATTTAATGTAATTTCATTAAATAATAGTCGCTGCAATATTACACCCAAATAATAAATATGAACCATATTAACACTGATAATGCCTATTTGGAAAATATTCATTATACAAAGATTTTCAGTTATTTGAATTAAAAAAAATTATGTCCATCATACATATTTCTCTGATATTATACAGCAAAATTTTAAATTGATGACTAGCACTTACAAATACCACTTCCGGTAAACCAGGAAGTAGTATTGATAATATATGTATATTAATATTAGCCTTCTTACTTTTAATACCTGAGATTTAGATTTGAAAATTACATTACAATAACTTCACACAAAATAATGAATCGATACTATGTGATATGACTGTAGTATGAGACCATATAACACTAACTTAGTATTCCACAAAACACTAAAACACTATACACTACATTCGACGCGCGCTTCGCCAACTTTGTTGGCGAAACGCGCGTCGAGTGTAGTGTATAGTTTTATGGTGTTTTGTGGAAAACTAAGTCAGTGTTATCTTCACAGCAAAGGTTCCAACCTACTCTAGTAATGAGACTATATGATATAAAATATACGTAAGAAATTGTCCATAAACCGGTGCAAGTAATGATTGAAGATGCTATAGAAGAACAGTCAGTATACGATCTGGAATATATATGTATGTAGTCTTATACATACGTAGACAATAGTATATTATGTAAGAAGTTTTTAACATGGCACTTTTCATAATGGTTGGAACCTTTGATGCGAAGATAACACTGACTTAGTTTTCCACAAAACACCAAAATCCTATACACTACACTCGACGCACGTTTCGCAAACAAAGTTGGTAATTTTAGTTTTAATCATCTTCAGATGATTTCAATTTTGTTGGCGCAACGCGCGTCGAGTGTAGTGTATTGTGTTTTTGTGTTTTGTGGAAAACTAAGTCAGTGTTACAATACTTTTCACATGCGTGTGACATAAAGAACTGTAGGAGGACAAAGAGGGAATTAAATGTACTCTCCCGAAATCAATAGCTTCTGTCCCACTAAATATTTTGCTTTAAATTTCAATAGAGAAGTACTAAATTTTGTACCTGTATGATAAATTTAAAAAGTTATGAGCTTCTTTACGAGCTTTTTCGCACGTGTTGCAGACTATACGTTTTCTATGCAACAAATGAGAAATTTAGTAAAACATTTTTTTGTAAAAACAAAACAGTTTATGTCTGAGTTTCACAGATTTATTTTATGCCGGATAAGAATTTATATTTTGCCACCTTTTTCAATGGTGCTAACATTAAACCATTGTCAATGACAATTGTTTCGTTAAACATAAGCCTTCCTCAGACAGCGAGAGCCAGTGTAAAGACTGAAATAGATTGATAGCATAAAATACGTGTAAATGATGATATAAAATAAAATATCATCCCTTAAAGAGTTTTAAGAGCAAGTAACAGAAGTACATGTCTCTTTTCTTGGTTCCTCTATCCTCACACAACGCTGCATCAGAATCGAAGGCAGACACCAGTGACTGTTCTATTGTTAAAATATTTTCATAATTATTAGTTTGTTACATTGACTGATGATGTTCAGATTGTGTTTTTTACACGACATAAAGAAAATTCTATAAAAATTTCTTCAGTTTTTAAATTTCACTTTTAAGTTTAATTTCACTATCTAAAGTCAAATTTGGCAGTAGAATTTTGAAAGAGCATATACATGTTTTAAAGTATATAATTATCATACAAATATAGCTGCATATGAAATTGTTCAAGGCATGTGGATAGAATTTATTTTTTTAAAGTTTGAAAAAATTAAATGTTAAACGTAATTAACTGAAATTTTAAATGCTACTTCTCAATGAATATGTTAATTTTCCGCTTTACAAACACTCTATAGTTGATGGTAAAGTCAAGAAAAATTTAATTAACTCTATGTAAATTACTTTATGTAGAATATGATCTGAAAATAAATATTGAAATATATATATTATAAGCGATTACCGTTGAGGAATATACAATTTCTTCTCGAAGGAACTTGTTATCTCCAGCTTTGGCATCGAAAAGCCCCCAATCCAGCTTGATGTCCCATGTGTATGCATAGCACGAGCTTATCAGAGACGCTGTTATCCATAAATAGAAAAATGCATTTTCTCCAAAGTCTGAGCCAGCTGCAAAATGTCACACACACAAAATCTATACTACTTATTAACATTGATTGATGCATATAAAGCGTCGAAAAGCACGTATTACGTGATACACCCCTATATCACGTGCTTCAATTTTGATTGATATCTATACTCGTACACCTATATATGTCAGAATTTCTGACATACATATGTAGATATCAACCAAAATTGTCAGAAATTATTTTGTTTCCAAAGTGACTTAAAATGAAGTTTCAAATGATGAATTATTTTGTTACTGTTAGTACAATATTTTCACGCACGATCGTAAAGGGATTAATTGAATTACGATATTTACTTAGTTACATATGTGACGGCATTAATTTTTGACGTCATCGTGTTATGTTTTGGATATGTGTTTGTATTGATGTAATAAAATGGGATTACTATTTGCAGAAAGTGTTTAGTTTATTCAGTAAAATATTGCTTTTAGTCGTAGAAGTAACAAGGGAAAATGATTGCGGGGTATTTTAATTAGTATATACTTAGTAATAATTCATGATTTCGCATTTGACGAAGAAAATAAAATTGAAGTGAATTGTAGGTTTCCAGTAGATATTGGACAAAATAGGCTGTGTTTTTTTTGTTGGAAAATGAATTATCCAGGATTCACGATAATGCAAAAATACATATATACCTGTATGTATGCATATTTTGAGGACAGTAATTTCTTACACAGTAAAAATACATTGCTATGACTGCCGACATTGCCAGATGGTTATAAGGAGCAAATGTTTTATTTTCCTTATAGTGATATATTCTTAAAATAAAACTTCATAATTCATATGTACCAAAAATTCTTAAAAATTATTATCAACAAAGGTTTCTTTGTCGCATGGAAAGGTTTATACAAGAAAATATTTACAACTTATATAGATTGTAAAAGGAGTATTATTATTTTATTTCACAATTATATAAATGGTATTTTTGTTCTTCTGCTCTTCAAAAGAGTTCCTTTAATTTTAATTAAGTATAACTATAACTAGACGTACTTCACATAAACCTTAACTGCAGTTAATTTCGTAGATTTAGAAATGTTTGTACGTATATTTCTTAACACATGTATTACCGTATGACACGTATTAATATAAATAATTAATAATTTTCTCTTCAATTCCAACCAGAAATATCCAGACAGAACTATTCTGGAAAATAGGTGTCTGAAACTAAACCTACAAAATGTTCATCTTCAACTATGACATACTCATAAATGAGGTATCTTTTATTTATTCACAAGGAGAATATATAAATTGTACATGTACATGTACATGTATGTGTCTCATTTTATGGTTTGTCAACATTGTTTCACAATATATAATAGAACTATTTCACAGTCCTCCTGAGATAATTTCATTCGATATCCAGCGATTAAAAAGTATTCAACGATTGTCCAAACCAACCTGAACGTTTTCTTATGGTCATCTCATCATTTCAATTAACCTGCATCGACAATACTCGATCCAGAAATAGGGACCAAAAATTGAAAATTTCAGTTTACACCACCAAAGGAAAGGTTACTACAAGACCAGATATTCAGAATACTGGTTACAATAGAATGTTAGTGTAAGTGACGATAGAGTCACTTACACTACACTACATTATTTTATTGCTAAGTCTGTAAAAGCTTTTTATCATAATATAATTGTGTTGATTTAAGAAAGAGATTTAGATGCTATCGATATTGTAATAGAGTCTGGAATGTCTACTACCGATGCAGCAAAATAATCGGAAGTCGAATTGTAAGTTCGAGAACCCATAAGAAATCTATTTTAGGTTAAATGCTCCAATATCTTAAGTATAAAATACGGAGACGATACCGCTGAAAATTCATTATTCATCATTATTTCACATTATAATGGCCTCCTCAGTTCAATGTCTTGATAAGTGGCATCTCCATCAAAGTCTTAGATGTTTATCAAATTAAAGAGTAAAGTGTCAGGAATATGTAATTGGGTCGAACATATGATTATGAATATTGCCGTAAAAATTATACATATGGTTTCTATAATGATTATTTGCATATGTGTCACAGGTAATAATCGTATGAATCAATCAGTTGACACTTTTGAACAGTGTCGTGCTAAAAACACATTTTAGGATAACAGTTAGTACAATACAAATCCGTCAACCTATGACAGAGTAATGAAAAGGTTCTCCACAAAAACATTCAATGGAAGTAATATTTCCATCAAAATAAATGAAATAAATTCAACAAAGGTCAAAATAAATGAAATAAGAATGAAATAATTTTTTACAGAAATATTGAGACACCAATGAATCAAATTATACAATAAAGCTAAGACGTGACTTCATAATTCCATGTTGTTCGGCAAATATCTATGCCGCACGTAGTTGACTGAAACATACGTCGCTAGACATACGTGCTGCTAATTGTGGCATATTAGTAACAATTGCGACTGGTGTAGCATGTGATCCGTGCGTCGTCACTAAATTGATACACGCGCAAAGATCCATTACACAAATTGTATTAATGAGGTGACTTTAAACTTTACAAAATTTACGCTTACAATCTATAGATAATTAAAGAGGGTTCTAAATAACATGGCTCGATATTTAAAGGAAAAAGAAACAATAAAATTATTTAATCTGTCCGTGAATTAATTTGAGACTAATTTAATATTAAAACTTACCCTCGACTGGTGATATTTTAAAAATTACAATTAGGTATAATCTGAATTTATTATTACAACATTCCTGCTTATGGGAATTATATGTTTTTAATCGATGAAGTGACATGCTTTATATTTTAAAAGATAAAGGGAAAAAGCTAAATTTAATCTAGTTGTTATACACACAAGAGACGTTGAGGAAAATATAATGGAGTGACAACCTCAAAAAAACGTATCACGTTTAATTACATGACATACCAAACGAAAAAAAATGTATAAAAATTTTGAACATGTATTGCAATACAATTGTTTTAGTTACATATCATATGCATGTTATATAAAATATATTGTATTCAATTCATTATTCAAGCAGCTCCCACACTTCTATAACTTTATTATCGGGTAACATAAAACCTTCAGTATGTTATCTGAAAGCCAGACGTAACTCAATACTGCTACGTGTTTTATCATATAACTATATACATTGTAACCAACGTTTATGATGATTTACTGAAACCTTATAATGTTCTTTCTTTAAATTAATCTTTTGCCAATTGTATTTTAATATTACTTTCAACAATGTCAGCATAACGAAACTTATAAAGTCGCAGCAAACCCGTTGCATGAGCAGTATAACTTTAGTATAATTTTAATATAGCTTTAGTATAACTTTAGTATTAGTATTATTGTTATACTCACACATGTAAATTTTTGTTCGTCCGTTAAATAAAATAAATTGTTTTTAAAAAGTTTAAATCCAAACTAGTGATTTAACAAATTTGGCGTAGCCGGTAGGATTTCACGCGTTATTAGAACACGGATTTGCCTCACTAGTAACGTGGAATTCCAATTCCGAAGTGAAATCAAATAACAAAGCTCAAGAAGAAAAGAAACACGAAACAAGAATACTTCAAAGAAGCAACTTCGAAACACGAAGACTTCAACAAGAAACATAGAAAACAAGAAAGAAAACAACAGGGGAAATCGCAGATAGAACACGGACCTGCCCTCACTGTTTGTGATTCTCCTCTGCAAACCCATCCTTCCCGAAGACACCCCGCTTCCAGAACACGGAATTGCCTCTCTGGTTGTGGACTCTGACCGGAAGACGAATGGAAAAAATTTGGTAAGTCAAAGAATTGACACGTTACCTTTGAAACATTTATTTATAATTTTAAGAAATATTATACAGGATATAGACCAAAAACTATTATCCTTCCCATCTGCAAATTTATTTTTATTTAATTGTATTTAATTAAATAACTGCTTAAAACATTTTATTAAAACATAATAATTAAACTAACTTATAAAAATGGCAAACGAAACTATCTTAGAACCTTACAAACTATCAGAAATTTTCTCAATTGTTCCGGAGTATGACGGAAATCAAATTTTCCTGCATCAAAACATTTTTAAGTGCTATTAAATGCGCTTTCGACATGGCAGTCGATAATCAAAAAATAGTTTTAACTCTCCATGTGAAAAATAAATTACGTGGAAAAGCCGCTGAACTAGTAAATTCTAGGAACCCGTCAACTTGGGAAGAAATCAAATATCTATTAGAGACTCACTTTGGAGACTCTAGGGACCTTACGTCTCTAATTCAAGACTTGCAAAGAATTAACCAACAATCTAATGAATCAGCTTTAAATTTTGTATCCCGCTTGCAAACGCATAATGCGAAAATGCATGCAGCGATTCAGAAACAACATTTTGACCGCTGAACAAAAAACCGCACAGTCAAATTTAATCGAAACCATGACACTTAATACTTTATTGACAGGGTTGGATCCAAAATTAGGATCTATAATAAGAGCAAGTAATCCTATGGATATGCTTCAAGCAATATCCAGGATTAAACGGGAACTTCAATTGTCATACTTTGAATCTCAAAAATTTCAAAATTCATTAAATGCTAAGAAGATATGTACATTTTGTAAACGTAATGGTCACACAATAAATGAGTGCCGAACGAAACAACAAAATTCTTCAGCACCTTTCCAAAATTTTTCTAGGCCTAATTTTCAACAAAATTTTAATCAGGCCCAATCATCTAACTTAAATCAAAATTTTCAGCGACCTCAATTTAATCCAAATGGAAATAATAGACCGATGAATTCAAATTTCCAAGAAAATAATTATCAACAAAATAGTTTTCAACAAAACAGGCCTTCAGCTATTAAACCGAACCCCAACTATGCAAACCAATCAAGACCACCAATAATTGGGCCAAATCCGAATTATAATCAACAAAGAGCTCATCATATGAACGCTCAAAAGAACCAAAATTTTGATGATACGGCTCATCAATACGACTCACAATACACTGGTGATACTGCTCACCAGTACAACTCACATTCACAATATATTGATGATACCTCATCAATATAATTACAATTGTGATCAAAATTACGAACAATATCAAGATTCATATTCAGACGAACCAACATATCAACAAAATTATAATTTTTCAACAGACCAATTTAATTATTCTGATACTGATCAGGATTTTCGGCAAACTACTCAAGCTCAAAATCATCCACCGGATCAACAGCTATGCGAAATAACGGAATTAGAAAACCAAATTCAAGTAATGAATTTGAACACCAACCAACAGCAAGACAAACAAATATTCCTATAAATAGAGGAATATCAAGTGCCCTTTTAACAGTAAATCCCAAAAACTTATATTACATTGAAGATGCTACAAAAAAAATTTAAAATATTAATAGATACAGGTGCCGGACTATCCATATTTAAGCCAAAAACTTGTGAAAAATATTCTAAACGTTTCCCCGAAAACGTTATAATACAGAGAATTATCGATCAAAAAATTCTAATTAATGAATCTACACTCGTTCCGTTTACTCTCAACGATCCTCACAAAGTTTACATTCATAATATTCATATTGAATTCGACGGATTACTAGGATCCGATTTTCTAGAACATTATAACTGCATTATTGACATAAAAAATAGACAATTAATTACCAATTTCAAAACTGTGCCTTTATTCAAAGCCACAGAAAATTTCACTAATGTACAAAACAAAATGTTCAAACAAATCAATTTCTCAACAAAATTTCTATGAACCCTCGTACAGAACAAATTTCAAAATTTCGATGTAATCTTGTAAACACCGAAGCCATATTAACAGCTATGGAAATAGATAAAGTACGACTTCCTAATGCACTAGTCAAAATTAACAATAAAGAAGAATTTCTTGCCTCCGTATAAAACGCAAACGCAGTCCCAAAAATAATAGATTTTTCCGAAATTAAACTAGAACCAATTAAAAATTTTTCATTAAATAATTTAAATGAATATAACTCTGAAATTTATACAGATAGACGCGAAGAAATAAGACAGCAACTTCGTCTTGATCACTTAAATGAGGAAGAGAAAGAAATAATTACTCAACTTTGCCTAGACTTTTCAGATATTTTCCATCTCGAAGGAGATATTCTGACATTTACTAATGAGATCAAACACACAATAGACACCAACAATGCTAAACCTACTTTTACAAAGTCGTATCGCTACCCTCAAATTCACAAAGAGGAAGTGAAAAAACGGGTATCGAAAATGCTAGAACAAGGTATTATCAAACATTCTAATTCCCCTTGGTCTTCCCCGATTTGGGTTGTCCCCAAAAAGCTTGATGCGTCAGGTAAACAAAAATGGCGTGTCGTAGTAGTGTACTACAGCAAACTCAGCGAGTTAACTGTAGGAAATAAATACCCTTTACCAAACATTTCTGATCTTTTAGACCAACTTGGCAAATGCCAATATTTCACCACCCTCGATTTGGCCTCTGGTTTCCACCAGATTGAGATCGAACCCAGTGATATTCCAAAAACTGCTTTCACAGTCGAAAACGGTCATTTTGAGTTTAATAGGCTTCCATTCGGTTTGAAAAATGCCCCATCAACCTTCCAAAGGGTAATGGACAACATCTTAATAGGAATCCAAAACGAGAGATGCCTCGTATACATGGACGACATAATCGTCTATTCCCCAACAATCCAGGACCATGTTTCACGGCTTACCGAAGTCTTCAAACGTCTTCAAAAAGCTAATTTGAAAATTCAACCGGACAAGTGCGAATTCCTTCGTAAGGAAGTTGCATATTTAGGTCACCTCGTCACCAAAGAAGGTGTAAAACCAAATCCAATTAAGATCGAATGTATCAAAAATTTTCCCCAACCAACTAACCAGAGAGAGATTAAATCATTTCTTGGCCTCGCCGGATATTACCGACGATTCATTGATAATTTCGCCAAAATTTCCAAACCTCTCACTAAATTACTGCAAAAAGACAGCCCTTTCAATTTCGATTCAGAATGTTTAAAATCTTTCGAAGATTTAAAGCAAACCCTTACTTGAAGCCCCATACTATCGTATCCAAATTTTGACGAGCCATTCCTACTCACAACAGATGCGAGCGCTTTTGCGATTGGCGCTGTACTTTCGCAAGGTCCTATAAGTAAAGACCTACCCATAGCTTTCGCCTCCAGAACTCTATGTAGTGCGGAAACAAAGTACTCAACAATAAAACGAGAACTCCTCGCTATTATTTGGGCTGTAAAACACTTTCGCCCTTATATTTTTGGAAGAAAGTTCAAATTGATAACAGATCATAGACCTCTTACCTGGATTTTCTCTATTAAAGACCCCGGTAGTCGCCTAGCACGCTAGCGCTTAAAACTTGAAGAGTACAACTACCAGATTGAATATAAACCTGGCAAAATTAATAAAAATGCGGTTGCCTTGTCCCGTATCAAAATTAACCATTTTCAAAAATGTATGGATTTCAAAAACAAAGTTTTAACATCAAATACAGACGACGAATCAATTAGTTCAGAAAATACCGAAATTTCACCAGAGTCAATTTTACAAGAATTAAATACATTTGTTCACCTATATAAAACCCAGTCATTAATAGACTATATCAAAAATTAAAATTACAAACAATCAATTATTAGACAAAGGACATAAGGACATAATAACGTTCTTCCAAAAGGACAAAATCGAAGACTTACATTATAAAATAATTGAAGATATTTTCGAGGAAAAACCAAATTTTATCCACAATAAAATCAATATAATCACGAGTAAAACGGTGAAAAACCGAAAATATTATATTGTTTTGTTACCCTTCGACACCGAAGAGATAATCGAAACAATGTTTATTACTCTTTTCAAAGACAAATACATTTTTGAATCTTCAAAAACATATTTCATTGAAAACAATTTAGAATTGCCAATACTCGAAATGTTGTCATTTATTTTCACTGAAAAAGACTTAAACCTAGTTAGTTGCCAAAACATAACTAAAACGCCTGACGAAGATCAAATTCCGATAATATTAGACCAAAACCATACCGGAAAAGCAAATTTGCACCGCGGAATAAACGAAACCATTCGGAGAATAAGGAATAAATATAACTGGCCCGGTTTAACTAAAGACGTAACTAAATTCATTCAAAATTGCGAAATATGCCAAAAAACAGAGACTTTACGGAAAAACTTAAGCAATCCCTTGGTGATAACTGAAACACCAAGAACACCATTTGAAAGAATAAATATCGATATACTAGAAATTCCAAAAAGAAATAATATCTTAACTATTAGAGATGAACTAACCAAATTCACTCAAGCGTACCCATTACAGGATAAATCCGCTAAATCAACAGTAAATACATTACTTCTTTATTTTCAGCATTTTGGTACTCCGCTTCGTATCCATTCCGATTACGGTAAAGAATTCGACAATGTATTACTTAAAGACCTATGTACCTTATACGACATAAAATTAACATTTTCTAGCGTTAGTCACCCTCAATCAAACGGATCTGTGGAAAGATTTCACTCCACACTTTTAGAGATGATTCGTACTAATCAGGCTGAAAACCCTAATGAACATCCACTAAACGTAATTCCTTACGCTGTTATTTGTTATAATAACTCGACGAATAAAACACACGGTTTCTCTCCATACGAGCTAGTATTTGGACATACGTCCAGTCGCCCACCTGAAACATTGTATAACCAAAAATAATTGATTTCAAAATATATACGAGACTTAAATAACAGAATCTCGTACTATTATAAACTTGCACATACAAAAACTGAGCTTCAAAAAGAAAAAGCTAAAATAAGATTCGATAGAAACGTTCCAGAATATCCTATACAATATAAAATAGGCGATAAAGTCTATGTTAAGAAATCTCAAATTAAAGATAAATTACATAATAAATTTAACGGTCCTTTCAAAATAATAAAAATCTTTCAAAATTCTGCAATTTTATTAAATCTCGAAACGTCACAAACGACAAAAGTTAATTTTGACAGGATGAAACCATATTTTGAGAATTAAATTATTTTCAGGTTTCTTCTGCTGATTGGAGCAGCAGTATCCCAATACACCATTACTTCAATAAACAACACCATTGGAATATATTATCATCGAGACAGCGAAATCGTTGTAACAAATAAACAATGGACTCTTCTGGTTCACAAAAATATTTCATCAATAAATTTCACCTTTAAACATAACGAAAAAATGCTTGAAATTCTCTTACACGCTATTAACCCCATATTTGAAAACATGAACCTTTTTCGAGGTGAAGTAAAAACACACATCAGCTTATTAACCCAAATTTCAAATTCAATTCAAGGAAAATTAAGCGAAATTTATTTTGATACTAAACGTTACAAACGTAGAATTCTCAATGGCATTGGTACAATATTTAAGTCAATTACAGGAAATTTAGATTCCGAAGATGGTGAATACTACATGAATTGCATCAATAAATTAACTAATGACGAGCATCAATTAGAAAATTTAATGAAAAATCAAATATCAGTAACAACATCCGTCATAAAGAATGTTAACGCTACCATACAAAAATTGCAAATTGATGAAGCCACCTTCAATAGAGATATAAAAATAATATCAGACACAATTTATAGGACAGCAGATAAAATTAAGGTAATTAAAGCAAAATTAAGATTTTTAGAAAAATGTGAAATTCTCATGGAAAGTTACCTGTATATCGAGAATCAATTAAATGACATTCTAAATTCAATAACTTGCGCGCGATTAAAAATTATTCATACGTCTATAATCAATCCTGAAAATTTGACAACCTCGCTTCAGGAAATTTCACAAAATTTACACCAAAACAATTTACCACTCATTATAAAATCTTCTAATATTGCCAAATATTTGGATATTATGGAATTAGAAGCATATCAAACTGACTGAGACTTAGTATTTGTATTAAAAATTCCTCTAATAGACCAACAAAGATACACCCTTTTTAGATTATACCCAATTCCTATCCTAAATAATAGAACTGGTCTATATCATGTTTTATCTTCATCACAAAAATACTTAGCGCGTGACGTCGATTCTTTGATGTACATACCCATCAAAAATCTGAAAGACTGTAAACCACTTTTCTTTGGCACAAAGATATGTTCCAATCTATTTGCATACCCCATCGACGACAATGCTATATGTGAAGCCCAAATCATAAAACACTTAAAACCTTTACCTGAGAGCTGCCAAACTTCAATAATATTTGCAAAAGGCTACAATGTCCAACAACTAACGGACTCATCATGGCTAACAATTACTTCAGAACCACTTCAAATTACTGTAAATTGCAAACAAATAAACACCAAGACAGAGATCATTTATAAAAATTCCATTCTTAAATTGCAACCTGGATGTAATGCTTTCATAGGAGTGACAAAAATGCAAGCTGACTCTAAGAACTTTTCGCAAACCAGTGTTAGTGATCACCCTATTTTAATTCCCTTTAATTGTTGTCAAGGAATCCCCGATGACATCCAAATCCCAAAATTGGAACCATTAAAATTGAATAATTTAAATGTAGAAGACTTCGAGAATGCCAAACACAAATTGGACGAGTATTCTCGAACGTTAGACGATTTGATCAACGAACAATTTGTCACCAAACACATCTCTTGGTTCACTTATTTTATCATTGCACTAATAGTAACTCTCATTTTGTTATATATTTTATGTAAGTGCCGAAAGAGAAACAGATTAGCAATCGCCCTCACAACAAATTCACCACCACCTCCACCTGGACCTTCTAAACGCTTAAAAGAATCCTTCAGGAGCATCCTGCCCAGAAGAAGACCATCAATCAGACCCAAAGATGAAACCCTAGAGGAAGAAATCGAACTGAACTAATGTTTTTCAGTTATAAATCGGTTTCAAAGACTATATATTTTAATTTTGTAAATTTTATATTTAAAAATATTGATTGTATAATTTAAACTCAATTTAAGGTTTTATACTCTCATTTAACTTTATTATTATTATATAACTTCAATAATCGTTAAATTCATAATTATTAATTTCAATTTTACTTATTTTTGAAAAGTTGCTGTATAACACCAACTTTTTGTTAAAAAGGGGAGTTGTTATATAAAATATATTGTATTCAATTCATTATTCAAGTAGCTCCCACACTTCTATAACTTTATTATCAGGTAACGTAAAACCTTCAGTATGTTATCTGAAAGCCAGACGTAACTCAATACTGCTACGTGTTTTATCATATAACTATATACATTGTAACCAACGTTTATGATGATTTGCTGAAACCTTATAATGTTCTTTCTTTAAATTAATCTTTTGCCAATTGTATTTTAATATTACTTTCAACAATGTCGGCATAACGAAACTTATAAAGTCGCAGCAAACCCGTTGCATGAGCAGTATAACTTTAGTATAATTTTAATATAGCTTTAGTATAATTTTAGTATTAGTATTATTGTTATACTCACACATCTAAATTCTTGTTCGTCCGTTAAATAAAATAAATTGTTTTTAAAAAGTTTAAATCCAAACTAGTGATTTAACATGCATAATTCAGTGAACAAAAATAAATAAATCATAAAATATATGAAGGAATAAATCCGTGTACAGTAAAGTTCAGGTAATCAAGACTCAATAATCCAGATTTCACAGTAATCCGGACAGAAAATCGCTTTTGCTAATTGACAATATTTTTGGTTATGCATTAGAGTTGTAATTGGCCAGAAATTATGGCAAATGCTAACCACTTTCCTTACACCTAATTATGTCCCTGTAATCGAACTGATGTACCAGAATCCGATCGATTTAACTAAAGCTAAAGAGCCTAAGACATGGAACTCTGGGTTGTTCTTCTTTTGAAGAAAATGACACATCTAATATTCTAAGGAGTTTAATTTTGAAGAATGTGGTGTTTCTCCTGCCAATTCGTGGGACAAAGTAACCGATGATTTATTTTAAAAATGTTAGCAAAGAATAACTGCTATTTAGATAATTGATGCTGTGTTGATGCGTCCGCGTCAACAAAGTCAGACTTAGGTTATGATTTGGACGATCTTATTCTATTAGATCTGCTTACGAGATCTACTCGTAGAGCACAGTTTGAACGTTCTAGTCAATATCGAAGGAAAATTGCTGAAATTAGTGTAACACTAAGCATATCCACTTCACTAAATTCGAGCATTTATAAGTTTATTTCATCTCCATTTGCCAAATAGGAAATCCCAAACGGCTTTTATCTCATACCGTGGCTTGTTTTTTATGGCTAGGCTCAGGTAGGCTGTTCCGTTTATCGGTAAGATAAGAGAGCTTTTTATTTGACAAATAGCGATAAAATGAACTTGTATAAACATGTAACCAGGACTAAACTGAAAGAGAAACTTGGTGAGACAATTCGTTGTTTCTGTACATGTGTACAGCGGGCTGACAAGAATTGCCTTGAATTAAATGGTTTGTATATACCATGAATACCATGACAATGTGTAGTGAGGATGTAACTTCAACACTATATTATTAAACAGCTAATATTTTATGATTGTTGTTTTTTATAAGTTACATAAACTTTAGATGTTCCATTTTACGTATCTTACTATATATTTGGAGTATTACAAATTCTGCCTGTTGTTTGTAGAATAGGAGTAAAATTAATCACATCGTCAACACTAATCTTGTATTTCAAATGTAATTGGTAAAAGGAAATCATCACATCAGTGGATATACAATTTGGAAATATAAATGCATTAAAAATATTATTAGTAATATAATTAAGTAATCAAGTATTCAAATCTATTATAAATAAATAATCAATTTATACACATCGGTTATTCATTTTTAGTTGCATTTCAATTAAAGTTATTATATTGCTACTGATGTTAGTGAACTTCAATTGCAATGTAAATATAAATATAGGCATGAGGGTTACGTATTTATTGATTTCAATAAAAATTCAAGGACTTTACCACACCCGCATACTAAGTCGTAAATTATGGTCTGTGGCTATTGATGCCTCTTTTAATGAATACAAGTTTGTATAAAACGCTAGAGGTAAATATTATACCAAAGTTCAACTGAAAAACTGAATAGAGTAGTTTCCCACTTGAAATTACTTCTAAGATAATTAATATAAAATAAGGTAAATTTAATTACTCTTTACTTTGGTAGTACGTAGTTGAACGAGATATTCATTTGTTAATTCCTTCAAGATGAAATCCTTATACTGTAAGCAAGTATTTCTCTATACCAGGCGATCAAACAATTAATTTTTTTTGAGTGATCAGACAACCTTACTATATGATTGTCATTACCCATCATTGCTTTACAACTGTGCTGTTTTTAAATTTTTAAACAAACTGTACTTTAAATTTCTACAATTTTAGATTGTATATACTAATTGACATAGAAAATACTACAATAAATACCAAAAATAAATTAAATTCATTAATAAAACTCTGTATATACATTCTCTACATTCCAAATAAATACTGATACAGTTTTAAATGCATATGTAGAAATAGTTAGTACTATCTACTATGATGTGTGTATGTTTCACCCAGTGTCTACAGTGTTTAAGGACGTCAAAAGTCCGAAGACATTACAATTTTATTCAGTTCAGCGAGTTCAGAAAAGGGTGCATAATTGCATTGCCTGAAGCTTAACGTTATTTTTGAAAATTATTCACTGCATAGACAGGCATGAATCAACTGTAACAAGATATTTTCAGACAAATTTCAGATTATTGTCAGTCATTCAGAGATTTAAAGTTTGAGAGTAAGGAAGAAGAGATATTATCAATAAAAATGACTTATCCAGTATTGTGTAGAGCGATGCACATTACACTACATATAGTACACTACATTATCCTCATTGGAGAACCTGAACGATTAGCATTATAGATGTACTACAACCAGTTATTTCTCAATAATCAAAATGTTAGCCATATGTTTCAGCATAATAATGCACGAGCGTATGGGGCAAGTGTTAAGTCTCTTGGAAGTTAATCTTCTTTTCCCATGATACATCGACCACTTTATAATTTACCATGCATTGCGAAGAGACTGCTAAATTTACTCCATCATCCACAAATTTTAGACTTCGGTATGAGGTTAAAATTGCTTGGGATAATAAATCTCAAGAAAGCATCCATGATCTCATTCAATCTATACTCCGATTATATACGAGTGTATAGTCCATCGAGGAAATCTTTATTGAATTTTACTAAGCAATTCAAATTTTTTTCACCTATATTTTCTTTTAAGTTTGAATACATAAAGAGAGATTTTCCTAAAGCATCAGGCTATATTATACGAAGAGACCAAAGGAGAGGCAAATCTATCCATGTTCAGGTAGATATACTATAATTCATGTTCAGATAGAGGTACCCCCTCGTTAACATGAACTCAAACATACAATGGGCTCGTTTATTACCTCAAATCACTGTATGGATGGCATTATTACAGCCACTACTACAGGAAAATATGATATGGTCACGCGTCCATGTTGTGGACACGGAGCAAACTATTTCAGTTTTAGCTCCATTAGCTAAGTTGGTTCATTTTATTAATTCAAGATAGTTAACCCCAGCTAACTTTTTTGAATTCTCGCCATATTTTCAACATTATAATCAGATATTTCATGTTACTACATCCACAAACTCATAAAATATCGACCGAATTAAACCACTTTTCATGAGTTTTGCATTTTTTGTCATTTAGAATATTTGTAGTTATTCACATATGAACATATGACCTAATGGAATTACTCATTATAGTTATATAGAAAATATGTCAATAAATATTTATGAAGAATAAATTACTGTATTCAAATGCTCCTCATTACGTTTATAACCCAATACGTGATTTCAATACTAGATAATATTAGCGATATTATGACTGGTGATTTGTTCAAAACATTCGAATAGCGATCTATAAAATTGTCCAAGCTAATTATTTTCTGAAAGTATAGATATGAATGGAAAATGAGATTGTATATATAAAAATAAATATGCTGTAGGAAATAGTTTTGTAGGGGATGGCAATGTGTCCAAAATAAGAATGATACATTAATATTTACTGTTGTTTCCGTTATTTAGTTATTTGAATGATCTAAGAATTTATAAAAAATCTAATTATGAATGTAATAATGAAACGCTGCATTGACTAGATTATGATACATTAACAAGGGGAACACGTCTACGAATAATAATTATTACTTGATGTAGATAATCTTGGATAATGATTAGGTATCGTAATATGGAAGCTGTGCTGTATTATTATAATAAACTTTGTCAGTAACATATAAGTCGGAAATCGAGAGAGGAACCACCAAGCCGCCAAGCGGTTATCAAAGTGGTTCCCGAATAGCAAAGCTATTACATAGTCGCTCTAGGAAACAACTACTCCTCGGGCTAAAGCCCCGCCAGGCATTGAATTATACCCAGAAGCGATCCTCGACCCCTTTCTTGTGTTTCTGCACGATCAGATAAGGTTTCAAAAAGGTTTTTTGAAATCTTATCTGATCGTGGTTTCAAAAAGGTTTACCGTGTACGGCACTGATGAGAACTAACAAGTTCGAAACAGCTGTATGTCGTTTGGTTCCGATCCGGGATAAATGTCGAATCCTACCTGTGGCGGGTTTTATTTTTTGAAATAATAAACTTTATCAAAAATTTTTAGTCAAAACATAAATAAAAGCGCTGAATGATGCGATGAAACCATTTGCTATGTTATATGAACAATAATTGATATTAGAGATAGCTTTACTTTATCTGATATCTTATTACCTGATTAGTGTTAAGTTAATAGGCCAGAATATCCTAATAGACTTTAGGATATTTAGACTAATCTTTATCCTGCCCTCAAATTCATTTTCATCAATTGTGTTTCCTAATTATTTACTAGAATGATAAATAGTAAACTGATGAGATCAAAACCTTTTTAATTCAGTGTGTCAGTAACTTATAAGTCGAAAATCGAGAAAGGAACCACCAAGCCGTCAAGCGGCTATTAAAGTAGTTCCCGAATAGCTACTATAGAATAAGCTATAGAATAAGTTACTGACAGAGATCGTATCGATAAAGATGTATAGGCCATAAAGTTCATTCGGCATTTGTCCTGAATCGGCGTACCGTATGCGGCACTGATGAGAACTAACAAGTTCGAAACAGCTGTATGTCGTTCGGTTCCGATCCGGGACAAATGTCGAATCCTACCTGTGGCGGGTTTTATTTTTTGGAATTCACTGTGTAAAAAAATAAGTCTAAAGCATAGAAAATAATTTAATAAGTAGGTTAAATGTACACAGGGTATCCGGAAATTCCGTTCAAATAATTTGGGTGATTCTATATAAAAAAAACATGAACATTTTTTCATAGTAACATAGGTCCGCAAATCAGCCCTAAGGGTGTTATGGCGGTTCAAAGATTGCGCCTGAGAATGGCTTTTTACTTTATCTCTAATAAAATAATAAATATATTTCCGTTGCTATGTTAATGTAAGCATACCTGATGATTTTCATTTTAAACTAGTGCCGCCATAAGCCTCTTTTAATGTTTTTATTCAAACATAACTTATTGAGAGTTTACGCATTATTTTATTCAGATCGTATTTTTTTTCAAAAAATGTTAGCCCCAGAGATTTTGACAAGAATTTTTATGCAAAAATTCCACTTAATTGTATTTTCTAAAAAATATTCTAAAAACGTAGCGCTTAAGGAATATGCGGGTGATTAAACGCGGTTACCCCCTGTCGGTAGGCCTGGCTGAGAGTGCACTCAACTAATAACTCCAGAAACTTACTTTTGTTGAAGGTAGATCATACACCGAAATTTATATGGATGCTTTAAGCGACTCCAGAGAAAGAAAATAAAAACCCAATCTCGGACGCAATCTTTGAATCGCCATAACACCTTTAGGACTGATTTGCAGACCTATGTTCATATGATAAATTTTTCATGTTTTCTTATGTAAAATCACCCTGAAATTATTTGAACGGCATCACCATATAATCCATAATTTTATTTTTAAATGATTTTGAAATACAGCATTGAGTCAAAAAAGTATTAACACACCCCATTTATCTTAAATCTCAAAAATATAAAGGTGACTTGTTTGATATTAAATTTATTTAAAAACTAGCATCCAACTATTCATTTTTCTTGGCAATCAGATTGAGCAAATTAAAAATAATGAGAGAAGAATATGAATTTCAAGGCTCAAAAAAGTATTGGCACAGTTAGAATTTTTATTTAAACAAATTCTTAAAAAAATATATACACTTTAATATTTTGTTACCATACCATTTGCATCAATTGCGGCCTGAAGTTTTCGTGGCGTTGAAGATACAAGGTTATGGGTTACTTCAGATCCAATTTTATTCCATTCTTGTAATAAAACTGTTTCGAAACCCTGCTGTTTCGAAGAAATCTTATTTTTTCCGACCTGTAAGTCGAGCAAGTACCAAAACTATTCTATAGTATTTATATCCGGGGACTGGAGTGGAGTTTTGATTTATCTACGAGCACTATAAAGTAACAATTTCTTTGTTCTATTATTGGTGGTGTGCTTCGGCCCATTATACTGTTCAAAGATATATGTGTCTCTGATGTCCATTTTTTCAGCACTGCTGTTCAAGTTATGAAGCAAAATATCAACATACTCGTCTGCAATCATAGTACCTTCGATGAAACTTAGGTTTCCAACACCATTCCATGACATGTAGCGCCAGACTAAAATGCTCCCGCTACCGTGTTTCACTGTTGGTATGACATGACTCATTTCAAATGCAGTATTTGGTTTTCTCCATGCATATATATTTGCGACCATATCAGAGGCGAAAATATTAAACTAACGAAATGAGAAAACGAAAATTGCACTTAAGAAAACCAAATTCTATATAAGAAAAAAATGGGGCGTGCCAATATTTTGTTGACCCACTGTATAAAACGTTAACATTATTTTTTTATTCAATTTCAATTATTTTACGACACAGGCGTATAAATTTCAGTTTTTCATATTTGTGTTTGAGTTGCGATGTCACCATAGTCTCTTTTTAATTACAACCCCCTCAAAATTATTTTAACAAAATATTTTTTGTTAAAACATGTGTGGAGTTTTGTTAAAACTCTCTGTTTTAACAAAACTGGATTCCTCAAAGTCTTCCTAGTACACTGATCATATATGATGTTTCATGTCTCCTCCACACCGTTTTTCATTTACCGTTTTCTATTTATGTTTTTATGAGAAATACAAATAAAACAAATATTACTTCACTCTTGACAGAAATTTGTTGAAAATATTCTTCGTTAATAATATGATCACCATACGTGTAAACATTTTGTATTGAATGTATCAATACAAATGAATGAATGAATCAATAATTTCCGGGCTGATATTTTTCATTTCGCTTGAAATTGTTTGTTACAGATCCTCTAAATGACTTAATCTCTTAAAATAGACCAGCGATATTAAGTAATTCCACAAGAATAAATTCAAGAGGACCAAAGTAAGTGAAAGTGATGGGCATTGAGTGGCCCTCGTTGCGCTATTTATTTGCTTCAAAAAAAGGAAAAGTGCTAGGAAAAGTTTCGTCAACAAACCATCGGTCATCAACACCAAAATGAGAAGAAAATCCATCTTGTTGCAACCAAATTCCTTAGTGGGGAACATCAACATCCTCATTGTTCAAATAAAAAACTTCTAAAAGTGAAAATAAGTCGAAACGTCGAAATTCTAAATATTTTGCAGCAGTCAAATTTTTTTCAGATAAGTAAAACTATAACAGATGACTTCTTATCAACTCTGCTCATACGTCTTACTTTACACTCAATATTTTAATGTCAACTTAGTTGGCGAAACGCGCGTCGAGTATAGTGTTTTGGTGTCTTGTGGAAAACTACGTCAGTATTATTAGTTTACGAAACAACAAGATTATGTATATTGAGCGAAACTTTATCATCGCAATGTAGTTGATTATAATTCAATTAATTACGATATGGTTAATTGAATTTACGGTGATACATATATAGGGTTTTAGTAATTGTGCTGAAATTATACTGCCCTATGTAATTTGATTGTATAACGAGAAGATCCAGAGAAATACTCACATTTGAGAAAATGTGCTATCCCTCGTTAAATTCTCTATAGCAGCCTGAAAATTGTCGAGAGAACGCTCTGAATGAAACGGAAATATTAGAATTGCAGTTCACCTCTTGTCGGTCTGATGATCGATGCGTAATTGGTTGGAAAGTAGTGAAAAGGTGAACCGTACAATAGCTTTCGACGAACCTTAAATCAGCTTTAACAAGCTAATACAGCAGTCTGCGACCAGTCTGCGTGTCCAGACATACAGATTTTATATGTTGAAGAACGGTTATAGTTTAAGCTAAAAAATTGCTATACAGAATTCATTCTTCTTAATATCGTTTCTAAAAATAACAATGTAAAAGATTTCCAGAAATTGATTAGTTTTAATAATGTCTCATGTTTCAATTGACAATAGCCCACATGAAAATAGTGAATTTCACTAATATATATCCAGAGAAAATGAATTACTAAAATTTATATATTTTTTTGAAAGTAATTTTTAAAAGTAACTTTCGCTTAAAGTAATTTTTTATATAGGTGCTCATTGAACTTCCTAATATACAGAAGTTCAGTATTTCCATTAAAAATGGATATACATAAGTGTATTTTTATTTCAAATATTGCATAATTTTTAAAATCCTATAATATAGAAATAATGTCCATTATGCAATGTGTGTTTAATATGTTCTCAAATATCAATGAAGGTATCAATTTTGTTTTTTCAAATAGTAACCTATATTTTTTATTATTTTTTCGGTTTACAGAGTAGAAAACAATAAAAAAATAAAGAAAATAAAAAATAAATGCTACGTTGATATTTCTATAAAAATATCGATGATTGAGATAATTGGTTCATAGGTTTCTCTTTTCGATTTTCGTCACTCTTCACTGTTAAAATTCTTAGGTTATACCAAGTTCCAGAAAATTTATTTTTTAGCCAAATATTCAACAATCACTATTTTAAGTGACATATCAGAAATTCAACTGTGATATATTGGGGTATCAAAATTACTTTACCAAACATTATAACATAGAATGGAAAAATATTTATTTCAAATAGAATATTTGTACATGGTCCTATATATTTGTACATGATCAAATGCGCCACAGATTTATAGCATTCCCTATAGCCAAGTTGAATAGTTTTTCTTAGAAACGCATTTCTATTGGACAATTGCTATTCCTGCTCTTCTTATAAACAATAGTTATAAGAGCATACAATTTAACTAAATACAGTTTTACAGTTCTTGAGTTATTAGGGATTCCAGGGAAGAATTAGTACACAGGGTATACATCTTAGGAAGAGCCTATGGTAATTGTTTACTAATGTCTCGTATTTATAAAGTAAATCATCCAGAATGACAGTAATTTCCTCGAACTGTTTTACGAAGAAAAATTTGGAAGGACGACAAATGCAAATTACGGAAAGATTACTAGGATACCTGCAAATACATGTGAGAATATACAAATTACCATTGTGGCAGTTACGTCAGTGGTAGCAAACCCAGATGTAACCAAGTTAGTGACGATATTAGTACTTCCAAAATGTTAATATTTCACTACTTCCACAGTTAATAAGTGGCACCCATATCATATTGAATATCATTAATCATTATCAGATTTTAAAATTATTTATAATTTTGTGATTGAATACTGATAAAAATTCAAGAGATTCTAAATTTATTTTCTAAAGTTTTATTCACCAATGAATCATCGTCTTCGAATACATGCAAAGCAAACCGACATAATTTTCAACAGTAAGAAGGGAAGTTCATCGACACCGTTTTAAAGAGAATGTATAAACTGGAATATGCGGAAAATGTATTGTTGGATAAAATTTATTTTACAGCAATTTAAATATAAATATGTAATTGCAATTTTTGTAATACGAGCTGCATATTCTGCAAATACATATTCCAAATGCAAATGTCCCAACGACATATTTTTGGCTCCACAATAGCTTCATCATGTTGGTGTCCCTTCACATAATATTTTGGCTGCAGTTTTGTCGATAAAATCAATTAATGTTTAGACAGAATAGTAATTGTTTCAGATTAGCGAACATTTCAACGAAACAATAAAAGAACATTTCAAATAAATGGATACGTAAGGGCGCGGGCGGTTCAATTCCTTGTTCCCACGGTCACTAGATTTGTCTTGTTTGAGCTTTCTTTTCAGTGGACGTAGAAAATTTAAAATTAAAAATAAGAAATGCGTTCCAAATAATAACTCCAGCAATGTTGGGGAACGTATCCGTATATTTCCAAGATAAGATTTTATTAAACAGGGATAGAAATAGTGAACATTTTGAACTGCTGTGAAAAAATTGCTCTAACTAATTTGTACATATACATTTGTACCTATGTTAATGTAGCATTTATACATATTTTCGAGAGAATGGCCGCATGATTGCTGTTTATTTTAACAGTTATATGTTTTGACTTATTTAATTTTGTTATTGCCAGTTTAATACATGTTATCAATAGGATATAATCATTAACTTCATATATAATTATTATCAAATATTTCCTCCATATTTTCAAAATAGAATAAACTAAATTAGAGGGAAATATTTTAATTCATTTGAGTCATTTTGTTTAAACAATTAATTGTAATTACCCTGGATTTATATCGCAGAACATAAATTATTTGTAATGTGTACATGGAAAATTCTATTTTAAAGTTGTGTTACTTATAATACCATAATTGGACTTCAGTGGTGTATCTGATCATATATAAATATATAGGGTGTTATATTTGAAATAAGGAAAATTTTTAATATTGTATTTTATAATGTTTGCCTAGGCGATTTTAGCACCTTGTATAACACAGGAAAATATCTGACATTCAGACCCTTGACCCTCTTTTATTCAACCTGGAGTAACAAATTAATATTATACCTTAATTATAAATTAATCAGTCTAATAAATCAGCATGTAAGACTCAAAGTGTGAATCAAAATGTAAATAATAAATAAACAATAATACACTCAACAGAACAATAATAAGTTTAATATAGAGAAAGAAGTAATAAATCACATATAGGTTAAATTTTACGTTAAGAAAAAAATTACAAGGTATAAAATATATAAAAAATAATATAAAATTGTAAGCAATTTAGCACAATAAAAAGGGGAAAAATGAAGAAAAATGAAGAAGAAAAGAGGGAAAAATTAAGAAAAAATGAAATATTCTTAATTATAAACATATTTGCAGAAAAAATACTTAGCCAAATTTTAAAATATCTCGGAATATTTGTTCTTTAATTTTTTTCTTAAATAAAGAGGAGAAAAGCTTTTAATATTAGACGATATTTTACTGTAAGTAATAGTAAGGAGCCGTTTATTAGAATAACTTTCCAGATGCTGACGTCCTGTCAGTAGAACAGAAGAGGAATAATCGAAGAACATTTATTTATGTTGTGGATATTAGACCTATATGAAATCTTATTATATAAATATCATGGCATTGCCTTTTAAATTGTTTTGTACAGAAAACAATAGATGTGCATGACTCATCCTTGTTTTACATTAAGCCATTTTAGAATAGAAAATTTAGTTGAAATATGTTCTAATTTTTGCAATTCAAATATTAAACGTATACATGCGTTCTGAATATTTCTAATTCGCTGATTTTCAAATTTACTTAAGAATGACCCATACACAATATCTGTGTAATTACGATAGGACAAGAAATTCATGCAATACAATTCTATTTGTAGTAGAAAATACATTCCTATTGCTGTATATCTGTTTTATTTTTCCAAAAGATTTTTGTTATTGAAATGTTTTGAACAATTTAAAGAATCCATATATAAGCTTACTTTTTGCTTTCTACATTATCCGTAATCGATTACCATAAATATGTATATCAACTAGATATTTACATTTATAGATATAGATATACTTATAGATATAGACAGGGTATATATAATAGGGGTTATTATACACTATCGCACTACCAAAAAGCATCAACTGAGATTTAAGGGGGTTACCTTTGAGAAAAAACGATTGTGAGATGTGCATAAGAAATCTCAAATCCTAATTCTCATACCAGCGGTAGAAACATCATTTTGCTGGAAAGAATAGCAGAGTTGCGTATCGTGAGCATGAAAGTGTAATGTACAATATAATAGTAAATCGCTGAGTATAAGAATAGAAAACAGAAAATTCCGAATAGAAAATTCGCTGTGTATAAATAATAATGGACCCGACATAGACCTTTGAGGCACACCAGATATCACTTGGCGACAATCCGATATTATATATCTTAGCTTAACTCTTGTAGTCTACCATCTATGTAAATAATTTTGCAATAAAGATACTGCATAATAAGGCATAAAAAAATCTATAAATAATTATCATTTTTCAATATTATTTATCCAAATAATAATTTTACTGGGGGAATAGTCTAGGAATGTTAACTACTATAAGTAATTAAAATCGAGAAGAAAAGTCTATAAAGCCAAATATATCATAAACCATCGATTTATTCATATCATAGAGAAAGTATGGAGAGCACGCAGAGTATCACAAAGCCATTTTTTTTTCATGAAGAAACAGAAGAAATAATAGGTAATTAAATTGCCGTTTGAATAAACATTAGTACTACAAAAAATTAAACACCTTGTATAATAGGTATTACCTTTATATCGCAGAACTTTAATTCTGTATTATCGTAAAACAATATACACACTTATCCCCTTTTTTTTAGCGAGATATTGGCCTTCCGCACCCTAGGTGGATGCACTAAATAGAACTTCATATACATGCATTGTTACAATTTGTATAATGGATCTTATTATAAAGCGTGTATCAATTTAGTGACGACGCGCGGATCACATGCTACACCACTCGCAATTGTTACTAATTTGCCACAATTTCCAGCACGTATGTCTAGCGACATACGTTTCAATCAACTACGTACGGCGTAGACAGTTAATAATTTGTCAAGCAAAATGCAATTATGAAGTCACGTCTTAGCTTTATTGTATAATTTGATTCATCGGAATGTCGATATTTCTATAAAATTTATTTCATTTTTGTTTCATTTATTTTGATTTTTGTTGAATTTATTTCATTTATTTTGATGGAATAATGGATATTCAATGGTAATCATATCCATATAATTATATCCATATAATTTTAATGGATATTCAATGCTTTTGTGGAGAACCTTTTCATTACTCTGTCATAGATTGATGGATTTATATTGTACTAACAATAAGTGTTATCCTAAAATATGTTTGCAGCAAGACATTGTTCAAAAATGTCAATTAATTGATTCATACGATTGTTACCTGTGATGCACACGCAAAGAATCGTTAAACAAACCATATGTAGGTCTTACTTACTATCATAGTACTTATTCAGTGCTGAAAATATCACGACAAAGAATGACGTTGCATATTTAACAGCATTAATGATGTGTGGGAATGCTTCTTTTGTATCTCTATATCTCCTTAGACACTGCGCAAACCTAAACCATGGTGGTAAACACGCCATGAACGACCTTATACCCAAGTGATTTACCACGCAGTAATTAGCATCTGTAAATAAAACAGAAAGTTCATTCAAAAATTACTTAATTCATCCAAGAAAATACAAACCTACACCAACGGACCAACTGGGATTCGTTATGTAGAAACATACAAAGTATTGCATATCCGTAAAGAGTGTTACCAAACTATTTAACTGGTCAGCCACCCAGAAATCTGCGAATGATACGTAGCAAAATGGTGCCATCAATACCTTTCCCTACAAAATTTAGTATTGTTTATGTGGAAAAGATATATACTCCAGTTGATAATAGCAAGAACATTATACTAATGTGAATATATGTTAGATAAAAACATAAGAAAAATGATTATAGAATTTCAAAACACTAAATCTAATGGCAATGATTATTTAAATGCGAATCAACCAAAATAAATGTTCAAATTGTGCACCATCCGCCGGCCAACAGTGGTCTTGGTGATCGATAATGGTTTTTCATTGCTGTCAGATAAAAATTTGAAATCGTATCGAACATCCCTGATGAATGATGGAGAGTACCAAAGTCCCCAGAAAGTGAATGTGTGGTGCGGCATAGTCGATGGAAGACTTCTGGGTCCTTATTTCTTTTACGTGAATCTATCTAATGTAAGCTATTTGTATTTTCTTCGAGAAGACTTTATTCTTGCACTGATAACTTTATATCTAAATGTAGGAACCTTATCTTCCGGGAAATTACTTCTTCGTTCAACAAGATAGTGCACCTCCCAATTACACAACACCTGTCCGCCCTTATTTATATGAGAGGTTCCTAAATCGTGGGGTAGGGAGAAGGGTCCAATTGAGTGGCCAGCTAGATTGCGAAATTTAATGCCCCTAGATCACTTTTTGTGGAAGTAATTAAAAGGCAAAATATACGTTACTAAGCCGGAGAATTCTTAAGATTTAAAAGCAAGAATTCATCACGAAATACAACGTATACCTCCTGAAGTTATTGACAATGTGCAAAAATAATTTATTGATCGTCTTGGCTACTGACAGACAGCCAATGGTAAACAATTTAAATACTTACTTTAGTTGATGTTTTAATATTGCCATTAAATTTAGTATTTGAAATTGTAACATTTTTTTTTGTCATTTTATTTATCCAACGTATATTCACGCTAATGGAATTATTATAGCATATGTAACAGAATGAGCTCTTTCACATTCCGTAATAAAAAAGAGAGTTGCTATTAAAAATATATCGACGACATCATACCTCCTACATAAATCACCCTGTATGTATTAATTATATTTAAAATTCATCATCATCATTAGGTCATCAGTCCTAAGACTGGTTGGACGCTAACCTCCAGCTTCTCCTATCTTGTACTAACCTAAGCATTTCGCTAATTGTGCTACAACCTACATCCCTTACTATTTGCGAGCAGTATTTAAAATTAAGAAACTAAAAATAAGATTTTACAGGTCCGAGAATCTTTCACAAAAGTTATTCTTTAAATTTGTAACGAATTTATTTATTACTTTACGAAAGTACTGTATATGAAACATACCTAGTAGTAGAGCGTGCTACAATTGCCGGAGTTCATGTGCGTCTCGACGGGTGGGTTTACCGATGCATGGCGCGCGATTCTACAGAAGTCGCTAAAGAAAGCGCTTACAATGTACATTAATATAATATAAATAAAGTGCTGCATTTAAAACTTCGCAGAACTCAGCATTTCGCCATGCGACCAGCTATACATCTGTAGCATTACATACGCCTCTACAGTGGACTCCTTCAATGATGTTCGACGTGGAGAAAAAATGTTTTTATATATAGAGAAAGACCGTTCCGCATCTAATGACGTAATTCTTGCACATAATAATTATTGTTGTCGAGTCGCACATGAAATCCGGCAATTGTGGCACGCTCTATCTAGTAGTATATGCTATGATGATACTATGAGAAATTGCAATGCAACTTTTCCTCCACTTCACTGCTGATTAAAGAAAGCACATTATTTTTTTCTCCTATTATCTAAACAACGTATTTGATAATACGTTTTTATGAAAGTATTTTAACGAACGTTTAAGGCTCTGTTGATATACCTTAAATTTAAAATGTCATTATCTGACAGCTTTTGATATATAGTCAAAAAATAATTTAATAAAACCCTTATAATTGTTATGTTGGCCCCGAAATGATTACGGCCTCTATTGACCAAAGACATAATTGACTCAAATATTATTTTAGTATTGCCCATACTTCAAGGAAATGCATCGAAATTTGATTACTTTCTATATTGATGATACATCCCTAAATTATAAGAACAAATATTTAGCAGAGTATCAATCATCCAGTTAAGTGAATTAATATTATTATTTTCCTTTAAATGAAAGCTCGAGTTACCAAAGAAGATAAAAATTACGTAGGAAATGTTGGAATTACCATGAATTTAATTACTAGTACTTAATAATAATACTAATCTCATTCAAGCAAACATGGAGAAACAATGAATTACGAAAAACAGTTGCGTAACAGTGATGAAACCCATACACGTTACAAGTTACCCTTGCTGCTGAAGGACAGCATGCTACTTCTACCCTAATTTATGTATTCTTAGGAAGCCTTTGTCATTACCATCTTAAATATAAATGTTTAATGGTTCCAATATCTGGAGATAAGGGGGTTTGTTTCAAATTCCAAAATACAGTTCTGCATAAAATTTTTTTGACATAATGTGAGCTATGGGATTTCGCAGAAATATGAAGAAATACATTACTCTGTAGTGACGCATTACACTGGCGCATTAGCAAGGATAATGAGTGTGCCTCGATAGCTCTGAAGTCAGAGCAACCAACCGGAAATTGGGAGAGCCGGGTTCGATTCCCAGTCAAGGCAAAATGCACTTTTATCCTTTCTATCGCCAAAGTGGTGACCCCGCCGTGATGTGATTCGCTCCAGTACATCCAACATCCCTTACATCTCAAATTCGCGGATTCGATTCCCGTCCTATCCATCGCCCTACAGTCCGGGGGTTACCGAACATCGGTTCGTAAGAATGGCGAACGCGGTCAATTCCGTTAAATTGTATCGAGACAAACCATGTCTCTAGGGAGGGAGTACTGTAGCGACGCGTTAAAATTGACACATTAGCAAGGATAATGAGTGTGCCTCGATAGCTCAGCGGTCAGAGCAACCAACCGGAAATTAGGAGAGCCGGGTTAGATTCCCGGTCAAGGCATAAGCACTTTTATCCACTGTAGTGACGCATTAAACTGGCGCATTAGCAAGGACAATGAGTGTGCCTTGATAGCTCAGTGGTCAGACCAACCAACCGGAAATTGGGAGAGCCGGGTTCGATTCCCAGTCAAGGCAAAATGCACTTTTATCCTTTCTACCGCCAAAACTCATATTCTTCTGTGTTGTGAAATACTATATCAATTTAATCAAAACTTGCAGTTATTGGTCTGCTATAAGATTCTCCTTATCGCAAAAATGTTGGCATGGTCCATTGCAACTGTTCTACTTCTTGTCTGTGATAAATTTATAGCGGTTTATCTGATCGAATGTCAATCGAAGTAGGTCTAATTCTGAGGGTTATTACAAAAACACCTAATTCTACTTTAATCCACAGCCACTGTTTGCTGTGGGTACTTTTTACAGAAACACATATTCTGAGAAGTTACACCACACCTTTCCTCGATTACATCTCTCATGAGAAACTATTCAACTACTCATCATTCAACATTCTCCACAGTATACCATTTAGATGCGGTGTAGGGCTGCAATAGAGCGAAATTTAAGTGACAGTTTAGTCACTTCATTGCTCATTCACTGCGATAATCAATGCGTGCTTTATTCTGCACTGTCACATCGTGTGAACTATCTTGACCTTTACGTAGTTGTGTCTGGTATCTGAAAAGTGTCTAGTCTTACGAAATTTTGTCACCCGATCCTTCGCTGTTCTTAAAGAACATTCATACCTGTCTAACGCTTTCAATAACTCTATGAATATCTGATGCACTCTTACCCAGTAATACACTTAAACGTTTATATGATTGAGTTGATGATTGTGACTAAATGAATTTCGCAATTCTTATGGTTTATTATTCCGTCACGATTCTCGATGTCGGAATAATACAGTCCACTATAATGATGAGCACTCTCATTACTACCCACATCCGCGTCAATAATAAACTTGTACGTACTCAGAAAACAGGTAACCTTTATACATGCGCACGTTTGAATACGATGATCTATGTATATGACAGAAAATTTAATAAACGCATTTATTAACAGTAATTAAGTATTAGATCAGATACCTCAAAAATTCGGAGAAAACTATATAATAGTACAATAACTTTTATTGCAATTTACATGTTCGTGCCAAATTCTCTTATGGCGTAAAATCTTAGCGCCTCTGGCAGGGAAATTCCAACAGAAAGTGTTTTATTTTTAGCAATGTATATATTGATTTTACATTTGTCAATTTTATTTCTATATTTCCTGTTTTTCAGATTTGCGAAGAATTGTGTGTAGTAATAATAGTAGTTGTGAATGATTTTTGTTGTATACCTACTTATAACGTTTTAAGAACTACTACTATTTTCAAAATGTCTAATATGAAAGCGACTGATTACAATATATTTGAATCCAAATACGAGTATATTTTCTAAAAGTCTCTATATTTGTGTAAAACCTTATCAACAATATATTACATTTTATTTCTAACAATTTCTCCCTAATATTTTTTTCAATAAGTTTCTTAACGAATATCTGATAAAAAGGATACAGACCTTGAGAAGAAACTGGCACAGACCTTGGAATGGAATCTTGTTCTTATCTTCTTGTTTGATATAAAGCCCTTATATATCCATGTATATTGTTGATAGGTGATATTAAAATGAATATAATTTAAAAATATAAATTTTTAAAATTACTGTATTTTGACATAATTTTGTCATTTATTTATTCATGCCATAAATTTGTTTTCTCTTTTGGTTAAAAGACTTGATAATCCTGGGCACATTAGTGCGAAAATGTAAAATTTAAAACTTTGGTAGCTATTCACCAAAAATCTCCAGTTTATTTTGATGTTGCCTATGATATCAGTTCACTGCATTTTCTTATACACATAAGATGCGTGTGTACCTCATTTATACCTTCTCTTATTTTTTAAGTTATTTTTCTACATACAGGCGCTTGACAAAATGTTAGCAAAAAGGGCGTTACTCTGTGATTTCGTGAATGAGTTTATATTTTTGAGATGTGGTTTTACCGGTATTTCTTTAAATAATATTAAAAACATCAGGATTTGTTTCTGTGAATGTATTGCAATCGGTCACCTGTAATAATAATAATTTCTAAGGATCTCGGTGAGTTTTCATAATTTTCTTAAATTATCTTTATTATGTCAGAATATAGTACGTGGGATAAGCGAATACAAATTATTTACTCGTCAAAAGAAATATAAAGCGCCGTATCACTATGTGAAGGGTGATGTGAAATTATGCAAATTGTACAGGGTTATCCACATAACATTCTACCCTCCTTAACTAATTTATTCTTTGAAATAGAAAAAAATGGTAAATACGAAAGTTGTAGGAAATTTTACTGCGATATCAGATATTTAGAAAAAAAATCGAATCTTGCGTTTCAGAGATCTAGACCAATCTTATGTGTTTTTAAATGGAATACCCTGTTTATTTATCGATTTTTGGAGTCTACGTGCTCTTCCGATTACAACAATATATACATGTTATATTTCTGCTCTAGTATCTTGATTTTGTTTTATATTCGATATTTCAAAGGGCGATACTGTGCAGACTACTAGAGCAAAAATATAACATGTATATATCGTTGTAATCGAAAAAGCACATAGATTTGAAAAATCGATAAATAAACAGGGTATTCTATTTAAAAAACACATACCTAAGTTTGGTCTAGATCTCCGAAATGCGAGATTCGATTGTTTTTCTAAATACATGTCTAAGATCGCAGTAAAATTTCCTACAACTTTCGTATTTACAATTTTTTTCTATTTCAAAAAATATAACAGTTAAGGGGGGTAGAATGTTATGTGGATAACTCTGTACAAATATTATTAGAAAACTTCTACATCCAAATTAAACTAAACTGTTGAAACAAGTCACGAACCGTCACTAGTTATATAACATCCTTCAAAATTGAATTTAATATTGGTCATTTTCGAGTTGTGTTCATTTACTATATCATAAGTCTCTATTTTGAAAACTTTTATCCTTTCTATCGCCAAAGTGGTGACACCGACGTGATGTGATTCGCTCCAGTACATCCAACATCCCTTACATCTCAAATTCGCGGATTCGATTCCCGTCCTTCAAAATTGAATTTAATACTGGTCATTTTCGAGTTGTGTTCATTTACTATATCATAAGTCTCTATTTTGAAAACTTCAAGATAATTCTGTATGACAGATAATTTTGAAATATGGTGAAATACTTCAAAAATTAAGTTATATACGTCTACAACTTAAAAAACATCTTTGTGCATTATCCTACAGCCAGACGAATACTATATACTCGTACATATCTAATATAAACACACAAACTCGTACATTAATTATTAGTCATTGCTAGCAAAGGACTTTTCTCTATGATGTTCCCTATATCCTATGGCATCTCAAGGATCAACCTTAGGGCCGGTCTCCTACAACTCGGCTACTCGCTGTGTTTAATCCATACGTTGGATTTCATGAATATCATTAATGTGTAGAACAAATATTTATTCACAAAAGTGAACGATGTTAGTATTTTAAGTCAATTACATAATTAAATTGAGACAATTTAATTGTCTCAATTTAAAAAGACAACAGAAAATTGGTAGAGATGTGCAAATTTTCTATAAGAGGAATAATAAGGACTAAAAGTCGACGACAACTCCGGTAGTGGCAATGTCCCAGGTAATGGCTGTTGCTCGGGTTTCTCTTAATTTCTACCCCCTTCCAGAATCGCTTCGGCTTTGGATTTCGTAGTTATCTAATTTATTTTATGTGTTTCATGTTTCATAATATGGACAAATGAGGGACGCTTAAATATTGTTCGTATATAAAATAAATATCCTACTCTATCGAACATATATCTATCGAACCAATAACTTCAAATCAGGCACTTCTTTTCTGATTATTAATTAGTGATAATATTGCATTAGCAAATATTTTTAAAAAGTATATATAATAAATATTACAAAGATTTAACACGTTACTGTATCGTTTACACTTTTTCTATATTTCTATTATATTTTCTTCAAAAGATTATTGATCCATAAAATACCAATATTAGTTTCAATCTAACACCATGAACATTTGAAAATATCACACCCGCATCAATATATCTCATCCTAATACAAAACACCTATTATAACAAAAAGGAATTTAATCATTTAAATGTAAATCAATTAACTACAGTTTAAATTTAGAAAGACCGCCCTGGAAGTACGACGCCTCAAGCTATGTGTAAGTTTAAAAATACCACCCTACATATTAACAGATATTGTAAATATACTTATTAAAATTACGTAAGCGCTCTGTGTCGTAACGATCTTTGAAAAAGGAAATATTACAAAAAATATACATGTAACTTAAGTTAACCACAAGAGGTCTATTGTAGGGTCCATTATATACAAATATTATCAATTTTAAATTAAAATGTACTATCATTATAATAAAAGTAGCCAGTCAATATATAATGATAATTTGGTCAATATTTTTTTTAATAGACAGGTATAATTCTAAGGCAAAATATGTAAATTTGAATGAGTTATAAGACAAATATGTCGAGATGATCTTGCAGTCCACCACCACTAAAGAATCTAGCAGCATTTACTGATTTAATTCTGCCAACCCATTTTTATTTCTATTTATACCTTATTCTCTAAGTAGTAAGTACGATGTGAGTAGGCAATAAATATTAAACAAACGATATCAGATCACATTAGTTTTGGCAGAGTACTCAACGTATGATAAAACAATTTAATCAATAGATAAAATGAACGTAAAAGTACCAATCCTTAAGTGTGCAATCGCAATAAAGCAGATAAATGGAATAAAATGCGGTTTACATTTTGCCATTCGTTAAAACAACAAACAAAAACAAACATATACTTAGAACATAATAAGCAACACAAACCATAACTTTTATTCCCCAAAATCTTGCTTCATGTCTAAACGTTTTAGTGGGATTAATAACAAATAGCACCATGATAGTCACAAGCGCCAAAGGATTAATGTAAGCTGGTATACTCAGTTCAGTGCTGTATAGGAAAGATAAAACGGACAGCGACCATATAACACCAAATATGGCCGCCATTTCTATTATATGCTGTTCGGATAAGTGATTTCTTGGATCCATCTCAAAAATTAGCACATGATTAACGCCGGAGGATCGCCATCCATATATGTTGATTCCCCATAGGAAAAGAAACTCTATTATTAGAAAAGGTCCTCTATATAGTCTTGTAACGATTCGCCAGTCATCACGTTTGTTGTGAAAGATACCTGAAAATCATAAACACGTCAATTCATGCCATTTTTTGTTTAATTTGTTTATTATTTGTATAATGCGAATGTTTCAAATAAACTAAATAAAATTAAATTGAATAGAAGATGTCGTAAGGAGGCTTACACTCCAACCATCTGTAAATCCTTAAACATTAAGGATTAACAAATTAAATTAAATTAAGCTATTCTCCCGGCAATATTCCGTCGCCGGGCGCTGGTTACGTGGCGAAATTTGCCGGTACTTTATTCTAACATAGAAATGAAATACTGTGATTACGATTGATCAAAAACCACAAGGAAGATGCAAAAGCGGCCTCTATCTCAGGATACCGCTGAGACTGTAGACCGGTTTCCACTTTATCTTGAGTCTCGTCAGTACAGAGTAAGCGAGTATGCCTTTGACAAACGAGGCTTCATATCTTGTAGACACCGTTACGTCCTACAGTAGTAGACTGCAAAACGTAACCAAGCGCCATCTCTCGATAGTTTCAGAAACAACCTAAATCGAAATAAAACTTAGTTATCTACCAATGACAGAAATCATATATAAACGCAAAGTTTTCAGATGGTAAGTTTTACTAGATGTCGTAAGGATGCTTATTCTCCAACCATCTGTAATAAATACTAAATCTATTATAAATAAATTTAATAGAACTCAAACATTATTAATTATTTGAGAAACTATTCAGAGACAAAAAGAATTCAAGTTATTATCTAATCTTCTGGAGAACTAAAAAATTAAATGGTAACCGAAGTATCCATTATACTCATGTACTCATTAAACATGTGTGAAGCATTTATTTTTAAGGATAGTTAAAAATTTTGTTTGTGATATACCTAAATTTTCCATCCACCTTCCAAGGTATCATGCAAGAATTGTTTGTAGAAATGGAGATAATGTTGGAAAAATATTAAAGATCATTGGGCCTGCCAAGTCAAGAGGTCAGTCAAATTGTGTTTTATCCAAAATTTCGGTAACATTTTGAATTGTCTAGAAATAATGTAAATTTTTTTGCCATTTTAAATATTCTCCTGAAAGGAATTGTATTTGATTTATTTAATTTATGTCATCTTAGATGTTTTAAATACTGTGTTAAAATCATCTAAAATAGATTTAACTATTTTATAATAGCAATGAATAAATAATAACGAAAATGTAATATTATGTTAAATATTTTTTATTATCTATTTTTAAACTACTCATATAAACACTGTAATAAAACTTACTTAAATATTTAAATTTCTCATTATTATATTATTTTTCTAATACTATAATTGCAATATGTATTTCATTTAAAATATTTCTTTGGGGAATATAAATTTTATTAAATGATAATAAACATCTCGTTGATGAAAATTAAGGAAGAAAAATTATGTTAAAACACAGGAAGAAAATTACTGATTTATTGAATAAATGAATGAATGCACCACAACAGGAATGGCATTCCAGTGTCATTAATACAGTGAACTCAGTACTGGGGGTGACATTTGTCTCCCGATCGTTCACTTTGCAATCCGTAAGAAGAGGAGGTGATTTTTACATATATTCAATATTTTAAAAAGGTTTTTAATTAAGTAAAAACAAGATACTAACAATTTGGAAGCCCTAAGTGTATGACCTCCAGTGGAATCTAGAAATGAAGTTATTCGGCGACTATATAATCGTAACGGTAAAGAATACATCTTATGGTATGACGCTTGTTCTTTTTTTTTCATTTTTGTGTTCTTTCTAATAGTAAATTAACTATTGATATTAAAAATTATCGTACGTATCGTATTATAATCGTGAATATTAACATAATTGTCGGAACAGGTGTAGTGCATTTATTGCAGTTACTTCTTGATTGGTACGTACTTTAATGGAAAAGTTAGACTGCGACTCTAATTATCAGTAGATTTCTTTCGGTGTCGCCAATAATTAACACCGCATTAACGTTTTCATTTAAGGTACATGTGATGTTATTAGAATTAATCAGTAGCAGGCTAAAGCGAATTTCAAAATTTAAGCACCAAATAAAATTCAGATATGCAAAAACGTCAGATATGCAAAAGCGTCAAAAAAGTGACATTTTGTGTGATTTTTGTCAGAAAACAATTTCCAGTTAGCTTTTGCAGAACTGTATTGCCCAAAAAGTTTGACGTAAAGTCTGACAACATTATATTTAGACGACTTTTTCAAAAATTAAAAGACATATAACAACTTCCAACCTGAGATATTATTACTCCAACATTCATTTCTTTAAGTCTCTCAGTTCAAAAGATAAAGGCGGACATCTTACGCGAACTGTGTATCAATTGCAATTAGCTGGTATATCTAAATAATTTGAAAATTGCGTAATAACTAGGTAAATAATCATTAATAGTAATTATATTGAAGGTATAATCTTTTAAAATAGATATACTATTTCTTAATATATTTTTTTATTCTAATCAAATGTGCAATAAGAAATTAAGAAGTATATTTTCATCTAAACAAATTTCTGTCGCAATTTATTAATTAAAAATTATTTTAGTCAATACTGTATTATTACTGTATTATATATTATATATTATTTGTTAATTTGATAAACGATACATGTGTTATTAAATGAGGTAGTGGCAGAAGCATTAGTAAAATTAATTAAACATTGGCGCATCCGCCAAAACTTGTATTTAAAAGTGTATTACTATTATCATTATAATATAATTTTAGAAGTCTGTACAATAATTTTGTGATAGATAAAATGCATTAAAATAAATAATAATTGCAATAAGATATAGTAAAAGTGAATGTTAGCAATATGTTACAAATTATCAGGCAAATTGTTCATGTTAGATTTAAAGCAAACTTAGTGATGAGAACATAGTTTTTTATTTAGATACTCCTTAAGTTGATTAGTGAATTTAATAAACTAACAAACAAAATATAGCCATGCATAATATTATTTCTAATAGATTATTATTTCTAGAAGATAGGTAGGGCGATGAAGACTAAGTGAATGGCCACGACGTTTACCTGATAAGACAAAATCCAGGAAGACCCAGAAGAGTCACCCTCGGTCTTTTCTGGATCTTTTTTCTTTTCAGATGAACGTCTGGTACAAAGTGTCGTTAAGGAATAACCGAGTATCAACACGAAAATGAGGAGGAGCTTCCTCTAGTTGAAACCAAATTTTATTGTGGGGTACATCATCGTCATTGTTTGGATAAGGGACTACTAAATCTGGAACACAGAGTCGAAACACAGAAGTTGTAAATATCTATCGGCAGTCAAATTTCCTTGAAAGAAATAAAACTGAAAAATACAACATCCTATCATTCCAACCACTTTCTTTACTTTGCCGTTGGCTGTGTGATTCTTGAATCAAAATTGGGATTCTCTTGAGGCCAATATCTAAGACGATGTACTGTTCCATTTAAGTTAAAAATAATATTATTTAAAAATGTTAGCATTTTACGAAAATAAAGTCTAGTTAATACGTCATCCAGATATCTGATTTAAGATACATTTGTACTTGTAACGGTAAATTCGGAAGCCTCTAATATGGAGTATCTTTGCACATTTTTAAGGAATTACTTGCAATTTAAAAGATACAATCATATTTTTGATAACGTCACAACTCAAGTTTAAAATCTTCCATTAAATTAAAAATACTAAATGTAATTTTTACACCTATATGTGTTTATTCAAACCTCAGTAAACATTTACTGAGATTGTATTCAGTATTTATGTTATAATTGATCATAGGAAATAATGATATTATTCATGGCTATAATAGTTTATTTTGCTAACTAATCAAATTAACTAGTACATATCTAAAAAAAAACTATGTTCTCGTCATTAAATTTGCCTCAATGACAACAATTTGATTGATGATTTGTAGCATATTGCTAACATCTACGTTTACTATAACTGTTTAATGCATTTTATCTATCACAAAATTATTTTACAAACTTCTAAAACTAAATTAAAATAATAATAGTAATAAATCTTTAAATTAATGTTTTGGCGAATGCGCCGATGTTTCATTTATTTTACTACTGTTTCTGCCACCACCACGTTTGATAACACATGTATCGTTTATCAAACTAACAAATAACATAATATAAAATATTTAATAATACAATATTAATTGAATTAATTTTTACTTGATAAATTGTGACAGAAATTAGTTTAGATGAATATATACTTCTTTTGCGCATTTGATTAGTCTGAAAAATAATGAACAGTATTGTGTAAATTTAGTAGAACATATGTACTTGCAATATACTTCCTACATCAGTTAATGATTAATTAACTCATGATTATTTAACAGTTGTTATGTAATTTTCAATTTATTTAAACATACTAAGTAGTTAATTTATATACAATGCGTATTTAAAGTTCCATTCCCCCGTTTAACTTTGGAAATGAGATCTGAAAGAACGAAAAGTGGCATACATATATTGAATTGTAAAAATGTTTTAGTTACCTAATATATTTATGATACAGTAATCAAAGATAATTTTTTTTCAATGGCAACAGTGTGAGAGTAATACCTCAGATTCAAGCTGCTTCAAATATTTATTCAAATGTTGCTTTTATTTTGATATCTACCTTTTATTTTTGAAAAAATCAATTAAATATAATGTAATATCATTAAACTTCTTAAGTACTGTAGCATCCCTGTAAAAGCTAAGTGTAATTTTTTTAAATTTTTTAAAAAGTCACGTAGACGTTTACACGTTACATATCCCAATTTTATTTAGTGTTTAAATTTTTAAATCTGCTTAGCCCTTTTGTGGATTTCGTCTTATGGTATTACTCCGGGAGTCTATTTTAACAGGTCAAATAATTTGTAGGATCTAAAGCAATGAATTTTAATCGAAATAGAAAATATCAATCAGGAAACTATTTAACGTTTAATACAAAGTGATACTACTAGTGTTCAATACTAGTGTACGCTAGTGACGGCTAATGTCTGTTAGTGGAGCACAGTCTATGTAGACTGTTAATGGAGGTCATATTCAAGAACTTCAGAATATCCGTCATGATATAGTCGTCTTGACTATTTATATTTTTCTCAAAAATACCCTATATCTTATAAATGGTCAATACGAAAACCCTAATATGGGATATTGTACTGTTGTACTCAGAAAACTTTAATTAACGTATGTTTGTTAAGAAAGGAGAAGGTTGAAATGTTGAAAGGGACTATGAAGGCGACACCACTCAGACACAAAATCTGAAACATAGCATATTTTCGTCAGTCACTGTTTTTTTTTAATGAGGTTACGTGTTTCAACGTTTTTCTAAAAATCATTTAATAACAAAATTATAAATATGAAGCCAAAATTTTTCACAACACTGTATAATACGGTATCTATAATTCAATACTTATATTGAAAATATAATTTTAAACCAACTTCGTTGAATTGTTCTGAAACAAAAATATTTTAGAATATTTCATTCCTACTACTAAAATATAGTAAGAGTATTTCTCGTGATTTATGAATATTTCTAAAATATTATACTATTCGACAATAGTAAATAAGGACATTTTAAGTATCGCTATGCATTAATGCATGGTCTCTCTTATTGCACCATATTATGCATACATAACATCTTGTATGTTGAGTACGATTCGGATTAATTAATATTCATAAATTAATTTCTAATTATTCTAACCATTCTAATCATTCTTTAAGACCTTGTTAAGAAATTTTCGTGTTGACATTACACAAATTCCTAATGTATAATATTAGCATTTGTGTGTAAACTTTCGCAATGTTTAATATAATTAATGAGAGATCAGATGCCAATCTTGTTTGGTTGTTACCGGATTAACTCAGAATTAAAACGTTATTGCAATTATGTAAATATATGTATAGTCCATACAATATACAACATCTAAAAAATTATGTATAAATTCGATATATTGACAATTTCTGTGAAGTAATTTTGAGAAGTATCCCTTAATTTATTCAAGCTGATTTCTTAAACTTCAGGTCGTCATAGATATATTTTTAACGAACGCCTCATTTTTTATTATGGCATTTGAAATAACTCTTTTTTACGTATAGTTAAATTAAATAATTCGTAACATAAAAATGCTTTAATAATTCGATAAAGCAAATGAAAGTGTATTAAAATGGATGATTAAAATTTAAGACATTAATTTACGGTAAATGTTAAAAATATTATCCTTTCATAATTTCATTGAACATTTAGTGTAAATTAATTTTCTTTTTTAAATTTCAATAATATCTACATTTTCATTTGCTTTATCGAATTATAACTCACAAAAATTTTTACGTGAATAATCCCTTATTTTATTTTACTGTACATAAAAAATAATTTTATCAAATAGCGTGAAAAGGATTTTTCAATAGAATAAAATATCGATGGTGTCATAAATTTAAAAAATATGGCTCGAAAAAATTAAAGAGAAGCTTTCAAAGTGTCATATTAAATACATATTTTGATCGACGATCGATGTTGGAGTGATTTAAAAATATATTAGAACCAATTTTATCACATTTATACGTTACTTCTCGGGCTTATGTATATAAGATGTAGTCGTTAAATATTTAAATTTTCGAATATAGTTGAAAAACTTAAAAATAGGGTTTATATGATGAAAATATTGATGATTTTATGATTGTTTTCATGCTTACTTATTTGATTGAAATTTCGATCATTTGAGGATAAACTTTGTCTTATATATAGAAACATATTTATCTTTACAGCTTCTTATTTTATCTAGGAATGGAAAAAATATTGTGTGTAATTCTTTTTGTCCGATTTCATATTTCGCAATATTTATTTATAAAACAAAATAAAGATATTGAATCCGGCAATAATAGAAATCGAAATGGAAAACGAAAGATATGTTCATTTCATAAAATATTTATTATACTCGTAGAACGTACTTCTTGATAAATAACTTATCAAAATAATACAAATGGCTTAAAATAATAGTATATGTATTAAACTATCTTATAAGAGAAAGAGTATTTTAGTATTAAGTGTTGTTATTGTCTTGGTTTTATTTGTTATACTTAACAATATAACAAAAAAATTATATTAATGTGACATTAATTTTTTTTATCAATGATAATCTCAACCTTGGATTTTAATGTATTTCTTGAGACGTGTTAGAAATGACTAACAAGATGAGTAAAATTACCTACTGTAAATGCTCCAGTCAGTGGTATATCGTGAAATAGATATGACATTTGAATCGATGTAGGTACAGTTGCAATTTACTTAACTTTACAATCGTCTTTGACTACCTATTGAGTATTTTAATGCAGTAATACATGTTGTATAAATTATTATATGTAGTTGCTGGTATCCGATCCAGGTTTTACTGATGAGTGTCATTTACATTACATTCTGACGTATTTATCAAGGAAATCTATGTATGTTAAAGTTACATAATAATACTTTTATTAAACGAACTTAATGTTTGCTTTCCATACTTCCTTCCCTTAGTTCTCGATATATCGTTTTCATTTTACCAATTGATCGTCAAAGACGAAGTTTGGTAATAAAAATATCTTAAAAATTAAAAAAAAATTATTAATTAAGTCATTACATTACTTAAATAAAAGTAAAATTTCTATCTAAAACATAAGAGTTTATTTTTATAAGTAGGGGTTTTTATTTTAACCTTTATTTTCAAGTTATTCGATAGTTTTGCTTTAAATATCACACTCTGTCTATAAAGTATTAAAATTATATATTATATCTATAGAGATAATGGAGGTGATCTACATATTTCTCATTTTAATTTCATTGAAAATTAAATTTATCTATATATCGAATACTTTATTAAGATCAATTTAGTACCGTAGTACTACCGCAAACAAAATGAACAAAAAAAATTTCATATTATCACTCAAGCCGTAGATAGCTATATTTTTTCTTGATAGCTGCAATCCATTATAGATAAATTATTTTTTTAATCAGATCAAAATGCACGTTAAAAAATAAAGAACATACAGGGTGACTAAAATTGATATTTTTTAAGTTGTTAAGTTGTTATTTTTCTATTGTTTCTATGTATTTCGCATTCTTACATGTTCTGTCACTTTACGTGAAATCCAAACACGTTTACAAATGTTTGATATTATTTTATATATCCCATGAAACGGAGTCTAGATGCCGTTCTAAATATAACCGCATAACTTCAACGCGTTCAATGTTCCCCACTAGCAGAAAGTAGATATTACTGTCAGGGTATGCGCTCAATATATAGTTACTATTCATTTAATCGTCATTTGCCAAATAAAAAACTCTCTTATCTTGCCGATAAATGGAACAGTCTACCTGAGCCTAGTCATAAAAACAAGCCACGGTATGTTTTGAGATTTTTTATTTGGCAAATAGTGATGAAGTAATCTATATATAGTTCAAATTTTGCATACCCACCGGATAAAATTACGGAGACAATCAGTATAATTAGTGCTCCTGAAAATAAGCCAACTTTAAATGTTGTCCATGGGCTTTGTTGTTCACCGAGGGGTGGTACCCTTAAACGTTTCATTGCACGCTGGCGATCACCGCTTTCAAGTTCTTGGGTGAATGTTGATTCGGTTTCACGAATCAGTCGGTCTATGTCTTTGTTCGTGTAAAAATGAGAACTTTCTACATGCTCCATCCTCCATCTGGCACCATAATCTACGGTTAGCAGCTGAAAAATTAAATAAAATTTCCTTAATTTTTGTATTCGTTTATTACCTCTAAATATTAATAATATATAACCCCTTACAATATAATAACATTTCATATGTACAGTGTGGTGATAGTGTTTCACACACAATATTCATAATCGTGTTTTTAAATGACTTTGACAAAAACACTTAAAAACATCAACGTTATTTTTAATAGTATATTATGCAATAAGCATGATATAATTATATAACTCGCCTATGACTCGTATCTCAATTCTCATACTCGTGTTTAATAGCCATTAAATGTGAATTGCATACACTATTTCCTATCATATCTACGCCCAGTCAAAATAATGAAAAATAAGATTTTAGAATTGAAAATAGAAAAAATTTCAAGAATTTACTAGATAAACAGTAACTATGATATTGACTGATTATTGTGATGCTGCATTTTATTGGCTATAAATTGATTTATATCTTAATGAAAATTCTGTATTGTAATGAATTTCGTTAAGGGGGTAAACCACCCTAGCACTTTTGAAAAATCGAATTTTTCTTTCGCTTAAAATGTACCTTAGTATCGTAAAATAACGTGGCAAAGTTTCATGCACGGGAGAAATTTGCAAGGGCTCGAATTTTAATAAGCCCAATTGTACGGTGCATTGCAGATTGAAGGTACATTGAATTTTTTATTTTTTCAGTACTTAAAAACTTTAAACGCGTTTCTCTCGATACAACGAATTTCAAAAAGTCGGCCGAACCGATATCTCGAACATTTTTTGTTCGATTGGCTTGAAATTTTAACTGAATATTTAAAACTACTTTCTCCTCGACAGTACAGTACGATTTTTTTATAATGCATAATTCAATTTTTATTAATGATTTTCGAGGGATTTTTTTTCGTTTTTTCGAACTTTTTTCAAAAACACGCCATTTCTGAAAAAATCAATTTAGAACAAAAATCCTTCGTCTGTTGTAGCTAATATTATATTAAATCAAAATTTTCTTGGCTTATGATTGTATCTTTAAAGTTGCAGGAGTTATTGCCCCGGCCACTCAGCCATAAAAAAAAGATACCCAGGGAAAAATACTGAGAAGCCGCCATTTTCTTGTTTACAGCTCCAAAAAAATTTAAAAACACCCTTCAATAGTTATATGTATAATAAATAACTTTTTACTAAATTTCGATATGTTGTTTAGTTTTTTTGAGAAAAATTTCCGAAATTTTCTCTGTGCTTCTAGAGTGGTTTACCCCCTTAAGGTAGTTTCTCCGGAAATCCACTTTTCTATTGAATTTCATCAAATTTCGGGTATACATAAAGAATAAACTTTCCGAAGGAAATTCCTTAAATGAAACATTTTTGCGCGTACAATAAAGGAGATATTCACCATCAAAGTTGCAACTCCTTGCATGGTTTAAATGTACCGGTTGACTAAAAGTTGCACATTTTTTAATAATCAAGAACTTTCGATTTTCATTTTTTCAAATGAAAGAACGTTTTTACATTTACATATATCTTAAATTTTTGCCAAGCTTGCTAAATTCAACAATATGTCATCCAATGCTGAGATTAATTACTCTATTATTATAATTACTTTTCGCAAGATTCATTTTTGCAATACAATTTAAACGTTTCTGTATTACTTTCTGCTTTGAAAATTTTCCTCTATTGTCCCGCAACTGATCACGACAAAAATTAATTTTTAATTTTTCTATTTTTCTATTCTCTAATTCTTCCTTTCACGGTCCGAAGAAGTTTACAGTCAGGTTAGGTATAAGACATACACAATCACAACATATTTGAATACGACACAACGCAACATTGCCATTTCCTTAGTTTCAACTAATAAACATGTAGTTGTGTGTATACGCATATATGCAGTGTCTGAGTATAGAGTATAGTTTCTGATCAAAAATAATGAACACTAGACTACTGATATTTCAAATATTTTACGTTTAGCCGCGCATTTATTTTTGGACCGGACTGTACCGGAGAAACTACCTTAAAGGTTACAGTTGGCTATGACGCTGACATAGTCTTCTAAATTGTAACCCTATATTTTTTTACAAGAATACATTTTCCGAGTATAACGGTACTCGGTTTAATATCTACCTCTTACAAGATACAGAGTGTTTTTTTTTCAGAAAAATACAAATAAAAAAGATACAACACTTTATATTGATAGTTCAATAATTCATTTTTCATTTTCATTAGAATTTGTTAATTCAGATCTTCTGTAACCTATCACATTATTTGAATTATTAAAATGGATTTGCAATTTTAAGTACCCTCGTAGGAGATAGCCAAAGGGTGTTAAATTAAGTGAACTTGGTGGCCATTCAGTTAGTCCTTCGAATTTTCGTCTTGTTGCAACCAAACTCTTTGATGGCGAACACCACCGTTATGATGTTTGTATAAAGAGCTGATGAATCTGGGATTTCAGCAGATGAAGAGCTGATGAAGTTGGTATAAATATCTAACAGCAGACAAATGTTCTACAAAGGTAACCTCCTACCATTCCAGCCCATACGTTTACTTTACCTTGACGCTGATATGCGTTTTTATGCGATTATTTCAATATAACCATCTCTATATTGTAAATTGTAAATAGGAAACGCCTAATATGGAATATTGTTGGGGTGGTTATTAAAAAGATACTATGATGGTGCACAGATCAAACATAAAATAAAAAAAGTACGTTAATGTATTTAAAAAATACTGTAGACATGATTTAGTTTTTCAAGAGATCACTTAATAACAACATTATTAATATTGTGTGAAACTGTTACTACACTGTATGTATTTATTCACATTTACTTTTTATCATGTGACGGCCGAATGCATTTCGTTACGACTGAATATATGCAGCCACAAACGTGTATAAATTGTTTTTTATCACTGTTCTGTTAATCTTTATATTACACAGGACATTAAAAAAAGTAAGATATCAGTATCTATGCATTTCATTTAAACTTTTTTCTATTACCTGAATAAACAGGATTTACATATGACTTCCAATATTTTTTTATTTTGAAAGGTCACCTTGTATCTTCTTCTTTATTTTGCAAAGGATCAAAATCTTTTGTTCCTTGTAAAATTATGAAAACTTTTCAAGAAACAGAAAGAACAAAAAGTCGCGTATGATGAGATACATAACTATGATATATAACAAAACAACCTTTTTAAACAAGAGGAAAATAAAAAAAATTGGCTTTTGTAACTTGGTTCCGAAAAAAATTAAAGAAATGGTCTACTAAAATGTAGATAGATATATCAACTAATTTTCTCGAGCGAATAGACTAAGTATTTATTATCACTGTCCTACTAATCGCTATATTATTGTATTCAATGATACAGTCAGAAAAGTAAGTGAGATATTTATAAATTTGGCACATTGTTTTTAATTCCTGTAAATACAATACTTTTTTCAAGTATACATACATCTTATTCTTATAGTAGAGGATAGATGAAGACTTGCAAATTATAAATTTGCGGGAAATGAATACTATTTTAAATTATTTTCAGGAAAACAAACGGATTGGTATCAGATAAGTTTCCAAATAATTATTATATGTATCAATCAGGGTCTGAAGAATAAAAACTAAAAACAATGATATAAAACTATTATTATCTGAGGATGGGGGGACTATTTATTTATAACGCGCAAATACATAAGTAATGTTCCACAGAATTCCTTTTTAAAACATTTATATACATACAGACATTTATAAACATATTATTGCCTCTATTTTAATGCTCATACAGAAAACTAGGTTGAAAGGTTGGATTAGTTTTTGGGTTGGAAAAGCATTTATTTAAGAAGGTAATAAAATACGAATTCTTATAAGCACAGCTTTTCAAAATCATTTTTAAAATAATACAAATACGTGTATTTTAGGATCTTCAATATTATTCTATATAAAATTATATGAGAGTCTTATCTTTGAATATAGAAGAGACTATTTATAGAAGAGACACTTACAACAGAACTATGAAAATTTTATTCGAGACGAAAGGTCTGATCGACCAAGTCGGAGCGATTTTGTAACTTACGATACAAAAAATGAAAATACTTCTACATTAAATATAACAAGTTTACTCAATTGTTAATCCTACAATTTAAAAATAGCGGAGATTTTGATATAGTAAATCAAAATAAGTTTGTTTAGTAATACTTATTATTATTAACTTTCCTAACTACTAATCTCTTTAAGCTGTATATCTATGAGGATAAATTAAATAAAAGAACCCTGATGAAATCTACTTCTAACGTTTTAAACTTATTCTGTTTTGTATTAATGTTATATTTTGTTAATATTAATTATTATATATTATTGCGAAAAATATATATACAGACCAGCATAATGCTTAATTTGGACTAAACAAAAATTATATTCTCAGCATAATAATATCATAATCAGAATTTGTTTTCTTTTACATACTTACTTATTGTGCTTACCACTTCTTGAGTCCTACCTTATCATGCTTCTTCAGAATCTTCCTAAATCCGGTGAAATTCAAGTTTTGATAATTTTGCAATAGAATCAAACTTAAATAAAATTCACTAAATGCCAGTTTGATTTCTTGCATTTTTCTAGCAGGTACGTTCTTTTTACGTAAAATATTATTCTTTAGCGAACTGGTTGTTCTTGTGAATTCTACGTCACGAGTCTCGCATAGCTCATTTTTTAAACTTGCATACTTTCTGGTAGCTTCTGCTAATTTTTCTAAAATTATACAAAAATTGTTATTAGATTGTCTTTAGAGAATAAAAAAATGAAGTTGCCTAAATGTATAGGATGTTCTAGAATTTTAAGCCGAAGAAGTATCGTAGTTATGTGAAAAGGTTGCAAGATGAAATAGAAACTAATCCAAAAAGTATCGGAAACTTTCTCTGCACGACTGCATCTATTACGAGCTATTTTTTTAACTTGCATTCCCTATTTTCAGAGAGGAAAAATCAATAACTTAAATAAAGAGAGAAAATGAAATAACTTTAATGTATATTGTATGCGGAGTGTTTATATATAAGATATATTTGAATTAAATTAAATAATTATATAACAATATTTAAAAAGAATAGTTGTTGTGTTGAAAATTTTGTTCAATAGTGAAGGTTGAAAACTGCTAACAATAAACATGGTAAATGATTTAAAATTGTTACCAATAGCCTCCACCAAATATTTTTTCTACAGGAGCAATTCAGTTAAAATATTAAGTATGATACATCATTGTATTCAAAATGAAAAGGATATTCACCTTCGGGGGAAAAAAGGAATAGCGGATGCAATTAAATAATAAGTTTTCATCATTGATGATGTTTTAAACATGCAGTTAAAATGTTATACACATTTTTGATGTTATACAAATAGGTTTTCATTTCATTCTGTAATTATCTTAAATAATGAACATGTTGCTAAAAAAGGAAATTCTGAATGTAACCTGTATATATATATATATATATATATATATATATATATATATATATATATATATATATATATATATATATATATACATATATATATATATATATATATATATATATATATATATATATATATATATATATATATATATATATATAAGATTTTGAATCTGACGTTTTGTTAAATATGAACATACGAGTATGCCCAAAAATAAAAGTTTTATTGATAATTTTAATTTTCTTATATTTACACTTACCACTTAGATTTAAAATAAGTATATACATATAAAACATGTATGTGGTCTCTAATGTATTTTTTTTTGAAAAATTACCTAATATAGAATATGTTTATATATTACTGCCTCAAAGAAAATCTCCATGGAATTTCATATATATAGTACCGCCAATTGAACGAAATGTCGTAATTAAATACACAGTTTTAAAACCTCAAAACGGACTTTTCCGCACGTAGAACATCTCTATCTCGAAATTGAGTGGCCAAGAAAAAATAAATCAACACATAAATGCAGAATATGTGTTTTATGCAGTTTTACTTTTTTCAAATAGTTCACTCTTGTGCTTCCTCATGACCCATGAACAGGGTGGGATGTGTCATATCCACCTCAAAATCAATAGATGTCTCTGGTAGACGTCCCTAATCAGAATCAGTCGAAACCCGACCGATCCGACACGATTTAATTGAGTGATCGTGCTAACAAACAAACTCAAGTAGTCCACCATCGTGCTTTCTCATGACCCATGAACATGGTATAGTATGTTCTATCCACCTCAAAATCAATAGGTGTCGTCTGGGAGACGTTCCCGATCCGAATCAGTCAAAACCCGATCGATCCGACATGACTTAGTTGAGTTATCGTGTTAACAACAAAAATTTCTCAAATAGTTCACCGTCGTGCTTTCTCATGACCCATGGACAGGGTGGGGTGTGTCGTATCCATCTCAAAATCAATAGGAGTCGTCTGGGAAACGTTCCCGATCAGAATCAGTCAATACCCGATCGATCCGACACGATTTAGTTGAGTCATCGTGTTAACAAGAAATGCTGACGACAACGACGACACACACACAGCAAAAAAATTTTAAAAACCATTTTTTTTTTGTTTTTAGCCCAAAAGCGAAAAATAAACTCAAAAAAAATTGTGTTTTTTCACTTTTCCTTTATACGATTACATTAATTTCCCTCTTATAGTGGAGTGTGGAAAAGTAAAAGATATTATTGACATTTTGAACTTTCTTACACTCTTGGTTTATTACCGTATTACGGTAGTACGGTAAATTAATTACCGTAATTTTATTAAATGGTTGTATACTACTATATATAATATACTAAGTTCTGAAATAAATAAAAAAAAACACATATAATACAATATTTAGAAATATTTACTTCAAATGTTTCCTTTTATGATAAAAATAGAAACAATTAACATAAAATAAAGTTATATTTGAAATCAGTGTTAACATTATTTGAGCATATCTAAGACATATTGAAAATGTGGTCCATTCACTATTCTATTTCCTAACGGACAATAAAAGTATATAAATGAATTAATAAATTCTTGATTTATTTATGGCTTAAAAGATGTATTTCTTTAGTTATTATATCTTATATTGTTGATTGTAATGTTGATTATCTTTCTTCTTTTGAATACGATATATAATGAATAAACGAAAAATTTAGAATGTCAATTTAAATGTCAATTTAGAAATAGTTGGGGGTCGCATAACATAGTGTATAACCTTCTGCAAAAAATAACTGAAAAGTTAAATCACATTTAAATATTCTATGATTATTTGTTATAATACTGTGAAAACATTTGTTATATAAGAGTAAAATGTGCCGTAAGAAAAAGTGAAAACTGCGCTTATCTAAAGGTATTTTCGAAAAGAATGAATCGAATGGAACAGCAATGATATCTACCTCATTGGGGTTTCTTAATAGAAATAAGTTTTCAGAAACCATGAGAGTCCGGTAAATCCATTAGCCCTCTATTTGTCTAAATATTCTAAAAGAAAGTTGAGCAGGCGCGGCGTTGTCTTGTCTTCTCAGCATATCTGTTATAAAGTTCAGTTTTTCATAGTTTACAAAACTCTTTAAATTAAATTTAGAAACAATTAAAATGCAAGTATTACAAGATTTTCGTCAGGCAAATAGAACGGAAGTCTATCGAAATACGTAAATAATTAAAAACATTTTAATTTCATGTCAAATAAATTGTTAAGTCAAATAAAGTGGTAAACCACTCCACAAGCCATTATCGAATCTACTGAAGAAAATTGTGATGGTGCATTTTTTCTCGAGAGTATATATTTATGACTATTTTGTTCTATACATATACACGAAATTGTTACTGGAACTGGATTGTTGAATGTTTTTGGTACCACAGATGCCGCTGAAATAGTCATAACCAAATTCCTTAGTATATTTAGCTTCTTAATTTATAATTATTCTTCTTAATTACATGATATAACTTTAGCTTCTTTTTACATGATATTTTCAATTATAGATTTATATATTATGAAATACCTATTCAAGAATTTGAGTGATCGATTCGCTCACTAACTAATTAACACTCCGTCGGTCGCACCTCTTGGAGTCTCGTGGACGGTCGCACTGGATCTATGAGATTCATTTACGAAATTCTGATATTTACCGAAAAAAACTTTTTTTTTCTTTGGGTCAGAAAAAAATTCAAATCATGTTTTTATAACTTATTAAAACTTTTACTAAAAACAAGGCTACTTTTTTAACAAAAATGTTAGGTCCCGAATTGGAGCCAAACGGTCTACTGTCCTCCGCCCATGACGAGGAATCGTCTTTCGAATCGTTTGAATCTTTGTAACGACATAGTCATTAAATATTTATATGCGGAAACCATCGGTGCTCTAAAGATCTTCAAAGTTGTTTCTTCCAGCTTTATTCTCTCCAGCAATATACAGTAAGCCAATAAAAGCCTTAATTATGATTTTATTGATAGTTCCGTTTTATTGGTAAAGCATCCCGAACCCGCGAAAAATTGTCACGAATTGTCATCATATCCAACATAGTGTCGTCGAACAAGCACAGTCATGTATCCAACAGAGTGTTTATATTTTTTGCCTTCCCTATTACACCAGGAAGTCTTGTAACCAAATTAATTTTCTCAGTTTTCTTTCTGTTGGTGAATAAAGTTTTTTTTCCAAGTTATGGTCTCAACAACTTTCTTCCCGATTTTCCTTTTGCAAATATAAAATGAGTCGTTGCCCTCTTCATCTTCAGAACGCGAATCTACATCACTCTGTTCAGAATTGAAGTCCTCTTCGTGCACCTCTATTTCTTCAGTTTCATCCATATCAGAAGCTTCTTCATCTATATCGTGACGAGGATTCTTCCGATTGGATAACGAAGTGTTTTGTGCAGGTTCATCATCGTCACTGTCGTCCAATAGAAGTGCATGGATTTTCGAAATGTCCTCTGCATTGTGAAGAAAAAATATATTTTCTGACGCCATTACGTCTCTGGGGAAAAAAAGGAAAAAATTGTCCATAAAATAAAAGAAATTTTTTGAAAAAGTACAAATTAGAAGAACGCAACGTGAATGGTCGCATTGGATCTAACAGATCCAGTGCCCATGTAACACTGAAATACTTTATACCAAAGAAAACGATTCTTCTGCGGTTAATTATACACGAAATGTGAACATATATATGAAAATGGAGAAAATTGTGTAAAAAAATGAATACTTACAAATAGTGTCGCGTGGGATTTGATAGATCTACGTGGTTCCCAGTCGAACGCCGCAGTTAGTTTAAAGATCGCAACCACACTGAATTATGTGGCTTCACTAGCCAGGAGGATAGGCGGAGGGAGGAGTTCCCACTACCCAGCTCTACTTAGATGTTTACAAAACAGAAAAACACTACTACGTGGATCTCAGAGATCCAGAGCGACTGACGGAGTGTTAACTGTAAATACGTAGTATTTAAAGTTAATATAAATATATAACATAGCAATTGCATTGCCTCCACGGTATGGTTATTTCTACTATCTTCTATAACTTTCTTTCACAGTAAAACATAAATTAACATTACTATTTGATAATAGATATTCGAAGTTATCGGCGTTTGACGAAATTCACTTTAATACTGCAACACTTCAATAGGAATTGTCCTCAACATTGCAAGGCACTACTGAGAAGAAAAATACGATAAAGGGGACGAAAAACGAATTAAAGAGTCCCTTTAAGTCGCATAACGTGCATATTCACAGTGTTGAGTTATATTAGTTTCAGTATCTACAGTCCAGAATCTCCGGAGAACAATGCCATTCTTTAATAATTGATAATTAAATTGTAATTTTTGAATTTTCATATACAATTAAATATTTATCTTGTAATTAAATATTTATCTTATTTTTTCAGTCTCATAAGTTTAACAATCCAAACTTGATCACTGAAGGGGAGGTTCTGATCAGAGCCGAAAAAATCGACTTTTTTTTGCATTTTTTGATAGCTAATTATCCGTAGAATTATATTTACAAAACGGTTTGTATGAAATTATTTTTTTTAAAAAGTTATAGCAAAAAAGTGGAACCAACTTTTTATGGGGAGGTTCTCATCAGAGCCGACCAAAAAATCGACTTTTTTTGCATTTTTTGATAGCTAATTAAAAAATTATATATATTACTAATTATAAATACGTAGAATTTATTCCCAAAACGGTTTGTACGAAATTATTTTTTTTTAAGTTATAGCGAAGAAATGGAAGTGGATTAAATTTGTTGGAGGACAAACCAAAAAAACTATGATATTTATTATTTTTTTTCAGCACTTTGAAGAGCGGAAAAAGCGCGAAAAATCTTGATGTCCGCCGTTTTTCTAATTTTTTACTTTTTGTTGGTTTTATAGGTACAATCTCCAACAAATGTAATATATTTAATAAAAATTTTTGGATTTCTGATTTGAGATAATATTTACAAGTGCTACAGTGCCGCCCACTTGGATACTTTTTTTTTGAGGCGGCATGTTTCAGCATAAATAAACAATTAGTATTATATTATTTTTTACTAAAAAAAATGTTATATATAGGTTTAAGACCTATTAAATAAGTATAAAAAATTGAGTTCTTCATTTACTTCCTTCCATGAAAAAAAATCGTCATATCTCACGAAGTAAAATTGTTTTTGTAAGTTAGAAATAGTGAGATATACGTATTTCAGTAAGTTTATGGTTGTCGTTAATATCCTAGGTCACTTGTTAATGAAATGTTAGTTCCCTGAAAATATAATACAACTGTGTTCAGTTTTTTTTTTATGAAATAGAGATTATATGTATCATATGAATACGAGTATATTAGGAATTTAATCGAATCGAATACTTCAATATAAATTTTCTAAATAATTTTAATAAATCATAATACCGAAACTATAGGTATTTATTGGTAATTTAATAACTTATAGTACAATACTTATATTAGTAATTAAATATGTGTTTTGTCATTATAAATTATACTAATTTATAATTGAGGGTTCTAAAATGCTTTTTTTTCCAATAAAAAAGAACCCAAGAAGTTGTTGCAGTTAATGTGCTAATGATAATAGTAATATTACCATTATGTCACGTGCATTCATAATCTATATTTATATGTTAATATTTATCTAAAAATATGTATTCCATTAAGTAATTTATAAATTTGTATCTATATAGCTATTAAAATGATTATATGTATTTGCTATGCAGAAATTGTGATAAAATACAAGCGTATATTTAATCATACCTGAATAAAAGGTATTTATCTTTGCCAGTTCTTTATCGCAATATGAAAAAAATTGTTCGTCAAACTTAGCAAAGTACCTCGATAATATTTCGGGCTCTACAAGTTCTGCAGAAGGCGCCTGTTCCACAGCTGCGTACAGCATAGATTTCATTTCCTAAAATTACATCAAAATAATTTTGTAAACTAACATTGATAGACTTAAAATAGCTTACTTCGTAATTGATATATTGCTTCCTCCATTCTGGAGTGATGTGAGCTGAAAGATGTTCTGCAAATTTCATTTTGTTAATTTAGGTACGGTCATCCATTCATAATAAAATAAAAATAAAAATGTTATATATAAGTAACATTGTTCGTATTCTGGCAACGTCAAAAGACGACTGACGTCGTGACGTCTTCTATAGTCTGGTTTAGGCATGCGTCGGTATAGATGGTAGTGCGCCATTAAAATCCAGGAAATTTCATGTATACAGTGTGTGGAAAAAGTGGTATTAATAATGCATATGAATACTACATAATTTGTAATTTTATCGTATCAGAAAATTATCCAAGAAAGTTTCTTTTATTTACACTGAGGGAAGATAATTGATGTAGGTACTGTGGTGTTAAACGATAAACAAAATACCCATAGGTACCGTTATGAAATAATGCAGTGACACTTGAATTATAGGCAACATTAAATTAATTTTAGTGAATTATGCCCTTGGCCTGAAAATGACTAAGAGCGTAATTCAATCATTCTTACCTACATTTTAGAGGAACGTATTCAATGGGTCTCATTACATTCCTTCTTTATCGTACATAGCTCTTTATATCAGGTCTGATTTTAATATTAGGTTTTACAGTCCGGTATATAAAATTTATTCAGTAACTACACAATGTTTTCCTCAAAGGTGCGGCAGATTAAGTGGAATGTAAGTGAATTATTGATTGATGTTAACCGCAATCCTTTTATATATTAATGATATGTATGTTAAGTGAGTATAAGTAAATTATATGTGTAGCTCGCCAGGAATAAGCACAAGTCTCAAAACTGGGATATCGGACCGCTCACGAGGTGCGCAGTAAATAATTTCTCTATTCAGTCGCATTGAGACCTTTGAAGAGTGAGTATCGATAAATATATATTGAATGTGAATGTACATAGAGTTCGATGCCTAGCCGCGGGTAAAGTGTATCTTCTATAAAGATTGATTCTACCAAAAAGCAACATTCCTCCTTAATGTATTTTTGTAAATTATACTATAAGTATTTATTTAATTAGGACTCAGTAGATACTTAATTTAATTTACATAGTATTACATTATATTTATTCTTCTATATATATATATATATATATATATATATATATATATATATATATATATATATATATATATATATATATATATATATATATCTCGTATAAACTTTGAATTTGACTTTACGTACGTTTATCGGAATCCAAGTTTTAAACGATTTTAATACGAAATTTAGGAGAAATATCAGAAAATCGGTATTGCAATTAAAACTAAAATATATTTTCGTAAAGTATTTTGTTACATTAGTAATCAATAACACAACATTATTTATTCACTGTATTTAATGTTTGATGTAGTGATCAGATAATACTTTACCCGCCTAAAGAAAATATATCTTCCCATCAGAAAACAGATAATTTTTAATTAACTGTAAACCTGTGGTTATTAATTAGATATGTATTATTCATAAATTGTATTTAATATAGATTATGTACGATTTTAATATTTATATGATTGTGATAAACTCTTTAAAATTCGCATAGCAAAATATATTGTTACAATGTTGACAGCAAATGTTCCGATCGCGATCCGAATGATCGATGGTTCGGGTGGATCGAATTTCCAAAACGACAATTTTATTCATAACTGACCTCATTGACTACTCACTGTTATAATTTTTGGTGTTCTGTGCTTTCTTACGTCTATGTCTTTATATGCTAATGCTTTTGTTTATTTGCTTTATATCTTTTATATATCATGGACATGTGTTTCTAACCTTACATTTTAAGTACTTTTTATATTTAAATAATTAAATTATTTATTATTACATTGAATTAAAAACAATATCATGTTGCATTTCAGAACAATGCCGGATCTATTAACATTTATTCGAAAGGTAAGGTTTTTATAAACAACGTCTGAAATACTTGAATACCTTTTTATTTTTTAGTACTCTGTGAAAATTAAACCAGTGGTTACAGTCGATACAGAAGTAGTAAATAATATCAATAATAATTTAATCAAGCCAAGAAAGCACCCAGGTATAATGCAACCTAAGACTGTGCAAATTCCAGATACATTAGTGAAAGCAGTTGTAAATGCTATAGAAGGTAACTTTATTGTGTAATTTAATTAACAGGAAATTGAAAAAACATAAGGGAACTATATGTTGAGTCAATCAGTTTAATAAATTTTTATTTACTCCTAACCTATAATACAGTAAAAAAATGCATTGTATGACTTCAGTAAGTTTTTTTTTTTTTACTTCTAAAGACATGTTTTTAATGCACCATTATAAAAGTGTTTCCTAAATGAAGTTTCTATATTAGAGAAGTATTTATGAAATGAATCAGCTCCATACCAACAAACAATTGTCTAATATTGTCATTTACCACTTTACAAACTTTTTTTTTCACTACAAGTCAGTAGCGCACTTTTAAAAACAAAAACAAATATATATATATATATATATATATATATATATATATATATATATATATATATATATATATATATATATATATATATATATATATATATGAAAAGAGAAAAAAATGTAATTTATATATTATGTATTTGTATTAATATAATAATTTGGTTATGTGTATGTGTGTAAATAAATGTGCACTTTTTTCCATATTTAGATTATCCAGTAAAAGCGCTACTAGCAAATAGTGAAATTTTGGCTAGACATTTACACGGAAGAGTTCCGCCTATGGAGAGGGGAGAGATAAAAGAGAAAACTGAAAAAATTGAAGAGAGAGTATTATCTAAGTTAAAAGACACTGTCGCGGCTAATGGTAAGGCAGATGAGAGAATTTTCACACAAATGGTTGAAAGTAGAGTTAAGAATATTTTACGAAAGAAAGTGTATAATTGGAAACCGATTAAATATGATACTTACAATTCCCTATTGTATTTGATGGCACGATTTACACCAGAGTATGCAGTTTTACTAAAAATATTTGGAGAAATTTCTCAAAGAGATCCTGACTTTAAACCCAGAGGATTGTTTGATTTTGGATCGGGCGTTGGTACAGCAAGTTGGCAAGTAGCTACTAAATTTTAGGTGTGCAGCTTACCTCTATTTCTTGGACAAACAAATGGTGGTAAATTATATTTCTGTATAAATCTGTGTACATTATGTATCATAGTTTGAAGAGGCAATAATTTTCAAAATTATATAAAGTAAATATCACTTGTCAATCAAATATGTGTGATATTGAATTTTTTTTTAATAAAAGCATTTTTAGTATTATTTTATATTAAAGTGTTGCAATTTAACATTGTCTATTTTCACTATGGAAAATTATGATACTATAACATACATAGTTGCTTATATATGGCTTTACCATGGATGAGCCAGCCATCCAAGTGGGTAGTTCCAGTTATAAATAAATTCTCAAACACAATAATATGGCACGAAGTAGCTTATAATATTAATGACAAATATATGCCTAAATACATATATACCAAAACTTCGTTTATCCGAGGTAATGTGGGGAGGACGTACCTTGGATAAGCAAAAACTCGGATAACATGAAATAAATAAAAAATTCGAAAGTGTTAATTTAGAATGAAATTTAATCACATATATATGTAAAAGTGAAAATCTAATGAACGTGTAGATTAATCTTTGGGGTACAAAGCATTGATAATACATAATGTGTAACTTGTCACTAACGCGGCTTAAGAAAGTTCGTAATAGAGCTCTGTTTCAACTTGCTCATTCGTTTTTTAGCTGCAATATCTCACCAATCAGAGAGCATACAAAATGTGTCTCACGCGTACAGCATAGGCATAGCGGCTCCATCTGTTTTATCCAAGTTTCATTTCAGTTAATGCAGATTGCTTGAAAAAGTCCATAGCCTCGGATAACGCGGAAACTCGGTTGATTAAAGGCCGGATGAACGAGGTGTTACTGTATACTAAAAATAGTATAAACACTTTATATATATTTGCATAAATAGGCGCTAGAAATTTATATATCTACGACTTTATACAATTAGTATATTCAAGTTGTTAGTTTTGAATAATGAAAACTAGAATATTCCTACCACTAGAAATTAACAGTCTTCAGATTAAAAAACCTATTTAACCACTATGTATTCTAATGTTTTCATTTCTGACATTTTAAAATCATTTAGGTTATTTCATTTACAGAAAAGTTATCTCTAATAAAATTATTAGGAAAAAAAAACAAGGGCAAATTATCAAGTAATTACATAATTCTGAAATAGTGGTTCTATTTATCTGTTGTTAAATACTTGAATTATGTATTATTTAATGAACTAAATTATTTTTCTTTATCATATGTATTGTATATACAAAAGAAAAGTGTGTAGCATGTATTTTAGCTCTAACCAAAATTAATTACAACAAAAATACATTATAAAACTGGCTGCCATAATAGTTACACAAGCAAAATATGATACATGATCACTAAACATTAAAAAAGTAAAAAATTGATAAACACCTTTGAAAGTAATTAGAGGTTGGCTGTAGACCTCATAATTCGAAAGCAATAGTAATTATTACTATTTTATAATAATGAATGTCAATATGAATTTAGGGCAGCCAATGTTTATTGGAAACCAGATATATTTGAATATTACAACGTAGATGCTTCACCTGAAATGAATGATTTAGCACAAATACTTCTAAAAGGTGGCAAAGGTACAGGAAATACATCTCTCAAGGGTGTTTTTTACAGACAATTTCTGCCTGCTACCAAGGTATATTGTTAACACATTATGGTATATTTTTCTCATGTATAGCTTTTAGACAACCTATGATTTGGTAGTATCTGCTTACTCTTTACTTGAGTTACCTTCGTTGGAGACCAGATTACAGACTATGTTAAATTTATGGAACAAAACAGAAAAATATCTTATAATAGTGGAGCAAGGGACAAATGCTGGTTTTAAAGTATTGATAATCACTATGTCTATATTTTTTAATACATTATTAAATTTTCAGGTTATTAATGAAGTAAGAGATTTTATTCTTAATATAAAAAAAGAATCTAATGTGGGCCATGTCTTTAGTCCTGTAAGTTGCTATTATGTTGTGTTTTCTTTTTTAACTTTTACTTGTAGTGTCCCCATGACAACACATGTCCTAGATTTTTATTAGATGATGGAACGCCTTGTAACTTTGAGGTCAATTATTATACGTTACCAATAGGACAAACGTCAGAATGCAGAAGAGAATTATACTCATACATAGTTTTAAAAAAAGGTCAGTACAAAATATATACTGTATTGAATCTGAATAGATCCTTGATTAAAAAATATTAGTTAATACTAACACAAATATTTACCCACAAAGTGATTTAAACATGTTTTTCAGAACAAAGCCAGATTTGTAAAAATTTTGCGTTTGATAGTGTTTTAAATTTTTAAAATATAAAATAAATCTTGAAATTGATCCAGCATGGCTAGCATTTTATAGATTGTTGTACCGTGTAAAGCTTTATTCAAGGTCTACGATTAATTGTAATATTGTGTTTTTGTTAATTTGTATTTCAGAATAATTTTTTTTTACAAGCTGTGTGTGTGCACAAGTTGACTGGATTAGACTCTAAGCGAGACAAATGAGAACAGCAATAATCACAATAGGATTATTTAATAAGTAAATGCCAAAATCTGTACTTCCATTGTCTGTATAGATAATATTGTGTTAAAACAATTCTTTTGATGATTTCTTCTTAACTTATGTATTGAAATTAAATAGAATTACTTCACTTGTAAACAAGTTTTTACTTGACAAAATATTAGATTGATTGCATATCATAAATAGTTAAAAAAATACCTTATAACCAGTGCCACATTGTTTTAAATTATTTTGTTTTTACATAAACGTATGTATATACATATCTACATACATTTAAACTTGTATATGTATACGTTATGGCATTGTATTCACAAAAAACTTAAGGATTTAAAAAATAGTTTTAATGTTATCAAATTATTCTAATAAGTTCAAATATTTTTAGCTGAAAAGTGTATTCAGAAATAAACCAATAGATGTATATATCAGATATATATTTAAAAAAATATATACCTATTGTAAGTAATGCAATTTCGCATCCAAATTTTTTAAATTTATCTTTTATGTGTACAGTATCTACATTTCTACATACAGTATCTAACTTAGGTTCATGCATAAAGTTGCAGTTCATAAATAGATTATAGTACAGTATATATTATACAGATTATATGTTTTACATTCCCAGTTATTTTAATAGAATACATATTTCTCTAGTATCCCATTAGTTTGTAAACCAATTAGAGAAATTGCTTTATAAAGTTGTGTTGTAATTAGCCTATTTTTATATTAGTATTATTTATATAATTTTCTTCTGGCGTTTCCATGTAAATTCTTTGGCTGTACATGAGTAGATAGTTGTCTTTAAGGGTTCTTGTTGTGATAACCAATTTAATAATTTCAAAAAAAGATTGTATAGTTGTTTCAGCGAGTAATGTTCACCATAGTGATGTAATATTGGCATAATTAAAATAATCGTAACTATGTAACAGATCTGTAGACAAACACTTATACATATACATCCATTTTAATCTGAATTTTTTTTAATAGTGGAAAACTGTCATAACACTATTGTTTTTTGTACCCCTCTGTGTGTGTACCGCAGTCACTATGTGCACAGACTACTAACAAGAAAGGATTTTGTAATTTTTCTATTGCCTCCACTAGTCCCTTAAAAATTGTGATGAAATGGTTTGTAAATATGCTCATTGATTATGTAGTAAAATACACGTCTACATAATTAAATCAAATATAAATTCAGCCCTCGGTCTTAGGCCACTTTTTTATATTAGTACTGTGCACTGTTAACATGTCTTTTACAATCTGTTTTGTCACAGCGTAACAAAGGTTTATCTTATCGCAAACTAGATATATTATTTTCGGACCATCTTATTTTGTCTAAATTTTCATATAAACTTATTTACGGATCAACAAGTGATAGTTTTTTACCCTTGCATGAATTTGACATAATGCAATGCAAAAACAATTGTATCAAAATGCACAGTGCACCACTTACTGTGTTCAGAGAGCTGATTTACTGACATCACCACATGTGCAATACACCAACAATCAAACAAATAAATTCTTGGAGTTTTATTTTTATTGCAATTATAAGTTCAATGGATAATTTAATGATTGTTGTACTACTAATATAAACAATACGATATAGACAAGTTGTAACATCTTTCAAATTTAGGGAGTAAACCCATAAAAAAAAGTATTACCGTCTGTGCAACTTATACAATACAGTACTATATATTTCACATTTTCTTTTTTAACTTGTGGGTGTTTTAGGTAAACGAAGTGATACTGATCTTAAGTGGCCACGAATTGTAAGACCTGCTCTTGTAAGGTCAAAGCATACAGTTTGTCGGGTATGTACAGCCAATGGGAAACTTGCTGAAATTATATTCACAGCTAGTAAACATGGCAAGTAAGTAACGTGATATGTATCTCACTTGACTTGTTTTGAAAAAAGAACTAAATAATGGTATACTTTATAATATACTAGTGGTGTAATATTATATTTACATTTATATGTATAGTTTATTTCATCTTTATTTGCCAAATAAAAAATTCCAAACGGCTCTTATCTCATACCATGGCTTGTTTTTATGGCTAGACTCAGGTACACTGTTCCACTTATCGGCAAGATAAGTTTTTTATTTGGCAAATAGCGATGAAATGAGTAGTAAGTACAATTATTTATATTTTCAGGATAACCTATCATTGTGCAAGGGCATCCCAATGGGGCGATTTGCTTCCAGTACAGCTCAATTGTGAAAGTGAAACAATCCAAAGCGATAATACTACTGATGAAAGTAATAAATGCAGTATATAAGAAAACTATTTATTTTATTAACTTTATACCTTATTTTACATTAATAATTTCAGGAAACAGTAGTTGATAAAACTGAAGATTTTGCTTACTATGAATGATTAAAAAAGCTGATTAATACCTGAACCACAGATTACAAAAGATCATAATAAATAGTTTAATGACTAACAAGTGTACAATAAAACAAGTAAATAATTTTATAAGATTATTAAAATATATAAAAATAATCTATAATGAATTTTCATTAGAATTTTCCTTATTCTCTTGACTTCTGTATTTATTTCTATGAAATTTAGGTGATATAGGCTCAGTAACTTTGCCAGATGGCTGTATCTTTACTTCTTTATATTTCTTTATTGGTTGTGCCTTATATTCAGCTTCTCTACGAATTCTTGCTACTTCTTCCTCTTCATTTCGTAATCTCAATTCTTCTTCCAACTGTTTTGCCAAAGCAATTCTTTCTTCTTTTTCCCTTTTCAATTGTTCGAATTCTTCTCTTTCTTTGGCCCTCACTTCTGTATTCAACTGAAACTCTGTTATTTCAATTAGATGCCGTTCCTCTTTTTTTGGCTCAAATGGTTTCTTGTAGAGGACAGTTGGTGGCCTAGCTTTAAATTGGTTCAATATGTTTTCATCGCTCTTCTACAAAATAAAAATCATTAGTGTTAAATTGATTTTTAAAATAACTCAGCACAGAAATGTTTAACGCTATCTAAGTTGAGAATCAGAAAGATGAAATACATTTTATGTGTAACTTTAAGGGATGTTTATAAATCATATTTAAAATATAATTATATACAGAATCCTTAAGAAATGTATAATGTATAATATTTTAAAAATAACTGATGTGATAAATATATATTAGTCTTTTTTTTCCAATTTTATGACTTTGAAGTTGAGGTGTTAATTACATATATGTTAGTTTTATAAATATCAGGCAAATATATAAATTTAACTGAGCAGTCTTGTAATTTATAGTTATTAATTACATAGCTTGATATAAGTTGTTTTCAGTGGCGGCTTGTGAACGTAGGAAGGTGAGAAACCATTACGTCACTAATAACAGTGAATAAGAAATTTTGTTTAGTTAGTTTGTTGCTTTGACAACTAGTTTTAATTACCTATAATCATAATTCCAATGTCGATAATTAGCAATCACTATTTAATGTCTTAATATAATATTACAAAAATATCAAATTGTTATAATTTGGCACACACGATTGATAAAAAAATGGATAATATACATTTAAATATAGCACTATGTTTGAAATTAAAATATGTATTCACGTTTCTTTATTGCATCTAGGGCCAATGTAAATATTCTAAGGATGAACGAAAAGCAAACCTTATATCAGTTTAAGACAGTAGGATTACATATTTGTAGCCTCTTTAGGTAGTTTCACATTTGCTTCTAACGAATTAGACACTAGATTATAGATAGCTGGAGATAGCTAGTAACTGTATCGACATATATGCACACAAATATAATTTGCATCAATGGTCCGGTGATGACACACTCCAGCGTTGGCTGGTGATGGAACGGTCTAGTGGAAGTTGTCTGATAGAAATTGACGCAAATTATATTTGTTGGCATGTGTCGATACGGTTATGGTCCTAGTATGGTATGATGTAGTTGGCACATGCCTTAAACAATTGCTTCGTGTATTGTAAAAGGTGCATCTACTACACTACTTTTAAGTAAATGTTAATGACTACTTAAAGCTTAACTGTGATAAACGGGGTGTCTCTTACATCTTATAGCTGTAGTTAGAAGAGATTTTTATATTTAGGCAGTTTATATTGAAAAAAAAAAAAAAAAGAAATAACGAATCAAATAAGAACCTGTAATGGTAGCATAGAATTATTTACAAAACTCGTTTATCATTTTCTATATATCATCTTTTGTATGATAATTGTATGTTAATAACTATATATTAAAGACTATAGTCCTTCAACACAAAGCCACAAAAACAGACGAGACGAAGAAGGACTGAAAACGTATAAGGCAATAAAGTGGGAAATCATTAGAAAATGTAGAAAAGCGAAAGAACAATGGATAGAGGAGAAATGCAAAGAAGTAGAAGATAAGTTGCAAGTAGGTAAGACCGATGAGGCTTACAAAATAATTAAGAGGAACTTCAGGGATGTAGGAACAATAAGTAGAAATGTTAGGAGTCAATCGGGGGACATACTGATAGGAAGAGAGGAGAAAGCGGATAGATGGAAGCAGTACTTAGGAAATTTATACGAGGGTCAGGAATTAGGAGAGATATTAGAGGAAGAATCTAGCATCGATAGGGAAGATGTAGGAAAACCTATATTGAGAGAGGAATTTGAAATAGCACTAAGGGGGCTAAAGAATAATAGAGCGCCGGGTGTAGATAAAATACAGGCGGAAATTTTGAAATGTGCGGGACAGAAAGTAGTAAATAGGATGTTTGAACTGGTAAAATACATATACGAAACGGGCGAGATGCCGGAGGATTATAAGAGGAACATTATCGTTACTATACCGAAAAAGAGAGGAGCCGACAAATGCGAGAACTTTAGAACGATTAGCCTAACTTCCCATGCGTCAAAAATCCTAACTAGAATAGTGCAGAAGAGGATGGAAAATAGAGCGGAGGAAATACTAGGAGAAGACCAATTCGGGTTTAGGCGAAATAGGGGAACTCGCGAAGCTATTCTGGCGCTAAGAGTAATGTTAGAGAAAACAATAGAAAAAGGAAAGAACGCTTATATAGGATTTGTAGATTTAGAAAAAGCTTTTGATAACGTAAGATGGGAAAAAATGTTCGAGATACTAAAGAGCGCGGGAATGAAGTATAGAGATAGGAGAGTAGTACACAATCTATACATAGAGCAAACTGCTGTTATAGAAGTAGAAGGGGAAGAAAGGGAAGTAGGTATTAGGAAAGGAGTAAGACAAGGATCACCACTAATTTTTAATCTGTACATCGAAGAGGCGATTAATGTGGTAAAAGATAGAGTAGATTTCGGGATTAAAGTACAGGGACAGAAACTAAAAATGCTGAGATTCGCGGATGATATAGCAGTATTAGCATCTAGTAAGGAGGAACTAGAATCAGCATTGAACGAAATGGAGGCAGTGTTGACAGAGGAATACGGAATGAGGGTGAATAAAAACAAAACTAAAGTGTTAGTGTGCAGAGGGCGCGAGAGCAGAGCAAAAACGAAAGTACAAATTAATAATGAAAGATTGGAGGAAGTTAAAGACTTCACTTATTTAGGAAGTAAAATAAATTGGGATGGAAGAAGCGATAAAGACATAAAACAAAGAATAGCGCAGGGTCGAGTAGCTTTTAACAAAAAGAAAGCACTTTTATGCTCGGGGGTAATAAACTTAGAAACAAGGAAGAGATTTTTGAAAACATATGTATGGAGCACGGCACTTTACGGCTGCGAAACCTGGACGGTAGGGGAAGCAAGTAGGAAGAAATTAGAAGCTTTTGAGATGTGGTGTTACCGAAGAATGATGAAAATACCATGGACTGATAGGGTTAGAAACGAAGAAGTATTGGAGAAAGTCGGCGAGAAAAGGAGTATGTGGAAAAACTTAAAGAAGAGAAGAGATAGAATGGTAGGCCACTTGCTGAGACATGGGGGAATAGTCTGCGATATTTTGGAGGCAGAAATAGGAGTGAAGAAAGGCAGAGGTAGGCCTAGATTAGACTACTGCTCGCAAATAGTAAGGGATGTAGGTTGTAGCACAATTAGCGAAATGCGTAGGTTAGCACAAGATAGGAGAAGCTGGAGGTTAGCGTCCAACCAGTCTTAGGACTGATGACCTAATGATGATATAGTCCTTCATGGTGATATAAATAAATCTTTAATATATCGATAATTATGGAAATAACATAAATTCTAGCCAACGCTTTATTAGTATGTGGCGTATGAAATTTCAATGATGTACAGTGCAAATTAAATTATTTTGTTGGAGCATTTGTTATTTTTAAACAAACATATTTCGTTGAAATTGGGGTACACTTATAAATTTAACATAAATGATAAAATAATGTTCTAAATGCCAAAATCATATTTTGATTGTCAAGTTGTAAAATCGACAAACAAACTGATTCCAATCTTTACATATCAAATATTTTGTTAACTAAAATTGCTCCATTTAAAAAGACCTCATTGAAGTTTTTGGCTGAGCTGTCTGGTTCAATTGTATATCAATCCAGTTTAAAATAAAGAAAATTTGTACTTTAGGTTTTAGTCATGAGCATGCTAAATCATAAATGTCATCTGATCTCCTGGAATTTAATACATTTATTTGCTGATATAGTAGTTTATTTTGTATAGTTGCTATGTGATTGATAATTTTTTTTTTTTTTTAATCAAAACAGGTGAAGAACAATGGATATGTTAATTGTATTTCTTTAAACTTTAGAAAACAATGAAAATTAAATATGATACAAACATTTTTGCCATTTTATTCTGAACTTTTCAGCAGTAGAATCTTGATATTGCCCAACTATATTCAATGGTGTGAGGTTGGTTCTATAGATCTGTCTGCTTAATATTGCTCTACCGATTGTCTAATGACTTGATTAGTGATAATAAATTTATGATTTAAATATCAAATAACAAAAATCATCATAACAAAAAGTATACATTAAACGGAGCCCTTATTGTAATTAAGACAATCTCAAACATGTCTGTAATAATATGAAGATGAATATCATCTGTAGAAAATCTCCAGAATAATATCCATCTCAAACTAATGCGTTTGTGATTGCTCCTCTTATAGAATTAATACATCAGTTACTCCCTAAAAAATAATATCCATCTCAAACTAATGCGTTTGTGATTGCTACTCCTATAGAATTATTATACATCAGTTTAAGCATAATGTTGAGGCTCGTTTATCAAATCTCCTACATCAGCTAAAGCAGTTTGAGTTGTGAGATGTTATAGGTGTAATATTTTTTAATTTTAAACCTATTTTGGTTTACAATTTGTATGTTCAATTTTTTGTTATTTTCAATAAACTAAATGTTATTTTAAAATATCCTTAGAATAGTATAGGAAAATATATTAACTTTAATTTTGCTTCTTCAACGTGGAAAATTAAAATATGTTTTATGGTTACATAAAAATAAATTATATAAATTGAAGTACATATATAATATACATGTTATATGGATGGAGTAAAACATTTATGGACAAACACATATTGCTGACGCAACATGAACAGAGTTTATTACAAATTTTCATAGTACCCTCTCCTAATTCTACTTTTCGAAAAATAATATCCAGAATTTTTCAGGGTAATATTTGTAGTGTTTCAATTGATATTTAAAAAACTGTTAGTCAAAATTGCTTTTAAAAAGTTCTTTATAACTATGTACTTGTTTGTTTTTTTTTTAAATACACTGAAATATATTTGAGTAATATGATATATTACATAAGCAATTTTTATTTATAAACTTAATAGTATAGAAGTAGATAGAATATGTGATGTTTAATTTTTAAGACACACGGGTGTGTGGGTGGTTGAATTATTTAAAAAATTGATGAATTGCATAATGTAAAAAAATGTTGCCATTTTGAATAGATTGGCAATATCAAAAACTAAATTTCTGGTCATTCACAATTATAAAAATATAGAAAAACTACAACACTTACTGTCAGGCCGGTTGTCCGCATACCACTGGATGAGTCAGATCTGTGTAAACTGGAATTCTTAACGGGATTCAGTATAGTTTTTGGAATAGGTCGAGCATGAAATTCTCTTGCTTTCTTTTCTTCCTCCAAAACTTTTTTTATCTTCTCCTCCTTTGCTCGTTGCAAATGCTGATCACGATGTTCAAAACTAAATGGCACGGGAACCGTTCTTAAGGGTTTAAAGGTAGATTTACTTTCCTCTTGCTGCTCTTGTTTAACTAATTCTTTTGTGTATCGTTTCATAAATGTTGGTGTTTGGGGCTTTGTACAAGTTTTTTTAATTTCCTTTAATTTTGGTGCCTCATGGAGGGTTCTTGGAACAGGTTTGGCGTGGAACTCATATGATTCTTTTTTGGGCGACTGCGCAATCTACGATACATATAATTTATTTAAAATAAATGAAATGATACAGTATTTAAGTAAACATGATTTATCTCAAATTTCTTACCTTTTTCGGCATAGTTGTAATTTTAAATGGCTCTGGAACTGTTGGAGGTTTCTTTTCCACAGGTATAATTGGCTTTAATGGCCCTTGCAATATCCTTTTATTTAATGGATTGGCCTTTATTTTAAACCTACAAATATATCCACACAAATTTTTGTTATCATTATAAGATGGTAGTAGCTATCTAATGTTTTATAATATAATTGCGTATTTTAGAATTTGTTTAAAATTTACATCATTTGTAAATACTGTACCCTATACATTTTTAAATATATGTATGACCTATATATTTAACCCATATTGTGTGTGCCCCACCTATCCATGTCGTAAAAGCGGCAGTCGATAGTAAACAGTCGTCGCAAGCGGACGTTGAAATTTTCCCAGTGACTAACTGGCACTAGTGTGCCTGTTACAGCTGTGGAATCGGTGTCTGTTCGAAATTATAGTTTTCAATATTTCTAGCTATGGGATATAATAGAAACCCAATATTTACCAGTGTAAGTAGTTTTTCAACCAAATTATTGTTATTTACACATTTTTTCATACTTATAATAAGTTTTATAAAATGTTATCCCTTATGATTTTTTTTTGTATTTTTTGCGATTTATTGTGTTCCGATTATTTTTGTTTTCGTTTATTATAGGATGGCTGAAGCAGGCCCGAATCGGCATAACTTTCGGAGCAGCTGAACTATTATACCAACTTCGAATGAATCAAATGACGAAAGCAGTAATATTTCTGATTCTGATGAGGAATTCCTCGTTTTTGAGCACGAGAAGACGGACAATGAGGATTTGGAGTTGGTTGCAGAAGATGTTGAGGGGCAAGAAGTATCACAAGAGTCTCCCACTTTGGACTCCGATTTCAATGAATGTGCAACGAACACTGTGCCGGAATATGCGTGTCACGCGTCATTGGTGACGAATAATATTAAGAGCATAGTACTTATGTTTAAGTCGTTTTTGCAATGAATTTTCATTAATAAATAATTTTTGCAAATAAAAATACACAAGGATTTTGTTTCATTTGTTTCAAAATACCGTTACTTTAACCATCATTGAAAAACATTTAATGGTTGTTTTGAGTAACACGTCAATTTGTTTATTCAAAATTACTAATTTTTCATCAAAAATTGCTATTCTCATTGAATTCCTCTTTCGATTTCCTTCAAATTTCATATATAATAAAGCTATTTTCATAAAATCTGTAGAAAGATATTAATGGTGAAAGTTTTACGGTGCCAATTCGGCTCTAGTGTGCCCGTCCTGTATTGAGGAATGAAGTGTGTCTTACATGGGTTAAGATTAATTAAGCTGTGATATATTTAAGATTAAATATATGTAAGACATTATATACCTTTCAAATGTCATGTAAACAACTGATTGTATAAGGTATGAAATATAAATAGATGAGAACATATATATCTATTGTATTCAGTTTCTATTTAATATTAAATTAATATCTATTAATTATTTACTGAAAGTACATACTTTTGGGCCTCTTCATATTCTAATTGTTCTTGCTTCTCTCTAGATATTGCATTAATTGGTCGATGTCTCTGTTTTGTCAACAGGGCAGGTGATTGCGGAATAGTTTTTGCTAGTTTAATAATGGCAGCTGTATATTCCTGTTTAGGTTTTGTTCGAAAACGTGCTGGAGTCCCACTTTGAAATTTTCTCACAGCCTCTGCCATACTGATATAACCAGTTTGATCCAAATTTTGTGCTGATCCATATCGTTTTGGTTGAGCTAATTTATTTATATTTTCCTTTAAAATAAAAAAGCATTAAGTAAATCTTCCCATATAAACTAAAGTAAATGCTCAATATTAAATGGTGTTATATTATTACTGATTCTTTACTATAATAAAGAAAAGAATGATGTCTAATATCATTCATATCAATTTAATATCTTCCCCTAGAGTAATTTTTATAATAGTGTCAAAGTAACACTAATTTTTATGATTTTTATTTTTATACAAACCATTGTCGTGTAATATATAATTGGAAAACTATGCATAAAACATATTCCATATTGTTTGAATATTTGGTAATTGTATACAAGAAGTGTTCCTGGGCAAATGCTTACGAAAATTTTCCTACCCCCTATTTTCGAGGGTGTTGGAGACGAATCTGGCTTCAGTTTTATCCGCTCGGATACGGTTTTCGAGAAAATGGATTTTCCACTTTTCCGTAATACATGCCACTTTCCTTATCAAATAATTTTCACTTCACACTACGTAGGTAGGTTATATTAATACCAATAGATACTACAACACTTCCTTTACACATATCATATATTAAACCGTCATAAAACCTATTAGAAACTTTCGATGTTTAGTTACTTCAAATGTATACAATGAATTGCAGTTGGCGTCGTCCATTGTAATTTGTACGCCCTCCGTGTCGTTTGATGAAACTACATACATACAGAGAGGCTCCAAAAGCTAACTCTGAATATTAACAACTAAATATCTGTTATTTTGAAGGATACTAACCTAACCTAACCATAATAAGTAGACAGTCAGGTTAGGTTAGGTTAGGTTAGTATCCTTCAAAATAACAGCGTATTTAGTTGTCAATATTCAAAGTTAGCTTTTGGAGCCTCTCTGTATGTATGTAGTTTCATCGAACGACACGGAGGGCGTACGAATTAAAATTGACGACGCCAACTGCCTGTCATTGTACACATTTGAAGTAACTAAACATCGAAAGTTTCTAATAGGTTTTATGACGGTTGAATATATGATGTGTAAAGGAAGTGTCGTAGTATCTATTGGTATTAATATTAGCTATCTATGTAGTGTGAAGTGAAAGTTATTTGATAGAAAAAATGGCCTCATGCGGAAAAGTGGAAAATTCATTTTCTCGAAAACCGTGTCCGAGCGGATAAAACTGAAGCCAGATTCGTATCCAGCACCCTCGAAAATAGGGGGGAAGGAAAATTTCGTAAGCATTTGTCCAGGAACACTTCTTGTATACAATTACCGAATATTTTTTAAATAAAAATATATATGTAAAATAGTATACTGAATTCTAAAAAGTAATAAAAATAACTTACCCTTGAAGCAGCTCTAGTTAAGCGGGAAGCACTTGAACGAGAAGGACATGCCTTATCTTTATTCAATGAAATATTAGAATTACCTTTCTTCAAATTATTCACAGACTTATTTTTTGCATCATATTTTGCTGAATCAGACAATTGTAATGTCACTGTGTTGCTGTTAAAAAATAAAAAGACAAGAAAAATTAATAACACTAATAAAAACTTTGTTTTAAAAAATGACTATTACATTTACAGCTCAAAGAAATTTAGGTTATAATTTTTATAACAAAACTATTTTATTTTATAAAACTCAAAGAATAAAACACATTTAAATGCAAAAAAATGAAAATTGGCGAGTATCGCATATATTTGGTTCTTTACCTTACATTTGTTTCATCATGACATCTCAAATTAGATTCTGTTTTATATACTGGACACAAATTTCCAACACTCATTGACCGTCTCAACTTCTCCCTACCTGTTGTTCCACCTTCGACATGTATATCTAGAAATTATAGTGCATTATTTGATCTGTATATTGTTTAGATTAATAATGTACCTGGTGATAAACTTAGTGGAGATAGTTCTACAGATTCCCCTTCCTGTTTTATTTCTTCGGAATACCTATATGTTATAGATGTATCTAAGATGATATCGGGTTTGTCTACTGTATCGTCAAGTTGTATACATTCTTGAATTTCTTCGCTGTCTCGATACTTTAAGGGATCTTCCAACGTGCGATTTTCGTGATCTGTTTCTGTCATAAAATAAAAAAAAACACATAAAACGAGAAAATGATAAATATGAGAATAGTTACCAAAATAAGTATCTGTGTCTTCTTCCTTATGCAGGTCTTTACTGAAGTCAAAAAACTGAGGGGCATTGTAGGAATCAAAACTTTCTGACATTGTTACAAATTTATACAATAACTTTAATTCAACAATCAATAAATATAATAATAAGTACTTCCCACAGAACAAACTATAAACTCAACATTTCATTATTCGACACTACTGACGGTTAAATATCAAATTTTAAACTACGATAACGCAGGCGCATTAAATGTCATATTAGTCATTCATGAACTTTACGGGCCACAGAACATCTACATTGTATTATATATTCCTATAACATCAAACTTGTTTTTTACCACAGGAGATAGCGGGACGCGATCCGAATGAACTGTTAATGTATCGTCACATAGGACACGAATTAAATAAAGTTGAACATTGCGATGATTCTAATGGAGGTAATTATACAGAAGTGATAAAGTCTTGAAAAATTTTGCTTATCCCCCTATTTTCGAGGGTGCTGAACACGAATCTGTTTTAGTTTCACCGCTCTGACACAGTTTTCGAGAAAATGGATTTTCCACTTTTCCGCACGAGAGCCATTTTTTCTTATCAAATAACTTTCATTTCACACTACGTAGATGGCTAATGTTAATACGAATAGATGCTACAACACTTCCTTTATACATATATATGTATTGTTTATAATGTGTTTTTGCTTTCTCATCTTTCTTCTTCGTCGACTGCTTTGCCTCCAAGGACGTCATAGCTGTCCTGTTTAGGACATGTTTGAGCAATTATAAATTCTGACCTAAAAGTAACTGGTCCGATGGAATCAGGGTTGGATGTTACTCGAGTACAAGGACTCGAAAATTATACTCTAGTAGTTGATGTACTCAAAAATGTACTCTAAATTGTTTTAAGAGTAACACGGCATTAACAAAAACCATGTATGTAGGTATATTCTCGCGTATTACCAATTCTAATAAGAATTCAGTAGTTGTGATACAGTTGAAAAAAAAAAAGAAGCGCATAATTAGCTACAGCTTGCAGATGTAATTACTGAATATTGAACACCGAATTATTATACAGAGAGGTAAATAAGAAAATTAGTAATTTATGGTTAAGCACTTATTTGTGTTATGTACTTTGTATATACCTGTAAACATTTACGATATCGATGTGTATGATTCATTAAATATTCTGTTACCAGTTGAAACTATTCCTTAAATATTATTAAAAACATTTAGTAATTAAAAAGAGTAGAGTTGAACATCTTCTTCTGAGTCATCCAGCTCCTTTGAGATGACTTACTGAGTCAAATGTTTGAGTTTCTTATACGAGGCTTGAATGACGTTGATTATTGAGGCATCTGCTGTAATTATTGGAGTTTCTTCTTTCTTGTACTTATATTACTTCTCATATAATTATTATAATAAAACAGTTATTTCAGTGTAGCTTCTGTAGAGTCAACTTTGATATTAGACTAGCAATATGTTCAATGGTTTTGTCAAGTTTTGTTGAAAAAAAAAGAAAAAATTTTCCACAAACACCGAAAGATTATACACCGCTCGACTAATTTTTGTCCAACTAAGTTATTTTTAGGCATCTCCCAAAGATGCCAATGTAGTTTGCGAAATGCGCGTTGTACCATGTATAATATATTTTCTCGCCTTGGCTTTTACGGGAGCGAGGTAGCTATGTGATATTTCTTCATCTAACCTCTGACATTCATACCGACACACACATGGACACACTTAGTTGACTTATGTGGGAATCGAACCCACATCTGCATTACTCTTAGCAATTGATCATTAAAACGGATTAATCCAGGTCACTTGGAAACGTTTAGTTAGAAATTAAGCAGTATTTAAATATAACTACACAGGTTTACAAAATCCAGTGTGATACTTAATATCTTAAGTTTACAGGTGAGGTTGCGCGAACTCTGCATGCATTCAAAGTAGAATTCTGATAGGATTTTGCAATTAATCGTTAAATAATATCTTCATATATTTTAACTGTTATTTTATATATTTTAACTGCTATTTATAAATGAGGCGTCCGGTTTCAAAAATCCAAGTCCTAAAAAAAAACCGGTAACAGTGGCGCTGCTATCTGCCCATATTATGTATGATTTTTAATTATATCTGTCGCAAATGTGTCTACATCCATTCAAAACTAAATTACGAAATCCAGCAACGGTAACAAAATCTATATCAGTCCTTTGTAAATACTGTTTCAAAACTCTTTCGTTCCGTTCTATTTATATGGGTATCAAAGCTTCTTACATCCAATAGTATTCTAACATTTTAGCGTCGCGTGTGATCAAAACTGCTTCAATTACTTTCTGTGTTTCTAACAGCTGCTTCAGATGCTGAACTGAAGACAGAATTAGTCTGCAAACTACGAGTTCACAAGCTTAAGGCCAAAGCCTTTTATGACATGCTCAAAGACCCAGAGAAAAATTGTGTTAAACTAAGTTTTGATTGTCAAAAGAACCTTGTGCTTCCTCACGTTCCAGATCAATCAGCATATTATTTAAGACAATTTTATTGGTACAACTTTACCATATGTGAGGACCATTCTAAATCAAAACAGACACAAGATAGTATTACTGCGTACACATGGTCTGAAAACATAGGAGACAAGGGATCTAATGAAATAGTATCGATGGTAAATCCAAGAAGACTAGAGAGTAAGGAGACATAGCTCCTCAAAAAATCAGTGGTGGGGGTGGCACGAAAAACGTCGGCAATATGGCAGGCTCGCGTAGAAGCGCGCGGGATCTGCGCATGCCGTTTGTCCTTGTCTATCGAGGTTTCTCTCTCACACTATCAAAATGTCGGGTTCCATTGCGCCACAATCAGAGCTTTTGCAGGAACAATTTGCAACGCACCAGTATCTCGATGCTTTTGAGATATTCAACAGAAAAACTGGAAACTGTCAAAACACAGAAAACAAAAATAACCTCGTTCGATTCTACTCAATGACCGCCATAATGAAGCACACCACGTGATCACAATGCGGACGCTTTTCGTGCTACCCCCACCACTCGACTTATGTCTCCTGTCCTCTAGTATTCTTGGGCTAATCATAAATTGTCCGCACTAAATCTGACAGACCTACCTGTATTAAGCTTTTTTGCGGTGGATGCCCCGGGCAAAATAAAAACTCTATTATGATTGGAATGTTTATGCATTGCAATATCGTGCAATATTATCAGATCATGCAACTGTACTTGATCTCGAAAAAGATTATGATGTATTTGATTGGAAAAACACTATTGATGGGTGTGTGAAGTCAATGGCATTTTAAGTTTTTAGCTGCCAAAAGAATATCAATTAAGAATAAACTCCAGCAAGGAGGTAACAGTGTTGTTGTTAAAGGAGTGGTCAACTACGGGTCGGATTTTCGTACTTACAAATCGGTACTAAAAACAGGGAATAGCTGCAGTGTAATCAAGCCTGGGCCTTTACCAAAGATACATTCTCTTAAAGCAGCTAAAATACAAAATGTAGATGTCCTTTCAAAGATGCATTTCGGGCTGAACTGGAGGATTATTCCCAATGAAAATTTAATATTATACAAACATATTATTGATAATAGTAATGCTGTTGACCAGGCAGAAAACGCAGATCATGAAGAAGCCGTTGAGACTTTTGAAATAGAAGAAGATGGGCTTAGAATTTAGTTTTTATGTATTATATGAATAAAATACAATCGTAAGAAAAAATCTCATCTTAATTAATAAGAAAACCTTACTATTTTAACAGTGATAGTTTCATACCTAATTAAATCCGTTGTTTGGTTATAAAACTCTTTAAATTCGAACTTGTTATTAACATATTACCTTTTTTTACGGTCTAATATATTTAGACCTTATCCTCACATAATCAAATATAAAAAATTCATTTCATATATATATAACAAATTATACGGTTTTTGGATTTTCTGTAAAAATGCTTACCTAGGATGTAAAGAACTTTGAAACCGGACGCCTCAAATATTTCAATAAGGTTTAATTTTATTAGACTTGCCTATATAAGCCTTCCCCAAAATTTTCATTATTATGAAGACAGTTATTTTATTAGAGTTCTACTCGTACATAATATTATTCTAAACTCAAGAACTACAACCATCAAAATATTCTGTTGTAATAACATTCTCGGAATTATGTACAGTGGTTTAATAAACTAATGAATGAATTTGTTAAAAATTCAAGGAATAACTTAAGACAAACTCTCGAACACGTCAAATATGATTTTTACTTGCACATTTCTTAAAATATAATTAATATATATGGAATGATTCATATAGGAGGTATCGACGAGATCTCGCTTTTTTAATAGCAATTTTTTTATTACAGAATGTGAAAAGATGCATCTTTTATATAGGCTACGGTAATAGTTAAATTATCGTGAGTATAGATTAGATAAAAAAAGAAAAATAATAAAAATGATTTTGTAATTTGATAATACTAAATTGAATAGTTATTTAAAAAATCAACTAAAGTAGTGTTTTTCAACCTGTGGGTCGCGACCCCCTGGGGGGTCGCGAGAGGTCGAGAGAACTAGGTACTTCAGTAAAAAAATCAATGAATTTTAAAAAGATAGATATATTAAGAAATAGTTAACAAAAGGATACTCGTAATGTTATTCATACAAACAAATTAACAAAAAATAAAATCTTCGACTACTCGTTCACTTTAATGTGAAGGTTGCGCTTGTTTTTGTTCAATCAATTTATCCCATCGTGGATCCGTTCTTGCAACATTAGGTGTTAAATCGTTTTCCAAATTTAAGCGATTTCTTTGTGTACTTTTTATTTGGGCCATTGATGATAATGTCAACTCGCACAAGTATGAGGTAGCAAATGGAATCAAACACTTCAAAGCCTCAGTTGTTAATTCCGGGCATTCTGTTTTTCTTGTTAACCAAAAGGTATCCAAATTTTCAGACTTGAATTCCAAGTGCAACATCCCATCGGCATATAATTCCAGCAGATTCTTTTTGAGCTTAGTTGCTAAATTTGCCTCATTTATAGCTGCATTTAAAAACGGATTTAAGATCCATCTTTGCCCAGTGTTATCCGATGATATCTCTTGCACTGAGAAGTAATGACACAATTCTTTCTTCAAATTATCTAACACCATTTTCATACCAGATATATATGAATTGATGTTTATCTCACTTTCGACTTCTTCAATGAAAGACAGTGTCGACGAAAATGAATCAAAGTTGTTTTGATTTATAGACGATGACCACAATTCAATTTTTTTTGTAAAGCCGTGGAGTTTGTCTTTTGCTGTGATGACATTTTCATCCCGCCCTTGAAGACTTTTAGTGAAGTTATTTAAATGCTCAAATAAGTCAGAAAGAAAAGCTAATTTCAAAAGGAATTCCGGATCAGAAATCAATTACGAGTAATCTGACTTGGTTTGCTGTAAATATACTAAAAGTTCAGCGTGAAGTTCCATAACTTTGGTCAGTACTTTGCCTTTTGATAACAACCTTACCTCTGTATGGTACAGCAAATTTCGATGGAGAGCCCCCATATCTTCACAAATGATTCGAAACAATCGAGTCTGCAACGCTTTTTCTTTAATCGAATTTACAATTTTAATAATAATATTTAGAACTTGACTGTATTCTTGTGGCAAGATTTTGGCTGCAAGAGCTTGGCGATGGAGAAAGCAATGCGTTTGGCATCTGTTCTTTCAGTCTACCAATAAATCCACTCTTCCTACCAATCAAGCCTTGCTCCGTCACTACAAATAGCAATGCATTTTTGTGCCCAATCGATATTCATATCTTGCGTAGCTTCAAGGAACATGTCATGCAAGCACTGACCTGTAGTATTTGTGGGAAGTGCCTTGCAAAATAGTATTTCTTCCATTAATTTTTCATCGGATTCAAAACGCACAAAAGCTACAAACTGCGCACAATCCGCAATATCCGTTGATTCATCCAATTGCAAGAACACAAAAGAACTTTTCTTTATTCTTTCTGATTTGATCACGAACTTCAGTCGCCATATCGCTTATCCTGCGTTGAATGGTATTGTCAGAGAGAGGTATACTTTTGAGCTTTTCGACCTCTTGTTTGCCAAACATAATCTCTGCTATATCTAAAGTTGCTGGTAAAATCAAATTTTCGACAATAGTGTGAGGTTTTCCTGCTTTAGCCACACGAAACGCTACTCGATAACTAGCGAGCAACGCTTTCTCATTTAGGTTGGACATTTGTACTATAGCACTTTTTTGATGTTCAAGAGCTTCTAATTTTCGCTCAAAAAATTCCACGGGTTTATTTTTTTCATTAGGATATTTTGTGTTTAGGTGGCGTACCAACGTCGATGGCTTCATGTTTTCTCTTGACAAAGTTTCAAAGCAAACTACGCACTGCGGTTTATTCTCAATCACAGTAAACCCAAATTTCAAATAATTGTCGTCATAAAGACGTTTTTTCTTTATTCCACTACTCCCGCTAGAAGTTGATGGTTCTGATGATCTCTTCAGGGATTTATCCATTTTTAACAACTTTAAACAACTTAGCGCTCTTCAAACAACTTTATTAAACAGCAGACGACACGAGCGCGCGTGTCTCACGCTCACAAATAACTCTACAATTACTTCAAGCTCCAAGGCATCTTAAACACAAAGTCAGACTACAGTTACACCAAGGCACCTTAAACACAAAGTTTAAACGTCCCACTTACAAAACCGTATCGCTTCCGAATCGTTTCCACCTTTCACCGTGCCGCTTCTGAGTTTATTCCAAACTCAACTGCCGTGCCCGCGGTCGACCGCCCTATTTATAGGCCAGCCGGCCAGCGCACTCTAGCGAGAATCATCTCGAAGCGTAACGAAACGTCTCGAACCTTGTGGACCTTTCGCGCGGGCCGTGGAGCGCGAGGGGCTGTAGTAGTTCCGAGTGTTACCAACAGATGGTGCTGGTAGTCTCGGCCATAATAATATGTTTATGTTTGTTTGTTAAATATCAATTGGCCACATATTCGATTTAAAATGATGTATTTTACGTACTTAATTACGGTATATATTTATATCCGAATCCTAATAACGCAAACGCATAACATTTTTGTATGGATTAAATATTTCTAACATACATGAAAAAAAGCTAAGGGTTGGGGGGTCGCGAAATATTTTTTGATACTATGGAGGTCGTGTAATGAAAAATGTTGAAAAACACTGAACTAAAGGAAATGTTCGAATTGTGCATGAAATAAACGGCGATTTAACATTTTTAAGGAGTGTTATTAAAATTATTTTTCTTTTGCTAAATTGATGTTAATGTATTTTTAACAATAAAATATTTTTATTTAAGGGAAATTATTGTAGCAACGCTTACCAGTCAGATACCTTAGAAGGCTTTCCAGATGAATTTAATAGAGTAGAGAGAGTGTTTATAGGTATTCGACTGCAAGCGAATTGCAGTCGAATACCTATCGAGTCGAATGCAATTTTTCTCAAGCGACTGTCACAAACTTTTCATAAAAAATTAAAATAATAAAATTAGAGATTATTAATCTTGACGTTCTTTTCATATACTGTTCTCCTCTATTTGTTACGACTCTTACTTTCCTAATGTTTTGTAATTATTTTACAAGTCAAACCGAAATTAGGATTCATGATCTTTTACGCTAACAACAGTTTTCAGGTCTATACGGTGCCTACGCGTGGTAAATTAGTATTCCAGACAAGTTCTCTATTTAAATATTCTGAGTTTTATAATAATGATCATGAAAGTTCTCAATGCCATGATGGTAATTTTGATGAGATGAGATTTTTTTTACCGACCTGAATTGAAAACAATAGTAATACTTTCTGAAATCTAAATTTGAAAATGTACTAGCATATAAATACGACACTCGAGCACTTTATTGCATTTAATTTCAATTTAGACTGATTGAGTGGTATTTCAAGGTGTAGTGCAGTAAATGGGTGGTTTTATGTAAAATGAAAATATATATGAGTGGATAAGCGATCAGACAACTTGTATTGTATAATTTCTATTTACACATTTGTTTTACGTTAGAAGATAATATTTTTGACATTAGCCTTTGTTGTGGGAGTGATTAAGCGTACAGTCTTTTATCTTAAGATACGTAAGTATTACTAATACTCGTAGTTTCTACTATAGAATTTTATACTGAGTTGCCTGGTAAAATGTGTAAAGGAGCGTAAATACTATTATTATAGTATTTATAAATATTATTTCCTTAAGTCCTCGTTGCTTTGAAGGGTAATAAAATTATAATATTGGATTTATGAATAATGAAAAAAGCCAAACAATATAAAGAAGAAAGCGCGAAATAAGTTGAATTATAAGCGAAATTAATTGACATAACATGATAATATGATAATGGCACAACTGCTGTTAAAAAGTTGCATGAATTTTTGATATCAAAGAAAACTAATATATTTTTAATTAAAAAACATTTTCAATAATTTTTATATTGTGAATAACTTTTTATATTGAGTCAGAAATAAAACTGTCATTAACTCTGTTCTCTTAGACTACTGTAACCTATTTCAAGTGTAATGCGGTGTAATTCTATAGGTAACTAAGTATAATTAGAATATCTCAATTAGAATCTCACTATCCTTTTATTGTATTGATAACATTTCATCTAGACACAGTATGAATATATTGGAATATTTGGTTCTTCCTCTTTACTTCTTTGCTACTTATTCAGTTATTGATTACAACGTAAAACATCTCTATCTCGAAATTGAGTCGGTGAGAAAAAATAAATCAACACATAAATGCAGAATATGCATTTTATGCGACAGTTTTACCTTTTTCAAATAGTCCACCATCGTGTTTTTTCACGACCCATGGACAGGGTGGGGTGTATTCTATCCACCTCAAAATCAATATATGTCATCTGGTAGACGTCCCTAATCAGAATCAGTTGAAACCCGATCGATCTGACACGATTTAATTGAGTGATCGTGCTAATAAAAAAAATTCTCAAATAGTCCACCATCGTGTTCTCTCATGACCCATGGATAGGGTGGAGTGTGTTCTATCCACCTCAAAATCAATAGGGGTCGTCTGGGGCACGTCCTCGATCAGGATCAGTCAAAACCCGATCGATCCGACACGATTCAGTCGGGTTATCGTGCTAACGAAAAGAATATCTCAAATAGTCCACCATCGTGCTTTACCATGACCCATGGATGGAAGGGGGGGGGGGTGTCCTATGTACCTCAAAATCAATGGGTGTCGTCTTGGAGACGTCCTCGATCAGAATCAGTCAAAACCCGATCGATCTGACACGATTTAGTTAAGTTATCGTGCTAAAAAGAATAAATACCGATGACAACGACGCATACACACAAATTGGCTTAAAAACTTTTTTTTTTGGCTTTTAGCCCGAAAAACGAAAAATAAACCCTACAAGGAATTTTTTTACACGATTACATTACTTTCCCACGTAGATAAAAGTAAAAATAATGAATATACATTAGATAAGAGTGTAACAAAAGCATATATGTGTTATAGATACTATTTTACATTATTACATATATAAGTCTACTACTTGAAATACAACCCTGTTATTGACATTACAATTAAATATATTGAAGTCTGATTGATATTGGATATATCATGTACACATTATATGTTGTACATTAATAAATCAGTACGAGGAGCGGAAACATAAAATGACGAAGAAAATCGAATCTGAATAGCTGGAACGTTAAAGCGTTTGCGCTAAAGATATCGGGCCAGTGTATTCTATTATTATTAGTATTAAAAACAGCATAATAAAGTAAACATGACGTTAAGATTTATATCTTGCTGCAGTGAGTTTTCCTTTATAACAATTAAATGAAAAATTACAAAATATGAAGGCTGTTACGAGAACCTATCAAAAAAATATTGCAACATCTAATTTAAAAGTCTTTTCCATTTGCGACAGGGGCAATGAGGTAAAACACTTAACTAAAAACAAAAGACAAAAGAAAATGTAATATATAAGTTAACCTGAGAGTCATTCATAACTTGATAACAATTTAGACCGTGGATTACCAATAGATTACACCATGCTGCCAAGTTTAAATGACAGAAATTTTATAAATTTCCTCTGAACTATTTCTATATTCAAGATGTCGTACTGTGGAATCCTAACAATTGTAGGATATTCTAATTTAGATTTAACAAACGTATTAAATAATAAAATAATAATGGAAACATTTTTAAGTATCTTGCAATTTTCAATATGAGACCAAGACATTTCTACGCATTAGTTCTAATATAATTAACATGTGGCAACGTTTACGTAAAAGTAAAATGGTGAAATTCATTATATTGAGTTACAGTTTTAGTTCTTATCATATATGTTTTAGTCATTGCACTACATTTTGATATATTCAGCCCTAACGTATTATTTTACCACTATTTATCAGTTCCTGTGAAATCTTTGTAATCTAATATACATACTCCTCATAAGAATTATAAGTGCAAGTAAAACGAAATCATTCGAATACAAAAGAACGTTTCATTGAGGATCCCGACAAATATTATTAATTAAATAAATTAACGAGTAGAGGTTCGAGAACTGAACTTTGTGGTACTTCCGATGTTACCAAGATGTCAGCCGATGTAAAACCCCCATATTGCACTCTTAAAGTTCACATTATAAAATAAGATTTATGAAATTGAATAAATGTTGAAGATAGGCTAAAATTGGACAACTTTACACACCAAGTCCATGATGGACTCTATCAAAGGCTTTTGGTAGACTCAGTAGGCTTTTCTTGACATTGATAGATTTTATTTTCTAATATTTATCAGAAGAATTATGTTTTCTTTCTCTATAGAAGAACATGTTTACACATAACAAAATGTGTAAATAAATCAGTAAAGCCGTCTTACACTATTTGTAATTTCTTGCCACACGATGCATGTGCACGTTAACTGACAACTTAACAAAAAGCAGTATTATCCTGATATTAAAAATAGCTGTGAAATGCGAACTATTTTGTATGTTTGATCATCCATGGTTTTTTTTTGCAAATTCACTGCAGTCATTAGTTTATTCACTTGGTGTCGTTTTTATAATTAAATATAAATAAACACTTTGGTGAGTTTTATTTTTCCACACTCCACTATACGCGGAAAAGTAATGTAATTCTGTAAAGAAAAAGTGAAAAAACAAAATTTGTTTTTGGTTTATTTTTCGTTTTTCGGTCTAAAAACAAAAAAAAATTGTTTTTAGAAAATTTTTGCTGTGTGTGTCATTATCGTTGTCGTCGGCATTTATTCTTGTTAGCACGATAATTCAACTAAATTATGTCCGATCGATCGTGTTTTAACTGATTCTGATTGGGGACGTCTCCCAGACGACACCTTTTGATTTTGAGGTGGATAGAACAACTCTACCATGTACATGGGTCATAATAAAGTACAATGGTGGACTATTTGAGAAATTTTCTTTGATAGAACGATCACTCAATTAAATGGTATCGGATCGATCGGGTTTCGACTGATTCTGATTAGGGACGTCTACCAGATGACATATATTAATTTTGAGGTAAATAGGATACACCCCACCCTGTCCATGGGTCGTGAGAAAGCACGATAGTGGACTATTTGAAAAAAGTAAAACTGTAGCATAAATCACATATTCTGCATTTATGTGTTGGTTTATTTTCTCTCGGCCACTCAATGTCGACATAGAGATGTTTTACGCGCAGAAAAGTCCGTTTTAAGGTTTAAAAATTGTTAATTCATATTTGTACTTGCTAAATAAAATAATTCGACAAGTCATGATAGTATCTTAAACGTAGTGAAGAAAATTCGAACTTTAATTACGATATTATCTATTTAAAGTTTTTGCTTTTAAATAAGCTTTTCTTGCAAAATTTAGAGTCTTAGTATCGTTAGTTAAAAGAAAATATGACACATTTTAGTACCAGAAGGTAACGGATTTAAATTTTTCCTCAAAGGATGTAAAAGGCTTATCAGAGAAACTGTTTAATATATTTTCAAGTAAACTACCCGTCTACACATGCGCAGTTGGGTATAAGATCAATAATCATAATACATATTGGGAGTTTAACATTAACTGTCTGAAATTTTGCATATAAAACTAGGAGAGAAGTTATGCACTAAAACTTGTGTGCCTTAGAGATAAGAACTTTCCATAAAAAATATATGAGGGATTATGAGGCCTAGCGTATCATTCTTATACTAAATTAAAGTTTATGCAAAGGTTTCATCAAGATTTAATGTATAATCTTTACAAAAGATCGAAATATTGATATATTTCGATCGTTTAGATTGTTTTGTATATGAATTTAAACCTGAAATGTTGCTTTCATTCTCGTTAAATTTAAAAGCAATAGGATACGTTGATGATTTTGCCATGCAAAATACATAGTACAATGTAAACAAAGAATGCATGTAAATAGTACTCTACTTGTTATTTATTTATTTTGTCATCTAGTATCTTTTAGTACCGTTAATTATCATGTGATACGTTATGCCTAAATATCATAGTGTGTCACATAATCTCCTTTGATTACTGCATATATTCAAAAGCGCATCTATTGTATTGTATTAAATGTTTTACAAAATTATATCGAAGACTACCGGCGAATTGTTATTGATAATTGCTAGTTTTTATTCTATGTTCACTTCGAAGACATAGATTTAAGGGGGAGAAAATAGGTTCTACGAAATTTACGAAACAGTACTAAAATATAATATACAACATTGCCAATATTATAGTAAGTGGGTCTAGGTAGTACTTGTATATTTTAGTTAGATTTTAGTTTGATTCAGCCATTCAGTTAAGGCCAACTAAATAAATACTATTTGCAGAAAACATATTGCAATTTTATCTTAAGTGGGAGATTTCGTATCAGAATTAGGTGGCCTTAAAATGCTTACGTTATATTTAAATCTTCAGTAATATGTACGTGTACGTTGATTGAATAAATGCATTTCATTATATAAATTATTTCTGTATAGTTCAAGACCACATCTACAACAATGTTCTGTATAGGCCAAGTATGTTTTCATGGAGACTCGAGATGAGTACAAAAGATGTGGGAGAATGGTCACCGGTCTTAGAAAGCCTCATCCTCAGTCTGCCTATACGAATAAAACATAAATATGTAAAATACCCGAAAACAAAAATAAAGTATATTTTTCATTGTACTATTAGCGATAACTGTGGGTATAAAGGAATTCATTTTTGAAGAATTTATTAAAAACAGTAATGATCTTTTGGTACAATTTATTGATTGAAATTTGTAAATAACTAATGAGATTTTATGGTTTAAATATCACATCATCCAAATGGTGTCCTCTGCGTTGACGGAACTTCAATCGTGCGCGAAGGTTTTGGATTACCTTGGTAAATGTTGGTCTCGAAATCAATGCAAGTTCGTGACGGATATTGTACTTCAACTGAAGCATTTTTCGAGGGTTGTTACAATAAACTTTACTCTTAAGGTATCCCCATAAGAGGAAGTCCGCTGGAGTAAGGTTGGGACTTCGAGGAGGCCATGGAATATCCCCCCTTCGAGAAATCAGTTTTTCGGGGAACATCTCTCTTAGCCTTGCAATGCTTATGTTAGAAGTATGGCAGGTCGCGCCATCCTGCTGGAAACACGTATTCATATTGTAGTCGGGCGAGTTTTGCAACTGTGGGGCCAAAAGGCTTCTTAGCATTGCTGTGTAGGGTTCCAAATTTCACCTGCGATTTTCTTCGAAAAGGAATGTCCAATTATTCCCCACGTCGCAACTGCAGTCCAAACAGTAACCTTTGGAGAGTGGAGTGGTTTTTAATGTTTCAGGCGTGGATCTCGGAGCTCCAATAGCGACAATTCTGTTTGTTTACAGAACCGTTTACGTGAAAATGGGCGTCATCTGAGAAAAGAATATTGTCGAAGGTACGAAAAAATTATCCAACATTACATTTGCGAAATCCAGTCTACTTTCAAAGTCGGCAGCGTTTAATTCTTGAATTAATTGGATCTTGTAGGAGTGTAATTTTAAATCAAGACGTTTGCGAGTCGACATTTGTGGATTAGCACGGACTGATTCATTCACCTGTTGAACATTTTCGACAGTTCGTGAAGTTCTTGCGCGGCCTTGGGGTCGAGTTATTTTTTTTTGAACCACTCCCTTCAAATTTTCCAATCCACTGTTTAATTAAATTTGAGCTTGGACACTCATTAATGTCATGCTGTCTGTAATTATGACGGAACATACGACGAACAACCACGTATAAACGATTGTTTTCGTAAAACGCTCTGACGCGAAAAGCACGCTGCTCACCCATGTACTGCGACATCGTGACGTGAAATTCCCAAAACTGAGCTACATAATGGTAGTGGGTGGGAATTTCTCCCACTTCGCATTCAAACACTACAGCGGAATAAAATATGCATTCCTTTATGGGCCACCTTGTATATGGACTAAACTAAACTACAAACTAAGAAGAAAAAAGTAGATTTTATAAATGTTATTGTTTTCATTTCTCATACCTTTACAGTCTGATTTTTATAATACTAAAAGAAATTTATTGGCGGATTTCTAAACTCGGGATATTTTTTCTTCAAAATGTTTTCAGTACTTTTAATATCATAATTCTTTGTTCCTGATTTATTGAATATGATTAAATTAAAAATTATAATAAATTGGACTATTGGACTAAACATAGGTTCGTTTAAATTAATGAAGGAGTCCTTGTAACTAAAATAACAACTGTTAACAGAAATATCAATGTCGAAAGAAATATCAAATCTCAAGGGTTCACAGTAATTACTTATGACACATGTATTAATTTTTATCATATATATCAATAACCTATTTAATACATATATTAGGGACTATTTTATTTTCAATAATATGTGCTCGTCCGAATGAGTATGTAAGCAAATACCAACGAAAATTATATACTTATTTTCTTGAACACAAGAACAATGTAGAAGTATTGATCGAACTGAGAGACTTTTGTTGTATTTATCGAACTGACAGTTGACTTTTTCAGGTAAAATTGATTATTTTACCTTATTTAACAACACCTTAAATAAACGTGAATCTTGTTTTATATTTTTCTTATTTTATTGACGTCTACTTTAAGTATGTAGGTTAACGAATCAAGATTGTAATTGTTTATCAATTTTTAGTATTGTTTTAGTTAAGCAAGGAGAAGGCGTAGGTGGGATATGGAAAACCAACGTATAATGGAAAGCTCGCCGGGTCAGACTCTAGAAATCCAGAAAAGTAAGAAATACCTGTATCACATTCTAACTAAACTATGTCTAGAAAACAATACAGAGATGAAGAAAATAGCAACTTCACTATTTTCAAGTAGTTTGCACTAGTTTTGAAAAGAAATAGTGCCTTGGAATAGGAATAGACAAAATAGGAATAAATAAAAATACTACTTACATTTTTCATTAACCACTTTTAACCTTACAGGTCAATGTAGGTTTAAAAAATAAATTTGCATTCTCTTTACGTATGTAATATTATGTATGTTTTATGTGTCTTTTTATATATATTTTCTTCACGTATATTAGTTTGCGATCTATATATTTTGAACAGTTTTATAATACGAAATTGAAGGTGGTTTCTTTCCACCAAATAACAACTTAAAAGTTTACGACGAAACATCAAAATGTGTCTTATATATACTCTCAATAAATAACTTTTAGCTCGGTGATTTTTCAAAAAATCCGCTTATTACATATTTCAAGGATATCCAAGTTGTTAGATCGTTAGTATTTAGTTTTATGCCAAAATTAGAGTTTTTCATTAGGTACTGTATTTGTGTTGCAACAGATGTTGTCTCATCGACCTTTGTGTTTGTATATTTTGTGTTATACTTGATTTTCCGGCACACTTTATTTTGTCCTTGTCGACTCTTTTGCAGAACAAACAAAAGCATTTCGTAAAACAACCCTGTAATGGTATTAACATAGTAACATCTCTGTCATCACTTTACAAGTAATTCACAAAACCTTTCCAATTTGTCTTGCAATTATAATTTATATACCTAACAAGGGATCTTTTAATTACTTAACATGTAATAGACGGACCTACGATTATATATCCTAGGGATGAGTATGTCGCCTACATAAACCTCGTCTAAATTTAGGTAGCTTCTGCGAGTTCACCGACATACAAATCGTTAGAAGTGACAGGCAGTGGTTACCAATTCCAGTGGTAAGCCCGTTATCGTTCTATTTTCATACCATGCATTCTTTGATAGATATGTATATTGATAATTTGGTGATCTCGATATTGTATATGTTATCCAGTTAGCTATCTGTTAATTGAACTAATGGCAATAGGTGTATAATGACAATATATATATATATATATATATATATATATATATATATATATATATATATATATATATATATATATATATATATACATAGGCTTTCCAGAATAGGTTTTATTGTGAAACTATTTACAGCAAATGGTGGCGATGTATGAAAGTTGGGTGTTTCTAAATCGTTCGTCCAAGTAAGGCTAGGGTCGATTTTGGCTAGGGACACGGGAGCAATCATTACAAATTTATCATAGATAACGAGTAGAACATGATCGTATATTATTATTCATCGCGATGACGTTGCTTACTATCGTTTGTGGGAAAAATATCATATATTGGTTCAGGACTTCACAGAAGAACATGAACAATACTAGGCCTCATAAAACCTCCATTGTGTCAGAGGTACTACTGTAAAGCTGTTTTCACTTGAAACCAGTTCTCTTATCCTTCAGGTATTAGCCTCAGAACTATAGTTGCTTTCATTGTTTAAAATTTTCATTAAGTGGCAACCAATTCCCAAATTGGTTAGATTTCTGCATCACACCAGAAATTCACCATGATTCAATTGGGAATAACAAAGGGATGATTTGTAGCAAAGGTAATATTTATAGTTAAGTCTTATCGCTGTTATGTAACTGATTTTCGTAACATATCTTATTTCTGATTTTCGTAAACATGCACGTATGTTTGCATTAGGGTCGATATTAGTCTTTTAGTGATACGATAGAATATCTACATAAAGGATAAGATGATCTTATGTGTTTCTGGAGATTATATATATATATATATATATATATATATATATATATATATATATATTCATATATAGAACACATATCGACATACATATATCTGTATGTTCTTGGTGAACTTACAAAATAAAGGGCGAAGAAATTGTCTAGGAGAGAAGCGGAAAAAATAATATGTAGTATCTAAAAGAACCTATTATATATCTACCATATATCTGCATCAAATTCTGATTTAGAGCACGAATGCCACCCTACAATTGTTATTTCGGAGATTATTCCTTGCTTATTGAGATAAATCAAAATATTATTAAAAAATATATAATTTTATTTATTATCCATATCTTATTATAATTACTTAGAGCCTTATTTTCATTTTGTTATATTTTAGATATCTGTACCAACATGAAGAAAGGTATAGGCACCTGTCAAAATAAGAGAATGGATACCATTTCCAACAATTTCATGAAAACAGACAACGAAAGCCACTATAATATGAATGATACTATACTAGGAAGAATTACTGTATATAACTGCACATTATATGCTTTATTTTCCACCTTAAATAAGTGACTACGTTTGGGTGATTGTTGTTTACAGAATTAATTTAAATATTTATTTTGCCATATTTGTGCCTTTCCTATTGTTATATTGATTGTATTCTTGTGATAATTAAATTAAGTATCAATTGTAAGTGTAAATTTGGTAACCAAAATTGTATATCGTTGTGTATCTTGCAATGCATTAAAAATATTATGACTGAATAAAATTAAAAAGAGATTGAAAAATAAATTAATATGAGTGTCCTCTATAATTAAAAAATTAGAATGTTTACTAATTAACCTGACAAACTATTAATATAATACATTCTAAGGTGATTTCAATTTTTCTAAGTACTGGTGTCGTTCGAATTTTGTTAAGTGATATTTTCAGAGAGCAAATATAAGTTTCATATAATATGTAAACTTATTGTCAATTTGTCGATTATGGAAAATGATTTTTATCGAATCTTGACTTTAATATTCAGCAGTTTGTTAGCATTCCTCTTTACATAATCTTAACAAGATAACTTAAGCTTACCTATAGGTTTCTTACCCTAAAATATATTATTTTATTTTTCTGCGAGATTCTCTCATTTGGTATTGTTTTGGGTATGTACCGCTTGTACTAGCTGATCTTTGTGCAGAAATTTTTTCTTATATAAGTTGTAAATTTCGTGACTATTTATTTATTACTACACTGTTCTACAAGCTATAATCAAATAACGGAACAGAACAACATATAAGGAACATGCCACAACAGCAAAAGAATGTAGAAAATAAATATAAAAAAATACAAATCATTGAAATTGATCTAAACTTAGATTTGTCATAGTTATCCCCATTTTTGTAAGTCAGTCATAGCTTGGGTTGCTTCCATAAATCAGGAGAAGTGTAGGCAGCATTTGTTCATTTTAAAGTTTTTTATTGACTACAGGTTATTTTATAACAGATAAGGACAGTTTGTAATATATAAAATCTTCGGTGTTACACAAATTCATATGGTTATACATATACGGGGATATCTCGTCTTCTGCTAGCGGTCCTTGTTTTCTGTAAGATAAGAAGTGGGTAACAGCGTCGCTCGGTCGATCTTTGATCTCCTTAAACTCGTTATTTATTCATTTATTTATTGCCATCGTGTTTCCTACTATAATATACGATATTTTACGTTTATTTCCAGTAAATACTTCGAATGATGGTGAATGTGTAATTTACTCTTATTTACATTAGGTATATTTATTGAATGAGAGAAAATATGAATAAAATGCATTATTTAGTTTTTTGTTCAAAAGTATTATGTATTAGTATCTCAATTATATGCATCAATATACATGAATCCCTCATCTATTGGACGGTCGACTCAAAAACTACCGGAAACTCTGCCTGTTTTAGTGTTTATATTTGTTTCAAGTCATTAAAGTGTTCTTATACTTAGTTTCGGTTTATTCACATTTCTTTTATTAAAAGCAACGCCTAGAGTAACAATTTTGTTCAGATTAGCTTGAAAGACTTGTATAATTGGATTATGTGAAGCTGGTATGCTGTTTACGGAAAATAGATCACCGCGTTAACAGAGCTAAATTCATGATGTGGTTTACGGAAGTCAGTTTATGAAGATACCAAAGGTAATGAACGCCAAAATTACTATAAATGCCGTTATTTAAGTATTAGATTAGAAAGTATACGAATCAATTATGCGTTATCACTTACTGCCAACCATCGATGTGAATTATATTCAGTAACAACCTATATGCAGATGAAACAGTTATGATGACAGTCAGGAGGCCGTCGTATTGAATGGGTATAAAAATTTAAATATCTAGATAACGTAAGACCTTGATCCAGACATAGAAGTATATTATAGAGCGAAGCACGCTTGAATGATATTCATAAATATGAAGAATCTACTACATTACATTACATTATGTTATATGGGTTTGAGCCTCATCAGCCACTGATCGCATGGGTAGTCCCTTGGCGATCCCCTATTATCCGGGTCATTATCCAAAAATGCTGTCCCATAAAAGGAGCAATTTAGGCACGTCTCCCGCCTTAAGCCTCGCCTCCTCTAGGATAACAGGGGTCCCTAATATAAGGTACCTCTTCTCTTCCAGTGCGGGGCAGGTGTAAAGAAGATGAATCGAGGTTTACTCGTCTTCTTTACAGTATCTGCAGGCCGGGCTTCAGTCAGCCTCAGCTTCTGCTCATATGCATTCAGGCTACTATGGTGGCTCGTTATGATTCTCACCAAGGTTCTGGCTTTGTGCCTGTTCAATTTAATGAATTCTTGGACCCATTTCGCAATCTCTGAGTATTCGATGAAGAGTTTGGTTATTCGAAAACCCGTTACTCCTCTCCATCTCTTATTGTTCTGGTCTCTTGCCCAGCCATTGATGCGGTCTCTAATAAAATTCCGACTTATTCCCACTGCAAGTTCTGGTCGATAGATGTTTTCCCTGGTCCCTAGTCTGACAAGGTCATCTGCAATTAGATTTACCTTAATGCCATTATGCTCAGGTATCCATAAGAGTTCCACCGGTCCCCTCCCTGCCAAGTGGTTTAATGCTTCATAACAATTATAGACCAGCTTCGACTTTGTCGTTGCCGAATTCAGGGCTGCCAACGCCGCCCTGATATCCGAGCAGATACATACCTTCTCCTGGGTCCGATTTTGGTCGGTCCCCAGAACACCGTATGTAATTGCAACTAACTGGGCCTGAAGTGCGGTAGTATATTTGCTAAGGGAGAAGGCTTTACCTATCCCATCGCGTCGCCTATACACCCCCGCACCCGCTCGGTTGCCACTCTTGGCTCCATCCGAGTACCAGATGTCTCCATTGAGCGGTAATCCAGCTTCACCCTCCATCCAGTCGGTCTTACTGGTGAGGGCGATCCTATAGTTCTTATCAAACAGGAAGTGGACATCCGTACTGTCAGAGGGCATCCATAGGAGTCCCTCCTCAAAGAATCTACTAACTAACCGAAGTCTAAATTTAAAGCTCTGAATGCGCACTATTACACTACACTATGCACGCTACTTTGTGCGCTGTTACATATACTCTGTGTTGCTATACGGCGTTGAAATTTGGACTTTAGGAAAATACATCTATACGTCAATATTCTTAGAAGATTAGAAAGCTTTGAGATGTGGATATTGAAAAGAATGCTGAAAATCCCCTGGATAGACCAGATCACAAACAATGAAATATTAAGGTATATATAGAGAAAACAGTATATTCAGCACTTTTTTCTGAAATCAATCTTCAGTACGAACTCTAGAGGTTTTCGGTATGAGGTTCAAGTTGCTTGGAACGAGATATCTCAAGAAAGCATTGATCACCATATGATTGTAATTCTGACATGTCAACACAGATTGTAATCATATACTTCATGTTACATAATATTCATAAAACATTGACAAAATCATGGTTACTGGTTGTGAGAGCATATTTTCTATATTACTTAATATGTATTTAATACAAACTATATAACGGTTTAATTGCCAACTCATTTTAAAATTTAATTTCTTATTTTTTTCTTTAACTTTTTCGTCACGTCAAAAACGTCTATATTATAATTATAGATGGAAGCATTTCATAGTATAGTTGTTTTTAGGCCGCAGCTACAAGTATATGTAGTAGTATAGTTAGAATGTATTGTTGTAAGAGAGACAAGTCTTATAAGTTACGTTATTTTCTAATGGATCTAAATTTGCTTGAAATTGCAAAGCATTGTTATATTTTCTGATAAACTATCAAGATATGCAGTGCTTTTATGTGGGGCCTACGTTTTACAAGTAATGATTGTATTTCATTACATTTTATGTATGTTGAATATGATTATTTTTAAACAACGTACAAGTTTCATATTGTAATTGTATCCATGTTTTATGTAAAATATAATTTCATTATTATAACTACTAAAGAATTAGATTACCAAATGTTTTTCGAAATTGTTTTCTTACCAGTGTCATTGTTCTTTCCCACATTCTTTGTGGCTGTGTTATACATACATTTATATTGTAAGATTTCAGTTATGCTACTTTGATGCATTTATAGTTAATAGGGATCTATTAATTTGTTCTTTATTAAAAGTTGTTTTTCAATACCGCTCAACCAAAATCAAATTAATATTACTAAAATAACTTTATTACCTTCAATTTTATTCACAACTTTCACAAATCACTTAATATATGGCGATAATTATTTTAGACTCAAAATATCCAACGCTCAATTTAATCTCTGTTAATAGGGATACAAAAAGTTCAACACTATATATATATATATATATATATATATATATATATATATATATATATATATATATATTAATTACTGCCTTACTTTGTAACCTACACTCGTGATGATAAAAACAATTTGAGGCATGTTTTGGTAGAAAATAAGTTTGTCACTTTAGTTTCTCTTATACCTTGCCTATAAATAATTTACAATTAATGAAGGCGGATAAAATACGCATAAAAAATGAAACTTTATCTTCGAATGTTTTGCACCATCGTGAACTCATTCGTCATTTCACCAAATTGGGAAGCAGTTAGAGTAGAAAGTGAAAACGTCTCGATCATTCGGACCTACTTATAAAATCAAGTAACTGAAAGTGTTTGAATAACGAAAGTGCTTTAAAGGATACCTTTTGTGTATTAATCGGCAACACTTTTTGTTCTAAATTTGGTTGTATTTAAATATATTTATAATTACTAATGTTACTATTATAAAGCTAGATTTAGATTAATTAGCGTTTTTGACAATACAAAAGCATTTGTCATACTAGGTAATAAAAAAGTATGTTATCCTATCTTTACTATATATTATACTATCATGTTTTCTCCTTAAAAGTAATTATTGAATTACTTATTTAAAATGTATTTCTGACTAATATATTTTTTATTGCATATTAAATGCAAAATATAGATATTCTAACAATTTTTAGAAAATATTATATACGGTACAAACAGTAAATGTAAACTCTTTCGGAAGAATTGGTATGCAATACGAGTATATGAGTATGTAGTGAAATGTAAGGAAATTCAATAATTTTTTTACATACTGTTGAATAAAAGAATATTGTGGAAAATTATATCTACCACAAAAAAATGCGGACATAACTGTTGTACATATTCTATAAATATATTGAGACTGGTTTAATTTCATTTACTATTGGAATAAAATTGTTTCGAGATATATGTATATGATAAAATCAGATATTATTAATATTGTTATTATCAATTAACATATTTTGCATGTTTTCTGTACTATATTTTAGAAATCCAGTACATGAGCGTTTTTTTAATGTGTCAAAACAAGAAAATCGGTTTTTAAAACTAGTTTTCTTAAAGTTTAACTTGTCTTAATTATAATCTCTCGATATATTATAGTTTTACCAGAAATAGTTTTTTCATTTTCATTTTAAAACATCATGAAAAAACCCCGCTGCCTGTGCTAGGAGGCTCCTACACAAAAATATCCCATAATCTCAATAATTATTACGAAGAAGATAAAATCTTGAGCCCTAAAATAATTAGCTCTAAGTACTATGAATTTCAAATTAATATAAATGTAGAAATGTTTAAAATTCTAAGCGCATTTCTTTCCAAATAACATTGTTCATGATGTAGAACTATTAAAGATTTCGAAATTAAAAATAAATGTATTCAGTGCTCTATACAAAATGTAAAAACTCCGCTAATTTTTTGCTTAAATTGAGAAGAAATAAATAAAACCACTACGTTTGTTTAACCTTTTATTATTTCTCGAGATTATAGGTCAATTGGTAGTCACACTAGAGCAGATGGAGAATATTTTTACTTCTTGTGTTTTAGACAACGACTGTAATCGTGGTTATAGTGCAGAAACTTTTTTGATGCCCTTCTGTAGGATCGTTGATATGTTGTTATATATAAATATTTCCAGTTGAAAAAAATTTAGTATATTCCTTAAAGATGGTAAAATATTGTATGTATATAGAAAGTTTTTCATAAATTAATTATGGTGGTTTTTACTTTCAAAATTTCCAAAAATCAGCTTACCTTAGGCCCTACTACACTAGAGAAACCCCTGAAATCCCTCTTCTTTCCTCTGAAGTACATAAACATTTTTTAGAACATGTCTATAATTCACTACAAGGAAGCAGTTAGAACACATCGTGGCAAACTCAAATAATCAAGTAGTGTTGGGTTCGAATTTCAGCTTTGGCAGTGGTAATACACTGACATAAATGTGTAATTCCCCCTTGAATAGGGAGGGTATCTGATTTATGTGGTGTATATTATGTTTATGTTAGGCATATAAAATTATTTTTGAAATCTATTATACTGTTATATACTAAAGCTGCGAATAATTTGAATTTCTCTTTGTGCGGTAAAAATAACACACCAATATTTGTCTTCTCGGAAACAGTTAAATTTTATTCTGAAAGATAAACATCGTATTCTGAAAGAGTCTTCTAGGAGAGAAATTCAAACATATAATATCTAGAGGGAAATTGTTTTAGAAAATTAAATAGAGCCTAAGAGAAACTGATGGTGTGAATAAAATATCGAATTTGTCAGAAAGGAAGAAGTGTCATTGTGTCATCATTAGTCATCTGTCATGATAGATAAAGTTTAATGTATATTCAAGCGACAACACGCCAAACGAGATATATCAAACATTATTCAAGATTGTTCAGTAACTCATAATCAATATCAAACTGAAATAGAAATTGCAATATTTTATTTTCCTCATTATTTAAATGTAGGTATGTAACATACATCGTAATTTATGACAATTATGTATCTATAAAATACATCGCCTTGATTCTATTTGTAACTTGAAGTAAAATACACAACTGTTCAGTACCAAATAAAGAAAAAAGCTTTACAGAGAGTTGGACTGATTGAAAGTCTAATTTGGATTTTGTATGGGGGATAGTAGACAGAGTTTACATGCACTCTATTCTATCCCATTCATTGTGATGCCTTAACAAAATTCGCCATTTTATCACCAACACAATCTTCAATTAGCTCACTTTGTTGATGCATTGATGAAAGGTACTCACTCGTCCGTAGTTGACAAAGATCGCAAGCCTTCAATCAATAATTCTTCAATATCTCCTCCCCTTCTTGGGAGTGTGGAACAGCTCTTTAGGATATGTTTCGTAATTTTATATTCCAGATCACATCTTCTATATATAGGACTACAGGACTATAAGTATAGCTTATAAGTATAAAAACTCTAACAAAAAATAATATAAAAAATAATGTGGGTGTTACGAAAGTTCTTAAAGAATATTTGATGTTTTATTACAATACTGTATAAGAGTATGCCCAAAATTTGCCTCAACAACATTTGTGAGTCTATAATATTACATCCCGTTTATTAAGTTTATGTTTTGATACCCAATACATCAGACGTATTAATGCAAATATTATTATTTACTCAAACAAGATTATTAATAAATATATACTTTATCTTAAACTGGGACTCTCTAGTAAACCTACCGAATCCCTAATTTTAAGTACTGCCTCCGTTATTGTACCGGGTAAGTGCTAGAAAGATTATATATAAACCACGTGGCATCAGAAATTCGTTATAGCTATATGTTTTAATTTTCGATGGTTGACTTTTCCTTTCAAATTAATTTTTAATTTCCTAAATTTTTCCGTAAATCTTTAAGATGATGAAGATAATGACCTTACGATTGATCCTTCATATCCAGAAAAGAAGTCACTTTCCCAACGACTGGCATGATTAGGAAATACGGTAAGGAAAATATTCTAACCTTTAAAAACAACCTGCATGTAAATAATGGTACCTGCAGCACATACCCTTTATAATGGCGAATATTCGGCACGTCCCTCGTAGATGCCATTATTTACATGCGAAAATGCAAGTTTACTTTTAAGCACATACCACAATGTTTCTTTTTACTATTTTAGGATACTTCTTGAGTAGAGGGCCAACGCAATTTAACATTACTACGTCTGATGAAGAATCATCGGCGGCAGAACAGGATGAAAATAGAAATGAATTAGAAAATGCTCGAAAAGGGCCAAAAAGGAAGAAAAATATGAGTAATCAGGCAAGGAATAAAGAATTGCGGAACAAAGGACTTGCTTATCGACAGAAAAGAGGCAAGGGCAACTTAATGGAAGCAGTAAATCCTGGACCAAATTGTAACTGTAAGGGTAAATGTTTTGAAAAGCTACTTGAACACCTACGACGCAAAGTTTTTGATGAATTTTGGCATCTTCCAAACCCTTCAAGTATTACTTTTTACAGCAATTTTCTAATGAAGATATTAAATATGATATATCATTCTAATTATAAATTAAAATGAAATTCAGTATCATTGAGCAAAATAAGTCCTAAGAAGAAACATCATCATTAAAAAAATGAAATGGTTTCTTATGAGGATAAAACTGCAATTAGAAAGAGTTTTATCAGATTGGATTTTGTCTATCTTTTTATGTATTGGAGATATATGTATTAGTGGTAAATAAAATTTTAGGACACAGTATAGAAACCGTTCTGAATATTGACGTCCTTCCTTTAATGTTAAAATGGCAAAATATTTTATAATTCACATTTAATTTATAGAAATCAGAAAATAAAATCTGAGCAATAATGACCACGAAATAAATTGTTTTAACTAAAATTTTTATTACTTCATCGGACAACTCCTATTTAATTTCATGCGTTATACATTTTTGAAAGTACATATATTGATGTAAGAGACAATATTCATATGTTGGACTTTTGTGTGTTCCTATCTATGCTATTTTAAAAAAATTACTACTTTTCTGTAGGACAAATTAACAAATTTTGATTATGTGTTTAGATATTTTCTATTTTTTTAAGCAAGTATATCTAGTGTAGTATATTGCTTTCGGGAATTCAATAAAAACTGCACAAGCCTAAAGATGTATACCTATTCATAAATTGGTATTATTTGACAAATATTTAGTCTGACTGAAGTTTAATTGAAATTGACATTAGTTTGGAATAAATTGAAAACTTAATTTCAATTCTTAGATTTTAATTTATAATTTTCAGGATGGAATCAGTTCTAATAAAAAAGTTTGTAAAATTCCTGTTTTCGCTTTAATTGTTCTTTTGAAATCATATTTGATAATCTGTCTTATCTCTTCCCATATTATCTTTAACAAATTTGTTTAATCGAACTACTTACAATTAGGTAATTACTGTATTTAGTTTATATATTTATTTTTTGTAGTTATGTTTAATTATACATTTAATAATAATAATTTATATTAATTAGTCTATGTTTCATTTTCCGCAAAAAAAGAGGGAAATTTTACCTAGATAAATTTTTTTCTTTAAAGATCAATGTGTAAACTTTTATCCACAATAAACCGTATGTTCTTATCTTTATTAGTTGCTGAGATAATAATTCCTAAATTTCATTGAAAAAACGGCGCTGAAAACTGACGTACCCCCTTAAAGTGGTTATTAGAATTGCCTTTAGAAAGTACTAAATCTGAAGTATAGTGACAAGCACCCTAAGCAAGGAAAGGGGGTTAGCAGCTTTTACCAGAACCTTTCTGCTGCTACACCTGGGAAATCTTAAATAAGCACTTCTTATAAGGTAACGCTGCCTTATAGATTTTCCGCAATTTTTATAGACCTATGCACAACGCGGTCGGTTAAGATATAGGAGTGAGGGCTACGATACCCTAAAAGTTATGTAATAATATGAAAATATTTTATGTGTTATATGTGTATGTATTGTATGTGTGCAAATAAAACACGAAAGTGTTTTATTTGCAAACACATAATGAATTATGTTAGAGCCAAAATGTCTTCGTTTTATACTCGACTGGCCACCGAAATATTTAAATTTAATTATGTTTTGAACTATTTTGAATATTTATGTTAATTATTTATAAATAGTGTTTCAGAATTCTGTTCATGAAAACAACTATGAGACCATCTGTTGTTAGAGTTACTTACCTAAAATAATTATTAATCAGGTTATTGCTCGAAATTCTCGTCTTGAAAATAAAATACGGTTAAACAATCTTTTACTGAATTTATATACGAATTAAAAACAAAAAACTATCAATATTATCAACAACAACAAATATAATATTCTCTATAAACGAACTTAAAAAAATTGAGACGAAGGTCGTTAAAAATATGTCAGTCGTGGATCTGCTTCATGTGCAGTAAAATGACTTACGAACTAATATGTACAAGAAGGTACGTAGGTTAACGATTATTTAAAGAAACACTATGAGGAGGGAAATGACCAAGCGTTCAAGGTTCCTTGGGGTTCTTGCTGGGAACTAGCTTCGTTTGTAGTTGGCGGAGACTGAGTAACGAACTGAACGTCGTTTTGACTTGGTTGAGCATCTTTCCGGTCCCATCCGTGTGCTTCATGATGGTGATCATGATGATCAGGAGTAGGGAACCATTCTTGTATAATGACTGGCCTCCAAATCATTTTCCAATCGGGAACCCAGATTTGTTTCCAGTCTGGTATCCAGATTTGCTTCCAAGCCTCTTTCCATTCTAATTTTTTATCAGCAACCCAAATCTGCTTTTTTTCTGTCCTCCATATTTGTTTCCACGCCTCCTTCCACACTAATTTTTTATCTTCTACCCAAATTTGTTTCTTTTCCGTTCTCCAGATTTGTTTCCATGCCTCCTTCCATACTAGTTTCTTATCTGTAACCCATATTTTCTTTTTCTCTGTTCTCCAAATCTGTTTCCAGGCTTCTTTCCATTCAAGTTTTTTATCTGTTACCCATATTTGCTTCTTAGATGGTTTCCAATATTTTTTCCAAACTGGCTTCCAAACTAGTTTTTTCTTCCATAAATCATGCGCTATATATTCAGCGCCTTCATGATCTTTGCCTAGGTAATGAGGACCGTTAATACCCTCTTTCACCCATACCGGTACCCATAATTTCTTCCACGCTGGTACCTGAATATCTTTCCAAGCTGGCACTTGAATGTCTTTCCAAACAGGTTTCCAAATTTTTTTCCAATCAGGAACTTGGATTTCTTTCCATGCTGGAACTTGTATGGGTTTCCATACAGGTTTCCAAATTTTTTTCCAATCAGGTACCTGAATTTCTTTCCAAGCTGGTACTTTAATAGGTTTCCAGACAGGTTTCCATATCTTTTTCCAGTCTGGGACTTTTATTTCTTTCCAAGCTGGCTTTTGCGTTGGAACCCATATTGGTTTCCAGTACTTCTTCCACTTAGGCTTCCATATCTGCTTTTTGGCAGGCTTCCATACTTTCTTCCAACCTTTCTTCCAAATCATTTTTTTCTTCCAGTAACCGGGGTCATGATGCTCATGATGATCATGATGATCATGATGATCATGATGATCATGATAGTCATGATGGTCATCTATAGCATGTTCGTCTGTGTGAATATGCTGAACCTCGTGATTATCTTCATATACATGTTGCACTGATGCGGGAATTTGCTCATATCCTCCTCGTCTTTGTGCAACTCTAGAAAAATATTTAAATACATTGATTTCTATGTTTCTATAACAGTAGACTTACTGTTGTGTCTCTGAAGTAGAATTTTCATTAAATGGTTCAATCGCTTTGCCACTCGCCCACGTAATTTGTAGTATTACCCATAAAGTAATCTGAAATGGAATACAAAAACATTTAGTTCATAAGTTGCAGTTTTATTGTTGAATAAATAGCGTGCATAATTATGCGATAATCTCTGTATAGCAGGTAATTAATGAATCTCATGTAAAACTGAATAAGTTAAACGGATATAATATGACTACTCTACTATTCACCATCTGATTAACAATGCCACTTTATTTATTATTTTGATTTAAAAATTAGTTTGTCTTTTCTGCCAGGTAGTATTGATAGAACAAACTCTTCAGGATTATGGGCAATAATTTTGACGATATATAGCATTTTTACTTTTCCGTACTCTACTATAAGCGGAAAAATAATGTAATCGTGTAAAGAAAAACTAAAAAAACAAAATTTTTTTTCGGTTTATTTTTTGTTTTTTGGCCTAAAAACAAAAAAAAATGGTTTTTAAAAAGTTCTTGCTGTGCGTGTGTCGTCGTTGTCGTCGGCATTTATTCTTGTTAGCATGATAACTCAACTAAATCGTTTCGGATCGATCGAGTTTTGACTGATTCTAATCGGGGACGTCTGCCAGACGACACCTATTGATTTTGAGGTGGATAGCACACACCACCCCCTCCTTTGGGTCTATTTGAGAATTCTTTTTCGTTAGCACGATAACTCAACTAAATAGTGTAGGATCGCTCGGGTTTTGACTGATTCTGATCGGGGACGTCTTCCAGACGAGACCTATTGATTATGAGGTGGGTAGGACACACCCCACACCGTCCATGGGTCATGACAAAGCACGATGGTGGACTACTTGAGAAACTTGTTTTGTTAAGACGATAATTCAACTAAATCGTATCGGATCGATCGGGTATTGACTGATTCTGGTCGGGGATGTCCCCCATACGCATTATTAATTTTGAGGCGGATAGGACACACCCCACCCTGTCCATGGGTCATGACAAAGCACGATGGTGGATTATTTGAGAAATTTGTTTTGTTAATACGATAACTCAACTAAATCGTATCGGATCGATTGGGTTCTGACTGATTCTGATCGGGAACGTCTCCCAGACGACACCTATTCATTTTGAGGTGGATAGGACACACCCCACTCTGTCCATGAGTCATGAGTAAGCACGACGGTGGACTATTTGAGAAATTTTTTTGGACATCTATTGATTTTGAGGTGGATAGGACACACCCCACCCTGTCCACGGGTCATGAGAAAGCACGCCGGTGGATTATTTGAGAAAAATTTAAAAAAGTAAAACTGTCGCATAAAACACATATTCTGCATTTATGTGTTGGTCTATTTTTCCTCGGCCACTCAATTTCGAGATAGAGATGTTCTACGTGCGGAAAAGTCCGTTAAGGTTTTAAAACTGTTTATTTATATAGGTCACAGGACATAGCTCACGCCTAAAAAGAAATATGTGATAGTGTACTCACATCATCTCATACTCATGAGATGATGCTGTGATTAAATAGCGTATCATAATTGTAAGTAAAATTATGTTCTTTATGTGATGTTATTAATTATGAATGTTATAATATATAATTGTAATATTCATAATTAATAACGAATAATAAGTTATAAAGAATGTTATCAGTACATTGTACATTTAAATATCTGTAATGTCTGTAAAAAAATTGTCTGCCATTTGGTTTGTTTTATGATGATTTATTAGAAGCTTTACGGGATATGCGCCATAAATACTGAAGTTGCCTAAGGCCTACTGTGGGGAGGATGATTTAATTTCCATATTTTGTATTACTTGAGGAAAGAAATATGATATCAAGACCAGTTTAGTGCATGGTTGGTTGTTTAATGAAATTTCGTTATCTTATTTTTTTTCAATCTTCTTTGAATAAAGTTAATGCAGGAAACGATTTTCTAAATTACATTAAAAAATCTATAAAACAGTTTAAAAAATTGTTATTCTTTATTCAGTTAATCTTCATGGTAGTATATAGTTAAACTAGTTAAACATTTGCTGTTATAACTTAATATGACAGTAAATTAGTAACTGCTTAAGTATGTAATTGTTGCAATGTCAGAAAATGTTTAGAAATTACAATAAAACATGACTGTACTTAGATAGTCGTGCTAGACGGAGAAACTACAATACTCATAACACGTTCAAATTTTAAAACAATCGATTTTATAAAAGGCTGCAATTAACTGACAAACGAAGTACTAAATAATCCAGAATGGCAAGCTTGTCAATAATAATTAAGTGCGTGTCTACCATATGAGTTTTAATGATACTGTAAACATTCATCAAGTGCTCGCCAAGTTCAGTGACAAGACTTTCTCCTGGTGAAATAAAACAGCAAACCGGTACAATATGATGTAGGCACGAACGTTGTCTGTCTGACCTAGCGAGTCCCGTGTGTCCGTGGAAATCTTTTTAGAATATCGAAAGCAGTATTAAATGGAGTAAAATATAATTAACAAATAATTTCACTCTGTAAATTAATTTCACGCTTTATACAACAAATTGACACTTGCTAACCGACTTATTGATGTCATACATATAATATAGTTTTAGTATCGACAATGTTCCGACACCAAAGATCGCCAAATATTCCGTATCTTGACGTTGATAAATAAATTTTCACTATCAAAATTATAAATATTGAAATACTTTTGTACGTTTTATACTTTATCGTAACTGAAAATTGATTTTGTATACAGGAAAGCATTTTTAGATTTATATAAGGTGATGATAAAGTTTCGCACAGTATTCATAATTTTGATTTAAATAAATAAGTAAAATTAACTTTTTAATGAATAAAATTAAATTATTTTTTGAAACACACAATCTTATCGTTTTAAATGACAACTGACGTAAACATTGTATTTTTCATATTTTGCGTTTGAGTTGTTATCATGGTCTTTTCAAATTACAAGCTCCTCATTTTTTAACAAAAATTAATTCCTTAAAGTTTTTTGAGTACAAACGTACCTCATATTAGGCGTTTCTTATTTACCGTTCATAAATAACATATTTTTTGAAAAATACAGATAAAATAGATGACTATATTTTTTATAGAAATATTGTCCATTCATTATTTAATATTGACCAGCACGCGTGTTAATATTTTATATTGAACATTCAGTAGTTTTTAGGCTCATATCTTCCATTTCGATTCGAATTAGTTGTCTCGGATGATAGGAATTATTTTAATTATTTAACCTATTTAAACAACTCGCCCACTTTAAGTAACATCACAAAAATAAATTCAAGGTGATTAAATCATGTAAACATGATGGCCATTTAGTTGATTATCTTCGCCCTTTCTATCTGCTAAGAAAAGTATCGTCCGGGCATCAACACCAAAATGAGCAGAAGCTCCGTCTTGTTGAAACCGAGTTCTATGTTGTGGAATATTATTGGAATATAGTTAAAGTTAATAAAGGACGGCTTCCTATTATTCCAGATTATATATTTAATTTTCTTCACACTGCCCACTCAATTTTTGAATATAATGAGCATCTTATTGAGAGAACAGTTGAAGTTATGATGATATATTATTCCATTTGAGGCAAAAATAGTTTCGGCAAGGAAACGAAACAAAGGAATTTTGCAAAAGTTGAAAAACTTCTATCGTAACGTAACAATATCTTCAAACATTTGTGACAATTGTGGCGTATTCGAAACACGGTACATTTTTCTGATACCCCATCCGGCTTTCTATTCATTTCTGTTAAAAAAGAGGGGGGGTCGCAATTTAAAAAATACACAATCAGTCACAACTCAAACAGAAAACTGAAAAAATAAAATTTTATATTTTTGAAGACATTGGTGCAGTTTTGTAATTAAAACAAAATTGTTATGAATATTGTGAGAAATTTTATTACAATGCAGTGTTTTATATATTGCTATAAAAATTATATTCTGCGACGGTTTAATTTTATTCACGTTAGATAATATAATATTAATACAATTATATAATATAAAGTATTTATATAATAATGATAATAATATAAAGCATTTTTTTCGGTGTTTTTATAAAAATTATTACTCTACATATAACACAAAAGGTTTATTAAATCAGGAAATATTTGAAGCCTATCAACTAATAAGGTTATTAGACAATTAAAAACAAATTAAAAAAGTGACATCAGAGAATATATAATAGATACTAATTCAATCAGACGTCACATCTATGGACTATATTTACCATTATTATTTAGAAGAGTTACTTACGGGAAACCTTATCATTTTCTTGTAATAATAATATGAACGCCAAATTTGATTAACAATTATTTAGATTTTACTGGATGCAAATAAAGACTCCACAATAAACAAGAAAACTGATCCTTGAAATCACTAGAGATTGATTTTTTCCTCTTTCTTTTTTTTTTGGATAGTAATTAATTATTTAAAATTTAAAAATAATATAAAAACTTGGAAAAAGATATAATGTTTACATCTAAATAAGTAATGATAACTATTAGCCTTTTGTCTAAGTTGATATAAAATAAATTTGCTGTCATTTAGTAAATCGATTGTTATTTAAATATTAACCTGATATGAAGATTTTTCTACATGGAAAATAAAATAAAAACATAGACGTATCGATTATTTTGAAATTTTAATTCCGTAAATTCAAAAGCTACTGTTTTTCGTTAAAATAAATAAAATGTTTGTCACATTTTGTTTACATAATAAAGTAGACCAATGTTAAATATTTTAAAAAAATGTTTGTATATATACAACAATCGTGTAATCGATAATATTTTAATAACAAATGAATGAACTGAATTAATAGTCCATAATTCATTTTTTAGTAATTATTTTGCTAATGTCAGTTTGAAACCTTGCTAATAGTGTATTACTATAATATAATTCAGTATCCCAAGCCGAGACATATATATGTATATGAATACTTACTCCATGAAATGAGAAACTTATAAAATATTCCAATATTCCAAACATTTATACAGCTACTTTAATGAAAAGAAAGTTAGAATGGCGGTGAATGATCTCTTATCGGTATATATCTATCTTTATATAAAGATAACCATCTTGATATAGAGATTATTGTAAGATGCCTTTCAATATTACGATACTTAGCCAAGCAAACATTTATACATATTATGTACAATAAGATACTGGAGAAAAGGAAATATAGAAATATTAATAAAATTATATGCACACAAACTACAAACTATTACCATTTTTTTTAAACTCTTTTTTTTTAAAGCTAGTCGAAAAAAAATTATATTATGTATAATAAGGTATTGGAATAAATAAAATATAGAAATATTAATAAAATTAGATAAGATTAGATTTTAGAGAGTGCGGAAGAAGTATATGTATCAACTTGTGTTGTCTTGTTATTACTCGTTACTATAGTTATTACTTTTAGCTTATATAAAGATTGCATTATTTGACTTAATTGCAAAAGATTGTGAAGACGTACGTATCTAGTTATGTACTTAATGTATGCATTCTATATATGGTTAATTATCGAGGAAAGTGGCGAATATTTGCAGAAAGAGAAATTGATGTTATTTATATTAGTATTTAGAATCTACAGCATAATTTATATCACAAATAATGCAATATATAGGTGTCTAAGTAATTAAAACACCATCATGGTATATTTCTGAAATAAATTTTGTCTACTGGGTATTGAGTGAAGGGGTGTAACATGAGATTTAAAAGCAACATGCAAGTCAAGTAATCTATACCACATATGTCACATACTTAAATAAATTGTATAGCTCTCGCATTGTCGTGACTGTGCCGATGCCCAACTACTTGATATCAGTGTAATATAAAACACCATTCCTCATAACAAATTTTAATTATTTAATAGGTATTCAGCGCAACTGAAATGATTATTTCAATATATAAAATGGAGACAAATTAGTATCAAACAAGATTTGTTAAATGTAAAATTATATTCTGTACAAATAAAGATCTGTTGACAATAATAGATGGTAACACTAGATAATCAAATCTATACATAAAGGTCAATTATACAAAAAGAATAAAAATTTTCTAGCTAACCTGTAACTTTAAATTAATATATTTTTCGTAACTAAAATAAATGCCTAAATAAATAATGTATTGCTGATTAAGCTGCGGTCATTTTATGGTAAAATTGATGACATTAGCTACAATTGAACATATTTATGTTAAACAAATGAAGGTCAATAAATGCATTTTCTTAACAGCAATAAAGTCTCAAACTCAGTATATATGCAAACTACGACGATTCATTCTCTTTAATATTAAAAGAAAAGCAAAATATATTGAATTGGCATCCATATCGTGATACACATATATGGAGGAAAAATATTACTATTTTTTTTTTCGTTAGAAAATTTAAAACCAACAGCACCATTTAAAATATTTATGATCGTCCTATCATTATGGACATTATATTAGCCCATTATTATTATGCTACTATTTCCGCATTGTACATGTAAGTAGATATGGTCTTTGTATGTTTTGGTGTATATCTTCTCAATGCCTTTATATGTTTTCCTATCTACCGGCGATGTACCTAACTACCGATTATTGTTATGTTCCAATTCTTCATTCAAGTTATTTTTAACGAGTTTTTGAATATATTGATACATTCAGTGATGACCAACATAGACTTCATATCCCAAAATCTATGTAGGAGGCACCTCTTATGCCACACAATTTTATCAGGTATCAATATTGATATGACTTTTTGCAGATTAGTACAATTTTGAGGGGTTAGGACAATGAGACCTAATTATAAGTGTTATCACGTCTTACTGGACTGATGAATATATTATAAATGTCTCTAAGATATCTATTATAAACGGCACCTAAGAAGATGTAGTATTCCTGTTTCTTTGATCTAAAAAATGTCGTGGGCTTGTAGCTCCGACTTTTTAGGCCCTAGACTTGTGCCATATTACGTAGAGTACTGCAGTTTTCTTCATATTTACATTATTATATTTCAGTCGGTTCAGTTTGAATTATTGCTAACCCATATATAGTTGAATTCCTCCAGTTCTTGAAATGAAAATGAAGTATGGAACGACTAGGTGTTGGTCTACAAAAGTAGTTTTCTGATTTGTATATTTTCATATACTGCTATTGAAAATCCTAATTGATCTTCCTCAATCTGTCAATATTCATCAAGTGTAATTTTAATGCAAATACAATTAATAGAAAAGTTTTCAAGTACGAGTAGATGCATGGAAAGACAAGCTATAAATCAACCAAGTCACCTATTTCTAGTAGTTTCAATAGGTAACAAGTGCGATTGGATCCAGTTCCTCTCGAGAATGTTTTACATTACAAATATTATATAAAAAACAAAAATAAATGAACTATTACTCTGGAATGACAAATACGTTGTATAAAGTTAACGTTACAGGTGCTACTATGACATAAAAGAAACGATCTAAAAAATTTTACTAAAAGCAACATGAAAATATTATATGAAAGAGTTATTGATACAGGACGTAAGTTTCCTCAGTTCGTCTCTTATTTAATTATCTTATTTATCATGGTCCACTGCAAACAACCACAACAGAGTAAACAAAAATATGAACTGAAAAATATTAATGATTGTTTACTTGTCAATAATGAGAATTAATGATGTTAAATATATGGTTATGTGTTCTTACGCAAATTATTTTTAAACTAGATCAACAGATTATTATTGAATGTAATTACATGAGCTGGATTTATCTAGTATTCCACATAGTGTGAAGAAATATCAGGATCATATACCTAATGTTCTATTCGATTGTTGTAATTCAAATTTAGATAAGAGATGAGTCTTACTAATCCTTCGGGAATTTAAAATAAAAAATGTATATGCTACGGTGTAACAAAATAATGTATGGATTTCTCGTAGTATGCTATTCTATCGTATCACAGTGTTATTATGAACTTCTGAGATCACTATGATTACTATATTACTTATATGCCATAAGCAGGTTCTTTTCCGAAAATTTATAAAATTATATGGATTATCATTGTGGTGTATTTGTAGAGTCTATAGAATTTTGTTGTAGATGTTGATAATTTTCAAAAATACGTATATATTAAAACGGGTTAAAGAAATATATAAATTTTAATGGTTTGGATATTAAAATCCAAAAGAAAGTGTAACTGTTAGCGATTGTTTGTTTATTAGTCTGTGTACCAATGCGATAGTTACTGTCAGTTTCGTATGCCTACATTGACATCAATACAGTTTGGACACACCAAAAACCAATGCAAATATTCGCTGGATATATGTTTTCTCTGTATATATTTCCCTATAAGTCACAATTGCCTCATCGTGGCAGTCTGTAGTAAAAATGGTAGAATGCCAAATTGCAGAAAAATAGGTTTTCTAACCTGTAGGATCTAGAAATAGATCTGGTTACTGTTTCTTTGATAATTAATCTTCCTGAAAATATCTTTCTGAAGTTTCTCTGAAGTGAAGTGTTTTAATCATCCCCTGATGATGTCAACTTGGTTGGCTAAGACACCTTTAGTACACTATAGTAATTTTATATTTTGTAGGTTTAGAAATAAATAATATAAAAAGTAGATACGTATTTCCATTTCTTTAAATCTAATTGGTTACAACAGTTGGTTTTTGTTTATTAGTAAACTTTTGTATGTTGTATATAAGAAATAGATATATACAACAATATATATTTAAAAAATGATTATATATAACCAATTATCGCTTATTCAATATCTCACAGATTAGTAAAAAATATCCTGGGACATAAACGCACGTATTGTAAGACCACTTCCATGGCGATACAAAATTCACATATCACACTTTAGTCCTGAGATGCGCACAGAAAAATATAAAAGAAACACTAACCACTAAGCTCCTGTGGACCCTCATGATATTAGGAGCCACTAGAACCACCTTTTGGAGTTCTTCACAAGGAAAAAACTGTTAGTAACTCATACTTTTTGGACATGGTAACAGTTGTTATATAGGTTCGGCGTACAGCGTACCACAAGGTGGGGTCCATCACTTTCCCTGACACCCTCGTGAGCTGTTGCAAGACAAGGCCAAGGCACAAGGCTACGGAGAGCCGGAGAAATGTTCTGCTGCTTTGCTTCTCCACCGGCTAAGCGTTCAATGTATTCGTTCACATATCTGTTACAGAGTTCGGAATATTATGCATATACGAGTTCTTTTATTTTGTGTTAATTAAAATCAGTAAGCTCGATTTGTGTATCTAGTTTTGTGATTGACAAGCGGATGGGTGCTGTTAGATTTGTTTTTGTATTTGATGATGTCCTATTTGAATATGATTTTTAAAAATAATATAGAGAAAATAATACATTTTTAATCAAACATACTTATATAAATAATATTTTAATGTGTATCTCAATGAATAATAGCAATATATATATTTATAATAATATATATGAAAGATTTAAAATGTTATAAATTTATTGGTGCTAATTAAGATTATGGTTTTCTGGTAAAAATCATTTTCTCGAAATTCAAAACGACAAAGTCGAAATTAAAAAGTCATTTTCGCTTATATCTACAAAAGTATCCACTTAATATATTGTCATTAAGATAACATTTTTTTTATCGTTATATAAATTATGTTTTGAGTAAAATAATGTGGATTTTACGGTAAGATGATATTCAAATATATCAAATCATTGGCTGTGACTTAGAAAAGTGTTGCTTTATGTATTTCTTATGATATTTAAAATGTTTTTTCTTTATCTCATGAATAGTGGAGTAAAAGAACGTTGCCTAAGTGTGAAAATAATTTATATACAGTGCTTTCGTGAAGTAATAAATAAATTCGTTAAAAATTTAAGGAATAACTTTTTGGAAACACTCTCGGAAAAATCAAATTTTATTTTTAGTTGCGCATTTTTTAAAATATAATTATATATATTGCGTAATTCATGTAGGAGGTATGGCGTCATCGATATTTCTTTTAATATCAACTTCCTTTTACTTTTCCGCACGCTGAAAAAGTAATGTAATCGTGTAAAGAAAAATTGAAAAAACACCTTTTTTTTGGGTTTATTTTTCGGCCTAAAAACAAAAAAAAATAGTTTTAAAAATTTTTTACTGACTGTGTTGTTGTCGTCGACATTTATTTTTGTTAGCATGATAACTCAACTAACTAGTTTTGACTGATTCTGATCAGGGACGTCTCCCAGACGACACCTATTGATTTTGAGGTGGATATATTATATAGATTCTCACTTACGCGCCTTTAATTTCGGCTAATTTAGAAGATACCAAACATATCAGACGCTTGGATTTAAACATCCACGTTTAAGTTAAGTAGTTATTCACTTTGTAATCCGTTGCAAACTGACCAGGACCTCTAAAGTTTCCGTATAAATAATCCATAAAATAATCAGCCGTTGTGAAAATTAGCCATTTCTAACGTTTTGTCTTATCCTGTATAATAATATAATACTAATGAATACGACTCTATTACCCTGTTGAAACAGTTATTGTTGAATGAACTATAACAAACGTTGAATAAAGAAAACATTTTCGTAAAATGTAAATCGTTATGCATTGTTTTATTTCCTTCATAATATTCTTTTCTCTACCAATTGTGTAAACATGAATTACTCACGTGATGCGTCACTAATTCATGTTTACTACAAATAACAATATAATATACTATCAAATAATTATCAAGAAATAGGTGAGAGTAAAATGATCCAAACAAATAAAATATAATTTGTCGTTCAGCAAAAATAAATAAGGATGTGAGAATAATATCGTGTCAGAAAGGTAATGCGAGCGGATTTAAAATCTTCTAGTCTACTATGTGCTTAATACTTTTTCTTTTATGACGCCCTTGACGTATGGCACTTTCAGGTCTTGATGAATTGTCTCTTTAAAGGGCATTGGTGATCATGCGCAATATTTGTTATGGATTTCTCTATATTATTGTCGTGTTCGATTTGCTGATACATCCTCAGAGTTCTATACTGTATACCCATATTGGTTTGAGAATGGCTCTGTATATCAAGAGCTTATTTTCAAGCGGTAACTTAGACTTCCTAACAATTAACCATTGTATTGCCTTTACTTTTAAGGTTATCTGTTAGAGTTTTTTGATTACATTACATACATTACTTACATTTCCATGTAAGTAGGTTATCTAAGTGCATTCCTAAGTATTTTGTGTAAGAGTATAGTGGTATTTGTATCTTGTTTAGATAACCAGGAGGACATGGATGTTCTTTTTAGTGTGAAATTTACTTGCACAAATTTCGCTTCATTGATCTTGATTTTCCATTTGTGGGTATCTACTTCGTTCAGATGATTTTGTAGAGTGGTGGAGGCTAGTTGTGGATCTTCGTTGTTAGGAAGGATTACAGTGTCACCAGCAAAGGTACTCATTTCGTTGACTGGTAAATCTGCTGTGTACAGTACGTATAGCAAGGAACTCAGAACGCTTGCTTGCGGTACTCTAGACTTGATTGGTTTCATGTCAGACACCCCTTTATTAGCTCCTGTTCTGAATTTTCTGTCACATAAGTAAGATTTAATAAGATAATAGTAAGTTATGGGCAAGGACACTTTAATCTTGTACAATAATCGCGAGTACCGCACTTTGCCAACGCTCGACTTACATCTAAGAAGATCGATGTATAGAATTTCTTGTATTCTAATGCTTGACTAATCTTGTGATAAGCTCTATGAGTTTGTTGTATCGTAGGGTGGTTTTGGTGGAAACCAAACTGATGCAGAGGTATCCATTTCTCAATGTTAGGATCAGCTTTTATTCTTTGTAACAAGTCTTTCTAAGAACTTTGAAGTGATGGACAACAGGTTTATTGGACGATACACTAATACATTATTTGTCTTTGACAGGCTTGGGGGATTAATATTAATTCGACAATTTTAATTGGTTGGGCCAATAATTCTATTTTAAAATAGCATTAAATATACGTGTAAGTAGTAATAATTGACATTTTATTTAATATTTTTGATCCACCATACCTTCTATACCAGGAAATTTGCGCTGGTTTTATTTAACATTAATAAGCTGATTTTATTTTGGATTGCATCTGGAGTGAACGATTTAATTTCAGAAATATTAGTTGGGATATTACTTAACTGTTCTTCTATTTCGTCATCAGAGATATCATTGTTTCTAGTAAAAACTTCCTCTAAGATAGTCTGCAAATGTTTTCTCTATTTATGAAGACGTTTTAATAAGACTTATCGAAACGTCAACAAGAAAATATGTACTTAGTGAAAAGTAGGAAAGAAAAACTAACAATTTTATATAACATATTCTTAATTCTATATATTATTGAATAGCAAAAAGATATCATAATGTATTGTTTATAATTAAATGAAATTATGATTTTATTGATTTGGTATTGAATAATATAAAATTTGAAATGAAACAAAGAAATTTAAACTCACACAATATAATAGTATATCAGTAATTACAACATAGAACGTAGTTATATCATATAATATTCTTAAAATGTCTTCTATCTGGAAGCAATGCGGTAGGCAATTAAGCATGAACATGAACTTGTAGAAAAGGATGTACGCACAGTATATATATATATATATATATATATATATATATATATATATATATATATATATATATGTTACAGCTACTACAAAAGTTTTTTTGTTATTAATGACATGGACGGACACAAAGATATAATATGAATTTGTATGAAATGTAAATTCATCTACTTTCATTTTAGTCTTGTGATAAATGATTTATTAACATTATTTAACAGTGAAATTTTATATTCAGATGTTCGATGTCTAATTTTAATTTAACATATTTTTGTTATGAATACTAACGTAATAATAGAAATAGAAGTCATTTAAAAGAAAGTGGATCTTTCATTGATGTACATATATTTAAATCTTTCTATGTAGAATTAAAAGAAATACCTCTAATTTTCATATAATGAGATTTCTCCAATAAAAAACATATTTGGTCATAGTGGTTATGTGGTACTGTATTATTTAACGATGCAATAATAAGATCCTTAGTAATACATGATTATTTCTCTACAGCAGTCCATTGATCTTCAAGAATTAATAAGATTTAGAAATTTGTTTCTAAGCCAAATTAATCATTAACAAATTTTAATCAGTAATCATTAAAGTTTTTGTGATACGGTGATAATTCATATTTTATAATAACAGGCTTTCCTTTTTATTAATGTTTTAAGTAACTTTTTGTTTATATATATATATATATATATATATATATATATATATATATATATATATATATATATATATATATATATATGTTTCGTTTACTTATTTTATAATCTTTGCATATAATATTTAAAAACTAACCTCAAGGGTTACTGGTTTGATAGTAAGTAAGGGTATGGTGAACCCGAGGTGCCTAAAATCGTATGTTCCCTACGATAAAGGGCAACCTAAGGTTATCCCAAGGTGTGGTCAACGATGCTAAGGAGATGTAAAATCCGCCCCTTGAAATTGTAGATTAGAATTGCAACTAAACAATTTTTTATATTAATGTGTCAAAAATGGGACAAAGATTAGCTAATGTATTCGTAAGTCTTAGTGAAATACAAACATGGAGACTTGGAGACTACATCACTGGGCAAGTATTTCGGGGACTGTATAGCTCTATGCGATATGGACGACATTGAATTTTGTTGAACATGTCAATAATACATCAATGTTGATGCAAGGATTGCAAGGCATCCCTAGGCGCTATGCAACACATAAGAAACCCACTGGTTCAAGATATTTCCAACCTGAGAGAAGGAAATCAATTTATGAGTACCTTAAACCATTTTATCTCGTTTTCAAATTGTTCTATGTATAATTCACTGTATTCCAAATTTCCTTCAACTAAATTACTTTGTGATGTGATGTGGCTATATAAGTGGTTGTTCGTCCTATAAAGTAATACAAATAGAGTTATTAAATGATTCTAATGATAAATAGTAGTAGAAATAAAGATTATTATATTGTTGTCATTATGTTGACCTTAAATGGTACATATATATTTCATTGCTTTTCACAATAACTGTACGGTTCTTTATTTATAGTTATAATAATTCAGTTGACAGTAAAATGATGAGTCAAGTGATACACATACATTAATCGGAATTCTCCTAAAGTATTAGACTGGACGCTCACAGGATAAAGCATACACATGAAGAGGTGCCAAACGTTCCACGTTAGAATACGAACCCAAGCTAATAATGGCATCCCCAATATTGGGCTCAATTCGCCCAGACTTAAGGTAGGTCACCCATCAATGTTGTGGACGTGGAACGAAGAGCTGCAGTTTCATTAAATCTGCGTTGGACAACTGATCTCAATGTGCACTGTATTCACGAGAACATTCTCGTATTAATGGAAAATTTGGTGGTCATTGACTGGTCACAGATACACAGTTATGTGGCATATGTTAGAGTTTGAGAAAAAATCACCTATATATTTTTTAGATTATAGAGTTGCATAATTTTGCACAAAATTCTCTCTAATTTTTGCTGTTTGGATAGAAACTGAAATTAGTGATAAATTTGATGCAAATAAAATAATTAAAAATTGCATCATGTAATCGATTTTTTCATATTTTACATATATTCTTGTACATTAGTATCCAAAGAATTTTAATTTATTTCAATGTTCTTTGTAAAGTTCTAATAATTTATTTTTTTCATTTCTTTATGGTTATGGTATATCGGGTTCTTTTATAGTGATATTAAAGAGCTTTAGTTTATTTTAATATTCTTTTAAGAATACATTTTTACTGTTTCGCATGTAAAAACCAACAGACATGAAGGAGCAGCACTAAATTCTACTTGATCCGGAGCGTCAAAGACTCTAGCATTTGCCTTGAATATATTTGATTCAATACAACCAAAAGTTTTTGATATATTCAATATAATCAAACTTTGAATGATTATTATTCTCATTGAGTATCTAAACTTGTCAAATTTAATATGTACGTAAACAATCTACCCCAGTGGTAAATGGTTTTAACCTATATTTTTATTCTCCCAAATAAATATATAATCTTCAGTAATTCTCAGTTTTAAACCCTCGATGGTAATGGGTTACGCAGCGTAAATCTTATGTTTTGGGTAGCTATATAAACAGAAATCTAAGTGCGTTAGATTTGGAGACCGAGCAGACCACTTATAATACATTCTGAGTATTCACATTACCATTTAGGGGAAACGTGGATACATCGGTAAAACAAATTGTTTTTGAAAATTGAAGTCTGTGATTGAGATAATCTTCTGTGAACTGGTAAACCATTTGTAATGTTTAGGGGTGAATTTTTTGTTAGATTAAAACCTGTAGCACAGTTTTTACAGATACTCCACAAAGGGCTGCACTTTAAGACGCAGATTGTATAGGATTCACCACTGTTTCAGCGGCAATATTTGTTTGTTCTGAAACTGTCCTTAAACTTTCGCAGTATCTATCGTACGTATGCTTTAGAGATAGGGTGATCAGAATATCTCTCATTTAAAATCCTTTCAGTTGCATGTAATTTCTTTCAGTCTCGCGAATATTTATAAACGCATTAACTTTTTCCTACTAAAGTACATGTTTTGGTGTTAGAATCAATCAAAGGTGCGCTACAAACTTTTTAAATCTAAACACAATATAAAATTTTAATATTTAATAATGTCTGCCTGACAGATATTACCAAAAGTGACTTTTTAGGTGATCTCTGTCAGAAAAAAACTGACACTTTTTTTTGGCCTTTAAAGGGAGTTTAATGGTTTGTCAATCGATTTTTCCAAAAATCATAAGACAGATTTTCTCAATACCCTGTCGAACATTTTATAATCAACTCAGAAACGTTTTATTCTTGTTCTATTAACATTTAAGAAGTAATACTTAAAATGAGTTCATAAGTATTTAATCTTTCGTATCGCAAAAATAAGAATGAGGTGACACTCAGTAGCTATTTAGCCAGTAGCTGTATTTAAACGCTAAGTGAAATATTTCTTTGCATAAAATAGAATGGTCAAATAAGTTAATAACCTCATCAGTAAAGTAACGTTAAACTACCGATTACATGTTGCTCTAAATAAATATGAATATAAAAAGTTGTATACCATTCATTCACTCTCAGTGTATTAGGACTGTAATACAATTTGCGATTTATTTCATTCAGTTATTATACCAATAGTAGAAACACATAAAATACTGTTATACATTAATTTATTAGTCCATAACATATCATTGAAATGATTTTGTGACATGTAATTAGTATCACATTTAAGGTAATCAGAAAACTTATTGCCCAAAGTATATCATAATAATTTATATTCTTGTCTGATGATATTATATAAACTTTCCTATTTGAGGCACCAAAATTGTAGTAAAGAAACGACGACATAATTGCTGGATACATTCCTTTTTGGTTTTCGTGAGGCATTGTGTAACTATTATATGTATGACAGTAATACATGGCTTATTATTATGTATGCATTTATATGCAATAAATGGCTATTGTATAATGATGGAGAGAAAGAAAGCGACACCACAAATTGTAATGATTTTCTTCTTCATACCCTGTTACACGTCTTGAATGATTATTTATTGGTTTGAAAAAGTGTTAGTAATGTTTATTTAAGTAAAACATAGAATTTTATAATAACAGTATATATAATGCCTGATGCAAGTTAAAAAATATTTCTTGAGACTTAGCATCATTCTTAAATCATTCCAGAGTTTAAAGAACTTAGTATGTGTATACAATATTATATATACTACCTGTATGAAGTCTCCTCTTTTTAACTTTGGGACTAAGAGGTCTAAAAGAACGGAAAATAACGTACGTTTAATAAAATATAAAAATAATGTACTTAATAAATAATATTACAAAGATCAAAGTTGGTTTGGCGGTGGTCCCGTTCTCAAAATTATTTTTAAATTGTGCGATTAATGCGTCATTTGGCAGCTGCTTCAAATATCCAATAATTCAAACGTTGTTACTTTTCAACACTCAACTATACCAGAGCGGAAAAATAATGTAATCGTGTAAATAAAAATGGAAAAAAATATCTAGCGTTTATTTTTCGTATTTTGGCCTAAAAAAAAAAGAAAATGGTGTTTGTGTGTGTCATTCTCGTTGTAGTTGTCGTCGGCATTTTAAAACTTATTAGCAAGATAACTCAACGTAAACTTAACACTTAGCAACTTAAATCGTGTCGGATCGATCTGATTTTGACTGATTCTGATCTGGGGACGTCTCCCAGATGACACCTATTGATTTTGAGGTAGATAGAATACACCACACCATGTTCATGGGTCATGAGAAAGCACAATGGTCGACTGTTTGAGAATTTCTTTTTATTAGCACGATCACTCAATTAAATCGTGTCGGATCGATCGGGTTTCGACTGATTCTGATTAGGGACGTCTATCAGACGACATCTATTAATTTTAAGGTGGATAGGATACACCCCACCCTGTCCATGGGTCATGAGAAAGCGTGATGGTGGACTATTTGAAAAATGTAAATCTGTCACATAAAAGACATATTCTGCATTTATGTGTTGGTTTATTTTTCTCGGTCACTCAATTTCGAGATAGAGATGTTCTACGTGCGAAGAAGTCCGTTTTAAGGTTTTGAAACTGTTTAGTTTTAATTTGGCGTATCTCGTTTAATTTTGAGAAAAATTGATTAGATAATAATTGACAATTCATTAAACTTTTTAGGCAGTGCTTCCCTCTAAAATCTAAGTGGCAGTTTTCAGGTTAAAGGGAAGAGGAGAAGTAATTCAGACCTGCAATACATACTCAATATGAATTGTCTATTTCATATATATATATATATATATATATATATATATATATATATATATATGTATATATATATATATATATATATATATATATATATATATATATATATATATATATATATATATATATATATATCTATAATGATGTATCTCTTTTAGTAATGATTATTGATATTTTTTAGTATTTCGATTCGTAGATTAGGACAAGTTTTGCTCAATTAGTGAAGATGATTTGGATTTTAAGTAGTGATAATCTTTTTTATAAATGAAATTGGTTAGTGAAACGTACGTCGACGTAAGGTAAAGTGCTTTGGTTATTTTGTTGAGTTTCAGTATCATTCACTTCATAATACTTCAGGATGATTAATGTACGTCAACATATTGATATTAGTTAGATTAGGTCAATAATAATGTGTAACTTTAAGTAAATCCAACCAGGAAAATTCCAACAGAAACTCGAACCGACATCTGCACATTGGCATACATATAAATGTACATACATTTATGTACATTGGCAGGACATAATAACATGCGAAAATATACGGGTTATACTCAAAAATTAGAAGGAAGGCGATTAACAAGATTGAAGGTACATACAGTAAGTATATATAACAATGTCTAAGAAACCATATATAAAGATCACAAACAGAAGGACTCATCAGGTATGAAGAAATTATAAGTCAAAGTTATATGAATAAAGAACATTTAGAAGAGAAAGTGCCGAGGAGAACCACAAAAATAGCTTCTCTGTATGCTACAGTAGAATGCGATGGAATGTTATTCGAATTTATTTACAGGTATGATTAAAATATGCATAGGTTGTATAATATATGCATGTATCTCCCGTATATGATAATAAAATGTTTGAAATTTAAAGGGTATAACCATAAAATTTGTTCTATCGTTGGAACACCTTCGATCAGGTTGGTTAATTCATATGAAACATTTAAATATTTTAATGTAGGTAATGAGACAAAAATTACCAATCCTTATAACTTATAGAAAAGTATAAGACCCAATTAATGTTACTTTTAAATGAATTGTTCAGTATTTATAAAACGAAACGTACGAACTACCAAAACAGACAATAAAACAAAAATTGCATAACACTATTTAATATATGCTCTTTTATTTTTACAATAATATTATTGAATAGAATAACATTAAAACCTGGAAATTACACTATGTTATTATGTTATGTTTTATTTATAAAAAAATGATAATAATAAGGGAGATGTAATTTAATGAGTTTAAATACTTCTGATGTGATCACTGGGCGCTTTCTTAAATAGCCTTGAAATTTACATATGTATTTGGCGGAAATAACCATAGAACTAAATGCCATCACACGACTTCTATGCATCTAAACATCATATAGAATTTTATCAAATGGTGTTGAATTTAATTTAAGTCTAATTAATACACTCAGATTAATTTCAGAGTTTTAATTGGAAATTATGTGATATAATATATTTAAATGACATATTAAATAACTGTAACATCGATGGGAAAGCTGCATTTTTTATTAGTAATATTACCTTAATATTCGTAGAAAATTGCAATAGCGTTAAACATAAATAAATTAGAGACAAAAATATCAGAGAAAATTGGAACATTGTTCCATCAACTTCTGCTAACCTTAAGCATGAAAACTAATTTATATATTATTTTTATAAATCAATATACTCGTATTGTATAATGTTTATTACCACAAAGAAACATATATTTATCTAAATAGTCTTGCAGCGTAATGATCATTGTTTATTTTTTAATAAGTTATAAATTTACATATTTACTCTCTTAACCACGAAATGGAAGTGAAAAGGAATGAATGTACATCGTTGCACAGAGAAAATATAACGAACAACAATGGAACTCGGAATAAATTTAGAGAAAACTACAGAACTAAGAAAGGAGAACTTAGAAAACTAGGAGAAACTAGCGGCTAAGAAGCGATTATGGAATGAGGTATTATGAATTCAACATGGATATTTTAGGAATCGAATATAAAATAATTATGGGCCATTTAAAGAACTCCACACTTCCATACACCATACCAAAAGAAAAAAAAAAGAAAAATCGTCCAGAAGTTATTCGCATTCAGAGAAGAGCACCAGATGGTAAGGATCGTGGCAGGTGAAGTGGAATTATTTACAGTTGAGAATCGTAAAAAATAAAGAGGCCTAAAAGAGCCCAGTCTAGACAAAAGTCTATCTGTAAGTCATTAAAGAAGCAGTTAATGTAGTATCGGAATTTCGGTTAAATCATAATAACTGGAATAACTGAAAATTCACTAAAATAATAGTAATGAATTGAAGTTGATAGAGCTTCGTTGCATGTAGATCTTGTGTCTCCTCGATAGTAGGAGAAAACTATTTGAGGCTATGATGCTGGCAAGATTGGAAATCGAAATATAAGAAGATGGTGACACTTTTAGACAATCCATATGTTCTTATTATACTTTATGCAATTTTTAACAGACTTCAAAAAAAGGTGGAGGTTCTCAATTCATCTGTATATATATATATATATATATATATATATATATATATATATATATATATATATATATATATATATATATATATATATATATATATATATATACTTAACTTAAAGAAGTAACAACTAAAGAGCAAGAAATTAATGTTTTCTACAACAATTTAATACTTATTTGTTGTTCCGTTTAATGTAATTTAGAAATTATTGTTTATTATGTAATTATTATTAATTGCTTTATATAATTTTGAAGTCGGTGCCATACGATATTAGTAATGCGAATGCCGCCCTTCGGCAATTTTAAATGTAAACTCATTATAGTAGCAAGGTATATATTTTTTTATGTTTTACTTGACACCGACTTCAAAATTATATAAAACAATTAATAATAATTACATAATAAACAATAATTTCTTAATTGCATTAAACGAAACAACAAATAAGTATTAAATTGTTGTAAAAAACATTTATTTCTTAATTTTTAGTTAGATTACATTTTTAAGTCGGTTTTTTTTAAACTTATTATATATGTAGTTAATTATATTTATGGGGTCAAAATATAATTCTGGAACCCATATAATGGGTACAATTAAATCAAAATTTAATTAACTATTACTCATACTTCATCCCTTTAAGGAAACATACCGAAATTATCATCTTATTACGTTGTCTTTACTTAATTAAGTGAGCTGATTCTCTAATTCAAAATTGAATATAATTTTATTTGCTAAATAAATTTGATTTATTGACAACCATGTAAAAATAAAATAAATATAATGACTATTATTTTCTTCGTTTTTAATAGTATTCACTGAAGCAAATCTAACTGTACATAATCGGATTTAATATTAATGTTAGTTAATTGAATTTGCTGTCATGAAAAGTGTTAATTCATTACACTATCACTACCTTTGTATTGTGGAAACAATACAAATATAATGAAAATATTCCTTTAGAGCATACATACATACATATATATATATATATATATATATATATATATATATATATATATATATATATATATATATATATATATATATATATATATATATATATATATATATATATATATAATTATTGTAGCGTATAATAAAATACTGGAGCATGAAATTAACGTCTATTAAATTCTATAATACATTTTAAATAAATGTGATTATGTTAAGTAAGCCTTAAATTATTAAATCGTTTAAAGGTAATTAAAACATATTGCATATAGTTCCGGCCTTTGCGTCCTCTCCTCTTCACTTTCGTTGGCAATATGGTGAAAAGTGGAAGTATTGCGTGGCCGTGGTCACTTCTACATAACAATATCACCACTTTCACATGTACATAATTTGAACTAATCGGTCATGTTTGATAATTCGATAAACTAAACTAGACTGATGAATAATTAAAACAAATAACTGGAAAGTACGCTATGGGACTTCGAAAGTAATTGAACAAATACTGGAGATACTTCTCATTCTCATTTCAAATTTACTTCCTTGCTTTTAATAAAATTGTTATTAATAATAATTATTATTACTGTTTTATTTTATTTCTTTTGTATCGAATACTTTTTTAAATAAAATTTTAGTAAAATTCAGTTATTTAACTCATAACTCACAGATAACTCACAGATCAATCAACATCACATAAACCAATTAACTTACTTCCCATGTTTTCAAAAGTATCAAAACTGCTTCTAGAAATAATGATGACAATACTAATTAGTGACAGTGTAATTCCTGATTATTAATTTGGATTTCGGTATAAACATTTGACGATTGACCACATGCACAGTACAACCAAAAAAATTAGAAGATATCTGGAAGCCAAACGTTATTGCTAAGCAGCTTTCCTCGATGTGCTCCAGGACTTCAACATAGTGTGATATGCAGGCTTGCTTTACAAGTTAAAAACCAAAATACCCCGATATATTTACTTAATATTAGGTACCAAGATCATTAGGAGTACCCATCGTTATATAACTTAACATTCAGAGTGCCACAGAGAACACAATTGTTTTAGACCTTGTGTTGTTACCTAATTTATACATCCTCTATGACTATATTCACTACAGTTGCCACATTCACAGACGATACTGCAATATTCTCATCTCATACTAATCCAGCCATGGTTTCAATGCATTTGCAGATGTCCATAAACAAAATTCAATATTGGTTAACTAGATGGCGCATTAAAGTAAATGAGTTAAATTTTTTCCATGTAAGTTTAGCATAAAGAAATGAAACTTGTATTTTTATCACTCTTAAGGAAAATGTAGCCAATTATTATTTAGAAAAAAATGCATTTTTTGTATTCTTTTACTGAAACTAGAAACATTTCTGGTTTGGCTGGTATTGATCCTATTGAAATCTAAGCACTAAAAATACTCTAAGTGTTTATTTGTAAATAGTGAAATGGCTCATTTTTACCCATTGTGGCAAAGTTGTTGACCAAGTTTAGATTGAGATGAAAATGAAGGGGAATGGGACAACTCCAAACCAGACTTACTTGAAGGAGTTACAGTCCTATAGATTTGAATTATTCTAATGAGAACCATATGAATAGAAAACATAATCCCAGTGGGGTATCACCTATCGTCTATATTGTGAACTTTCCTTCTTCAGCCTTTCCTTTTTGTGAATTGTTTCTTATATTGGGGTGTAATTAAGACATTATAAAAAACAAATCACTTTTAGGACTCAAATAGAATTCTACATGTGAAAATCACAGTATAAACTGAGGGGTAAGCAGAGATAAGAAAGTAATACCGAAAATAATAAAAATGACCCAAACACCTTCCTCATCGGGATCCCTATAGGGAAAACCCTAGGTCTTTCCCGTGAACAGGTGTTTTAAAGCTGACAAATACTCAAGTGTATTAGAAATAGAATAAAAATTCAATTCCGGATCATAAAACCAATTGATTATATTAACCTGAAGCTTATACGGTCTCTATAACTATACAAAGAACAAATTTACAGCTTGTGGTTTTTAAAAATATCATAGGCCACCAAAAATTATTAAAACAAGATTTTAAAACTCTACAGGCTGTAATTTTACAATAGTCTATGCTGTACAAGATATGAAATTGAATCATGCAAAGGTATTAATTAGAAGTTGAGAAAACAATTCCGAAAAGGATATTTTTTTCCCAAATTCTCCCAACCCTAATAGTAACCATATATTGCAAGTTGATAACGTAATATACCTCGGTATACATTCAAATTGAAATATTACATAGTGAAATTTACATTACTAATGATTACATTTGGGTCAAAAGAAAGTAATTCGGCCTAAAACTCCGCAACATCTACTGGTTAATCGGTAGGTACTTTCAACTGGAGTTTGGAGTTACGATATACAATTGTGGGGCACAGCATGCAACTCCAATATCTATATCCTGGAATGACTTCAATGTTGAATCCAAAGATAAATTATAAATGCTCCCTGGTAAGCACAAAATGATGTAATTTGTAGAGACTTCTACCTTTTACTCTAGCGGTTCTTACGATCAGAAAAGATATAATGAAATACCTATGTAAAAGACTGGAGGCCCAACCATCTAGTAGTCAATCTACTTGACAATAGCCAAGAACGATATAGTTTAAACCATGCAAGAACACTTGATTTAGTTGATAGAACTCAAAATAGATAAATTGTAGTTTTCTAATATAGGTCTTTTGTTAATATTGTTAATTATTTATTGTTATTCAATGTTATTTTGTTAATCATTTTGCTAACATATTGCAAAACTACATAGATGTTAAGTAAAGAGAATGAACTAATATTTTTAATCGATTAAATACGCCTTTTAGTTATCATTATAGGCTTTTATAAAACTTGTAAATGTAAAAATAATAATTACTGTGGTAGGTAGTAGAAAAATTCAAATAAACGGGAAACTATAGACTATATTTAATATTTTTTAGAAAATATTTTTATAAACAGATATATATATATATATATATATATATATATATATATATATATATATATATATATATATGTATTGTATGCACAGGTCACTCTATGTAGAGAAATAGGGAAAAAGGCGTTACGCAGTGTAACATATTCAGAATTATGAAATATAACCGTCATTTACGTGCAAATGACGTAGCCCATGTTAGATGTTTTCTTTTTACCGTTTATAAGATACAAGGAGTTAAATATAAAACAAACAATTCTTGGAATAATTTGTATGTTACCTGTATATTAGTATATTATATTTTTATTATTACTATTTTGTTATTATACTATTACTATTATATTATTACTATACTATTTATATGAGTGATTAATGTGATAAATAAACAATCCCTTTAATTGGTATATAAAATTTTCTATATTGGATGGCTACACTTCTTGTAGTATCATTGTTAGGACTTAGTATTAGTTGTAATAGTTCATTCCGGTTATGGTAAAGTAAGAAATAGGAAGAAAATATAAATAACGTATTTTTATATTCTGTGATATTTTAGAAATCTTTATTGGTCCTCGACGTTCCTTCATTTTAATCATGGTATTGGCTCACCTTAATGCACAATTAAGAGCATATAATTGCCTATATATGATTTTAAAAACAATAACGTTCGTGAATGAAATTAGAGAAACTACTCGTACATTGTGATATTTATGGTTATTTGATATAAATTCATTAATAAAGGCATTAATACGTATATTCTATGTAGCAATTTCTATTTCTACGGTTTTACTTTCCTAGAAATTTCAGTATTATGCCAGTCATACATAAATGCAATACATAAACACGAATCGTTAAGTAAATATATTTACATAATTAATAAGATCATAATTAAAATAGGAGGAGCAAACGTTGAAATGCAGACCACTTGTTAACAAATGTAAAATGTATATAAATACTAAATAATATCACACGTACTTTTAATTAACACCTTATAATATATAACTAAACTATATGTATATTGATTAGGTACTCTTACTTTTTAGATAATTTTATTATTTCATCAAATAATTAGTTTCTCTATTTATTTACTTATATTACTTATTGAATATATTACACAAACAGTTAACTTTCCAAAACTGAATTATTTTGTTGTGGCTCTTACTTTTTAGATATAAATGATACATATGATATTTTGAAATATAATTTTATTACTGACTTTGGATTCGCACTAATTTACATGAATTACAAATAAAGTAATTATTTTGTTACGTATTTATTATTTAAGTAAAAATTTTCAAAATAACCTTTGACATGTTATTCACAAACCGAATATTCCTGATACCAAATCTGATTGGTAAACCAGGAACCTGATAAAATGTAAAGGATAGTCAGTTAAAAACGTAAAGTTATTACAACAAGAATGTTATCCTGAATAATTGACATTTTAGAACGACTGAAAAATCAAAACATCTCGGAAGTCTAACTCAAAGAATGTAGGGTGTAAAAAGTTAACTTTACCGTAACGGCATCTGCCTTAGAGTCTTATATGCATCTACTTATATGCTGTAAAGTTTATACAACAGATGTGAATAACAAAAGTACACGGACTTCCAAATAGTCTTATACAGGAAGTGATCCTAGAGTTTTTTTTAAAGAATAGCAAAATAATTTTTCGACCCCCGTTTTCGTTATAACCAAACAATTCGGTTTAGAACAACAGAGTTTTTATCTGTAAATAAATTTCTAACAGCCAACTCCAACAATGTCGTGTGCCAAAAGTTAGTTGTCAGGTGTCCATTCAAAGAAAATGCAAAACCACTAATACATTTTCCACACCTGTTTTCGTTAATCGTGAATGATTCGTGTATTCAGACAAATATCTTATTTGTAGAAAGTAAATATACTACATACATATTTCTTTCTATATACATAGTATTACATAAAGCGTTCATATTAGTGGCGCTAATTAATTTATGCTAAATTTGTAACTTGGTTCAACATCCTGGATTGTTATTTAAATAAGTTTTTTTACAACAATTTAATACTTATTTATTGTTCCGTTTAATATAATTAAGACATTATTATTTATTATGTAATTATTATTAATTTCTTTATATATATTTTTGAAGTCGGTGCCAAGTCAAACATAAAAGAATATATACCTTGCTACTATAACAACGAGTTTACATTTTTAAATTTGCATTACTAATATTGTATGATACCGACTTCAAAATTATATAAAACAATTGATAATAATTACATAATAAACAATAATTTCTTAATTATATTAAACGGAGCAACAAATAAGTATTAAATTGTTGCAGAAAACATTTATTTCTTGCTTTTTTGTTAAGTTACTTTTTTTAAGCCGGTTTTTTAACTTTATTATTAATATTTGTATTAATAATAATAAGGTATCGTTTTAATACAAATAAAGTAATTATTTGTTTTGAACGAGGGGATAATTGAAACTACCAAAACAACCCTTGGATTGCTGAGAAAAAGTAAAATAAAATAAGTTAAATATTACCACGAATATATTATCCTGCATAATTAGTTTTAGAACGATTGAATAATCAAAACATTTTTATCTGACAAATAAATCTCTAAGTTCCAACTCAACAACTCTAAGATGTAATATATTAGTTTTACCGTAACTACTTCTATTTTAGAGTAAGGAAATTTCCATATACGTCAATGTAAGGTCCTCACTTAGGTCTCGTTGAGTTTATGCAAAAGAGTCAAGCTTATACAAATGGATATCAAAAGTATATGGGCCTCAAAATACCTACTCAAGAAGCGCTCTTAGGGTTTATTTAAAGTCTGTCAATAAAGCAAAACCACCTACAATAACCACCTGTAATTCTTTCCACCCCTGTTTCTATTTATTTATTTATTTATTTATTTATTACAACTACTCTACAGGAAAACCCATTTACAGAGCAGGAAAGTACAGTGAGTGTTCACATTCTAATTAGATTAATAAGTTCACAAACATAACAATCAAATTTAATACAAATACGTATGTACATGCATATTTAATACCTAGGTATATGAAACAATACATGAAAAATAAGAAAAACAAAGATGCGGATTCAGCATAACAATGTTTAATAAACAGAAGAGTGCAGTTAAATATATGGAATGTATCATAGTTGTTGTTGTATTTAGTATACAAGGTGAGACTTTTAGAATATTAGTACGCGGAATAAAGAGGTAAAAGCTTTTGGATGTTCGGGCATGCAATTAAGGTACATAAAAATTCAGCTTGCCTAATACGTTTTGACAGTCAATCATATTGTGTATAAGCTTATATAGAAATATTTGAGAACAATATTCCTGCCTCGCGTCAAGTGCTGTCATCGCAAATGTTGCCAAAAGACCATTTTGAGGGAAACCAATAGGTGGATACACAGTGTCTAATTTGAACCATAGTAGTTTCATAAACCTTCTTCGAACCATTTCCAAGCTGTTAATATGGCATTGATAATAAGGATTCCATACGAAAGATCCGTACTCAAGTTTAGATCAGACAAAAGCAAAGTATAGAATTTTCAATGTATCGGTGTTTGAGAAATTCCTGCTAGTCCTTATTAAGAAACCCAGTGTATGCAACGCTTCAGACATTACTTTAGTTACGTGCGCGGTAAAAGACAGATCTTTTTCAAAAAATATGCTGAGGTCTCTGAATGTGCCTGTGCCAGGTCTTTGAGGAATAGAGCCGCCTAACCAATAATTGTATATTATTGGAGATAATTTAGTGGAATAAGACATAACATTGCACTTAAATACGTTCAGATGTAGTTTGTTACTAGAACACCAATTATGAAGATTAGATAGATTGTTCTACAGAGGAGCACAATCATCCAGGGAAGTAATAACCTTAAAATAATTTAAGGTCATCAGCATATAACAGACAATTGACAGATATTACAGTGACAATGCCATCAGTAAATATATTAAACAGCAAAGGGCCGAGAATAGAGTCTTGAGGCACACCTGACGTGGCATCATACTCAAGGGATCTGAAACCATTGATTTCAACGTACTGTTTTCTATTAGAGAGATAGGACTTCAGAAGGCTTAATAAATAAATTTGTTGAAAAACCAAATCTTCAAACCATCAGGCTCAGTGGTTAGCTTGGGTTTAAGTTTCTTTAATGCCGTATGAACTTCCCGTTCACTAAAGGGAGTAATACTGATGTTAACATAGCTAAAACCATCACAGTGGTCAGGGAGAGGTTCATCAGATGGGAGCAAAACCGATTTACTAAAATAATCAGCAAATGTGTTGACAATATTTAAAGGGTTGTCCAGAGTTTGATCGTTATAACGCATTTGAGATGGTATGTTTCCTTTCCAGATGTTCTTTTACTGTTTACAAAAGTCCAACATTTTTTTGGTTCCCTGGATATATTTATTAACTTCTGCATTTTTAACATAATTTGTTTTTGTTCAACCAATGTGTTGTTTTGAACAATCTTGTTTAGAAGGATTGAAAGATCAAAATATTGTTATCTGTAGGTAAATCTCTAATTTCTAATTCCAAAAATGTCATGTGCAAGAAGTTAGTCTTATCGTAATTACGTTTATTTTTAAGTGAGGCATTTCCCATATAGTCGAGTCCATACTTAGGTCCCGTTAAGTTTATATCAAAGAAGTGTGAATATGAATAATACATGGAGTTCAAAATATGCAACTTTGATTAAGAAGTGTAGTTAAGTAAAACCAGTAATACATTTTCAACCCCTATTTTAGTTAATGGTGTATGATTCGCCAATTCATACAAAAAATGTAATTGTAGAAAATTAATATGCTTATACTTATTTGAATGTGCTACTCGTATATACACATTTCTTCTAAATAGTATAACGTAGAGTGTTGATATTGATGGCGCTAATTAAGTCATGCTAAATTGGACTGTTCTTTACAACAAATTGCAATTTTTATTTAACAGTAATATTACGACGTTCTTCGTATGAACCGAGTACTCCATTTTCGGTATTTATTATAATCGCTAGAGAGTTACGCAATAAAAGCGATTTACTCAATATATTTTACGAGCCATTTCTATTTCTATGGTTTTACTTTCCTAAAAATTCTTTGTGTTATGCCAGTCAGACACAGATAGAACACATAAATATGAAATGTTAATTATAATAAGTAAATATATTTACAGAATTAAGAAATATCATAATTATAGTGAATGAATTATTTAGTTATGGTTATTATTTTTTGAGTATAAATGATATAATAAATATTATATGAAATATAATTTTATTGCTTACTTTGGAATCGAGCCATTTTGCATGCAATGTAAATAAAGTAATTATTTTATTTAAAGCAAGTAACAATTAAATCTACTACCCTTAATTAAATCTAACACTTCGCATGTCATTTACAAACCAAATATTCCTCAAATCTGACTGGTAAAACAGTAATCTGATAAAAAGTAAATGATACTCAGTTCAATGTTACAAAGAATGTGTTGTCCTGACTAATATATTTTAGAACGATTTGAACAATCAAAAAATTTTTCTATGACAAGTAAATTTCTAACCTCTAAATAAAAAAAATTAGGGTGTAAAATGTTAGTTTTACCGGAACTAAGTCTGTTTTAGAGTGGGGCATATTCCATATATATATCAGGTCCGTATATAGGTCCTGTTAAGTTATACAAAAGAGATGTGGATATTAAAAGTACGTGGACTTGAAAATAACCTCTGGAATTGCCCTTAGAGTTTATTTAAAGACTGGCAGAAATACAAAACCACTAATAATTTTTGACCCCGGTTTTCGTTGCAGTCAATATGATAGGTATTTTGAACAAGAGAAATTCTAGTTTATAATTAAACTACTGAACGATCAAAACATTATTATCCGTAAGTAAATCTCTAACTTCCGAGTCCAAAAATGTCATGTGCGATAAGTTAGTTTTATCGTAATTACGTTTGGTTTAGACTGGAATATTTTTCATATAGTCAGGCCTCGTTAAGTTTACAACAAAAAAACATGAATGCCACAGTACATAGACATCAAAATAACGCTAGTCAAGAAGTATCCTTAAAGTTTATTAAATCAAAAAGCAAAACCACTAATACATCATCGACCCCTGTTTTCGTTAATCGCGAATGATTTACGAATTCATATAAATATTTTATGTACAGAAAATGAATATGCTACATATGAACATATTTTGATGTGCTAGATACATATTTCTTTTAAATAATATTACATGGAGCACTGATATTGATGGCGCTAATTAATTTTTTCCAAATATGTAACACGGTTCAATATCATGGACAAATTGCAATTTTTATTTAATCGCATAATTGCGATGTCCTTCATATGACAGCCACCTGTTTTCGGTATTGTTCATAACCACTGGAGAGTTATGTAATGAAAGGGATTTAATAAATACACTTTATCGAGCAGTTTCTATTTCTACGGTTTTGCTTTCATCTAAATTATTTCTATGGTATGCCAGTCATACATAAATGCAGCACATAAACATGAAACGTTAAGTAAATATATTTACATGATTAAGAAAGATCAAAATTAAAATAAGAGGGGCAAATAACGAAACACACGAATGGAATCCCCGAATTATATCACAAATTATTTATATTTAAATACAGAAAGTTTACTAAAAATTTGAAATGATTGCAAGCACTAAATAATAACATATGTAGTTTTATTTGAAATCCGGTAATACACGACTAAACGTTACATTGATTAGATACACTTACTTCTCTCATTAGTTCATTATTTCATAGAATGCTGAGTTTCTCGGTTTATTTACATATTTTTATTATTTAATGACTAAATTACACAGACAGCTAACTTTCCAATGCAGAATTATTTAGTTATGGCTATTATTTAAAAAAAAATAAATGATAAATACGATATTATGAAATGTAATTTTATTATTTAGTTTAGAATCGCCTACTACACGTGCGTTGTACGTAAAATAATTACTTTCTTTGAAAGACGTAATAATTAAATCTACCAAAACAACCCTTTGTATAAGGGAAGTAGTTATTAGGAAAGGAGTAAGACAATGATGAAGACAAGTATCACCACTAATTTTTAATCTGTACATCGAAGAGGCGATTAATGTGGTAAAAGATAGAGTGGATTTCGTGATTAAAGTGCAGGGACAGAAACTAAAAATGCTGAGATTCGCGGATGATATAGTAGTATTAGCATCTAGTAAGGAGGAATTAGAATCAGAATTGAACGAAATGGAGGCAGTGTTGACAGAGGAATACGAAATGAGGGTGAATGAAAACAAAACTAAAGTGTTAGTGTGCAGAGGGCACGAGAGCAGAGCAAAAACGAAAGTACAAATTAATAATGATAGATTGGAGGAAGTTAAAGACTTCACTTATTTAAGAAGTAAAATAAATTGGGATGGAAGAAGCGATAAAGACATAAAACAAAGAATAGCGCAGGGTCGAGTAGTTTTTAACAAAAGGAAAGCACTTTTATGCTCTGGGGTAATACAAGGAAGAGATTTTTGAAAACATATGTATGGAGCACGGCACTATACGGTTGCGAAACCTGGACGGTAGGGGAGCAAGTAGGAAGAAATTATAAGCTTTTGAGATGTGGTGTTACCGAAGAATGATGAAAATACCATGGACTGATAGGGTTAGAAACGAAGAAGTATTGGAGAAAGTCGGCGAGAAAAAAGTATATGGAAAAACATAAAGAAGAGAAGAAATAGAATGGTAGGCCACTTGCTGAGACATGGGGGAATATTCCGCGATATTTTGGAGGCAGAAATAGGAGTGAAGAAAGGCAGAGGTAGGCCTAGATTAGACTACTGCTCGCAAATAGTAAGGGATGTAGGTTGTAGCACAATTAGCGAAATGCGTAGGTTAGCACAAGATAGGAGAAGCTGGAGGTTAGCGTCCAACCAGTCTGATGACCTCATGATGATGAACCCTTTGTATATTATTCATAAACGAATATATTTAAGAAGTTTGGAGAGGAATACTATCATCTGTATATATTTAAACTAGTGCAGAAATTGATCGAGGACAGTTCAGATCTATGTTGCCAGGAAATGTTGTAGATAATACAAACAAATTAAAGTATTTTATTAATATCAATTTTATTTTGGGACAAGGCGACATCTTTGAATGCTCTGCTTCTGCTTACACAAATGAAGTTGTGTAAGCAGTTGAAACACACACTCAACGTTCAATAAATAAATGGAGAAGAGGTCGAGGTTTTGAGACGCTGATGAGGGCGTGGAAATTTTTTTTTAATTTTCTCCCCTAAAAATATTTCTTCTAGTATTTAAAAATAGTTTACTTTTTCCATTTAAAAAATCGTAGTGTCTGTAAAAAGTATTACATAGGTCTTATCTTTGAAATAACTTAGTAGAGGGCCTAAGGATTGTTTAGCATGAATATTGAGGTTGGGTAAAGCTAAGTGGAGGTGTTTCTATTTTTTTTATAATTTATTCAACAAAAATAATTAAAAAAATAGTAGTATCTATAAAAATATTATTAGATCGGTTTTATCTTTGGAGTAGGGTGTGAAGTTAGTAACATATGTATATGAAAATAAATACCTATTACCCACTTTATAAAAGTTACATCACTGATTAATTAAGGGTGTAAAAATCGGAAGATTTATCTTTTATTTCCTTTCTTAACATTATTTCCATTGTGGAAGTAGGAAAGAGTTAAGACTCTTTCCTACTTCTATAATTCTCTGTAATTATAAATGATTTAAGAATCATTTATAATTATGTCTTGCATCGAAAACAATGTCCAATATTATGTACGAACATTTGCACGACCATATTTTATTAACGAAACGTGATAAAATGTGGCTGTTAAGTGTTGACTCACATATAATCACAGTTGAGTGATGGTCACAGCTATTTTATTATTGGTGTATTAAATAGTACACCCAAAGAATTATTTATTTACTGTTAGGGGTTATTCTGGTCTAAAGGCACAAATTTCAGGCGTTTTTTCAGTTGCTATAAAAAACAAAAAATATTTTTACTATCCATATTTTTTACCAGATGTTTTTTGATATTTTAAGAATATACAAAAGAAATAAAAAAAGTAAACAAAAAAAGTTACAGGCTGGTAAATTGGGAGGGCAAAGAAAAGATGGCGCGTCCTGGTTGACACGATTTCAACTCATCTAGTCATATGAAACAAAAAAAGAAAACAGATTTTTAATCAGTAAGAATGTCGTTATAGCCACTGCTTTAGAGAAAAAGACATTTTTTTTTGCAAATTGGCGACTGATTGAAAAAAAACTTATTTTTTTGCCCTTATTTTTTCAATTTTTAATTTTTTAAAAATTAAAAACTAAAAAATTTTTTCTATAAATCTAGTAGGGGCGATAGAGAGTTATATAGAGAAGGTTCGTGCCAATTTCAAGTAAATCCGTTCATTAGCACTTGAGATATCATGTCAACCGTCTTGAAACAAGTAGTTTAGAGAAAAACGCGTATTAATGACTTTACTGCATGTACCGCCTTTTATGTCCGATTTGGGGGCGGGGGGATAATTACCCTCATTACCCCTCCCCCGTAGGACAACGCTTGTCTTGTAATATATAACGGAAGAATTGTGTCATTGGAGGAGTTCGCTGGAGAGGTTTTTGCAAGTGGAGAGCAGCACGCTGATTTACGTGTATCGCGGCAAAAGAGAGATTCACGAGATCGAGCTAAGATTCAGGAATGGTTTAATGATCATCCCCCTTTTCCAAAGTTGAATTCCCTCATATCGCTGTCAACGGGCATTCTGGGAAACTCCAAAGTAAACTGTCACCAATACTTGCCCTAGATATTGGAACCAAAACCATGCAAAGTTTCATTGGCAGCAAATTGGGTGACATGAAGCAGTCTAAGAAGAATGTATTTTTAGCACTAACCAGTATGAGCAGTACCATTAAAATCAGTGGTGAGACAGTTGCTGTTAACCTTCTGACAATTTTTCAAAGAACTTTCGTAGCAAAAAAGAGCGACGAAGATGTAGCAGAGCTTTTGACATATGAATTAACTCCATTCTCCATGGCTCTGTTTAACGAGAGCGGAATGCGAAAAGGAAAGAAGTCCTCTTTCTACGATGTTTGCCACTAGAGGACAACGCAACTCTCGATTTCACCCATAGCACCAATGTGGTAGACGGTGGTTTCCTTCTCCACCGCAAGAAGTGGAAAGAGTCCTCCTGCATTTCTTTAATTTGCTATCAGTACATTGCCTATGTACGGAAATATTAAGGTGAAAATTGTACGTGGTGGTTTTTGATGGTTACATTGATGTCAACAGCACAAAACGAGCAGAGCAGAAGTGAAAAGGGCTAACAAAAACTTCGCTTGACATAAACTTTAATGAAAGCACGACCATCACAGTTCAACAGGAGCACTATCTTGCTAATAAGAGGAACAAAACAAGACTGATTCACTTGCTTACCGAGAAAATGACAGCAGCAGGGATTTAAACAACTGTTGCTACAGGGGATGCTGATGGCACTATTGTGAGGTGAGGGTTGGATAAAGTTGCTGTACATCCAACCGTAGTAATAGTTGGGGAGGATGTGGACCTGATAGTTCTCCTTATTGGATTGGTACCACCATTTATTAACATATACTTCATGAAGCCAGGCCGTGGGAAGGTGGAGATAAAACTGTTTTCGATGCGACAACGTCAAGAGCTTCCATTCGCCAAGACAATCCTCCTTCTCCATAGCTTCTCCGGATGCGACACCACCTCGGCGATACATGGAAAGAGCAAAGTGGGAATCTCTAAGCTCTTCACAGCAAATCCTGGCCTTACCCATAACATCTTAGCAATATTCACAAATCCCTCAACATCAACTGAGGATATCGAACAGGCTGGCGAGAAGTTTTTTCTGGCTGTATATCAAACGCCTGCACATCAAGACAACCTGAACAAACATCGGTATTCAGCATTTCTGAAAACCTCAACGAAGCTCAAATCAGACTTGGCCACTCTTCCTCCAACCAGAGGAGCTTCAAAGCAACGCTCGCTCAGAGTATATCTACAGGTAAATCCATTTACATATAGTGGTTAAATACTGGTTTCTTTAAATGACAAATATCAATTTGTGTTAAATACTTACGTTGGTCTGATTACTTTCTTACAGATACAACAATGGCTCGGCAACCCCCTACCACCTACCCAATGGGGTTGGGCCAGGGGAGAAGATGAGATCATCAAGTTACCACGAACGACCCTGTGGCACCCGACTCCGTTTTAAATATGATGTCTCGCCGATGCACAACTGGGTGCGGGGCGCGCTGCGGTTGCCGCAAAGCAGGGATTGTCTACTCCGGTGCCTCGGCTCATGTACGAACGGAGCCCCATCGAAGACAGCATCGATGATGATGAAAATTCAGATTTTAACTAAAATTTATGTTCCAGACACATCCTTGGACACAAATTTCTTTATTTCATTTATTATTATTATTGTTATTATTTATTATTAGTGAATTATTTCAGTTTTAACAATAAACATTTAATTTTTAATACTAAAAGCAGATATTTAAAAAAAATTTAATACTTCCCCCCATATCTCCTTAATTATTGATCCTAGCGAAAAAGTGTATAGGGCCTTTTCTATGCAGATTAATTTAGTATATAAGCATGTTTTCGCCAGAGGCAGTAGTTTTCGAGTTATTAACAAGAAACTGAAAATAGTGACATTTATAGTCCCCCCTCCTCCCCTTAGTTTCACTTCCACCGATCAGTACTTTTAGTATGTTGTTAAGGACACCTTTCCCTACATCTGTGCAGAAATTGGCTTCTACATAAATTATAGCCGCTATTTTTCCTTCGTTGCCTGGACTATAAGTCATGTAATGCTGCGTTCCACATATCGTTGATCGGCGATTCCTGATTCATAGAATGGGCCTTCGTCTACTTCAAAATGTAAATTTTCCGAAGTAGTTTCTGCTAGACGAGCAGTTCTAGCTTGATTAGAAGCATCAGAAGCTCGTAGTTCAGAGCGCTCAATCCGAGTTTCATCCCGTCTGATAGCGAGCGCATGGGCTTCAGGACCAATAGTGATTCCCACGACGTTTATAAGACACATTTTCATATATCAGCTTTATTACTTTCATCTATTAGTCAATTAGCTCCGGCAGGACCGGTTTAGTTGCCGCATCACTGAAATAGCTATAACTCCGTAAATGATTGGAATTATTTTGGATGATATATTTTTAAAGGTATAAACTTTAAAAATATGTAAAAAAAATCGATTTTTTCAAAATTCTACACTAGAATACCCCCTACATGGATTACATTTATGACAAATAGATGCTGGTTAACAGATAAATATAGATGTAGTGAAACATATATTGTTCTTCTAAACAAATAATAACTTTAGCAATATTTAGCAAATCTTGATTAATGCAAACAGATTAGATATGACTTAATAGTCTCATTTATTAGGTAATAAACACATTCCTTATGTGGAATAAAAATGAAGTAAACCACACCGTTACGCCAAATATGAAGGAATTTAAATACAGCATATGGGCCTGGTAATCTATATGATGTCGAATATCAGATACTTAATTTAATTTAATATAAATCCCGCACCATCGTCTATACCGATCAATGTCCGCCTACATCATGTCAGCGTAATATAAGACGCCGTCTGTCATAACGTATTTAAATTATCTGGAAGATACTAGCACATTGGGTACACATCTCTTAAAATGAATACATAATTATCTTTTTCGATCATTTTTGAATTCCAAGTAGGTATGACCGATGAGGCTTACAAAATAATGAAGAGGAACTTCAGGGATATAGGACCAATAAGTAGAACCGTTAGGAGTCAATCGGGGGACATATTGATCGGAAGAGAGGGGAAAGCGGATAAATGGAAGTAGTACTTAGGAAATTTATACGAGGGTCAGGAATTAGGAGAGATATTAGAGGAAGAATCTAGTATCGATAGGGAAGATGTAGGAAAACCTATATTGAGAGAGGAATTTGAAATAGCACTAAGGGGGCTAAAGAACAATAAAGCGCCGGGTGTAGATAAAATACAGGCGAAAATTTTGAAATGTGCGGGACAGAAAGAGCAAATATGATGTTTGAACTGGTAAAATACATATATGAAACGGGCGAGATGCCGAAAGATATAAGAGGAACATTATCGTTACTACACCGAAAAGAGAGGAGCCGACAAATGCGAGAACTTTAGAACGATTAGCCTAACTTCCCACGCGTCAAAAATTTTAACCAGAATAGTGCAGAAGAGGATGGAAAATAGAGCGGAAAAAATACTAGGAGAAGACCAATTCTGGGGAAATAGGGGAACTGAACTCGCGTAGCTATTCTGGCACTAAGAGTAATGTTAGAGAAAACAGTAGAAAAAGGAAAGAACGCTTATATAGAATTTGTAGATTTAGAAAAATCTTTTGATAATGTAAGATGGGAAAAAATGTTTGAGATACTAAAGAGCGCGGGAATGAAGTATAGAGGTAAGAGAGTAGTACACAATTTATACAAAGAGCAAACTGCTGTTATAGAAGTAGAAGGCGAAAGAAGGGAAATAGGTATTAGGAAAGGAGTAAGACAACGATGTACCATTCTATTACCACTAATTTTTAATCTGTATATCGAAGAGGCGATTAATGTCGTAAAAGATAGAGTGCTTTTCGGGATTGAAGTACAGGGACAGAAATTAAAAATGCTGAGATTCGTGGATGATATAGAAGCATTAGCATCTAGTAAAGAGGAATTGCAATCAGCGTTGAACGAAATGGAGGCAGTGTTGACAGAGGAATACGGAATGAGTGTGAATAAAAACAAAACTAAAGTGTTAGTGTGCAGAGGGCACGAGAACAGAGTAAAAACGAAAGTAACAAATTAATAACGAAAGATTGTAGGAAATTGAAGACTTCACTTATTTAGGAAGTAAAATAAATTGGGATGGAAGAAGCGATAGAGATATAAAACAAAGAATAGCGCAGGATCGAGTAGCTTTTAACAAAAAGAAATCACTTTTATGCTCGGGGGTAATAAACTTAGAAACAAGGAAGAAATTTTTGAAAATGTATGTATGGAGCACGGCACTATACGGTTGCGAAACCTGGAGGGTAGGGCAAGTAGGAAGAAATTAGAAACTTTTGAGATGTGGTGTTACCGAAGAATGATGAAAATACCGTGGACTGATAGGGTTAGAAACGAAGAAGTATTAGAGAAGGTCGGCGAGAAAACAAGTATGTGGAAAAACATAAAGAAGAGAAGAGATAGAATGGTAGGCCACTTGATGAGACATGGGGGAATAGGCCGTGATATTTTGGAGGCAGAAATAGGAGTGAAGAAAGGCAGAGGTAGGCCTAGATTAGACTACTGCTCGCAAATAGCAAGGGATGTAGGTTGTAGCACAATTAGCAAAATGCGTAGGTTAGCACAAGATAGGAGAAGCTGGAGGTTATCGTCCAACCAATCTTAGGACTAATGACCTCATGATGATGATGATAATTTTTGTGTAAAATGCATTACATTGGACACAATTTTACGATTTACGTTGAAGATCTAACAAGGGCGTCTCCTTATTATAAATACACTGTTCTCTCGATGTATACAATATACATACTTTGGAACGATAGTATTAGAAAGTGTATTATTTATATTACGTAACACCTAAATACATCTAAATTAATTTGCAGAATTGCTTTCACAAACAATGACACACAGTACTGATTTTTCCATTTTACCAGTTTATATATAGGTAGAAAGTAAAGATTTACTGAAAAAGATTTTTAGCGGTTTTAACTTGGTTTAAGCAAAATGGGTGTTAGTTGTTCATGAGTAATGAAAATACTTCTTCACTTTCTCATTCTTAATTCAGTTATTAAACAACACCTCGGTGTAAATATTTTACGTACACTTCCTACTAGACTAACATAATAAGGAAAATATTTGTATCTTTATTCAGAAATCTATTCAGTCAATGTACTTGGTGTATAAAGTTTGGTAATGGTCCGATTAGGTCCGAGTAGGTATCATGAAGTAATAATGTAGTAAGACACTTCCCTGGAATATAGGTAATACTGGATTTTTTTTGGGAAAATTATGCTTTTACTCAATGAAGGGCGTGAGTATTTTGAGATGATGACAATAATTAACTCCAAAAATTAATTCATCATTGCCTGTGTCCTTGGGAAACGTGTCGAACATTTTCATTCTTTCATTACTCTTTCCTCATGATACAGTTTCATTCCTAGGCATTGCAATTATTAGTCAATAACTAATTTTATCTTTAAGATTGCATATGTAGTCTCTTACTTGCTTATTACAAAACTGTATAATATGTTAATTTAACAAAATAATTATATCAAGATATTAATTCATGTCACCTTAATCCTTGCAAATCGATTATGCAAATATGTGCGCGGTAGATAAAAAATTTAATCTACCACATACTTCTGATGAAACATAACATTTTAATACAGAAATAAAATTCTATACATTAGATATAAAAGTACTGCAACTATAGCCCTATCTATCTGTAAAGTAAATAATAATAACCGAAGTGATCATATGAATGATCATTCAGTTAATTATTATTATTCACATTATGAACATCTGACTATGTAAATAATTCGGTTGGGCCTACCACTACTCTAAATGACTTAATCGTTAATATCAAAGGAGAAAAGTTAACTACATCAAAATCTAGGACTACACTCTACGGTTTACTTCAAATGGCTTCCTAGTAATATACTTTATTAAGGGAATGTTTGTTTGCACCTTTGCACTGCAGACAGTTGTACTTTTTTTCTTAAGAACACTAACAACTATTATCGAAGGAATAAAATAATATGTGGAAACACTATTCTTACTCAAGAGTCAGTCAGGACGTTAAACATAGATAGGTAGACCATGGTGTGATTGGATATGTATACAAATAAGTAAGCTACATAGGAATACGAACTTTAACCTGATTTTACTAATGTCCAACTTTATGTTCCTTAAGAGGGTAACCAAGTTTCGATGTACCATTTTATTCCTATTGTTTAAGGAAAGTAGTATCTGGATATTAGTTGGGAGTGAAATATTCCATTAATAATATGTGAAATATCTCACAAAGCAACCATACTTTTTATAAAGCCTGTGCTCGCTCGGATGTGGTATCCGAAATTCAAAATTATATGATTAAGATCGCCGACAGAGCCATTATCATGTTCAGTTACGAGTGTTCAGGATCCCAATTCTATTTAGATGGTCTGGCAATCGACCATGATTTAACATGCGCTTAATATTTGCCAATAAAAACGTTGCTACTCTTTTACAGCTGATAGTATTAATTATAAAGAAGACTGCAATTGTTTAAATTTTGAATCATGTAGCTGATAGCTGCAGTTATTATATGTAGCTGTCATTGATAGATTAATTGTCATTGCATGTGGAAAAATTTACTCTGCATGCATTGATCTAGGACACGCAAATATGTGTATTGGAATTAGTGAATTGTTAAAAATATTCTTAAACTATAATTATGGTTAATAGTATAATAATATAGTTTTCAACTATAATAACTATAATCTTGATTAATAGGAGGAAAAAATTTAATTCTAAAAGGCTATCAAGTTTCTAGATCTCTATTTTAGCCGAATTCCTTTGCGATATTTTAAAGGTAATTTTTATAAAAAGAATGTACAAGTTTGAAGATCTGAAGAAATATTACAATGTGGCCCACTTTGATACTACATGTATTTCTATTTCGGGTATTATTAGAGATACTATTAGATAATATTAGAGAATTTTAAATAGGAAAACTTTTAAATAATTTTATTTATATCTTTATTGCATTATCAAATTTTACCCAACTTTTTTGTTTTTAAGTAATTGTAAAAAAATAAGATGACATATTTTCAATAATGCTCAAATCTCTCTAATTGAAGATGTAGCGACATTTTAGCAAGTATATTCTTAAGGTACTTTTGAAAAGTGCTCTTAATTATATAAAAAAAGATCTAAAGTGTCTTGTTTCTGAGAAAATGACATTAACTTTTATTTTTATGTGGACATTCTTTAGGTACTTTATAAAAATACCTTAAAAAGTATCTTAAGAATGTAGTTGCTAAAATGTAGCCACATCTTCAACTAAAAATATAGAGGCTTTATCGAAAATGTCTCGTATCTCTCATTTTTTTTGCAATAATTTAAAAACGAAAATAATTAAATAAAACATTGTATTGCGATGAGAAGAAAAATCTTAAACATTTTTTGAATTAAACCATCATTCTATATATATAATACCCGAAATAGCAATGCATGCACCACCAAAATGGGATACACTGTATAGCCCAGAACTTTACTGAAAATGTTACACAATATAGGGACAAAATTTTATTACAATTTTGCAACTTATAGGAAGAATTATTACTAATTAATAACAGTTATTAAATTATAAACCAATGTATGTACATGTTCGTGATTTTTGACTATCAGCTTATGTTATCGCAAGAAGCAAACAAGAGTGATGAGCAAGTTTATTAATATAATTACCAAGATGACTGAAAAGTTAAAATTAAATTTGAAGAAAAAAGTCTCTAAAAAAGACTTTGTTGAATTCGTATGTACTATTTGTGTTTAACTTTTATTATTTATTATACATTTACTGATAATAATGTACTAGTGTTATCGAGAATGTATTTCATTATAAAATAATTAGTTTAGTAATTGAATACATTCAATTTAACCGCCATATTAAAATATAATAAATTTTAAATTCATGATTTTGAATGCGGACGAAATCCTTTCTGTATAAAAATAATTACAGATATTGGTACGTCGTGATACAGGTGCGGTACGTCGTTATAACCATAGCCTAACTTTCCATTAGTCACACTCTTATTACCTCCTAGTCAAAATTAGCGATGTTAAATCGCACTTATTTAGATAAACTGCCTAATCATAAAGCTTGAACATGTCTTGCGTATTACAGTAATAACCGTTTTAACATTATAACGCAGAAACGTTTGATTGGATATTGTATATGGATATTGTATATGATAAAAATTATTGTTGCACCTAAAAATTTGTCATTACACCTCAACTTTATTTGCACCCCCCGTCCTCTATACACACACAAAAAAAGGATATCGCAAACAAAATTGAATGTAGTCATTCAAAGTACAATACTAGATGTCAACTAAACTGCAGTATCTCCATTTATTTACGTTTTAAGATAGCGCTAAAGTAATTTTTTTCACAAGAAAATGACAAAAAAGGTGAAATAACGCTCTTTTTTCGGGGAAAAAGCTACAAGTGCCTTTTTCCTCTCCCTTTGAGCCTCCTAGACTAAGAAGAACTTTGGATTGGCGTCCAGAGCAAAGTTAAGGCGAAAATTCGGCAAAAAGTTTGCAAAATCGAAAAAACAGTTCAGTAACTGCAAAAACAAATCTAGGTCATTATGCCAATCATTTTCCTTCATTCTAACCTAATTGGAACCAGTCACACATAAATAGAACACATGCACAAAATCGTGTTGGCCAGTGTTATTTGTGCAATATCATAAATATGTACTTTTAACATTAAAATATATATGTTAAGTCATACCAGACGCTGGGTTAATTTCACTTAATTACTGGTATGTAAAACCATACCAGCGGGTGGAACAACTTTACCACGGTCGTATAATATTAATATGTACAGCTTATCAGGAATAGAAAAAAGTGAGAATCTCTGTGTATGAGAAGAAAAATAAGTCAGACAGCATTCGGAGAGAAAAGGATGTACTTTATGCGGGGCCAGATCGAACTCCGTGTACGTTCATACATACCCGATATTCACTCTACAAGAATCTCACTGCGACTGAGTGAAGGCCAGGCTACTTACTGCGTACCTCCTATCGCAGTTTTGAGACTTGTTCCTGTTCTTGACAAGCTGTATTTTTAACACTGACCAAAAGTGTTGAAGCTCACATTAGGGGGTAGTAAAATTTTACACTTAATTAGCGTATCACCTACATGTAAACCGTTTGCAATGAATTCAATGTGACATTCGATACCACATTTCAGAAAATGTATTTGGTGATAAAAAATACGATAGTAATTCAAATTACAGAATTTATTTTAGATCAATTTCTTCTACCTTGTGCGGCATCGAATGTGAAATTAATAAGATACTATAAACAGACTTATGAGATTTTGTAATAATAATGTTAGTTTCAACAAAACATATTATAAAATATAGTAATGGTAGAAATACAGCTTTGTGAATAGTTAGGTATGTAAGGTTATAATAAATCGATATTAAGAATAGACATTCTAAATTTAAATTGTGCACAAATTTTATTTTTATTCATGAAAGAAACATAATTGTTAAATTATTAGTTAAATAAAATGCTCATAAGTAAACCTAGCGTGCATTTTATGTTAAGAATTTTGGTTAATTAAGTACTAAGTGCTAATTTTATGATGTTAGTACAATACAATGAAAGCTGTTGTTTGCTGTCAATTATCTATAATTATTTAAATAAGTCGTTGTTTAATTTATTTTTATGCCATATAGTGCCTTTAAACCAATCAGATAGAGACGGAAGCTTTCAGTATGATTTAGGAATTAAAATTATAAATCTTTAATGAATGCCTTTTCAGCAACGAAAAATTGTTTATAAGAGGGTTTGTTTTCTAATTAAAATTTGAATATTAGTAATAATCGAAATTAACAGACAGTAAATAAATTCAGTTAAAGCGAAGTTGTATCTATTATTCTGTATCGGAGGGTTTGTATCGAGAAATGAAAATCATGATTCACCTTTCCTGTGAATTCATTGGTATCCCTTGTCAAATATAATGTCTAGATATATAACTTCATCCACAAATAGAGCATAATTTTATTATATCAAGGAAAATTAAGGCCTTCATTCCATTATAATAGAGCAGAATAATACTATTTTCAAACAAGGTAAAATAGGGTTTTCCCAAATTAATAAAATATTTAATTCTTAACACAGCCATTAGCATAGTTCTGTTTAGTGCACTGTGTTATAATACTATACAAGTAAACTAATCGCAATAATATTGCGCCGCCCCATAGCTCATATCGAAGACACCTCCGGATCATGCCTCTAGAGGCTTCGGATCAATAAACAGAAGTTACCACGTTGTTCGAAAGGGTCGATTTACTATTTTGATTTTGTCAAAATGCCAAAATTCGAACGAAAATCATTTCGTACATCGACCTAAAAATTTCGTGACACACACACGAAAACAGGCATTTAGTAAATAGAGAAGACCAAATGCGTATATATTAAATAATAATGGTTCTAAAGTTGCGCCTTGAGGCATTCCTGAAATTACAATGGCAAATTATTATGTATGTATACTTGAACAAAAAGTAGTTTCAATATATTTAATACTCGAAATTAGCAAACAATAAATGAATTAAGACAAAGCCATACCTTTACCAACTGTACTGTGTTAGAGGGCTTGTATTGAGAAATGAAATTCATGACTTCACGATTCCTGGAGATACTTTAGTGCCCCACGTTTGATATATAGTTTCATACACAAATAAAAGAAGTTTTTGCTTTATGAAGGAAGATTAAATCTTTTATTCCTTTCACTTCTTATGTGGCCTTTTTTGTCACATTTTTTATTTTTGTTAAACATTTGCAGGAAGCATTTATCTTATTCATTAAACCATTAATGCAATAAACACTTTTCTGTTAAGTTATCCATGTACTAATGATAATGTTTTGTTCATCTAATTGCAGGGAAAAATCTTTAATAAACCAGTATAATGATCCATAACGATTCTATTAAAAAATATTTACATTGGAAAAACAATTTCTGAAGTGTTTAGATTTATAAAACAAAAGTTGGCCCATTTAGTGGCACTATTTTATTTCCCCCACTTGATAATTCTGAAAAAAATAGATGCTGAAGTATACTATCACTAAAAAAATATAGTAATCAAAATACACAATGACTAACGTAATCCAAATATCTAAAAATATATAGGATACTCCATTTAAAATACATAATATATAGCCATTCTCAGTAAAACTCTTTGATGTGTATCAATCGATATATACTTTTTATTGCAATGTACAAAACTTTGTATTATATTGTATTTTGAAAAGCAACAAAGTTATGGGGATGGTCTTAAAACGTTTACGTCCTGTATATTCATGATGATCTACATTTTAATGAATGTTCTTTGTTGGAACATATTTAAATAAAATAAACATATAAAATATTATCTTATTTAGTCTAAAGTATCGTACTGAAACCTGGAGAAAAATATTTGAAATAGAGAAATATGATCATTTCTGGTGAAATTAGATGTAATTTATGTTGTACGAGACTAGGTGAAAGATTAGTAATATGACATAATGCTCATCTACAAAAAAAAAAAAAAATAAAACATGAGCGAATGTGTATGTCTCCTATTACCATGCCGTATGTTGAAAAACGCCATCTCATTTTATGCCAAAAAATATTTTTTTTAATATATATATATATATATATATATATATATATATATATATATATATATATATATATATATATATATATATACATATATATATATATATATATATATATATATATATATATATATATATATATATATATATATATATATATATATATACATATATATATATATATATATATATATATATATATATATATATATATATATATATATATATATATATATATATATATATATATTATTTATATTCTGTTTATTTCTTAAACACATAATATTTTTAGTTAGAAAATATATGTCAATATACATATTCAGGAATTACTATTTTTATGTCTTGAAACAAATTGCAATCAACGCAGAAATATGTTTCTGAAATATTACTGTGGTTTATTTCATTGACAATTCAGAATAAATTCAACACTATTTATTTTATTACACGAGTCCAGAGTAATTATACTTGTTTGTTGCATTATGCAGATATGAAGTGAAATTTCTAATAAAGTATCGGAAGGATGAAAGTCTAAATTAAAGGAGATAATCTATCTAGTAAAAGTGTGGTAAAAAGCAAGCATGGACATTTAGTTAATTTAAATATTTACGAGTCTTATTCAGTTGTTTTAATTACAATGTATGACTTTTCTATGAATCAAACGATTTCTTTACCCAGTGTTTGTTGATTTCAATCTATTTAGACATGATTTTCATGATTATATTTTAACTTGCAAAGTTTATTACTATATATATGGCCAAAAAATGACATGGATGTTATTAAAAAAAATGGTAGAGAGTGCAAAATATAAATTACTAATTAACCTCGAAATGACAATTGATTAAAAAAAGTTAATATTCTTTAATAGACTATTAAATATGAACAGTAAAAGTAGGACAAGATATTTAATATCTATGGTATTGTGTGTAATCGTTTTTGTCTATACAATATGAGTACCTCTCCACTAGGCAATTAAGAGAATATATTTGTATTTGTTAAAAAAGTGTTTCTAGAGAGAAAATTTCATTTTAGTGCTACACTTCTTCACGCAATTAAATATTTAAGAAAGCTGGAAAATATATTTTTTATCTAAGTAATTGCCTGCGTAATCTAAAAAAAAAAGAGGTCGGTCAAGTTGTGTAGTGGACGCCGCTATGGCGTTTCACGTCAGAGATTCCAGGTTCTATTCTGAGCGGCATGGGTTGGGGTTTTTTCACATTCGGTTCACATTCGAATCGACATGGACGTTTATAGGTATTGCAAGATCTTCTGAGGATACATTATTCTATGATTACCTTCCAGAAGGTCTCCAAGTTCCCAGGATAAATCTGGGGTAACGATGCCAATAACGAAGCGTTAAATTCTCGGCTTGTAGTAATTCGGGCGTGGGTTTGATTCCCACATAAGTCGATTGGGTGTGTCCGTGTGGATCTGTATAACTGTCGGAGGTTATGTGTAAGAGTAATTCTTAGCTAAAACCTCGTCCCCGTAAAAACAAAATCGAAAAAACAAATGTATCAAATGTCATACCTGCAATTTAAAATATCTGTATGACAAAGGTAAAAACATTGACTGAAAAAATGAAATAAATAGGTTATAAATAAAATATGATAGAATGGATATAAAATGAATATTTTATATACAACTTCTTTTCTTAAGTAGGTAGTAATTTATGCAGTAGTTTAACAAATTACTGCCTACATTTTAACCCTATGAGAAACTATATAGTGGAATGAGATTCTGAGACTTAACCTCATCAAGAATAGCAACAAGCCTCAAAATTGCGATATCGGACCGCCCACGAGGTGCGCAGTAAATAGCCTGATCTTTATTCAGTCTAATGAGACGATTGTAGAGTGAATATTGATGAGTATATTGAATATGAATATACACAAAGTTTGATCTGGCCGCGCGTAGAGCGCATCCTTTTTCCTACGAATGCTGCCTTACTCTTTCTTCTACGCATCGTAGAGAATCTTACACTTTTTCCTAATCTCGATGGGCAGCAATTAATCACTATATTCTTCTCTTATCGATCTACTCAGAAACAACTATTTTTCAATCAATCTCTATTTACGGTGTGATAGTGATATATAGTTATTAGTTATGATCATCAAATATAATAAATACATAGAAAATGGGGATTGTTAAATAGAAAAAAATGATTCTCACGCCCTTCATTGTTGACGTAAGAAAAATTTCAGTTGGTCTAAAACAGTTTTAAAAACTTATTTCTGCGTAAATATGGAATTTATTCCTTGTTAATATATTGTATTTTTTAAAGTATTCTTTCCTTATTTTTCATATATTTTAAATAGGCGTATATGATTTTTAATATATATTTTAAACTCAAAATAAATCAAAACATAGGAAATTAGTTTTAAGCTAATCAGTTTTAAGTCGTCAAACTCGAAATATTGTACATCGTTTAACGCATGTTTCGCCAATAAAGGTTGGCATCATCGGAGATTATTAAAGCTGCTTTATTGATCTCTTGGTTATGCCACTTGGTTGGCAAATCACGTGATTAGCACTATTTTTCAGTGTGGAAAATTGGTAACATGTCTATATTCTTCGATATACTAATATATCGAAATGTTGCCAACTCTTCCAGGATATGCAATCTTTACTTGAGATATGTATTTTTTACTTAATTTCGGAAAATTATTATCATCTATGGGAAATGCTGTGAAATATTCTAAACAAAAAGTAAAATATTTTAGATATTAACAGAATATATAGTAACGTTGAGTACTCATCGTCTTTGCGAAAGTTCTATCAACACAAATATATTGCAATTTGTAATGATTGGAAATTGTTATTTGAATGATATCATATGTAAATATGTAATTTTTATTTGAACTTTGAATTATTGGAAAATTACGTAAAAATGACACACAAAAGCTTTATTTGAACTTTGAATTATTGAAAAATTACGTAATGTAAGAGCACATGTTGAGAAAATGACACAATAATTTTTATGCAACAGGAACTAACAATATTGTTTTTTCCACAGCATAACATAAATATCCAAATTCACGAAATTCCAAACCCTCACTTCTCTGCGACCAATGCCCTTTTCTCTGAAACCGCTTCGCTATATACTTTTGCGTTAAGCTTTGTAATGGTATTATGTTGTAGATACTAATTATAAGCGATTACGATAGGTTTTTCTTTGCAGACCCCATTACGAGTAACACAAATAACTTTCGCTGATCATCCATAACAGTCAGTTCACATTGCAACACGAAACTTTCTTGAATCACATGCAGTATTGATTACAGTTTAGAATTATAAATTATTTGTGAGTGCTGTAATATAGTTCTACGTCTCTTATAGACGTAGACTAGGGACCAAATTAAAGCGCTAAAATACGAAATCTATTTGAATTACCATTATTGATATTAAATCTTAGGATATAGTTTTAATTATTTATTTTATCATAGATATTATACTGGAACACTATGTCTCACAAGTTAAGGTACCTAATATACATATAGTAAACAGTTATTATTATATATTCTAACGTGCTGACCTGATATTTACTGCTAGCCAGAAGCCGACTTTCTCATGTGTATACGAGGAAAAACTATGTAGTTCTGTTGTTAATGGCCTATGCAACAATCTTATCAGAAAAAATCAACTTTTTCTTAAAAAATGTGACAGGTAATAAGATTTGGTATATTACTTTACCACCAAAGTTGAGTTTATGCAGTTATCTCATCAGTTATGGTAAGATTAAAACAAAAACCATCAAGGGTGGTAAACATTTCTAAAACTCTCAGGAAATTATATTAACTGCGTACATAAAGAAGTGTAATACAATTAAGAAGAAGAATAGAGAAGAACCGCCTGAAAGTGGATCTGAATTTAAATAAATTAGTGGTACTTTCATCCTATATTACATTTTTGATAGTTTTGAAACATGTAATGAAAAGTCATTTTTCTGTAAATAAATATAGTTCCCTTGCAGTAGAAAATCTATTATAATAATTGTGGGTTGCATCTTGTGTTCCTTCTCTTCATTATCTGTTAGCTTAGCATTGTGGTGTAAATAGCTGGTGTTATTTCATTCGCACCTCCATTCTGTGGGCTATTACTTTGCAGGGATGTAAAATTTGTAGTTGTGGACCAGAGAGTGATGAGTAAAGTGAGATGAGTAAATATAAAAGGGTATGAATGAGAGAGTATGAGTATAAGGGAGAGAGAGAGAGAGAGAGAGAGAGAACGAATAAAACATAAGGAAGAAAATGCAAACATATGTAATATGATGAGAAAACTTAGATAACAATGGTTTAAAAGTTCCCTCTCGAAACTTTTTTGTATTTACGATAAATCCCATATTGTTTCTTTTTTAAAACCATATGACTTTTATAAGAATAACACTATCGCGTGGCAGTAATTGCCGTGGCTGCGCAAAACTGCCTATAAAAGTGACAGTTTTATAAGTTTTATAAGTTGGTGAAGTATGTATACCCGCTTTCCCAAAGGGATCCTGGACCTGCTCGTCTTCTTGACGCTACAGGATAGGATAAAAATAATCCACACTTTTGAACATAGGTTCAAGGTTGTTATACCTAGTAGAGAGGACTGGAAGAATGGCACGATCCCCTGACCGGGGATATCTTGTTGATCGATGGCTCCAGATCCGAGGGGGAGACTGGAGTTGCAGTATATGAGCATAGCAGAAGAAAGTACTCGGACGTAGTACTCAATTCCTCTTGCAATATATGGTACAGTGTTCTAAGTGGAGGTAATGGCCATTCACGCCTGCGTACAAATTCAACTATTGAATAGAGTGGCTGGTAAGCACATTACCATATGCTCCGGTATAAGAGCGGCTCCGGATGTTTTAGAGGCTCCAGGTGAAAATTCATAGCTGGTGAAGGAATGCAGGAATGCAGCAGAAACAATAGCCAGAAGTGACATGCTGGAATTGGTCTGGGTGCAGGTATCCGGGGCAAGAAGAAAGTCTGGGAATGGGCCCTGAACCAGCAGTCAGGATTGTGCACACTGCCTCGGTAAAAGGGCGATCCGAGAATGGCTGAATAATTGACAAACTTAATCACTGGTGGGACACCTACGGATATAGACAGCTGAGTTTGACGCTTAGCAACAAGTGGATGGCAAAGCACCTGAGGGATTATATTCACACTGACGGGAAGTCACGAGGTTGTTAACATGACACTAATATCTTAATTATCATCAAGATTGGCTTTAGTGTTAACCAAGAATGAAGATAGGGTGGAGAAGAAGTGGAGACCTTCGAACATGTGCTATGCCAGTGTCCGCCTCTGACACGGCGCCGGCGTAGACACCTCGTATTTGGGCTATTTTCCTTGGATCCAAGTAAACTGAGAAATATCGGCCCGAAGGAGATATTGCTCTTTTGGAAGAAGGCCAAATTTATGCTTCAGCACTGACTGCTCTGATCACTAAAAAAAATAACTAAATAAAAAGAAAAATAGAGGCTACTATTTGAAGAAAATATGGAAATTTTTGTGATAAATCGGGGAAATAATTACTTTACATTTTATGAAATAATTTCATTATAATGAATATTCGCTTCATTACATTCTAATATAAAAAATAAATCATATTACCATTTCCAATGCCTAGTTGGAACAGTTTAATTGTATAAATATTTTCAATTCTTAATATTACTATTTTATTTATTCTTACTAATACTTTTATAAAAAAATAAAGTAGCAAGTAATTTGTAACAATTTTAATCTCGAATATTATTTATTATGAAATGATAAATAGAACTAAACTAAACTAAAATAATACTCTTTAATATATCTTGTGATATTTAGATGGATACCTGAAAACTATCATGCCTAACGGTTCAAGAACAATAGTATGCAGTATTATCGATTTCTTTGTACTAAATTTTATAGAAACAATATCTAAAGTTTTACTCAGTTTTTATTATTTTAGGAAACGAGTTCTTTTGGTGTAAAGGATGGAATTTTGTTTAGATGACTACTATTCTCTTTTCACTTATATATTTGTTGACAATTTATTTCAGATGTAAGTAAGAGAGTTTGTAAATGAATTGGCAATTATTTCAAACACCATGACTTTTTTATTTTCGGTCTTTATAGTATTATTTCTTACTTAATTAATTTCTCGTTTAATTCGTTTTTGCTCCTATATTGTTTACAGTTATAGTTATTTACAATGAATGTTTTGAAAAAGAAAACTGGTCAAAATTAAATGGGGTTAATTGAAATACTTAGCACGATGATTTAGGTATGTTCATTAAGCAGCATATTAAGTATAAGTACATAGCTCTGTAATTCTTAGTTTATTGTAGGTTATTTAAGTAAAACTGTAGTTTAAAACATTTTTTTGAATAATACATTCAAAGTAAAAAATATATTAAATTCTTAAAATACTATGCCGTATATGAAAATAAAAATATTACTTTTAGAATGACTTTCTAAAATTAATATTAGGTCAATTAGTTTTTATTATTTTTATATACAGCATGTCCACCTACAGTGAGACCATTATGATTGAAAAGTGCAATGATTTATAAAGCTGACAGGCGCTATTGTCATATTTAATTCCTAAATTTCTCATATGTTCTACATTAATTCGGTAATATTAAATTTTATTGTAATTTATAATTAAAATTAAACAAGAAATGGAAGAATTCAATTGTATAATGCCTGTCATGTTTGTCATATATAAAATATAAAGATATTAATTCCTCATACTTCGCCGATTTTCTGGATAGAATGTCAACGTCGGTGGTCCAAGACATGCGCGTGTTGTCGCCCTCTTTGTTTCTCTCATTTGAAGAATATTATTTATTTCACTCACTTAGACAGTTTTGGATGACTACGACGTAATTCAAATTCAACAGCTGACGGCCATTGGCGGCGCACTGCGCAAAAATTTACATGGCATGAAGTCTAAATATGGGAAAATATATAGAAAGAGCATTTTTATTGAAATAAGTGAAATAGTACTGTGGAGAAGAGACTATCAGGAAAATTAAAGAATTTCGGAGGCAAGGAAAGAAAATTTATTATATGGATTAGACATGGATCAACGAAGGGCACACTGTGAAAAAAGTATGGCAAGATGAAAATTGAAATATGCATAACAAGCAGCTATTGAAGGCTGGCCAACTGGTATAAAAATGCCATCTGGGAAAGGTTGTCGTTTGATAATTACACATACAGGAAGTGATAGTGGATTTTCAGTAAATGGTTAATTAATATTTCAGTCCAAGAAAACAGGAGACTATCACAAAGAGATGAATGCAGAGGTGTACGAAAATTGGTTTGTAGGCATTCTTGAAAATTTGGAAAAAAAGAATCTGTCGTAGTTATGGATAATGCCCTGTATCATAGTCGAAAATGCGAAATAACGCAACAACAGTCATGTAGAAAAGCACAGATTCAAAAATGGTTACAAGACAAAGGTATCCCTTATGCTGAAAATAGCTTAAAGCCAGAATTGCTTCGAATTGTGAACATACATACAAATAAATATAAGAAACTTGCTGTAGAATAATTAGCATTGAGCCATGGAATTTCTGTTCCAGGATTACCCCCATATCATTGTGAGCTGAACCCATTTGAGTTAATTTGGGCACAAATTAAGGGGGATGTGGACAGAGAAAACAGAACATTTAAATTGGCTGATGTCCAATGTCATATTCAGAAAGCATTAGAAAATGTTACAGCAGAAGACTGGAGACAGTGTATTGGTCATGTTTAAAGAGAAGAACAGAAAATGTGGGATATAAATAATATGACTGATGAAACCCTCGATCCCATTATTATTAGTGTCGGTAAAAGTGATAGTGAGTGATGACTCTAAAATTGGAGAGAGTAAGATTATTTTTCGAATATTCTCTTTTTATTTCTGTAGTAGAATTTCGTTTATTTTCTGTAGAAGAAATTTTTCTTTTGTTTTTGTTATACAATTTTGTTTATGTTATGGGGTTTCATTAAATTTTGGAAGATAATTTTTTATTTCGTTTTTGTTATAGAATTTTGTTTAGTTTATATAGAATTGTTATTAATGTGGGAATAGGGCTACTGGCGAACCACCCACTACGAAAATGATAACGCGACATTAGCAATACTTCATAAGTGGTGTGGAAACTTGTTTTTACCCACAATATTCTCCCTTATGTGATTTAGCAATTTTTTTACATTTCCGTCATATCAATAATTGTAACAGTACTTGTTACTGACCTCGCCAAAAAATAAAAACATCTGCGCCTCTGTTTCAGGCAAAGTACCCGACTTCTCTCGGTCATTGAACTCTTCAGACATAATAGTTTCACTACAGTGTGTGAAAGTATATCTTCAGATATTGCATAATTTTGAAACTCCACAATATGAAAACAATGTCCATTATTCAAGATGTCTCATTTCTTCTGGGCAGATACAAACTTGCAGGACGTTTTCTTTTCTAATGGCAACATGTAATATTTATTATTTTTTAATTTCTACATGAAAAATATAGAGTGTTATATTGAAACTTTGCAAATTTCCTTGTGTGTTGCTCATGCCGGCTTGATACAAGACTTTTCTACTATTCTCTGAGCGTCGTGCATAGTTCGGTACATTTTCACTGATGGTTCCTAATAAGGACGAAATAGCGATATGCAGTGCCAGGACAAGTCTGGTAAAACTGTGAATAATAAGATGGCAATAATTCTTGATATATATATATATATATATATATATATATATATATATATATATATATATATATATATATATATATATATATATATATATATATATATAGTGTTGATAATCCTATGAATATATCGATGGCTTTCGAAATATTTGGCTTTATACTTTTTTCTCGACTTTTTCATAATAGTTCAAATTCCTAGGTTATGCCAAATGTGTAACAATGATGATACTTTTAAGAGATATATTACAAATTGAGCAATGATATATAGGGGATGAAGACTGCTTTACCAAACATTATAAAATATAATGAGAATGAACTTATTTGAAATAGAACATCTTATATATTTGTATACGAGGAGATGCACCACTGAAAGATCGATAAATTTAATATAATATTTACTGCAGCTATGTTGAATATATTTTCATAAACATGTATTTTTGTAAATGTAGACGTATCTTGTAAAAATTATCAAATTGTACATTTTTTTTTTAATTTAATTATGGTATTATTAAAAGTTAGAAAATACGGTGTACACCCTAGTAAGAGTCTATGGTAATTATTTATTAACACATCGTATTTATAAAACAAAGCATTCATATTTGAGTGTTTTAAAATTGACAACTGATTGTTATAAAAAGGCGAAAGATAAATTTTAAAGGATGGCAAATGTTAATTATGAGAAGACTGTCGAATACATGGAAATACTAGCGAGGAAATACAAATTAACATCGTGACGTTAGTGGTAGCAAATTCAATCGTTGGGCAAACATAAAAAAAATTAATTTGTATCATATTAAATATCATCAATCAGTATCAGAGTTTCTTGTCATTGGGCCATAACAAAAATTCAAGATATCCAATTTCTCTCTAAAGTCTTATTCATTAATGAATAAAACTTTAGAGAAAAATTCGAAAATGATGATAATTAATAATCATTTTTGAATGTTTGCAGAGTAAATCGATATAAATTTTCATCATCACTCTGATCAAAATTCCAGAAGGTTTGGAGGGACTTTCATTAGCACCATTTTAAAGTGAGTGTGTGAGCTAGAATATGCAGTGAAAATATTATCGAATCATGCTTTTTATGTCAATTTAAATGGAAATATTTATCTACAATTTTGCAACACGAGATGCATTTTATGTAAAAATATATTCCCCTCAATATCTTTGTTCCACAATTTTGGACCAAAAACTATTATTTCAGATTCGATATTTTAATGAAACATATTCAAATAAATGGATATATCGCAGTCATTCAGTTCCATGGCCTCCATGGTCACCGGATTTATCTTGTTTAAGCTTTTTTTTGTGGGGTTATATTAAAGACAACGTTTATATAGTTATACCAGTGGATATCGATGACTTAAAGTTCAAAATAAAATATGCGTTCCAGAACCTAGGAACTTATAACCCCAGGATCATCCTATACAAATATAGGGGAACATTTAATACATTTGTTTTAAAAAAAATGCTATAGCTAACATTTGTATATATTTTTTAGATTATAGCATAATTGTCGTTTATTTTAATGATTATGTGCTTCGAGTTATTTCATTTTTTAAACTCCGGCCTAATACAATAGTAGTATAATAATAGCTTGATAGCAATTTACAACTTTCAAATATTTTCTTGACATTTTCAAAATAACCCCAATAAGGAAATTAGTGTTAATCTGGATGATTGCCTTGTAGATACGAGATGCTATTAAACAATTATTTCCACAGACCCAATATCATATAACATAAGATATTTGTAACATGTGTATATAGAAAATTATTTTTGGAAGTTATGGTATTTATTATTATGGTATTTATAATACAATAATTTGATTTAACTTGTAAGATCTTCTATCTATACTTAAATGAAAACATAAAAAAATTATTTAACTTAGCCATTAGAAGTGCTACAGGAAATTTGTAAGTTCTTCAGTGATGTTTCTGGCTATGTGTTAATATATAGGGTGTTCCATTCTATTCTATAATGTCTGGTAAGGCACTTCTCGAACCCTGTAGATAGCATATCAACTTCTGACATATCACCTAAAAGAGTAATCAGTGTTGAATATTTGACTAACACATAATTTTACTGGAGCTTAGCATAACATAGAAATTTGAACTACTATGAATAACGAAAATCGAAAAGAAAACCCATATCAAAATATCGATGGTTTTCTGTATCGATATTTTCATAGGAGGATCAATATGTTATCCATTATTTTTCATGTAGAAACTGGAAACATTATAGGTTCTTATTTGAAAAATAAAATTTGTACCCGTCCAGAAGAAATTAAATACCTTTTAATAGGTATTATTTTTATATCATAGGACTTATTACGAAGGGACGTATTCAACATAGTAAAAATGTATATGTACATATCTCATGTTTTAATAGATATTCTGGATTTCCACCCACTAGGTGAACATTCGGTATAGTTTAATAACATAAAATTGTGGTTTAAAATAATTTTTTAATAATATATATATATATATATATATATATATATATATATATATATATATATATATATATATATATATATATATATATATTAAAAATGTTATAATCTTAAAATACCATTCTTTATACGAATACAAAAATGCCAATTTCACAATGACTTGCTTAACTGAAATTAATTAGTTCTATTATGAAATGTATTTATGAGACTATACAAGTAAACTATTGTATATTGACAGTATTGGGTTATTAATGGTGAAGCTTGTAAAAAGGATTATTTATTGAAAAATGTATTTACCTGAAAATATATTAGATGGGTTTATGTACATAATACATTATAATATAATGGAACTATGATTGAAAGATGATGCGTTGGTATTCTACATTAATAGAAAATTACATTTATCTATAAGGTAAATAAAATGTGTATCATTTAATTGGATAAAATTTATGAAACATATGTAGATATTATATTTTATAAGTAAATATGTACGAAGTTTTAGAAGAATATTTTTTAAGGAAACTTATTAAATCATAATAAATATATTATCTATTATTTATTAATTTGGTTAAATATATATATATATATATATATATATATATATATATATATATATATATATATATATATATATATATATATATATATATATATATATATATATATATCATTTAATACAATATAATTAGCTACTTGATTCAATTATGTATTTTTCAATATTTTGACATTTTTTGTTTTTTTTCTCGAGGGGAAAATCTTCGGAAGACACCTGGCCTCTGGTGTTCTGTTATTGTTTGGCCAGGTAGTGTCGGATTCGTATACGCCTACCGACTAAAAACCCCCCGCTGTCCTATCAGTGTTATGCCGAAGAGGAACCGCTCTCGCTTTACTTCTCCTCGGCATATCAATCAGGATACTTACTCATTCCCCACTTCCCTTTCCTCCTTCTCTTTCTCCTTCATGATGGACGTTACCATCTGCTCCACCACTGTCCATCTTTCTCTGCTCTCGAGCATAATTGGGATCATGTTGTCTGCAATGATAGCATGTCCTATCTTTTGCTCTGCAGCTTTCCTTTCTCTTTTCCACCTTTTGCAGTAGAACACTGTGTAGCCAGCATCGTCGACCTCTCCACAGGACCAGCACTCTCTGCTCTCGCGTTTGCCTATATCCAATAGGTAGTCCGCGAAACAGCCGTGCCCAGTAAGGACTTGGGTTAAGTAATACCCGACATCGCCATGTGCTCTTTCGCACCATGGCGTTATGTCCGGGATTAGCACCTTCGTCCATCTCCCTCGGGGCTCCGCCTCCCATCTCTCCTGCCAGTGTTCCCATAGGCTCTTCCTTGCTGCACCTTTCTCAGCGCCTCCGTACACCTCCCATCTCTCCCTTGCTAGAAGATCGATGGGTGGTAAACAGGCTATCACCATCGTTGCCGCTGCCGATACAGTTCTATATGCACTACAAACTCTTAGCGCTGCTCTTCTCTGGACTTTGGTGAGCTTTTTCCTCCACTTGTCTCTTCTCAATATATCCACCCACACCGGGGCGGCATACAGTAAGATCGACTGCACCACCCCGCTGAGGACTCTCCTCTTTGACGCCCTGGGGCCCTTAATGTTTGGCATCAAACGACCAAGGGCCGAGACAGTTTTGCCCGCCTTTTCCAGCGTCTGTTTGATATGTTCCATAAACGAGAGGCAACTATCAATCCAGACTCCCAGGTACTTAATACTCTGCTTCGGCACGATTTCGGTATTCCCTACTCGAAACGTGATGCACGGAAGCTTTCTCCTCCTTGTCAGGAGGATTGCCTCCGTTTTTTCCAACGCCAGAGTCAGTTCCCTCTCTTCGACCCATCTCTTGATCCTCTCAACAGTGAGGTTGGCGTTTCTCCTCACGTCGATGTCACTTCTACCGCGACATCATCAGCGTAATCCAAGATCCTCACTCCTTCGGGCACTCTGAGTCTAAATACCCCATCGAACATAATGTTCCATAGGGTAGGACCCATAACCGACCCCTGTGGCACTCCACACGAGATTCTCCTCCTCTCGCTACCGTCCCCGGCCATCAATATCAGGCCTCTGCAGGACAGGTAGCTGGCGATCATGTTTACAACATACAGTGCTATTTCTAGCTCCCGCAGCCTCCCCATGATCTTTCCCCATGAGGCCGAATTGAACGCGTTTTTCACGTCCAAAGTGATCAACGCGCACAAAGTCTTGGACTCCCACGCCTCCTGTGCAATGGTTTTTATGACCATGACAGCATCCACCGTAGATCTCCCCGCCCTGAACCCGTGTTGGTTCTCCGACAGGCCTCCCTTTCTCTCCAGCTCACCTAGGAATCTTCCTAGTATGAGATGTTCCAGGAGTTCCCCGAGCACATCGATCAGACATATCGGCCTGAAAGATGTGCGGTCCTCCACCGGCTTGTTCGCCTTAAGAATTAGAACTAGCCTGGCCATCTTCCATCCCTCGGGAAAGTCGCCGCTCCTCATGACTTCATTCATGATTCGCAGCACCTTCGCAGGATATTCCTCCACCACGGCCTTCAGAATCTCAGGGGGGATACCGTCCGGACCAGGCGCCTTGCCATTTTTAATCTTGGCACAAGCCCTTAGCAGTTCCTCCTCCGTAAGCGGATTGAGATCTGCTCCTGGTTGGCGTTCCCATTCTTCCACCGGTTTCACGGGGAAGAGCGCGTCCACCCCCTCTTTCATCTTTTCTAGAGGAATTTCCTGCTGGTAACTATTCGTCCTTTTCACCACCAGTTTGTACCCGTTATCCCAGACATCTCTATCTATGTCGGCGCACAACTCGTCCCAGTTTCTCCTCTTCTCTGCCTTGATAACGTCCCTCAGCTTTTTATTTTCAGCCTTATACGCTACCTCCGCCTCTCCCTGCTCATTAGGGTTCCAGGTTCGTCTGGCCCTGTCCCTGATATATTGCCTTCGTGCGGCAACGCACTTCTTCCTTTGGGCAGAGATCTCCTCTGTACACCAATATATCCTCGGGGACTGCCTGCTTCTCCCTTTTCTGGACATGGATGCGTCACACGCCCTCGTGACGCTTTCAACCAAAGATTTGGGATCCCTGATTCTCCTATTGTCTCTTTGGTCCTCCATGACCCCACGGAAACTAACCCTGTCCCAGCTGTTCAGCTTCCAGCCTCTGTTCCTGGCCACGCTAAGCGTCTGACCCGCACGTTCCCCGACCTCAAAAAAGATATATTTGTGGTCGCTGAGTGTTTCCTTTTCAGATACACTCAGCATACATCGCATAACTTTAGCTGCTACACCTGTCGTAGCGAACGTTACGTCCGGGTTCGACGTTCATCTCCCCCTTTCGAACGTTGGCTGTGTCCCTCGATTTAACACGACCAGATTCAGCCTTGCTACCCACTCCAGTACCAGGTCCCCCCTGGCATTTGGAGCTCTGCCCCCCCATTCGGGGGCCCTGGCCTTGAAGTCGCCCGCGATGATGCAGTCATCATCCGCGCCTGCCAGCAATTCCTCCAAACTATCCAGCGAGGCCCGAAGTTCCTCTAGCCTTCCGTTTGGAGAAAAATAGCAGCTACACAGGATGATCCCTCCTACCTTAACCCACACGTATCCAGGACCATAGCCTGAACCAGCGACGACGAACCTTGTGTTCGCCACCCTAATGACAGCATCCACCTCCCTCGTGACGTGCCACCCCTTCCCCGGGTCATTTTGACATTGGGCTCGCTGATGATGGCCACATCCACCCTCTCTTCCCTCATCGTTGCCCAGAGTAAGTCCTGGGCCGCCCGACAGCTATTTAGGTTGACCTGGATGACCCTGAACGTTCTATCGATCACTTTCCTTTCCTCTGTCCCTCTTCGGTCTCGACCCTTTGCTTACACTTAGCTGGGTCGGCCCTGTGGCCCTCCTTTTTGCAAATAGGGCAGAAAGTGGCATTTTTGCATTCCGCCACCTTGTGTCCCTCTTGTCCACACCTGAGGCACAGCCGCCTCCTATCCACCCCTCTACAATGGGCCACGAAGTGGTCTGTGCTCCAGCATTTCACGCATTTCGTCTGGAAGGGTCTGGATTTTACCCTACACCTTCCCCAGCCTATACGTATTCTCCCTTTGTCTAGGAGCTTCTTAGTCCCCGCCTTGCTGACCTCTAGCACAGCTACCTGACTGTCTTCCGGACCCGATTTTAAGGACACAACGGAGATCTTCCCATCCCCTAGTTGATCTCTCAGGGCCTCCTTTACGTCTTCCTCCGTAGCAAGTGGGTCAATGTCCCTTACGGAAATCCTTGCTGCGTCTTTCATAGCCCTGGCTTCCGTCCCTTCTACCCTTTTCAATATCTCATTTCTAAGGACGTCCGCCTTAGCTCCCCCTCCTTTAACATCTAGGAGGAGCTCTCCTTCCCTGGTTTTCTTCAGACCCTGTATCTCCACTCCAATGGCCTTCGGATCCACACTCTCCTTAACTCTTCTTAACATATCAGAGTACGTGCTCTTCCCAACCTTCACAATGACCGCCGCGGGTTTATTGCTACGCCTAGTGACCGTCTCAGCCCCATCTTCTTTGGGCTTCCCCTTCCTTCGTCTTGCCTCGACGACTTTCCATTCGGAATCTTTCTCCCTTCCCTCCTGTCGATCCTGACCCGCCTTCATCGGGGGGTACATGAAGATTTCTACCTCTTCGCCTCGAAAGACGAATTCTGCTACCTTACGGATTTTTCTCCATTCCGTAAGCCTGTGAGGTGGGAACGCCAACCTCTTCCTTCCCTGCTTCTTCATCAAGTCCTTAAGACGACCTAATGCTTCCAGCAGGATTTCAGAGGTTCTAGGTCTGTTCCCCTCCTCCGCCACCATCAAGTGATAGGCATACCTATCCTTGATGACTTCGTCCTCCCCTTCCTTCGAGGATCTAGCTGTCAGGTGACGCAGGTATGTTACTCCCCCAACAGGAACCTCCTGGTCTCCAACCTCCTGGCTTTCGAAGAATTTCTCCTTCGTAGCCTTTGGGATGCCCTCGTCCACTGATAAATCAGTGGCCCCGCACCACACCAAATCCCACTCGGTGGGGAGGTCGCCTATTTTCCCCTCCGCCACTTTAGTCTTTTCGAAGGCTGCCTCGGGCCAGTCCTCCCCCTCTAGGACTTTGACATCCTCCGTCTTTCCTTCTCTGAGGGTGGTTCGAATCTTCTCTACCCTTGAACCCTTAGCTACCGTTTGCATGGAGGGATCAACCATATCCACCATGTTATGCCCTTCCACCGTTTGCGTGGAGGCGTCGACCATATTCGCCATAGTACTGCCTTCCACCCGTGGTCTGCCTAGGCGTTGAAGTAGTTCCTGGCACTGCTCCGTCATTATTTTGCTGGAGATACTCCTAGCCGCTGCGACTGCCTCCTTAATCTCCTTCTTCGTAGTAGGGTTATCTTTGACTAATCGTTGAAGGATCCTCACCTGATTGTCGGCCTCTTTTATCAGCCGCCGTAGTTTGGTAGCCAATTGCTTTTCCTGGCTTCTTTCCAACTTGCGAGGGGTCGGCCTCCCCGTCACCACTTCACTTGGTTCCTGCTTACACACCGACGTGGCCTGCTCCTCATCCCATTCAAGGCTCACCGTCGCCACATTTCCCACTGGTGTCCTAGGGGGGGTCGCCGTCTCCGGCGTCCCCGGTGCAGCACTCCCTACCTGGGCGTGTTTCTTCTTGCCCCCTCTATACTCCGACGGTGGGGACGTTAAAACAGATAGAGCCACCATTCTGTTACTCTTCGCCCTAGCCGCTCTAACTAGGGTCTGAGTACTCAGTTTGGTCTTTTGACCCCTTCTAGTCTCCGTCCTTTCTGCATTTCCTGTTCCTCCCGCTTTTTCCGCGCCTCCTGTTCTTCCATGTACATCTCCCTCTCTAACTCCTCCTGCTCTTTCCGAACTTCCTGTTCTAACTGCTACTCCTACTCCTACTCCTGCTTCTGCTCCTACTTCAACACCTGCTCCCTCTCTGTCTCTTTCTCCTACTCCACTTCCCGTTTCTTTTGATTCCTTTTTATTATCCATATAGTTCCCACGTCTTGGGTCCAAATAAATCTCAGGCAGACCCCTCGATCACGTATACACACTACATTCCTCAGTCACGCCCTGCTGAAGTCGTTGAGGTGTGGTCCGCGATTACGGTATGTAGTGGTTGAGCGGTGCTCACTCTTCCACAGCTCAGAACCCCCGGGTTCGCCAGTAATCCCGAAATGTGTCTTCCGACGCATTACCTGGGGGTGAGTCGCTACTTAGTTTGTGCTTTTGCATGCCCTCGACATTCGTCCTAAGACTTAGCCTCCACACTTAAGCTCCCCCGCCACGACAAGGCGGCGACTCCTACGGGGAGAATATTTTGACATGGTTCTTACATAGTATGAAGAACTATCAGTCTGGTTAATAGATGGTCATAAATAGAATTGTAGATACATAATACTATTGAAGTAGATAATTTAAATATCTTTTAATAACATTAATTTTGGTAGAAAACATAATTGACGAATTTCTTGAATTGTAATATTCTTTAATTCAAATTAGACGGTGTCTCTCAATTTTCAAATAACGAATTTTGAGATGTATGGAAATTCTTTTCTACTTAGAAATTGCTACAGTAAGTTAAATAAAAATGTTAATGAAATTTGCATTATATTTATAGATATATTATAGGCTTTTGTTTTGTATTTCATGTACATTTACTTGTTTTAGGAATTGATGGATACCAAATATTGGGCTTTTCGTTATTGCCTTTTTTAAAAATATTTTGCGAAACTAGAAATGTGATTATTAGAAAATATGTTTTCAAAGAACATATGATATTAGTGTTTTGATTACTCTATTTCTTTTTAATAACGTGAACACTAATGTACATAACCTATATATCTAATAATGGTGTAATAATTTGTTACAACTATACATCCATTTATGGGGTGTTAATGGGGCAGTGAAGCGCAAGATACAGCCTCTCCTGCCTAACTGTCAACCTCACCCTCTGTCTGAAATAGACTTGGTACATCCTGTTACTACCAACGAGATTCTGGCCACCGAGTATAGGCGGTATAACCTAAATACCATCGACGGAGTAGATGCTGTCAATATAAGCTGGTCTGGAAGCTATATAGTCGGCAGCCCCGACACCGGACTCGGGTGCAGAAGGCTAATAATCTACTCACCTTAAACCATATTATTACAGAAACTTCGGTAAAAGAAAGCAGGACGGATCATACGTTGACGGCTGTGGCGATACCTAAAATAAGGATACGATTTGGATCATGGAATGTGAAGACTCTATATGAACCCTCTAAAATAGCGCAAGCGGTGAAATAATTAAATAACTACGGGTTGTGTTTTCTGTCGAATGTCGGAAGTGAGACGGCTAGGAAAGGGCGAACATCACGTACCAACAGGAGAAATTCTGCTATATAGTGGAAAAGAAGAAGGAACCCATGAGAGTGGCGTGGGGTTACTCCTTAACAAGCAAGCAAAAAAGAGTCTCATCTCCTGGAATCCAATAAATGACAGGATCCTATCAGCAAGATTATACACAAAATACCGAAAAATAACAGTCACACAATGTTATGCCCTTGCAAATACATCTCCTGCAGAAGAAAAACTCATATTCTATGAGCAACTAGAACAAATTGCTCAACAAACAGCCAAAGGTGATATATTGATAGTAATGGGAGACATCAATGTAAAAGTGGGATAAAACAACACAAATCTCGAAAATATAATGGGCCGACAAGGCTTAGGAGAAATGAACGAAAACGGAGAATTATTCCCCAATTTTGCTGGAATTACAATCTCGTAATTGATGGCATGATATTTCTACATGAAAATGTTCACAAAGTGACATGGGTATCTCCTGATAAGAGAACTGAAAACCAAATTGACCACATCGCAATAGCAAAAAGATGGAGGTCCTCTCTTATCGATGTGCAAAAGAGCAGCAGACATTGCAAGTGACCACAACCTCCTAAGAGGAGTTTTAAAAATAAAGCTATCCTCACATAAAACACCATCAATGACAAATAGACCCAGATATAACATTGAGAAATTAAAAACACAACAAAATAAGAGGACATTCAAAGAAGAACTATGATGCCAACAAATCGATGCCCAGAATGACAGAGACTGAGAAACAATTGCGACAACACTGCTAAGAACAGCTGAAATCACTCTAGGGAAAAAGGAGAGAAAAAGAAAGGAATGGATATCAGATGAAACGTGGAATCGTATTACGGAGAGAAAAAAGAAGAAAGCGGTTATTACACAGACCGAATCAATAGAGGGAAAAACAGAAAAACAGAGGCTCTATCAGGAGCTAAACAAACGAGTCAAAAGATCAGCAAGGAAATACAAGAGGAAGTGGGCAGAGGAACTAGCCCAAAAACCACAAACAGCTGCACAGAATAATAACACCAGGGAATTTTATCAGATCACTAAAAAGTTGACCAACAAAGTGTTTAAGAGGCAAACATAATAAGATCTAAGGAAGGCCAGTTGTTAACATCAACGGATGTACAGCGGAATAGGTGGAAGGAACACTTTCAGGAACTGTTGGACGCTTCACATAATATAATGGAAGAAAACGAATTAGAAAACGAAGAAAATGCAAAGGAATTGCCGATCAATTGTGAACCGCCTACTAAGGCAGAGATACAGCGTGCCATAAAGACACTAAAATATAATAAATCCCCAGGGGCGGACAATATACCGGCAGAACTTTTGAATGCATATCTCCAGTTAAGCGCAACGTTACTAGAGTCCATAATCAGGCAAGTGTGGGAAACAAACACCAGTCCAGCTGGCTGGAATGAAGAAATAATAATAAAACTACCCAAAAAAGGAGATCTCACTCAATTCCAGAACTGGAGAGGTATAACCCTGCTAAATACAATAAATAAAATTTTAGCCAAAATAATACTTAGGAGACTAACCAATGTGATCAAACCAGAGCTCCGACCTAATAAAGCAGGATTTTGATCAAATTGCTCCTGAATAGACCACATAAATACGATTAGAATGATAGTAGAGCAATCTGTAGAATGGCGGACGTCACTATACTTAATATTTGTCGATTTTGAACGTGCTTTTGATAGCCTTTCACGTGGTGCCATTTGGAGAATATTAAAGCTAAGAGGGGTTCCCGAAAAAGTGATATCCTTCATAAAAGCGCTGTATGTAGAAGATAACTGCAGGGTAGCGCATGGTGGAATCAATAGTGAAGGATGTGAAACACTCTCAGGGGTCAGATAAGGATGCGTGCTCTCCCCGTTCCTATTTAATATTATGCTATCTAGAGTCAATAGCAATGCATAAGGTATCCGCTGGACCTTAACCTCCAGCCTGGGCGATCTGTAATATGCAGATGATGTGTGCCTTATGGGCCAAACTTTTCAAGAAACAGCAACTCGGTTGCAGATACTTTAAATGGAAGCCAGCAAGATCGGTCTAAATATCAACATCAATAAAACAAAATGTATGAGAATTAACAGCAGATGCAATGCCCCATTTCATATAAATCACATAGAAATAGAGGATGTTGAGGAATTCACCTAATTGGGAAGTATCATTACAAAAAGTGGGGGTGCAGAAACTGACATTCGTAGTAGAATACGAAAAGCATAGCAAGTCTTCAGCTCACTCGGCCCAGTGTGAAATTCCAGACAACACTCCACACAAACAAAATTACGAATTTTTCAATCAAACGTCAAGTCAGTTCTGTTATATGGTTGTGAAACCTGGAAAGTCACAATGGTACTATCACATAAACTGCAAGTCTTTGTCAACAAGTTCTTACGAAGAATACTTCGTATATTCTGGCCAGACCGCATAGCAAATGACGACCTTCTGCATCAAACTGGGCAGAAGAAAATTGCATCTGAAATTAAAAGCAGAATATGGGGTTGGGTGGGGCACACACTCCGCAGACCCAACAATAGTGCTGCGAAACAGGTTCTAGAATGGAACCCACAGGGATCTAGAACAGTAGGAAAACCGGTACAGACATGGAGAAGAACAGTGATGGACGAGTTAAAAAGGACAGGAAAGACATGGAATGAGACCAAAGTCATGGCGCAAAACAGAACCAGATGGCGCGCTTTTACCGAAGCCCTATGTTCCGTGTAGAAGTTAAAGGACTAAAGTGTCAATAACCTTGTGGTGTTACTTATCTGTTACTTAGAGTATGTATACATTTAAAGCAGTAACCAACGAGCAATTACGTTGAAGGGGCCTTACCCGATCCTTTAACTCTTTCATGGGCGGAGGTCTAATAAATGTACCACTAAAAATCGGTTGGCTTTGCGCGGTGGTATGATTTCTGGATCGCGTATTTAAATCCCTATACGTAAATAGTGCGATGGGTTAGTTTGTGAATCACTATTTGTGCATGCAGTTTAACGTGTGATTACCTACTTCTAGGTGGCGCGCTCGGCAAAATTTGCTTCAATATCATTTTACTTGCATTGTAACAGTTGATACAACCTGTTGCTGTTAGACGTGTGATTTTAGCTTACAGCTTCGACTTATTTAAGTTTAAAATACTAGATTTAGTGAATTTTCTGGTAAGTATATCGTAGAGATAGTTATTTTTAATCAACAAATTTCTTTTGAGAAAATATATTGTCTTTTGTGGAGGGTAGAATTACATACCACCGCGCGCTTAGAAAACATTTTTTCGTTTCAGAATAAAGGATTTGCCATTCAGACTGGTCGATCTTACTGAGGAAGAACTGCTTGCTGAGCTTTATATTGATGACACCGAAAGAAATTATACTGAGATAGAAGCCCTTCCCTCGGATGAAAAATCAGTTTTGGAGAGTGAAATGGAAGAAAATAATTTAGAAATTGAGCCAGATATGGAGGAAAATCTAAATTTGGAAATATTAGAAACTGATTCAGATAGCGACAGTGATGCTGAAATGAACATACCATTATGTGTTTTACGACAGAATCTACTTAATGCAGCGTCAAACAAAGGTACTGGTACTGTCTTTAGTAAAACATATTTACAAGCCGACAATCTTCAAGAACTTGATAGTCCATCAGGAGCTGCTGATGATTTTATACGGCAGCTGAACAACCCAACAGCAACAGATTTATTTCTGCTTTTATTTACGGAAGAAATAATCGATGACATTATTTTTCAAACAAATCTGTTTGCCCATCAGCTGGAAAAACAGTTCAAGCCAATTACAGTTGAAGAATTCAAAACTTTCATTGGCATAAATATTTTAATGAGGATTAAGAAACTTCCAAGTTATAGAGATTTTTGGAGCAGCTCTGACCTGCTTCATGACCATTATATAAGCTCACTTATGACAATAAAAAGGTTTAGCTGGATTCTTACACATCTGCATCTAAATAATAATAGCTTACAACCTAGGTGTGGTGATACAGCGTTTGACAAATTGTATAAAGTTCGGCCCTTTATTACGAAACTTCAGACTAGATTTTCCGAATGTTTTTTGCCATCAGAAAACTTATCTATTGATGAATCTATGATTCGCTTTAAAGGTCGGTCCACTATGAAACAGTATTTACCTAAAAAGCCTATAAAACGCGGATATAAAGTATGGATGCTGGGAGATAGTAGTGGTTATTGCCTCAAGTTTGATATCTATACTGGAAACGCGAATGAGTTAGTTGAAAAAAATTTAGGTACACGAGTGGTAAAAAATGTATGCAGGGATTTGGAACATAAATTTCATCATGTGTATTTCCATAATTATTTCACCAATGTAGATCTTCTGGAGTCCCTACAAAAGGATGGAATATATGTTTGCGGTACTGTCAACAAAACCAGGAAGAAAATACCAATATTTGTTGCTGATAAACAATTTAAACGTGGTGAATATGATTATTTTATTAGTAATACTGGTCTTCTAGCTGTCAAATGGATGGATAAAAGATCTGTACGTTTGCTGTCCAACTTTCACCGTTTTGATGACATTTCTACCATAAAACGAAAGAATAGAGACGGAACATCAGAATATATACCTTGTCCTCAGATATTAATTGATTATAATCGGTACATGAATGGAGTTGATAAGTTTGACCAGTTAAAATCTGTTTATGAAATAGACAGGAAGAGTCATAAATGGTATCATCGCATTTTTTTTATTTTGTGGATGTATGTGTGATAAATGCAAACCGTATTCATCATAGTATTGGTTTACCCAAAATAACAATGAAAGACTTTAGACTTTCAGCAGTTGGGGGTTTAATTACTAAACCGTCTAAAAAGAGACTCTCGAGAAAGCACGTGACTCCAGTAAGAATTAAAAGGCATAAGCCCTACATTCCGGAAGAACAAAGGACAAATGCGGCCGACCATCAGCCTGAATACGGTAGCAGAAGGAGATGTGCTCTCTGCAGTACAAAGAAAAAAGAACAACGGACCAACTGGATGTGTACACAATGTAATGTACCGTTATGTTTATCGAAGTCTAAAAACTGTTTGGAAACATTTCACATGAAGTAATTAGATCTAAATGCACAGTGGTCTAAATATGGCACCTCCTGTTTTTTTTTTGTTAAACAAATTCTTTTGTTTATCGCCATTTTTTTGTAATACTTACACCTTAAGTAACAGTAATTAATAAATATTTCGTTAAAGTTTACACTTTTCTTTTTCTGTCCCTTTAAGTGAATTTCATTTTAAAATATCTGCCCTTGAAAGAGTTAAAGCTATCAAATATGCAATTATAGTTTAGATTGAAACTTACGTTTACATGACCCATAAGCAATTTTTCAAATGACTGTCGCTAATCACTGCCACTAAAATAACTATAAATACATTTTCTAAATATACACCGTACTTATTTATAAAATGTTGAACATCGTTGTGTTAAAAGAAATTTCTGATAATTGTTCAAATAGTATTGTACTCAATAACGTTTCTCCAACTTTGATGTAATTTCATGCCTTTTTGTTGTAATGTTTAAGAAAAAAATTTTATGAAAGAAATATGTTTTATCTATCATTATCTATTGTTATCATATATAACAGAAATTTTGTTAGGAATTTAATTTTCTATAAAGATTATGATGAAACAATTAATGTTGTATTTATCTGTAAGTATTAATAAAAATTATCTTGTAGCAAAATAGTTTCAACACAATAGTAGTAGCATTAATATACGTAGACAATGATAGTAAATACTTTTTAGATGTACAAAACAGGAAAAGAGTTACAACATCCAAAGAGTCCAAAGAGGTTTATAAAAACGGTACCTACACACAGCATAGTCGTTGTTCCGTAATTACGACGTAATGGATTAGTTGGGGTAATGTAACAAATAAGTAAACATTATTCCTCATTTTGGTCTCCTATCCGTAATAGAACTGTGACATTTACGTTCTTCTGACTGATGGTAAATACTTCCAAGTTTCAATGGCACTACGATTGTCAGTAAATGACCTACTGTAATATATATATATATATATATATATATATATATATATATATATATATATATATATATATATATATATATATATATATATATATATATATATATATATATATATATATATATTATCCCTAACATGAGCATGATTTATTTTGTAGAATAAATATAAATACAAACCTACATTTCTAGGCCTGAGGGAGAAACTAAATATTTCAAGGAAATGACATTAATTTGGCTAATCAGCTAAGACTTAAAAGCGACCTTTTAAATTTTTCAGTGGGAGAACTACTAAATTCAAATGCTATATATCCATCTGATTTTATAGCTTCATTTTTGATTTTTAAAGTTTGTATTCTCATAGAATATTTTCAGATAGATGGTTGTTTCAGATGTGATTACAATTTTACACACATTTTGAATACATTATCTTATCCCTATGATGAATTTTAAATGGTTACCTGCCATTAACCACATCGTCAGTAGTATATTAAAATAATTGTGAAAATATAATTTCACATCAATAATGTAACTGACTGATAATTTCGAGTTAATAAATAAGATGTGCAGATGCTGATACTCCAAATGTTTCTTTAGAGTTAAACTTAATTATTATTAATTAAATTAACTTAACAATAAGTTAACAATAAATTATATTGTTTGATTGTTAAAGTTCCATAATTTTTTTTTGTCTAGTAAGATTGGTATTATATCTAGATAAAAATTTATCAGTTTTATCTACCTCTTAATTCTTGAAATTAATAAGTACTATACATTTATAGACACTATTTTTCAATAAAAATATTTCTTTATTGGTAGATGTGCGTTAGATACAATATATTTTCTTTTAGGGATATTTGAAGTAAAATATATAAAATCTCTCAATATTCAAGATTTCTGTTTATTTGAAATATACTCGTAATTTAAATCTGAGAATAAAATTATCTATTTATTCTTATATAAACAAATATTGATTGAATTTAAAATCGAAAATATTTTCGGATTGACAATTATTGTTAGCATTACTGAATATATTCATTTTATTGTTGAGAATATTGGCAGATTCATTTTTAAGATATGAGCAAAGTAAGAATGTGATCTCCTCCTCCATCAGTGGTCTGAAAACTCTTTCTCCTTTTCAGTTGGGAGTGTTAATATGAATATTTGGAGTTACGTAAGTGCATTTATATTTCTCCATATTTCTTTGCTTAGTATTTTAAAAACGTTAATTTTCAGTGTTACCATTTGCAAATCTACTTCAGTTGACATTAATTATTAATTATCAACCTGTCTGTAAATTAATGTATATTATGCATCTTATTACTTTCGAGCACAATCCTATTGTACCATTTCATTCTATTTTTTTATTTGATATAATAAATTAATGCCGCCCGGCTTATAACCTTCGCCATGAGAATGTTAAAGAATGAATTAATTGACTCATGAGAAATTTTGAGGATATAAAAATGACACGAGGAAGAGAATTGTGCGATAGATTATTACTGACCTAGTCCTTGAAAGTAAAAGTATCGCAGATTTCACGGTCTAGAGCGCATGAACTTATGGCATTTTGTAGCTGGAATAATCTGTTGTGATGCTGTAGGCTCACTTTAGTTAGAAATAAATTAAAAAAGGTATATAGAAAGAGATCTGATGTATTAATTATTTGAAAGACTGTAATATATTAGAAAAAAGAATGCTATATAATATTATTAAATTTATAGTTACTAGATTATAAGTGTAAACTTGTTGTTAATTGTTAAAGTTTCTTCTTGTGGAGAGAGTTATACTGGATATATAAAATTATTTAGTCACCTGATATTTTTACTTAAAATTTAGGTCACTTAATTGATTTTGCATTTTGTGTTATTAAAAATTATGCAAGGATATGACTGCAAATTTCAAATAAAAGCTAAGGAAGTTTAGTTTACAAAAATGGGAAATTTTTTCCTAAATAAATCGTACAAAGCGTGCAAATATACAGGGTGACCAACGGGAACCGGATGTTTTTAGAACGCGTAGTGCGGAGCTTAGCGCAGTTGGAGTGGGGCAAATATGGTGTTACCAGCTGCATAATGTTGTGCTATTTCAATTGCCATGGAGCAATGGACAGCAGTGCATCACGTGTTTGCATACGACATGTTTATTTGCAATAGCGAGTCAGTAACAACTACACACTACACAGCGGCTTTTTCGCATTCACTTCAATATTGGTCTGCGGGGGAGCTGTTCCGTCTCGCAACACCATCCTAAGATGGGTCAACAATTAGAGAACAACTGGCAGCATAATGAAGAGAAAGTCACAAGGTCTACAGAGGACCGTTAGAACCCTGAAAACATCGAGCTAGTGAGAGAGGCGCTCATCAGAAGTCCTACACGGTCCGCCCGAAAACATGCAATGGTATTGAATCTGCATCGCGAATCGGTTGGGAAAATATTGCATAAGGACTTAAAATGCCACCCCTACAAACTACAGATTCTTCAGCAGTTAAAGGAAAGAGACTTTGAAACTCGTGAGGATTTCGCTACCAGAATGCAAGTTATTTTGGAAGATAATTTAGGTCTACAGCTTCTAATGAGCGACGAAGCTCATTTTTATTTAGATGGAACGGTTAATAAACAGCACCTCAGGTACTGGGCTCCTGAAAGTCCACTAACTATCCATCAACGACCCCTTCATTCCGAAAAAGTTACAGTGTGGTGTGCCATTGGCCCTACTTGCATTATTGGTCCCTATTTTTTTGAAGAGGACGGGCGCACCGTCACCGTTAACTCTAACCGCTACGTTGAGATTCTCCAAATTTTTTTATGCCAGAACCTCGCAGAAAACGGATAAATCTAAGGAATGTGTGGTTCCAGAAAGATAGTGCCACGGCACGTACTGCTAACGCATCAATGAATGTTGCCCGGCACATGTTCCTAGAAAGACTAATTTCACGCTTTGGAGATGTGCCGTGTCCCCAAAGTATCCAGATTTTTCAATCTGTGATATTTTTTTGTGGGGGTACTTGAAGAGTCGGGTATATGCTAACAAACCGCAGAATTTGATCGACTTGAAGAATCCCATTCGTGAGGAAATTGTGAGTATCGATCGAGCGATGTTGGAGCGTGTCATGCACGATTTCGTGAACAGGGTTGAAAACTGCATTCGACGTGATGGACACCATCTCGATGACATAATCTTTCACACATGGTACACGTCGTAAATGGCATTGTGTACGCTTTGTTCTCATGTTAATAAAACCGTAATATCTCGCAAATTCTTTGTGTAACAGTTATTTCAAAATCGTCCGGTTCCCAGTGGTCACCCGGTATATTAATATGTTAATTATTAACATACGTTCAGTAGTTGGTAGACATAATAAACTCTCAAGTATCCAGCTACATTACATTTAGATAGTTGAACTAAAACTTGAAATACTCAATAAAGCCAAGTCAAAGTGTTTTAATTAATATTCCAAATAAAAAAAAATAAATAAAAAGTAGAACCACTGCTACCCAAAGAATCATTGTGTTATTTCACAATATATTTCGTTATTGAATTAAATTGTATTTCTAAATTTAACTTTATTATTTGTATAGATATATAAATGGCTACAATACACACTATTTTATTGTGTGTATTCACACGAATTTTCAAATTATAATGGAACCACAGATTAGTTTTAGTGAAAATCGTTTGAAAATTAAATTACACGAAATGACTGGACAACCCACCATGATACTCGCATATTATTAGAAAATGTTTATATGTCATATCATTTTATTGGGCTGATTTCTCTTACATACTCGTATTCATAAATAAAAGATACCCACCTATAGTTTATTTCATCGCTATTCGCCAAATAAAAAATTTCAAAACATACCGTGGCTTGTTCATATGGCTAGGCTCAGGTAGACTATTCCGTTTATCGGTAAGATAAGAGAGTTTTTTATTTGACAAATAGCGATAAAATGAATAGTATTTTAATACGAAAATTTCATTATGGGGCCGAAATTATTTTTTATATTAATTACTTTTGTCATATGTTACCATCTCTCATCTAAATTCTCAAACAATTGATATAGGTATGTAATGTTTTTATCAATATTGTCTTGGAGTCTTGGGATCCTTTAATATTACGGAGACATCAACGATAGTGCAGACGAGAAACGGTTAATATAATCTTGTCCTTTCCTAATATACGATATGAGAATAATTAAATTGCAACTATATAGTCTGTAATCATTTTATTTTATTTGATAAGTTTTATCACCGCGACTTATGAATTTGTATGACAAGATAACAGGAAATAAAATTTTTCATGAAGTTATTCATGGTAACAACGATATACATATTACCGATAATTTTTGGATACACGATAAAAACAGTTTCATTTTTATCGGCCAGTAAATACACAAATTTCCTATGGGCCAATCAAAAGCATCAGGCCTCCTGATGCTTTGTATTATGTATTATGTTATACTCGCAACAATAACAATTGCACAATTTAAGGGTAGCTAGCAGTATGTCTTGGAAATATATCACTCAGAATTATTCATGTTTATTTGAGGATGATTGATAGATTATTGAAATGCTACACGAATTTCAAGAAGATTTAGCTAAACATTATAGACCAGGTGTTTTGAATTCACTATTCACACAGATTCGAAGAAGAACATTACTTCTTGGCTTGTGATACCTTTTTACCAACTTAACGACTTGTGGTACTTCTTATACTACTATTTTGCCTCATTCTTAATCCTATTACTTCTAGAAATCAAATAAATACTAGAATAGTTTCCCAGAGATAAGAACATTTAAAGTTTCTTAGCACAAATATTTCATTTCAAACCTATTATTGTAAAGAAAATATAAATTATATTTTATTCGAAAGATTTGTAACTTATAAAAAATAAAAAGGAAATATACTACAATAATACAATAATTCCTTCAAATATGGTAATTTTTTTTTTAAATCTTTATGTAATTTTTAAAATAACTTAAATTGTTTCATTCCATAATTTATTAAAGTATTGAACTAAATTATAAAATAACACAATTGTAATTAATTATTTTTGTCATTTTTTAAAATAACTAATATTTTCAAATAAATAACTAATTTCTTAATTAGTTAAGTTAATAATTAATTTCGTCACATGTTGCCCTTTAATTTTTACTCTCAAAAATATATTGACTTCTGGAATATTTTCGCAGAAAAAATTATTGATATAGGGATTATATGTAATAATATATTATATATAAAGTTTTCATCAATATTTCCTTATAGCCTACCTCCCTAGTACTGGGAGACTTCAACGATACGATAGACAAGAAACAGTAAACAGTATCTCGTTCATTACAATACGCATACGCTATGATAATTGCTATTTCAGTCTTCTAAATTGCAATGATCAATAAAAAATTAATCACTTCTTATCAGAAAGATTTTGTAGTAAATTGATAGATTTCAGTTATATCGACATATATTTTACTAATAATTTATGGATAAACGGTGAAATTTTTCCGATTCTATCAATCTTTATAAATACACAAACTATAAAATACAAGTCCAGCAAGAACATCAGATCCTCTGGCGTTTTGCATTATTACTATATGAAAGTAACTATGAGACATTTTGACTGTAGGGGTATTTTTAATAATATAATATAATTCAGAATTACTCATTTGAGAATGACTGATTGATTACTTTAGGTACCTACATGATACACAAGTTACAGGAATTAATAAAACACTAAGTATACACTTTCTGTTTTCCAAACAATATTCATCTAGATTTCAAGAATAATGCTATTGCGATTATTTCTTGTGGTGATACTTAAGAACTAGAATTTTAACTCTATCACCTATAAAAATTTAACAAACAGAAATGAGAATAGGTATGTAAAATCTCGAATATATTTTATTAGAAAGATTTGCTACCTGCAAAAGGTAAAAAGGAAGTATTCTAATTCTTTCAGACATTATTTTTATTTAAACGGTTCTGTAAATTTTAAAATAATTTTAATTGTATTTTATAATTTATTGCATTATTGCACTGAATTGTTTTTCTGAATTTAATTTGCATTTTTTAATATAAATATATAAGTAGCTTATAAATACTTACATGTTAATGGCACCTTCTAAATAATAACAAAACTTCAGATTCGTTTTAGTGAAAATAGTTTTAGAATTAAACTACACGAAATGGATAGACAACCCATCATGGTATTATATATATATATAATAGGTATATGACCTATTAGTACAAAACATTTACTTTTCATATGAAAACGTATATCTTATTATTGGGCTATTTTCTATTAATACATATTGTAATAAGTCCGAATATGTAATAGAGATTAGCTCAATAATAAACTATAAGTAGGTACCTTATTGGGTACTTAGTTATTTAATACGCAAACTTCTTTATAAAGCCGAAACTATAATTTTTTAATTACCTAGTCATTTTTATCATGTTACCTTTTCACATTTAAATTTTCAATCAAATCAAATAAACTTTTAAAAAATTACTGATCTCTAGATTATGTTCGTTGATCAAATTGTTATATGTAATATTTTCATTAATATTATCTTTGGGCCTTGGAATCCCTCAGTGTTTTGGATACTTCAAGGATACGGCAGACGACAAACGGTAAGTAAATATTTTATCTACGCCTAAGCATTTTTCATGTGGTCGATGACAATTTGACATGAGAATATTTACAGTCTCAATACCCATGTATTTTATTTAATGTTTATTAAAGAAAATAGTTTACTCTGGAGATGATTTGATTTTCGTTCAATAACCCCTCATTTGTGTTATTTTATATAACTATATAAATTGCTTATAATACCTGCAATATTTCAAATAATAGATAACCACACATTTCCTGTCGTGAGAATCGTCTGAGAATTAAACTGCACCAGATGGCTTGACAACCCACCATACTCTATTCAACTCGTTTTCATTAAAATATGTCCTCTACCTCTTTAAAATTATCTTTTTAAACTTGTCTACTGAATTAGAGTTTTCTATCTACTTTTACTGAAATTTATTTTCTACTACTCAATTTGTTCCTCTTTATTTTTTTCAACACACTATATTATCAACATAATATCACAGTATCTTATTTATCACCTTTATAAAAATGGTATTTTCATTAATGTCATTAGAAGTAGGTCTATTATAATTAACTATTAGGTATAGGTATTAATTCTTAAATACTAGAAGCTGCAATATATTTGTAAACGAAAGATGCTATAGAATATTAATATAATTATACCAAATGTTTATTAGAATTAAGTTAATTAAAAACTAGTGAAATTATTGCACTGAAAATATAGTGATATAAGTACTTTCTAGTAACATGGCGCATTAGCAAGGAAGATTATTTAGAATATTACGGTTTTTATAGACATACATTTATATAACTATTAAATATGTTTCATAACAAATTATAAAAAACTTAGCAAGACAATTCGTTGTATAGTTAAATACCTATTTCTGGTATTAAAATAATATCTAAAAATTTACTGAAACAATTTTTTCTTAAATAGGTATAAATAATTCTACTCCAACAAATGTTTCAAGTATGAAGTGTTATCTATCCACTAGATTTCTTTGAGTTGCATGTAATAAAAGTAGATTTTTGATGTTGCTTTTTCATGACAGATTGCTGTTTTAAACAGAAATCAGCTTTTCACATCTGATTGATGTTTCAAGCATGAAAGAGCGACTACTAACTGAAAGTATGGTAGATAGTCAATTAAGTAATCTACACAGAGTTAATAGACAAGCACTTTTGCTTTTCTATTAACTATTATAATTAACTATTATAGTTATTATGCAATATATTTATAAACGAAAAATGTTATAGATATAGAATATTAATTTAAATATACCAAATATTTAGTTCAATTATTTTATTATTATATTATATAGGTTTGAGCCTCATCAGCCACTGATCGCATGGGTAGTCCCTTGGCGATCCCCTCTTATCCGGGTCATTATCCAAAAATGCTATCCCATAAGAGGAGCAATTTAGGCATGTACCCCGCCTTAAGCCTCACCTCCTCTAGGATAACAGGGGTCCCTAATATAAGATACCTCTTCTCCTCCAGTGCGGGGCAGGTGTTAAGAAGATGAATCGAGGTTTCCTCTTCTTCTTTACAGTATCTGTAGGCTGGGCTATCAGTCAGCCTCAGCTTGTGCTTATATGCATTCAGGCTACTATGGTGGCCCGTTATGATTCCCACCAGGGTTCTGGCTTTGTGCCTAGTTCAATTAAGTTAACTAAAAATTAATGATACTATTGCCCTGAAAATAATATTTTATAGGAAGTGCTTCCTAATAACACAGCACATTAGCAAGTAAAATTCTATTTAGAATATGACGGTGTTTATTGAGATATATTCATGTAACTATTAAATATGTTTAATAATACATTATAAAGAACTTAGAAAGACAATTCGCTGTAGAATTAAATACCTATACTTACCCGGTATTACATGTAACATCGTAATGCCTAAATTTACTGGCATTATTTTTTCTTAAATAATTATAAATAACACTACCACCAGCAGATGTTTCTGGTATAAAGTGTATATTCAGTAAATTATTTGCAGACAATACTTATTGTTGAAAACTTCTTCCATCAGTATAACTGAAAAGTGAAATCCGAACAATCTTGGTTGCATATATGTAATGGCTCATAATTTATATTCTTCATATTAATACTTTTTCTATAGTGTTACCTTTAGAGTCTCTTCAGCTAACATATGTATTTAAAGAATTTTCCTTATTGACTAATTTCATATCAGATATTGTAGAACACAGTCCTTAATTTAAATGTGCAATTAGTACAAATATTAAGTAACTGTGAATACAAAATGATAGTTTCCATTAGATACACTTTCTTGTTTGTATAAATTACATTACATTGTTTCCGTCAAATTTCGAAATAGAGCAAAATATCTACTGCCGAACAGATTATTAAAAAAGTTTTTAAAAAAGTTACCTGTGTTGGAACTAATTATTTATATATGAAATTATTAAGGATATGTAAATATTCTTTAATTAATTGACACTTAATTGATATACACATATACAGAATATTTGTACATTAAAAAGATTTTTAATGTACAACAACCAAGTTAGTCATATATCTACCTACTTCTAATAATACTGTTGTACCATTGTTGTAAAATCCGGTATTAAAATGCTTGATGTTTGATGGAAAAACCATTCTTGTAACGCGGATAAATAAGAAACGGTGATATTTTTTTAACAATACAAAAATATAAAGGAACAAATTGAGTAGTAGAAAATAAATTTCAGTGAATGTAGCCTGAGAACTATAATTCAGTATAAAAGTTGAAAAGGACAATTCTAGAGAAGCAGAGGGCATATTTTTATGAGAACGAATTTAACAGAGTATAGTGGGTTGTCAAGTCATTTGGTGCAGTTTAATTCTCAGACGATTCTCGTGATGAAAAATCTGTGGTGTAGCTATTATTTGAAAGGTTGTTATGGAGGTATGGCATTATTGGAGGTATTATTAGCAATTTGTATAGTTACGAGTATATAAAATAACGGAACTGGGAACGAAATTATTGAAGTTATTGAACGAAAATATTTTAAGTACTTTTGGTAAGTAGCAAATCTCCCAAATAAAATATTGTCTTTAATAAACGTTAAATAAAATACATGAGTATTAAGACTCATTTCAAGTAATATTTTCATTTCAAATCATCTTCGACCGCATGAAAAATGTTTAGGAATGGTAAACATAGTATAAGTATATATATACATATATATATATACTTATATATTATATATATAAGTATATATATATATATATATATATATATATATATATATATATATATATATATATATAGAGAGAGAGAGAGAGAGAGAGAACTAGCCATATATATATATATATATATATATATATATATATATATATATATATATATATATGTTCTTATGTTTTTATATACATATGAAAACGGCTATATAGCCGTTCTCATATGACTACTAAACGTTTTCTAATAATAGGTAGGTACAAGTACCATGGTGGGTTGTCCATTTCGTGTAGTATAAGTCTCAAACTATTTGCACTATTATGAATCTGTGGTTTTGTTATTATTGGAAAGGTGCCACTAACTTATAGGTATTTATTAGCCATGTACATATATGGTGATATAAGATAATGCAAGTTAAATTCACAAGAACAATTTACTTCAGTAATATAATACCTTATGAAATAACATAATTAAAATTATTTTAAAATTTACACAAACATAAAGTCAAATGTTAAATAAAAATCATTACATCTGAAGGAATTAGAATACTTTCATTTTACTTTTTGCAAGTAGCAAATAGTTCGAATAAAATATAACTAATGCATATTTTATACCTATATATATATATATATATATATATATATATATATATATATATATATATATATATATATATATATATATATATATATATATATATATATATATATATATATATATATATTGAAACGTCCCGTACTCGGGCTAATAAATCACGCGGTATTTTTTAATTTTTTCGTAATATTATTAAACTAATGTGGCATATAAAATTGTACCTAAAATTTTTTTCATTTCATTTAATAAGTAGTCACAATAATTAAACACATTTTAAATTAATTTCCAGAACGGCATTAGAATTTTAAAACATTCGATGTAAAATATTAAGAAAAAAATATTACAATCTTGTGTTAAAATGCGACCGAGGCTTCAAAACTTAGACACTTGACGTCATCGAAGAATTTTTAATATAAACAAAGCAGGCATAGCGTTTCTTTTCGATAGGCAATTATCACCCCTATATGTTAAGGTCTTATATAGAATTAGAGCCCAGGAAACCCAATTAGAGCTTTTATAAACATGCAGATGACGTCGAATTTTTGAGATCAGGCACGGTGTTTCACTGCGTGCTAGTTATTTTTGTCGCACCGGCGTTTCGGGAATTTTTTATCTCTCTCGCAGGGAACTACGATTTTGCTTAAATACCGAGGAACCGAGGTAGAAAGGCAGTTTTATAAAATTAATCAACGAAGAAGCTGTTCAAAGTGAGTCCGGGAAGAGGAGGGAGCCAGGAAGACTTGAAGATCCGAAGTCTTGCAACCCTTCTTCTTGGGAAGATGAGGCCGCTGGCAGGAACCCGGGAAGAGGAGGTGGAAGGAATCCGGGAAGAGGACGTCGAAGTAGACTACGAGAAGAACCGAAGACTGGAAGCCGGGAAGACCACATATCCGAAGACGGAAAATTCCAGGAGACCAGCCGAATAATAGCCCGAAATTCACATTTCCTACTTACTACCTTGCCGCCTTGGGAGGGTCCCGTCGTTCGAACCACGCTGTCTACTAGGAAATTGCGAGGCCGGAGATTCGTAGATTCCGAACCACAATCTAGTCAAGCTCCACAGGTTACGCCCCAGCAAAATGTGATCAGCAACAACCCTCCTACTAATACCGACAACGAGCTACCTTCATGATCGGGACCTAACCATTGACTCACTGGATACAAACCCAGGACTATTAGCTTTATATTTAGGACATGTGACAATCAAAGAATCAATGAGCGAATCATTTATTTATTATATTGATTTATGACCTATAAATGATCAAATAAATACATTAAGACGGAGAAAACAATTAATACTATAGAATACAAGGAACCATCCTTTATATATCACTCACTTTTAAATTGTAATCAACACATATTTCAAATTAATATAACAAAAGAAATGTCTATTTCTATATAACCATTTCATATAAAACACTTGAATAAAACTAGGTTTAATGATTCCACTACGTAGTGTACTAAAATTCATATCAGGTAATTTAGACCAAGAACATGCTAAAAGGTATGATGATGCCATTGACCATTTACAAGTTAAACAAAACAAAATAATAAATAATTTTAATAGGAAAATTTCATTAATTATCCAGCTTTTCGATAATTATAATAAGACATTTGAATTAACTCAGCAAAATAAAGATACTATATTAACTAAGTTAAATAATATACAGGAAGAAGTAAGTAAAACAAAGTTCCAATCAGCTCAATATCAGAGAATTAGAAATACTCTCTACCAAATCAAAGACAATTTGTATTCTTTAACATAATTTTTAACTAATTTAGAAAGCTCAATAATTTTTTCTAAGTTAGGCACTTTAAATCGCAGTATTTTAATTATAGATGCTTTAAAATCAATCCATAATTTACTAACTTAAAAATTATATACCAATTATATATTACACTTGTTAACATTTTGTTCCCAATTATTATTGTTCAGAAAGCTAAATTACTCATATGAAGGAAGAAAATGACTGCACCGCCTCCTTTTTAAATTTAGGCAACAAAGTACATTGTTAATTAACAGAAGTTTCGTGAAAATCCGGTATTGTTGAGAAAATAAATGCCATGTATTATTTACTAATTTTACCTCAAAAAAAAAAATTCAAATTAATTATAAAAAGATTTGGTCAATCTCAAAGGAACCTACCTTGTTACTCTACCATTAGGTGGTACTTTTCAATTTGAGGATAACAAATTTATAAATGAAAAATGGAAATCTCTTTATAAATCTGTACTTTTGCTGAAAATAAAAGTCGAGCCAATAAATCAAAATATAACTTATCGAAAACTTGTACACAAAAGTATTTTCCTGGGGAAATTAAGCGAACTAAAACTAAATCAAACTGGAACGAACTTCTACTAGAAAAAAGTACTTTCACTAAGGATCACATTTATTGGACAGCCCCTGTATATATTATGCTCATAATCACATAGTACAGCTATAGTACTTTTTCTATGTAACTCTTCTTTCTATAATTGTAATTCTCCCTCCAATGATGCTAACTTTGTTGACGAAATGCTCCTTTAAATATATTACTCGTTGAATCATTGTTTTACGAAAGACAAATATTAAGAAGATATAAATATTGTTGTTTTATGTTTGAGAAAGCCAGCCACGGAGGAAATTAGTTTTTAATCATGTTCGGTTTGCTTACTCGCTTAATAAGATTCTGGTGCAATATATAATTTGAAGATTTATGAGTCATTGATTTTGTCTTATTTTTATCTAGAAAATTCAAATAATAGTACATTGACAATACCAAGATTTGGGCGTCGAGTTCAATATAGTGTTTGGAAATGCAACTACGGAATATGTAGTTTTTCTAAAATCTCATATGTAGGAAAAATAGTTTTTTAAATCATCAATCTATGTTGTCAACTTGAATGGAATGCAAAACACGTGGCGGGTTTAATGTAGAGTTTATTTCACGATTTTCTATTTCTTTCCTAAGGAAGACTCGTATATGGGAAAACCATTTGTTAACTCTCAAGGACAATCTATGGGCATCGATAACAGTTTATTAAGATCCCTCTTTTATATAAGGTATGAAAAAGATATCACCTAATGTTATTTTATGTATGCAAAAAATCTGAACGTTAGGATTTGCCAGATGTTTTATTGAATAGTAGTTAAAAGATGAGACTTCGTGAAGGTGCATGTAAAGTGCGGTAGTGATTTTCCTTTGTTTAAATTGATTGAAGGTGTGTTTAAATTAAATCGAAACTATTTATAGTGTAAATATATAGTGAGTGTACAAAAACAATTCTGTGGACATATTTTGTGATTTGTGTGTGATGGATACTAGTCTAGACGATTGGAATTAGGGAAGGAGTAAATAGGTAAGTTTGGTATTTAGTGTTAATTAATACACAAAATAGTTTTTCAAGAAAAAAATTTCAGTCACACGATGTTATTGTTTTTAAAATTAGGGACAATACATGTATCGATACATATATTGCGTATCAAATTTGATAGAGAATAAATATAATGAATTTCTTCGTTAATAAAAGTCGTGACTGACTTTTTAACTGAAAAAAATACTTTGATTTAGTTAGCAGTAACGGTGCCAGGCTTTCTAAAATAGGTGGGCACAAACTGGTACAACAAAGTTTTTGGTCTGAGCACATATTTGGGATGTGTATCGGGGACGGAAGGTGTTCATTCATTATCAATACAATCAATACAAAGATGTAAACATATTAACATAAACACAATTTACAAAAGAAATTAGTAGTACATTATTAGGTAATAAAGTTAAAACAATAATAAAAACAATCTTATCCAAAGCCAAGCTATTATCTATTTTTTTTTCTCTATATTTAGTACAGCCAAACTACTTAATCTCTCGTGTTTCATTTTATTTCTTAAATAGCTTTTTAACCTTTTCAGACGTGAAAAGGTCCTTTCACATGCCGCTCCTTTCACACTTGATACAGGAATTGTGATACATATTGAACATAATTTACAATACTCATTGAATGCCAATCTGTATTTATTCAGCATGTCGGATAGCTATATAATATTGTTCATTTTAACACTTTGTTCGTTTTCAAATTTTGAAATAGTAGTAGTCACAATTTTATATTTATATTTTGTATCATATTAAATCTTTGTAGATAGTAAATGTTTTGGGTGGGCCCATGCCCACCCAGGCTCCCCCTGGCGCCGTCACTGTATAGTTAGACATACTACCAATATAGGAATAAAATAAAGCCAACAATCAAAACGATAAATTGTATTGATACTATTATATTGTCTATAAAGTAATACATAATAAGTATACATACAGATGTATAACTGTTATTTAAATAAAAATATATGTTTCTTTGCAGGTAGGTTCCGAACGAGTTGGACACCGTTCTTCGTACAAGGTAAGATTTTTTCCTTTAATAGGTAGTATAACAGATAAAATAAAATAAAATAAATAGTAAAGAAATATATACAAAAACTAGCTGCAGAAATCGATGCACTTTTGTCGATTGAGTTAGTATCTGCAGGGTATTAATATGAGACAAAAAAATTCAGCTTATATTTGCTTACCACTACCGTAAGACATGAATTGTGACCTCTACAAGAATAATTGTCACAGTTTTATATATTACATTAAAACGTCATTGAATGGCTCAACTATGAGTGTGTTTAAAAATATTTGGATAAAAATGAGAAACACAAGAAAAATATAATTTATTCACATGTGAGTTATTAACATGACGAATCTATCTAGTTATAGTCTAGTCTGATATTTTGCAAACGAGTAATTAAATACTATGAAAGGCGTACATATGAGATTATTATTGACACTCGTAGTCACAGGTATATTATAATAGAATAAGATCGAACGTAATACTTTGGTTAGGGTAGTTATGTATTGTTGATCGTCGGAAATATGTAATAAAAGCGAAGGCTATAGCAATAGACTCTCGGGTGTCTATCGGATTCAATAGTAGCACTTTGCTGTCTCTAAAACAATAATATTTTATCTTTATTAACAATAATAGTAGTAATGATGCCCTATTTAAATGTAGATTTTTTTTTGAAATATTCATAAATAGTGAGAAATTTGGACTACCATATAAAATATTTTTCTTCACTATGGAGTCGCTTGGCAATCTCTACAGTATACGGTAATATGAAATTAGTGGTAGTATAAGTAATATTCCAGGACATTTAAATTTAATAGCAGATAATATTTCAAACATCTGTAATAATAGAGATAGGGAAATAGCGTGTCATCGATACATTTTAAATCACCTTTCGATAACTTATACTTTTTTTTAAACAATGTTATTCAAATTTAAACCGAACAAGAATTTTATTATTGTGAGTATAATATCAATACTATGTATATACTATACTAATGACATAATTATACTATACTGCCTATATAATAGCTTCGCTGAGACTTTATAATTTTTGTTGTGCTGATATATAGTCTGCAAAATATTAATTTTCAGAAATAATATATATTTCAGCAAGTCATCATAAACGTGATTTTAATTATAATCTAGATTCACGATAAAGCACATAGCTATATCTGATTATATTTAGCCTTCAAATACTGGGGTTTTATGTTACTTGGAAATAAAAAGTTATACAAATGAAAAACTATTCTAAATATTAAATATAATATAACACACATTTTATATCACTATTTATTTAAATTTTTAAAACATTAATTTACTTTATTTTACAATTTTCATTTTACATGTCCAAAAATGAACAACCTCTTTGAAATGAATATAATTATTTAATGATTATCCTCTATTCTTAACATAACCTCGTTATCCCTAAAGTAGCAAACTTATTCTAAAAAATGTTTTTATCGTGAGTTTTGCAGCTCATTATGAACGTGACTATAATTTAGTTATAACTTAAGATAAGGTTCGAAAGGATTTAGTTAATTGATAACTGTAATGAATTTAGAAATACTCTTTCTTTGTCATAGTATTTTACATGCAAATGACCTGACATAATTTCTGCCGTGCAAAGGAAATACAATGTAATATGAAAAAGGTAGTTTTAAGATAATGGAATTTAAAGTTTAATTATATGCCAAATCATTATTTCATAAGATATGTATATGACATTTTTATAGGTGAATAAAAGTAACATGTTTTCTGAAGTCCTACACATAATTCGTCAGAAAATTGAATTCTGTTTACAATATTTCTCTTAAATTGTTTTGCCTGTGTTTATGGGATTTCAGTAATGTAAAAAAAATATGGCAAAACACTGTAATCGACAATACATTGCTTTGCCTCAGTTCTATGTACATGTTTTTCTGATAGAATTTGTGAATAACAGTGTATGATATAATACATTATAAAATGATTTGAACAAATATTGCCAAAAACTTTATTTGTGGCTGGCTTATGAAAGACCCACTTTATGTCATTCTACTAAATATATTATTATTATTATTAAAATTCCTCATCTACTAAATCATTGGCGTTCTTATTTATATATACATTCATCCAAAATTGCCTTCTATTTGGCTGCATTTTAGGAACTAAATTTTTAAAATTATCTCTATCTTGTTTTTAGAAATATCCCGAGGGTTTTGAGTTTTTGGTGGTAATTTCATTTCAACTTTTTTTTTTAATAATATTACACATTTATACGCAGCATAATCGAAATCAATTTTATAAAACAAATTTAAAGAGTCTTTTTTAAACATAGCGGAAACAATATCTTTATAATATGGCATATTCTGTTCACTGTTATTTTCAGTATTTCTCTTTCTATTGAAGGTTATAAATTTATTTTGAAATTTCATAAAATCATCCACTTTCATTTTTATTACATTTGATCCTTTAGAAGACTTTTTGCAAGCTTCAGTAAAATAATTAGTTTAATGTAATGGTTAGAATGGAACAATATTCTGAGTTTACGTAGGTAATAATTGAAGAAAAAAATATATTGTTTTTATTTTGTTCACCACAATTATCTAATCAAATAATTATGTGATGTGCATCCTTGTTTAATTCGAATAACTTTAAAAATGCGCATGAGATATCTTCCGCTCGTCGTACAGCTATTGCTTCGTGCCAAATGATATAGAAGTGCTTGTTCTCTTTACGCATTGATGCAAAGGTTTCATCGAAGACAATTAGTCGAGATGTGAAGAATGATTCCTTAATTTTGGGCATTCGTGGAAGCATAAATACCTTCTGTAGGTCAGCGGCAAATACTTTGGTATTCGGGTCTGATACATTTACCATCCATTCTATACCTATTTCTGGTTTTATCAACCTGAAAGTATTTAAAAATTCACAATACTATAATAAACATCCGGATATATTCACTTACCTCTTGCAAATGTATTTTTTTAATTTCCTTCGCGATATTAGAGCTATTTGGCGGAAAAACTAGTCAAACGCGATAAAACACTATATGTGTTACACATACATTGGAATGTCAAACAGAAATTTGAACACCTGCATTGGCAAAACAGTGAAATATCAACTACATTGTTTTACCGCTCTAACAGTTTAATTTGTAGCCGAGACATAATACGTTAATGTATTATACACTGTTTTGCCTTAGTAAAAAAGGTTAATTTTTGTTGGTTACATTGGTCTGCCTCTGTTTGAAGTAAAAGAAAGTCATATTACAGTATTTTGCTGCGACCTTATCTCAAAGACTATTAAGTATATTGCAATGCCAAAACAATATGTTATAGAGCATGGAAAATTAAGTTATAAATCGTTAAAATCGCAAAATTGCTATTTTGTCGATTACACTGTTTTGCCTTTGCACGGCAGATTTATACAGTGTGATTATTATAAGTCTAAAAAGACAATAGGGCAGAATTTTATATAACAACTCTCCCTTATAATAAAAGTTGCCATACAGTAACTTTTTATAAATAAAAATCGATTGATTGGAACCAACAATTTTATAGTTTAAGCAATATATAATACTATAAAATTGCATACAGACTTAAAAAATTAACAATGGGATGGCTATGGCTAAATATTTAAGTAACAAATAATAATTTAAATAACAACAAATGGATAACAGGATAAGGCTGATTATACCAGTAATTGTGAGGTACATATCTGAATCATGAAACATGTTTCGCGATGAATGGTTCATTAATTATGTCTAGTGTTTTGGAATATTTGTCCAACTTATGTTTAGTGATTTCGATGTCCTCAGTATGCAGGTTGTTTAGTTGCAATGGGTGTAATTTAGAAATTTAAAAGTCGTCGGGAATAACATGACAATAGTTATATAGAATTAAAATAGGATGAGCATCGGTCTCTATTACGATGTTGTCTTTTGAGTTAGCTTATCCGTGAGTGATACATACAAATGCACTGCATCCCGGTTGTAGTGTTAAAATAGAATTTTTAAAGATGACTTTTGTCTCGGCGTTTATCTGTTTGCAGTTTATAATAATTTGAAGTTGTTCGAAATTTATGATGAGCCATGAGTTAGATAGTTCTTAAATATTGTATCTTTTTGCAAAGATCATAGACGTTACACAATTTTCGGGTAATAATAACAATACAACAATAACAATAAAAAACAATATTAGCAGGTACCGTAAAAAAACAATATTTTTTTACGGTACCTGCTTTGCATATGGATATAAGCCTATATGATATGCGAAGTGATTGGTAAATATGTTCGTTTCTGCGTAGAAGTTGTTTGTATCTATTTAAATATGACATGGGAGGTCAAAGAGAGACTGATAATACATGATATAATGCAGTTCTATGGTTCAAAATTGGTATAGAAAATAGTTTGGAAAGTATGAATCACTGTTGACTTGTTGACCATATTGTGGAATTTTTAAAACAAAAATAAGATCTGAATCTGTTTGAAAAGATTCTATTTACATAATGTATAAATATTTAGTAATACTAGATAGCTTTATAATCAATGGAAAGTTGTTTTGATCCAAATTTTGCGAGGCAACCAGACATTCAGGGTTAATTATTGATGAATGAGTTAATTTCCATTTTCAAATTCACTTGGTTTTCGATATACAAATAAGTTTTCATAAGAAATTCACATTTTTCCAAATCGGTATCACTTCGATAACTTTTATTTCATCGACCAGTAAATCGTATCTGAAACTATTTTTATGTTCGTGGTAAAAGTGATCATCAATTTTCACCTTTGCAGTTTTTGATAACGGATGTCATTACAGAGACTTTATAGTAAGTTTTCTAATTGATATTGATCCTTTCTCAATTTGTTTGTACAATATATGTAATATTCTGAAACTTCTGAGTCTAAATTTCCTGTAAAGGTTTCAAATATTGAGTCAATACCATTAATCAGTCCTCGTTTGTAATGCTTAGTAATAGTAAATATATTTCATTTAGTTTTCCTTAAATTGATTTGGGAATTTATATAAACTAACTTACATGAGTTTTAACTTCTCAAAACAAATTCATATTTTAGAAGGTAGGGTTGGCTGAGCGTAAAAGAACTTCTAATAAGTTTTCGTTGTGCTTGAAAACGGTTTTTAGAGACGACATATTCTTTTAACTAATATGTTTCATTCCATTATTTATTTGAAACTACTATTTAATTTTCTTTGTGGAAATATACTCCGATGAGATTATTTATAGGCGATATGGTGTATCGGTGTATCATGAGGCTACTGTTCCAATCAGCAGCAGAAACCTGAAGTTAAATATAATTTTCAAAATAAAGTTTCATAGTACCAAAGTTTCCTTTTGTTGTGTAGTTGGTTAGTAGTGTATAGTGTATAGTGTAGTGTAGTGTAGTGTATAGTATTTAATTAAATTTTCCTGGTATGTATGTATCATTTCAATAATAAATCAGTCAATTAATTATCGTCAAATAAATGTGATTGCTTCTGAATGACATAATTCCAAAATATACTTCTACTCTAAAATTTTGAATGGTTATTGTTATATAGTAATAATGCAAGCGGCCAGAAAGCCTAATATTTTTACTTGATTCGTATTAAATTGTTTGTTTACTTACAAATATTGCTAAAAATTAAAAAAAATATGTATGTCGCTGATTGCAATCCATCATTTTGTAACAAAAACTTTTCAGACAAGATATTGATTACATTGTTGTAATAAGTATTGTAATTTAAAATCTCAAATGACAATTATCATAGCGTATAGTTGTAAAGGACTGGATAGTGGTTATTGTGGCTCGCCTGTTGAAGGCTCCATAATAATAATTTCCAGACTCGAAGATAGTGTTGATAAAAATATTATAAACAATAATTTGATTAGCGAATATAATCCAAAAATTATTATTTTTGGGAGTTTATGAGCATGAATGAACAACGTGACAAAAATATATAATTTAAAAAAATAATAATTTTGGCATTAAAATACATTTTGAATAGTACGTACCTTGTATTTATGAGTACGAGTATGTAATGAAAATAGTCCACTATCATTATATACCTATTAATCAGAAATATGATATACTTATAATGTTTGAATTTAATATGTAGGTAGGTATCATATTGGGCTGTATAACCATTTGGTTCAGATTACTCTTTAAAGCTGTCACTAAATTTTAAGTTTTCATTAAACATTTATATGGTTATATAAATCAATGTAAGTCAAAATTGAGGATAATAATCTAGTTCAATACTGAAATAAATTATAAGATGACACTATTAAAATAATTTTAAAAATTACATAAACGTTTAAATAAAAATCATCATACCCGAAGGAAGTATAGCACTTTTTTATTAATAACCTTTTGCATAAAATATACTTCATATTTCCTTTAAAATAATATTGAATAAAATTTACATTAAGAGACTAAATATTCTTGTTCCTGTGGAGCAGGTGTAGTTTTTACTTAATTTTCAAGGTAAATAAGATTAAAATTGCAGTTTTTAAATATTCGCACAAGAAATTCTACAAGATATTAGTAAGTTTATATCAGAAACCGAGAAATAGTATTATTGTTCGAATAAATTTATGTCAATAGCTATTAGAAAATACTTATTAATTTCATCGCTATTTGCCAATAAAAAACTCTCTTATCTTGCCGATAAACGGAACAGTCTACCTGACCTTAGCCATAAAACAAGCCATGGTATGTTTTGAGATTTTTTATTTGGCAAATAGCGATGAAATAGACTGTAATGTTTAACTAAATCTTCTTGAAATGTGTAAATATATTATTTCAATAATCAATCAGTCATTACGATAAAACATAACAAGAAATATGACGAATCTTTAATGAAATAATTTTAAAGCACACTGTAGCTCTTAAATTTTGCAATGATTATTACATAGTATAGTATAATACATCTAATATTTATGCTATTGCTTGACCCATATTGAATATTTAGAAAAGGCGATAGAAATGAAAATTAGTCTATGGCTTCTCCATAAATTATCAGTAAAATACATGTTGCGGTGATTCTGATCTATCAATATTCAATAATTTGAACGCAGTATCGAAACTTTTTTTAACATCATGAAAACTTGAATTTCTTGTTGGTCATATCATAAATCCATGTCTTCGTGGTAAACCTATCAGATAAAATAAAGTAATTGAAGATTATGTCATTACAATTTAAAACCTTTAAGCGACAATTATCAGAGAGTATAGTAGACAAAACACAGGATAGGCTCAAAAGCAATATTGATGAAAATATTACATATAACAATTTGGGGTACGATCAAGTTTTTTTTATAATATTAAGGATATATACTATTACATACTATTTACAATACTATTTATTATTATATACTATCTACAATAGCAATAAATTTGCCACATATAATTCATACAGAAATATAGTCTATTAAAATGAGACTAGAACATATAACAATAGTGAATACGGTAATTAAGCTATAATAACTCAGGGAAATAGTTAACATATAGGTATGCTTGTAAGAGATGGAATATTCTTAATTGTAATAGTGCAGAATTCAAACCCTTTAGAATAAATATTTATGTTTATATCACCCAAAAAATATAATTTTGAAAGACTAGAGTGATAATAAAAAATATAAACGATTATAACTGCAATATAGACATCATACAAAGATACTTATACTTATATGTGTATCCACAATTTACAATAAAAACATTGCGCCGTGTCAAGTCATCTTTTTCGACATCATGAACAATTTGAATTATTTGTTCGTCATATCACTTCAAATCCATATGTTCCCATGGTAAAACTTTTCATATATACATATACGGATTTCTACGGCTGTCGCCGTCTCTCCGTACCCAGTTTCCACATTTTTCTTTCATGACTCACTTCCTCGGTTAAGTTTCTTGATCTCATTACGTCATCTACGTCATTTCTCCAGCTCCATCTAGGTCTTCCCCTCTTTCTTTTTTCTGGCGGAGTCCACTCTAGTATATTTCTTGGCCACCTATGTTGCCCCATTGTTTTTGTATGTCCGAACCATACCAATTGTTTCTTTTCGACCTCATCTATAATATCTTTTTCAATGCCAATATTCTGCCTAATTATTTTATTTCTAGTTCTTTCTGTTCTGGATATCCTACAACTTCTTCTTAGATAGTCCATTTCTGTGGCCAAAATTTTTCTTTTGTTTGCTTTATTTAAATCCCACACTTCCTCTCCATACATAATTACGCTTTGTACGATGCTTTTGTATTCTTTTCCCACAATATTGAGTTTAATGCTCCAATAGATTTTCTACCTTCATTAATTCTTTCCCTCACTTCATCATTGCTGTTTCCCTGTTTATTAAAGATAACTCCTAAATATTTGCACAATTGCACTCCTCTAATTACACCGTTTTCTAGTTCCAGATCATCACATTCGCCACAGCCGGCTGCTAGATATTCACACTTGTTTAAATTTATTGTAAGTCCAGCTCGTTTATACTCTTCTCTTAGCTTTCTCGTCATGTAGCTCAGATCTTGTTCATCCTCTGCTATCACTACCTGGTCATCTGCAAAAAATAGGCTGTAAAGTGTGCCGTCTCCCAATTTAAGACCCATGTTTCTGCATTCTCTAATCCACCCTTGTATGGATCTGTCAAGATATACTTTAAATAGAGTGGGAGACAGACAACATCCTTGTCTTAAGCCTTTCGATGTTCGGAAATATTCTGTATGCCTATTATTCCCAGTTTTTATTGCGGCAAAATTATCTTTATAATAGAGTTGTATAGCTTTGATTAAAGATTGGTTTATTTCCAGGTTTCGCATTTCTGTCCATAGTTGTGATATGGGGACACTGTCATAGGCTTTCTCTAAGTTTATTAGGGCTATATGTGTTTCTCTGTTATGTTGGGTACGTTTTTCCATGGCAAGTTTCAGTGTGAAAAGGTTATCAATTGTCGATCTGCCCGCTCTAAATCCTGACTGCTCTTCCGGTTGTTTATCTTTTATGTCTTCTTCTATTAAGTTCTTAAGAATTCGTGAATATATCCTTCCTATTGTTGGTATCACCGCTATACCTCTGTAATTTTTCGGATCATCTTTAGACCCCTTCTTATATATAGGTGTTATATAGGAAGTTCTCCATTCCTTTGGGGTTTCCTCTCCATTTAAGCACCTTTCATATAGATTTTTCAGCATTTGTGTTAGTTTCAATGATCCGTATCTTATAAGTTCAGGATATATTCCGCTAGGTCCGGGTGATTTTCTTATTTTTGTGGATTTTATCGCCTCTTGTACTTGCGATATCTCGATATGTATGTGATCAGCATTGAGTGGTTCTTGATCTTCTCTCATATATTGCGGTCTCTGCTCTTCTAACAGGTGTTGTGTCCACTTTGAATTTGTTATACCGTTTAAACTGGTTCCTTGTTTGTTATTTGTTCTCATTGATTTTATTGTCTTCCAGGCTTCTGAACTTCGTGTACCTCCTATCTGTTGATCTATGTAGTCGCGTCTTTTAATCCAAGGTTGGTTCTTCTTCTTTAATACTTCTGCCTTTACTTTTCTATGTGTTTGCTTATATTCTTCTTTTGTTTCTGCATCCTTCTTCTGTAGGACTCTTTCGTATATTTGTTTTTTCTCCTTAATTTGTTTCTCTATATCCTTGTCCCACCAGTATGGTTTTTATTATTCTGCATTCTGAGAGATTCCTGGGCTGCCTCAGTTATACAGCATTTAATATGGTGGTATTCTTCTTCCGTTGTTCTTCCAATTTGTGTTAATTTCTCGTCTAATCTTTTGCAGAATAGGTATTTTGTACTATCGTGTTGTAGGCTTTCGAGGTTATATTTCATAATGTTTATATGATTTTCTTTGGATGTTATTTTCTTCAGAGTACTAGTTGCGATGTATGGTACATATATTTTCGCTACCACTAAGCAGTGGTTAGATCCACAGTCTGCTCCCCTGTTTACGTTCACATCCTGTACTTTAATACCTGGTTGCTGTCTGGTAATGAGGTAATCGATAATCGATTTAAGTCCCCTTGTGTGCTGGTACCACGTGTACTTATGTATGTCTTTATGTACGTAAAATGTGTTCGTTATCTTTAGGTCATATTGGTCACAGATATTGATTAATCTTTGTCCGTTATCGTTTATAGTTTCTTCGCCATGTCTTCCTACCACTTTATTATTATTTTGTTTCCCTACTCTTCCGTTGAGGTCTCCTGCTATTATAATTTCATGATGATTCGGTATTTGGTCAATGATGTTTCTTAGTTGTTCTTCAAAGGCATCTTTTACTTGGAAAGTAGCATCGTCATTAGGGGCATATACTACTACGATCGTCATATTTCTTCCTCTTATTTGAATCGTCAATTTCATAATACATTCGCTCATCGCTTCCCAAGATTTTATGTATTTTTGAAGTCTCTTGTCTTGAAAAACGCGTCTGTTATTTGGCAACTATTTAAAAGATGCCACTAAGTATTTATTAACTATTTATATAGTTATATAAAATAATGCAAGTTAAATCCAGAAAACAATTTCGTTCAATAATTAAATAAATTATGAATTGACAAAATTAAAGTTATTTGAAGTTTTACATACTTAATCAAATAAAAATAATATCTGAAGGAAGTAGAACACTTTGTTCTTATACTACTATATAAGAAATATATTATTTATATAGTAGTATAAGAAAAAAGTGTTCTACAAGATATAAGATATATTACTATATATCTATATTACTACTATATATCTTGTATTTTGTTCAAAATAATATTAAATAAAATAGTCGTGTTAGAGACTTCTATATGTATTCTAATAATATTAAATAAATATTCTTATTAATGTCAAGCATGTGTAGTACCTATTTATCCATAAATTACCAGTATAATACAGTGGCGGCTCGTCGGGGTAGGCAAGGTAGGCGCCGCCTACCTTTAAAATTTTATGTCATTTCTCATAACAGCGCAATTACAATGAACTGTTAATGTCTCTGATAATACAGAAATATTTAATATAATTAATAATAACTACTTTATACTAATTAAATTATCTATCGCTGGCGGCGGCGCTGGTGCCGTAAATACCCTTTATATATACCACCGCAGTCCGTACGGCGCCGCGCTACACCGAATTAAATAATTTTATTCCTAAACAGAACAACCAGACCAGGCTCGGTTCTCCATCCCACCGCCTGAAAATCGATAGCTACACGTCAACCAGATGTCGGTAAGACGACAAACAGCGTTGTTGTAATGGCAAAATAATCGCAGCTCAGACGTCTGCAGCCAGTTATATTCTTTAAATAAAACAGTTGAAGCCGAATGCATTCGGCGCCTGAAGTAGATCGGCGTTCTTCGGCAGATCCGAAGACGCCTTCGCATTGAATAAGTCGTGACATTACTGGGGATATTGGGTTATATATTATGATGATCAATTCTAAACATTAAATATCACATTATTTAGCACACTTCAGAAATCTGATGACTTCACGGAAAATATAATTAACAAATTTTCATTAATTAAAGATAGGCGCATTAATTTAAATTATAAAAAGTAGTAAGTATCCACTTTGTAATTGTCAGTCAATAATGGCGATGGTTAAGGAAGGCTGTGAGGGGAGGAGGAGGCCTATACCCTAAAGCGCCCTAAAATAATGTATTATTGCCAACCCAATTTACATAATATAGGTATAATACTCAATAAATATATTTCGTTTATTCCAATTTATTTATACCCACAATAACTATTATTATTCACGAATAACAAAGAGGTATTAAGTTCAAAAAATTCTTATGAAAGTCTATATTTTTGTATAAATGAAATTCAATCATTGAAATTCTAAAGTACCAGGAAAACGCGTGACTTTGAAAATTTTAAAAATTTTCGCCTCCGGCGCTATTTTTAAGGATTGATGAAGCTCATATGCCGCTATCGCCTACCCTAATATTGATACCACAAGCCGCCACTGATATAATATATATATATCACTGTGATTATGATCCATCAATCAACGACAAATATTTCTTGACCTCATCCACCACTTGAAGTTGTTATTGGTCATATCATATATCCATACGTCGCTGTGGCAAAACTTTTTAGATAAAATAAAGTGATAAAATAAAATGTTGTATTGGTCATAGCAATATAAACGTTTTAAATGACAATTGTCATGGTGGTTAGTAGAAGAATACAGGTTAGTATTTATGGTTTCTCGTCTGCTGTATCGTCGAAATCTCCGCAATACTAGGGATCCCGAGACTTCAATATAACAATGGCGGAAATATTATATATAATAATTTGATCTACGAACAGAACCCAGCAAATAGGGTTAAGAGGGCAACATATAACGTAAAAAAATAATTAAAAACATATAGATCGGCCTCATAATGGCCATGGCATATCTAGTAAAATAATTAGTAACTTTGTATTTATAAGTATGGCTATGCGTGAAAAATTTTTACGGTTTGTTATATATAAGCCCAATAAAATATAGGTTTTATGAAGGTTTTTATACATCATGTTTGAATTTGTATTAACATTTAAAATCTTGTGATACCTTTTGAAAAATTAATTTATATTGCAACAAAAAGGAATTATATAGATACAGATATACATCGAAGGGGAAGAAGCAGAATTTATATTACTTCTGTAAATAGAGTGTGCTGAATTATTAACAATCTTATATCGCTTAATTTCTGTAGGTGTCTAGACGACTTTCACGAAAAACAAATTGTAGTTCAGCTATTCCCTTCAAGATGTCAGTAAACTATGCAGGCTCGTAACAATTTACATGACTGATACAATAATGTATAGCTGACAATGATGATAATAAGAATATATATTAAAACTTAATAACGAATATTTATATTCAGTTCTATTATGGATTATTAAATGAACGCTGTTGCAAGTTTTTAAATAAAAAGTAATAAAAAATAATATTAAAAAAACAACAAATTTAACTGATTTACTACTACTATACTTACTAACTATTTTTTATTGTATAGCACTTACACCACCGTTTACTAAATGTGTTGATGAGAGCAAATGATCAGACTCACTAAAAATTACAAAAATATTGCCTATTTATAAGAAATAAGATATAAATTCTCTAGATAACTGTGGAATACTGCTATTGTTATAGTTATAGGCAAAATACTGGAATCAATATTTAAACATATATTAGTTACTGTTGTGAACGCCATTTTTGTCATATTTTTTCCGCATCCCAGTTTTCAATCTATTCATTTCCACAAATACATAGTCCACAGTCCACAGATATATGTAGTAATATATAGTGCCAATATACATGGCTTTAGACTATTTATTGAATTATTAACATTGAATATTAAGGTAAAGAATAATACATATTTTTGTTTTGAAATCATATAAGGAGATTGTATTCTATTACTTAGTCTAACTATTCAGTGCGTTCTTATATTCAATTTACATTTTTTCGAGAACTGACTATCACTTTTAATTTTTGTCACCCCATATGTTTTGTATTTGTCTCATCCCCCTTGTCTTAAAATTATAAAATGATGATTACATCAAGATTGCAGAATAAACACAGATACAGCTTTAAATTTACATTAAAATTTTTAAAAATAACTTTAATAAAATTATAATAAATAAATGTTTAAAAATTACTCTAACTTCTAAATTTTCTTCTACTTTAAAAATCATTTCAGAAATTAGCAGTTAGAATTTAAAATTGGATACGTGTAAACTAAATATTTTCTTCTTACCAATTTTAAACATCTTTTAAAACGGTAGACTATCTGATGATCTCAGTTAGTGATTACTTTCGTAATTCTTTGTCCGCTTTCTTTTATTTTATTAATATTTTTGACCGCCGTCTTTGACAATATTTTGTGTGATATCTAGATATATCTAGATCTATCCTTTTGGGTATCATGATAGCGTCGTCCACCTCGAAGTAAATTTCGAAGGTATTATTTAAGATTAATGCCTCTGTTTTCTGAAGTCTTAATGCCAGATAATGCATTTTTATCCATACGTTGATCATTCTTAATGATTTGTTTGGTCTGAACATTACTTCATTTATCTCATTTGCGTGTACTAGTATGGATAGGTCATCTGAGAAGTTTATGCTTGTCGGATCCTCGCACAAGTCCAGTTTCAAAAATCCATTGTAAAATGATCCCGAAGGTCGGTCGTAGATTGGAGCCCTGTGGGACGTCCTTCGTTACACAAATACCGTTGTCTTTTCCAATTTGCAGTTTCTTATACCTACTTAAAATAGTCGGATACTACGTTGACAAAATATTTAGAAATGCCTCTGTTATGGAGTTATTTAATAACAATATTCTAGGCTACCTTATTAAAGACGTTTTTGACATGTTCAGTATTTCTATATCTCTTAGAAACATTGACTAATGTAACTAAGATATAGAATATTAAAATGTTAAACTAGAACTGGTAAATTTAAATGATAATTAAATTTTGTCTCTAAATACGTCCTCCCTCGCAATAGTCAGTCCAGTAATTATCCAGAAAACTTTTCTGAGGAAGTCACCTACAGTAATTAACGAACCACTAAAGTCAAGTTCTAGCTGTTAATTCATCAGTTCATCATTATTAATACAGCTCCTTTTAGAGTTACGCGGATAAGGTGAACTAGGTATTGTCATAACTTAGCTGAATATAAAATATATGCTCTTTATGAGTTTTATATGAAAAACTAGATAATTTGTAAAATTTCTTTCTCTCGGTTAATATGTATCTATGAAGAATTTTTAAATAGTACATAATGGTAAATATTAATTTTACAATAGTCATCGGAAAGTATTAGTATTTAGGGTGGTTCTGAAAGTTACTAATAACAAAGTACTTTTGAAAGCGATGATTAGAAATATTACTTAGGAAATTTATACGAGGGTCAGGAATTAGGAGAGATATTAGAGGAAGTACCTAGCATCGATAGGGAAGATGTAGGAAAATCTATATTGAGAGAGGAATTTGAAATAGCACTAAGGGGGCTAAAGAACAATAAAGCGCCGGGTGTAGATAAAAACAGGCGGATATTTTTAAATGTGCGGGACAGAAAGTAGTAAATAGGATGTTTAAACTGGTAAAATACATATACGAAACGGGTGAGATGCCGAAGGATTATAAGAGGAACATTATCATTACTATACCGAAAAAGAGAGGAATCGACAAATGCGAGAACTTTAGAACGATTAGCCTAACTTCCCAGGCGTCAAAAATCTTAACCAGAATAATGCAGAAGAGGATGGAAAATAGAGCGGAGGAAATACTAGGAGAAGACCAATTCGGGTTTAGACGAAATATGGGAACTCGCGAAGCTATTCTGGCACTAAGAGTAATGTTAGAGAAAACAATAGAAAAAGGAAAGAACGCTTATATAGGATTTGTAGATTAGAAAAAGCTTTTGATAATGTAAGATGGGAAAAAATGTTCGAGATACTAAAGAGCGCGGGAATGAAGTATAGAGATAGGAGAGTAGTACACAATCTATACAAAGAGCAAACTGCTGTTATAGGAGTAGAAGGAGAGAGAAGGGAAGGAGGTATTAGGAAAGGGGTAAGACAAGGATGTACGCTATCACCACTAATTTTTAATCTGTATATCGAAGAGGCGATTAATGTGGTAAAAGTATTAATATGAGAGGCGATTAATGTGGTATAGAGTGGATTTCGGGATTAAAGTACAGGGACAGAAACTAAAAATGCTGAGATTCGCGGATGATATAGCAGTATTAGCATCTAGTAAGGAGGAATTAGAATCAGCGTTGAACGAAATGGAGGTAGTGTTGACAGAGGAATACGGAATGAGTGTGAATAAAAACAAAACTAAAGTGTTAGTGTGCAGAGGGCGCGAGAGCAGAGCAATAACGAAAGTATATATTAATAATAAAAGATTGGACGAAGTTAAAGACTTCACTTATTTAGGAAGTAAAATAAATTGGGATGTAAGAAGCGATAAAGATATGAAACAAAGATTAGCGCAGGGTCGAGTAACTTTTAACAAAAAGAAAGCACTTTTATGCTCGGGGGTAATAAACTTAGAAACAAGGAAGAGATTTTTGAAATGTATGGAGCACGGCACTATACGGTTGCGAAACCTGGACGGTAGAGGAAGCAAGTAAGAAGAAACTAGAAGCTTTTGAGATATGGTGTTACCGAAGAATGATGAAAATACCGTGGACTGATAGGGTTAGAAACGAAGAAGTATTAGAGAAAGTCGGCGAGAAAAGAAGTATGTGGAAAAACATAAAGAAGAGAAGAGATAGAATGGTAGGCCACTTGCTGAGATGTGGGGGAATAGTCTGCGATATTTTGGAGGCAGAAATAGGAGCGAAGAGAGGTAAAGGTAGGCCTAGATTAGACTGCTGCTCGCAAATGTAGGTTGTAGCACAATTAGCGAAATGCGTAGGTTAGCACAAGATAGGAGAAGCTGGAGGTTAGCGTCCAACCAGTCTTAGGACTGATGACCTCATGATGATGATGATGATGGATGATTAGCAATATGACTTTGAAAGAAGAAATGAAAAAGTTATATTTGAAGTACTGAAAAAATATTAATCCTATTTACATTCGCTTCTGAATAACGTATTATTTTATATAAATCTGAAATAAATACGCTAAAACCGTATTAGTTTATTAACAATTTTGTCTTAATAATTATTGTTCTCACTTCTCTGTCTTCCTTCAAGACATATGCAATAATTTATGTTTTAGTGGTACAAAGCTGTTATAAAATAGATAATTTAAATATAATTAAGGATTTTCTTAGTGATGTTTTAGTTCTCTCCATAAATATTAGATCGAATAGTGAAGAAGTTGTATTTGTTTATTAAAATTAGTTTACAATGTAGTGTATTAGTCGTCCAATTAATCAGTTTCATTGTTATGTTAGCTATAAATATTCAACTGAATAGGCACCACAGATTGCGCTCCAAATTGTTATTACTGAATACAAGCAGCAAATGTCCCAATATAAATAAAAAATATCTTTAGCATTACTAATATAATAAATATTATATGACGAATATTATCCTACACAACATATTAACATACTGTGGGTATTCAGCTTAGTTTATGGTGTTCAGACCTGAGCGCATTCCTTTGTACAGGTGTCTGCAACAATGTTATTTCTAGTATGATCCGGGGATAAATGGATCCAATATTGGTGGTGATAATGTATGTTTATGGTTGAGTTTCAAAGGGAAGATTTTGATCTTCCCAATTTTGGTACCTCACTGAACATTAGCTGAATGTTTTGAACGTTCAAACATAAAACTTATTAAGAACTAAAATAATGAAAAGAAAATTCATTATTCCTTACAATTTTCACGCATTTCGTATTTATAGTTTTCTTAAAATTCCAATAATATCCATACCTCTTGCAATCCAGGATATATCCATATCTCGACCAACTTTTAGTACCATAAAATAATAAATATTCATTACTTTTCAGTAGTCTAATTCTAAATTTCTTCGATACAGTAAATGTATTTAAGAAACTGCTAGTAAAACCCCTTTTCACAAATGTTCTTGTCCCAAATATGATAGTCACAATACGAAAACAATTTTCTTTCAATAGTATCTATATTCTTCTATATCCATCCTTTAGATATCTGTTTAGAGGTATCTGAATTTGAACACATCCATGAGTTTTTAATTTTACTAGTGCTTGCAAATATTTTTATGGAAACTTTTAAGTAAAATACTTTTAGGTCGACATCCTTCAAAACTAAATGCTGTCGATTTAGATATATCGATGATAAATTTGTAGTCTAAATTCATGAAAGTGGAAAATAGTGACTTCTCTCGTCTTATTGTTCATCATGCGATTGTCTTAACTGTCTTCATATAAAAGAATATTATATTTCTGATGGACGTCAAATTCTTCCTTGAAATATTTACTTCTCCAAGGTTATAGTTTTCAAACTCTCCCTGAATAACAGGGGCATTATACACGGCCTGCATTCTGTATGTACAAAATACCACGGACTGTGTATAAATCTGATTTCACTTGAAAGTCATATGTCACAGATATACAATTGACCACAAGCTTCTGAAGAAGTCATCCTGTAATTGATGATGAAGCATCTACAAAAAGTTTGAATTTTGTGTGGAATATATTCATAAAACAAGGATAGTATGAATTTTTTAAAATCCCTTGTATAACAATTCCATTTGAATTGAATAATTGACTTGAAAATATAGATAATTTTAATTGCAGATATATATATATATATATATATATATATATATATATATATATATATATATATATATATATATATATATATATATATATATATACTCAGTCACACACGTTGCAAGTGACGTATTGTAGGAACTGAGCTAGTCGTGCAATGCATTTATATTCTATTTCATTGCGATATAAATAAAAGCTGCTAATAATAAGTAATTGTATTCAAGCTATAGCAGGTAGAGAGTAGTCGATATAAAAAATATAATAAACAATTCTTCTTTGCATCGAGTAAGTATTCTAATACAAAATGAATGCCATGTTAGGGTCAATGACAATCGTAAATATCAGCGATAATTAATTACTGTAATTATGCACATGACTTTAATATATGCTTTTACATCTAGTATTATTATAGACAACGTCTCTTAACGATATGTAAATTCCCATTGTCGGGGTTTTACTTTGTGACCGCTTACTACGAGAGGTTTCCATTCAAAATTTTATGTAGAAAATCTAAATCTAAAGGTTCAATAACATGATTTAATATCAAATGAGTTACATTTACAGTTATAGTTACTTATAGCTTTAAGAAGTGTGTACATCTATAGAACTTTAATAGACATTTTCATTCAGGTCTTTCTCAAGATTTTGACAAAATAGAGATTTTAGACAATTATTGCATGTTATTCAGATTTTTTTCTAAAAGATATTTCCCATTCTATTGTTATCTTCAACTTAATTTTTAAGCATATACTCTAGGGTAACACATTCTTCTTTCATTAGTATTCTTAGTTGGACAGATTTACCATGTTAGAAATTATAAATTCCAACTATAATCTAACTGGAAAATTAAGAATAAATAGTTTAAAATTAATGATATACGATATTTACAAGAGAGATGCAGAACAAAGCAAAGTAATTTATGTTTAGTGTTAAGCAACCGAAACAATTTTCATCTATATAGAACATATATTCTATGTATATTTTGCTTATAAAAATGACAGAATGATATTTGTCATATAAGATTCACAGGTGATATTTATTATATAAATTCCATAATCAATCCAAATCAATTCCAAATTTATTTGTTATATAAGACTCTTAAATTACATTTATCTGATGTAAAATAATTATTTTTCTCTATGGAAGATATATTTTTCTCACTTTTATAAATTGTGAATTTTTTATTATATCTTTATTTTACTTTTTAATTAAATTATCATATTTACTATGACAGTGAACATAATCTAAATTAAAAAAGGAACTATTAGATATTATGCAAAAACAGTTAACAAATCGTCATCACTATTTATTGGCGTGTAATGTTACTATACCCACATATAAAAAACTATTTTCGCTAAAGGTCGTTATGAAGTAGCAAATATTAGTTTTAGATTATATTATCTTTATAAAATAATTTCAGTTGTCAAGTTTTGTACCATCCTAATGTTAATAACGCCCAAACACATTATTAATTGTAAAGATAAAATATTTTTTTGTTTTAATTTTTTATTAGTAATCAGATATATACAATCTATGATCTAATTTTGATGAATTTGTGTAAGGTTCTTGGAGATTCTTATACACGATATTTTGAGGAGTTCATCAATCGACGTCATCTTAGTTTCCTCTTAAGTTTATGGGCCATATTTTTTTCAATCTCCTGTTATGAGTATGTTTCAAGAGTGGTACTAGTACTGGGTTTGGGCGGATTGTAATTGTTACAGCAATAAATTGCTGGAACATCTGACTCCATATGTCCATATGGGTTTGCTTATCGCTTTGTAAATAAGTAGTTTGTTATCAATACTCGCATGAGATTTACATCATCCTATTAACCAATTGATTCTTTTCATTGTTAGGTCTACTTGTTTTCTTTTCCTGCTTATGTTCTGTTTCCAATTTAGCTTCGAATTCAAGTGTAATCCAAAGTATTTCACTGTTTTTTGCTGTGGTATATCTCTACAATTAAGGGTGATTGTGGGACAATGACCTTTTCGTAGACTAAATGTTATTTGAGGTAACTCGGACTCATTGGTTTCAATTTTCCATTTTTATAGCCATGTTACTATGAGGTTGAGATGCGTTTGAAGATTGCATGAGGCTATTTTTGGGTCTCCTAGACTTGTCAATAAGGCTGTGTCATCGAAGAATGTTCTTATTGGTGTTTCTGTGGTTGTTGGTATATAGAATGTGTGTAGAACTTAAAGTAGACAGACAGTAAAGTAGAGAAACACCAAGAATGCTTCTTTGTGGTACTTCTGATAAAATACTTTAAAGATCAGAGGTTTCATTGTCAACTTTAGTTCCTAGCATTCGTTTAAGTAGGATTTCAATATATTGAGATATTTCATGGGTGTTTTGACTTTATATACTAATCCCAGTTGATATACTTTATCAAACGCCTGGCAAATGTCCAAGAATACTATTGTCGCTTGTCTATGGCTCGATTGATTATATTATTTATTCGATGGTACTGTTGAATTATAGTGTGAAGTTACCGAAAGCCAAATTGGTGGTTCGGTATCCATTCCCGCTGATCGAAATCTTCATTGATACGTTTGAGAACAAATTTTTCAAGAAGATTTGAGATCGATAGTGATAAACTGACTGAGCGGTATGATGAAACATATGTTTGTTGATTTTTTGCAAGATTAGATCACTATAAATCGAGAAATTTTTGCGGTTAAAGATTCTTTTAAGAAAACTTCTGCGGGAACTGGTGAAGAGAAAGCTTCTTCCACTTCTCGATTTAGATCATTGTTATGTGGCATGGAAACTTCGTAGAGATGTTCTCCCTTTCATTCAATGCATAAATTTAAGTACCTCTTTATGTTATAAAAAGCATCTTGTAGAATTTATGGCGTTACTGTTCAATTCTTCAGCAAATTTTCAACGAGAATTTATTTTGTACTGTGTAAAATGTGGTGTGAAGTATGATACCAATTTCGCACCAGGCGTACATATAGGGAAACTAGTTTGGTGTAAAATAAACATAACTGTATTTATTTTAGTGATATTTTATCTACCTTGTATAAACATGATTTCATGAATATTACACTTTATCGGACAAATGTAGGATATGTCACTAGAATCTAGTTATTATTTTAACTTGTACTTGTTTCTTATATTTATTTGTTTTGTATTTGATCGGGAATTATTATTAAATGTAATTTTATTAATACATCATTAAATACCTGAATCGTACTTCCAAAGCTGATTCCAAAGTGCTAGATATAAGTCTAGTTGCAAATTAATATTTTGTAGATAATTTATATGAAATACTTAAAAAAATTTTATTTAAAAGTTCTTCTCAAAAAAAAACCCATTTCCACTTTAATTTCATTAGATGTTACCGAATACTTCACAGTTAAATATTGAGGTTATCTTGTATATTATTACTAATGAAAGAAAGGTGTTGAACTTGGTTTACACTTACTTCCTATACCTGTGTGGAATAAATAATATTACGAAATAAAGAAATTTACAATAAAAATATCTCATAATTACCAAATTATTCGATGCTGTGTCATTCACGCTAAAGGAGAAAATTGTACAAAAAATGTAGGAAATATTTTTAGTATAACCAAGCCAAATTAGGATTTCTCATAGAAAAAATGTAGAAAGTTAAAAATTACGCTTTTTAATTGAATACAGTGCATTTCCGCGTGGGACTGCGGACAATCACCGCGTTTTATTCTTTTACGTTACTTTTTAAAATACATCAAAATTTCAGTTATAATTCTTTCCTGGTCAATAAAAGAAAATTATAGTATTACGTAATATTTCGGTTATTTTATTGTAAAATAAAAAATCTCTAGCTCATTTAACTTTTTCTACTCTTTGCTAGTTTTAATAAGTAACTAACTATTATTAACGCTAGTGATATTTGTATCATCTTTTAGTTTATTTCAAAAATTAATTATGTGAAAATGCAATGAATACCATAATTTTTAATGATAAATTTTACATAACCGATGTCGTATGTTTATTATAATAATATTTTATGATCAATATTATAAAAAAGTATTTAAAAATGATAAGAAAGTATTCTTATATGTATGATATTTTCTTGGTTAATTAAATATATTGAAGGATGATCATGATCAAGGATATGCTAGCTAATATGCTTTCTATTTATTATGCAAATTCGGTTTTATGTGTTGTATGGCATGTCTGTCAGTGTTTGCCTTTTTAATAGTCAAATATTGAAATACTTTTATCATTAACTCACATTACCTACTGTGTATGTTTTGTAATACAGAGGACAAATGCGGCCTTCCTAATTATTTTCTATGCATTAATACATTTTGTAGGAGAGTTAGAAAGCGACAACGATGTTGTAATTGATTCGTTACTCACAAAGTCATCCTTGATCTTGGGTATGGTACGCGGTTGTTTACCGCTTCTATAAAATGCAAATGTAGCACATAGTGAAAGTATCGTCTATCTGTTTTTATCTGAACGCACAAAAATTAGTCTGCGCATCTGGGATGCCGGTAGCTGCTATCTGTTTTTATGTTTATAGGTTATATAATACGAGTGAAAGTGTGGTATTCAATTTTCAGCGCATCTTTGCCTGGTTTAGTAATTACAGGATGGTACTAAATTAATACTACAGGCCTTTAATTAATGTAATAATAGCCTAATTACTTAGAAAATATTTATTTTACAGGCTTAAATATACAACAAAATAACAATAATTACAAAAGCTTACGAACTAACAAGAAATAACTCACTGGCAAACCTGTTATATACAGACAGCATATTTGTACTAGGACAAAGAAAAGGAGGATAAAGAATTTATTTACAGAAAATATTTAGGTAATAATGAGCATATTTTAATCAGTCCCAGCCGTGATGATGATGAACTTTCACCCACACTTTTTCCCATACCGGTTTTGAGATCTTCTTCCATGCGGGCACTTCTATTGTTTTCCAAACTGGTACCCATATTTGTTTCCATTCATCTTTCCAGATTAATTTTTTATCAGTTACCCACTTTTGAACTTTTTCTGTTCGCCAAATTTGGACTTTCTCTTGTTTCCAAATCAGTTCTTTCTTTGGTAACCAAATTTGTTTTTTTTCAGTTCTCCAAATTTGTTCCTTCTTTGGAATCCATATCTGCTTCTTTTCTGTTCTCCAGATCTGCTTCTTCTCTGTCCTCCAAATTTGCTTTTTCTCGGTCTTCCATACTTGCACCCATTCTGATTTCCATTCCATCTTCTTTTGAGGCACCCATATTTGTTTCTTCTCCGTCCTCCATACTTTCTTCCAAACAGGTTTCCATATAAGTTTTTTCTTCCAAAGGTCATGCGCAGTGTACTCGTTGCCGTGGTGGTCTTTTCCCAAATAGTGCTCTCCATGAATTCCTTCCTTCACCCATACGGGAACGAAATTTTTCTTCCATTCTGGAACTTGAATTTCCTTCCATGCAGGCACTTGCACTTCAACCCAAACAGGTTTCCATATTTGTTTCGATGCTGGAACCTGGACTTCTTTCCAGTCGGGTACTTGAATTTCCTTCCAGTCTGGAACTTGAATTTCTTTCCAGGCCGGAACTTGAACTTCTTTCCAATCAGCGACTTGGATTTCCTTCCAGGCAGGAATTTGGGTTTCTTTCCAGATGGGCTTAGTTATTACTTTCCAGTCTGGTACCTGAATTTCTTTCCATATTGGAACTTGGATTTCCTTCCAGATAGGAACTTGGATCTTTTTCCAATCAGGTTTCCAAATCAACTTCTTTTCATGTTTCCATACTTTCACCCAATCTGTTTTCCATGTTAGTTTTGTGCTCCAGTACCCTTCGGGTTCGTGATGGGACCTCTTCGTGCGCGAGAGACTAACAGGGCCACATTGTGAAGGAACGGCAAAGTAGCACCCGAAGATTACCTTTAACAAGAAAGAAAAACATAAGTGAACTATGAAGATCAAATAATGTGTTAGTTGCTTTTAAAATATTGGTATAATAAAATTAAATAAGAGATGACATGGTTTTCTAGTAAAGAAATGCGAGTATTTATTTATATTTTTTTAAATAAAGAATGTATGTAATACATATTCCAGTGTATGTTATTAATAATATATGTTGGGACTAAGTGTTGAAAATTAATTAACATTTTTTTAATTTTAAATAAAGAACTAAGTTTTAATATATGATACCAAAATTTACACTGCTATTAAATAATGACGAATATTTATGTATAAAAAAGAGTTCAATTTAAAATGAAATAAAATCAACAATTAATATTAATAATTAATTATTATTTTATTCAGATTTGTTTATCCTTTAATGTACACAGGAATTACTTTGCACGTAATTAAAAGAAATCCAAAAATGCAACTGAACTATCACATCACTAAGACACTAATTCCAAATAATGTAAATAAAATTTAAACACTAACCAAGAGTGGCCAACACTTCATCATGAATTTTTGCCCCTTATCGTGGGGTAAACAGTGGCGTTAAAACGCTGTTGGTTTACTAAACCCACTATCAAACTACTGAGGTTTTATACCGGGCGATATTTCGTATTTTGCATGGCTTTCCCCCGGTGGGCAACAGCATGCTACAAGAGAACGTAGAGTGTTGTACACCAAGGGGGGCTGGCTATTCAGGATTTCGCTTTCTTCATAGACTTAAAACCTGATATAGGTGGAACTCTATTACAGTGGACATTTCCTAATGTTTTTTATGCTTTTCATTATGTGATTGATGTGTCTGTTTAACTTCCGATCTTCAGTTTAGGTATGAAATTACTTGTCCACTATTAGGTATTTAATTTTGGTAAGAAGGCCTGACAGTTATTAGAGCGAAAGGAATGATAATTGCTAATAAATAACATGTCTACAGGCGCTCAATTGTCTTGTTACATAATAAAAATGTATATCTGAATAATATCAAATTGTTATTTAATGACACTGTTATTTAATACGCTCCTCCAAAGAAAAGTAGTACCCTCTTTGACATTATTAGCGACTAAAGCCTACTTTTTTTTCTTGCGAAATTATTTCTTTGGGTAAAGATGTCTAAAAGGTTTTATATATTGTACACTTGTAGTGTAATAAAAGTGAAATGTTTTATTTGACGGATGAGGCAATTACAAATATTACTGTTCCAATTTAGTGGCATTATGAGTTGAGTTTAAATGCTGCTTTATTTTGTGGATTTTAAAAACGATGGTATTAATATAATATATCGCACAAAAATTTATTAATATAATAATTTTTTATATTGAGATGGTAGCAAGACGGAATAATATTAATGGAACAAAAATATAAAAGAAAAAGTTTAACTGTTCATTATAATAGTCTCAAAATATTTCAATACATTCTAAAACATTTAAGTTGTAGTGACGCATTAAACTGGCGCATTAGCAGGGATAATAAGTGTGCCTCGATAGCTCAGCGGTCAGAGCACTCAACCGGAAATTGGGAGAGTCGGGTTCGATTCCCGGTCGAGGCAAAATGCACTTATCCTTGCTATCGCCAAAGTGGTGACCCCGACGTGATGTGATTTGTCATTCCAGTATATGCAACCTCCCTTACATCTCAAATGCGCGGATTCGATTCCCGTCCTATCCATCGCCCTATAGTCCCGGGGGTTACCGAACAACGGTTCGTAAGAATGGTGAACGCGGTCACATTCCGTTGAATTGTATCGAGACGAAACCATGTCTCTAGGGAGGGAGTACTGTAGTGACGCATTAAACTGGCGCATTAGCAGGGACAATGAGTGTGCCTCGATAGCTCAGCGGTCAGAGCACTCAACCGGAAATTGGGAGAGTCGGGTTCGATTCCCGGTCGAGGCAAAATGCACTTATCCTTGCTATCGCCAAAGTGGTGACCCCGACGTGATGTGATTTGTCATTCCAGTATATGCAACCTCCCTTACATCTCAAATGCGCGGATTCGATTCCCGTCCTATCCATCGCCCTATAGTCCCGGGGGTTACCGAACAACGGTTCGTAAGAATGGTGAACGCGGTCACATTCCGTTGAATTGTATCGAGACGAAACCATGTCTCTAGGGAGGGAGTACTGTAGTGACGCATTAAACTGGCGCATTAGCAGGGACAATGAGTGTGCCTCGATAGCTCAGCGGTCAGAGCACTCAACCGGAAATTGGGAGAGCCGGGTTCGATTCCCGGTCGAGGCAAATTGCACTTTTATCCTTGCTATCGCCAAAAAGTTATTAAAAAAATTGCTAAGTTATAATAAACAAGATTACAAAAAATAAGAATTATATAACTTCTATTTTGTATTTCCAATTTCGAAAGCTTTGGCAGACGAGATGTTTAATAAAAATATACAAACTAATTAATTTCAAAATATCAAATTTAATATATAATTTGATTTAAGACTGAATTGTTCAGAAAATTGTTCAGAAAATGATCGTACAGTAATTAAGTTATATAGGAGATTTCTATAACTGTAGATTAATACAGAGTGTCCTATTTATAATGAAACATTAGAACGAACTGTTGAAATAGTGTTCTGAAAGGCGAATACCGTAATATGCCCATTTTTGTTTTCAAGGGGACATATTTTTACATGAACGCTATTATTGGCACTGGCATCCCCTCCGGCAAAAGGTACCCCCCTTAAAATATTCAAAGGGGAACATAGATTGAGTGACACATCATTTGTAATGTATTTCGACCTTGATACCGGCGGTGGTATATTTTTACTCTTTAGCTAATCCGTAATAAAAAACTGTTACATGGGATATTTCATAAAAACTGTTTGAGAAGTATATCTATTTTGTATGTGCATTTTATATCTAGTTTAATGATCTGAAATGTAGGAGACTACTAAATATCATTTGTTGTATTCTTCTTAATGATAAGATAACATAAATCAACATATTTAGGAGCGTAATTTTTTGTAGAAGAGGGTGCCAGTGATAGTAATGGATGCTATATCAAAAGGTCTCTCCATGGTAATTGACGTGTGGTGGCATTTTCCTATACAAAAATAATTTCAGCAGGTAGTTATTCCAATAAAAATTTATTTCCGGAATTTAAAATAAAATATCCTGTGACATATATATGAAAGTTATTTAAATATATAATTTTATTTTATATTTAAAGTGCAAATTAGAGTTTTGTCTGCAATTTGTTGAATCAAAGATAATGGTAATGAGTAATGGCTCATTACTACTTAACAAAGTTCCTACTTAATTACTTTATTCCTTATGATATTCTTATTCTAATTAATCATATTTTCATAATTATATTACATTTATTCGCTATTTAAAAACATATTTAAGATACAAATTCTTTCGCTTAAAAGGGAATATAAAGTAAATGAATTAAAAATTATTAAGTATACATTTTTCATATTATTTATAAAAGTTATTTGAATGATATTCTTTAATAAATATTTCAGTCAAATATTGAACATTTATATTGGGTAATATAATTTTTGGGAATATTTAATTATAAATTGACTTTTTAGTGTTACTTTAATTCATAAAGAAGTATATAATTTTCTTGTAAAACGTCCCATGTTCTTTAAGTTCCTGACGGAGATCGGACGGAGACGGAGAAATTTAATATTTTGTGAACAAAGTATTGAAACGCAAATTCTGGAAAATAAGTTTAACACCAAATATATATTCACTATAAATAAATTATATAATTATTTTGATTTATAGAAAATGAAGACGGTAGGTATTTAATAGACGACTTAATGCGATTTATAATTTCTTCCATGAGGTGGTTGATACAGTTTTTAATACATTAATTGCCTTATAATACATGTATTACTTATACTCGTATAGTATGTTTATATAAAGTACTTATTTATTATTGGAAGAATTGTTTATAAAATCCGTATGAATCAATGAGTAAAACATCGATAAAAATTAGTTATTTAGAACCGATATTACAAAAAAAATTTATTGTAATCTTTTTTCTGAAAAAAAACGAAGCGTTTTTTTTTAAGAAAATGACTAAATACAGCATTTTGGAAAACCATTTAAAAAAGTTGTTTCTATTGCAATTTTTGCACAATTTTAGCAGCCTATGGTAGAGTTCGCGGCTACGGACGTTTTAGGACACGATAAAAGGGAAGCTAGGAAGCCCTGGATAACGGACGAAATCTTAAACTTAATGCAAAAGAGACGAGGCTACAAAAACAGACGAGACGAAGAAGGACTGAAAACGTATAAGGCAATAAAGTGGGAAATCATTAGAAAATGTAGAAAAGCGAAAGAACAATGGATAGAGGAGAAATGCAAAGAAGTAGAAGATAAGTTGCAAGTAGGTAAGACCGATGAGGCTTACAAAATAATTAAGAGGAACTTCAGGGATGTAGGAACAATAAGTAGAAATGTTAGGAGTCAATCGGGGGACATACTGATAGGAAGAGAGGAGAAAGCGGATAGATGGAAGCAGTACTTAGGAAATTTATACGAGGGTCAGGAATTAGGAGAGATATTAGAGGAAGAATCTAGCATCGATAGGGAAGATGTAGGAAAACCTATATTGAGAGAGGAATTTGAAATAGCACTAAGGGGGCTAAAGAATAATAGAGCGCCGGGTTTAGATAAAATACAGGCGGAAATTTTGAAATATGCGGGACAGAAAGTAGTAAATAGGATGTTTGAACTGGTAAAATACATATACGAAACGGGCGAGATGCCGGAGGATTATAAGAGGAACATTATCGTTACTATACCGAAAAAGAGAGGAGCCGACAAATGCGAGAACTTTAGAACGATTAGCCTAACTTCCCATGCGTCAAAAATCTTAACTAGAATAGTGCAGAAGAGGATGGAAAATAGAGCGGAGGAAATACTAGGAGAAGACCAATTCGGGTTTAGGCGAAATAGGGGAACTCGCGAAGCTATTCTGGCGCTAAGAGTAATGTTAGAGAAAACAATAGAAAAAGGAAAGAACGCTTATATAGGATTTGTAGATTTAGAAAAAGCTTTTGATAACGTAAGATGGGAAAAAAAATGTTCGAGATACTAAAGAGCGCGGGAATGAAGTATAGAGATAGGAGAGTAGTACACAATCTATACATAGAGCAAACTGCTATTATAGAAGTAGAAGGGGAAGAAAGGGAAATAGGTATTAGGAAAGGAGTAAGACAAGGATGTACGCTATCACCACTAATTTTTAATCTGTACATCGAAGAGGCGATTAATGTGGTAAAAGATAGAGTAGATTTCGGGATTAAAGTACAGGGACAGAAACTAAAAATGCTGAGATTCGCGGATGATATAGCAGTATTAGCATCTAGTAAGGAGGAACTAGAATCAGCATTGAACGAAATGGAGGCAGTGTTGACAGAGGAATACGGAATGAGGGTGAATAAAAACAAAACTAAAGTGTTAGTGTGCAGAGGGCGCGAGAGCAGAGCAAAAACGAAAGTACAAATTAATAATGAAAGATTGGAGGAAGTTAAAGACTTCACTTATTTAGGAAGTAAAATAAATTGGGATGGAAGAAGCGATAAAGACATAAAACAAAGAATAGCGCAGGGTCGAGTAGCTTTTAACAAAAAGAAAGCACTTTTATGCTCGGGGGTAATAAACTTAGAAACAAGGAAGAGATTTTTTGAAAACATATGTATGGAGCACGGCACTTTACGGCTGCGAAACCTGGACGGTAGGGGAAGCAAGTAGGAAGAAATTAGAAGCTTTTGAGATGTGGTGTTACCGAAGAATGATGAAAATACCATGGACTGATAGGGTTAGAAACGAAGAAGTATTGGAGAAAGCCGGCGAGAAAAGGAGTATGTGGAAATACTTAAAGAAGAGAAGAGATAGAATGGTAGGCCACTTGCTGAGACATGGGGGAATAGTCCGCGATATTTTGGAGGCAGAAATAGGAGTGAAGAAAGGCAGAGGTAGGCCTAGATTAGACTACTGCTCGCAAATAGTAAGGGATGTAGGTTGTAGCACAATTAGCGAAATGCGTAGGTTAGCACAAGATAGGAGAAGCTGGAGGTTAGCGTCCAACCAGTCTTAGGACTGATGACCTAATGATGATGATGGTAGAGTTAAGTTTTTTTATATTTCTAGCAAAAACATGTTTCTTTCAAATGGTAAATTTCAGAAAGTCCTAACTGCTATCTATTTATTTATTACTAATAAATTACTCATTGGCCAGCCTAGATATACTAAATATATCTAGATCTATTTATCCAAGTGCGTTTTTATAAAAGCAAAATTTATTAAAATAGCATTTTCGAAGACCATTCAGCACCCTATCTTTTAAATAAGAAATAGATCTGAAAAATTAGAAACACTTATTAATGCTATAATTAGGCCATAATTTATAATAAATACTAAGGATCATTATACAAATACAAAAAAGTTTTAAATAACGCAAAACAAGTTTCAAACAACCCTAAACAACGATCCTTCCACTAATGTATTTAATCATATTTTGCTAAAATTGGGATGTTATATTTGCCCAACAGTCCCTTATAGTATATTTTAAATGATGAATGTTAGTAAATAACCTATGTTTATATATAAATTTTTATTGAAGATACAGACATAACGAATAGTTTAAATGCGTTAAATCTGGCGATATGACTCGCCAACAATCTTCTCAACGTATATATAATGTCTTCAAGTCCTATAATTTTGCATATGAATATTTGATTAATCCACTACTTCACTTGAATTTGAACCGTTTGATGTATTACTCGATTAACCTCATATTTTTCAAAATGTCATTAATCTCATTGTTGAAAAAATGAAGGGCACATTTGAGATGTAAAGTATTTCTCTAAGGAAATATTATGGTCTCATTTGTTTAGGGAACATATTATCTCACCAATGATTTGGTCATCAAAGTGACACTACAGCATACATTCGCCTTAAACGAATATTATTGGCGACATTCGAATTTAAACTGGGGATTATCTTGATACTACCATCTACAATTTTGTGAATTTACTGTGGTGTTTGAAGTAAAGGTTGCTCTATCCATCTATAATTTTATGTGGAAACTGAATATCTTTTTATTTATTTTTTTTATACCAGAAGCAAAACATAATGACGCACATCATAATGATGTTTTTCTAAAGTCTTCTATTAATAAATTGCGGTTTATAAACCCTACTTTTTTTGAGGATTTTCCTTCTTGTAACTTGTTGTTTTATCAATAGTAGTAATTCTGTGTTCAATAACATTTAAAATAAACAGTTTTAAAACCTTAAAACAGACTTTTCCGCACGTAGAACATCTCTATTTCGAACTTCAGTGGCCGAGAAAAATAAAACCCACACATAAGTGCAGAATATGTGTCTTATGCGACAGTTTTACTTTTTTCATTGGCGACTGCTGCAGTGCCATATACGTTGCAATACGTTTGTGATCGAATGAAATTATTTCTTTTTTAATTCATTCGTATATGATACAAGCCGAATACATGTTCTTTTCTTTCAATGCAAAATCAGCAACGCGTTAAATGTTTATGTTTAAATTCTCAGAAGGAACATAAACATTTACATCGTGCTCTCTCATGACCCATGGACAGGGTGGGGTGTGTCCTATCCACCTCAAAATCAATAGATGTCGTTTGGTAGACATCCCTGATCAGAATCAGTCGAAACCCGATCGATCCAACATAATTTAATTGAGTGATGGTGCCAACAAAAACAATTTCTCAAATAGTCCATCATTGTGCTTTTTCACGACCCATGAACATGGTAAAATGTCTTCTATCCACCTCAACATTAATAAGTATCATTTGGGAGCCGTGTCCGATCAGAATCAGTCAAAACTCGATCGATCCGACACGATTTAGTTGAGTTATCGTGTTAACAGAAACATTTCTCAAATAGTTCACCATCGTGCTTGCTCATGACCCATGAACATGTTGCGGTGTGTACTATCCACCTCAAAATCAATAATTGTCATGTGGGAGACGTTCCCGGTCAGAATCAGTCAAAACCCGATCGATCCGACACGATTTCGTTGAGTTATCGTGCTAACAAAAGCAATTCTCAAATAGTCCACCATCGTGCTATTTCATTACCCATTGACAGGGTGGGGTGTGTCCTGTCCACCTCAAAGTCAATAAGTGAAATCTGGAAGACGTCCCCCGATTAGAATCAGTCAAAACCCGATCGATTCGACACGATTTAATTGAGTTATTGTGCTAACAAGAATAAATGCCGACGACATCGACAACGACTCATACATAGACAAACCATTTTTTTTGTTCTTATGCCGAAAGATAAACGAGAACAAAATTTTTGTTTCCAGTTTTCTTTACACGATTATATTACTTTTCCGCTAGTATAGTTGAGTGCGGAAATGTAAATAAAAATAAGTTGGGTTTCTTTATCGTAACTTACTAGGATTGTGCGGTTTTTTAAATACATTTTTAATATAACCACTGTGCTTAATTTTTTTTATTATTCTCAGACAATATTAAGTTTCCAGTATTCCGTATATTGAAAATGTTAGCTAGGTGCCGATACGGTATTTTGTTCATACATTAAAATAATTTCTTTTATTTAATAACTTTTTCCTGAAGGGATAATAGAGCGTAGAAGTACAATTATTTTTTTAATGTCACTCCAATGTCAAGTACAACCTAAAATTCTTATATAGTGCAGACTTTAAATGGTATAAGTGGTGACACTGTATGTATATGTAGTGTTTCCATTTATCGTCTACTAACAATCACAAAGTAGTTTAATGTTATTCGACTTTCCATTGTTTGTTCTTCTTTATGATGAAATAATATTTCTTCAGCAAGTCGAAAAGTAATTTGGGAATTTATTTCTTTCATTAGTTATTAAAATTGAGCCGCTATAAATTGTGTCATAATTTTTCGTGAAGCCTCGTTGTCACAAGTGTCTACAAAGAGCTAAATAGTACATTACTTGTTATCTCATATATAAAATTTATTATTTTATTTCAGGTTTCATGACAAATTTTGACCTATACCAATATTTAATGAGTTATACCATTAATTGTCAAATTATGTAAATAAATTTCTCAGCATCGTTACTTATTGCCGTTCTCGTAATAATTTATCTCCAAATGTCTCAGAATAAATTTATACACGTATGCTAATATATAACAAAAATTAAATGCAGTAAATCTCGCAACGACTTTATTTTCCTTGAATTTATAATAAACATTTATAATGAGGATAACTCTACTGAAGAGAAATGAAGTTTATTATACAACATTCATATTAGTAATCTAGTAATAGTTTAATACATTTTTCTATATCTATTGAAAATTTCGTAAATATTAGTCAAATATATTTTTAAAAGTTCACATAATTTTTCAAGTAATTTCATACCTGACTACGTTTTTAAATCACAACTCCTGTCTTAGAACAACTAATTAATCAACTAAATAATATCCTAATAGTTTTATTAATTTTGCTATTATACACAAACTATTATATAATGTTGAAAATTACTTACTTCATACTGTTTCAAAGCCTTTTCCCTAATTTGGCATTTTTATAACCCCTTATTAAACCAAACCGGATATGTTGATATTTTTATAATTTTTGAGATATGTATTTCATCAAAATATAATTTAATTCTCTATTTTAAGCCGAATAAAAAATTGTTAAATCTGAAATTATTGATAGTCTTGTAACTGTTATTAATTTCTCTAAATTATTTAAAATATTAAATGGTAATATGTAGAGGTCCTTGGTAGTATAAATTTTATTGAACTGAAATGCTAATAGATTTTCATTAGTAGAGACAAATGAATAATTTTATTTTTACTATTTCCATAATGGACCATTTTAATAAGCGACGCTACTTTAAATATATGAGGTTTGCTGGGTGGTACATTAGTTTAACAAATGTTTTATCATTAAACATTAGTTAGAAACAAATGTTTTATACCATCAATATAATCTCAACTGTTCTTCGTATAATTTATTAACTGATTTAATAAACCATATCCATATCAATTCGTATAAATAACCCATAAAGAAGATACTTAGATAATATGAACGACGAGGCATTTACTTCAGTTATGAAGATATATATGGATAACAGTTAAAAAATTACGGTTAAACGACATCAAGAGTACTGTTATGGGAAAAAGGAACATTATATTATCTGTTTTTTGCACAGTGAAGAAATTAACAAGAATTTAGCCTGAGGACACTATCATCAATCCCAAGTGAAGACAGAAAGCAAAGTGCATTTCTTCGTCAACACCCAAAAAGGATTCGTATAATTTTCTCCAGAAAAGGGATGCTGACTTTTCATTTTGGGATACGAGAAGGATTATTTGAAGGATTACATTCTTAATGGGGTTAAATGCGGTTATTATTACTAGTGTTATATACTCAGAACTTCTAGAGACATATATCAAGCCAGCAGTCAGGTGTATAATACGGGATTTATAGCGAGGAACATTTTGACAGCAGAAAAACACGTGTCTACATTTACTGCTGCCAGCCATGTAACTGAAGTGAAGTTTGGTGCCAACGTTTCGTCATTTATTTTGAGTAACTTTTTCAGAGTATTTCTCTAAATAATTATTAGGCCGACGTTCGACCTACGTGGAGACCAAGAAAAATTAATGAAGGATATAATTTTTTATTATACTATTTATTACGTATACGTTATCTATTATCTCTATTTAATAAACGGCTGTTTTCGTGTGCGTGTCACGAAATTTTTAGGTCGATGTACGAAATGCTTTTCGTTCGAATTTCGGAATTTTGACAAAATCAATATAGTAAGTCGACCATTGCGAACAACGTGGTAACTTTTTTTTGATCCGAAACCTCTAGAGGCATGCTCCGGAGGTGTCTTCGATATGAACGAGGGGGCGGCGCAATATTATTGCGATTTGCTTATTCGTATTTGTTCTGTAAAGTTGTATAGTTCTGTAAATAAAATATCCTTACATATATCGAAAATTTTCAGTAAGTGAGAATGATATCACTTGGATGTACATAATGTGCATTTCATTAGATAATCATTTACAAAAAAGAAAAACAAGCTTTGGGCAAAATATACTTGTATACATATAATTATTTAAGAATATTTGTAATAGTATGTACCTATTACAAAGTATTTTATAGATAAGTTATTTAAATTTATCTTCCTAGGAGCATCTTATCTCCGGATAATTACGTAGGTTGATATATAATTGTATATTAATTCTTCTTTTATAACCAATTTGTATTAATTGTATTAAGCATTGAACAAGATGATGATTGTTGCTGAGATAAGGTTCATCGTCACAGAGAATAACCAGAACTGGTACAATGAACAATTCAGTTAATTGCTATGGTACCTTTGAATAATTCTCTGGCTTCTTGTTGCTAAAATAACTAACGATAAGGGTACTATAGACGAGTATGATTGGCTTTAGGAGTTATGTGTCGTCTTGATAATCATTTTGAGTATTACGATTGAAATTGTTTGTCTATTTTGTCTAACATACTTGATGGCGACAAGTTCATACATATTCTGTTCTTTCTCATTTACATATTCTATTCTGTTTTAAGCTCTCACATATTCGATTTTTATTGGAATTGTTCATTACTGATTTCTTACGTCCCTTTTCAAATACTTAAAATAGGTCTTAGGTATCTTGGATGGGAACGTCCTTTGTCGATATTTTTTTTCATATTCTATATCTATATCAACAATACTCCTCACACATTAATTCATGAATATGTATTCACTCAATCTTAATAAGATTTCTAAGTTTAATGCATCCTTTAGGAAAAAAAGGTTGGCATATTAGACCATAGTCATTAGAAAGCGGGAATTCGGAATCCAAAATATTAAACATAATTTATATTAGTACTGCATTTCAGAACATATAAATTAATATAGCTATATTTACTTCAGAAAGTGTAAACTGCTATTCAGAAAAGCTATTTTTAATCGCTCTGTTATTATGATTACGAAAAGAATTGCAAAAAAGCATTATATACACTGATATAAATTGTTCTCTTCACAAGAACTGACTTATTTATCAATTGTTAATTTTAATTTGACATGGGTTTTGCCGAAACAGCAATATTATATCTAAGTCAAGCTCGAAATCAAAAACAAAGTTATTTATCTGGACTCATAGATTTCAACTGTTGAGCAGAAATCAGATACCACAAGTTCTTAATTTTAACTGAATTGCCTGAGAAAAAATGGATAAATGTTATTTTTAAAGTAAAATGCTTGTTTACATTTTATTGATTTAGATCAACATTCCAAAATGAAACGTTATGAAAATAAGGTATAAAGCCCAGTGTTCTCACAAACAAAAATATATAAAACATACATAGTCTCGCATATCACTCCATACTCGCTGTAAGTTCGTAATGAATATGTATATTCATTCAATATACTGTGTATTACTGTAGTATATTCAATGTAAGATTACATGAATGGATAAAACAAATTATAACTATCTTATCGTTGAAAAATAGGCGACTCTGAATTGGACTCTATAAATACATACCTCTAAATGGCAAGAGTTTCCAATGTAATTCTGGCTGAGGTAATTCCTTATTAGATTAGATATTAGGTTCATTATCAGCAAAAATAACTCTCTACAGTAAACAGACGATGTGATGTGCATATATTTTCGGCAAGACTGTAACCGCCGAACCAAATTATTTTCAAAATTCATTTAATACTATATTTGTTATATAAAATCATACCCTGTTGTTCATCCAGACTTAGGATAATATCATTCTGTATAAAGTTATAATTTAGGTCATTTATATATAGGATATTAAGTTGAAGAAAGAGTATATCTAAAATGATTATATTATCATGCAATTGAATCCTTTCGTGCCTTATCACAAATTATATTTTAATATTCATCACGTTCATTAGAGTTGCAAAACTTCAGAGAGAAAAATACTTCTTGGAATTGTTCTGCCACCTCAGCGATAGTAAGGTTTTAAGTAGAGAAGTCTACAGAGAAACGCTAATAATCGTCAATTATGTACTGAGTAAACATCGAATAATTAGTCAGTAATAATTACTTAATAACAGGTTACTCAGTTCTCTCAGTTTCGAAGTGAAAGTCATAAAGCGAAATAAAATAATTTTTAAAACGTTTAATAAACAAAAAGTGATACAAAATATTTATGTGTCAATAAATGTAAACAGTATCAAAAATGATAATATACTTTGCTATGTAATAATTATTAATGACCTAAGCATATAAGCTATAGTTTTTAAGATTAAAATTTTCGAATTCTGAATTATAATTGGCGGATTTTGAAATAAAATTTACCAACTCAAATTAAAAATTATGCTTTCTGAATTATGCCTTATAGGCAGTATTTGTTATTGCATTTGAAGATTTCAAAAATGAAATAAGCTAACTTAATATATTATAGTGTGTCTCACTTGTTATTGTAACAGTGTAACGATTCTTTTGCTATATATCTGATTTATAGAAGACTATCTAAATAATTAGAGTCCACCAAGCATTTAAAACCACAGAATTACATTACGTGTTTAAATGCAAGGCTGTCTACGATTCTAAATAATATGAAACATATCAAGAAACATAATAGCCGTATTTTAATAACAAATGTTTATTAACAAAACTTGTTTGAAATCACTCAAAAACCTTTGTTTGAAGTTTAGTTCAATTCTAACAAGATGCGATTTTGTTGAATAATTTTAGCCACAAATTTCGCTTTTGAATGAACGTGCTCTGACTCTGACTGCTAAAATACTATTTCGTGTCAGATTAGTTTTCATATAAGTCTGTTGGCATTCTGTCTGATTATTTTGTGTTCTAGCATATTTGATTTCCTTAATTCTAATTTTTAAAATAGCACTCAAAATATTCGAAATTGGTTTGTTAGAAATCCTTAGTAAACTGAATTTTCAATCGAAATTGAAAACTTGCCCTTATTTCATACAACCATATGATATTTCAACTGAATGGAGTTCCAATGGGTAATGCAACGTTGGTATAGAATTGGCTAAACGACAACTTTCCTAGGAGGTGGATATAAGAAATAGCCCTTTTATTAATTGGCCTTAGAGGTCACCAGGTAGAGGACCTCATCGCCCTTGGAGATTTTCTTCAAATCAACAAAATGCGGCCACAAGATATATTAGAAATGATAGATTTAATAGGAAAATTATTTGGATTGCGCCGAAATTACACCTGTGAAGCTTTCGAAAAATTATGAACAACAACAAAAAGCGAATTGAGACATGCGTTAGGGCTGATGGAGATTTGATAGAACATAATATTTATATTTTGTGAGGTATATTTATAATTAGTGTGTATAAACTGCGTTTCAAAACATTACATTTAGAAATAAAGTTGAGTAAATAGTATACTGGACAGTCCTTAAACCTTTCATGCCAGGAGTCCCCCTTTCGCAGGGGGGGGGGAGGGTAATGGGTTCCATTCTGAACTGTGCGGCTACAAGAATTGGTTGTTTTTTTACATGACTACTTCATTATCTGTTCGCATCCGAATTGATATGAATGTTTCTAGGTATAGCAAAATCTTCCGAGGATACATTATTCGATAATTAGCTCACAGAAGGAACTTAAATTCTCTTGATTAATCTATGGTAGGTCTCCTGCATCTAGGAGCTATCTAGGTTGCTAATTCGAAGTAATCTGGGCGTCTGGGTGTTCGATTTCCACATTAGTCAGTTGGGTGTGTCTAGGTGAATGTCGGGGATTAAGTGGGAGACCTCGCCCTCTTAAAACTTAAATATTGGATTAGTGATTGATATCGAACAAGTTTTATTATTAATATTTTTTTTTGATTGAAGAATGCCTGTGATTTTTTTATATTATTTTATTTTCATACAATTTAGCATAGCGAAGGTGGCCTTACACTTAAGGAAAGTGTTTTTATGGTCACCATAAACTTTGGTGACTTCTATTTTCTAAGACCAGTTTAATTTAAATCGACTATAAAATAAAAGAATGATTCCGTTGTTACACTTTTACGTGAGGCAGCCTGAAGACAGAAATACACTAGACATCTTTTGCATTACAACTGAAAAGCGTACCGTTATTGAATCACACAATAAACTTGTTTACGTAAGTTTGGCCAACTCTAATATTTTCCTCGTCGATGATATGGCAGAAGTTCCTTTTCAAAAAAGTCTATTAAAAGTATCAATACCTGCTTCTTAACATACGACTCAATTATTTTTTTATGTTGCTATTCTGAATATGACAAAAATACAAATATATCTCCTAATCTCCCTCACTATATATAAACATTTCAAGCCATTTAATAATTAGATCCTAAGCAGCATACGACAGTGTTTAAACACAATGTTTAAACATAAATTTTACCGTTCAATTTTAACACACAAGTTTCATAATCGATGTACTTTCTTGCGTTGATGAGTTTAGTTTTTTTCATAATACCACATGACTACATTCATAATATGTATAATAATGCATGATCATCGTGTAGTAACACTTTCGTTTTCCTTGTGGTATTGTATAAGCAAATAAGCCTATAATTATTAATGATGCATCAAAACGTGATTTATTATACGATTTTTTTAGTACTTCGTCAGAATATAACACCAAAATTTTCCAATCACTTAGTTTAACGCTAAAGTGCTATGTAGAAAAAATACAATATTTTATTGTACAAGGTATATGCTGGAATATTTAAAATATCTTTTAAAAAATATATATGTGTAAAGTTCGCATTTTCTATCAAAATAGTAACTAAAAAGCTCTACTAAAGTGATTTACATGAACACTGAAAGATAACATGGTCCTGGGCGTGCCTTATATCACTCGTTTTTTCATCATTGGGAGATGATTAAAACTGTTTTCCCTTCTAAATAGACAAATAAGAACAGTAATATTAAATAATCCTAGTTAACTGCTGCTTACTGCGGAAATATATCAGAAGAAATTATTATATTTATATAAAATATAAATCAGCCAAGCAGTTGCTCCATCGCTGACACCCAGGTCACACTCGGGACCTTGCCTTTGATCTCTATTGAGGGAAGGGGCGAGGGAAATCTGAGTAAACCGGGGGACGAAAGTGGGGTAAGTGCTAAAAAACGAATGAGCGGAAGCCAGCGAAGGAAGCTGGCTAAAGCTAGACGTGAGGGAGCAACTCCTAGGAGTGTTGGCGACCTCAATGATGATGATGTCCCTAGCCCGTCTAAAATGGGATCAAAAATGGAACCATCAATCCATGAAAGAATCTTGGAGGATAAGGAGGTCGAAAGCGAGCCTGTACCGTGGACGCCTCCATCCTCCCAGACAAGCAGTTGCTCCACCGCCGATACCCAGGCCACTCTCGGGACCTTCACCTTGATCTCTATTGAGGAAGAGGGCGAGGGGAATCTGAGCAAACCAGGGGACGAAAGTGGTGCAAGTGCTAAGAAAAGAATGATTTAAATTATTCAGATTAACTTGCATCGAAGCAAAGATGCCTCTTCTATTCTGCAGAAGAGTTTTGCTAAGATGCACACAGGGACAGCACTCATCCAAGAACCTTGGGTGGTGCAGGGATTTATAAAGGGACTGGGAAATTTTCTCTGTTACAGGAGTAGTAGTACCAACAGGCCCAGAGCCGGCATCGTAGTGAAGAACATTAGCGCCACACCCCTGTGGAAATGGTCCACAGGGGACCTAATGGCGGTAACTACGATGCTTGAAAATGTAGGTAAGGTGATTATAGCGTCAGCCTATCTACTATATGACAACAGGGACAATCCGACACCAGAGGTGAAGGAACTTGTGGACTTCTGTCAAAAATCCGACCTGCCTTTGCTGATGGGATGTGATGCGAACACACACCATATGGTCTGGGGTAGCACGAACACCAATAGCAGAGGTATGGAGCTCATGGAATATCTGGTAAGTACAGAGCTAGATATTTTAAATGTGGGAAACACATCCACTTTTCATAACGCTATAAAGGAGGAGGTAATTGATATTACCTTGTGTTCCAGACACCTGGCGGGATACGTGCGGAACTGGAGAGTCTCGGATGAACCCACACTCTCGGATCACTCTGCCATTAAGTTTGATTTGGGAGTGGGGGAGCATGAGGAGACGAAATGGGTCCGCAACTCCAGATTCACAAACTGGGAACAGTTTAAATCGGATCTTCTAGTAACAGTTCGGGGGATCCCCTCCAGAATTAGTGAGAGGGAAGTTCTGGAGGCGGCAGCCTCCCGACTGAGTAGAGGACTGATAGAAGCCTATGAAGGGAACTGTACACCTAAACGAGCTAGGCCGAAAGGCTAGGTAAGATGGTGGAACAATAAGCTGGAAAACCTTAGATGTAAGGTAAGGAACCTTCTCAAGGGAGCCAGAAAACGTAACAGCCGTACAACCTGGGAGGACTATAGGACTGCCAGGGATCAGTATAGGGCTGAGGTTAGGGAAGCCCAAAGAAGTAGTTGAGTTTATTTCTGTAATGAGATAAATAAGGGAGCTGAGGCAGCACGGCTGAACAAGCCCGTAGCCCGGAAGCGATACTGGGACCACTCAAGCTCCCTAATGGTAAATTCTCGGAATCGGATGAGGAAACCTTAGACCATCTCATCAAAGCACATTTTCCGGGCTTTTATAGACTGGAGAGGGGAGACATTTCCGACCTGCTAGTAGGGGCACATAGGACCTGGGCGGTAAACCGAGAGGGGGACGACAGGGAACTTGTGAAGGAGATAGTCTCACCGGCTAAGATGAGGTGGGCCTTGAGGTCCTTTGATCCATATAAATCGCCAGGACCGGACGGAATTTATCCGATACTTCTGCAGGAAGCAGAAGAGATAATCCTTGGTCCACTCATAAGGATCACCAGGGCCAGCTTGGCACTGAAGATGGTCCCGAAAGTGTGGCTAGGCACAAGGGTTGTTTTTATACCTAAACCAAGCAAAGTCGGATACACGTCCCCTAAGGACTTTCGGCCGATTAGCCTTACTTCATTTTTACTAAAGACGGCGGAACGATTAGTTGACAGGTACCTTCGGGATACTGTCCTAATAGAGAGGCCGCTTCAAGGGAGCCAGCATGCTTATCAAGCTGGTAAATCAACAGAAACAGCTCTGGATAAGGTTGTGTCATCGATACGGTCACAACACGGTGAGCTGCTTGAAAGGTTAAAGAACTACCAAGTAATTGGCTATGCCGATGACTTAGTAATAATAACGAAGGGCCCTTTCCTGGAGCCGATTCTCGATATAATGTAGGGAGCTTTAAATAAGGTTGGGAATTGGTGCAGGGAGAGGGGACTCTCGGTCAATCCTTCTAAAACTGAGGTCATGGTGTTCACCAAGAAATATAAGTGGAACAAAACATGTCCGCTGAAACTTGGTGGCCAAGAACTAAGCTATAATAGCTAAGTGAAATACTTAGGAGTAATCCTGGACGGTAAACTGTCATGGGGAAAACATCTAAGTCACATATGTTCCAAGATCACAGCAACACTTTGGCAACTGAGAAGAGCCATTGGTAGTAGCTGGGGCTTGAAACCGGAAACCATGAAATGGATGTATGAGGCAATTCTCAAACCCAGACTGACGTATGCAGCACTGGTCTGGTGGGAGAGAGCCTGTTTAAAGTGGGAAGCCAACCAACTTAACAAGTTAAGAGGATTGATTCTTAGAAGTATAACCGGAGCCCCAAGATCAACACCGATCGAGGCGATGGGGATACTGACGGGGATATTGCCTCTTGATGTCATCCTGAAGGCGGAAGCCGCAAAGGTAATGCACACGGTGGGAAACATGAATAGGAAGGTAATGGACCTGAATAGACTCTCAAGAGAGCTAGCTGAGGAGGGACTCCTATGGATGCCCTCTGACAGTATGGGTATCTACTTCCTGTTTGACAAGAAATATAAGATCACCCTCACCAGTAAGACCGACTGGATGGAGGGTCGAGCTTAATTGCCGCTCAATGGAGACATCTGGTACACGGATGGAGCCAAGAGTGGGAACAGAGCGGGTGCGGGGGTGTATAGGCGACGCGACGGGATAGGTAAAACCTTCCCCTTGGGCAAATACACTACCGCACTCCAGGCCGAGCTAGTTGGAATTACATACGGTGTTCTGGGGGCGGACCAAAATCGGACCCAGGAGAAGGTATGTATCTGCTCGGATAGCAGGGCGGCGTTGGCAGCCCTGAATTCAGCAACGACAAAGTCGAAGCTGGTCTATAATTGCTATGAAGCATTGAACCACTTGGCAGGGAAGGGACCGGTGGAACTCTTATGGATACCTGGGCATAATAACATTAAGGGAAATCTAATTGCAGATGACCTTGCCAGACTAGGGACCAGGGAAAACCTCTATGGACCAGAACCTGCAGTGAGAATAAGTCGGAATCTGATCAGAGACCGCATCAATGGCTGGGCAAGAGACCAGCACAATAAAAGATGGAGAGGAGTAACGGTTGTCGAATAACCAAACTCTTAGTAGGCCAGGCCACCATAGTAGTCTGAATGCATATAAGCACAAGCTGAGGCTGATTGACAGCCCGGCCTGCAGATACTGTAATGAAGACGAGGAAACCTCGATTCATCTTCTTTACACCTGCCCCGCACTGGAGGAGAAGAGGTATCTTATATTAGGGACCCCTGTTATCCTAGAGGAGGCGAGGCTTAAGGCGGGGGACGTGCCTAAATTGCTCCTTTTAGGGGATAGCATTTTTGGATAATGACCCGGATAAGAGGGGATCGCCAAGGGACTACCCATGCGATCAGTGGCTGATGAGGCCTAAACCTATATAATATAATAATAATAATAATTATATTTATATATTTTTCATTATTTAATAGATCGTATCATTAAAATATATGTATGTATGAAGGTGACTTATCTTTTAACTCTATAGTGCACAAGATAATAATGTATTACAGCTTTAGATGAACCATAAATGACAATTGAAGAATGCAGTTAGTCAACTGACCAGAGAACATAAACGAATTGAGATGAACATCGCGATAATGTAAATAGTAACATTTTGTTAAGTTTCAATTCTCTCAGATCAATCACTATGAACAGTCCACAATATTGCTGCAAGTGACTATAAACAGCCGTTTCTAACATGAACATTCGGCAATCATTATTAGTAAGTGTGTTTATTTATTTTACGAGATACTTTTTATCTACAATGTTACTGAATAATTCTCTACACATTTTCGATATAACTATAGTTGGAACGTTGCTCTGTTATTTAGAGTTTAGTACCCAAAATATTTTCGGAGGTTGTTTTAATTCGATCATTGAAGATCATTTTTTTGATTCTCTTCACATTTCCGATATAATTTCCTTTGGTAGACTGTCCACTATCCTGACTTGAGTATCTGAGTACTTTTGAAGATTATTCTGATTATATGTGGGAAGACATTTTTCTGATTCTCTATACATTTTAGATATAACTACGGTTGGAAGACTGTTTCTTTATTTATGATCTGTGTCTAAATACTTCTTGAGGTTGTTGGACTTTGTCTATTATTCTGAGTTGAGTATAAATACTTCGGTAAAAACTCGATTGAACTTTGTTCCTATATGTATATGTATGTTTATTTCATCGCTATTTGCCAAACAAAAAATCTCAAAACATACCGTACATAACAGACTTTGTTATAACTATTGTTGGTAGACTGTTCTCTTATTTAGGGTTCAATATATTGTTCGAATTGGGTTTGAAGTTTGTTTTGATGTTTGTTTTCCTTGCGAAATTTTAGAATCAGCTTTTTTATTTCAGCAGTGACTATTATACATGCTATGGCTACTGTTGCATAGAAAAACAGAGAGAGAGATTGTTACACAGTGAAAATACATCACGACTTGACATCACATAAGATAACCTATTGCTTTATAGAACAATTAATCATTCAACAGGATGTACATTAATTTCGGCAACAATTTTAGTTGTACATTGAAGGACTGCTTATGTCTGTAAAGGTTTTCAGAGATCTTAAGATTTAGAAATTGAATAAAGATATCACTGCTTTCCTTTTTTGATTTTGGGAAATCATATATATCGTTGGTTCTTCAAAAAATGAATGCTCCAATGAAATCGATATATTAACTATGGCTCATGAGTTACCATTTATAAAAAACAAATATATTTTGTATATTTATCGCCTTCAATTTAATTTTTATTTTTCATAGTATAATACTTCAAATAAATTATGTACTTATATAATTATAATACCATTAAAACTGAATGAAATATTTATAGTAAATATAACATGGTTATCTAAAATCTGTTTCAAATACAAATATTTGCATATTCAAGGTGAAGTTCAAATGTGGACGTTAATTAATTTATACTAGTTTTTATATCCTAATTGGACAGTTCAGTTATGTAACATTAAAGTTGTTATAAAAGTTTCTGTTACAGTTACATAGCTTCTACTTTCTTTTAAAACTATGTTCAGAATTTCTTGTTAATATTAATTAGTTTGGTTATTTGTCGTGTTGATTTTAAAATGCTCTTGACGTAATACTTTCACGAAATAGTACCAAATAATTTAAATTATGCCAACTACTTCCTTGTCAAAAAACTATTCAGAAATAACTAAATTGGTTGTGGAATTGTGATGTGAGTTAGTAATACATTAGTCTATATTCATCGGTTGGTTACCGAAGAATAAAAATCAGATCAATAGCTTGACGTTGAATGAAATATAATGAGCTTAACACATATGCTGAGAATTTAATTTAAAAAATTTATTTTCTAAAACAAGCGCATTCATTAGTTTGATTGTTTTGTTGTAGATCTATGACATATAAATATTTTGTGAAATACTTATAAAAACGTATCTAAATTCAAAATACCTGAAACGAAAATTTCATACTTTGGTAATTGGTAGTTAGTATAGTTTATATCGGAGTATCTTAAAACAAATTAAAAATCATTATTATATATTATTGTACAGTCAGAAATATCCTGCAGTATTTAATACCTGTGTATAACGGAAGGATATTCAGTATATATGATAACAGTATATATTTTTATTTAACATAAAAATAAAGTTTCAATTAAAATTACAATATTTTTAGGTTTCAGTTTATTCATTATGGACTGGACTGGAACCTTAGATGCAATAACCAAAACAGGAGACCAGTTTTTCACGAACTCCGAAACACTTTACTTGATTTCAGGAAATAATTAAAGCGTGTATGATAATGATAAAAATAATAATAGTTTTAATCATTTCCTGATGATGTCCACTGCGCTTGCGAAACGTCCCTCGAAAACATAATATTTAGGCCCTCGTGGAAAACTGGTCTCCGGTTTTAAATCTTGATTATTTAAATACTATTATGTAGTCATTTAAAAAAGTTAATATTTTATGTTGGTTAATATAAGTGTTTGTAATTAGAATAATATATAAATGCGATATGCTAACCAAAATGTAAAGTATCTGAATAATTCAAAGCCTGACCCATATAAATTGTCTCCTCAATGAGGTTAAAGATACTATCTGAATTTGTTTAACTACGCAAGGGCTAAAAACCCTAGAGAAGGAGATACAGACTATACATGGAAATATTATTCTAAACAGAATACATCACTTATAATTTGATACTATTAATGCAGATTTATATGTAGGGTTAGTAATAACTGGCGCATGACTACTGTATTTCTCAAAATATGACTTAGAAAATAAATTTTATAACATAAGTCTTGGGGTTTTAAGACAGATACTTCATAAAATATTATTAGAATATGGAGGTTCTTTTTCAATAAGTGTCACATAATAATTTAACATTTTTTAAAATGTTTTTTATATTGACATTTTCAAATGATTTGATTTTTAAATAATTTTTCGGTCAAGTAAATACATTATTTTCGAATCTTAAACTTTTAAAATATTATGGAGCTCCTTCGAGCAGTGTAGATTGAACGTTTCAACTTTGTTAGTGTTAGTCTAGTTGATATTTTTAAAACAGTACAAGGCATTGATAACAACAAACAGATACCTAATAAGATTAGGTGACAACTAATCAGATTAGGTGTGTAAAATGTGTGTAAATGTTATCTTGAAATTAAAATAGTTTTTTCCTGAAATTCACTCTATTCTATTTACAAAGACTAATGTATTAATCAAATAAATTATTTCGCGTTATTCGTCTAGTGTTTCGATGATTACTTTTCCTTACCTTTCCTTACCCTATCAGAAGAAATTCTTGTAGGATTATTTTAGGATGATAAGACGAAAATTCTTATGTAATATAACCAATCATGAAGGAAAGTGTATAGAGATGAAATAAAATATATATTTGTATATGTTTTCATTAATATTCACTTACTTATTCCAGTCTCTTTCCAGCAAGGCTGACAATCTGTGGGAAAATCTATCCTGAAAACCATGCTTTCACTATTTCTTTGTGTCTTCTGTCAGAAAAATATGCGTTTATTTCACCATATTTTTACTATTTAAACAGAATCTATTCAGCATTCTGGAACACCAGAATATATTCTCCACTAAATGTTGCACCATTGTTTTTGCGGCAAGGATTAAAATTAATTGAATATTCTTCTATTTGTGGGTTACTGTCTCATTGTAAGTTAACTTTTTACACATTTTTCACTTGGACAATTTTTGTTTAAGGCGTGATTATTTTAAGAACTTTCAAGTTTTTGTGTGCAATTCCCAAAGGGGTAGTTCCTTTCTTCTAGCTTCCATAGGCTTTCGCAGTTCTTTGTAGTTTGCAGGATTGTCCTAGCTTAAAGTTATTATGAACAATGGATATATCATATGCATGGCTAGTTTACATAAATATTCTCTTTTTTAATAGGTAACTGATAATTCTTTCCTGAAAATTAATTACTGTATGACTGATGTACTGTTTTGTATGACTATACAGGTTGTAAAAGGTATAACTGCCATAATTTTAACAGTTGATAGCTTGGACGTAAACAAACAAAAATGTATTACAAAGACATACACAGATACATTATACAATATACAGGTAGTATACATAGAAAAGGTTAAAAATAAAAGAGAAAATGCCAAAATATACAAATTGTCATAAGTTCATTATTTATTTCCTAATATGGAAGATTATTTCGACTAGTAAACTTATAATTAGATGATGTTTAAAATACTGCCGAAATACAAACTTTGTTGGACGTCGCCTACTTTTCTTCACGTACGGACCATTACTGAAAGCAATGCCAATGACATAAAAGCGCAAAATTAATCATTGTAAAAAATACAGTATTAAAATAACTTAATAAAAAATATTTACACATATTTCAAAATTTGCTTAGAAGAATGTTTTTATGGAATTGTTTAATTTTGTTTAATACAATATATGTTTATATTAATACACATTGTCCACGTTAAAGGTGTACACGTAGTATTAAACTTTCCTCGTTTTGATGCATGTAGGATACCCTGCATGAGTACTTATTTATAATATCAAAAATTATTATATGTTTAGAACAGTTCAGTTAATTAATACGCTAGTTTTTCTGCTTAGTAACTAACTAAGCTATGATAACAATATCGTATTCACCACTCACTCTGTTGAAAATAATACTGTTGTCCAACCTAAGATTAATTAATTTGATGGCTGCTATAAGAATATAGCTGTCCGAGAAAAATGCTATTATATAATACATAATTGTTTTCAGTTTGCTCAGTAACATAATGAACATACATTAATTATAATACTACTTAATTTTTTTATGAAAAATGATGTTTTTTAAGAGAAACTATAATTATAGAAAAACGTAAACAAAATTTATAAATTGAAGAATACATGAACATAAATAGGACAATCTCGGTTTAAAATAATAAAGATAATAAATCATAGAGCACTATTACAGTTCTAAGAAATATTAAGTTTAATATGATTACTAAGTTTATTTCAATTTATATATTCACACCAAGTGATCTATTGAATCGCACAATGCTGTCAAAATTAATTGTGGCTTGAGTTTGAATTGTATCTCCAGGATTGTCTTTTATAATCTATTTTCAAGCAATAATGTATGCCATCAAATTTAATAATACTAGTATCTTTACAGTAAACTTACTCTTGATGAATGGCGTGACTGGGGCGGGGGGATATAACAGGGGAATTACAATTTTGTATTTTAATGACAAATTTCAGTAAAATATATATTTTTAACTTAAACGAAATTTAGTGACCTGGTCATTATAATGAAATATTGGAACTCTGTATCACCTGTTTTCATTAAAGTCCAATTTGAAAGAGGTAAGAATAAAGAGACGTGCCTGAACCCCATTATCAAATATTCACTCATGTAGGGTTAGTAATAACTAGCACATGACTCCTTTATTTCTCAAAATATGACTTAAAATAAATCTTAGAGTTTTAAGGCAGACACTTCATAAAGTATTATTAGGATATGGAGGTTCTTTTTGGATAAGGATGACATAATAATTTAATATTTTTTAAAATGTTTTCTATATTGACATTTCCAAATGATTTGATTTGAAATAATTTTTCGGCATCGTCAAGTAAATACACTATTTTCGAATTCTAAACTTTTAAAATATTATGGAGTCCCTTCGAGTAGAATATATTGAATGTTTCAACTTTGTTAGTGTTAGTTTGTTCGATATTTTTAAAATAGTACAAGGCATTGATAACCACAAACAGATACCTAATAAGGTTAGGTGACTACTAATCAAATTAGGTGTGTTATCATAGTAAATGTTTTCTTGAAATTAAAAGTAGTTTTCTTCTGAAATTGATACTACTTTATTTACAAAGACTAATGTATTAATCAAATAAATTCTTTGGTGTTATTCGTCTAGTGATTCGATGATTACTCTACCCTATCAGAAGAAATTCTTATAGGATTATTATGGGATGATAAGCGAAAAATAATTCTTATGTAATATAATCAATTATGGAGGAAAGTGCATAGAGATAAAACAAAATATATATTTGTATATATTTTAATTAATATTCACTTACTTATTACAGTGTCTTTCCAGCAAGGTTGACCATCTGTGGGATAATATATCCTGAAAATCATGCCTTCACATTTTTTTTGAGTTTTCTGTCAGAAAATATGCATTTATTTCACCAACATTTTTACTGTTTAAACAGAATCTATTCAGCATTCTGGAAAACCATAGTGTATTTTCCACTAAATATTGCGCCATTGTTTTTGCGGCGATGATTTAAATTAATTGATTTTTATTTTGAAGTTAATTTTTTTCACACATTTTTACACACCATTAATTGTTATAATATGTTATTTATTAATAATGCAAATAATTCAAATGAGATTATTATTCTTATATTATATTTTAAATATTAATAATATCTGGCTTATTACCCAAGTTCAACTGTGTCAGTCTTATATTTGCTTACATTGTGTTATAGTTTTCATTATAAACTCATAGACATAACACAATATTAGTTATTATATTGTCAAAATTCTATTTTTTAGTACCATTAACAACATTGAAGGTAGGAAAATACAGATCAGTTTCTTTAATTGCTTGGAGAAAAAACATTTGTAGTTTATATAGTCAATTGCTTGATACTTAGTTAATCACTTGCCCTGCAAAGAGTTTACAGTCCCAGTATAAACGATATTTTTTTGAAAATCACCTACTTTGAATAACTTGGTCCTTGTTTTTTCTTAATGACAAATCCTTGAAAAGGAGCGACATTTTTTATATTCCTCTAGATGGTGATTATAATGGAATATACGATTTTCTAATACTGCGATGAACAATAACTACAGTCCATTACAATATTAGGAGAAATTTACAGTTGAGTCGTCTTTTAACTGCATGAATTATACAGAATGATACATAATACATTACACCTAACGACGATAGGATTCTGCAGCTTATCAGAATTCACTTTTTAGAATACCGTATTGTGTTTCCTTAAATATAAATTGATACTCACAGTGAAAGTAACAACGATAAAACCATTAATTTTAATACTATGAAGAAAACAAATGAAATCAAATTTCAAGAAAGATCTCTCTGGATTAAACTATTCAACGATGTAGTCAATATAATAAATCATATGTAGAAACGTAACTGGAGAAAAGAGGAGTAGTAATTAAAAAATATTGAAATGAAACTAATGAAACCATTAATGCACTATAGATCATAACACTGGGGACAGTCAATTTGATTTGAACAGCCAGAAATTTAAGAGTCAGTTTTCAGTATATTACTGCCTCTGATGCTTGAAAATGGTATTACTCTTCTTGATTAGCTGTAGTTTCTGAAATAAACTTACATGGTAAATATTAATGTCTATTAAGAAAAACAAAATAAAATAAACATTTTTTTGTACAAGAAATAAGAAAATAATTGATACAGAAAATATTAAAAATTATAAAAACATTTTTGTATGATTTTCTTTTATACTATTTAGTACAGTAATCCAATAGCATCATGAGACGATCCCACCTTCCTTGATACTTTTCTTCAGTTATTCGAATATCCTGATGAAACCGTTCACCTTTTCGTCACTATAATGTCCTAAGTTAGAAGAGAATTTGTCTAAGTGACTATGCAAAAGAATGTAATTTAATGCTCATATTGGCTCTCAATTTTTCAAAACATTTTAGCATCTTATGTACTAGTCCTTGGTAGTTATTTACTTATGATGGCCCAAAATTTTTTTAATTAAAGATACATACATAAGCCATGCATCAGATTCTACGATGGTCATATCTGTTAAAATTTGAATCTTTTACCAATTTTTGAAACTGCTTGGCAAATGTAGTTAAAGCAATCACCTGACTTATCCAATACTTCCACAAACTGTTTCAATAAATCCCAGTTTGATAGCAAGAGGTGGCAGTTTTATTTCTTTCCTCCTTATTAATCTTGAATGTTGGCTTTTCCAACGATCATAGTATCTCTCAAAGGCCAAATAGCTTGCTGCCAGTGATTTTCTTTTGCACAGCTATCCCATAAACAGAGGTGACAAGGATATTTGGTATATCCACTTTGCTGTTCAAGAAGTAGGGTTATTATTTTTAAATGGACACAAAAAAACTACTGACACTGAGAATAATCAATTTCATGAGTCTACGTTATATTAATAAACGTAGTCAATTTAGCTAAAATGAAAATGTAAAGTAAAATTACGGTCCTTAAGTACTTAGAAACCGATTTTAAATTTATTGAAACACAATTCTGTTTGTTATCTAATGTAATTGTTCAATAATAGTATCTCAATGATGATAAATAACCAGCTCCTTAGATAATACGTATTGCACCAATATTGCACTTAGTAGTTTTAATTTTTAACAACAAAAATATCATAAATGTGTGTTTAGCACCAGTGAGTCTAAAAAAATTAACACGTATGTATGTTTGTATGTAAGAAGCTTTCGATGATATAAAGCTTGAATCAGATACTACTGAATTAGTAGACAAATTTAAATACGAAAATACTGTAGTCCACTCAAAGAACTACAGGGTAAATTGAGTGTGCATATTCAAAAAGAGCGAAAATCAAACAGAAGAGAGGATTAATTAAACTTAGCAGTAGTCAGTACTTATAATATAAAATTTAGTATGCTTTGGTATATGATTTACTTCACAGTATTATACATACACTACAGTGTATTTATTTTAAAGTATAACATACTTTTAATTATTTTGAATCATATACATATTAATTATTATTTTTGATTTGTGCAAGTAAAATACTCACTTTCTTATAAATATTTTAAGTTCTACTGAATACTGTTATATTGTCACTAGTTGCTGCTTTAAGTTGTGCGATTATGTACCATCTATTACACTTCATTGACATAATTAATTAAAACAAAATTTGCACACTCTAGAGAGAGCCAATAACTCTACAGGGAGAATTCACATCTTTGAGATAGATAATAATACATTACTATTTATTGCAAAGATAGTTAAACACCCATGAACAAGAACTAAACGGCCGAATTATATTATCTCTTAATGTATCTACTATCTGAGTTATTTTTGAATGGTGTATGTATTTTTTTTATGAAAATATGTTGTATAGTTTTTTAAATATTCAATGATAATGTAAAAAATGTAAAATGTAATGTAATAATGTAAGAAAATCATTGTCAGTGTAACGATAATTTATTTCTCTAAAACTAACTAATCAGATGTATTTATTAAAGTTTAACGAGTTATATTACGATGAATTTTTTGAAAAGGAAGTAACTTGTATTTTAGTTATAAAACATATTGTAAAGTGAGCATACTATTTCAAAATAATGTTTTATAACTATTAATAATAAAATTCAATTATTTTCACGGTATATGCATAACAAATAGCGATGTAGTTGAGTAATCTAAAGTTTTATTTAAAAATGAAAGAAATATCTCCTAAAATATATTGATAAACAAGGATAAATTCAGTACTCTGCAAGGATATACCAGACGTTGGTCGGAGGGTCAGACATACAATGAGTTAACGTACGTTAAATTCGGAAATTATCGAAAATTTTGTTTGTGAGGCTATCTATATAGGAGTTGACATAGAAAATTTATATAAATCTTTGCTAATGTCTTTTTTATACTCGAAAAGTGTTCTGTAAATAGAAATTGAAGATAATTCTTCTTAAGACCCCTTGTAGAAATTGATCTAGTTAAATATTCTTTCGGTTAGGTTTTGGTTTCGCTCTTGATACAGTTTCATATGTTCGTTGTTTGACGATGACTCTTTGTATTATTCTGGCACTAAACCCAAGACACGCTAAATTTTTAACTCTTGATCTAATTTTTATTTGCATGTTCTTTGCTAAATGTTTAGTATTTATATTTTCCAGTCCATTTATTTGTTCTTGTTTGAAGTAACTTTTTGCGCGTGGATATTTTTTATTATCCACTCAAAAGTTGTATATTATTGTAAAGTGATATTGTGTATAATACCTACTACATTTTGTGGATATTGAAGATTGTTTCTTTAGTTATACTTTTTACACTAATTTTAATCCTTATTGTTCTTTTCGGGTTACCACAAAAAAGTCGCCTATTTACAAAATAGGGAAACCACATAGTTATAAAAATATAGAGCCCACTTATTTTGTGAAGATAATAAACAAAATATGATAAAATGAATGTGCCAACAAGCCAATAGCAGTCGCAATGATAAAGTTCTACTCACACAAAATATTCCTTTCAGCAAAAAAATAACAAGTACAAATAAACTCACAATGGTAAGGCATCTACTTAATATGAGTATAAAATATCGATCATTTCGTATCGACAAATAGCCTGTTGATTAACCCACAAAATAGCTCGCTCTCTTTTTATTAATATTAACTTACTATATTTTAGGTAAAAAATTATCCTACATTGTTTTTTTATGAAAATAGTTGTCCTTATCGTATTTTTTTCGCGGCTAGAAAGTACAAATATATTTCTATTTATGTCCCCAGTTTCAATTATATTTATAATTCTGGGTGTTATTTATCATTACATATTACAGTATCTGTAGCTTGTCACAAGAAACACATATGTTGAGATATAATAATGCAAAATTCAACAAGATTAATAAAACATTTTCCTGCGTTGTTATTCCTGCAGGTACTTAATATTTGTTCAAGTTGTAACTTCCATTCTTTTCTCAATTTCTCGTTGCTTAATTTTCTTGTAATCTGCATTTAAAATAAACGCAGATGCTTTGTCAATGCTTATAAAACCTATAGTAGTTGGGGATAAAATACAAACATCATGTCTTATCAAATAATCAGCGATTCTCATTTATTGCTCTTGGGATACTGGGATGAAGATATGAGAAAATTAGATAATACAGTATAATTTACAAAAGATAGTCAAAAGTTTGTTTAGTTCAGTTATTTTACTCAATTACTACTGATGGGAATGTGGAAGTCGAAAGCGAAAAATGTTGAATATAAAATCAGTACACAACGGAAATGAGTAAAACAACTACTAAGTTTTATACCACTACATTTTCACAGAAACGTGACTGCAGCTTCGACAATTTTTATGTCATTTTCAAGCGATGATTCAACTAAGATTCAACTAACAAAGAAGATTCATCGTTTGAAAATGACATAAAATTTGTCGAAACTGCAGTCATGTTTTTGTGAAAATATAGTGGTATAAAACTTAGTAGTTGTTTTACTCATTTCCGTTGTGAATTATGAACTACCACAGAGTAACGACGTCCTCGATTAATTTCATAAAATCAGTAAATTAAGCAATTTGTATAACATCATTTTCAAATATTATAATTACTACAGAGAAATTAAAGGAGTAGTAGAAAAGAGATACAATCTGTGAGAATATGATATTTAAACATTTAAAATCAATTACATGGTCAAAATATTTATTAAGGGTAATACTTTACTGCTTTGTTGTTTTATGGATTTGAATGTATTGGGTGTATCAAACAATTTTATCTAGAGATTGAAGCTTAATTATACATTAATATTATTAAAATGACATTGGTATTATGAGTTGCCAATACATGATTTACATTCACTTAAAGATGAAACGAAACGTCAGTTAATGGTAATAAAATTAAGAAACTGGCATCCTTGAATAATATAACACATCACTAATATAAAAAACCGTTAATGAGATTTGCTAAATTTTTGTTATACATGAAAATGTCAGTCACATATGGATAGTATAATATATGGGATGAATACTTAAATGTTAAACGATTTTTTCTATTAACTTATTAGTCGCCTATTACTATTGCATAAGCGACATTACTGCTTTTGTTGCTTTCACAACGTTATTGCTGGATTATAAAATGTGGTAAACTCAAATCAAAATTACACACACCCATTTTACTGCCTCTTTGTTTTGTATAATTTTAATTAGCATCATGCTGACTTTGAATAACCGTAGATATTTTAATTAAGTATTGTGCATGTCCTCATATTTCAATGATGAGAGAAGATGAATAATATATATAATATACAGAACATCACATTGAATAATAATAACCGATTCCTTCCTTTTCATTATTGTAAGATGTACAATGCTGCGAAAAAATATCAACCTTAATTTGAACTACATCTTACTCTTGATGTAGTCTAATTAAGGGAACTCAAAACTCACAACAATTTTGAAGTGAATACTTCTTTGGCGGCGTTCTTATATTTGACGAGAATGGAGAGTGAATTGGAAAAATTGTAACGTTTCGAGATTTCGTTACACGAGAGATAAAAAAGATATATCGTAGAGAGAAGGAGAAAGAGGGCTATACATTTGCTATACCTAAAACACAGGTTTCATTACAAGACAGAGTACACAGATATATAACATAGAGAGATAGAGAAAGAGAGCTATACATCATATATATCACTTTAGACTATCCGCGTCTCCCTTTTGTGCGGTCCTTCGTCTTTAACGCCCACTCATACGCTAAGTTCAAGGTATAAGTTGCTTGAAGGGGGAATAGTTTAGGAAGCATCGTACGAGCAATAGAGAGAGCCACGTATTCATTGAATACTAGGCAACAGAAGAAAATATAGTATGACGCGCATGCGCGCGAGTACGTATAACTCTGACGCCTCACGGGAGTGGAGCAAGAGAGAGCGATATAAACTCAGTACGAAGCGATAGAATAGGATAGATAGATTGTCGCGCATGCGCACGTTATAGATGTACGCGTCCAGACGCTATATATTAACAGCTGAAGCAGCACGCGTATGTACCGAATATTTATCATTGTGTTTTGTAATTATTTACGTTATTTACATCTGTGTTCTGCGATTATTTGATAATATCCTTGAACCGTTTAGCTTGTTAAAATCTAGAAGATATAATATATTTCATTCACCGCTCCCTACTGGTTTACAGCCACACAGGTGCAAATGCACTTGGAAGAGGCGAAGACAAAATTTCTTTGATTCTCGGGGGAGATTTCAATGTAAATTTCGGATCCAATGATTCTTTGACGTCAATTAACTTTCTTCGAGAAACATTTGGTCTGCTTATAAATAACAATCCCAAAGAATCAACAAAAAAATCCGGAATAACAATAGATGCAATTTTTACACGTTATCTAGAGAATATCGAATCACGAACATATATTTCATATTTTAGTTATTACAAACCAATCATATCAGTATTACCAGTTGAACCACCAGCCGATGACAGTGTAGATAATGAATAAACCGAATATTTTTACACAAATTTTATATTGTTATATTTCTTTTGAAATTATCCCTCTCACTTTCTCTCCCTCTCTCTCTTTCATTCTCTCACTCTTAATCTCTCTCATTCTCTATTCTAAAGAAGTTTTCACTTCTATCACGTGTACTGTGCTGCACATGATTTTTTTTATGGATATATTGGAGCAGTATATTACGTAAAGTCACTGTTTTATACTACGTAAGTTTTTAGGATCTCATGAAGGTATTGGTGAATAACAGAGATTTATGAAAAAACGAATCTATACAGGTTTTGATAAGTAGTCGCATTCATCCTGCCATTTATAAATGCCAGTTGACTTTCAATACCCTTTTTGAAAGCCGCGCATAGTATAAGAGAGCCAACTGTTTGCGCTCTTCTTGACATAATTTTTCGCTCAATTTCGTAAATTATGCCAATAATTTTTCAGTTTAAAGGTTACATAGCCAAAAAAATTTTAATTTTGAATATACTCCTCTGCAAATTTTAACCTGGCCTCTATATAATGCTGCTTAAGTGCAGGTTTTTTAAAATATTTTTCGTAATCAAAATGTCCTGACTTCGTCGCCCATTTTCTTATGAGCCTGGGATCACACTCTCAATTAAAACGACGAATAGCCCGAGAAGATGAGGCTCCTATAGTTGATAATTCCCTCAGAATAGAACGCTTTGTCGTCGGTGAAAATTTAGACGGCCGCCCCAACCACTTTGTTTTACCATAATTTTCAACTCCAAGGTTAAAATATTTTCTTACAACACTTTGTGAACAACTAATAATTTAGGCGATCGCTGTGTTTTCCCACAACTTCGTAAATCGATTATTTATTGTTTTTCTAAATCATTCAATTCTTTACAACGCGACATAATAATAAAAAAATTAAACAAACATTCGAAGACACTACTGCATTAAAACTCATTTGCAAATAACTCTCTCAAATCGTTACTCAAAATTTGTATCGGTGTACATTCTTGCACACTGTTTCAATCTAACTGAGTATATACTTATTCACACATACGCGGCAGGACTTTTTGCTAAATGAGCAGTCGCAACCCGTAAGCACGTTATAGTTCGAGAATAATAGCGCTATTTATCTATTAGTAGCCTGTTCTATTAGACAATATATATTAAGGAATCTTTCTTGGAGGAGGTATAATAAATGTCACTAAATATATGTTTGAGTCTACACTCTTTCACGGCACTGTATCTGCTACAGAATGAAATAAAGTAACGAATTTTAAATAATAATGATCTTATTCAGATGTTATAAAATGTCATAGAAAACCAAATGGCCCTCTATTTCTTTCGATTTTATGTTGATAAAAAACTTAAACTGCTTAAATACAGTTTTACATTTACGCTGGTGGTTATCTATTTGAGCCAAACTTCTATTTAACTTCTATTTATGTAATATATTTAACGATGAACGTTTGAATCCTATGAGACTATTTCTAACTATTATTTTATAGTTATCTTCAACAATATAGCTCTTTTATTTAATATCTCATAAATTTATATCGTTGAATTTACTACTAGTCTCATGATTCAAGGGTCCATTATAATATGAATATGTGGAAATTTTGCGAATCCAGTATTCCATATTTCTATTATCTTATATACTTCCAAACAAATGCTACTCAAATGTTAAAAGGTACGAATATAATTTTAACATATCTGTGACCAACAATCCTTGGGAAATTTATTAATTATTTACTACTCCTTGAATAATAGGGGGCTGTAGCTGAATTACTTCTTAAAGAACACTATTACAGAATGGCACAACTTATATCTCTTAATTTTTTCAATCGTTATTTTTGAATAGCTAATGCGAAAGGTGACCTGCATTCTCAGTGTTTTTCTTCTTTAATGTTCAATGTTCGCTCTCTCGAAAAAAAAAAAAAAATTCAAACTCTGAAATATCTATAGTATAATTCAGAAAGATTTTGCATTTTAATGATGTCTTCATAGTCTTTAGTCAATGAATTACAAAAAATAACGCACGAATTTCCTGATTTTGTTTATTTCATTTTCAAAAAGGATACCAATTAGTAAATAAATTGTTGTATCACATTATCTATGAAAATACATTGAAAAATTCCTGGAAAATATTCCTTTCAATTTATAATGTAAATTATTTTTATTAGCATGAAGGATATGCATGAGTCTATAGTTGAGATTTTCTCGGAAACTACTGAAATAATGGCATACCTTTGTTAAGTATATAATAGTGTCCAGATTTATATAAAAGTAATAAAAAGAGTGGCTCTAATTTGGAGTTCTATGGGATAAGCTTCCTTGACTTACTAATTTAGGGTTACTTGGCGAATTACGTTTACTTAATTACCTTCCAATCCATAAAACTTATACCAGAACATATTCAAGGTTATAACACTTAACGTTAGAATATATAGACATATTTTTATGGTATCAATGTACATCAATTTGTTCAACTTCAAACTACAATTTGATATTGAAACAATATATGTTTGGGAAATAGATTTAGTTAACTCATGTGGAAGGGTTAATGGAAAGGATGTACGTTTCCTTGAAATTTCCCATTCATCTCACTTTTCTTTATAATAATTAAAAATATTTTTCTTTCTGTTATAACATTTTACTACCTACATTCAAGCTAAAGTATAAATATTTAAATAAAACGTGATGCACATCTTATAATACGTTTTATTGTCTAATGAATAGGTGCAGTTCTCTTCGTTTACATATCATTAGTGACAAAAGAATGCATAAATAGTAGATGTATAAAAAATCTATGATAATAAATATGTCTATTTGGCTATATTTAAATATTATAAAATGAAGATGATTTCCTCAAATTAAAAAAGACTTCCCTTACAAAAATATAATTGGGGTTAATTTTCACATGATCTACCTCTATATGTTTATTCATATAGTGTTATAAAAATGTTTATTGTTATACTTTTGATAAACTACTACTATTCACAACAATTTTACACATAAAATCTTTTATGTTCCAATTAAAACAAGTTAGCAGTTAAAAGAGAATCTAGTATTGACAAGAAACATTATTTTAACGAATTAATTATCGCTGATTGTTGCCCATTACGTTAACAACAAAGTTTATTTGTCTTCTTCTGTATATTCAATAAAAACGCATGAGTTTTCAAAATACCCGTCCATTTATTTTGAGTGGAAGTAATTCGAAAATTGTTTAAAAGTATCTAAATATCCTATTGAAGAGATTCCCTCATAATGTTTTGTTAAATAAAGTTAAAAGAAAGCTTAATGGATATCGTTGTTCTAATAATATGTGAACACAATATTCTTCTATTTGCGAATGCTTAAAGCGAAATTGACCCATCAATTCTGCATCGCCTAGTATAAACATTTACCCCAGCCAGGTATTGTCATCTGGTTTTCAAGCTGTCGTATTTTTATTGTAGAAAAACGTGATCATAAAAATGTTTTTACTTTAAAAATTGTAAATATTTGCTAAATTATTTACGTCAAAAGTGTAGATGTAGGTGTTATTGTAGATAGATAACTTTTAAATATCATTTAAATTATCATACACGAACTATATACTGAAATAGTATGTGATTAGAAAATAGTATAACTTTTTGTTAAATCAAAAAATTATAGTCTTTCTTATTATTTCAATATATGTTCATTAATGTCCTTTTATAATCTTTATATATTTAAATACAAAAAAATCTCATAGAAAATAAATTTACATTATACAAAAATAATACGTAATTGATATGTAAGTGTTCAGAATTTCTAAATTATTATCATCTCATTTAGCAATAATAAGTTTTCTTAGGTTAAAATAGCTTCAATACCAAAATTTACTGAAAATAGTAAACTTATCGACTCAAAATTGAGATAATTCCTTACATTTGAATATAAAAAATGTTATAAAACATCGCAGATGATATTTTTTCTATTAGTAATTGTTCAAAAAAATGTAATACGACAGTGTTTTATAGTATATATAAATGAGTCTCGCAATTATCATGCAACTTACTACTAACATAAAGATTTAAATACTCGCACAGAACACAAACCTAAAAATAATCAAAAATATCTCATGCCCGATCGTGAAATATGATGCTATTTCAAATTTAATTTTCCATCTTATGCAATTTATGTTAGATGATGGTTGATAGATGGTCCCTAAAGAGGGATAGAATTAATATAATTCGTTTAATTACTTAATAATGTTTATTATTTTCGGGTTTTTTAATTTATGGGCTGGTGAGACAGTTTAATATTTTTTCGTAGATTATCAAAAATATTGCTTTGAAAATTTGTGTCTATCACTGTCATTCAAGAGATATGAGTTTAGAGGCTTTAAATTTGTTTGCAACTGTTTGGAGTTTAAACTTTTTAAATTTGTTTGGAACTGTTTGGCGTTTGAATTTTTTACATTTATTTGGAACCATTTGAATGCCATATTTTATTTACCACTGAAATCGACGAAGCAAAGAGCTTTGTTGAGAAGATCTGTATAATATATAGGTATATTTTTTGGTAAGATTATGTTATCACATATTTTGTATAAGAACAATAATAATTTTTGCAATATCAAATCGTCATTAATTTGTTCTACTTAGCATTACTTACTTAAACAGTACCGAAAAATTATTCCTTGCGTTATTTTTACCAGAAGTTAGGAAATTACTTACTTGGGTAAGTAATTTGTAGTAAGAAAGAGTTTTAGCTGATATTCACTTATTAGTGGATAAAACGCATAACCTTATGACTTAGTATGGTCACTACCTACCTACGATCCATTCTAGCTGCTTGATAGATCATAGAGCAATTGTGAATTCTGCCGAGTTATACACTAACCTTCCAGTTTTAACAAGATGCGACAAAATCACGTAACTTGCTGTCTGTTTGATTTCAAAACAGGTTCTACTGTATAACAGCACTTCCAGTATAAGCAATTTTTTCTATCGTTAATGCAAATATATTTGTTTGTAAACAAACATATGGATTAGTTGTGATTATTAAAGCCATGTATAGTGAACACCAAGCCATTTTCCAATATTACGTACTGATACTGATACAAAAATATTGAATTCTAGCAATGAACAAAATGCTTTTTTTGCTGTGGTAATAATGCAGATTACTTGGAGTCTATAGTAGATATTTGTTGGAGTTAATGATTTTTACTTACGGTTAATAGAAATTTGTCCAGTGTATACATTCCTTTTTTTAGTATACAAGCATTAGAAAGCAAGCTTTTGTTGAGATATTTAATAGAAGAAGACTAGACCACTGCAGTGCAATTTTATATCTCTGAAAAGATGGCTGTAATTAAAAATTTACAAATATACGTTATTGAATACAGTAACATGATAAAGAAACATGGTACCTGGTAAAAAGAAACGTAATCTGTAATTTTTAAATTAATTCTTGTAAACTGTTTCATATTAATAAAAGTTATTAAAGTTTGAGTTGTTAATAACCAAATTGTTTAATATAACTGTATTGACTAGCGATTGAAATATTAAATGCAAAATTTGATCATTTAGAAATATGAATGTAATGAATGTACCATATATAAAATATACCTATAATGTACATGCATGCAAAATGTATATGTACGTTACAATTAAAATTCGATAGTTACTACTTCCATTTAAAATAGAAATGCATGAAAAAGTCATTTATCTGCAGATGTTCTCAGCATTAAATATGCGTAGCTGTGCGAATCACCTTACAAGTCAATTTATTTAACAATTAACTAATTAACTGTTCAATAAAATCAATAATGATACTAGTCTACAATGTACAAAACTTTCGAAACCAACTTTTGTTTTTCAACACATAAACTGTCTTGATGGCACTACAATTGTTTTATAGTGAAATTTAAAAATATGTGGCCTGAACAATAAATTAAGTAGTATTTTTGTATTCGTGTGAAAATCTATTAAGATAATGACTTCTCATCTCACAGAGAGAATTTCTAACAATATTAACGATTATAATAATTATTATATCTAGCGATAGATCAAAGTACGTCTTACTACCATGTGAACCAGCCAAAGAAGAAACTTTCGGTCAACCACATAATTATTTTTTACTTTTATCGTGTGTCGCATATTGAAGTAAATATAAAATCTTCACAATGTAATATTAAGAGAATTTTTATTATTCTTTTGGAAAGTTAATTAAACTTGTTTAGTGTAATGCCGTCGCCAATTTTAGAGAAAAATGTCATGATGCAACCGCATTTTAGGCAAGGCCGAATGACTTTTATGTAACAAAATGTATTCCAGGCATTTTAATTTGATCTGAGATAAGTTAAACTTGTACTGAAAGTTTATTATGAACTTCGAAAGAAAGTGAATTTAATTTAGAATTAAATAATAACTCGTTGAAATATTTTTCATGTCGAAAGTTATTACTTATTAATCGACTAAACTTGACTTGACCGGTCTTCATGAACATCTGGGTTATATTTATACTTGTTTTTATTTATTAACTAACATTGAAATTACAGTCTGAACAGAAATTTATGATTATGCAATGTTATTATTTATTAAAGTTATTTCCTTATGATTACAAATCCTTTTATAATTAAGTACCTTGCAGCAAAAATGGTTTTGTTGTTTTAAATATTTTCTTAAATTTTCTATATTTTTTAATAATTATAAAAATAATCTTTTTTAAACTATGAGCTCTCCGAGGAAGCAAATTGCTTTTTCTGTATCTAAAACTTGTTTTATACAATCTCATATATGTAGTTCTTGCTGAAAAATTTAAAACTATTAAAACTGTGAAATAAATGACATATTTTTAACATACAGATGCTTAAGGTGTGACAAAAATATTTTTAGACACTGCCTTTAGCAGCGCACTAAAGTACGATTTTTCGCACCAGCGTGTAAAAAATCATCAGTGCATAAAATTGACTATATTACGTACAGTTAAAAAGAGTTAATACTTCAGTACTTTATACATACTAACAGAAATATCACATATAACTCAATTAAAGAATATATAAATACCGCATAGATAGAAATTTTAAACCTTGGAAATCATTGAACACAAATCTGAATTATGTCAATTAATTACAATTTGTATATTATGAAATATGTATTTATTTCTATAGTGTGCAAGAGATGTCATTGCAAAGTAGACCGTAAAGCATCTCAATTTACTTCTGAGCTTGAAAACAATTTTTGAGGAGGAGCCTTAAATAGAGGTTAAATTTTTTTGAATTGCCTTCCATTTGATTCATTTCCTTCAATTTGATTGAAATTTTTTGGCAATAACCATTTTATTCAGAATGGAAAATGTAATATATCCCTCGACAATTTGCGTATTAAATATTTTTATTGTTCACCCCTGTGGGATTTCAGAGGTTATATCCCTACCTTCATAGATCAATAAAGTTGTCATAGTCCGTAACCCCGGACGTGATCCGAGCTCGGGGCCGCGGGGAAACCCGGGGTCGAGTTCCAGGAACTCACAACGCAAGACGTGAATACGGGTTTAGGCGAACTCAGAGCAATCCGAGCCACGGGTGGGAGAGGCCACCTACCCGCTTAAAACCGGAATCCGGACCTGTACTTCAACAACCTCTGCGTGGTACAGCAGGGGTATGTCGTGGGGTTAAAAGGACCGGGGGGCTTACCTTAATTGACTGAGCTGCGAGGAGAAAACCTCTATAACAAACCGACAGCGAAGTCGCTAAAACCTGTGGGGCACCTGGCGCACCCTACAGTATATATACAGTATATATAGCCTTACCCTCAGGATGGGCGTGTCCTGGGGGTGGACCCTGGCTTCCTCCCATATTCGTGGAATTTGATATGGATATTAATGAAACTAAAAATGTAAATAAGGAAACCGGACTGGATGTAAATGTAGACGAAACTGGCTAGGGAAAAGGAAAGGATGTAGGATTGATGACAACGTGTTTGATGGTACCAAGGGCCTGATAAGTTGGAGGGATTGATGCAGGCAGCCAGAAACTTAAAGAACATGTGTATGGAACTGAGGAGAAAGAGGTTGGTCATCCCTCCGCGCAAGAAGGTCGATATGAGAATCCTCAGGAAGGTGGCGGAGTATAATCATGATATATCCTCAAGGAGAGGATAGGAATAAAGGGACGCAGGTGCGTGAGGAAATGCAGGAGATAGTTATGAATGGGGATTAGTGGACCCAAGTGATGGGAAGGAGAAGGAAAGTGAGAGAAGGAATGGATGTGGAGGAGATGCTGAGGAGGACCAAAATAGGAGGAAGTAAGCCCGCGGCGGTGGTCATTAAGGATGAAGGGGAAGTCACGTTCGCAGAAGTTCTCGCGAAGGTGAGAGGGACAGTGGATCCCAAGGTTGCTGGGGTGGAAATAACCAACATGAGGAAAACCAGGGCGGGAGAACTTCTCCTGGAGGTGAAAGGTGAGGCGCAAAAGACTGAGATTTTGTAGGCTGAAATTTCAATGAAGGTGGAAGGGATGGTGGTTAAGGTATTGAAAAATGCAGACAGGTTGATGATCAAAGATATTGATGTGGTGGCGACAAAAGAGGAAGTTTAGGCGGCTTTGGAGGCGGAAGTTGAAGGGCAGACGTTTGAGGTGGCATCGTTGGTGAGCGACCCCGGGGAAAGAAAAAACTGCCAACATTGAGATTGATAGGGTGGGGGCGAAAAGGCTTTTGGAGCGTGGAAGGATGATGATAGGATGGGGGAGGTGTAGGGTGAGACCGAAGCCTCAGATGCTGAGATGTTCCAGGTGCTGGAGCCTGGACCACGCCCGATCAAGTTGTAGGGGGCCTGATCGAAGTAGACTTTGTCTACGGTGCGGGAGGGAGGGGCACAGGGCCGGAGAGTGCCGTAATCCGGAATCATGTCCAGTACGTAATCAGGACGGGCACAGGGTGGACACTAATAAATCCCTGCGTTCAATGCTGGGAGGGATAATAGGGGGAAGGGGGTAGAACCACGGACACTTTCACGGTCCTTCAAATAAATTTGAATAGGTGCTGGGAAACCATGTGGGCGACGGCGAAGGAGGAGGGGGTGGACATAGTCATCGCCAGCGAGACCAACATGGCGATGATCCGCGGAAAGGGATGGGCGGTATGTCACAGGGTGGACGCGGCGATCAGAACCGTGGTGAGGTGTGCGATGCTCAGTTCTGGGAGGGGCCCAGGATATGTTTGGGGTAAAGTAGGGGCTACCAACATCTGTAGCTGCTACTTATGGTCATTAGCTCCCCTAATGACCATATTGATGAACTTCGGATCTCGCTGGACAGTCTACAGGAGCTGATCTCCCGTATAGGGGGTGAATTCATTATCGCGGGGGATTTTAACGCCAGGGCCCCTGAGTGGGGATCTTGAACGGGTGAATAGGAGAGGTGAGATGGTGCTGGACTGGGCAGCCAGAATGAACTTGGTAGTGGTGAATGATGGAGGGACGCCAACTTCTGTGAGGGGAATAGCCATGTCCACACCTGATGTCACGTTTGCCTCGGAGGGGGTTGCGGGGAAGATTAGAGGCTGGAGGGTATCACCCAAAGAGAGTTTGAACGATCCGCGACTGCATCGCCGCGCAGGTCGAGATGGGGGTGGTATCAGATCCGGTTACCCTGGAGAGGGCTGTAGCCTGGGCATGCTATTCTTCTATGAGGAGGAGGGGGAGGGGACTACGGCCGGCCTCTATCTACTGGTGGACGGAGGAGATCGCAGCGCAAAGGCCCCATTGGGCTAGGAGGAGGTATACCAAAATGAATAGACGGAGAGAAGGTGGGGCGCAGGCAGAAGAGGTGAGGCCGCTCTCAGAGGAACAGTACAGACGGGAAAAGAAGAAGTTAACTGAGGGCATAAAGAATGAGAAAAAGAGGAGATGGGAAGAGCTGTGCCGCGACCTAGACAGGGACATTTGGGGAGAGGCCTATAAGATTGTGGTGAAGAGGACGGGAGCCTATAGATCGGTCTTGCCTCTACAATCTATGAGGCAGGTGAAGGACAGTGTGTTCCCATTGAGGGATATCCTACCGTAGGAACGAAGGGAGGTGGAGGGAAATTGTCCCGTTTTCGGAGGCCGAAATTGAGAGGACGGGGAGGAGGTTAAAAATAGGAAAGGCACCGGAATTGGATGGATCCCAGTGGAGATGGTGAAGGCGGTTATTGAGGAACTCCCGAATGCGGTCCTCAGAATTATGAATGATGCCCTCAGGAGAGGGGTCTTCCCAGAGACCTGGAAGGCGGGAAGACTCGTTTTGATAGAGAAGTCAGGCAAGATGGAGGGGGATGCAGCGGGGTATAGACCCATATGTATTACGGATGTGCTCGGGAAGCTGCTAGAACATCTTGTTCTAGCGAGGCTTCTCGAGGAGATTGAGAGAAATGGGGGGCTGTTGAATAGACAATTTGGTTTTACCGCAGGAAGGTCCACGGTCGATGATGCGGTGGCCAGGATTAAGCAGGAGGTGGCTGAAGCCTGGGCGGGTGGGAAGTTGGGCGCGTTGACCATGCTAGATGTGAGTAACGCGTTCAACTCCGCCGCCTGGGAATGTATCATGGAGGCGTTGGCGGAGAGGGAGGTAGCCCTCTACATATACAATATAGTGGGCAGTTACCTGCAGGACAGATCACATGTAATCCAGGTTGCTGATGGGGAAGAGATTAGAGAAGTTACCTGTGGCGTTACGCAAGGATCGGTTCTTGGGCCGGTCATGTGGAACATCATGTTCGACGGAGTGTTACGGATTGGGATCCCGGAGGGTGTCAGCACACTGGGATATGCGGATGATCTGGTTGTCTTGGTGACTGGGAAGGATGGAATCAGTGTTAGATGGAATTCAACCTTGCAATCGAGAGAGTAAGGGGGTGGGTGGAGGGCAGAAGACTAAGTCTGGAAAGTGAGAAGACGGAGGCCATCTTCCTTACGCGAAAGAGAAAGCCACCGTATATCGTCTTCACTATGGGGGAGGTGACCATTGTTCCGGGTGCGGAACTGAGATACCTGAGTGTGTGGCTTGACCCAGGTATGCATTCCAGGAAGTATATGGAGAAGACAATTGTAAGGGCAGGGAAGATGGTGTCAGCTCTGAGGAGATTGATTCCCAACGTGAGGGGCCCCAGAGCTGCCAAGAGGAGAGTCCTTGCGGGAGCGGCACAGTCCATCTTGTTGTATGACGCTCCTGTTTAGGTTGGAGTGTTGGATGTGGGTAGGTGGAGAAGGATGACTGGGAGCGCGCAAAGGTCCGCGTTGCGAGTGGCGAGTACTTATAGGACGGTGTCTGGGGCCGCGGTGTTAGTCATTTCCGGTATGCCTCCGATCGATCTCCTGGCGAGGGAGAGGGAAGAGGTATACCGGGGGTCTGAGAAGAGGGATGCGAGGGAAAGGTTATGGTTGAGATGACAGGAGCGTTGATATGCAGAGGCATGCACGGCGTGGACCAGGTCTGTTATCCCAGACGTTCGGTCATGAGTTGAAAGGAAACACGGAGAGGTTGGTTACTACCTCACGCAGGTGCTGTCGGGCCATGGATGCTTTGGGGAGTACTTCTGATTGTCAGGGCCCATGTAGTGGCCTGACTATATTTTTGAGCTTATTATGTTCTTTGAGTATTCGTAAGAATGGGAACAATATTAGAATAATTGTTAACTAGATCAGAATTTGTATTGGTAATTTTATTCTCTCAACATTACTTGGTAAACTTATCGTACTTGGTATCAAAGATTTTGTTTTACTTCTCTGGTAGCGTAATTGTCATCGCGTTTTCTACCACTTCATCAATTATTTGGAACACTGCTCGGCCTAGGATTTATTATACCATCATTAATTCTCAACTGTAAATGATTTAAAGGGTATAACAAAAGAACACTTTAATATTTATTTATTTTGATAATTAGGAATACTCAAAATACATACTTATAGTCAAAGACTACTCAAACTAATATAAACATATGATTGAAATGTGTCGACCATTTTTGAGAAGTTTGAAAATTTATATGCCAAGATTGCTGTAGGGACCGCACTGTGTAATTTAATTGTGTTATGTGTTTTGGCATTATAGTACATTGCAGTACATTTTGTTTGCACAAAAAGTACATATTCGTACCAAAAAGCATCAGTTTACACATGTGTATCATAAGTATCTAGAAATTTCAACAGAAGAATAGGAAGTTTTAATAAATCTAATTTTTTCACAAAAATATTATCATTTTGTTATATGTTTCCCAATCTTACGAGATATTTTCGACAGGTAGCGCTGATTTCTCTTGACCCGTTTATAGAAATACCAATTTTTTTACTACATAACTTAAGCATCGGTACAATTTATGAATAGTTTACAAAGATCTGTATTATTTCTAATTTCTTACAAACTTAATCTTTAATACACAATAATTACTGTTTAGTAACTTGTCTTGTGACAATAAAATGTTTAACCTTGCTTGTACAGTAGCACTTTTGTTAGTAAAGACGTACATAAGTTAAAGGAATAAGATCGACTTTAATAAAGCTTGGAATACATTTTCGATATTCGAAATATACTTTGGTTTTCCTTACTTAGCTCATTTAATCAGAGCTGCCAGCTCAATTATTATTCTATTATTTATATATTAAGTATATTTTCTAATGTATAATGATATTATTTATTTCAGTATCAAATATGATTCTAAAAATCAATTCAGATGAAGGTTTATTCAATCAAAAATCAATATGACACCTTGTTTAAAATTTGTAATTATTGCTCACTAATATTTGACTTATAGCCTTAACTTTTGGGTTACAGTTTTTAGAAACTACTTAAAGAATTTAAAATAACAAGTAATTTAATCTCATACCAAGTAAAATTAGAATACTTTTTTCAGTGTATGTAGAGTTCCAGCGGAATTAGAAGACTTTTTCCGACTGCATTTATTATCGAAGAATGTATATTTATAGATCATTTAAGGACACACTATTCCATGTAATTCGTATATAATTATAAGAATAGCCATATTAATCATATACCCAATACTGTATGTTATTAAATTTGGAATTATATTTATTATAAAAGTAAAAAATTATACTTAATTAAAGTGTAAAAATATATAAAATATTAAAATATAAATTGAATAATTTTAAAGTACAGTTATGTTCCTTTCTAATTATTTTTATGTTTTTACACTATTTTGTATTATATGGTATATTTATAGTACCACATATGTTTTTATTATCAATATTTATTGGAAACACAACCTAGAAAAAAAGGTTGTATGAATTGTTCACTGGCGCTTGTTTTAATATTCTATGTAATATATTTACAAAGGTACCCATGGTATTTCGAGGCTTGACATCTTAATAAAATTATCGAGTTTGAAAAACTGGTTTCTTGGAAATAGCTTCTCCAAATAACAGAAAAAAACTATAATATATAAAATAATTTGAGTGCTCACTTGCATCTAACAATATTACAGTTATGTAAAATTATTGATATATGTATTTTTAAATAATGTTTAAATTTGAATTCTTGTTAACTGAATTATTAAAAAAAAATACGTTGACTATGTAAACATATTATTGAGTGAAACAAATAAGGTTTAGGGTTTTAATAAGTAATAATTTTGCTAAAGTTTATCATCGTCCATTTTACAATATAATGCCAATATTGGTGCTTTACTGAATATACTTAAATTGGTAATAGCCATATTGCCCTTGTATTAATACAATAGCCGACAACTTTTGTAGGAAATTGAAAACTATCCATTATTATTCTATCTGTTCTGTTATTAATCTAGGATATTTTATCGTATTGCTTGTTTTCCACGATTATATGCAGAAGTCTCAAGTTTTTCTTCGACGATTCTTTTATTAAGTTTATATTTGCACTATATATGTAACTTATTCAATGAATTTAATTATGAAAAGGGCTTTAGTGATCAGGCACGAAGAAAAGTACAGATATGAAATATGAATTTGGGATACTTTCTTTATTTCATTGTCATAAAACAGAAGTAGATACATACCAATTCGACGAAGTCATCTAGAAATTCTTAAAATACAACATATTTTTCAGTTATCTAGGTGATTACTTTTAAAGATATTAGCTTGAGCTAATCAACTTTTAACGTTTGTTGTATGTTATGTATAGTAAATTGTTTACATAAAGGTAACTTGCATGAGTACTTTTTAGTAGATACGTCACAGGGATTATAATCTATCGTATATGGACAAAAATGTACTACACTATGGTGTATCCTATTCTATTTTATCCTCTATTACATCAAGAATATATTAAATATTATAAATATATCTAATAGTGTTATATCTTACCCATTAGGTAAGAATAATAAAATTTTAAAGGATCAAAAGTGGTAAAGTTTTATTTTGGTAGATTTTCATTAGTGTATAAGCATTAAGATTAGTGAAAAAATAAGATGTATATGAAATAATATACAATCACGAAATACGATTTTACAATCAAAAAATACGGACATATGTGATGAAGAAAATGTATGATTCAGTTTATTACGAAAGTTTTGAAAATATTAACTAAACTTCTGTCACCATTAAAGTTTTATAATAATTGACATTTGACAAAAATAATAAATCATACTGCTGTCCGCAATATCTGTACTATCTATTTGCTTTGAACGCTTCAAATAATATCCTAGCAGAGTCCATGAAGAAGTACTTGTAAAATTCAAGACGCACGAGTACATATCTAATTAACAGTGTTACATAAGTTATCATATAGAAACACGTTACCCATTCTTATGGAAATTAAAAGAAGAGTGTTAGTTTATTTTGCGTCGCCTTCTTGAAACGCCGTCATGGAAAATAAATTATTGCTCAACTACATTCTTTGCACGTTACTTACGTAATTTTAATTTATTTATATTTAGGATTTCAATCAGGTACACTATTAAACTTTGATGTACTACATACAACATAACCTAGATTGATACTTCGTAAGACCATGGAAGATTTAAATCAATAAATCAGTTTTAGCGATAGAATTTCTGATTTATGAAGATTATATAAATGACAATCTCATATTATGATGATACTGAAAGAAATATATCATGTTATACGAAATTGTCAACGTCAATGGACACACATCTTTACTTTAAAACATATATCATGTTTTGTGCAACCTATAGTATATAATATATATAATATATATATGTTCAACGGTGTTGAACTGTGTTAGTGATCCTCAGGAAACCATACTCTATTTGGATGGAGCCTCCATCCGAAATCTATTGTTTACACCGTAAAACTTTATACAATTTGACAAGCTTCTTGTATTTTTATCATATGCCCAAATTATCTCAGTTTAATAAAAACATAAAGATATTTTCATTACTAATCCGTTAGCTTAACCTATTCAAGTTCCGATCCACCATCTAAGGAAAATAAGCAAGAAGATAGTCCTTATTCACGCTCTTGATCATGTAGGTATAGTTGAGAATAAACTAGTGGATAGAGTATCAAACAGTCCAGTGGATAATGGAACAGTAGAAAATACTGTTCTTCATCATGAAGACGCATTAATGTATTTTAACAACACATTAAAAAAATTATGGCAGACTAAATCAAATGGTAGGTGGCGGTAATCTAAAGCAAATAAAGTCAAAGGACATAACGCGAAGAAGAGTGGTATTTATAAGTTGACCAATAGTAAATACCAATCTTACATCCAGGTTCATATTATTGGAAACCAGGTAACCTAGACGTCCTCGATGTCTAGTTAGGCATGCCGTGAAACATATTATTTTGAAATGTAAAAATTCTCGTCGGCAACATAATATGTCAGGCACTATACAGGTATTTCAATGTTTAGCAAACACAGATACTGTAGCTATTTTATATTCACATCAAGTTATTTAAAGCAAATTAATTAAAAGTCAATTAATTTGCTTAATTATTAATTAAAAGTTAATAGCTCTAGCTACTGTGTTGAGCAGTAAGTTATAAAACTTTTATTATATTCTATAGAAGACCAGTCTGAAATAGTTCAAGGACCTACCCCTTATCTTACATTTTCGTACATAACTTTCTTCAAGGAAGATATTTAAAAATAGTGGTGGAGGTATAGGTAGGTCTTGAATACATCACTGACCAATACAGGCGTGTTACCAGAAAGAGTAACTTTATTTACCAAAAACTTCATTTACTCCATAAACAATACATTTCTTAAATGTAAATAAATAGACGAGACAATCTGATATATGTAAATATTAAGTTACGCTTCAAGTAAAATGATGAAGATTCATAATACTTTGTAAGTTATTACATATATGTTGAAAATTTTAAATAATTTTATATAAATAATTAAATGATTCAAAGGCATAAATTTATTTATACTAAAAAATATGCTAATTTCTTAAATTAAAACATATAACTTTATATTTATTTCTTAACTTTAATATTATATATTAAATATAGGCCATTACTACAAATAATTAAAAATATTTTAAGGATAAATCATTATTAAAGGTATTTAATTTTAAAACACTTTATTTAAAGTAATTTAATTTTAAAATAATTATTCTGCGACAAAATGAGTGAATGAATTAAATGACAAAACAGTTGATAATATAAATCTATAACAATAATGTCCTATTTAAAAGCCATAATATTTGAAGTAACAAATTCACTTTAATGTACATAGTGGGATATAGGAATCTGATGCTTTTTGGAATGAAATACTGTTGAAACTTTAAACGTTTTTATTCAGCGTATTCTATCATGGCAAAGGTAATTGCACGTGTTTAATTTTTTTGAATAGAACCTCTATGATATGACTTTTGTTATTGCGTACACATTGCTTTAATTAGTCTCCGATATTTCCCTTTTTTCATCCTTGTGATATGATGGATGACTTACGTTTTGTAGGGATGAAAGTAAAAACTATCACGAAAAATTCTACGGACTATGTAGCCTACGTAGTAATTCAATGAAGGAATTCTACGAAATTTATAGACACTGCCTTGTCTCCAGGCTAAAAAAATGAATTCTATTGAATTACTGATTTCACATTTTCGATGGAATTCACACTATACGAATAGGACCTGGTAGCTTTTTCTTTAAAGCAGAACCACTCTGTTGAAACTTAATGGTGTTACGGCTAACAACGACATGTAATTGCGTATATGAAATGTGTACAAAATTGTCGTTGAGTTTCGACAACTGATTCACCATGTCAAAAATAAAGATTATTCTATTATAAACGTACAGTACTGCCTAGTCCGCAGATGTGGCATATCAACTCAAATGACATTAATTGAGCTCGCCTCATGCCAACAATTAAAGGGTAAACAACAGCTAAAAATCATCAAGTTCTTATGCATCACACTGTATTATCATCAATAAAGGAACCAGAAATGTTACAGAAAAAAGTATTGTAACCATACTGGGATTTTGTTTTATAAAATCTTATGAATATAGATCCTGAGTATAAACCAATTTATTTGTAAAGTTAAATTCAATGACAGTAATGACTACTACCCAATTGAATCAAACTGATATTAAGTTAATGAACATAAGCAAAATAACAATAAACATATAAAATACCACGCGTAACAAATATACAACGGAAAATATACATACTTCTAATTATGAATATGTTACAATACTTATTATTTTATATGTTATTGGAATTTTCTACACAGTACAGAAATATTGAAATTACTGTCATATTAACATCATCTTTGTAACAAGTTCAACAGATATAAAAATGTTCACTAAGGCCCTATAAAAATGTTCGATAAGTTGTGTAAAAGATTTTTGCAAATAGAGTAGTTAAGAAAATGTAGATAAGATATTTCTGATTTCATTTAGAAAAATATCCCAAAATGTATACATACATTATTACAGACTTAAAGTCTCAAAATAGAAACATTTTTATCTAGCCTACAAATTACGATATAAAAGGATACAAATTAAACCCTAAAATAATAAAGAAAATTGGTATGTTATAACCTTGTTCATTAGTTCTGTGGTTTGATTTCGACTTTTCATGTTTGTATTACTTATGGTTCAGATAGGGCAAAAGTAACTATGACAGTGATGTCAGATTCTGACTTTTATTTACTATTCACATCACAGACTTCGATGAAAAATTTGAGAATATTTTTGTGGCACTTGGTATTTATTTTGAACTTTTACATTTCATTTTTATTTTGAACTGATTTTAAATTAAATTTAAAATCAAGATTTACAAGAAATTATTTTGCTATACTGTATCAAACACTAAAAATAACCTAAATAGATAACATTTATTTAGTTAATTTGGCTAATAATAATAGTGCATGAAGGCGGTTTGAAATTGCAACCATAAGGACAAGGGCAAGGACGATAAATATTGAGACGATTTTACTGTCTAGACAATATATGCTTAATATGAATGATATGATAACAAATCCATCTCGTGAATAATATTTTGCATAACAAGGTCAAGTTATTACTAAATGTGTCTATTATACTTCGGTCAGTGGGTCAACCAAAGCGTTAAAACAACTAGTAAAAACATTTACGTGACTATAATTTTTATGTAAAAGTGATCGTCATTAGAATGTCTATTATGTATATGATATTATCTTAATTTTGTAACCACTAAGGTTATATGTATGTAATCGATGGACTGTGACGTTAAGTGAATGTAAACAAAATAAAAGTTACAACTATTTCAAAATTTTTAAAACCAATGTATTGATTTTAACAAGGTCTAGGGCAAAGCCAGATACGTACACAAGAGAAACTTATTGTTAAAACGGCTAGCTGATTGTGAACAGATTATAAAAATATGCATATATGTATATTTCTTTTCTAATTGGTGTTGGGAATAATTTGAATATTTAAGAATGTAAAATTATACTGTAACTTCTTGAAAGATATTTAAAATTATTTCTTTCACCAAATAGACTATATAAATATACTTCTTTTGTAAAATAGGCTATATAAATATAATTTAAAAAATTCCACATTAAATTCAATAGTTTGTAATATAAGAAAAACACTGTTTCCTGTAAATTGTAAACGGAAGATTACAGCATTTAGTAGCACACTTTTTCTTTAATATAACCCAAAAGAAAAACGTCCAGTGGTGTAAAACCATATGAATTTGCAGGCCAATTCATGTCAGCATTCCGCGAGATAACATGACCAGAAAATTTGGTATGCAACACAGTTATGATTGCACGTGCTGTATGATACGTTGCATCGTCTTGCTGAAACCACATGTTGTTTAAAGCCAAACCATAAATTTGGTGGAAAAAGAAATTGTTTGACATATCACGATAGCATTCCCCATTTACTGTGATAGCATTACCGGATTTATTTTCAAAGAAATTAATTCCTCAATGTCAAGATGAAAACGTTTTGAAAAAAAATTGTTGCAACAATCAGCATCACCTTTCTTTCCTAACATCCAGGTAACAAATGTACGCCGTTATAAATGGTCTGTAACTTTTAATTGCTGTGTTAACTAAATCTTGTATGCTGACAGATGCAGATTTTTCTTTAAAATCCGATGCGTAATTGCTCTTGACATATTCTATAGTTGTGCGCGACGTCGAATTGATGTGCTTGGATACTCCCATACACTCACTGCAGCAATATTTTCATCTGATAGACCACCACGAGGACGTATTGGTGTTGCCTTATCAATAACAGAACCCGTTTCTTAAAATTTCTTGATTACGTTATGAACTGTTAACTCTGTAGACACTTCATTTTGTCCTAATTTTGTGTGAATTCTTCTTAATGCAACTGCAGAAAATCGCCCACTTTCATAAAACAGTTTTACACAAACTTATTCGATGTTGAACTGTTAATCGCGGCATGTTGACGACCTATGGTTTGTATATGACAGTTTAAATATTGATGTCCTATCTTTGACAGAACACAAATGGAGCGTAATTCAAATCCTATAGCTCCAACTGAGACACACTATATATTTTCCAAAACATAATCCATATCATCATTCATTCATCATACGAGAGTTTTGTTCATGAGATTAATTGCGGTGAAATAATACACGAATCGGTTTTGTAAGTAGCATAAATTTAGCTCGGAGACTTTATTGTTATAACTGCATTTTCAAATATTACAATACAATATATATGATTTTGAATGCTGATTCTTCTTATTTTTATCTCAGCTCGATAAATATGGTTTATAACATTTATGTTATGAATTGAATAATAATACATAGGCAAAAAATATAATATACGAGGGACATCACTCGAGTATCGACTATTAAGTATGTATATAGAGACAAAATTTATCAAATCATTTGTAAAGAAATATAGGAATCAGTTAATTCTGCCTTCCTAAGATTGATCTTATGACTACGGAGAAATTACAAATTATTTTTCATGTTTCCCGTAAATCTATAATATCGGATTTTCCGTAAAAATATAGGGTGTCAGTTTTTATGAGAATTGAAGAAATTTTGTTTATTTAGAATAAAAATAACTTAAAATGCCTTTATATTATTTAGGGTTTTAGGATATTAACAATAAAGTCAAAATAACTGTAAATAGTATAAATAATTATACAACGAATTAAAAAAAAAATAGGTAAATTTAGATTTATTTGTTAGGATCGTTATTTCAAAATTGATTCAATTATTCGTCTCACAATCAGTTTAAATTCTGTACGATCCACAATTTCTACGTTAATAGCGTTAAAGTGCGTGATATTACTGTTATTCAATACCAAGGACGAAGCTCTTAAAAGTATTAATATCGGCACAAGGTAGTTGTCTGGAAGGTTGCCGCATCTTACTTGTATCACGTTTAAATCGCAGTGAAAGTATTCATGGAATATTTCGCGGTTAGGATTTGGTTCTAGATTTAAAAATACAAATCGTTTAATGAGTATGGAAATTATACCACATTTTGAAAAACATAAATGTAATAGATATGCCAATAATAAAGACTAGTAGTGGTTGTTTTAAATCTTTATTATTACATACTTACAATTACTATCCAAATTAAAGTCTCCTGCTGCTAAAACCATAGGATTAAGCGAGCCGAGGGGACTACTCCCTTATTAACGACTGAAGGAAGGGGTATTCACCCTTCTCTTCGCGTATTCGACTCCGTGGCATAATTTGAATCAAACTAAGCTCCCAATATTTATTTGTTTTTTTAAGTGAATTCCCATAAAATCTAATCTAAGACATTTACAATAACGTTTGTATACTTCAATCATTTTCAATCATTTAGTTTCAAACATCTTCAATCATTTATTTTATTTTGTATAATATATTTTATATTTTAATAATACCCATTTTATGGTTGTTTATGAAATATGTATCTATATATGTAGATATATATGTAGTATGTAATATGTAAAAATATATGTAGTAATTCGTGATACTTATTCATTATTCGGGTTGTATTTGTTACATGTTGTTTCTTAAAGGATATATGAACTGATAATTTTGCATATCACGTGTATATCATATTCCAAAATGTGTAATTAATTATATCCACTTAGGTTAAGCCTAATATTTAATCAGTGCTTGTGCAGGAATATTGAATTTTAATTAATTATTTCATTAAACCCCTACTTCTGGGTTCTTATTTAGATTGTCTCATATCCAATTCTTCAAAATATTGTATATCTGACTAACGATCTAACAAAGTCAGAGTAATATTGAGATATTGTTCTAGATTTAAAAACCACAACCTTCTGTCTTCTTCGCATTCAGACATATAGAACGATTCTCAACAATGTGCACTATAAACTGATAGTCGTTTCTGAATATCTAAGTATCAGATTAAAATTATTAAGGTACTTTTTTTAAAGTAGAATTCAATAATTAAAAAAAAATACACATTTTTTTCCATAAAATTTTCAGATATGTGTTACAACTTACTATTACTATTTTTTATACGAGACAAACTGTATTTTATTACATCACTTTGTTGTACTTTAAACGTGCTTTGAAATAATATATAAGGGGGTTTGTTTTTTCAATATAGTAATCAGAAAGCACATACGCTCAGCATAGCAAAATCGTTATTGGTAATGTCTTTTGTCTAACTTATACTCACACTATGCACTCGTATTAAACTGAATAACGCAAGCCATGTGGATTACGCCAACGGAGGCGTTGGAAATTCTTACTGGCTTCCCCTCGTTGGACCTGGCGGTCATTGCTGCCACTACGGAAGAGGCTTATAGGAGTGACAACCGTGGTGAAGGGAGGAGGCTAGGTGACATACCCGTTTCTTCAAACAAATCCTGGACCGGCCCATCTTCTTGATGTTTCAGGACAGGATGAAAATATTCTACACCTTTTCAAATTGGTTCAAGGTGATTAGATCCAGGGAAAGGACTGGAGAAACTGGAGAAACGTGAACTAGATATCGGGGACATCTAGTTCACGGATGGCTCCAGGATCCAGGAGGAGACTGTGGCTGGAGTATACGGGCATAATAGAATAGAGAAGTTCTCGATTCCTCTCGGAAGTTATGCCACAGTGTTCCAGGTGGAGGTAATAGTCATCCACACCTGGGTATAAACGCAATTGCTGAATGGAGCAGTTGGTAGGTGCATTACCATATACTCCGATGCCTTACTGTATAGTAATGTGCTTACTAATTCTGAAAGCTTTGAAGGGCACAAGGAGTAAAATCCTGGCTGGTGAAGGAATGCAGAGATGCAGTAGAAACTTTAGCAAGAAGTAACAAGCTGACGGTGGTCTGGGTGCCGCATCATAATGGTATCTAAAGCAATAAGAAAGAGGACAAGCTGGCCAAGGAACGAACCTAAAAAGGTTTAATGAGACCTGAACCAATGGTAAGGGTTGCGCACTGCCTCGGTAAGAGCACAATCCGAGAATGGCTGGAGATTGTAAGATTTAATCGTTGGCGGAACATCCAGGGATGTAGATAGCATAAGCTACTATTGGGTTTGACGTCTAGCAGGATAGGAAGAGTATCTGGGAATATCGTTGTTAACAGCACACTGTCATATTAACTACTATTTTATCAAGATTAGCTTGATTGCCAGGAAGGAATGCAAATGATGTGGAGGAGAGATGGAGACCTCTGAACATGTGCTATGCAAGTGCCCAGTATGGCGTAGGAATCTCACATTTGGGCTCCTTTTCTTGGACTCAACCGAGCTGAGAAATATTGGATTGGGGGGATAATGAGCTTTTGGAAGAAGGCTAAATCCATGCTCCAGAGCTGATTGCTTTACGGGGGTATACAATGGGCGGTAGCCCAAGTATTGCACGGCTTCGCGGCTCTCACCAGAAATCTAAACCTAACCTATCCTCACGCTAATATAATTATTACCGTAGCGTATATAAAAATAGTGTGTTTTCAATTTCCATAATAAAAGACGGGGGTGCAATTGAAAAATAGTTCGATAACGTCACACTTCCTAGACTAATCACTCTATATATATATATATATATATATATATATATATATATATATATATATATATATATATATATATATATAATTATAACCGCAACAAAGTGCACAGCTAAATATAAAATTTAACGGCTCCAACAGCTTTTCAAAAAAGTTATTCCTTGAATGTTTAACGAATTTATTCATTAATTTATGAACGCTCTCTACAAATAGTCGGCGACACATTTTATATTATTATTACATATTAAATATTTCCTCCTATAAATTGTCCATATTATGCAACTATGCAATGACAGCATTTATTTTAAAATTAATGAACTTTTTTTCTAATTAAATATTCAAGAGAAATTCCACGCCACCATTTTACATCAAACCTGATGCAGTTTTAATGATCTTGTCAAACCATAAATAGGTGTAGGGAATTGAACTGTTTGGTTAATTATTTAATTTCACTTTCATTTTATAAGGCTATCTTTATGTTATCAAAAACGTGGTTTGCATATAAAGCTATGGTTAAAATTTATGCAACCGTTTTTATTGGACCAGGAAGAACTAATTCAACTAAAAAATTGAATTTTTCGTATTTCAATTTACTTCCTAATAATCGATCGTTATAAAAATAGTAACGAATATATACATAAAAGAAAATATATTCATTTTGCCTAATATCTACTTTAACGACCGCATGAGATATTTAATTCGAAATGTTAGTTTTACAAGGAACTAAAAAAATATTATTACTAAATACGGTATCCCATTTAAAATAAAACGCTGAGAATAATTTACACAACATTGATTTTTGAAAATAAATACTTCAATTGTTCTAAAACTGGCTTTGCTATCAATAAAAAATTAAAATTGAGTATATAATTGTCTTTTTAAATTGGTATTATAATACTAAAATATAAAATTAGACAGGAATTTATTAATGCATTTAAATCTATCAATGTACTGCACTTACAAGAAGGCCGATGAAAAAAAAGTATGAGCAAAAAAAAATTAAAAACGTGAACTAGAAAAAAAATTATTTCTATATGTTTTTAAAATTTATAATTCTTAAATCTCTAAAGCTATTTCATGTACATGCCTTGCTAGTATCTAGTTTTATAGAAAATTTAGTGGTATTCATTTTTACATGTTACCTATTAAATATTATATACTCTTGTAAATTTAATGAAAAGTAGGATAACATTTAAGTACAGGATCAAATATAATGGTAACCTATGAAACATTATGTACTATTAAATATTAAACAGAAAAAAGTGAAGTAGAAGTAAAGAAACGAAAATTACTAATAAGTAATATATGTTCTGATATTATATTATTATAATTATAAAGAAAATATTTATATGTATATAAATATATGTATATATATTTATATACATACATATATATATATATATATATATATATATATATATATATATATATATATATATATATATATATATATATATATATATATATATCTATATCGGACAAAAGTAAAGCAACATCTTGCTGTGTTTTGGAATTCAGTGAGTCACTCTGTGACTATTGATTATGTTGTTGCTGCTATACAAATAGAACATGTAAGATATTATTTTTTACAAGTTTGGTGCATTATTATCTTTTCGTGATATGGTAGTGGCTGATGGACACTATTTTTTCAAAATTGTGTACAATCTCAATGCGACAAAAGTAAAGCAACACCTTAGAAATATTTTATTTCAGTTCAATATAAACATTTTAACAATACACTGATACAAGAAAATACAACTGAACCTTATATTTATTTAGTAGTTAATAGGATAGCCTCGATTGGCGATGACTTTAGCACACCTTCTGGGTTGAGGTCGGGAGATTGTGATGGCCAGTCTAAAACTGTAATACGATTGTCGTGAAACCAATCTCTTACCAAATGAGATGTGTGTTTCGGATCATTGTCCTGTTGAAAGACTAACCGTAATGGCATATTCCATTCCGCATATGGCAGCATTACATTTGGAAGAATATCTCTGTATACTAAACGATCCATTATTCCTTCAATGAAATGGATAGGGCCCACACCAGACATCGAAAAACAAACCCAAAGAGTGACGTTTCCTTTTCCATGCTTCACTATAAGCGTAGTGTATTTTGGGTTGAATCCCTGATTCACTGGACGTCGAACACGCCTCATTCCGTCTGAATTGAAAATATTGTATCTCGTTTCATCGCTGAACAAGATTTTCCGCCAGTCATTTGCAGTCCACTTCAAATGTGCACGAGCGAATGCTAACCGGGCCGCTCTATTTCTAGCCGAAATCAGAGGCTTTTTGGCAGGTCTTCTACTAAATAGTTTGGCTTCTACCAACCTTCTTTGAAGGGTTCTAATATTAATATTCAATTGATCAAATTGGCTTTTTATCCTAGGGGCAGACAGCCAAGGGTCATTCTCACTCATTCTTTTTATGAGCCGGTCTGTACGTACGGTTGTTTTACTGGGTCTACCACTTTTCGGATTATTATTCAAATGTCCTCCTGCATGGCACCTTGATCTTATCCTCGATATGGTTGACTTCGATAGCGACAGTTGCCTAGAAATGGCACCCATTGAGGTGCCTCTCTGAAAAGCACTTAAGATACTCTCCCTCAAATCAAGAGACGTTGGTTTTCCACTAAGCATACTAAAGTTAATGCAGTCAAAAGTTATTTGCCCACAAATCCACAATAAATCGATAACACACTGTTTATTGATCAAAGTTTGATACTGCTGCTTTACTTTTGTCGCTTGTGAATAAGCTCAATTCGACAATTCTCTGTAAAACACCATGAACTGTCAAAATAAACAAAGCAAACAATTGCCTATTAAGCGCATCTATGGCAAAGTATTATGGCAACGCGATATGCTGAGGTTTGCATGTACTGCTCGCAAATAATTAATGTTATTTATTGTTGCATTACTGTGTTGCTTTACTTTTTTGTCCGATAGTGTATATATATATATATATATATATATATATATATATATATATATATATATATATATATATATATATATATATATATATATATATTTTTTTTTTTTCTATCTTTTAAACATTCCTCTGATTCATGGTGTCTAAATATAATTAATGGTAAGTATACATATACATATACAGGCTCGTATCTCAAAAATTGTAAAGCTGAAGATATAGATAAATCTAATTTTTTCCTTTCAATAGTCGATTAGTTGCTTGATCTCTGAACGTAACGGCATATTATAAACGATCATAAAAATACATCGATTAAAGAGTTCTCCTTACCGTTTAATAATGACGGCTAGCACCAGTGACGGCCCGTTCACAGATACCTCAAATAGTTATATGCAAGGTAATCATTATTCAAACTATCCTCTTTCATAACCAGTACTTTCAGTATTTTCCGTACAACATCAATGGCAGGGACAAAGTCAAATACAAACACAACAACAGCCACCACAAGTCTCGCACAGTCATACATACCCATATCATCTTCAAATTTAATTTGGTATACCACATAATATACAACAGCAAATTCTACACTTTCAAATTGACCAAACTAATAATTCTTTTAAATTCACATCATAACTTTCTAAGTAACTAACGCACCACCAACACACCACAAGCTTCACAAACGACCTCATGTATCTACCAGGAATATTGGGTATCAGTTTTTCTTTGTTATTAATTTTATATGTTTTGTTATTATCGTTGTGTCATTGTTGCCTAGGAAATCTAATGTACAGTGCTTTCGTAAATTAATGAATAAATTAGTTGAAAATTCAATTAAGAACTTTTGATTTCCCGTCAAATAAATAAGAACCCATAATTCTTCGGCGACTGTGACTCATCACACATTCACTTTCTGGGGATATTGAGGGTAATACTCCATCATCTATCATGGATTCTCGGTAGGATTTCAAGTTTCTATCTGATATCAATAAAAAAATGTGATTTACATCTAAAGCTACTGTCAGGCAACCAACGGTGCATAATTTGACCATTTAAATTAGTTACCATCAAATTTAGTATTTTGAAATTGCAAAATCGTTTTTATTCACTATTTTTATTTAACCTATACTAAGAAAAATGTTGTTATGACCGTCGCATATATAAAAAAATGTACTCTTTCACATTCCGTGATAAAAACAATACAGTTTCCCATTAAAAATAAATTTAAGTACGAGACACTATTTATATTTTAAGCCTAATAATAACAAAACATTAATTTGTTATTGAAAATTACTTTATCGTTTTTCAAAATATTCCCCCTCATACACTCTCGCATTCGTTCGAACCATTTGTCAAAACATTTTTTCCATTCCACTTGAGATACCTACAAAACATGGTATTTGAACGCATTAACGGCTTCTTCTGCCGACGAAAATCACCGTTTTGGTTATTCCAAATCGTCAATTGGATTTGGTTCACCTTGAAGCACCCATACAGTCGACTGCTGTTTACTATCCGGCTCATACATACGTATAGATTCATGATTCGTCACCTGTTACAATGTTATATACATTGTCTTTTAAAGCACCACCATTGTATTTCTTGAGCATTAGTTTGCACCAATCGACACGAGTATCTTTTTGAGATTTTTTCAAATTATGTGGGATCCAACGAGAACAAACTTTTCTTACAGCCAAACGATCATGTAATATTTTATATATGCTAGTTAAACTAATGCCTAATGTTGCCTCAATCTCACAATATGTCACACGACGATCTTCCATTTTCAGTTTTTGCACAGCATCAATGTTTTCCGGCACAACAACTCATTGTGGACCACCTCCATGACTTTCGTCGGTGAGTGAATGTCAGTCACGATTATATTCATTACACCAGCGTTTCATAGTGGCAAAGGATGAGGCTTTATCGCCAAAAATGGAAGTAAGTTGATCGATGTACCCCTAATGATAATCTACGTCGAAAGTCATAATGAATCTTCGCGCGAAAATTTCCACGAGTTAGTTCCATTTTTATCGCTGAGGTAAAATTTTTAGATCACTGTAAACAACACAAATCGCGCTTAAATGATAAAATGTTCTTAAATGGCCAAAAATATCAAACTTTCCATTAGAAGAGTCAGATGGCGTCTAACAACACTCAATGTTGCTAAGGTTCAAAATATAAATATTGCCCCTCGTATTAGTTATATATTAACAAATGCACAACTAAAAATAAAGTTCGATGGGTCTAAGACTTTTTCCTATAATTTATTCCTTGAATTTTTAACGAATTTATTTATTACTTTACGAAAGCACTGCATATCAAAAACCTATTTATATCCACATGATACTCTACAACCAACTGAGCTACAATGATAAATGGGTAGATGAGTTTACAGAAATACAATTATACTGAAGAACGACAAACAATATACTCCATTACAATATTACGTAAACCGTTAGAAAATATCTTGGATGACATTAAAATTATATAAGAAATAATCTTAAAAGAACTGTCTACATATTTCATTTAAATTAAATATAGGGGCGTTTAAATGTAAAATATAACGTAATAAAACTTAAATGATGTTTTAAGAATGGAATTGTTTTGTTAATACAAATTTCACGTGTAACACTTTCAAAAATACCTTTATTTCACTAACACATTTACTATAATAAAAACGTAAGTATTTTTCTTAGGTAGTGACTAAGTTTTATATTGAAATAAAGATTTGTATTAAAAAAAAAAAACGTTTTTGATATTCAAAATATGTAATCGATACATTTGTTAGTGGATTATTATCGATATAATAAATGACCTGTTAGTCTCATCTTGTAATGCAGTTACATTTAGCTGTCGCCGAAAGGCAACTTGTTGCATAAAATAATCTTGAGATTAATAATCACTTCGTATAGCCCATTAAAAACGTTCATGTACGTACTTTTACTGAATATGTTAGCTTTGCTTTCCTGTTCTTCTTTTCCGGTTTTGTAATAGACACTGGGGCTGTCGAGGTGGACCCTGCCACGCCTTGGTCCAGTATCTAGTTATTATAGGAATTGTATCAATAAAAAAAAGTAAACATTTCCGTTTATGTTCCACATTGATATTATAACTCGGTCTGTTCCGGAGAGAGGTCAATGTTTCTGACAGGTGTATTTACTACTTCACAGACTTTTTGTTATCAAATTGGTGCAGTAGAAAGTTTCTTCCTTGTCTTTTATAGTAACATGTAAATTGAACTACAATCTCTGTCTGCTGTAATGTCTGACTATAGTGTTACATAAGATATAAGTAATTTTTATATATAATAACTTATCGATTCGAAATTGTAACAAAATGTATAGTTTCCAATGTTTTAAGCCCTCAAGTTTCAACCTATTAAGTTGGAATATAATTTCGCGATTTTCAATGTAAGCATATTTCGGCAAGCGAATTGTCATTAGAGGCAAAATTATTAATATTATACAGTTTCTAAAGATGGAAATCATTAAATTAAATGAACGTTGTTTGGAAAAACTCTGATACGTCGATTTTTATTTCTAAGACAACATCTGTAGGGGTCAGTCACAACACCATCAGCCCTCTATCGCTTAACAACCTCAACTCTGAAATTTTAAACATAAATGTATCCCGTGTGATACCTCGTTTTGAAGCATCTTTTGTACAGAATTTAACAGAAAAATAATCGACGAATAATCGTTTTAATGGAATTTTAATAATAGCGACTACCATTCTGAATTTGATAATAACCTATTCGATTCTGACCTGATTTACAGAATAACTAATTGTATCAGATTGAATTTCATGAACATCCCATAATTAATAAAATTTGTAGCATAATGTGTAAGAGCGCCATTTGACTGGATCTAAATACATTCATGAACCAAGTGGGGTTCATCCTAATGTGGGAAAAAATATTATCATCATTTCTTAATTTGATATTAGTCCATCTAACTCAATGTATTGTGAGGCAGCAATTCCTCCTCTTAGCTATTGACGAGATCATTGATTAACTAACCACTGAATAGAAATACTAGCACAACCGGTACACCCAAATCACCTATAACCAATATGACCTATAAAACCAAAAAGACTGATAGTCTTCAGCGACATGAAGTGCGTTAGCCAAATCCACATAGATGACCTAAGTGGGAAGGACAGTACCAGCTAATAACCATAATTGTTGATGGCGATAAACAAAAAAAAGTAATTTCATAAAAATGTTTAATTATTTGACCTTATTAACTAAAACATTTTTGGGGGGTAATCAATAAAAATAAACAGTTTTAAAACCTTAAAACGGACTTTTTCTCACATAGAACATCTCTATCTCGAAATTAAGTGGCCGACCATAAAATAAACCAACACATAAATGCAGAATATGTGTTTTATGCGACAGTTTTACATTTTTCAAATAGTAAAACTGTCGCATCATGCTTTCTCATGACCCATGGACAGGGTGGTGTGTGTCCTATCCACCTCAAAATCAATATATGTCATCTGGTAGGCGTCTCTAATCAAAATCAGCCGAAACCCGATCGATCCGACACGATTTAATTGAGTGATCGTGCTAACAACAAAAAAATCTCAAGTAGTCCACCATTGTGCTTCTTCATGACCCATGAACATGGTAGAGTGTGTTTTATTCACCTCAAAATCAATAGATGTCGTCTGGGCGACGTCCCCGATCAGAAACAGTCAAGACCCTATCAATCCGATACGATTTAGTTGAGTTATCGTGCTAACAAGAAGTTTTATTAATGTCGACGACAAGGACAACCACACACACACAAAATGGTTTAAAAGCCATTTTTTTATTTTTAGGTCGAAAAACGAAAAAGAAATCCTAGAAAAAAAATTTTTTTACACGATTGTAGTGTTTAAATGTGTTGTATCTTATTAGTAAATGACATAGTCTAAAGTTACTTACAGTATTGAGTTTGTATTGAAAAAGAAACAATAATGAAGAAGCTAATTGATATCTGGATTCGATTAAACATACTTTTATAAAATAGTGTGTTTTTTTATAAAGCACATAAGAGCAATTTAAGTACAGATAAATATAAGTATGAGTTCTGATGCTGAAAGGAACTTGCCACTTCTCCACAATTTGTACACAAGTATCTCTTATCATTGTTATTCCAATCTTGAATTTGAACTTTTAATGGTTTTTTATACTTTATTAGTAATCAGATCCGATACAGTCTTTAAAAGCTAATGTGTTAATTTGTACAAGACTTGTACAAGGTGCTTGCACTGATGAAATGGAGAGGTGAAAATCAGAATAAAGTTACCTCAGTCTCTACTTAAGTCTGCTGGGCAATATCTCTTCAATCTTCATATCTCAACTGGATGCACTACTGTTTCTAGGAAGGGATGTGCCTCGAGTTTTAAATAATGATTATGGATCTTGATTTGGTCTTTAATGACTTCGCCTAGTCGAAGGACTTCGTATAGTGGTGCAGTTCGAAGACCGATGACAAAATAAGTGAACTTAAGAAAATTATTACGCCAGAAACTTTTGTGGAATCGTTTATTAATACTAATAAAAATTAAACAACCGACGTAAAATCAATTTCCAACGAATATCGAAAAATTCTGGACTAGGTTCTGCCAACCAAGTTGGCATCAACAGAAGATGATTTAAACTCACTTTCGATTATTTCCTGACAATGCTAACTTTCATCTCTTCAAACCGATTTAAAATGTATCCCAGTATCCAGAGTTGTCTGGCATATTTTTATCTTGAAAACGGAAATATGCTTTTGTGACTGAAATTATTACTATACGCTGTAACCGTATAAAATTCAGTATTACTACTTGTTACATGTAAGTAAGTACAACCCATGTATTTGTGATATTTGTCATATAAACTACGCTATAGCATAATTAATCTACTAGTGAGGATGATAGGTATTACCATCGAAATATATGTATCATTAAAGCTTCTATTTTTATACATATGTATTATATGATAAATATGTTGTTAGGGGTAATGGCTATGATGCTTATTTTAGTATAATAAAATTCAGCTAACATGTACAATGATTTTTTAGGTTTTAAAACAGAAACGCTGACTGGTGAGTCTTTATTTCACTCGAAATGTCTAAAAATGTGCGTGAACTGTGTGTAAATTTTTCCAAATGTGCGAAGTGTACTTCTACTACAATTGCCATGCGGAAGAAATTTTTGGTATATTTTAAGTTGGTATTGATATAACAATAATTTATAAATTTGCATCAGGGATGGGGACTGTGGTATGGCAAATAATTTTGCATACCCTTACAAATATTCTTAGTAATAAATTACTTAGACTATGGTGATTTAAATGAATTCTCTTATTTTGTTTGCTGTTTGTTACTCGTATATTTTTGAAGTTTAGTTTACCGACAATTTCCTTCCTTGGATTTTAACCAATAGGTAAGGAGCACGTCTTTTATCTTTCTTCACATTTTAGCTGTTTTTTTAGATTATGTGACTTCTCATTAGTGCTTATATAATTTAGGCATCTAGTGATATTCTACGTTACCCTCTGTTAGTTCAATTGTTCCATTAATCTGTGTGGTATAACAGTTGGAGGTTATACGAGGCGTGCACGTAGATAATTTAGTTGTATCGTGCTATAGTCATCAAATAAAATGAAAATCTGATATGTTTTTTATTATCTTTAAATCTTTAATCTACGAGGAATGTAAAAAGTACAGGTTATTTGTACACTATTAGACGATAAATGTATATTATTTTTATATAGAAGGTACTTAAAAATTTTCCTTTACAGGATTTTTTCTTATGACTCTTCTTTATACGAGATTTTTTTGCTGGATATTTCCTGGAATTTTATTTACGAAGCTTCTCTTCCTGAATATTTTCTTCCCTGATATTTTTCTTTGTGGTATTATGCTTTATAGAATTTTACTGGTCTTTTTCTCGTTATGCTTTTGCTGTCCTCGACTAATATTCTGCATGACAAACTGCACTATATGGGTTAAAGTATGGACAACATGCTCGACGTCCATCCGGAGTCTTTCACTTAGTTGAATTCACTTAGGAATCTCCTAAACTGAATTGGAGCAGACAAGGACTGGATATCTCAATCGTTTAATTTTAATATTATATAATTTAATATAGTAACTCACAAACTTTATAGTCATCACATCCACCACATATTAATCACCACATATTAATTTCACAGCTTACAATTATGTTTAGCTTACAATGGGAACTATTTGTGACTATATCTAGGCAGCAAAGCCACAAATTATAGAAATTTAATAAGTATATATATTTTGATACAGATATAGTTTTAAGGAAATATAGCTTGATTGTTCTGAAGGAGACGATTATTCATATCTCAATGTTTACTTATGACATACATAGTTGCTTATAATACATACTTTATCATTTGGGCATTAAAAGTAAAAATAATTGACGTATTCAACCTTGAGAGGAATTTGGATCGAGCTAACTAACAGGGATGGAGATTATAAAGGGTGTTACAATAAGAGCACAAGAATTGAATTGCACGTGATTTTTTTTGTCGTGATTCGATAGGTCAATAATTGTGACAGGTCGATAGGAGGCAGATAGTAGTTAGTAAACACGGAGTACTACATGATGCAACAACGCATCCTTATTATTATACATTACTATTAAAAAGTAAACTGGTGAAAGTGTTGCTGTTACGCTTCATAAAGTGTGTCCAATTAAACTGTGTCCAATATTCGGTACAAATAATGCTACAAATTTATGAACTGTGAAAGGAATAATCGAAAAATTCGAAAGTACTGGTTCAGTTATTGACGTGGAACATACGACACGAGTTCGTAGTAGTAGTTCAGAAGAAACCATCAAGGCAGCTCACGAGAGTGTGGTCAAGACTCCAGGGACCTTGAGTTCATCATCGTGCATAAGAATTGAACATTTCAACAGCCATTGCTCACCGTATTATCACGAAAGATTTACATCTCCATGTTTATAAAGTCCAATTTACTCAACCAATTGACTCAACAACTTCTACCAACAGACATGCACAGGGAGGAGAATTCACAAATTAGATCATTGAACAACAAATAGTGAATGCCGTTTTTATGAACAAAATCATCTTCAGCGACGAGGCCCATTTTCATCTTGATGGCTTCGTAAATAAGCAAAATTGTCGCATTTGGGGTTCAGAAGATCCATGAATGTTCGCATTCATGGATTTCGCAAACGTTGAAGGTAATATATTATCGTGACACGATAACTCAGTTCTTTATACCCCAATTGGAAGATATTGCTCTTAAAGACCCGTAGTTTTAGCAGAAGGGTGCCACTTGCCATACCACCCGTGAAACATTAATGGCCTTGCACGATTATTTTTCTGATCGTGTTACCTCGCGCCTTGGTGAAGAGAATTGGCAGCCACAATCTTAACATTTAACACTTACGGACTTTTTTCTGGGGGGGTTATTTGAAGTTTGGGGTTTACGTCAACAGGCCCACGACGACCCAAGCATTGCCGACCGAAATTGAATGATGTATCAATGAAATTTATTTTTATGCCAATTGCCACATTTATGCAAAATCATTATTGACAATTTCTCGAGAAGTGTACTCGTGTACTACCAAAATCGTAGTGGCCACTTACCAGATGTGTTATTCCATATATAATTATAATAATATATAATTAATATATATATATATATATATATATATATATATATATATATATATATATATATATATATATATATATATATATATATATATATATATATATATATATATATATATATATATATATATATATATATATATATATATATATAATTGCCAAATATCTACATTATAAATCAATAAATACTTCAGTACTTTGCTACAGAAAGCCATGATTTTATTTAAAATTCACATACTGCGCTCTTATTGTAACACTCTTTTAGTATGTTAAGTAATTTTGCATGAACGTTGCTCTCGCAAATGTTCTTGTTAATAAATTACTACAGAATCGCCTAAGTGGACGACACTTCTACTTAATTAACTTTGATAATTTCTATTTCATCCGAATTAGGATTAAATAGAAATCATACAAATATTTTCAACTTAAAAATTACGCACTGCTTGCAATGCAATACAATGACTTAAAGTGGGCGGTAAAAGATCCACGTTACATTAATATAATAACACATTTACTACCGTTTTGTTAAATCTGACAATGAACTCCACTTAAAAATTATACACTTTATGTCAAGTTCATTAATTATAACAGCGTTCGTTATGGCATAGAAAGTAAGTCACTAGAACGAGCGAATTAAACTATGTCATAATATTTTATTCAACCAAATTAGTGATGCAAATATAAATTATACCGTACATTCTTTATTATAGATATGACGATTGTTTTTGAATTTAAAATTATAACAGAATAAGCAAAGAAGATAAACTTATATACTTAGGTTCATAACGAATAAATTTATTTCTTGCATAATAAGCAATTTTCAAGTATAATTCTGAAACAAGTATATCTACAATTTTTAAAAATCTTTGCGTGAAACTAATTTCAAACTTCCTCCTTCGATACTTTTGAAATAATAGCTACTCCTTTAAACTGATTATGCCTGTGACATACATGCAATGATTATGTATGTGTGATATACTGTGATAAAGTATTTAATTTTTTATTTTGCATTTTGTTCTTTTGAACTTCTTTGGAAAGTTCAAAGACAACTATGTAAGAACCTTTTATGCAATAAATATAAAAGTTTATTATTTAAATTGGAATATAATAAATTGATATACTCTTTGTATCGCAAGCTATATAAGACCCCTTTCTATTTTTCCAACTATCAACCTAAAATTTAATACGATTTTCGTATAATTACGTTATATACATTACAAATTCCACACAATATACACAGTGCGCAACCTAAATATGCCAGAGACCTTAGAATATCCAATCCAATATTAGATTAAAAGTATCTACTAAAAGTGTTAAAAATAAACACATTTTGGAAAATAATGATTTACTTATACACAACCTGAACAATATAAAAATAGTTGAAGCAATATTCTGTTCAATGTGGTTTTATTCTGCAGTTACAAAAACTCCATATTAAATGAATAACAATTATAATGTTTTCCTCCATTTTCCTTTACATATATTCAACACGTATTTTTCTTTATATATACATATAAGTTTTATTCTATTAACAATATACTTGTAGTTTAAGAATATTATATTACAAAAATTGATCTGACCTCATCATGTGTGTTCATTTATAGTGTTTTAAATTGAATAAGCAATTACATTTTACATATATAATGTTAAATGTGCTAAAATATATCTTTGCTAGACTTACTGATCATTTTATATTCAAAATAAGTTACAAATAAGTATAAGAAAATATAAAAATACAGCATCTTTTATTAATTTAATAAAACACCCTGTATTAAAAGTTTATATTAAAAATTACTTCTATATAGCACGAATTATACAGGCTATTGCACTTTTACTTATATGTAAAAAATATAGATGCAATTCTACAAGTTATATATTTAATTTTATTAGAATTAAAAATAAAAGTTAAGAGATGCATTCTAACGGATATGCGGACATGTATTTCTATGGCAGTATATTAAATTTTTGCTAACGAAAAATGTGCAAACCTATGACAGTAAAAATATGAAAGGAAAATGTATGATTATGAACATCTCTTGGAATTACGATTTTATAGGGTGTTTCAGGTGGAACTATAAGATGAATTGCTCGCCATTTGTGTTCTGCCAACGATAGGGCGTCCTTGTCCTTGTCCTTGCCGTGGTCGGTCAGATGAAAATATTATTACAGTAAGAGAAAGTGTACGGGAATGTCAAAACACGTATAGTTCATTTCATCGCTATTGCCAAATCAAAAATTTCAAATTATATCGTGGCTTATTTTTATGGCTAGGCTCAGGTAGACTATTCCATTTATCGACAAGATAAGAGAGTTTTATATTCGGCAAATAGCGATCAAGTGAATAGTATATTCGACGTCGTGAACAATAATTGGATCTATCAAGAGCTACCACGCATTTTGAACAAAGGTCTGCACCTATCAGCATACAAAATTCATTCGACCAAAACTAAAAAGTTAAAAGTTATAAACTATTTACAACGTAGTACATTTGTTAATTGGGTGTTAGAAAAAAAAGGTGATGCTGATTTTTGGAACAAAATGTTGTTCAGAGATGAAGCGCATTTTCATTTTGACAAATACGTTAGCAAACAGAATTATCGAATTTGGGATGCTGAAAATCCATATGTTGTTCACGAAAAAGAAATACATCCACAGAGATTCACGGCTTGATGCGCATTTTGGAGTGGTAGAGTAATTGGACCATACTTCTTTGAAAATGAAGCTGAAAATAAAATTCCAAATGAGACACCCAGGCATATTGACATCGTATGGGTTTTAGATGGCAGTCGTTAAATATTGACGCCCTATCTTTAACAGAATATCCATGGCGCGCAATTCAAATCCTATAGTTCCAACTGAGTCACCCTATATATTAACGAAAATAGATAGCAGGAGACACTGTATAAACAAAATTTCTTTCGTGTTGCATCTTGCGAAAACCATTTGACACTATTTGCATAAGAATGCCATTGAAGGAATCGACGTGAAGGAAGTATTTAATTCCGTACAAATATTCAGTTTCACCGTAAAGCAACAGTCGGTATGCGAGATGGAAACTGCGAGATGAAAGGCTAGTTACAATAATATTAAATATTCTCTCAGTTGCACATACGTATTATATTTCAAGTAACATACTAAACTAAAGGTACTAAAACTATATTATATAAGATTTTTATTAATTTATATATCGATATAATTTAATTCATGGAGAAAAGAATACAACAAAAAGGTAAGAAGATCAAAATGAGTATCTTAATCCCAGATTAAATTTAATTCTTCTTCGAACTTTAAAATAATTTGAATACCTATTTCATTAGAAATTATTGTATCCGGAGGTTCTATATACTCGTAAAATGCCAGACGGTTTGTTATGGTGTTGGCGTCTACAACTAGCTAATCCTTGAGAGAAAGTGAAATATATGCAAGGTTATTCGTAAATCATTCATACGTAGTAGAATAGTTTGTTGACTATAAACAGAGTATTAAAACATTCAAGTTTATATGTGGTAATATATTGGAAGAGTATGATGTGAAGTATGTACATAAATGAAGTTTAGTTTAGTTATTTTTATATGCGAAAAATTGTATTTAAAAATAACAGTATCGTGTATAATTATATTAATATGAAGTCATCATCATCATCATCATCATCATTAGGTCATCAGTCCTAAGACTGGTTGGACGCTAACCTCCAGCTTCTCCTATCTTGTGCTAATCTACGCATTTCGCTAATTGTGCTACAACCTACATCCCTTACTATTTGCGAGCAGTAGTCTAATCTCGGCCTACCTCTGCCTTTCTTCACTCCTATTTCTGCCTCCAAAATATCGCGGACTATTCCCCCATGTCTCAGCAAGTGGCCTACCATTCTATCTCTTCTCTTCTTTAAGTTTTTCCACATACTTCTTTTCTCGCCGACTTTCTCCAATACTTCTTCGTTTCTAACCCTATCAGTCCATGATATTTTCATCATTCTTCGGTAACACCACATCTCAAAAGCTTCTAATTTCTTCCTACTTGCTTCCCCTACCGTCCAGGTTTCGCAGCCGTATAGTGCCGTGCTCCATACATATGTTTTCAAAAATCTCTTCCTTGTTTCTAAGTTTATTACCCCCGAGCATAAAAGTGCTTTCTTTTCGTTAAAAGCTACTCGACCCTGCGCTATTCTTTGTTTTATGTCTTTATCGCTTCTTCCATCCCAATTTATTTTACTTCCTAAATAAGTGAAGTCTTTAACTTCCTCCAACCTTTCGTTATTAATTTGTACTTTCGTTTTTGCTCTGCTCTCGCGCCCTCTGCACACTAACACTTTAGTTTTGTTTTTATTCACCCTCATTCCGTATTCATCTGTCAACACTGCCTCCATTTCGTTCAATGCTGATTCTAATTCCTCCTTACTAGATGCTAATACTGCTATATCATCCGCGAATCTCAGCATTTTTAGTTTCTGTCCCTGTACTTTAATCCCGAAATCCACTCTATCTTTTACCACATTAATCGCCTCTTCGATGTACAGATTTAAAATTAGTGGTGATAGCGTACATCCTTGTCTTACTCCTTTCCTAATACCTACTTCCCTTTTTTCCCCTTCTACTTCTATAACAGCAGTTTGCTCTTTGTATAGATTGTGTACTACTCTCCTATCTCTATACTTCATTCCCGCGCTCTTTAGTATCTCGAACATTTTTTCCCATCTTACGTTATCAAAAGCTTTTTCTAAATCTACAAATCCTATATAAGCATTCTTTCCTTTTTCTATTGTTTTCTCTAACATTACTCTTAGCGCCAGAATAGCTTCGCGAGTTCCCCTATTTCGCCTAAAGCCGAATTGGTCTTCTCCTAGTATTTCCTCCGCTCTATTTTCCATCCTCTTCTGCACTATTCTAGTTAAGATTTTTGACGCGTGGGAAGTTAGGCTAATCGTTCTAAAGTTCTCGCATTTGTCGGCTCCTCTCTTTTTCGGTATAGTAACGATAATGTTCCTCTTATAATCCTCCGGCATCTCGCCCGTTTCATATATGTATTTTACCAGTTCAAACATCCTATTTACTACTTTCTGTCCCGCACATTTCAAAATTTCCGCCTGTATTTTATCTACACGGCTCTATTATTCTTTAGCCCCCTTAGTGCTATTTCAAATTCCTCTCTCAATATAGGTTTTCCTACATCTTCCCTATCGATGCTAGATTCTTCCTCTAATATCTCTCCTAATTCCTGATCCTCGTATAAATTTCCTAAGTACTGCTTCCATCTATCCGCTTTCTCCTCTCTTCCGATCAGTATGTCCCCCGATTGACTCCTAACGTTTCTACTTATTGTTCCTATATCCCTGAAGTTCCTCTTAATTATTTTGTAAGCCTCATCGGTCTTACCTACTTGCAACTTATCTTCTACTTCTTTGCATTTATCCTCTATCCATTGTTCTTTCGCTTTTCTACATTTTCTAATGATTTCCCACTTTATTGACTTATAAGTTTTTAGTCCTTCTTCGTCTCGTCTATTTTTGTAGCCTCGTCTCTTTTGCATTAAGTTTAAGATTTCGTCCGTTATCCAGAGCTTCCTAGCTTCCCTTTTATCGTGTCCTAAAACGTCCGTAGCCGCGGAAGCTAGACTATTCTTGATAACCTCCCACTCAGTTTCTGCGTTCTTGATTTCGTGCGATTCGATAATATAAAGTGCATATTAATTAAAATAAAAATATACGTTACGGTAAAGCGTATGATAAACAACGACTATAATTTAGATTTCAGATTGTAATGTAATAATAATTGCAATAATGTATTTATTATTCACAAAAAAATATACACTGTTGAAAAGAAGTTGGGAACACCTGAAAACTCTCGTAAATTGTTTTTCATACACAAGTGATTGAAGGGTTCAAAAGGTATTTTAAACTTATCGTCTTCTATAAGTACTTTAGTTCTATGTACAATGGGTCCAAGGGGCACATTTTCTTAAATGATAACCCCTATTTTTTGTTCAATACGGTAAAATAGCATATTTTTTGAGTACTGCTCTTAAAATTAATTTATTAAGTTACATGCAGATTGTTTAAGTTACGTTAAGTTAAATTAAGTTAAGATTTATTAAAAAGAAAGAAATAAAAAAAGTTTTAATTGTTTAAATTGATTTATTTAATACATATATTACCTAGAAGTCGTTGAAACAAATTTTATTAAATGTTAGTTACGTTAAGTTAGCTTTCTGTAAAATTGATACTTGTGGTTTTCTGTTATCTGAAGTCCAAAACTTTTAGTAACAACATTCTTTCGGAGAGAGATCATATTGAAATTCTTATGAGGTTTCTTAGAATAACTAACAGTAGAAGTCTTCTTCTCTTTAATGAATCTCATCAAGATCGTCAGTCTATAGCATGTAATATTATCAGTAAAATTGTAGGTAAATAAAGAGAATATGGACATGTACCCGATTTACACAGAGCTGGTCGCAAAGCGATTAATGTAGGTACATAACTTGTTGTTTTAGTAAGAGTTTGTGAAAGTCTAATTCCAGCTCCAGTCAGATTAACTTGGATATAAAATTTAGTCATGTTACGGTGCTTATAAATTAATGTTTTACATAAACATAAATTTCACTCTTATGAAGTTACATTGACTTAAGGATTATCAGAAGATGATTTTGATTGTCGAGTGCAATTCTATAAGAATATGCAATTACATTGTAATAATGACAATATTCTTCTTCTTCCTTCTTCCAAGTAAGTCTATGACCTATTCCTCTTCGATGAAAATCATCGGTACTATGAGCTAACCTGGCATTCTAACCCTCTTATTTCTTCCGGGCTTGGGACCGGCAACAGTACTACTGGACTACTCTATCCACCCAGCAGCACTGTGGGCTGGAAATGACAATATGTTTGTGAAAAATATAATTTTTTAGCATGAAGACATATTTTCCTCAATGGAACTATAAATATGGAAGGAAACGAGAAATGCCGAGAAATGATCAATAAAATTCATTAAAACTTTCCCCATTTAATCGTCTCTCTATCTCTAATAATACCCGAGGTAGCGATGCATGAAGCACAAAAGGGGGCCACGCCGTATAAGGAGACATCGAGGAGGGCAAGAGACAATTAACGTTACAGAGTTATGTAGAAAGCAGGAGAGGGGTATGGAGAAATATTTTTCAAGACCTCGGTAATGCACTCTAATAAGGGGGCCGAGGATATATTGCACTGAAACTAAGCAAGAAGATATTGCACTGAAGCTCAGCGGATGTCCATATAGTGCCACTAAGACCAAATATCACCTGGATCGAAAAAGTAATCCACGATTCTAGGATCACATCTAAGACTCTAGGAAAAGGACACATTACACATATGCAAACTTGTTGTTAATCCAAAACATCCGAAAAACGGAAACCGAGAAAATTAAAAAACACAATACCTCGCCATATTATTTAAGCACATCTGGTGCCTAGGCAGAATAGAAAGTACTTCTATAGTCATCTAGACAACAGATGCCATGATGAAGAATTAAGAGCTAATATCAAAAAGCTGAGACTTTCCAACTACATATTTAAACAATACAGAAGAGTGTGTCATATTGCAACCCTGTCACATAACAAGTATCTGAATCAGTATTATATCAACTGTATGACTGCATCCCTTTGTCAAGATGTACCATATATTTAGGGTTTCTACTTTGATAATTCAAATCAAGATACCTGGAGAATGGTTGAATTGTTTGTTGCAGTACTAGTAGACAAAACAGAGCAATCTGGGATAGAGTAAATTTTCTTCCCTATCATCCGAACCTAACTTCTGAAATAATCTCGGTATTTCGGAAATCTCGGTAAAACACTCCTCAATGTCAGGATATGCGAGGCAGCTCTGTCAGCCCGACGTACTACCTGCTGCACCTCTACCGCAGCAAATAGTCAACGGGGGAAATTCACTAGAATATACCGAGCCCTACATAATGCCAAGAGGTAACCTTAATGTCAGAGTTAACCTAAGATATGTAATGTACATTTCACAATCGGTTGTATTAGATAGTACTCTTTAATTAATGCAACTTTTATTAAAACACTTTCCCTAATTTTTTAAATATTACTGAAATATAGATTCAAATATTGTAACTGTCAATCAATTGAAAATTTTTAAAATATCATTGATGGCATAAACATTGTATGTAGAGATCTATATCTCAACAAAGTTTTTTTTTTGTTTCTGAATCTACGTGCTTTTATTGTGAGTAATATTACATAAAGCACCTAATGGAGAATGAAACTATTCTTACAAATAATATAAATGGCTTTTTACGCTATGAAATTCCACTAAAAAAATCGTCATTCCGCATAGTACATTTTTACTAGTGGTATTATTTTATTATTGTTTCTAAAGGACGTATAATATACCTATATCTTATTTAAAGAAAGGCACTGTCAAGTATCATATTAAAGCAATATTTGTTATTTTTTTATAGGTTTTCCTTTGCTTATTATTATTTTTGACTATCTAATATGAAATAAGTCTTAGGCGCTTCTTAATATAAAATTGTAACATTCATTCGTTCTCTTATTAAACGGGAGCATTTTGTTGCAAATAGACATTAAGAAATGCACTCTCGTCTAAATTAACACAATCGATTTGCTTTAGAAAAGAAAGTCGATTATAAATATACTGTAAAGATAAAATTAGCATTTGCAATGCAACGCAATGTGTGAAAATCATGATACATTTATGTTCTTGTTGAATACTTATTATGGTACACATATACATATGTATACATTTACATAATGAGTTATTGTGTTCATTATACTAGACAAAGTGGGTTGGTATCATAATAATAAGTGTCAGCATGCATATAAACTTTGAAATTAATTATTAACCGTATTAATAATAGTGTAGGGATAGTCTATTTTTATAATGCGCTTGTACATGCAAAAAATGTAAAAATGTATAAAATACGTTAGGAAAAATACTACAAAGGATAGCATACTTTTTAAGTTAATCCATATGTAGGAATATATTTTAATTGATTATATTTAATTGATTATATTGGGACATTTTTGCTAATGATTTGATAATAATATATTTTTTCTACTTAGATAGTTACAGAAGGAAAATAAAATGAATTTCATTAATAAAAATAGAAAACTATTTACTGTCATCATCATGAGGTCATCAGTCCTAAAACTGGTTGGACGCTAACCTCCAGCTTCTCCTATCTTGTGCTAATCTACGCATTTCGCTAATTGTGCTACAACCTACATCCCTTACTATTTGCGAGCAGTAGTCTAATCTAGGCCTACCTCTGCCTTTCTTCATTCCTATTTCTGCCTCCAAAATATCGCGGACTATTCCCCCATGTCTCAGCAAGTGGCATACCATTCTCTTTCCTCTTCTTTATGTTTTTCCACATACTTCTTTTCTCGCCGACTTTCTTCAATACTTCTTCTTTTCTAACCCTATCCATCCATGGTATTTTCATCATTCTTCGGTAACACCACATCTCAAAAGCTTCTAATTTCTTCCTACTTGCTTCCATTACCGTCCAGGTTTCGCAACCGTATAGTGCCGTGCTCCATACATGTGTTTTCAAAAATCTCTTCCTTGTTTCTATGTTTATTACCCCCGAGCATAAAAGTGCTTTCCTTTTGTTAAAAGCTACTCGACCCTGCGCTATTCTTTGTTTTATGTCTTTATCGCTTCTTCCATCCCAATTTATTTTACTTCCTAAATAAGTGAAGTCTTTAACTTCCTCCAATCTTTCATCATTAATTTGTACTTTCGTTTTTTCTCTGCTCTCGCGCCCTCTGCACACTAACACTTTAGTTTTGTTTTTATTCACCCTCATTCCGTATTCCTCTGTCAACACTGTCTCCATTTCGTTCAAAGCTGATTCTAATTCCTCCTTACTAGATGCTAATACTGTACTCTGTACAGTATTAGCATCTGTCTATCTTTCTGTCCCTGTACTTTAATCCCGAAATCTACTCTATATTTTACCACATTTATCGCCTCTTCGATGTAAAATTAGTAGATTAAAAATTAGTGGTAATAGCGTACATCCTTGTCTTACTCCTTTCCTAATATCTACTTCCCTTCTTTCCCCTTCTACTTCTATAACAGCAGTTTGCTCTTTGTATACATTGTGTACTACTCTCCTATCTCTATACTTCATTCCTGCGCTCTTTAGTATCTCGAACATTTTTTCCCATCTTACATTATCAAAAGCTTTTTCTAAATATACAAGACCTATATAAGCGTTCTTTCCTTTTTCTATTGTTTTCTCTAATATTACTCTTAGCGCCAGAATATCTTCGCGAGTTCCCCTATTTCGCCTAACCCGAATTGGTCTGCTCCTAGTATTTCCTCCGCTATATTTTCCATCCTCTTGTGCGCTATTCTGGTTAAGATTTTTGACGCGTGGGAAGTTAGGTTAATCGTTCTAAAGTTCTCGCATTTGTCAGCTCCTCTCTTTTTCGGTATAGTAACGATAATGTTCCTCTTACAATCCTCCGGCATCTCGCCTGTTTCGTATATGTATTTTACCAGTTCAAACATTCTATTTACTGCTTTCTGTCCCGCACATTTCAAAATTTCCGCCTGTATTTTATCTACACGCGGAGCTTTATTGTTCTTTAACCCCCTTAGTGCTATTTCAAATTCCTCTCTCCATGTAGGTTTTCCTACATCTTCTCTATCGATGATCTATCTAGATTCTTCGTATAAATTTCTTAAGTACTGCTTCCATCTATCTGCATTCTCCTCTCTTCCGATCAGTATGTCCCCCGATTGACTCCTAACGTTTCTACTTATTGGTCTTATATCCCTGAAGTTCCTCTTAATTATTTTGTAAGCCTCATCGGTCTTACCTACTTGGAGTTTATCTTGTATTTCTTTGCATTTATTCTCTATCCATTGTTCTATCGCTTTTCTACACTTTCTAATGATTTCCCACTTTAGTGATTTATCATTTTGCAGTCTCGTCTGTTTTTGTAGCCTCGTCTCTTTTGTATTAAATTTAAGATTTCGTCTGTTATCCAGGGCTTCCTAGCTTCCTTTTTCTCGTGTCCTGAAACGTCCGTAGCTGCGGAATCTAGACTATTCTTGATACCCTCCCACTCAGTTTCTGCGTTCTTGATTTCGTCATTACTCGCTTTATTTATTAAATGATCTGTTTTTTTCTGGAATTTATCTTTCATATTCTGATCCCTTAATATGTCTACATTTATTCGTTTCTTATCCTTCCGGGTTTTCAGATTTTTGAACTTTAATCTAGCTTTCATGACTACCAAGTTGTGGTCGCTGTATACATCTGCTCCTGGATAACTCTTACAGTCTTTTACTTGATTTCTAAATCTCTTTCTAACCAGAATGTAGTCTATCTCATACCTGTCTATCCCTCCTGGCATTTTCCAGGTGTTCCGCCTCCTAACGTGATTCTTGAACAATGTGTTCGCGACTACCATCTTGTGCTTCTCACAGAATTTATTTACTGTAGACAATAAAAATTATTTTCAAATTTACAACACAAATTTCAAAATTTAAAATAAGTCCTTCGTAGGAGTAATTATTTTTTGAGATAGTAAAATAATATTATCATAATCTCTTATTATCGGAAGATAATCATTTCATTAAAAATAAGCAATTCAGCATATCGCTTCTCCGGTGGAACAATGACCCTAGTGCAAATTTTCATTTTTTTGTTTTACTCTGCCAGAAGTTTTAGAAAGTACCAAACTTTCTGGTGGAATAATATCATAATTATAGTACAAATACGTGCCGCGTGAGGCTGTTTACGTCGTTGTTCCAATCGCGCGTTTTTCAAATTGACGCCCGCCGGCAGAAGGACGCCGCAACTGTTCAGTTGTGATTCGGCGTGTAGAGTGGACATTTCGGTTCCAGTTCTAAGACGACGTAAGTCCTAAATAAGTAGTTTTTCGTGGTATTTCTGAATGCCTTCAGTGGAAAAAGCAACGTATTTGATAGGTAAGTCTTTATTGACACGAGATTTAGTGTACTTTTTATAAAATCTAATGAAACAACGACGTAAATGTCGTATTGCGTCATTGTTGCTCCGAAATGTTTACCTTTATCAATGACCTATTGTCCTTTATGACGATATTGTTTCAGTAGGTTGTACTGACTCTAAAATAAAATAAAATAATATTCAGTTTCAAGTCTAAAAAGGAACGATCAAATAGGGCTTTTGCGGTCTACGACTTACAGGCGATCTTACCAGTTCCAATGGGACAATCCTCTGCCTTCTTCTATAAATCTAGGCTTAACTGCTTCAATTTTATGGTAAGAAATATTATATTGACGCAATCTTATTTTATTTTAAAATGTTCCTTTTATAGGTACTCGATATAAGTAACGACAATACAGTATGATTTTTCTGACACGAGGGCCTTGGATATAGAGGTGCTGTTGAAATAGGCACATGTGTACTAATATTCATTAAAATAATTTCCATCAATAAACCTAGTGCCGATATAGTATTCTACTCAGATAACTGTTGTGGTCAACAAAATAACCGGTAATAATATAAATATTATTATGATTTTCTTTTCCTCTTTTTTCGAAGAGAAATAAATATTTTGATAATAATATTATGCTACTTTTATTTTAGGTTTGTCTTTTGTATGTACTTGTATACCGTTTAAACACGTTCCATAAACTCCGTCACTCACAAGTACCTAATAGTAGGACACACACAGAATGAAGGAGATACTACACATGACATCATTGAAATCAGTAAAGAGGGCCTAGAAAGCTGGCTTTATTTATGTTTCACACCAACTGGTGACACTGATAGGGAATTTAAAAAAGAAATGCAATTCTTTACATGTCAGAGGACTTAGTTTTCTATATTTCATTGATCTAAAGAAGTTGCATAATAGCATGAGCTTTAATTGTCAGAAAAACTGTGAAGGTGACCAAATGAAAGTTTCATACATAAAACTAATACGCTTTGTAAAAGACAGTGATGTATATTACTACAAAACCAACTACAAGGAAACGGAATGGAAGCAAGCGAAAAGCAGAAATGTCGGAACAAGGCAGTTTTCTGAAGCAAATAAAAATAATATAAATAATCTCCTTAAAAACATGTTTATAATGTAAAAGTTCCAATTGCTGACAACAAAATAATCGGTTTACAAAGTCTGTTGACATCCAATATCATTCCAAATTATTATGAATTGTTTTTAAATAGCTTAGTTTAAGTTCCCGTGTTCCAAGATCATGGTTCAAGAATATAGAACATTGTTAATTTCCTAATAGAAGTAAGTAAAATAAGTTGTTTTTGTATTGATATCCCAAATATTAGATTTTTTATTTATTTTATTATTAAAATAGGATAATTATTTGAATTTGTCCAATCATAGAATATTGAAGTTTTTTAGTTGTGTTTTTTAATAAAAAAATGTTTTAAAAATCATGTTTTTTTAATTATGTACGACGATAAAGACAAAATAATAATACCCCATTTGCCCCCGCACAAACATTCAATTTATTCTGGAGTACTCTTAGGTACTGTGAGGGAGAGAATTATTATTATTAATATGAAGCAAGATAATTTTAATTCACATTAGCCGAAAAATAAGTTGTCACAAGTATTTCTTAAAAATAGGTTTTAGGGGAACAACGACGTAACTGAAAGGGTGTTTCAAAAAATGGGGGTAAACTTGCAGATTTTTCAAAATATGGCAGATTTGGTTTTACAGAATTAATTATAAGTATTATTTTGAATATAGTTTAGATTTAAAAGAAATCGTGCTATTTTATAATGTTATAATTAACATCGTCGCAAAAACAAAAAATTAAAACACCATGTTCTCAAAACTTAATAATTTGCGCTTAGGTCGATGTTTCACCTGTGAAGCGATATTGTATGAGGTTACTTGGCTTGTCGCATGTGATGTGCAGTTGCGTATGGAATTTTTATTATTTACAAGATTTATCCCTGCTGCTAAAGAACATCTTAAAGTGTTACCATTTAATTTATACAACCTCTGAAAGCTCTGTTGGTTATTACTATCTTGAATTTAAATGAACGTATTAAAATGTGGGAACTATTATGTTACAATGGGGGTATGATGGGACCTGGAATTGTTGCACAGACAAAAACATATTACTGATATTCTATGTCCTGAAAACCTATACCAATTATATTTTGCAGGATGAGAAAAGTATTCACATACTTAACAGTTTTCACATACTGAGCTATTCCGTTAAAATGCTGTGTATGGTTGCAGGGTTCTCCAGTGTAGCAATGCGTTATTTTATGATTTATCGCCTCCTGCATGGACCATGTTGAATATAATAACACAATCCTGCATTGTTGTTTAGGAATACGTAGTCCTCTATAACTATTTAATAACTCTTCTCGAATATCGAATTAACAATGGATCACTAATAAATCGAATGTATTAATCTATTACTTTCCAATTATAATACATATAGATAACAAACCTTCATGTCATACTACCAAGTAGTTATTTTAGAAATACATACATTTTTTCTATAGTCCTTCAGCATATGCAGAGGAAAAGTTTGCCGCAAATGGAATGTACATATTTCAATTTAAGATTTCTTTTTCGATGATAAATTATAAGTTAAATATACGTAAATATATTTAATCTCAAATAGCGATTTATTAGTAGAGTAGAATTATGTTACAAGAATATTTATTTTTTCACACTTCATTTTCACGATTCTCTCTTGTCATTTTCTTGACGTATACCATCGCAGCATATAATTTCTAAAATATATTCTTATATTTTATCATATGGGTGAACAGGCAGTAGTGACATTGATAACTAATTAATAGATAGTTATGTCCATATGTCCCCAAGTATATCTGTTAAACTTTTTCTGTCATTATATGAAGCCAGTTCAACTTTCATCACTTCAAATTCTTCATGATGGAACATTGTAGTCTTCAACCTTATATAAATAATTGTTTACAATTATTTACTCAGAGATGAGCATTTGCAGGTGGTATTGCTTGCTTCCTATTAACAATAATATACATATAATATTAATACATGCAAATATGGAAATTCTTGTGTACACAATTGCGAATTAGAAATTTTTTCTTGATATTAGTCAAGCGCAATTTACTATCTATAGTTACGTAACAAGAGTTCCTTCCGATATTGACGTGTAAATTGTGTACTGAGGGGGTTATCAATCAAGATTCAAAATACATATTTATAAATGTCCCGATTGTGCCATTTGCAGTGGACGTTGTCGATAAAGTAATTACATAGAAGTGTACGTTATGAATATGCAGATCCTTATAGTTATTCTTTTGAGGAAAGTTCTTGCACAGTGGCTGTATAGGCTGTGAAACTATGAGGTCGAGATAAAATTTTCAAGTTAAATACCATACACCAGTCAGTTATCAACATCATGCGTACTACAGTCATAAATATAATACCGTGCCATCGAAGTGAATAAAAAACACTAATTGAATTTATTGGAAATCCTACCTAGAAGACAACACTAACCTTAATATGGAAATTAAATCTCCAGATGAATTGGACACAGCAGCACATCACCACACTTGTGCAAAAAGAAAAATCTGGCAAAGATCTAGGAACAACATAGATCAGCTTACTTACAATAGACGAGGTAGGTAGCTAAACGTAGCCATCAGAGATTCGAACAATGATACGTTTGAGTAATACATAACAAACCTTACAGTAAATGATTAGACACTATCGAAGGCGACAAAGAAACTTTATACGAAATAAAGAGACTGTATACAACCATAACTTCCATTTATAAACCAAATGGCGAATGGGCCCGCTCCAAAAAGAAAAAGCGGACATCTTTGCTGCACATCTAACCAATGTATTTCCAATGGAACCAGGAACTCCTGATGAAGAAGTCGAACAATCCATAGACTCAGCATGCCAAATGTCTCTCCCTATTAAAAGTTTCACTCCTAAAGAAGTCAAGGAAGAAATAAATAGACTAAACGCATCAGATGCTCCAGGATATAACTCAATCTCAGGCCAAATATTAAAACGACTTCTCCGTATAAGACCTTTCGGACAGTTATATTCAATCGCATGCTACTTTTCCATAATATGGACATTTTGTGAAATTATCATGATACCCAAACCACAAAAACAGCATAACGCAATTACATTCTATCGACCTATCAGTCTGATCCCAACCATAAGTAAAGTTTTTGAAAGACTGCTGCTGCAGACGATCTATGCAGACCATACATTTCTAATACTATTACCAAAACATCAGTTGATCTGTCGATAAGACCACTCAACCATTCAATTAATTATAATACTATATAATTAAATATAATAGTAAAAATAATACCAAAAATATTCGAAGGAAAGAAAAACCTGTGTTCCTCATAAGACATTGTAATATTGCACAGTATTCCTCGCAAGACATCTCACAAGCATTCGACACTATTTGGCATAGAGGATTGATCTACAAATTAAAAAGTTTACTATCCAGTAACAATTTTCTCCTACTTAAATCCTATCTGTCAAAAAAGTACTTTTCTGTAAAATTAATGACTGGCAGTCTAATCTCTGTCCTATAAACTCCGGGGTTTTGTAGGGTAGTGTTCTCGGATCACTGCACTCCCTACTATACACAGCTGATATACCTAAAATCAATAACACCACAGTCGTTTCCTTTGCCGACGACGTAGCGATATTTGCTGCAAATGAATATGCTATAAGAGCCTCCCAAAATATGCAACACCACTTGGGTATACTTAATGACGTACATATGATGATCAATAGAAGTAAACCAAACAAAATCAATCCAAATAACGTTTACTATGAGCCACAACATCTGCCCATCTGTAAAAATGGACAACGTACGTATACTTATAGCCACTGAATCAAAATAGTTTCTTCTCCATCTTGACCTTCGTCTTACTTGGAAGACACTATCCAAGTCAAAAGAAAATAACCTGATTGAAAATTTCAGCAAATATATCGGCTTCTAAGTTGACACTCAAAACTGTATCAAAAACTTACTCTCTACAACAAAATCCTGCTATACAAAACCATGCTCAAACCTATATGGGTTTATGGACTTCATCTGTGGGGCTTCGCAAAACCAACGTCACTGACATCATCCAAAGATGTCACTCTAATGTGCTAAGGTTGATAGTGTATGGTATTTAAGTAATCGGTACGTACGGAGTGATAGTCCATGGTACGTAAGTAATCAGACTTTTTACGATTATTTGAAGATTATTTTCATTAGAGACGAAATCTACCAAGCGATGACATCAAACAATGAACGTGTCACACATCACGAAAACGGGCTAGTAGAGGAGCTATTCAACCATGGTCCTACTACAAGAAAACTTGCTAGAACCTGGTCGAAAAATCTACTTCACAACTAAAACAATGTAGAATAAAGTGGAACATTACTGGATGTGTCCATTCCGTATGCAGAACTTATAACATATTTACTTAATACTCTGAGTTAATTACTGATATAGACTGACATAGATCGTATCGATAAAGATGTATACCCCATAGATTTCATTCCGCATTTGTCCTGGATCGGCGTACCGTGTACAGCACTTATAAGAACTAATAAGTTCGAAACAGCTGTATGTTGTTCGGTTCGAATCTGGGACAGATGTCGAATCCTACCTGTGGCGGGTTTTATTTTTGAGTTTATGTATACTGTATATAAAGCAAAATGTAAAATTAAAAAAGTCAAATGCCATCGTCTTTTTCAATATTTACAACTAAATAGAACTGTTCATAACAGAGTCTTAAACATTTTTAAAAGATAATTATTTTCTGTGTGTATAATCCCAAAGATGGTTCAATTTTCGATAGGAAACTGAGCAAGTTGGTGAGTTGTAATGAATTATTGTTCGATATTGTATTACGTAATGTGATGGGTGAGACCACGCTGAATTACTACATAAAACATAGTGACAAAATACTCGATATAGGAACTAGCCTTCAAATCTTATTAGTGACTGATTTTAAGCCATTTCCATATAAAATATGTACCTAGAAGAATATTCAAATAAGACACGATGCAATTGAGACTAGATGACGTAGCAGAAATAATTGATATCATAAAATGAATATGATGAGCATTTTTTCCTCTATGAAGGCCTCATCTACTCAATTAAAAATACAAAAATTTTGATGAACAGCACACAAACAAGAATAGAATTTGGAGAATACCAAGAAACCATTATTCTTTTAGGCAAAGTGCCTTAGGAAAACATTATGGGATTATTATCAAATACAAGATGTTTTTGGAAGAAAGTAAGAAATTGTCTTGTGGAATAAATCAATTACGTGTATGAGTCATCGTATTATTTAACATACATATTAAAAAAAACTATTTCAGATGCGATTTTATTAATTAAAAATGTTAAAAACATTTATACTAGCAGTTAATATTTTTGAGAATGCTATAACTTACAAGTACGTATGTACGAGTATATAACTCTTGCTCTCGTGTCTGGAGGGTGAATAAGTGACCGAGCGTAGGCATCTCGAAAGGAGAACTTTAGGGGTATCTGTCTGATATTATTCAGATTTGTATTTCTGAATAATATCATTCGTACTTTGGTCTAGGATGGCGCACTAGGTCTTTTACCGGGGTGTTATTGTGTATTTAATTTCAAGTCTGGAGAGTTTTACAGCTCTCGTAGAGAATAAATTTGTCATTGTAAGTATATATATTATAGAATCTACCTATCGTCAAGAAATGGATTTCGATTTTTGCATATCTACGTTATTAAAACAACTTATTTATTAATAGTAAAATTAAAATAAAATCAACTAACAAAATAACAAAAAAAAAAAAATATATATATATATATATATATATATATATATATATATATATATATATATATATATATATATATATATATATATATATATATATATATATATATATATATATATATAATTTTAGAATTATACAGTTAGTGACAAAAATTGTGTATAGATCTTTCCATTCATTAATTACACTAATTCGACATAACTTACTTATGCCGAGGGGGTGTATAGGCGACGCGATGGGATAGGTAAAACCTTCCCCTTGGGCAAATACACTACCGCACTCCAGGCCGAGCTAGTTGGAATTACGAATTACATACGGTGTTCTGGGGGCAGACCAAAATCGGACACAGGAGAAGGTATGTATCTGCTCGGATAGCAGGGCGGCGTTGGCAGCCCTGAATTCAGCAACGACAAAGTCGAAGCTGGTCTATAATTGCTATGAAGTATTGAGCCACTTGGCAGGGAAGGGACTGGTGGAACTCTTATGGATACCTGGGCATAATGACATTAAGGGAAATCTAATTGCAGATGACCTTGCCAGACTATGGACCAGGGAACACCTCTATGGAACAGAACCTGCAGTGGGAATAAGTCGGAATCTGATTAGAGACCGCATCAATGGCTGGGCAAGAGATCAGCACAATAAAAGATGGAGAGGTGTAACGGGTTGTCGAATATCCAAACTCTTCATCGAATACTCAGAGATTGAGAAATGGGCCCAAGAATTAATTAAATTGAACAGGCACAAAGCCAGAACCCTGGTGGAAATCATAACGGGCCACCATAGTAGCCTGAATGCATATAAGCACAAGCTGAGGCTGAATGATACCCCGGCCTGCAGATACTGTAAAGAAGACGAGGAAACCTCGATTCATCTTCTTTACACCTGCCCCGCACTGAAGGAGAAGAGGTATCTTATATTAGGGACCGCTGTTGTCCTATAAGAGGCGAGGCTTAAGGCGCGGGACGTGCCTAAATTGCTCCTTTCATGGGATAGCATTTTTGGATAATGACCCGGATAAGAGGGGATCGCCAAGGGACTACCCATGCGATCAGTGGCTGATGAGGCCCAAACCTATATAATATAATATAATACTTATGCCGAATTATCGTGGAAATTGTTACAACAATCATACACATGTACTTTGTAAGAATTAGGGTTTTTCACAGTAAAAAGCTTATTTAATTCAAAAGAGTTGACCATTTCTCGAATTAATATTTATTATAAATACGTTCGAGGATAAAGTATGTATTACAAATGGATCATATTGAAGTCCTAATTATATTATATGATAAGAGGAGCTAGGTAATATAGACATACTTCTGTTACTATATACAACCGCATTTAAAGCATACTATAGCTTACTTAAATATTACTTATAAGCGGAAAGCATGCACTATTCAGTGGTGGACAAAATAGTTTAAATGAATCATTAGACAAAAGTTAAATTCACCCATAATTATTTAATTAATTTCCTATAAATATATTAGACATACCCATATGAACAAGATATTTAGAATATGGAGGAAAAATGGGAAGAACATACTAAGAAAACTAAAGGACACTATAACAAACATGGATAAATTACATCTTTTACTGCGTCTACATCTCATATGAACCTCGCAGTTCTATATTTCTATTTTATGTAATTAAAGTGTTTATTTTTCATTTCATTTATATACTTTTCAACTTACAGTTAGTTGTATTGAATGAAATATGTATTAAAGACTATTATATCTGTTTCAAAATATCCAGGATACTCTTTTTCCGAAATTATCGATATTTATTTTAATAGAACGTATCCCTCCATTAACAGTATAAATGTTATTACTAAATATATTTAAAAAATATATGTACCGTAACAATTAATAGAAGTTATACACAATTAGAATATGAAGATAATACAGCTATCTTAATTGTTATGCTGTAGTATATCATGTAATAACGTTAAACTATTCCGAATGAAGCGAAACTAAAGCGGAAATGCCACAGAGTAGTGTATTAGGTCCAGTCCTTTATCTATTATATACTAGTGACATCCAAACCCTAGATTATAATACTATAACCATCTTTGCTGATGACACGGTAATCTTAGCCATTGGCAAGACCCATGAAGATGCTGCAATAAAACTGAAAAACCTGTTGACTAGATTAACATCTGGACTAGAAGGTAGATAATTAAATTGAATCAAAGAACAGAATCAGTTCATATAACTTTCTCAAACAAAAGATACCAACATCTACCTATTAGATTAAGTAATGTTCAGATACCTTGCGACAATGTAGTAAAGTAGTTGGATATTACCCTAGGCGCAAGGCTACGCTGGCAGTCTCGCGTCAAGTAAAAACCAGAAGATCTGTAAATCAAGTAAGAAAATATACCGGATGTTAGGACGTAATTCCACTTCGTCCACATATAATAAATTGGTGTTATACAAGCAAATTCTGAAACCAGTATGGACCTAGGATGGATGGTATTCAGCTTTGGAGCTGGGTTACAGAGGACAATATCCAGATCATATAACTCATTCAGAAAAGGTACTGAAAAGCTTAGCCAATGTCCCTTGATACTTTCAAAATAGTGACCTCTATTCAGGGACCTGGAGATGGACATTGTTAAACAAGCAATCACCAAGTTTGCCAATAGTCATGAACAACGACTCTTAGATTATGTGAATATTGAGGCCATCCAGCTCCATCACCAACCAAAAAAGAAGACTCAAGAGTGCCATTATAAAGCAGAGGAAAGTACAGTATTTACACAATACATTTAGTGTTTCTTTGTATTAAAATCTAAGGATCTATCAAGGATGTGTAAAACCTTTACTTTAAGATTGTAAATAGCAAATTAAGTTAAATTAAAATTACATATTGATCGTAAATGATCAGATTGCAATTGTAGTAAATGATTTATTAGGATATTTTCCTAAAATAAGAAAAAGTAATCTTAAACTACTGAAAGTGTCTTTATTTATACTTGTAAAATAAATACTAGATGGTACAAGAGAAGTACTATCCAGGTTGATAATATTTTCAGTGTCTGTATTAATATAGGTGCCGATAAATGTTATTGTAAACATATTAGATCATCCTGCATATAAATGTTAATTTGACCAATAAGAGTCTTTAACTCATACGTCTACTAGGAAAAGTATAACTTTCTAAATTAATTAAACAACATAACTTATTTAAATATTATATACAAGTACCGTGACAATAATACCAGTTTAATTTATGAGAATACATCCATCAACATCACTCCCATATTTTCTTTTTATTAGATATAATTAATAATTATGTTTGACAAAATTAGTTGTACCTTATATGCGATAAATTTAAGATTTAAGTAAATACTTATATCTTAAAGTATGCCGGAGTAAGCGATCTTCTATGATATAGCGTAAGAACGACGATTTTCGTCGGTCGGATGTCAGGTTAATTCTTACTTTTGCGGGACTTAAGAGGTGACAGTCTCGGTGATCTTGTGAAACTGCAAACGGTCTTCTTGTGGAGGTTGTTGATGTTGAGATACATCTTCTGCTCGTCGTTCAGCAAACTCGGAGATTGTCCCATTGCGGCAACTCCTCATAGATTCTTAACAGCTCCAGAGCAGTTATTGTACACCGTGATTCGAAGAGGAGCGGATTTAAGAGCCATATGGTGGTGAATTAGAATATAGAGAATACAATGAGCATTCAGGCCAATTGCCCGACGCAGAATTAATAAATATGTAGAACTTTATTCTGAACCTATAACATAGATGCGTGATCTATCACCTTATAGGAAACCTCTATAGAGGTTTTGTGTTGATCAGAGTGGCGGTATGGGATCCATATTGGGGAGTGTTATTGTATGCTTGTGTTTAAGTCTCAACGGAGACAGTTTGATATATCTCCTTGAGTATGATTAGTTGGTCCTCGTCTCTATGTGTAACATTTTTCTCCGTAAGATCAAGATGTTAGGGAAAGGAAATCAACTTCTGTGTGCCCAAACTTATTTAAGTAATAATAATATTTCAATTAATTATAACTACTGTTTAGAATTACATTTTGATTTTAGATTCAGAAAAGATTTATCATTAAATGCAATGGTTGTGTGCAAAATTTTTTTGGCTGCATAATTTGTGGTAAATGCATATGATTAGTGGCGAGTAGACTGTCCAGTGGTGGACTAAGGAGACTATCCTTTGAGATGGAATATTAATAATTATGTAATTTCAGATAAATAAATAAATAAAAGGTGAATAAATTAACAGTTGTATGAAATATCGGTAATATTAACTATTTAATTGGATCATTGTGTTTGCTAGATTAATTATCTTGTGATTGTATTTTGTAAGGATATATTAATACTAAAATTAGTTATCAGTTCTCCCTATACTTTAACAACACCAAGTCACAGTATACACAAAGGAATATCATGATTGTTTTTTAGTATCATGATAGTTATTAGTGGAGGGGCAGGAAGTACATTTGAGGAATGTAACTTTTAATAACAGAACTGTCGTTATTTCTTTAAATTAGTTGTGGGATGTGTGATCATAATTTTAATTTCTAATAAATATTAGTAATTGTAATTATTCAAATATTGTTAAAAAATTATTGAACATTCGTAGTAAATGTAGTTTTTTAATGGATTTTTTTTACGAGTGGAAATATGCGAGTGAAAGTAAGTAATATAATACATTGCATATATTTTCCAGTAACAATAATTTTATTAAAGTGTGATGAACATATTTCTTCTTTTACAGGTATATATGCCTTTTTACTATCGTAATATATATTCATAGGTGAATGTATACACGTTGTTTAGAGACACCGCCTTCACATTAACGGACATTATTATATGTTTTATAATTTATAATGGCTGCATTTTAAGCAAGTTAACAACTGCATATTATGGTGACTTGATGATACTTACATGTAGCAGGTAGTGACTATTTAAATATATGATAATATATGTATCTAGCCACAGCCGGTAAAATGTATAATCTTTGACAATAAGCTCTTGTTTACTAAACATATTGCACAAACCATATCAACAACATATAAAAGGCTTAAAATATAATTGCTTTGTTAAACATTATATTTATACTAAATCAATATAATATAATATATTGATATATTAAGCCAATCGGGTATTTTAATTAATTTGCCCTGAAACTGAGTTGTAATCCGTTGGGCAATCAAGATATATTATTATTATTATTATTATCGATATGTGAGCCAAATGATACAGTCATTTGCCAAATATTATTAATTCGCTATCAGTATTATCACCACATACAATATTAACACACACAATTATACTCTTAACATGGGTTTATTATCCTTATTCATAATTCGTATTTCAATTGTATTGATTATATTAATTTAATTCATATTACATTATTGAAGCTTATTCTATGGATGTCATCAAAACCATATATGCACCAAGGGGAAACTTGCCCATTACTTTATATTATATTTTAAGTTATATCGCCTCCAATCTACTTTTCAATAATCTTTAAGTGCTTTCCATATACTTTTAATTACTGTTTCGGGAATTAACATCATAACTCTTAACTTTTGTCTTTAGAATTATTTAAATAATTCATTATGGATATGATTCATATATAGATGTAATATTTCGTTCATCATAATAATATAATGGTGATATTTTAGCAAAATATTTAATTGCTCGATATTGATCAAAACATCTTAAAATTTGGAAAAAACTATAATGCACACCTATGACAGTTAGATACTGTCATAGGTGTGCATTATAGTTACAATAAAATTTATGTAATCCAAGAGATGAAATGGAGATAAATGAAAGATTTGTGAACGAGAGATGAAATGGAGAAAGACACTTTGAAATAGATTAATTGGCTGTAATGCGATGATTGTAATTTTTCCAGTTATTTCTTGTGGTTTGTGTTGTTCTTTATTTCATGATAAATTTACCATTTAAGTCAACAGTTTTAAATGCTGAGTAATGAGTTATTATTGATTGGCATTGCTAAATTATCCACATGTATATTATCAAAACTATCAAAGCCTCATGATAATGGAAATTGTTCTAGGATAATTTCGAATTTAATAGTAGCAACATATAAGTCGGAAATCGAGAAAAGAACCACAAAGCTGCAAAGCGGTTATCAAAGTAGTTCCCGAATAGCAAGGCAATTACGTAATCACTATAGGTAACAACTATTCCTCGAGCTAAAGACCCGCCAGGCATTGAATTACACCTCACAGCGATCCTCGATGCCTTTCTCGTGTTATTGCACGATCATATAGGTTTCAGAAAAAGAAAACCCGCCACGAGTTCGACATCTGTCTCGGATGGAAACCTAGGTGTATTTGTTGTTGGGTAGGTGTTGTTTCGAACGACACGAAATCTAAAACCCTGTATATATACCACCTGAAACATTAATAGCATTCCACCAGGAACAGACAAATGTATTCATAAAATACATATATTCATTTCAAGTAAATTCAAGTACAAAAATTAACGTAGTGTTTCCTATTTTTTTTTACTTCAAGTGTTATGAACCTTATAGAATGCTGAAAGCGAGAAGATCCTAGATTAAGTGAGATAATTATCAGAATAGTTATTTATGTAACAAATGAGCACGCCGTATACAATAATTAACTTGTTCATAGTATTACAGTAGTGGCTTTATGATAGAAATATTTAGAAATTAGGAAATAAATATTACTGTATTTACTTTTACATACGATTACTGTTATAAGCAAATAATCTATTTAATCTTGTTTTTATTGACAAGGAACTCCTATACTGATAAATGTCACTCAATACAATATTTCACACTTGCAAATTTATATTGAGACGAATTTTAATACGAAATCTCATACTTGTGCTAATATAACTATTACTTTAACACTTAAAATTCCATCAGGAAATCATGCTGTTGAAATGCATGCAGACAGTTAAGTTATATATTAAATAACGGTGAAAACGACAAATTGGAATCATATTGACATGAAGAAAATAATATAAAGTTTTATTTTATGATAATTACTTGTTATCCACCCTAATAATTATTAATCTTCACTATACTATTACTATATCTTAATAACATTATTAACCTTCACCACGATATTATGTACAATAGTAAATATTCATTAACTGTGTAACTTTAGCCATAAAATGTTTGCCACTGGATAATCGTTAAATGAGATAATAAAATTATGGAATATTGTATGTTTTCGGTGAGAAACATATACATAAACGTAAACCCTTCAATGTCTATAAATTTATGAGCAAACGAAATATTTGATACACGCAATGTTTAATTAACTACGGGTTAGATCATAATGCATAAAAACCACCATTAAGAATATACGACCCCACTCTACTCTATAACTCATATTTAAGTAAACGTCACATGCATCATTATTTATTTATGTACCTATGTAAAATTTCTATCCTACCTACGTTTTTATGGACTCTATAGAATTCAGTAATAGAGAAAATCCTAGGTGAAGTGAGATAATTATCAGAATAGTTATTTATGTAACAAGTGAGCACGTTGTATATAATAAAAATTGTATTACAGCAGCGGTTTTTGAATAAATGTATTAAAGATATATAGAAATTAGGAAACCAATGTTACTGTATTTACTTTTGCATACATTTCCTGTTATAAGCAAGTAATTTACGTTTTGATTAACAAGGAATTCCCAAACTGGCGAATGTCACTCAATACAATATACATATAATACTTGCAAATTTATATTTACACGAATTTTAATACGAAATCTTATACTAATCATACTATTCAAATGTATACAGACAGTTAATTTGTTTATTACATAACGCCGAAAATGGTGAATTAGAATCATATTGACATGAAGAAAATAATAAAGTTTTATTTTATGATAGTTACTTGTTATGCACCTTAGCAACATTATTAATCTTTACGACGATATTATGTGCAGAAGTACATATTCATTAAGTAAAACTCACGATAAATTGTTGCCACTTGATAAATGTTCAATTACGTAACTAATAAAATTAAGGAATATTGTACATTTTCAGCCAATTACATTTCACATGCATTATTTTTTATTTATGTACCTATGTAAAATTTCTACTATACGTACGTTTTTATGGACTCTGTAGAAATTCAGTAATAGAGAAAATCCTAGGTGAAGTGGGATAATTATCAGAATAGTTATTTTTGTAACAAGTGAGCACGTTGTATACAATAATTAATTTGTCCATAGTATTACAGCAGTGACATTTATATAATTGTATTAAAAATATTCAGAAATTAGAAAATCAGTGTTATTGTATTTACTTGCATAGATTTCCTGTTAAAAACAAGTAATTTACTTTTTTATTGATAAGGAAATCCCAAACTGGAGAATGGTACTCACTAAACTATTTAACACTTGTAAATTTATATTAACATGAATTTTAATAAGAAGTCTCATACTTCTGCTGAAATAACTACATATCACTTTAACACTCAAAATTACATAAGGAAATCATGCTGTTGGAATGCATATAGACAATTAAGTTATACATTAAATGATGGTGAAAACAGTAAATTAGAACCATTTTGACCCTGAAAATAATATAAAGTTTTATTTTATGATAATTATTTGTTATGCACCATAATGACATTATTAATCCTTACCACTATATTATGTATAGTAGTAAATACTCATTAAGAGTGTAATTTTCGCCATAAAATTTTACCACATGATAATTGTTAAATTAGTTATTATATTAAGGAATATTGTGTGTTTTCAGTAAATCACAGTAGAAGGCTGAGAAACGTATACAGTAGTAAATTCTTCAATACCTATAAATTTATGAGCAAACGAAATAGTCGTGCACACGATGTTTAATTAAATACGGGTTTGATCATTTTGCATAGAAGCCGTAATTAAGAGTATACGACTTCACTACACTTTGTAGCTTATATATAATTAAACTTCATAATATGCATCATTATTAATTTATGTATTTACGTACCTATGTAAAATTTCCATCATACGTACATTCTTATGGGCTTTATAGAACGCTGAATGCGAGATAATCCTAGGTGAAGTGAGATAATTATAAGAATAATTATTTATGTAACAGGTGAACATGTTGAATACAATAATTCATGTGTCCATAGTATTACAGCAGTGACTATCGTATAACTGTGTTAAAAATATTTAGAAATCAGAAAATCAATGTTACTGTATTTACTTTTGCATACATTTCCTGTTATAAGCAAGTAATTCACATTTGTATTGATAACGAACTCCTAAACTGGCGAACGTCACTAAATACAATATTTAACACTTGTAAATTTTTTATTTATACGAATGATAATATGAAATCTCATACTTGTGTTAATATAACTATTACTTAAACACTTAAAATTCCATTAGGAAATCATGCCGTTGAAAGACATACAGGCAGTTAAGTTATATATTAAATAACGGTGGAAACGGTAAATTAGAATCATATTGACATGAAGAAAATAATATAAAGATTTATTTTATGATAATTATTTGTTATCAACCCTAATCGTATTATTAATCTTCACTATACTATTATGTACAGTAGTAAATATTCATTAACTGTGTAACTTTCGCCATAAAACGTTTGTCACTCGATAATTGTTAAATTAGGTAATAAAATTATGGAATATTGTGCATTTTCGGTGAGAAACATATACATAAACGTAAACCCTTCAATGTCTATAAATTTATGAGAAAACGAAATATTTGATACACGCAATGTTTAATTAAGTACGGGTTAGATCATAATACATAAAAACCATCATTAAGAGTATACGACCCCAGTCTATAACTCTATACTCTATAACTCATATTTAAGTAAACATCACATGCATTATTATTTATTTTTGTACCTCTGTAAAATTTCTATCGGACCTACGTTTTTATGGACTCTATAGAATTCAGTAATAGAGAAAATCCTAGGTGAAGTGAGATAATTATCAGAATAGTTATTTATGTAACAAGTGAGCACGTTGTATACAATAATTAATTTGTCCATAGTATTACAGCAGCGATGTTTGTATAATTGTGTTAAAAATATTTATAAATTAGAAAATCAATGTTATTGTATTTACTTCTGCATAAATTTCCTGTTATAAACAAGTAATTTACTTTTTTAATGACAAGGAAATTCCAAACTGGCGAATGGCAGTCAATACAATATTTAACACTTGTAAATTTATATTGACATAAATTTTAATACGAAATCTCATACTTGTACTAGAATAACTATTACTTTAACACTTAAAATTAAATCGGGAAATCATGCTGTTGAAATGCATATAGATAGTTAAGTTATATATTAGATAACGGTGAAAACAGTATTTTGAACCATTTTGACACGAAGAAAATAATATAAAGTTTTATTTTATGATAATTGCTTGTTACGCACCTTAATAACATTATTTTTTTAGTTAGTAAAATTAAGGAATATTGTGCATATTCAGATAATCAAAGTAGAAGGCTGAGAAACATATACAGTACATAAATTCTTAAGTAAATTTCCATCCTACGTACATTTTTATGGGCTTTATAGAACGTTGAAAGCGAGAAAATCTTGGGTGAAGTGAAATAATTACAAGAATAATTATTAATGTAACAAGTGAGCACGTTGTATACAATAATTAATTTGTCCATAGTATTACAGCAGTGACTATTATATAAATGTGTTAAAAATATTCAGAAATTAGAAAATCAATGTTACTGTATTTACTTTTGCATTGTTCCTGTTATAAGCAAGTCATTTACGTTTTCATTGATAACGAACTCCTAAACTGGCGAACGTCACTAAATACAATATTTAACACTTGTAAATTTTTTATTTATACGAATGATAATATGAAATCTCATACTTGTGTTAATATAACTATTACTTAAACACTTAAAATTCCATTAGGAAATCATGCTGTTGAAAGACACACAGGCAGTTACGTTATATATTAAATAATGGTGGAATCGATAAATTAGAATCATATTGACATGAAGAAAATAATATAAAATTTTATTTTATGATAATCACTTGTTATCAACCCTAATAATATTATTAATCTTCACTATACTATTATGTACAGTAGTAAATATTCATTAACTGTGTAACTTTGGCCATAATACCTTTGCCACTCGGTAATTGTTAAATTAGGTAATAAAATTATGGAATATTGTGCGTTTTCGGTGAGAAACATATACATAAACGTAAACCCTTCAATGTCTATAAATTTATGAGAAAACGAAATATTTGATACACGTAATGTTTAGTTAAGTACGGGTTAGATCATAATACATAGAAACCATCATTAAGAGTATACGACATCACTCTATAACTCATATTTAAGTAAACATCACATGCATCATTATTTATTTATGTACCTATGTAAAATTTCTATCGTACCTATGTTTTTATGGACTCTGTAGAATTCAGTAATAGAGAAAATCCTAGGTGAAATGAGATAGTTATCAGAATAGTTATTTATGTAACAAGTGAGCACGTTGTATATAATAAAAATTGTATTACAGCAGTGGTTTTTGAATAAATGTGTTAAAGATATATAGAAATTAGAAAACCAATGTTGCTGTATTTACTTTTCCATATATTTCCTGTTATAAGCAAGTAATTTACGTTTTTATTGACAAGGAATTTCCAAACTGGCTAATGTCACTCAATACAATATACATATAATACTTGTAAATTTATATTTACACGAATTTTAATACGAAATCTTATACTAATCATGCTATTCAAATGTATAAACAGTTAATTTGTATATTGCATAACGCCGAAAATGGTGAATTAGAATCATATTGACATGAAGAAAATAATAAAGTTTTATTTTATGATAGTTAATTGTTATGCACCTTAGTAACATTATTAATCTTTACGACGATATTATGTGCAGAAGTACATATTCATTAAGGATGTAACTTAAAACTCACAATAAAATTTTGCCACTTGATAAATGTTCAATTATGTAACTAATAAAATTAAGGAATATTGTGCATTTTCAGATAATCAAAGTAGAAGGCTGAGAAACATATACAGTACATAAATTCTTAAGTAAATTTCCATCATACGTACATTTTTATGGGCTCTATAGAACGTTGAAAGCGAGAAAATTCAGTACATTTCATATGCATTATTTTTTATTTATGTACCTATGTAAAATTTCTACCATACGTGCGTTTTTATGGACTCTGTAGAATTCAGTAATGGAGAAAATCCTAGGTGAAGTGAGATAATTATCAGAATAGTTATTTATGCAACAAGTGAACACGTTGTATACAACAATTAATTTGTCCATAGAATTACAGCAGTGACGTTTGATTAGTTGTGTTAAAAATATTTACAAATTAGAAAATCAATGTTATTGTATTTACTTTTGTATAAATTTCCTATTATAAACAAGTAATTTACTTTTTTAATGACAAGGAAATTCCAAACTGGCGAATAGCAGTCAATACAATATTTAACACTTGTAAATTTATATTGACATAAATTTTAATACGAAATCTCGTACTTGTACTAGAATAACTATTACTTTAACACTTAAAATTAAGTGAGGAAATCATGCTGCTGAAATACATATAGATAGTTAAGTTATATATTAAATAACGGTGAAAACGACAAATTACAATCATATTGACATGAAGAAAATAATATAAAGTTTTATTTTATGATAATTACTTGTTATCCACCCTAATAATATTATTAATCTTCACTATACTATTATGTACAGTAGTAAATATTCATTAACTATGTAACTTTCGCCATAAAATGTTTGCAACTCGATAATAAAATCAGATAATAAAATTAAGGAATATTGTGCGTTTTCGGTGATAAACATCTACATAAACGTAAACCCTTCAATGTTTATAAATTTATGAGCAAACGAAATATTTGATACACGCAATGTTTAATTAAGTACGTTACTGGTTAGATCATAATGCATAAAAACCATCATTAAGAGTATACGACCCCACTCTACTCTACAACTCATATTTAAGCAAACGTCACATGCATCATTATTTATTTATGTACCTATGTAAAATTTCTATCATATCTACATTTTTATGGACTCTATAGAATTCAGTAATATAGAAAATCCTAGGTGAAGTGAGATAATTATCAGAATAGTTATTTATGTAACAAGTGAGCACGTTGTATACAATAATTAATTTGTCCATAGTATTACAGCAGTGACGTTTGTATAATTGTGTTAAAAATATTTAGAAATTAGAAAAGCAATGTTATTGTATTTACTTTTGCATAGATTTCCTGTTATAAACAAGTTGTATAAACCTGAAGGGTAGATACGAAAAATGGTCGGCTGTAGGCCTTACGAAAAGATACAACTTGGAACGAAGGACCTTAGATTCTGTACAATTGGCAACATACATGAATGGAGGAGTAAATTAGTAGGAATTTATTTACCAGTGGAGGGCGAGGCACGAAACTCCAAATGGCTGGTGGCTGTCGATTTCTAGTTCTTGATGTATTCTCAACGGTGGGGGCCCCGTGAAGAATATTCGTGGCACTAATATTGAAAATATATGTCGGTTGTATAGTCACTTGAGAGATTGTTTAGCTTTTGATCTCACTACGATGGTAATTGATTACAGATTACAGGTGCGTTCTCGAAAGGAAAATTCATCAATTCTTTTAACTAGGAAAATTCAGGGGAATATTGCGGAATTGCCAACTGTGTGGCGCGACATATTTAAATTTAAAACAATCCGCGTTGACCAAAGTGGCTTCAACACAAGTAATTGACTTTTTTATTTACAAGGAAATTCCAAACTGGCGAATGGTACTCAATACAATATTTAACACTTGTAAATTTATATTGACATGAATTTTAATACGAAATCTCATACTTGTGCTAATATAACTATTACTTTAACACTTAGAATTACACCAGGAAATCAAGCTGTTGAAATGCATATAGACAGTTAAGTTATAGATTAAATAATGGTGAAAATTGTAAATTAGAACCATTTTGACACGAAGAGAATAACATAAAGTTTTATTTTATGATAATTACTTGTTATGCACCTTAATAACATTATTAATCTTCACCATGATAGTATGTACAGTAGCAAATACTCATTAAGAGTGTAACTTTCGCCATAAAATTTTGGATTTTTTTAGTTAATAAAATTAAGGAATATTGTGCATTTTTAGACAATTACAGTAGAAGAGTGAGAAACATATACAGTACGTAAATTCTTAAGTAAATTTCCATCATACGTACATTTTTATGGGCTTTATAGAACGTTGAAAGCGAGAAAATCTTGGGCGAAGTGAAATAATTATAAGAATAATTATTAATGTAACAAGTGAGCACGTTGTATACAATAATTAATTTGTCCATAGTATTACAGCAGTGACTATTATATAAATGTGTTAAAAATATTCAGAAATTCTGCATACATTTCCTGTTATAAGCAAGTAATTTACGTTTTTATTGATAAGGAACTCCTAAACTGGTGAATGCCACTCAATACAATATTTCACACTTGTAAATTTATGTTGACATGAATTTCAATACGAAATCTCATACTTGTGCTAATATAACTATTACTTTAACACTCAAGTGGGAAATCATTAGAAAGTGTAGAAAAGCGAAAGAACAATGGATAGAGGATAAATGCAAAGAAGTAGAAGATAAGCTCCAAGTAGGTAAGACCGATGAGACTTACAAAATAATTAAGAGGAACTTCAGGGATATAGGACCAATAAGTAGAAACGTTATAAGTGTCAATCGGGGGACATACTGATCGGAAGAGAGGAGAAAGCGGATAGATGGAAGCAGTACTTAGGAAATTTATACGAGGGTCAGGAATTAGGAGAGGTAGTAGAGGAAGAATCTAGCATCGATAGGGAAGATGTAGGAAAACCTATATTGAGAGAGGAATTTGAAATAGCACTAAGGGGGTTAAAGAACAATAAAGCGCCGGGTGTAGATAAAATACAGGCGGAAATTTTGAAGTGTGCGGGACAGAAAGTAGTAAATAGGATGTTTGAACTGGTAAAATACATACATGGAACGGTCGAGATGCCGGAGGATTATAAGAGGAACATTATCGTTACTATACCGAGAAAGAGAGGAGCCGACAAATGCGAGAATTTTAGAACGATTAGCCTAACTTCCCACGCGTCAAATATCTTAACCAGAATAGTGCAGAAGAGGATGGAAAATAGTGCGGAGGAAATATTAGGAGAAGACCAATTCGGGTTTAGGCGAAATAGGGGAACTCGCGAAGCTATTCTGGCCCTAAGAGTAATGTTAGAGAAAACAATAGAAAAAGGAAAGAACGCTTATATAGGATTTGTAGATTTAGAAAAAGCTTTTGATAATGTAAGATGGGAAAAAATGTTCGAGATACTAAAGAGCGCGGGAATGAAGTATAGAGATAGGAGAGTAGTACACAATATATACAAAAAGCAAACTGTTGTTATAGAAGTAGAAGAGGAAAGAAGGAAAGTAGGTATTAGGAAAGGAGTAAGACAAGGTTGTACGCTATCACCACTAATTTTTAATCTGTACATCGAAGAGGCGATTAATGTCGTAAAAGATAGAGTGGATTTCGGGATTAAAATACAGGAACAGAAACTAAAAATACTGAGATTCGCGGATGATATAGCAGTATTAGCATCTAGTAAAGAGGAATTGGAATCAGCGTTGAACGAAATTGAGGCAGTGTTGACAGAGGAATACGGAATGAGGGCGAATAAAAACAAAACTAATGTGTTAGTATACAGAGGGCGCGAAAGCAGAGTAAAAACGAATGTACAAATTAATAATGAAAGATTGGAGGAAGTTAAAGACTTCACTTATTTAGGAAGTAAAATAAATTGGGATGGAAGAAGCGATAAAGATATAAAACAAAGAATAGCGCAGGGTCGAGTAGCTTTTAACAAAAAGAAAGCACTTTTATGCTCGGGGGTAATAAACTTAGATACAAGGAAGAGATTTTTGAAAACGTATGTATGGAGCACGGCACTATACGGTTGCGAAACCTGGACGGCAGGGGAAGCAAGTAGGAAGAAATTAGAAGCTTTTGAGATGTGGTGTTACCGAAGAATGATGAAAATACCGTGGACTGATGGGGCTAGAAGCGAAGAAGTATTAGAGAAAGTCGGCGAGAAAGGAAGTATGTGGAAAAACATAAAGAAGAGAAGAGATAGAATGGTAGGCCACTTGCTGAGATATGGGGGAATAGTCCGCGATATTTTGGAGGCAGAAATAGGAGTGAAGAAAAGCAGAGGTAGGCATAGATTAGACTACTGCTCGCAAATAGTAAGGGATGTAGGCTCTATTACACAATTAGCGAAATGCGTAAGTTAGCACAAGATAGAGGAAGCTGGAGGTTAGCGTTCAACCAGTCTTAGGACTGATGACCTCATGATGATGATTTAACACACATAATTCCATCAAGAAATGATGCTGTTGAAATGCATACAAACAGTTAATTTGTTATTAAATAAGGGCGAAAATAATAAATAAGAATCATATTGACATGAAGAAAATAATATAAAGCTATGTACCTTAATAACAGTATTGATCTTCATCACGATATTATGAATAAAATTAATGAATATTGTGCATATTCTGCCAATCACAGTAGAAGGGTGTGAAACATATACAGTAGGTACGTAAATTCTTCAATATCTATAAATTTATTAGTAAACGAAATAGTCGTACATGCAATGTTTAATTAAGTACCGCTTAGATCACAGTACATAGAAGCCGTCATTAAGAATATACGACTACACTGTAAGTAATGGCTTCTCCGCTAACTCATATTTAATTAAATATCACATGCATCATTAATTATTTACGTATTTACGTACGCATATAAAATTTCTATCTCACATAAATTTTGTTAACAACTAGAGTGTCCACATACTGTATATTTATACATAATAGGTTTATATGTGGTTATATATGAGGTTTTTCATTTGCTTTTTTTTTGCCATCTATAGTCAATTTTCATTAATCCAGATAAATAATCTCATGCAAATATATATAAAAATACAGTTGTGTAACTGATACAATATTATCCCTGCTGCTGCAAGATAGCGGAGACAATATTTACCCCTCGCAAAGTTTGCTTTTCACCCAATTTGCACAATCCTTAAAACATATCTCGATTACTATCTTAAATTTGAACTTTTACTGTAGCGGCGAAGTCACGACATTAAAGGATTAATTCCTTGGTCAATTCTAGATATAATTGCCTCTTATTAAATATTTTAAACGTTCCACAGAATAAACTTTAATCTTTGAAGAAAAATAATTTTCATAACCCGTTAACTGCTATTTGTACAACCAGCTGTAATTTGTTTTCTTTTAAGCACAAGGCTTGGCACTTCTTTATTTACAATGTAATAGAGTATTTAAAAAATCACATGATTATTATTATTCATTGAATATTGAAATATGTTGTTATTTATATAATATATAACAATAACAAATCTAAATAGTACAAAGAAGTAGTAGTTAAGGACAATAATATGCAAAAATAGAGATGAACAGATACTAAATACGAAAGAATAAGTTCTTTGTTAATTGAGCAGATTATAGAACTGGTAAGAGAATTAGACGTAGATAAAAATAATGACCGTCCAGTTGCTATTGACACAGAAGTTAGTGCTAGTAACCGAAGAAGAACCTTCTACAATGCAAAAAGTACAAGCCAGTATCCACAGATTAAAAAATAATCTATATCCTGGGAGGGATGAACTCCCAGGATCTAGATTATTGATTCTGGCGAATGAACCGCCAGAATCAATTAAATAAGTATGGTGGACAAAACTTAACAATATTTATTCACAAAATTATTTGTAAAGCATGAGGGAATGAACATTTATAAGATGAATGACAAATCTGGACTATATGTCCGATTCACAAAAAAGAGGATTAACTTCAATCTAAAAATTACAGAAATAACACTCTTCTTAGTACTATAATATTTACAAAATATTTGCGAACATTTTATATAATGAAATAAGTTTCTTATAAAAAAAAATAGTAGCATAATATCAAAGTGGCTTTAAGTCAGGCCAATCCCCGATAAATCAAATTTTGGTACCTACGACAGATTTTGAAAAAGACAGACACATGAATAGAATATCCATACATTATATCATTTTATGCATTTTATCGATATAAATATATTTTATGGCGCCATAGACAGTTATTTGAAGAGCAAAACTTTATGAGACTATGCATGAATTTCAAATACTCAACAAATTAATATTGGTCAAGGCAATTATACAAAAAGTTGTCTGTATAGTAAAGATCGAAAATGAAACATTAGCCAATTTTGATAGTATAGAAAGTTAATCCAAGTTAATACAGACAAGACAGAACTCACTTTCAACTTCAATCTTTAGTATTAGAGCTCTAAATCTAAGCCAACTGGCGAGAATAGGAAACATAAATGATGAAGTCGTCTAAGAATTCATTTATTTGGGTTCGTCAGCCAACTGTGAGCTAAAAACCTATATACATTGTCCTATGTACATATATATGTATATTACATTGTCTTGAAAAACGAAGAGTTTCATATACTGAACACTAATTCTTATGAGACATGGACTAAGTAAATCAGGGAAAGGTATCCTCCTAACGCGTAAAAAAAATCCTCCGAAGAATATCTTGTGCAATATCTGAAAATTGCCTATGGCGATTAATGGTAGGAGCGTTGTTACCTATATTAAGACTAGACGCAGGAGATGGGTAATGTATATTTATTGTTAGAACCAAAGAAGATTTATCCACTTATATTTTCCTTTTCTTTTATTCTTATTTAAACGATTTCTTTGGTTTTCTTTGTCTTTCTAAAGTGATATATTAATTTCCCTTTTATTTGTTGTTTACAATAAAGTCTGTGGTGTTATCTGGTGGTACTATTGCCCCTATAATTTTATCACGCTATTCTTTCGGTATATGTCAGTTCGTGTGGTGGATCTCAGTCTCTGCATGTTCCAGTGAAACATGACGGATATCATAAAACTTTCAGGATGAACTCTATTTTGGTCCTCCAATAAATGTCTTAATACTCTGAGTATGATTTTTATACGCCGAAACGTTGAGTTTCTCATACGGAGTATTTCTTGTTACCTCTACTTTGAACCTTTGTCATTGTTGATAAGATATTTTTTATTTTTATTTTCAATGAAGTATCAATAAATTACATTACCCGTAATACCAATATCCATCAGCCTCTTGATCTGAATATATTTAGATAGTCTCCAGAGCACCCATATCCTCTCAGAAACTGCATTAGGTAGACTTCGATTTATTCTTGTCTGCACCGGCTTCATACATCGATGTTTGTTATTAGCCTTTTGGCCCACCTGCCTTTTCCTATTTCCATCTTCCACAAACGTTGCCATTCCTAATTTATTTTCTCCCAAATTTATGTTTTACCTTTTATCGCTGCAGTCGAGGTGGTACCGTATATACTACTGACCAATTTTTTTTTAAATCAGGACTTGTACCGACGAATAGTAAAGGTAGGCCCCATTTAAGATGAAAAGACGTAAGTGGAAGAGGATGCAATAACGATGCAATGCACCAAACTGGCAGCGACTGGCCAGAGGTAGAGTGGAATGGGCTTTAAGAATCTAGGGCTGCAGAATAACAAATGGTGATATACATACATCTGTCACTTAACAATGGCCTTAGATATAAAGGAATTGTCAAATATGTTTTATTTAAAAAAAAATAGAAATTTAGTATTTAGATTGTTGGAAAGAAAGTGCAATTTTATATACTTTATTTTTTTATAGTCTGCAAATGCATGTAATATAATTTTATAAAGTACTAAGCAGATTTTAATACAACTCCTATCTTACAAACTCACTTCTTTATCTGATTCGATGATGCGTGACTTCATGAATGCTTGGGTGTGTGATATACAATAATCACAAACGTTGGACGTTTCTTAAAATGGCTTGCCTTGGAAATCTCTCGTCTAAAGATTATATGTGTTGATAGCTGCCTGGAGTGCCTCAAGTTAATCGAAATAGATAAACAAAAATTAATAGGAATGAAGTTATTTTTGATTTACTTGTCTTCCTTGTCTTATCCTTAATAGTATATATTCTATTTGCATGCATAGACTCCATATTTTACTTTTCCGCACTCAACTATACCAGAGCGGAAAAGTAATGTAATTGCGTGAAGAAAAATAGAAACAAAATTTTCTAGCGTTTATTTTTCGTTATTTGGTCTAAAAACCAAAAATAAATGGTTTTTAAAAAATTTTGTCTGTGTGTGTCGTTGTCGTCGGAATTTTAAAATTTGTTAGCACGATAACTCCACTAAATCGTGTCGGATCGATCGGGTTTTAACTAATTCTGATCGGGGACGTCTCCGAGAAGACATCTATTGATTTTGAGGTGGATAGAACACACTCTACCATGTCCGTGGCTCATGAGAAAGCACAATGGTGGACTATTTGAGAAATGTTTTTTGTTAGCATCACCACTCAACTAATCGTGTCGGATCGATCGGGTTTCGACTGATTCTGATTAGAGACATATACCAGACGATATCTATCGATTTTGAGGTGGATAGGACTTACCCCACCCTGCCCATTGGTCATGAGAAGGCATGATGGTGGACTGTCTGAAAAAGTAAAACTATGGCATAAAACACATATTCTGCATTTATGTGTTGGTTTATTTTTTCTCGGTATTATCTCAATTTCGAGATAGATGTTCTACGTGCAGAAAAGTCCGTTTTAAGGTTTTAAAACTGCTTATCTAGCGTGTGTAGACTCTTCGACGATTACATGATATCTTGTAGGTTGTCTGATTATAGTTTTCAATTTATTTAATATTTTATCGGAGAGTGTCTAGTAGAGATCTTTTCAAAAATTTTTTGGGTCAATTTTATATATTATACTTCAATACATCGACATTTTGTCTAATTTGCTGGTGTATATTTGTATATATGGCAAATAAGTCCTCCTTTTATTGTATTCATTTCTTTGTAGTTATACCTTTCCCTTCTCAGCTCCTTATATAAGTGATCAAACTCCCTCTTTCTAGGTGTTTTCTAGGTGAATATGTAGCAAGCCCTGTTTTCGTTTATGCTTCTTGGCCGGTTGTTGTGCTCGGGAAATTATTGTTAAGTAATATCCAAATAATATCAATAGGAATGATCGCATCCCATTACCGAATGTATATATACAATAGAGTGCGTCACCTAACTATATAACACAGTATAAATCAGAATCGATTAGTAGTAAGAAGCAATAGTCCTGTTAGGCACAAAATCCAAAGATCGGTAGTAAAACTTTTTGAAGATAACGAGACTATGCTTAAGACGTCAAAATTATGAAAAGAACGATAACGTGAACTAACAAATAGATCGAAATCATTTATACGAAGTTTGTGCTCAGTTAGTGTTTATGTATCAACATATATGTATCAAGAATTCAGTGTTTAGAAGTTTGTAAGTACTTCGTTTTTAATATTACGTCAGGTCAATAATTGTAGTTGTTTATTTTAGTATTTCCTTATTAAAGTATGTCATTCATTCGGGAGGCTCGACCAGCAACATTCATGATACCAATTAATTACACCTTAATTTATTAATTCGATATGCCTTTCGGTACAACCCACGAATGAAATTTTAACTGTATAAGTTTTCACTTTTCTCTCGAAGGCCAGTCATTACAAGGATACAAGGTGTGTATGAATTATTGAGAAAGTGGTTTGATTAAATGTAAAATTATTATAGTTAACCATAAATTTCAATCAATCCACAGCTATTAAGTTAACAAATGTTTATTGACCAGTTGTTATCTTTCTTACTGGAAAATATCTGTTATATGTAAGTCATGGTTTGCAAACTTAGTGAGTTAGGAAATAAGAAATACTGGGTGGCTATAGGTTTCGTTTGATTATTTTTTATTATGACCTTATCGCTATAGTAAAAACAACGAAACAACAATTGATATTTAATTTAATTAATACTTTATTCCAGAATATTTTATTTCAGAAAATTTATTACATTATTATTATTACAAAATAGCAAAAAGGGCAGTGAACTCAATGACTTTTTATTCTCAGTTGTAATACACTATAAATAACAGTTGTCTATCACGTAGGTAAAATGTGCTTAAAAGTAATCTAACTGAAAACTGAAAACAAATTGGTAATACCAAATTAATGTTAAAAATTAAACATCAAATGAAATTAGCGGTAAGAAAGCTGACAACTCAGACGTCACTTGGATAAAGGAGTAGAAATCATGTTGATTCTAAATGTCGTAATATAATCACCACCCAAACTTTGTTTTAAGGCTTGTAGCTTTGAACGATTAAACCGTTCTTTATAAAAAAGACCTTTTAACACACTTATGTATCTTTATTGCTCTTCTTCCTATTCCTTTGAGATGATTCATATCTTGCTTGACTAAAGGACGTCAGATTAAAACTATAAATTCTAGGAAGAGGTAGAATACAGGTTTCATAAATTTTTAAGAGAATCTCAGGAAATAAGTCTTGATTATTTAATTATCTTTATTTATTACTCTTGTATCTTGTATACTTCACGGCATGTCTTCTGAAATATCGACGTCAAAATAATTTTGCGGAGTTGCCGTATATAGGACCGAATATTTGAAAGTATTTAACGATATGGGTCATTCTGCACACCATGAGATAATAATATTTATGTCCTCGAAGGTTTTAGTGTTACCAACATAGTGTTATTAAACATACACTAAAGACAAAATAAGTCCCAATACGGATACTTGCGATATTCCACTTAACACATCTGGGTTTTTAGAAAAAACTTCTACTCTAATATGAAAATGTCGACCACATAAAAATAGGTCATAGCTATTTTAATAATTTTTCGCGCACTCCAGAATGTTAACATTTTAAGAGGAGACGTAGAATTGATGTAGAATTGATAGAACTAACGTTTACCAAAAGCGCGAGAGAAATCTAACTTTGTTGCGCCTATTTCCATGTTATCAAAATAGGTAGTCCGTTTCTTCTCCCATCGAAAAAGATTATAAACGGCTGAAGAAGCTATTCTGATGAGGTATTAAATTATGATTGATAAGAAATGGAATCAACTGTTTATATGTTCTGCTCCATAATTTTATTCAGGGGACACTTGTCAAACTTATAGAGTGATCATTGGGAAGATTATCTCCATTTTTAATGATAAGCGTAACATTCTCACTTCTAGGCCCTTGGCAATATTCCTTGTTCTCACAACGACTTCATGAGTTTCGACAAGAAGTGGCATAAGCTATGTGCACACCTTGATAAAACTAAAGGGTGAACGCCATCGATACCTGATGATAAGCTTCTTCATCAATTCCTCTTCTCTTTGTAAGAGAAAGTTCTTGAAAGAGAATACACGTACGTTTGTTCTAGATTCAGTAGTGTAGTATTTAAATAAAATATCAGCAAGTATTTCACTAATTTCAGTATTATTTTGAATAACATGATATTACGGAGAAGAGGCAACTATATAACGACTTGTCAAACGTGGTCGTGTATATTTACAAAATGCTTTAGTACCTTTTGTTAATAGATTGGTTTCAAAATTATTTCTTGATTACAGTTATTCCGTAAGTTTACTTGAGAAAACACGATGTTGTACATAATCCTCATCGAATATATATATATATATATATATATATATATATATATATATATATATATATATATATATATATATATATATATATATATATATCTATATCTTGAATCAAATGTCTTTGTACACATATCCTGAAGCTGCTCATTAATCCACGGTTGCCTGTATGAAGTATTAGTTTTAAAATAAAAACGGAACAAGAACGAAACAGCTGCGAAAACGGTATTTAACCAACTTCACAATAATGTCTTGATATCATTATTATTGGAGCAGTCATAAAACCATTCAACATTACGGGAATAGTAATTATTTAGAGATTCAACATCTGTTTTATGATAGACTCCATGGTGACTTCTTTTATACATATGGTATCGAGATAACGTTGAACTCAACACATACATGATGAGAAATGTTTATGGGTGAGATCGTGGGAGTTAATTATATTGTCTGTATCAGACTCAGTCTTAGAAGGGCACTAGTGTCTACGGTAGCTGGTAAAATATTAATTTTATAAACCTAAATTATTTTTTTGTATCCAAACTATATATTCAATATGTTTTACCTCAGTAGCGGCAAGTATGTATGATTTTATCGATATATCAGTAGATTAGACTGTCAGATAGTAGTATTATATACAATTTTTAATTGTGTTTATGAAATACATTTTGGAATAATATTTATAATCAACCTTCAAATAAATAAGAAGAAATATATTTGGCAAGGTATTACCTATTAATGTATGTGATCTTAATACCTGATTATAAAATTTGTTAATGCAATGTCCTTGTTAGCAGCCATATGCATGCATATGTGTACACATAAGTACATACATCTAGCTTTATTGTGTTCGAAGGTGAGGATATATGGTCAAAAATTTTTCCAAAAGGATCAATCAATGTGAGGAAAGGAGCTGAAACATCCGGAACAATAACAGAATGAATATGAAGCAATGTGCTAAAATTGTCAGTTCTAGGGGTATTATTTTTATAATCTGAGCCTGTTTTCATATTACACAGGCCTACAAGTTTTAACATTTTGAAAGTTTATTTGGGTTTCATAAGTGAGTTATTTACGTTGATTTCATATATACCTTCCGTTTTTGATCCTCACGTAAGGTTTTTGATCAACTGAATGATATGGAAAAATTAAAAACTCCCTTTTTTTAACAAAAAACTTGTTTTGCAGTTTTTCTTGTGTAATCATTCGTTGGATGTTCTCTTTTCAGCATCCAGCAGTAATCTGCCATCATCGCCACATTCCATCAACCCTGGTACTTCTTTTCCATCTTATTTATGTCCTTGTGGAGATTTTTGCCTTGCTCTTCATTAACAGCACCAAGAGTTTCTGGAAAGTAGTCCAGATGGGCCTCAACCATCTCCAGGAATCCCCTGGAAATGGTTGAGAGATGATGAAGTCAGTGTTATCTTCACATCAAAGGTTCCATTATACACCAGTATTAAAAATATTAATGCACAAATTCTTTATAGGCAATGTTTAATTTTGCTATGAATATTTTTTATCAAGAGTAATCTTTAAATACTAACAATTTCTCTCTTTTTTTCTAACACACAATTTAGTAGTAAACGAGTAGTTCTCAAATTAATATGTTAATCAGATTTGGTTAAAACTACTCCTTTAATTAAAAATAATTTATTGTCTACGCAATTCCGACTTCCATTGTTCCGTAATCTACAGGAAGTAGCATGCGGTGAGATCTTAGGTATTTATTTTAACTTTGCGGGTCACTAGCACATGGTTCATTATACCATATAAGGATACTAAATGACGTGGTAATTTTACGCTAGAATAATTGATGGCAAATATTTCAGCAATAACCGTTGTCTAATAAATATAATAGTCTTCCTCTGGCGTTACAAATTGCGATACATTTCTCATTACTGAAAATTATTTTATCTTACTATTCAATTTTAAAAAGGAAGCAATATTCGTCAATAGAACTAAATATATCAAAAATGGTAACAAATATTCCCTAATTAGCTCCATCTAATAAATCCATTACAATACTATATGCCTTCTGTATTATTACGTATATACATATAATACGTAATAATACAGATGGCAATATAGTATTGTATTGGATTTTTACAAAATCATTGGCTGATGCATAAATTTGTTTTGTTCATATGTCAAGTTTAAGGTCAACTTGATAGTAACACAACCTAAATTTGATACTTCTTCAGCAGTTTTCATTTTGAATAGTTTTTGTTACTTTTTTGTCTAAGAGCAAATAAATATTTTATTAGACATTTATTACTATAGATGAAAACATTATTATTTATGTACTTCAAAATGACCTTTGGTGGTATGCATCATTCATTGATGTGGCCTAAATTATTCAATCCTCGTTTGAGCTCTCAATGTATTCCTTTGATTAGAAATATGTATATTGCGATAAGTTTTAGGGTTAAAGTTGTTTTAAAAACTACAAAGAGTAAACAATAAGCATTTATGTTGATTTGAAGTAAATGTCATGATAGAGAATTATTACAATGAATAAAATTCTGCGGTTTTTATCACAAAGGTGGACGACATGGAACTTGTGAAGGAGATAGTCACACCGGCTAAGATGAGGTGGGCCTTGAGGTCCCTTGATCCATATAAATCACCGGGACCGGACGGTATTTATCCGGTACTTTTGCAGGAAGCAGAAGAGATAATCCTCGGTCCACTCATAAGGATCACCAGGGCCAGCTTGTCACTGAAGATGGTCCCGAAAGTGTGGCTAGTCCAAGGGTTGTTTTTATATCTAAACCGGGCAAAGTCGGATGCACGTCCCCTAAGGACTTTCGGCCGATTAGCCTTACTTCATTTTTACTAAAGACCGCCGAACGATTAGTTGAAAGGTACCTTCGGGATACTGTCCTAATAGAGAGGCCGCTTCAGGGGAGCCAGCATGCTTATCAAGCTGGTAAATCAACAGAAACAGCTCTGGATAAAGTTGTGTCATCGATATGGTCACAACTGGACTCCGGAGGATACGTTGTTGGCACCTTCATTAATATTGAAGGAGCCTTCAACTTTACATCCAGGGAGGTGATTAGCGGAGCTCTAGGCAGATGCTACACCCCCAGAATAATCGCTGAATGGATAGACCATATCTTGGAAAACAGACGGCTTACTGCCAATAAAGGCAAGACTACCATCGAGGGCCGGGTCGACTCGGACTGTCCACAAGGAGGGGTATTATCCCCCCTTCTGTAGTGCCTAGTAGTGGATGAGTTGCTTGAAATATTAAAGGATTACCAAGTAATTGGCTATGCCGATGACTTAGTAATAATAAAGAAGGGCCCTTTCCTGGAGCCGATTCTCGATATAATACAGGGAGCTTTAAACAAGGTTGGGAATTGGTGCAGGGAGAGGGGACTCTCGGTCAATCCCTCTAGGACTGAGGTGATGGTATTCACCAAGAAATATAAGTGGAACAAAACATGTCCGCTGAAACTTAGTGGCCAAGAACTAAGCTATAATAGCGAAGTGAAATACTTAGGAGTCTAAGTTACATATGTTCCAAGATCACAGCAACATTTTAGCAACTGAGAAAAGCCATTGGTAATAGCTGGGGCTTGAAACCGGAAATCATGAAATGGATGTATGAGGCAATTCTAAAACCCAGACTGACGTATGCAGCACTGATCTGGTGGGAGAGAGCCTGCTTAAAGTCGGAAGTCAACCGACTTAACAAGCTAAGAGGATTGATTCTTAGAAGTATAACCGGAGCCCCAGGATCATCACCGATCGAGACGATGGGGATACTAACAGGGGTACCACCTCTTTATGTCATCCTGAAAGCGGAAGCCGCAAGGGCAATGCACAGGGTGGGAAACATGAATAGGAAAGTAAGGGACCTGTATAGACTCTCAAGAGAGCTAGCTGAGGAGGGACTCCAATGGACACCCTCTGACACTACGGGTGTCCACTTCCTGTTTGACAAGAAATATAAGATCACCCTCACCAGTGAGACCGACTGGATGGAGGGTCGAGCTGGATTGCCGCTCAATGGAGACATCTGGTACACAGATGGAGCCAAGAGTGGGAACAGAGCAGATGCGGTAGTATATAGGCGACGCGACGGGATAGGTAAAACCTTCCCCTTGGTCAAATACAGTACCGCACTCCAGGCCGAGTTAGTTGGAATTACATATGGTGTTCTGGAGGCAGACCAAAATTGGACCCAGGAAAAGGTATGTATCTGTTCGGATAGCAGGGCGGCGTTGGCAGCTCTGAATTCAACAACGACAAAGTCGAAGCTAGTCTATAATTGCATTCCGATCCCTGCAGGGAAGGAACCGGTGGAACTCTTATGGATACCTGGGATTAATGGCATCAAGGGAAATCTAATTGCAGATCACCTTGCTAGACTAAGGATCAGGGAAAACCTCTATGGACCAGAACCTGCAGTGGGAATATGTCGGAATCTGATCAGAGACTGCATCAATGGCTGGGAAAGAGACCAGCACAATAATAGATGGAGAGGAGTAACGGGTTATCGAATAACCAAACTTTTCATCGAATACTCAGAGGTTGAGAAATAGGCCCAAGAGTCATGAGAAAGCACATAAGTGCTTTCTCATGACCCATGAACATGGTAAAGTACAATGGTGGACTATTTGAGAAATTGTTTTTGTTAGCACGATCACTCAATTAAATCGTGTCGGATTCATCGGGTTTCAACTGATTCTCATTACAGACGTCTACCAGACGACATCTATTGATTTTGAGGTGGATAAAAGATACTTTACCATGTTCATGGGTTATGAGAAAGCACAACGGTGGACTATTTGAGAAATTGATTTTGTTAGCACGATCACTCAATTAAATCGTGTCGGATCCATCGGGCTTCAACTGACTCTGATTAGAGACGTCTACCAGATTACATCCATTGATTTTGAGGTTGATAGAACACACTCTACCATGTTCATGGGTCATGAGATAGCACAATGGTGGACTATCTGATAAATTGTTTTTGTTAGCACGATCACTCAATTAAATTGTGTCGGATCCATAGGGTTTCAACTGATTCTGATTAGAGACGTCTACCAAACGACATCTATTGATTTTGAGGTGGATAGGATACACCCCACCCTGTCCATGGTTCATGAGAAAGCACGATGGTGGACTATTTGAGAAAAATTGAAAAATGTAAAACTGCCGCATAAAACACATATTCTGCATTTATATGTTGGTTTATTTTTTCTCGGCCACTCAATTTCGAGATAGAGATGTTCTACGTGCGGAAAAGTCCGTTTTAAGGTTTTAAAACTGTTTATTCAAGTTATTATCTGAAGGCGTCATTTTTGAATTAAGTTAGGAATTCTTTTAGTTGTTTCGTTGCATGCTTATAATTAGAATAGTTTGCAGGATATCTCGAATTTTGTCAAATTCTCCGTAGGCGTCGCTTACGGCGATTTTTGCTCTGATTTGTTTTGTTTTACATTGGGTGGTGCGGTTGGTGTGGATTCCTATGCGGCTTCTTGTATTATAGTAGTGAAGTTGTAAATTTCTTCTATTAAATCTACGTCTATTTTCAAGGAAAGTAGTTCACATTTTTTACATATTTTTTTCGACTTTTCGAAATCTACCCAGTCGGTTTTGAGCTACCAGGTGCTGTGATTTTTGAACTCCAACTAGTATGTTTCGCATTAAAGTTCTGTCCTACTAGGAATCTATTTCCTAGACTCCTGAAGAAATTTTGGAACCATCTTTGTTTGTTGCATAATTTGGTGGACACGTGGTGTTGGTACGCTGCAGACACTGTGATTGAGCCAATTCAGTCTTCAATATGAATACTTACAGGTTGATGTTCAGATCTTTCAATTTTGTTGCACAGATGATGCTTTATTCCCTGACAAATAATTACAGTTGATCCTGCTCGAGTAAACTTCTCTGTATCAGAGTGTACTGAATTATAAACGATATATAGTGGAAGTTTAAAGTTTACACTGGAAGCGAGGTGAGATGTTGATATAAGAAGAATGTAGATTTTGCGTAAAGTCAGAAAGAACTCAATTTCATATTTCCGGTTTATTATGTCGTTTGCATTTCATAGTGCTATTTTGGATAATGCAGCCATAATAATTGATTTATTTCTTTTATTTTTAGTTTGCAAGGACCTGTTCAAGTTTTTTTCTGACTTACCTGATTTTCAATTTAATTTGTTTATGGCATATTGTTGTATACCATAATGTCACGTTTGTTGGTGGAATATTGGAGTGTTTGTCTTTGTTGAACTTTGCATATGTGGTGGATTTTTTTTTTTTTTGTATATATAATTCCAGTTGTTGTTTGTATTGTGTTAGTACTTTGGCTCATTATATTATTTTGATTGTTTTCTTGAGCGATTACGATTTGTGAGGTTTGATTTATTTCAGTATGTTTAGTTGAATTTTGTCTTCTAGCATTGTATTGTTGCAATTCTGTTTCCATTGTTTCATGAAGACAGTTGTACCAAAGAATTTTAAATTACTGAGGGCGTTATTTAAGGAGAACCCTTGAGTTTTTTGCATTTTTCATTGTTTACGTCTGATATAAACAATTTTTTTTTATTCAGAGGTATATTCGGGGTTAAGATAGATGGGAAAAATAATTTACTTTTATTAATGTATGCAGATAACATAATTATACTAAGTGACTCAGAAATTGTTATGTTGCTCGGAAATTTTCGAGGACTATTGTCAGTTATATTATGCATTTAAAGATTCATGTAAATAAAACTAAAATTGTAAAATTTTCCAAATGTAGATTTAAAAGGTTGAAAAACCATAATTTATTATTTTTTTTGGTTTGGCTCCATTCTCAGTATCCTCGTTATTTCATGAAATGGCTATTGTTGTCAGTACTAAAGTTAAACAATTATTCTGTATTGTTATTATTATATGACATTATTCTCTCGCTAAAAGTAACTTCGTGGGAAGCGAAAATGGAAGTTTCCAACTCCATAATTGTTATTTCTTTTATGTATTCTGTAGCCGTTTGGGGCCTAAGATATATTCAGAGTGTTCAGGTTGGGTTACTTCCATCGAAGTACACACCAAATACTTTGTTAAGTTGGAGACGGATACAATCCAACTGGAACATCTGGTTTTCAAAGCGAAAAAGTAAAAATCCCAGTGCATCAAATAGATACATCCAATTTGCTACTGAGACAGCGAAATACACACCTAATTTGATTTTATGGTGGTGCTATATTGTGAATAGTATACAAGGAAATACGAAAATTTAAACTAATTTCAACAGATGAAAGTATGGTCAATAATAATTGTATTTTTAATTGAAATAATACATATTATCGGTTAATATTTGTTTTGTTAACATTTAATCAAACCGGCTAGACGCCAACATCGTTTTGGTTTTAATATGAGGGTTGCAATTTTTGATACATGAATTATAGATATTATTATTTATCATAAATTATTAACTCTCCAAAGTTATCAGGACTTGCTTAACACTTATTTTGAAGACGCTCTTTTGCTGATATCGACAATTGTTTGTATCAACAAAGCGGTACCTCAGCTATGAATTTTAGAGCTGTTCGTGAATATTTATCTAATCAGGTTTAAAAAAAATTAATTGGAATTCATTCACCAGTGTCATGGTAATCACGAATGCCGGATGTGACACCCCTGGATATTTTTCTGTGGGGATAAATTAAAAACTTCGTATACCGTTACCGCAGTATTTAACAATATTACTTTACATATGTTAACTAGAGTTTTAGACTGTAGAGTTTTAGTATACAAAGATGCTATATTTGTTTTAAAAATAATGCTTCCTTCTTTGAACATTTTTTAAAGTTTAATATGTATGGCTTTAAAATCGTCGATTGTTGTTCTAAGTTACCCACATTAATGTTTGTTTAGTTACTTAGGCTACTAAAAAAATATTATATATGTAACCCATATTATTCGGTATTAAATCATTTGTTTTGTTGACTTATTATCCTTTACATACTAGATAGACGAGTATCTAATAAATTGTATTTGTATCTAATACATTTATTTTATTATACAGTATACAGTATTATTTATTAATTTCATAAATTCTAGTAGCGTATATAACTAGGGAAAAAAGTGTGTACTTTTTTAAAGCTTTATGTAGGCAAATTTAAAAGAAAAGAGGCATCCAAAATCCATATAAAATTCAGGTTCTTATAACAAAGATTAAGTTAATGATGGCCTCACCAACACACAAACAAGGACGAAAATATTATTTCCACATAGAAGTGTATTGCAAAGCATAATTAGGTTCTTTTGCTTGTTTTTCCATATTTTTAATAATAATGTGAATAAAATTAAAATAGAACTTCACAAAGTTACTTTTTTCGAAATAATTCAAAAACCATTTTTTGAGATTAGTTAAGACCACTAAGATAATATTCTAATTACATAACTTTTTCTCTAGGTAACTGAATTCGGATTTTCTGTCATTTTCAAAACGCCTATGCTGTTCATTTTTATCCTGAAACCAGTGTATGTTTATGTTATGAATGGAATCGCATATGAACGGTATTACAGTAAATATTCATATATTTTGTTCAATATATTTTTAAATGAAATACATTTGAATGAAATAAAATATGTGGTAACTACGTATAATAACTAATATATACTAACTAATAATATATTAACAATGCCAATTCGAATACACTAAAAATTGGAGTTAACATTGTGGTATCAACTGCAATGTAATGTGATACATCTGAAAGTTCCCAGATATGATTTAAATTTAAAAAAAAAATTTCAATATAACTGTAAAACTAAATCTAGTAACTGTATTTGTCAGAGGTATTTATTATATTCTGGAATTAATACAATATAAAAGTACAATTGGAGAGATATAATATTTATATAGTCTTCTGAATAGAACATGTATCAATAAATCAAGAAAATTGTGGATTGGCCTCATAGTCTTTATTGTTTAAAAATGAAAGTTCAAGAGATATCATATATAAAAATGAAAGCTAAGATATATTACATGTTTAGTTCGCTACAATAGGCGTCCTACAGTCGGTGCCCTTTTATATACTGATTGTGAGTTGTAAGTGGGTCATTCGAATGATCTGAATTACCTGAAAGAAAAACATATTTAAATGCTCCTAGTGAGGATTTGTCTGCATTATCTTATACGAAATTTCAGTATGTAAAGACGATTCAGACACAGTAATAAATTATTTTGTGAAAAATATATATCTACAATATATTCTATTATGGCATATCTGAATCATCAGAACATCTTTAATGGCATCTAATATTAGTAAAGATTGTTAAAATATTTACAGGAAGTGAAGAATGAAAAAGTTTACATAGATCAATTTTAGGGTTTAAGGAGCATATATTAAGATATTATAACTTCATAGTTGTGTCGGTTATGGTCGCACCGAAAACTTTTTTATTGACAGCTCCATTTTTTAAAGCATTCCTGTTTTTGCGAATATTTTATTAATAATAGGCCAAACATTTAATGTATTATATTTAAAGAAACGTGCTTCTTCAAATGACACTAGTAAAAATAGGAACAGTTTTCACGACATAAATTTGCGTCACAATATATTTAAAAGTAAAGATGTTAGCGAATATAATGCAACAACTTTACTTGCTTAGTAGATGTATTTCATGATTCAGTCAAAAGAATGTAAAAAGTACATTCTTTTATTTTTTAAATAGATCCATTCTAATTGAAAGTAAAATGCTACTCTATTATAACCATTGTTAAGGTTCATCGATATTAGAAAAGGAGCCTATTGTTAACGTCTTCCATTTATTCTATAGGTCATTTAACTTTCATTAAGAGAATGATTTATCATATTGTCCACACCGAACTATTGAATTTTAAGATACAATCTTTGGAAATGCCTTTGGAAATTGGTTTAATAGATTATGCCTTCTCCGGGAGTTATTCATTGAATCGATTTTTGCGTAGCAGAATTACAGGAAGTGTATTATAATTCTTGATTAGTGAATATCAAACTTTTAGATTATGGATTGTATATCTTCCTGACTCAAAAATTTTTATAATCAAAAGCTTAGACAGATATTTACTAATTTAAGCGATTACATACTATAACCAAACATACAACGGAAAATCACATTACATACCAAAAACCACGGAAGATAACAACTCTTTAGAGCTGTAGAAAATAAATTAATATTTGTTATATTTCTGTTTATTCATATCAAGTTTATTACATAACTGTGCCCATGTAATAATAGTTCAATTTATATAATTCTAACCTATGATCTTGGGTATTGTACATTGAATTTGTGACGTGTATAATATTCATGATAGTAATTTTGAACTAAGGCAGACATTTTCGTTTTACAAATATTAAAATCTCTGAAATATATAAACACGGTAATGTTATAATATTTTTTATTTATAAACATCGACCTACAGGATTCTTTCTATCTTGATTCAAATATGAAATGGATAGCTATTTTTTAAATTATTAAAATACAATTTTAAAATTAAGAGTTTTTCCAAAATATAAGACCATATCTACTGATTTTAAACATTTTAATAATAAAAATTTATTGCAGTCATAAGGCTAGATATTTGACTTAAATGAGTTGTAGTATAATAACTAGAGACGCACTCATCAAAAGCGGAATTTATGTGTGACTTAATATTCAGTTAATTATAAATGTAATGAATTATTTATAAATATATGCAAATGCTTAAAACCAGTTATATCTTGAATAGATTTGTTTTTAATTTTAATAACCTGATGAAACTACATAAAAAAGGTTGTGTCCGAATCCATAACCTTATTATTATTATTAAAATATTTCAAAATACATGATATATTAAACTTTAAGTTAGTTATTTTTTTCCAAATTTTTTTTTTGCATTTTCCAAATAATGATCACGTGATACAGTTTTAATATTATCAGTAAAAGCGCAATGAAAAGTATATATTCCTATTTATGTAATTAAAATAGAACATGTAAGGTATTATAAAATAATTTGTAACTGTTTATCAAACAGTTAAGAAGTTAATTTACATTGAATACTTGATTACAAAAGGGTAACGTTCCCAAACTTCCTGTGACTTACAAAATATGCCACTTCATATATAGATTTCTAGGAATACTGTATCACTCATATATGTATATAGTAGTATTGTATATTCTTACATTGAGCACCGAAATTATTTATACAATTTGACCTTAAACATATAGGTATTAGAATCATCATTATTAACCAATCATCATTATTATATGGAGTACCGTTTAACTTTACTTCGTATAACGATTGTTGGTCGCATAAAAGTATGTAAGTCCTTTTGTAAATCTCATAGTTCATCCTAATATTATGAACTTCAGAATTTCAGTCATTATTACTTTCAGTACCTAACTATCATGAATTTATGTAAAATGGTTCAGATAATATTAATTTAGAAGTTTTTTCATGACTTTATTTCCTGCACTAAATATACCAATAATTCATAAATTATACTATAATCCCATAATAGTATGATGGAATAGAACTAGATAAATTAAAATAGGGATTAGGTTAGGGTAAATTAAAATATGCTCGATTTTATTTGATGGAACAACAAGGTGGGCCAAAAGTAGGTAACCCATTTACTTTTCAAATATTGTATGTAATAAGTTCAATATATATATATATATATATATATATATATATAATATTGTTTTCAAATGATAACAAAAAGTATATTCCGTGGAGATTAATTTGTGATAAATAGCGTCTCACAGATGGCTTTCATCTTTCTCTTCAAGTCTCGAACCACTGTATTTTCCTCCACTAACATCAGAGTTTCTATTGGTATTGTCAGAATTCCATTACTAATATTATCTTTAAGTCCAAAAGTGTCCGCGAGTTATTTTTATATACCCTTTCTTTTAGGTAGCCATAGAGAAATAAATCAGGCGCCGTTAAGTCGGGTGATCTAATTGGCTTTCAAATAGAGCAATTTCGAGAATTAATTCTGTTAGGAATCATATTTCTTAAAAGTGCAGTACTCTGCCTAGCATATTGCATGTGGCATTCTTCTGTTGAAACTATAAATTCTCAGGGATTTGCAAAGCTGTAAATAAAAATTCTCTAACCATTATTAGGTCCTCAAAAAAAAAAAAAAAAAAAATACGAACCGATCACTCTACTTGAGTCACTCCACGCCAAACAGTTACAGAATTGAGTTCAGCTCTTTCTCTTGAATTACTCCAGAATTATTCGAGAGTTTTTAGTAGCCCAGAGTTGCATAATATTCTGTTTATTAACATGTCCATTCGGTTGTGTCTGGTAACTCATAATTAATTGATGAATAAAATTAGGCCTTACTGCAGCTAATTATTGAAGAGCTGCACTATATTTATTTTTAGACGCTGCTGTTTATCGCGGGGTTTAATTTCATGATCTAGCTGTATTTTGTAAGGTAAAAAGTATAAATCAAGTTTCAATACCCGTCTTAGGTTAGTCTTGGTCAATTCATGTTCATTTCATCGTCTTCTGGTTGAAACTGAGTGATCATCATTTAAATTCTGTCTTACTCGCTGTATATTCTCCGGAATTATAGCTGAACTTGGTCTACCTGTTTTACAGTACTCATAATTTCAATTTCTTCAAATTTAACGACATTACGATTTTTTTTACCTTTTTTTTAGTGGGTGCATCTGCCGTATTAAAGCATGGATGTATTAAGATTGCATCAGTATTGTTTCAGTATTTTAACCCAGATGCAGATTGGGTTAAAATACTGAAACAAAATGGAAACAATTAAGCAATAAGAAGATAAACAGTTTTAAAACTTTAAAATGGACTTTTCCGCACGTAGAACATCTCTTCGAAATTGAGCGGCCGAGAAAAAAATAAGCCAACACATAAATGCAGAAATATGTATTTTATGCGACAGTTTTACTTTTTTCAAATAGTCCACCATCGTTCTTTCTCATGACCCATGGACAGGGTGGGGTGTGTCATATCCAGCTCAAAATCAATAGACGTCATCTGGGAGACGTCCCCGATCAGAATCAGTCAAAACCCGATCGATACAATACGATTTAGTTGAGTTATCGCGCTAACAATAATGAATGTCGACGACAACGACAACGAGAATGATAACGACACACACACACACACACACACACACACACACACACACACACACACACACATACACACACACACACACACACACACACACACACACACACACACACACACACACACACACACACACACACACACACACACACACACACACACACATACACACACAAAATGGTTTAGAAAACATTTTTTTTTGGTTTTTAGGCCGAAAAACGAAAAATAAACCCTAGAATTTTTTTTTATACGATTACATTACTTTTCCACGTAGAGTGGAGTGCGGAAAAGTAAAACGTAGAAGCTATTAAAATGGTTTATCTACTTTTGGTCCATCCAAATTATTAAACATGGAGCATCAAATTATAAACAGTCTGATGATAAAGTTTTACCTAAGAGACACGTCAATTCAACGACAAGTTCCTTGGTTTGATCTGGGAACGATGCCAATTGCTTGGAGCTGGCTTAGATTGCTGATTCGGAGTAACCTGGGCGTGGGTTCGATTCCCACATAAGTCGGTTGAGTTTATTTGTCTGTGTTTGTGTGACTCTCCGGAGGTTAGCTGAAGGATTAGATTCTAGTTAAAATGTCCCTCGTAAATATAAAGAAGTAAAAAAGTGCAATTTATAAAATACAAGGTCAATGTCAGGCTGATTTGGTATTATAAAATAAACTCCCGAATTTAATTAACCCTGTAAGAAGAAATCTAAGTAAGTAAAATTAGGTAGATACGGTGGCCATTCAGTTGGTCCTCGTCATCCTAGCTATCTGCCAAGAAAATGCTGTCAAAAAGTGATCGGAGATCAACACCACAATGAAGAGGATCGCTACTTTATTGAATAAAAAACCTGCTCGAGTACATCATCATGCTCACTGGTTGTTAAATAGAACTATGTCGAAAAGTAGTCAGAAGTCAAAATATTCTTGAACTTCAGTTACGTTTAATTTAGTGTTTCACTAACATGACATAAGCCTTGTGTGAGATAAATCGTTTAAACTACTGATTTATAAAAAATTTTAAATTGGTTTACCTACTATTGATTTTAAAATATGTGGTCTATCACATTTAATTGTTTATATTAAATACAATATTTAAGAATTAATTATAACGCTTTTTTTTTTCTTATAAACCGTAAATACGAAACTTCTAATATGGGGTACGGTTGTGCCCTTAGAACTTTTCCAACAACAAATTTATCCATTTTTGTCAATGGCAGAGGAATCAATGGAAAACAAATCTCTTATGACATTATAATGAAAACATTAAAACCTGATAAAAATTTTGTACAAAGACAGTGACTAGGCCTTTGTAAAAATGAGACACGTTAAGTGTGTCAGAGTTTTTGCAAACATTATTTAAAAACAAAATTACAAAATATGTATTGTGTGAAATTTTATCAGCATGCTGTATATGTGTTGTAGATTTGTGCTCACAATTGCTCACATTTAAGTTTAATTTTACAGATTATGTATATAATATTAGTGCAAATATGTTGAAATGCAATGAGGCCGATGAGGCTAAAATAAAATAATTATATTATGAGACTGGAAAAAGCCGTAAAACTTTTGATTGCTTAATAAAATGTTAAATTATTGTTTTAATTCAGTATAATATACGAGCCTTAGAGGTGCCGAACCGTCGAAGTTCAGGGTTTCACACAATGATGTGATAATTGGTCGTGAATAGTTCCATGCCCATCTTCCCACAATTTAGAAAGCGAAATACTTAACAATACGATGGGCAGTATACGGGCAATTATTGTTGAGAATATGGAAGAGTAAGGCGACGTAATGTGGGTATGCGAGTTTCATAATTTCACTTTTCCCCTCATCAGGAAATTGACCCACGATGACAGACAAATTTTAAATTCCCCGCAGTGGAAGTGTAATGAGAAAAACAACGGAAATGTAGTAGTTAGAATATAAATTATTCAATGAAACATAGAAAGTTATTTATTGTCCATCTGTTGTGCTGTGATGTGCATTTTATTCACATTTATTGTGGGCGCCAATTGTAATTAATGTAGGAGTACATTCCGAGGTAATACTGTAAACGTCTATATGCTAAGTGACATTACTCAGCACAATTTTATAGTTATTTTAGGCATATATTCTAGTAGCAATTATTACGAAACATGGTTCGTATAAACATGCTTTTGTGTAGTCATGCATACAGGGATGAGTATTTGAGTATGAGTATAGATGCGTCTTGAAAATGTTTTACAAAATCATTAATATTATATTATTACTTAAGCTTTCCACAATGAGTGCAGAATCAGTGATGTTACACTCAGGTATGTCCGCGGCAGCAGAGATCCTGTAGCGTACACTTGAAATATTTGAATCGATGTAGGTACAAACAAATTTGTTAAAATTCCCTTTCGCATTTGTTTTGTTCATTGTGACAGTGCACATTATTATTATCTCGTCTGTATGAGTTTCGTACAGGGTAAGTATGCCTAAAATTTGGAGCCACATGTCACAGTTTACACATAATATGAGAAGGTTTATATGGAAATTTTCTCATTAACAGTATGATACGCCTTAAATAATATGTTTGGATTTCAATCGAGGGTGGTTGGTTTTTAAGAAGTCTTTATGCATAACATGTAAAAAATGCAGCACATGATCAAAAAAGTGACATATTACGAATTTACCTTCAATTTAATTTTTATGCTATTTTTCGATTATGTCTAACCACTATTTACTGATGAACAGTGAAAGAATATTATGTTTCAATGTACCACTTCTAATACGAAATTTCTTATAACTGATTTATTCATGGTTAATGAACCGTAATGAGGTGAATATTCAGTTCACTAACCCATTAATGTATCAATTATAATACACTGTGTCACAACGAACTGTTAGGTATAGGAACTTTTCATTTGTTCATGATAGTATCACATTTAATTATATCAAAATTCTCAGAGCTATTCAGTTTGTCGTTGGTTATAGTTTTAGCTATGAGTATTATTATTATATTATATAGGTTTGGGCCTCATCAGCCACTGATCGCATGGGTAGTCCCTTGGCGATCCCCTCTTATCCGGGTCATTATCCAAAAATGCTATCCCATAAAAGGAACAATTTAGGCACGTCCCCCGCGTTAAGTCTCGCCTCCTATAGGATAACAGGGGTCCCTAATATAATATACGTCTTCTCCTCCAGTGCGGGGTAGGTGTAAAGAAAATGAATCGAGGTTTCCTCATCTTCTTTACAGTATCTGCAGGCCGGGCTATCAGTCAGCCTCAGCTTGTGATTATATGCATTCAGGCTACTATGGTGGCCCGTTATGATTCCCACCAGGGTTCTGGCTTTGTGCCTGTTCAATTTAATGAATTCTTGGGCCCATTTCTCAATCTCTGAGTATTCGATGAAGAGTTTGGTTATTCGACAACCCGTTACTCCTCTCCATCTTTTATTGTGCTGATCTCTTGCCCAGCCATTGATGCGGTCTCTGATCAGATTCCGACTTATTCCCACTGCAAGTTCTGGTCCATAGAGGTCTTCCCTGGTCCCTAGTCTGGCAAGATCATCTGCAATTAGATTTCCCTTAATGCCATTATGCACAGGTATCCATAAGAGTTCCAACGGTCCCTTCCCTGCCAAGTGGTTCAATGCTTCATAGCAATTATAGACCAACTTCGACTTTGTCGTTGCTGAATTCAGGGCTGCTAACGCCGCCCTGCTATCCGAGCAGATACATACATACAGATACATTCTCCTGGGTTCGACATTGGTCGGCCCCCAGAACACTGTATGTAATTCCAACTAGCTCTGCCTGGAGTGCGGTAGTGTATTTGCCTAAGGGGAAGGTTTTACCTATCCCGTCGCGTCGCCTATACACCTCCGCACCCCCTCTGTTCCCACTCTTGGCTCCATCCGTGTACCAGATGTCTCCATTGAGCGGCAATCTAGCTCGACCCTCCATCCAGTCGGTTTTACTGGTGAGGGTGATCTTATATTTCTTGTCAAACAGGAAGTAGACACCCGTACTGTCAGAGGGCATCCATAGGAGTCCCTCCTCAGTTAGCTCTCTTGAGAGTCTATTCAGGTCCCTTACCTTGCTATTCATGTTTCCCACCCTGTACATTGCCTTTGCGGCTTCCGCTTTCAGGATGAAATCAAGAGGTGGTATCCCCGTCAGTATCCCCATCGTCTCGATGGGTGTTGATCTTGGGGCTCCGGTTATACTTCTAAGAATATACTTCTAAGAATCAATCCTCTTAACTTGTTAAGTCGGTTGGCTTCCGACTTTAAACAGGCTCGCTCCCACCAGACCAGTGCTGCATACGTCAGTCTGGGTTTGAGAATTGCCTCATACATCCATTTCATGGTTTCCGGTTTCAAGCCCCAGCTATTACCAATGGCTCTTCTCAGTTGTCAAACTGTTGTTGTGATTTTGGAACATATGTGACTTAAATGTTTTCCCCATGACAGTTTCCCGTCCAGGATTACTCCTAAGTATTTCACTTCGCTATTATAGCTTAGTTCTTGGCCACCAAGCTTCAGCGGACATGTTTTGTTCCACTTATATCTCTTGATGAACACCATCACCTCAGTTTTAGAAGGATTGACCGAGAGTCCCCTCTCCCTGCACCAATTCCCAACCTTGTTTAAAGCTCCCTGCATTATATCGAGAATCGGCTTCAGGAAAGGGGCCCCTTTTTCTTATTACTAAGTCATCGGCATAACCAATTACTTGGTAATCCTTTAACCTTTCAAGCATCTCATCTACTACTAGGCACCACAGAAGGGGGGACAATACCCCTCCCTGTGGACAGTCTGAGTCGACCCGGCCCTCGATGGTAGTCTTGCCTTTATTGGCAGTAAGCTGTCTGTTTCCTAACATATAGTCTATCTATTCAGCGATTATTCTGGGGGTGTAGCATCTACCTAGTGCTCCACTAATCACCTCCCTGGATGTAAAGTTGAAGGCTCCTTCAATATCAAGGAAGATGCCGACAACGTATCCTCCGGAGTCCAGTTGTGACCGTATCGACGATACAACCTTATCCAGAGCTGTTCTTGTTGATTTACCAGCTTGATAAGCATGCTGGCTCCCTTGAAGCGGCCTTTCTATTAGGACAGTATCCCGCAGGTACCTGTCAACTAATCGTTCGGCCGTCTTTAGTAAAAATGAAGTAAGGCTAATCGGCCGAAAGTCCTTAGGGGACGTGTATCCGTCGTGTGCCCGGTTTAGGTATAAAAACAACCCTTGTGCCCAGCCACACTTTCGGGACCATCTTCAGTGCCAAGCTAGCCCTGGTGATCCTTATGAGTGGACCGAGGATTATCTCTTCTGTTTCCTGCAGAAGTATCGGATAAATGCCGTCCGGTCCCGGCGACTTATATGGATCAAAGGACCTCAAGACCCACCTCATCTTAGCCGGTGTGACTATCTCCTTCACAAGTTTCCTGTCGTCCTGCTCTCGGTTTACCGCCCAGGTCCTATGTGCCCCTACTAGCGGGTCGGAAATGTCTCCCCTGTCCAGTCTATAAAAGCCCGGAAAATGTGCTTTGATGAGATGGTCTAAGGTTTCCTTATCCGGTTCCGAGAATTTACCATTAGGTATCTTGAGCGATCCCAGTATCGCTTCCGGGCTACGGGCTAGGATTTTGTTCAGCCGTGCTACCTCAGCTCCCTTATTTATCTCATTACAGAAAGAAACCCAACTACTTCTTTGGGCTTCCCTAACCTCAGCCCTATACAGATCCCTGGTAGTCCTATAATCCTCCCAGGTTGTACGGCTGTTACGTTTTCTGGCTCTCTTGAGAAGGTTCCTTACCTTACATCTAAGGTTTTCCAGCTTATTGTTCGACCATCTTACCTGGCCTTTCGGCCTAGCTCGTTTAGGTGTACAGTTCCCTACATAGGCTTCAATCAATCCTCTACTCAGTCGGGAGGCTGCTGCCTCCAGTACTTCCCTCTCACTAATTCTGGAGGGGATTCCCTGAACTTTTACTAGAAGATCCGATTTAAACTGTTTCCAGTTTGTGAATCTGTGGTTACGGACCCATTTCTTCTCCTCATGCTCCCCCACTCCCAAATCAAACTTGCCCAAGGTAATGTCAATTACCTCCTCCCTTATAGCGTTATGAAAAGCGGGTGCGTTTCCCACATTTAAAATATCTAGCTCTGTACTCACCAGATATTCCATAAGCTCCATACCTCTGCTATTGGTGTTCGTGCTACCCCAGACCATATGGTGTGAGTTCGCATCACATCCCATCAGCAAAGGCAGGTTGGCTTTTTGACAGAAGTCCACAAGCCCCTTCACCTCTGGTGTCGGATTGTCCCTGCTGTCATATGGTAGATAGGCTGACGCTATGACCACCTCACCTATATTTTCAAGCATCGTAGTTACCGCCATTAGGGTCCCCTGTGGACCATTTCCACAGGGGTGTGGCGCTAATGTTCTTCACTACGATGCCTGCTCTGGCTCTGTTGGTACTACTACTCCTGTAACAGAGAAAATTTCCCAGTCCCTTTATAGATCCCTGCACCACCCAAGGTTCTTGGATGAGAGGAGGAGAACTATGAGTAACAGCATATATGTTATTATTGTTTCTGAAAGCATATTAACCCAGATGTCACTGAAACTTTTCTTAGCGTTTTTAATATTTTTTCACAAATATTACATGATTTCCTTTATAAATGTACAAAGAAAATAAAAATTTTGTATTTGTTATGGCTAACTCAGAAATATGAAGTGTTCTTTTAAAAGGACGATAGTGACTATTGCTACTGAACTAGTTTTTTTATTTTACAGCATACTTATAATATAAATACAGTTATGAAAATAATACAAATAAACTACAAAGGGGTGTGGAATTGTTTAAAGCAAAACTTTGGATGGAGTGGCACATTACATTTCTCACAGCGAAATTGGACTTTCTTGTGACATTCTCCACATCTGAGTTGAGTTCTTTATATATATTAGGCAGAGTCTCTGATGCATCCTGATATGGAGAAAACTAGACTGTATATCCAAAACGTAAAATGCCAACCCAAAGCTTATACCCCAATCGTACTGATTTGTCTCTAATAAATTGTTTGCCTACCAAAATATGGTACAATTGCTTCATCGATGCTGTGGTGTTGCACCAAAGGCGCAAAGTTCAAAAAGTTTTTATTTAGAACACTGAATAAAGGACGAAACTTAGCATACTTGTCCTGTTTGTCAAGATTATCATTATCGCAAACATGTAGTATTTTCATGATATAAGAAAATCTATCTCTTGATATAGTTTTAGTCACTAGGATATTGTTGATGTCACTCCTGTTTTCCCAATACAAACATCTACATAACCGCTCAAAATTAAAACCCTCAAAAACATTTCATTTCTTTAGTGGATACATTAGCTTCTACACTTTTCTTCAAAGCATATCTATTGGAGAAGATCATTAGCATATCAACTACCTCAGTGTCAAAAAAATCAAATAACTGCAAAGGTGTAAGCTCTTGAACTGGACCAAGACTGTCTTCCCATAAATCAGGCTGAGAGATGATATCTTCTTGATTCCATAACACGTTTTTTACCTTTTTTATTGGAGGTTTATGAATGGATCGGCCATTACCATTGGGTAGAGTATAGAAATTACTTCGACGTCATCCCGACGTCAGGCTCTTTGGGAGATTATTTAGTTTAATAAGTTCTTCATCCCCAGAGTCATAATCGGTGATGTCGTCATTTGCATCTTCAGGGGGGAAATTATAAAATTTTTAAGAAAATACTTGAAAGTAAAGAACTATATTTAAAAATATGTGATATTAATATGGTTTGATATTTGATGTGTATTACCTTTACAATAAATAATCAAATGCATTCACGTCTTAGGTCATTTGAAAAGAACTGACAAGATAATTTGTACCCTCATTTTTATTGGGCCGAATATTTTTAGGGAATGCTCAGAAGAAAATATTATATATTTTCCATCCCTTAAAATGATTTAAAGAATCTGCTAAATTAAAATTTAGTATATAATTTAGCACACAAATATTTATTTACTATATACTATCAAATATATCTTGAAATATGATCTTATAATATTTCAGAAATATTCGAAATATTCTAAAATACTAAACATTACTTTAGCAGACAAACGTAAATATTATCCAGAATGGAATTATTAAGTCAAAGAAATATTTGTATTTCTAGTAAATTTAAGTCTTCGTGATATTATAGTAACCTGGATTTTAATCTTTACCGAAACAACTTCATTATTAAAAAAATAATCACAAATTTATTGTATTTTACCATATATTTTGTATATGCAATAAATATAGTGTTTCAACATGAATACAAAGATTAAGTTTTCATTGCACAATATCAGTTACGATCGGATTTAGAAAGCGCACAATTTCTTTGCTTCTGGTATATATTTTCGAAGCATACTAGATGAAAATCAAAAGATATCTTTAATACGGTAAACAAAATTACGACATCCTTAGAAATGGCCACAGTTATTTAGATCTATATCGTTCGTAAGCATTCACAGGCAATATTGCCAAAGAGTAACATTTATTATATATGATTGTCGGCATTTGAATTACAGATGCGTTGCTAGGGCTTTAATTAAATCTAGATGAACAACAACAATCGAATAGAATACTGTGTAAATTATTTCCTTTTTATTTTGTAATAGATTCCTCTGTTACGTATCAGTTGAAATATTATATTTATTTTATGACTTGCAGGAAATATCTCATGGGTCATTCATATGTCATTTTTAAGACATTTGTTGCGAAAATGTTAATACATATATATTCCTGAACTTATAAGATGTTATTTTTACCGCTTTAAATTCGCATCTTCTTCTATAGAATTAATGGTTTCTATTAAAAAAGTTGTTTATACAAGAGACAGGAGCTTAGAGATTTATGGTTCCGAGGAACTTCGACAAGTGTTAATAGTTCTTTTTGATTTATTAAATTTATCTATCTACTCATTTATTTATCTACATAAGCATAATAGGCTGTCAGTTGTGGGATGTGGAAATAGCTCCTGGGAATTAGGCAAATAGTACTCATTGAAAAATAAAGCGCAATATAAATTACTTCAAATCCTACGTGCAGGGTTTCTGGAAGTGAATTTCCAGCGACACTGAAAATATTTGAGCTGCTGGAATTCGAACCCATCATGAATATCGTGTCATGATAATCAGTTACTGATTATCATCGTCGTACTTGCAAAGCCATTTTATGTTAATAAAATTTGAATGTATTCATTAACAAATATCACTAATTGGATTAACTGTTCTCAGCGAAAGTAACTTATCAGATTCAGGGAGTATATATACTCGTATTTTCATGACAGTAGAGTGGGTATGACAGGATGGGAAAAAATGATAACAATTTATTTAAAGTGGGTATTTGTACATATATGTATTATTAAATTTATTGCTCACAATAATTAATCTTTGGTATGTCAATTTAATATTCGTTACATTCACGAGGCAATAATTAATATAATCACTATTTAAGAAACAAAAAGCAAGAGTGCAATTTTATCGAAGTTTCCTTTATTCCTAAAATAATGCCTACTTCAAAAAATAACAAATACCTGTGCAATACGTTGTAAGTGCCTTATTAAGTAAGTAACGATATGCTAATATATATGTACTTATGTATATTGTGGATTAGGAGATAAGCTTCATGGGCATTCGCAATGCCCATCACTAGCCAGACGGGAGATGTAATACCAACAATTGTAGTCTTTTTGTTAATTTGGCGTCTTTAGTTTAATTATACTAGATATGAGATGTAAAATATACAGCTACGCAGACAAGTTTGCTGTAGTTGCCTGACCAACGGAGTTAGGCTACTGATACATAGAGATTAGGAGTTTAAAACAAGTTCAGTGTTGCTTATTTTACCACGCTTTTATTAACTCGCTTTCTTGTCTGTCTGTCTGTTTGGTACACATTTTCCAATTAATTTCTTCCCGATAAGCTAGAGGCTTGCAACTTTAAGCATACCTCAAAACTGGATGACAATGCAATATTAACTCGCTTTCTTGTCTGTCCATTCGATAAACTTCCATCCGGAACCCTATTACTAAGTTCACGGGATCTGTCGGTCCGTATATCTGTCCTACTTTTAAAAGGCAGTATCTTTTGAACCGTAAGGTTCAATCTAAAAGGCAATTAAGACTAAAAAAGTATAAAATAATTTCTCCTAGCCCCATATAGATTCCTAACCTCATACAGATAGTCCTGAAAATTTGTGATTGTGAATTTAATAGTAATGTAAATACTTGTAAGATTTGAAATGAAAAACGTGGAGTGCATGCAATAAATAATAGTAAAGAGTGTAGAGTGTAGCTGTCGTTGAGAAAACTTACACAACAGTTCATATCATTTGCAGTGCAATAAGATTGTTAGTGACTTAGGTGAATTATTCATGCATCAATAATTATCTATTGCATGGGCCGCACCTTTTTCATTTTAAATCTTACAAGCATTTTCATAGCTATTAAAAATCCACAATCACAAATTCTCAGGGCTATCTGTATGAGGTTAGGAATCTGTATATGCCTAGAAGAAATTATTTTATACTTTTTAGTCCGTTTGAAAAACGTATATTAATTTTTTTTATTCTAATAATTATTTTAAGTTCCTATACAAATATATTTCTTCAATTATCATACAAGATTATATTATACAATGCTGTAATTTATTCTTGTCTCCAAGCTGTATGGGATCTTCTCCTCATCCTTTCAGGTGGTATTCAGTCAAGTAGGATCATTTATTATCTTCCATCCGACAACCGTGTCCATAATCTTTTTTGTATCTAATGTATCTGTTATAGGTGTTGCTATGTTGATGCTTATTCTTATACTCTCATTATTTACTCTGTCCTTCAATATAAACGTACATTGCGCCCGCAATTTACATCGCTCATAATCTCTATCTCATACTTAGATCAATAAATTGCAATGCTGTCTATTAATTGCCTAAGTTATATTTTTTACGATCACATAGATCTGCGTCTTCTATGTACATGTTAATTACTATTCATTTCATCGCTATTTGTCAAATAAAAAACTCTCTTATCTTGCCGATAAACGGAACAGTCTACCTGAGCCTAACCATAAAACAAGCCAAGGTTATGTTGTGAGATTTTTTATTTGGCACATAGCGATGAAATAAACTATACTTACTTAATTAATTACTTTTCTGTTTCACGAGTTGGTCTGCTTTATAATAATTATATCCAGATACTTATATGAGCCCAAAATGATATAATAGCTTTTACAATTATTCTCTCCAATTCTTAGGTAAGTCTCCAATAGTAGGTTCTTGCTTACATTTCCAACGACAATACATTTAAACTCGTGTATATATATATATATATATATATATATATATATATATATATATATATATATATATATATATATATATATATATATATATATATATATATATATATATATATATATATATATATATATATATATATATATATATATATATATATAGATATATATATATATATATATATATATATATATATATATATATATATATATATATCTTGTCTTGAGTTAACAAAGTTATATTTAACAAAACTTAACCAATAGTTAACAAAACTATATTTATCTCCAACCCAAGGTTGGAGATTAAGCTATCTTGCAAGCAAGATTTGTGTCGTGTTGTGCGTTGTGAGGCGCTCCTGTCATTAAGTATTACACTATATTTTTAGTGGTACATTTATGATTGTTAGCGGTCTTCGTCTGGCAAGTATATGAATATAGCTTTGATATAGCATATCAAAATGGGCCCTCTGCCATAGTCGATAGACTTTCCTAACTTTGTTCAAAATCTTATGGAGATTGATTTTAGAGCTAAAAATGAAGGAGAACTTTAAAAATGTATAATATATTCTCAGCTTAAGGTTTCCATAACAAACTGCCAACCAGTTAAAGCGCTCACTGAATCAGGTAGAAAATTCCGGATTACGTGAAGTTACGCAACGTCAAGCAGGTGGTGCGCAAATAGTGTACACTCTGGGTCAAGAGAGAATAGCGCTTTTAAGTAAGTCAACATATTCCTCGTCTTATAAAAGCTTATGTTATTTGTCAGTGGGTCTAAGCAACACTTAAGAAAATCTATTGTGCATTATTTATCGACATTAATATTTCACAAACTTCGCGATTACTGTCTTGTACTAGATTTGGCGAGTGCGCCGTCTCATTGACCCGTCACGAATTACTAAACAGGTCAAAGAAAGTATAGGGCACTCAGATTCTATGTGAACGAAGGGTGAAATAATGGAATCATAGGACAGGGTGTCGTTGCTTGAAAGCATTTGTCACGTTTACAAGATAGTCCTCCTTTCCTTATCCTTACATTAGAGGAATGTTTGTTTTCTCCTTCCCGACAACCTGTTCTTCCGTCATGTTATAGCTAATATTAATTGATTGGAGATAAAAACTTATGGTCCACCTTCTCTACGATATTAGCTGTCACTGAAGAATTTAGGAAGACTCAGAAATGGTGCAAGTAACCATTGCAGGAATATGGACACCCTTCATATGTGAAAGGTTTTATCCTGATACATCTTTCTAAATGAGATAATAGCAGAGCAGCACACTCTTGAAAGTCTTGTAATTATTCAATCTACAAGCGAGAAGTACTGTTTATTTCATCGCTATTTGCCAAATAAAAACCTCTCTTATCTTGCTAATAAATGAAAGAATCTACTCTGAGCGTAGCCATAAAGACAAGCCACGGTATGAGATAAGAGCTATTTAGGATTTTTTATTTGGCAAATAGTGATGAAATAAACTATACAAGTTCAGACGATCAATTGAAATGAGTATGTGAGCTATGAAGATGCAAACAAGCCAACCCCGCTTCTACTACCTCCAACGTGACATAAGCTACGTTGCAAATATCGTTCATTAACTTCCACCGGCAATTACGGCGATTATCTGAACGTACTCTTGATTTTAACATATGCTGACATAGTTCTTGGTATAGGGTAGTCTTGGGTGTCTTTTGTAAAGAAGTACGTGATTCTGCCTCCAGATACCCAATGCTTTCTCCACTTGTTGTTCCATTAGCGCCAACAGTAGCTTTTACTATTTCATCATCATACAGCTAAATGAAGAATGGAGATGTCCTGGAGTTTGGCGATGATGAGAAATCCGAGTATGAAGATGATAAATTGGATGTCAAAACAAGAAAAGGTAACTTACTGAAGGGTCGATTATAGAAAATGAAAGCGGAGGAAGCATATTTTTGTTGCTGATCTCAAAGAAAATGTAGTCTGTGTTCTGTCTAGTCTGTTTAAAACTAATAACTTATATCCACATACAGATAACGGAATAAAAATTAAAATAAAGAAGATAGGTACTCGTAATAAATGAATATATTATAAACATATATTTTTACACATATATGGTTATTTGTTTAATTTCTGTAATATGTTCTCTCGCTGTTAGCTCATTTTATATTTACCGTTTGTTATGTATTATTTTCGTTTAAGAAACATCGTTCTGATTGGAGCAAAAATAGTATGATGGAATATTCAAACGGTTAATAATCATATTAATCTCCGCTGTCAAACCTCAAAATAAAAATAACCTAATGACGATATACTATAAGAACTCAATTAACGTTACTATTCCACCCAACCTTACCAAATTTATCGTATTATTCATTGCAGTAATTCGTTTAAGATCCACAACAAAATCTTTCACGACCATTGTAAAAAAATATATGCAAAAGAAATGTAGTGTTTAAAAATTAACAAATAAACATAGTTAATAGTATTGTTCCACTATTTCAAGTTTTGACAGCAATATATTTTAAAACTTATATGACTAAATATCTAACTTAGTAATTTATATGGTGGCACAACATTACTTACTTTAGTTAATGTACACGAGATGAGTATTTGTATATGTTAAAATACAAAATTTCTTTTTTAGCGTAACAATATAACCAATCATTGTGTTCATTTCATTTGTAAAATCCACTTAATGTCTTTTGTGTAAGCAATTAGGGTTATTTATATATAGTGTTTTAAGGTATTTAATAATTAGTTCTGCTATTTATTGGCAAGGAAAGGACTATGTTTAGATTATGCAATCAAGTAACATGTAATCAGTAAATTGTCCGCGTATACACAACAAACTATTAGCTATACAAAAAAAGAAAGTGAATCGCAAGGAGGTACAGTTAATCGCAAATAAGAAACGTTGGGTATGCCAAAATAAAATTTAAAGTACTAACATTATCTGCACAACTTTTATGTATTTTTTTAAATTGATTATAGTTATTTTGGGTAGCATTATTGGGCATTATTTGGGGTATTTTTGGGTAACATTAATAAATGACGTAGTTGAAGAACTTTCTTATTTATGTACATAAATAGCTTAACAGTTGCAATTGAGGATAGTTCTTATAAACATTTTGCTGATGCAAAATGTTTACAAGAACTATGCTGATGATACCACTTTCCTATCTCTTAGAACTAATCAGGTGAGTAGAAAAAGTTTGGCCTCTGAAAATCCTTGGTTCTCAGTTAATAAAATCAAGTTAACATGGAAGAACATTTACATCCAATTTGCATCCGAAGTCAAAACCTGTGAAGCTGCTAAGCATCATACTTGATCCTAGTTTAAATTGGCCTGCATCTCGATAGTCACTGTTCTAAATTAAAAACAGATATATTTATTATGAGTAAAGTAAATGAACTGCATTCATCCGTAAATATAATATAATAATAAGAACAAGCTCAAAAGGGATTTATTTTATAGGAGTCTGTGGTTGATCTCGCTGGCTGTGTAATGATCCATACTTCTAGCAGGCAACTGTTTAGAAAACATAAGGTTCTACCATTAACATGCTGATACCTATTAGATTCATGTCTGCAAGTGAATGAAAATTGCACATCTACGAACAAATTCCAATGTATACCAATATAACGCAAGCCATACTAGAGATCTAAAGAACCTCTACCAAGTTTATATATGTGTAACGCAACTCTAGGACAAATACGGCTCTACACTAAATTTGATCAGTATGTTAAAAATGAAGATATTAAGAATATGATAGTAGAGCTTCTCACCTGTACTTGAAAAATTTCTTACTGGTCAAATGCTTTTACGGTATTGATGAATTTTTATCTAAAGAACGTTCAGTGTAATGTTTATCTTTTGATTACTATTACTCTTTTATATTTTTTATATAAGTATATTATGTTTAATGATTTTACATTTTTATGACTAACAGACATGTGACTACAAATGTACTTATTGTATATAAATGGTTAACAAAGTTCTGCTCTATTCTATATACATAGTATACATGTATTTGACTATGTGTACCACAGTTATCAGTGTACTATACAAAAGAATAGTGTTCTGGTAACTTGTTTATATACATATATGTATATATAGATTTATATATATTTTATATATAAAACATGGAGAAGATATACATAGAAAGTGATCCTTTAATTTTATATCTTCTTTCATATTGTCATAAACAATGCAATGAAGTATTTAAATGTAAATGTAAATAAAAATTGTATTCATCTATGCAAATTTTCTCATACATGAACACATTTCAAAACATTGGCTCGTTAAGAAGTACCATTAATAGCTAATGCTTGTTTAATTAGTTTTATTGGGGTCACACACCTGATGAATTTCATCTATGGATTTCCTTTTAAGTATGTAAAAACGTAAGAAAACTGTAACCCCTATAGCACTTTACGATCTTAACAGAGAAATTATCGTTTCAACAATTTCACTAATGCTTTGTATTTCTATTTATGCTCCCTGATGATCTATTATTCTATTTATAATTTTCTTAAACATATGACGGTATATGGAATTAGATAATTTAACAAATAAATAAGATAAGTACAATAAGGAAAGTCATCAATAAACTAGGAAGTAATATACGTTTACAACAAATAAACGAGGAACCTAAAGGTAATTATTTATAAGTGTTGTTTCTTAAGATAAATCCCAATGAGACGATACGTACATAAATTATTGAACATGTTTACTGAATACGAAAATCTAAATTAATCTTGCATTATAACTTACGTACATTATTTATATTATATTAGAATGATATTAGAAGATCTAAATATTTGCTAATGTACTCGATAATATTAGAATATACAAATTTGGAGTATCTAGATTCGCATGAAAACATAGTTACTGTTTCACCTCCATTTCAATATTTATTTTTATAAACGACTATATTAAACGTATATATAGCATATATTTCATAATTTTTTGCCGTAGATTCTCTGAGTAGGCCTATGGTCAGTATTGTTCAGCGAGCTATTCTGCCTTAATCTAAGGAGATGTGCTCACCCTATTCTTCATCTTCAGTGGTTATATCATCATTAAACTAACGTAGAAATAGATATAGAAATAGAATATGTATAGTTGCAACTGATGCAACGAACGGCGAAATGTTTGCAGAAGCATATATTCTTAGACCATCAAAAATAGTATGAAAAATACTGTTCCTCTCTTTTTCTTACTGTTTAGGTTAAATTTATCAAGTTAATTTTATGTTAAATTTGTAATTATGCTAGCAGGAGCATCTACGGGATATTTATAAGAATGGTTTATCTAATATTAAGCATAGCATGTAATATCTTAAAGTATACGAAGTAATTATTGAAACTATTGTTATTTCAATTTATTATGACCGAGTTGGTCATATATGTATGGTCATATATGTATGACCAACTGGAATTTTGAATCATGGAATTTGGTACCACCACAACATCTAGAATTAAAATTGCAGCAATATGGACTTAAATTTAGGAGAAAATTTCCATTTCCATTTCACTATCGTCTCCATTAATAAAATAATAATTATAAAATACTAAAGTATAGTTAGTAATGTGTAAACCTACTGAAAATATATATTTGTTGTGAAGATATACACTGCTGCCACACTCCCATGGAAGAGTGGGGATAATGAATTGATACATTAAGAAAGGGTAATTGCATATAATCCATGCTTCATCTCTACCTTTCTTATAACATACATTGTCACAAGAAAACTTCAGACTGCTACTAGTGTTTATATCAGAGTGATTTCTCAGCAAATCCGCGTTTTAAATAAAAAATATCGATTTTATATATTATGAATCCTTATTCACTTTGTTCATCACTGTTCATGTTCTGTTCATATTATTGCGAATAAACAGCAATTCTTAAAAGCATTAGAAAAAATGGAAAAAAGCATTGATTGTTTTTGTTTAATCTCCAAGTTTCCTTTGATGGATTGTTTCCTTCTGATTTTCTAGCTTATTCCTTATTTTCTATTTTTCTTTGATGAGTTGCTTCCTATTAATGTTTCCATATTATTACATTTATTTCTTGGAACTACAAAGATCGCACAGTCAAATAAAATAAGTTAATTAATGACTGAACCAGATATGTTTCTCATTTGTTTGAACTATCTTAATCAATTCGTTGAAATTATCGATTGGTTATCCTGAATATTATGAAAGAAATGTCCTCAGGCGCTCCTAATTACTTATTTATAGTAAGATTATCTACATTACATAGATTTTAATTATTTATCTTTTTTATACATTTAACATCGCCTAAAATATCTATCTATCATCGTCTTTAAAAATATCCAATGGCAACTATTTCAGTAGACGTTTCCAGTATATACTCATATCCTTTAGCACATAGTAAATGTAAACTTGTTTATGTTCAGTACCAGCTTATTAATCATTATATTATTACTGATCTACTAAATAATGCATTTTCATAGATTGTTTCAATTTACGACAACGATTAGCAAAGACAAAGTATGCAAATGCTTAGTTGGATATTTTTACTCATCCTATTATTTGAATTTAACTGCAATAACTTTGAATCTCCAGATCTCTCTTTCATTCCATAATAGCCTCTTGAATCATCAATAGAAATATTTAAGTCTTTTGATATATTTCAGTATTTTATGACAATTGGAGATTTACAACAAAATATTTAGTTTCGTTATAGCACTATTTGTTACTGAATCTTTTCTAATTGCTTAGTGTATTATAATTGTGGATAAAATAAAATATAACGATTACTAGCAGTTTTCATACATGCTCTATTTCATAAAAATAACACCACGAATATGATATATATTATTACATCGGTAGTTGTCATGAACTTCTTTATCTTAAATGACACACCATATTTCTATACTATTCGAATTCTGTTCACTATACTTCTATTCTTTCACTACTCTTCTATACAGTGCGCGTCTTAAGTTACCTCACAACTTCAGCTTTATTCAGGAGACCTAAAAAATGAAAATTGGTATATATATATATATATATATATATATATATATATATATATATATATATATATATATATATATATATATATATACACAAATGTAAATATATTATTTTAGTTAATATATAGAATAATAATCAAAAATGGCGCTAGTACGCCATTTTGAAATTTATTTTTACATGGTAACAATTACACTTCATGTAGAAGCTGCATCAAATACATATTCAAACATTGTTTTTTATGTTTACATGTGTGTTAATTAATTTTTGAAAAAAAATGGTTATGGAAATGAAAAATAGATGGAATACCATGAAATATTTAGGCAGTGTTTCCTTATAAAAGTTAAAACGTCAGATTTTCGCTGGCAGAAATCATGTAAAAAATCACTTAGATGTTTCTACATATCCAAATTTTATTTTATGTTTAATTATTATTGAATTCTAAGTTAACGGAAAACCATTTAATTCACAAATAACAAAATGATAAAAGTAAAATATAGTACCATATCTTTATATGTATATATATATATATATATATATATATATATATATATATATATATATATATATATATATATATATATATATATATATATATATATATATATATATATATATATATATATATATATATATATATATAGCATATAGCTTTAGTAGCTTATATTTTAAGTAGCGCCATAAAAATAAATCTAAAAGCATTATATCTGGATACCGAGCAGAACACTCTATGTTACCCGCCATTCACTCCACCCATTGGGATACTATTCGTTCATATAAACTCTTACTGCATCAAAATAGTGTGGGGAAGCTGGTTTCAGATCTAGAAATTCGTTAGAATTTTTCTCTAGAATTTCCAAAATAGTGGCTCAATAGCATTCTGAAAAATATCCAAATATATTTTTCCCGTTAAATTTTGAAGAATAAGAATTTGTATAACAATCTATCAGTACCTTAATTATATATATTCACATTACCATTTAGAAAAAAGTGGATTAAGCGGTAAAATAAATTGTTTTTGATTATTCATTCGAACTAATTATTCTGATATAACTTTACAGAATTGAAGTTTGCGAGTGGGATCATGAAACTTGTTCTCTGTAATTTCTCTAGTATATTGTCGTAAACATGCTCTAGAGACAGGGTGATCGGGATATCTCTCATTGACACTTAACTTTTACAGGGATGCACAGCCTAGTAAGTTTTATGGTATGTCAATATTAGATTTAATCGATTTTTTCAAAAAGCAAAAGGTAGATTTCAAAACAAAAAATAACGTTTGAATATATAGTTGGAGCAGCTTCGAAATCAAGTCTTATTATGATGTGTACTATTGCCATTTAAAAATAACTTTCAAAATGGCGCCGCAACATCGTTTATAATTGAATTTATCATTTCGATGAATTTGACATCACTATTTATTAACAAAAACATTATTTATACACTATAATATATGTATGTTAATGTTCTTTCGTAAAGGTGAAAGAGTAAGTGACTTTAATGGTGCGTATTTAATATAATTTCGTATCTCAAAAATTAACAAAGTCTGAAATATTTCGATTTCAATGAATAAATATTCTCTTTCATTTTATGTATAAATAGTCACATAAAGTGAAAACCCCATGAAGCTTATGTATGTATAAACTACAAATATTGTACCTATGGACTATAAACTACAAGTGGGTTCAGGAAGGAACGTCAAACTACGACAAACTTGATTCCAATTACGTTGCTTATTTCAAATGAAACTTATTATATTTTGGTATTAACTTTTCCCTTTCATTATTCGAATATTTCGAATGTTATAAGTTTAAGAAATGAGATTGTTAGCAGTTTCTTTAATAATTTTGTTTTAAATAAAATTAATTAATCAATATTATTACCATAAAGCTCTCAGTATCGACATGAATTATTTTATTTATTATATTCTAAACCATCACAAGCTGTCATTCGACTCAACAAACCTATACAAGGCATAAATAGGAATATAACGGCCGACAATTGGTTTTGCTCCGTGGAGATTGTATATTATTTAACTACAAAAAAACTTATTTATGTGGGAACGCTAAAAACAAATAAAAGCGAGATTCCTTTCAGTTTTTTTCCCTCAAAGCAGAGGTCTGTGGGATCTTCATTATATGGGTTCACAAGGAATGTGACGTTGCTGTCATGTCACAAAAAAAATAAGGGCGTTATATTGTTGTCATCTGTTCATCATAATGAATATACAGATCCACGAACAGGAAAACCCGAAATTGGAAATTGTTCATAATACATTGTTCATAATAATGTTGGACATTAGTTCCGTCAATAGCTATATACATCAGTCACACAGACAACACAATATAGCACAAAAATAACTAGACTAGAATTTATCAAAATACTTGCATTTTAACTGGTTAGTCCTGTATTACAAATTAGGATGATAAACTATAAAGTGAATTGTGAAGTTCGTGCTTGTATTAGAAGAGTATTGGGAGAAACACAATTTCGACTGAATCCTCCAGAACAAGAAGCTGGCAAACTTGTTAAGAGGAAGTTATATTACATGTGTCCCTAAAAAAAGCAAAACGTAGTATTTTTGTATAATATATAGACATCCAATATGCCTACAGTGTAATAGCCAGGTCTGTAGGGAATGCTCAAGATAAGCTTGCAGTTTTTTACAGAAAATATTGTTTTTACATTTTGATTTTTTTTGTAATACTTTATTTGTTAGAAATTATTATTATGCTTTAGAAAATGCATACCAATACATTACAATAAATTTATATATCAGCATTTGCACTTTTTATTAGTTTTTTTTTGCGTTTTAGTTTAGATTTTTTTTAACTTACGTTTACCTCAGTATATATGGTTCTCAGTATCGACATGCATTATTTTATTCATTATATTTGTTGTCTTTGCTGTAAATATTAAAGCGTATACAAACTTCGTATTGACTTTTATGCATTAAAAAAGTATGATGTGCCATGTAATATAAGGAAATTAAAGCCAACTTTCAGAACAACTGGAAGTTATGTGGTTTATGTGGTTACATATGTGGATTATTTTCATCAAATAGAGTACCTGTGATAGAGTACTTATATCGCTAAAATATTTCATAAACGTCTAATAGACTATTCAGCTTTATGTACAATGTATGCATAAACTATTAATACTGTTCACCTAAGAAGATCGCGTGTAATAAATAATCGACAAAAATTTTGCTATCTACTTAGTTATGGAATTTTTTACCTATAGTTAATTATAGATCTGTAAGGTATTATATTTTCTCCACATGAACTTAATGATGGGGTATTATGTAATACAATAATGGATAGAACAGTAGCTAATCGCATAAAGTAAAAAAATTACGGCGCTAAACTTAACCTACTTTTATAACTCGAGTCTTTTCTAGGATTCGCGGTTGAGTAATTATTAAGATTTATGGTAGAATAAAGACAAGTAACCGAGATGATAATTGATGTATTATAAATATCCAGACTGGAGCAATTATCAATTAAATCATATCATACCTTGACGCATCATTAGGAGCGATTAGACACCTCAAAAATGTTAATGAAAAATCATATAGCGATGCATATATACGCCATAACTAAAGATAAAGCAGCGGTAAGAAAATATTAAAGTTAGGTACTAGTAAGCGCCTCGGAGATTTTGCAAGGCGCTGTGAATTATTTGTTTGTAAAACTTAATTTTAAATTGCTAATCTACAAGAAAATTTCCAAAAGGTAACCAATTTTATCAAATAATAAACTAATGGCTTCTATAATTTTAGGTTTATCTAGAGTTACTGTGAAAATATTGAACACGTTTGGTATGGCGCATAAAAGTAGCCAGTATTAAATATTACTAATATTAACAACAAACTGTTATTATACAACTAATAACTGTTTTAAACATTCCAATTTATTTGAAAATAAATTTTATAAATTCTTATTCAATAAATTGATGAAACTTATATTCCTATGGGCCATTTACGTGCAACGATATTTTTCAACAATTTGTTTAGTCTGACTTGGTCAATTTATAAATAAAGTTTGATTAAATAAAGCAATTCGGTGGTGGTGGTGGTACTAATGGACTTATAAAGATTAGTGGATTGAAAAAGGTTATATTTTCATTTGGTTAAAGATCTTAACAAATATAACCCTATACTTGAATCTGCTTTTTAAGTTTCGGTATTAATTAATTCGAAAATTTGTTTTATTATATCATGGACATAATTTACCTGAAGCTTAATAATTCAGAAAATGAATTGTGAGTAAACAGTTCATTTATCAAAATTCTATTATATTCAATAATAAAAATAAACACTTATTGCCAGGTTAAAGAATAAAGTTATAAAACTTATTTTTATATTTTAATATAAATGTAGGGCGTGTATTGTGTCAGACAGAGACTGAAATTTGAGATAAAATTTGTAGACATTGTTGTCATTTATTTTATCATAAAAATATCATACCTATTTTAAACTGTTCAATACTATTTCTTGTTTCAACCCTTTTATCATTAGAAAATATTCGAGTTGCAATCATTAATGAAAACAATTCAATATTATTAACTGTGTCTAACTCGCTTTAGATATTTGTGATCACAAAATCTGTATATTTATTGTTCATAAAATATAAGGCAAGCTCTTTGTTATAATATTCTGTAGTTTGTTCTGTTCAAATCGAAAACAATAAATTTTGGAAAGTAAATTATAATATCAAAACATTGTCAATTTAACTATTGTAAACATCTGTAGCTATAATAGTTATTAATTATATAAGGGAATTAACAAGCTTTTAATTAAGTTTGTGTATTAAAGGCTGTTAATTCTCGAATGTAATTCAACGTTTTATTCACGACCACGGGAAAAACCGGTCAATTAGGAGGTGAAAAATTCTGGATTTGAAAAACATCAGATTTGACAGATTTATTGATATTTATTGATATATTGATATTTGAATTTATTGATATTGATATTTGAAATAAAATGCTATAAAGTCGAAGCTTGGTATTATGAATTTTAATCACTAGTGGATTAAAATTAATCACTAGTGGATTAAAAAATCCACGTATGAGAAGGCCTCTAATCCACGGAATACAGACGTATTAAACCTTCCTAATATATTGGTCGTAGATAAAAGAAATTAAAATATTTATAAAGATGATAATTTATAAAAATGTGTAACTTATTTGCATATATAAAATTTTCTGGACCTGAAGATTACTTAATGAATGGTACTTAAACTTTTGGGGAAAGTCGGCTGTTAATTGTCAGGAAAATGACCATTATGTATGAAAAGGAAGGCGGAGATCAGTTGCAGATGACCCCTTTCAGCTGGAGCCATGGACCACGAGAGATTTCCCGATCTTCTACTCAAAAATGGCTATAGAGTTATCTCCAAATCCCTAGAGGAATTCGAACATCAAAATATCCGAAAATAAAGAAAAGGTACGATTGAACATTCATAAAGTCTCAAAACGTCTCATAAATGTCTGAGAACCAACTTCAGATATAACTTGTTTTTAAACTGAAACTGCAATTAGTGATATGACCTGCTAATTGAACTAGGTAAAAAAAGCGACGACATCCTAATTCACGAACCATGCCTTGATAAATATTCATTAACATATATAAGCCCAGGCTCATCACAGTTCGACCAGCCAAAGTTTTACAACTAATATGTTTAAATGAAAGTAATAACACCCTCAAAACTATTTTATTAAAGAAAAATATTGGTAACAGAAAAACAAAGTATAAACTTTTAACTTAAACGCAATGATATTACTACGTTATGATATCAGTGACCAGTTTGTCAATAAAAATACATTAATATTCGCGGTTCAGAATATTTCGGCCGCTTCATAAGAACTATGTTACATCACTTTTATTAACAATAACAGACATTTAATTCTGACAGACATTGTACATATCTACCAGCTTAGCGCACTCTTCAGGAAGCGTGTTGTCCCAAATTTCTTGCAATTTGGTGCGTATGTAGATCGTTAACTGAACGGGCTGGATGTTTGCGCAACTATTTTTTCATTTTTTGCCGCAATGTATCTATTGGTAAGAGATCTGGACTGCTGGACGGCCATTCCATAACAGGGACATTATGTTCTGCAAACCAATTTTGCACAGTTTTAGCTGACATCCAGCGAAAATGTACTGCGCGTCTGTCCCTTGACATATTGGTATTGATGGCAATAAACTGTCTGTCAAAATTTATGTTTTTCTACTGTCATGGCACCAGGGTACGAAATGCAATTTTTGTGTCACGGTGTTACGGTACGAAATGCAACTTTTCTTCGCCCATACCACTCATACACGCCCAGATCATAAGAGACGTAGTGAACTTCACTTTCCTAATCAAACAATCAGGATGATAAGTTTCCTGTTGTGTTCTTAGAATACCTTTTCTGTTATCATCCAAACAGATTTCAAATTTGGATTCGTCACTCCAAATTACTCGGTGCTATTGTTGTAAAGTCCAGTGCTTATGTGCTCTAGCCTACCATTACTGATTTATTTTCTGTCGTTTAGTTAATAACGGCTTTTCTTTTGCATGACGGAGAAGCCGATACACTCAAAAGTAAAATGTAAAGAATCAATTTTACCTTGTAGAATTTGTAGCCTATTTTCTTTATTAAGCGTTTAGTTCTGGATACAGAAATATTTTTTTCCAATGGCTTGCCCTCATAGTACCATATTCTCTTTTATTGATCCCATGATCAACAGTTTATTGTTACAATCTTCTTCAGAGCATGTTGATTTAGGCGTGAAATTTAGGATGGTGGAACAGTTTTCTTCCTTTGGGCTGTGTATTCAGTTTCTTTATACAAGTTGATAATGCCTTGTACTGTAGATTTAGGCAGCGAATACGTAGCAGATATCTTCCGAGCTGAAATTACCTGTTTATGAACATTTACAATTTATTTCCGCATATCGTCACTTAATGCCGCGCCACGTGCCGTTTTTTTTAGAAGATTATAGGAGATGCGTCTAAAATACACATTATAATATCCGTTTCACTTTGATAACAATTGAGATTCTATTTTGCTTTAAAACGCTACAAACGCTTATCCTACTATGCATTTCAGCAACTGGCCGAACTATTCCCAACCGTGAATCTTAATACTCTTTATTTACAAACTTATCACTGACACTTTATAACGTAGTAATATTTCATTATATTTAAATTAAATGTTGTCATTGTGATAATTTGGCGTGGGAAAATTCTGATGATTGTAGGAACTTTTTGATCCTTTGATGTTTGCCGCCGGCACGCGTCATATTGAGATCAAAGTATGCCGCCAGCCAGACAGGTGTTCAGCTTCAAAGTTGACAAGTGACATATCAATTAACGGCATATCAATTAGCGACAATTAGATGCTTCAATGTTATTTCAATACTACTTAAATTTAGTTAACTTTCTCTCTGCAGACTCACCTACTAATCTCTCTTCTGACCCTAACCGACCCAGCGCAAAAGAGTTTAATCTCGAACACCCATCTATCGATATCGATTGCGATACATCTCCTTCTACTGTTCGGATTCTAAGGATCGGTTTTAGGTCCGGTGCTATTTTTTGAGCATAGCTCTTGTATACTTTTTGCAGATGACACTACTTTGCTATCTCGTGGAACTGAGGAGACGCGCAGGAAAAGTTTAGCTTCAGCAAGCACCTGGTTCTCAGTGAATAAATTAAAACTTAACAGGGTAAAACATAACGTTCACGTCCAACAAAAATGAAAGAAAGTCGGAACCAGTGAAACTGTTAGGGATCAACTGGACCCTAGATTAAATTCGTCTGTACATCTTGACAATCAATGTTTGAAATTAAGCACATAAGTATTTGTCATGAGACAGCTGCGGTCATCTGTAAATAATAACGCCATGCGAACAATTCATTTTGCCTTGTTCCAAAGTCGTTTGGTGTATGGTGTAGTATTATGGGGAAACTGTAGCACAGCTCAAAAGGCGTTTATTTTGCAGAAGTCTGCGGTTCGTCTCATTGAGGGCTCAGCGATCCATATTTCTAGCAGAGAACTATTTAAGAAATATGAGGTTCTACCCCTGGTATGCTTGTACTTGCTATAGTCACTTTCTATAGTACACAAGAACTTACATAACCTACTAACAAATGCAAATGTGCATCAGCATAACACAAGATATGCTGGTGATTTAAAAGAACCGCTGTGAAGAACTCATATCACAAAACAAAATAGTTTAGAAGGCTCTATAATAGATTTGATCGATATAGTAAATGTGGTAATATTAAGAATATGTCATCTAAAGCGTTCCACTTATATTTTAAAAAATATTTATTAGCCAATTGCTTTTACAGTATCGACGAATTTCTATGTAATGTATTTTAGGTTTTGTTTATATTTTTTTAACTTTTGTTAGTGTTATTTTTATATTTACCTTGTATTTTTTTTTTATATTTACTATGTTTTTTTAAATGTTGTGACTACAAAGATGTACCTATGTCAAGATGAATGTCAATAAATTCTATTCTATTCCATTCTGTATATACTATTATGTCATATTATTGTAGATCTAGATACTTGTATGTATAATATTTATATGAGGATATTCTTCTAAGTTTGATGAGAAGATTGAGAAAACAATATCTTATGTTGTTTTATAAAAACACACACATATATATATATATATATATATATATATATATATATATATATATATATATATATATATATATATATATATATATATATATATATATATATATATATATATATATATATATATATATATGTTATATAAAATATATTGTATTGCATTCATTACTCAAAGTAGTTCTCACACTTCTATAACTTTATTATCAGGTAACATAAAACCTTCAGTATGTTATCTGAAAGCCAGACGTAACTTAATACTGCTACGTGTCTTATCATATAACTATATACATTGTAACCAACGTTTATGATGATTTGCTGAAACCTTATAATGTTCTTTCTTTAAATTAATCTTTTGCCAATTATATTTTAACTTTACTTTCAACAATGTCAGCATAACGAAACTTATAAAGTCGCAGCAAACCCGTTGCATGAGCAGTATAATTTTAGTATTGATATTATTGTTATACTCACACATCTAAATTCTTGTTCGTCCGTTAAATAAAATAAATTGTTTTTAAAAAGTTTAAATCCAAACTAATAATTTAACAAATTTGGCGCAGTCGTTGTAGGATTTCACGCGTTATTAGAACACGGATTTGCCTCACTAGTAACGTGGAATTCCAATTCCGAAGTGAAATCAAGAACAAAGCTCAAGAAGAAAAGAAACACGAAACAAGAATACTTCAAAGAAGCAACTTCGAAACACGAAGACTTCAACAAAAGAAACAAGAAACAAATCTACAAAGAAACAAAGAAAACAACAGGGGAAATCGCAGATAGAACACGGACCTGCCCTCACTGTTTGTGATTCTCCTCTGCAAGCCATCCTTCCCGAAGACACCCCACTTCCAGAACACGGAATTGCCTCACTGGTTGTGGACTCTGGCCGGAAGACGAATGGACAAAATTTGGTAAGTCAAAGAATTGACACGTTACCTTTGAAACATTTATTTATAATTTTAAGAAATATTATACAGGATATAGACCAAAAACTATTATCCTTCCCATCTGCAAATTTGTTTTTATTTAATTGTATTTAATTAAATAACTTTACAATATCTAATTTAAACATAATAATTAATTAACTTATAAAAATGGCAAACGAAGCTATCTTAGAACCTTACAAACTGTCGGAAATTTTCTCAATTGTTCCGGAGTATGACGGAAATCAAATTTTCCTGCAAACATTCTTAAATGCTATTAAATGCGCTTTCGACATGGCGGTCGATAATAAAAAAATACTTTTAACTCTCCATGTTAAAAATAAATTACGTGGAAAAGCCGCTGAACTAATAAATTCTAGGAACCCGTCAACTTGGGAAGAAATCAAATATCTATTAGAGACTCACTTTGGAGACTCTAGGGACCTTACGTCTCTAATTCAGGACTTGCAAAGAATTAGTCAACAATCAAACGAATCCGCTTTAAATTTTGTATCCCGCTTGCAAACGCATAATGCGAAAATGCATGCAGCGATTCAGAAACAGCATTTAACCTCTGATCAAAAAACCGCACAATCAAATTTAATCGAGACAATGACTCTTAACACTTTATTGACAGGGCTGGATCCAAAATTAGGATCTATAATAAGAGCAAGTAATCCTATGGATATGCTTCAAGCAATATCCAGGATTAAACGAGAACTTCAATTGTCATACTTTGAATCTCAGAAATTTCAAAAAGCGAACAAACCATTACCACCTAATTCACTAAATGCTAAGAAGATATGTACATTTTGTAAACGTAATGGTCACACAATAAATGAGTGCCGAACGAAGCAACAAAATTCTTCAGCACCTTTCCAAAACTTTTCTAGGCCTAATTTTCAACAAAATTTCAATCAGGCCCAATCATCCAACTTAAATCAAAATTATCAGCGACCTCAATTTAATCCAAATGGAAATAATAGACCGACGAATTCAAATTTCCAACAAAATAATTACCAGCAAAATAGTTTTCAACAAAACAGGCCTTCAGCTATTAAACCGAATCCCAACTATACAAACCAATCAAGACCACCAATAATTCGGCCAAATCCGAATTATAATCAACAAAGAGCTCATCATATGAACGCTCAAATGAACCAAAATTTTGATGATACGGCTCATCAATACGATTCACAGTACACTGATGATACTACTCATCAGTACAGCTCACATGCACAATATGCTGATGATACCGCTCATCAATATAACTACAATTGCGATCAAAATTATGAACAATATCAAGATTCATATTCAGACGAACCAACATATCAACAAAATTCTTATTTTTCAACAGACCAATTTAATTATTCTGATACTGATCAGGATTTTCGGCAAACTACTCAAGCTCAAGATCATCCACCGGATCAACAGCTATGCGAAATAACGGAATTAGAAAACCAAATTCAAATAATGAATTTAAACACCAACCAACAGCAAGACAAACAAATATTCCTATAAATAGAGGAATATCAAGTGCCCTTTTAACAGTAAATCCCAAAAACTTATATTACATTGAAGATGCTACAAAAAAATTTAAAATATTAATAGATACAGGTGCCGGACTATCCATATTTAAGCCAAAAACTTGTGAAAAATATTCTAAACGTTTTCCCGAAAACGTTTTAATACAGGTAATTACCGATCAAAAAATTCTAATTAATCAATCTACACTCGTTCCGTTTACTCTCAACGATCCTCACAAAGTTTACATTCATAATATTGATATTGAATTCGACGGATTACTAGGATCCGATTTTCTAGAACATTACAACTGCATTATTGACATAAAAAATAAACAATTAATTACCAATTTCAAAACTGTACCTTTATTCAAAGCCACAGAAAATTCCACTAATGTACAAAATAATAAAAAACAAAATGTTCAAAATAATCAATTTCTCAACAAAATTTCTATTAACCCTCGTACAGAACAAATTTCAAAATTTCGATGTAATCTTGTAAATACAGAAGCCATATTAACAGCTATGGAAATAGATAAAGTACGACTTCCTAATGCATTAGTCAAAATTAACAATAAAGGAGAATTTCTTACCTCCGTATTAAACGCAAACGCAGTCCCAAAAATAATAGATTTTTCCGAAATTAAACTAGAACCAATTCAAAAATTTTCATTAAATAATTTAAACGAAAATAATTCTGAAAATTATACAGATAGACGCGAAGAAATAAGGCAACAACTTCGTCTTGATCACTTAAATGAGGAAGAAAGAGAAATAATTACTCAACTTTGCCTAGACTTTTCAGATATTTTCTATCTCGAAGGAGATATTCTGACATTTACTAATGAGATCAAACACACAATAGACACCAACAATGCTAAACCTACTTTTACAAAGTCGTATCGCTACCCTCAAATTCACAAAGAGGAAGTGAAAAAACAGGTATCGAAAATGCTAGAACAAGGTATTATCAAACATTCAAATTCCCCTTGGTCTTCACCGATTTGGCTTGTCCCCAAAAAGCTTGATGCGTCAGGTAAACAAAAATGGCGTGTCGTAGTTGACTACAGAAAACTCAATGAGTTAACTGTAGGAGATAAATACCCTTTACCAAACATTTCTGATCTTTTAGACCAACTTGGCAAATGTCAATATTTCACCACCCTCGATTTGGCCTCCGGTTTCCACCAAATTGAGATCGAACCCAGTGACATTCCAAAAACCGCTTTCACAGTCGAAAACGGCCATTTTGAATTTAATAGGCTTCCATTCGGTTTGAAAAATGCCCCATCAACCTTCCAAAGGGTAATGGATAACATCTTAATAGGAATCCAAAACGAGAGATGCCTCGTATACATGGACGACATAATCGTCTATTCCCCAACAATCCAGGACCATGTTTCACGACTTACCGAAGTCTTCAAACGTCTTCAAAAAGCTAATTTGAAAATTCAACCGGACAAGTGCGAATTCCTTCATAAGGAAGTTGCATATTTAGGTCACCTCGTCACCAAAGAAGGTGTAAAACCAAATCCAATTAAGATCGAATGCATCAGAAATTTTCCCCAACCAACTAACCAGAGAGAGATTAAATCATTTCTTGGCCTCGCCGGATATTACCGACGATTCATTGATAATTTCGCCAAAATTTCCAAACCTCTCACTAAATTACTGCAAAAAGACACCTCTTTCAATTTCGATTCAGAATGTTTAAAATCTTTCGAAGATTTAAAACAAACCCTTACTTCAAGCCCCATACTATCGTATCCAAATTTTGACGAGCCATTCCTACTCACAACAGATGCGAGCGCTTTTGCGATTGGCGCTGTACTTTCGCAAGGTCCAATAGGTAAAGATCTACCCATAGCTTTCGCCTCCAGAACTCTCTGTAGTGCGGAAACAAAGTACTCAACAATAGAACGAGAGCTCCTCGCTATTGTTTGGGCCGTAAAACATTTTCGCCCATATATTTTTGGTAGAAAGTTCAAACTGATAACAGATCACAGACCTCTTACCTGGCTTTTCTCTATTAAAGACCCCGGTAGTCGCCTAGCACGCTAGCGCTTAAAACTTGAAGAGTACGACTACCAGATTGAATATAAACCTGGCAAAATTAATAAAAATGCGGATGCCTTATCCCGTATCAAAATTAACCATTTTCAAAAATGTGTGGATTTCAAAAACAAAATTTTAACATCAAATACAGACGACGAATCGATTAGTTCAGAAAATACCGAAATTTCACCAGAATCAATTTTACAAGAATTAAATACATTTGTTCACCTATATAAAACCCAGTCACTAATAGACTATTCAAAAATTAAAATTACGAACAATCAATTATTGGACAAAGGACATAAAGACATAATAACGTTTTTCCAAAAAGAAAAACTCGAAGACTTACATTACAAAATAATTGAAGATATTTTCGAGGAAAAACCAAATTTTATTCACAATAAAATTAATATAGTCACGAGTAAAACGGTGAAAAACCGAAAATATTATATTGTTTTGTTACCTTTCGACATCGAAGAGATAATCGAAACAATGTTTATTACTCTTTACAAAGACAAAGACATTTTCGAATCTTCAAAAACATATTTCATTGAAAACAATTTAGAATTGCCAATACTCGAAATGTTGTCATTTATTTTCACTGAAAAAGATTTAAACCTAGTTAGTTGCCAAAATATAACTAAGACGCCTGACGAAGATCAAATTCCGATAATATTAGACCAAAACCATACAGGAAAAGCAAATTTACACCGCGGAATAAACTAAACCATTCGAAGAATAAGAAATAAATATAACTGGCCCGGTCTAACTAAAGACGTAACTAAATTCATTCAAAATTGTGAAATATGCCAGAAAACAAATGCTTTACGGAAAAACTTAAACAATCCCTTGGTGATAACTGAAACACCAAGAACACCATTTGAAAGAATAAATATCGATATACTAGAAATTCCAAAAAGAAATTATGTCTTAACTATTCGGGATGAACTAACCAAATTTACTCAAGCGTACCCATTAGAGGATAAATCCGCTAAATCAACAGTAAATACATTACTTCTCTATTTTCAGCATTTTGGTACTCCGCTTCGTATACATTCGGATTACGGTAAAGAATTCGACAACGTACTACTCAAAGACCTATGTACCTTATACGACATAAAATTAACATTTTCTAGCGTTAGCCACCCTCAATCAAACGGATCTGTGGAAAGATTTCACTCCACACTTTTAGAGATGATTCGTACTAATCAGGCTGAAAACCCTAATGAACATCCATTAAACGTAATTCCTTACGCTGTTATTTGTTATAATAACTCGACGAATAAAACACACGGTTTCTCTCCATACGAGCTAGTATTTGGACATACGTCCAGTCGCCCACCTGAAACTTTGTATAACCAAAAGGAGTTGATTTCAAAATATATACGAGACCTAAATAATAGAATTTCATACTATTATAAAATTGCACGCACAAAAACTGAGCTTCAAAAGGAAAAGGCTAAATTAAGATTCGATAGAAACGTTCCAGAACATCCTACACAATTTAAAATAGGCGATAAAGTCTATGTTAAGGAATCTCAAATTAAAGATAAATTACATAATTAATTTAACGGTCCTTTCGAAATAATAAAAATCTTTCAAAATTCTGCAATTTTATTAAATCTCGAAACGTCACAAACGACAAAAGTCAATTTCGACAGGATGAAACCATATTTTGAGAATTAAATTATTTTCAGGTTTCTTCTGCTGATTGGAGCAGCAGTATCCCAATACACCATTACTCCAATAAACAACACCATTGGAATATATTATCATCGAGACAGCGAAATCGTTGTAACAAATAAACAATGGACTCTTCTGGTTCACAAAAACATTTCATCAATAAAGAACACTTTTGAACATAACGAGAAAATGCTTGAAATTCTCTTACACGCTATTAACCCCACATTTGAAAACATGAACCTTTTTCGAGGTGAAGTAAAAACACACATCAGCTTATTAACCCAAATTTCAAATTCAATTCAAGAAAAATTAAGCGAAATTTATTTTGATACTAAACGTTACAAACGTGGAATTCTCAATGGCATTGGTACAATATTTAAGTCAATTACAGGAAATTTAGATTCCGAAGATGGCGAATACTACATGAATTGCATCAATAAATTAACTAATGACGAGCATCAATTAGAAAATTTAATGAAAAATCAAATCTCAGTAACAACATCCGTCATAAAGAATTTTAACGCTACCATACAAAAGTTGCAAATTGATGAAGCCACCTTCAATAGAGATATAAAAATAATATCAGACACAATTTATAGGACAGCAGATAAAATTAAAGTAATTGAAGCAAAATTAAGATTTTTAGAAAAATGTGAACTTCTCATGGAAAGTTACCTGTATATCGAGAATCAATTAAATGATATTCTAAATTCAATAACTTTCGCGCGGTTAAAAATTATTCATACGTCGATAATCAATCCTGAAAATTTGATAACCTCGCTTCAGGAAATTTCACAAAATTTACACCAAAACAATTTACCACTCATTATAAAATCTTCCAATATTGCCAAATATTTGGATATTATGGAATTAGAAGCATACCAAACTGATTCAGACTTGGTATTTGTATTAAAAATCCCTCTAATAGACCAACAAAGATACACCCTTTTTAGATTATATCCAATCCCTATCCTAAATAATAGAACTGGTCTATATCATGTTTTATCTTCATCACAAAAATACTTAGCGCGTGACGTCGATTCTTTGATGTACATACCCATAAAAAATCTGAAAGACTGTAAACCACTTTTCTTTGGCACAAAGATATGTTCCAATCTATTTGCATACCCCATCGACGACAATGCTATATGTGAAGCCCAAATCCTGAAACACTTAAAAACTTTACCTGAGAGCTGCCAAACTTCAATAATATTTGCAAAAGGCTACAATGTCCAACAACTAACGGACTCATCATGGCTAACAATTACTTCAGAACCACTTCAAATTACTGTAAATTGCAAACAAATAAACACCAAGACAGAGATCATTTATAAAAATTCCATTCTTAAATTGCAACCTGGATGTAGTGCTTTCATAGGAGTGACAAAAATACAAACTGACCCTAAGAACTTTTCGCAAACCAGTGTTAGTGATCACCCCATTTTAATTCCCTTTAATTGTTGTCAAGGAATCCCCGATGACATCCAAATCCCAAAATTAGAACCATTAAAATTGAATAACTTAAATGTGGAAGACCTCGAGATTGCCAAACACAAATTGGACGAGTATTCTCGAACGTTAGACGATTTGATCAATGAACCATTTGTCACCAAACACATCTCTTGGTTCACTTATTTTATCATTACACTAATAGTAACTCTCATTTTGTTATATATTTTATGTAAATGCCGAAAGAGAAACAGATTAGCAATCGCCCTCACAACAAATTCACCACCACCTCCACCTGGACCTTCTAAACGCTTAAGAGAATCCTTCAGGAGCATCCTGCCCAGAAGAAGACCATCGATCAGATCCAAAGATGAAACCCCAGAGGAAGAAATCGAACTGAACTAATGTTTCTCAGTTATAAATCGGTTTCAAAGACTCTATATATTTTAATTTTGTAAATTTTATATTTAAAAAATATTAATTGTATAATTTAAACTTAACTTAAGGCTTCATATTCTCAATTAACTTTATTATTATTATATAACTTCAATAATCGTTAAATTCATAATTATTAATTTCAATTTTACTTATTTTGAAAAGTTGCTGTATAACACCAACTTTTTGTTAAAAAGAGGAGTTGTTATATAAAATATATTGTATTGCATTCATTACTCAAAGTAGTTCTCACACTTCTATAACTTTATTATCAGGTAACATAAAACCTTCAGTATGTTATCTGAAAGCCAGACGTAACTTAATACTGCTACGTGTCTTATCATATAACTATATACATTGTAACCAACGTTTATGATGATTTGCTGAAACCTTATAATGTTCTTTCTTTAAATTAATCTTTTGCCAATTATATTTTAACTTTACTTTCAACAATGTCAGCATAACGAAACTTATAAAGTCGCAGCAAACCCGTTGCATGAGCAGTATAATTTTAGTATTGATATTATTGTTATACTCACACATCTAAATTCTTGTTCGTCCGTTAAATAAAATAAATTGTTTTTAAAAAGTTTAAATCCAAACTAGTGATTTAACACATATATATATATATATATATATATATATATATATATATATATATATATATATATATATATATATATATATATATATATATATATATATATATATATTAAAAGATTTATTTTCCTAAAATAAAAGATATTTTAGGAAAACCAATGTTGCAGCCTTGCGTTTAAGGTTGAATATCTCAAAAGGGGAAAATTATTATAGCGATGTTGTAAGTAAGAAAGTTTTATTTACATGTCCTGTTATTTTTATAAAATAAGTTTATAAAATAACATACAAAATCCGGGTAATCTTTCAAACACAAAACGTTTAAGGAAAAATAACAGGATATGTAAATAAAACTTTCTTACTTACAACATCGCTGTAATAATTTTCCCCTTTTGAGATATTCAACCTTAAACGCAAGGCTACAACATTGGTTTTCCTAAAATATCTTTTATACTATTTCTTTTATTTGTGGCTTTTAGGATGATGCAAATACTAATTTGGTAAGAATTCAGGGGCGCAGCATAATTGCTCCAAATTATTGCCATCTAATTGTTGTCAGTTACACCAGACTACCCCGGAACTGCATATAATCACTTCATCCTTATTGAAAACCATTAATGCAAGACTACGGGACTGTGCCCCGTGTTCATGTGCGTTTCCTATGAAGTTATTTCGAAAATATAATTAAAATTAAAATCCTGTATAAAATTAGTGGATGTCATATATCAAAAATATATTAAAGTGCATTGTGTTACTTAAATATTACAAGTTATGCTATTACGTAGAACATAAATATTATGGGACCTTTATAAAAAGTACCTTGTATATTTCTTCGTATGGTATGTTGTCAAATTACCACATTAGCCTACCTTCTTATTTTGCACAGCCAATACCAAGGTAATTCAGTAGAAAGTCCTATTATAATAATTACATTCCTGCTATAATATGAGTTGTTATTTATTGAATATAAATTAATTTGTGACATCCTTGTAATTAAGCATAAATAACTTAATAGTAATTAACAGGCATTATTTTGTAAAATTATCAATTTACATTTTATTACAACTCTCTCGTGTAATGCGCTGTCTATTTCTTTATATAAAAAGTTAACTTAAAAAAAATGTAATAAGAAAGATAAAAAACGAATCCGATAAAAACTTATGTTTTAAAGTAATTTATTATTTAAATACTTTTAGGAGCATTAAGGTCTTGACATTGAATATTTTCCCTTAGTGAAATCACATATTCCAACAGCCATATCAATTTCTATATTTGCCATTTCATTTATTCGTTTTGCAACCCGTCTTCTCAATGTTGACAAGGCGAAAGATTTATCGCCATGTAAATTTAAGCAGGTGTGGTGCGTGTAACAGATTTTAACTACAATAATATATGTAATGCATTGTTACAATGACAATTAATGTCATGATAATATTCTGAAGGAAATTTATTTATTATTTATGTTAGTAACGGAAATATATTCATATGTACGTCTTCTTTTCTAAAGAAGGTATTGTAATAATATATTAAATTTTTACATACACTCATGTAGCTTCATTAAATCTTACATATTTATGTAGCAATAAGAACACTAAAAAAATATGCGTTAGGTGCTTTGTAATGTACTTTATTTATTTACTCGATTAATACCACTTGAATAAATAAATAAAATACATTCAGTGTTTTCTAAAGTATAATAAGTCCGTTTTCTGTATTACAGAATCGATATTAAAATTAAATAAATAAATAGGACGTACTAAAAATAAAAATATATATGTATTAGCCCAATCAAATAAGGGTTAAACCCCGAATAAAAGTTGACTGAAACTTTTGAGTTGACTGAAACTAAGTCAACTTTGAGTTGAATTAAAACTAAAAATTTACATAGAGCTTTATTTTGACGATCTAAAGATGGGGTAAAAGGTTTCATGTGATATCGTATCGAATAGTCAAGATATCAAAGGTGAAAAGTAACTGAAACCATTTTTTTTGCAAATATCTCGCTTACTATGGGTTGCATGTCATTAGAGGTTATTATAAAATTTGTAGAGCATAGAATTCTCTATAATCTTGATTATTTTCATTTTTCGTAGGATCAACCCATGAGATATAGTGCGGAGACTGAAAAACGTGTATCCGTTTATAGGATAGCGCTATGTAAACTGCTAAACCGGATACATAATACACTTTTCAAAGTTAATTATACAATAAAACATTTATTATCATTAATAAAGTTAAAAAATTGTTAATTTTTGAGAAATACATTATAAGTCATAAATACGGTTTATAAACAATAAATAAAAAAATAACACATTTTTCACCACCACCTTCATTCTTCGTTTATTTCCACATCACCCTTGAAAGAGAATTTCGCGGGTTTTTTATACATGATTTCCCCGAACGGCCTAGTCCATGTTGTACCGATGAAATTACATAGTTGTACAATCTCATAGTAGATGGTATCAGAAGCTACCGTTTCACATAATACCTTCACCATAAGACATGTGTCTCAAGGTTCTTCATTTCCATATTCGTTCTCTTCTTCTGGTCGCCCAAATTCAATTTCTGCTTCATTACCTTTATCCTCGTTTTCCGTTACCTCAAGGACCTCATAAACAAATTCACCTTTTCCATTATAATCTTTTGATGTTGATTGAAGTGTTGAGGCATACTTCTCCGGGACACTGGCTACAAATTGTGGAGTACTGTAATCTTACTTTCATACATTCACAGTTCATGCCACAACCTTTCCTACAATTACAGAAAATTCTATTTAACAGTTCCTCCTTTTATAAAACCTACCCTTCATTGTTTAGAATGTAAGCCATTCCCTGACCAAGCTTGTATCTGATAGCAGATTCGATAGATATGTTGATGGGCTGTTCCACTTGTAGTTGGAAGAGATGTTAATTGTACTGCACCGGTCTATTGAGTCTTGTAGATTTGATGAAATGTGTGTACCGGTTAGTACATTTGTCAATACAATGTTCTGATTTTACTAAATAACCAAACTTTGTAGATAATTTTATGCTCTAGAAGCTTTGTAAAGACACTTAATTAATAAAGTACAACTCATAGAAAGCGAGATATTTGCAAAAAAATGTCATGAACTTGACCTTTGATATTGTGACTAGCGGACACGATATGTTAAGACCTTTTATCCTATCTTTAGAACGTCAAAATAAATGTCTATGCAAATTTTCCGCTTTCTAATTTTAATTCCAAAGTTGGCCTTTATTTCGCCTTATTTGACTAGGCTCTATATATTATGTATTATAGTTATTTTGTAAAAATATTCTGTGTTATTCTACTATCTGGTATAAAACTAAATATCGGTGTAATTGTTAAAATCGTATGCCATTATAATTATAATCATTAATTAATTTTAGGTATAAATATTATTATATATTGTAAATATTATTTATTTTTATCTTGGTTATTACACCTGTTGCTGAGGTGACTACACACAGAAAAATCTGTCGTTTCGTCAAAGACCCACGCTTTGATTCAATGAGATCTTACATTCAGTATTCCTCAATTACAGCAAGGTTTCATCCAATTAGAGGTCTGTATTTGGTAACTAATTATATTGTATTATGGATTCAATAACAATATAATATTGAGTTTTAATGAATGATTCAATTACAGTGTTTTATTGAAATAAACCTATGTCTTATAATTGATTCTAAAATACTTCTTTTTCCTTAAACTAACACATTTTTTCTTAGGGCAGCATTTCGGTTTGTTTGGATGCCTCATGTTGTTCAATATATTACGGGTGTATCGCATTGTTGAATATTGAACTACAGCTCTAATTGACTTTTTGTTGCATTTGAAATTTCCCTAATCTCATCTACAGTTAAAATAACGTAGCATGCAATTGCCAAAATGGTAAGCCAATGTTGTGCAAAATGCAAACTAATGTTGCTGATACTACAACTTATAATTGACTATACAGGTATCTATAAGATAAAACCAATTACAACCGATTTTTGCCCTAAAAACTTTTATTAATTATTGCTTGATACTTTCTTCTAAATATGTATTTGATTCAACAACAAAGAAAGGTTTTTCAAACCAGAATTGATATTCTTTATATTATACGCTATAATTATTGCATAATTAAAATATTTTTAAAAGTGGTCACAATTAATGGAATAGGACAATTACCATATCAATAATTTCTGCGTATTTTTAGACAATTAGGTATCATTCTTTTGAAATTCGGAAGAGTAGTTATTTATCTACAGATAAATTTCAATTTCGCCATAAACTAAGAATATTTACATTTTAAAAAATTCGTAATTTGAACTTTATATATTAAAAATTGTCTAAAAATACAGAAATTACTAACATGGTAAAGGCCGTATTCCATGTCGGGACCACTTTTAAAAATATATCGATTATGCAATTATAGCATATAATATAAAGAATATCAATTCTGATATTCTGAAAAATATTTATCATTAAATAAAATACATATTTGCACATTGCAAATTTTAAAATTTTTCAGTTTAATTAATCCTTCCTTTAAATTTTTTTGCACGTTTTAACGCATTCTAAGAATTTAACAAAAAAATGGTGCATCTGAAATGGAAATAAGGAATAAAAAATTCAAATAGCTCAACATTATAATATATTTTTATAAAAATAAAAAATAAATATATTGTCAGGTCAAAACTTATACACGAAGATTACAAACACCATTACAAATCAAAGTTTGATTATGAAGTAATTAAAACAAAAACGTCGATCAAAACGGTGAAAAAATAAATACATTTGTTTGTACACATATAGGTAATATAATTTGTACACATAAAAAATTAAAAAAAAAGCCTAGTCTCCACGGGTCAAGTACGGGCAACACGTAACAGAAACACAAAGTTTCCGTATGTGGCTCCAGTGCATGGAAACCTAGCTTTTATGTTTAAACTCATACAGTTACGAAATATTATACAAAACAAAATAACAGGGTTCATTTAAATAATAATTTATTTTCTTGGTAACCAAAATGAGGTGCCCGGTAAAATTAAGATTGCTTCTCGGCATGCTTCTCAATGCACAGTTTTCGTGCCATGCTCTGCATATACAGGGTGTCCCCTAAGTAATGGTAAATTATCATTTCTCACTCACAAAAAAACCCAACATTTTGTGTTATGCAAAAGTTATTTTCTTTTATGTATTTCATCCACAGATAAAAAAAACAAAAGAAAAGTTTTAATGTAAACACCTTGTATCTCGGTTATTATTAACATTTGAACTAGACTAAATTTGGTCAAATCTCATTATTTGTACCCAAGGAATCTATATAGTTTTTCTGTGTGCCGCTACTTATGGGACACCCTGTACCTACCTATTCTAATTTCTGAAAAGTTGGAAGTGCTATAAGACTTAAATTGTTTAGATAGCGAATGATGGTAGGAAAACTATTATTATTATTTAGATTTAAACAGATATTATGGGCTTTATAAACCAATTTGCCTGAAGCTCGAACGGCTGCCCTATCACCTTTCTTATACTTATAGTATATCTGACTTACTTCTCTCGGGAACAAAGTTAATATTTTGAACACAATATGTTGTATTGACTATGAGTTAATCGACTAAAAATAAAAAAATCCAAATACTAAATTGAAAGCACGATAGAAGAAATTATTACAAATTAAGTTTGGTGGGATTTTTTTCGAGATTTTTTCCAATTGGTTTTAAGTTAAAGTAATTTTAGAAGGATACATTACATCAAATAAAGTAATTTTAAAAGAATACAACAATCTGATAATATTGATCATACAAAAACGTTCTCAATAATCACAAAAAACTTACTGTTTTAAAATATATGTATATAGATGACATATAATAATATCCACCAATTTGTTTCTCAACGAATCATTTAGTTGCACATTTTGCTGATAATAATTCAGTATACGGGTTCCATTAGGTGATACCGAAAGCAGAGTTTTTAAATCAAAATCTTCAAAACCACTTGCTGGTTGCTGTAATTCGGCCATGAGGCTGTCCAATCCGCAAAAGGCGACTTGTCTATTTTCGGTCGGCACAATGAGTAAATGTGTTTGCGTTTCGTCGCCTGTACGCTCACCATCTTCAGATGCAATACTAATAGTATATATTGATGATGTGTGTGTGCTACTAGGGCTTGCTGAAATAAGCTCATTCATCTTATCATTATCATCACTCATCTAGAAAGGATAGGTATAATAAATATACAGGGTGTTTTGTATATTTATACGTCTACAGACACTTAAAGTCATATAAAAATTTCAACCGTATCTCGATCCGTATCAATCTGCGCATGCATAGGTTGCATTTATGTAAAATCCACGGCAAGAGTGTGAAATCCATGCACCAATGCACCATCACATTCTTTATTTCGGTATTGCATTCGGTATTACTTACCTTCAAAGGTAGGAATAAGTTCTTCTAGGTCCCACTTTCTCAATAAATCGTCCATCGTATGTGGCTACACAACTTTACTGTCGAAAATGGAGAAACACTGTACAAATAAAACAAAACACGCGACTGGTTACGGTGACGGTGACGCCAACGGCAGCGATGCCCCCCTCCTTTTCCTTTTCATGTAGTTGCAATAGTATATAATAATCTAGCCGAGTAAAAAGTGGTTGAGTTAACAACAAGGATCATTGAATTCAATGTAAAACGTTTTTGGCCGAATACTACTTACTAATTTCTTAAATAACCCAGACATAGTGTTAACAACATGGTTGATTGTTTCTGTAATAGTAGCGTTTTAGACAAAATTAATTTTTATTAAATGGATTATTATAAACTGTGGTTGTATGAATAACTTTATTCATCAAATAAGTTGCATGGTTTGTTTAAATGAACTATAGGATATGTATTAAGGACGATAGAATGCGTTAATTCTATTATATGCTAATATTACTACTGGATGGACTATAGATATTCTTAGCAGAAATATAAACTATTTGAAATTTATTGGCTTATCTGCAGTTACTTCGAACCTAAGGATTCAATTGTTCGAATGACATGGATTTGAAACTATTATAAATGTATTTAAAACAATGGAAAAACATCCAAATACTAACAATTTATTGAAAGCACAGCAGTATTTTTTTCTGTGTATTAGAACAATTTGTACTCTCTTCAGACCCCAGATATATTTAATTTCTAAAACATTGGGGAGGTTTTTGTATTATCTAATCTTCTCGGCTTTTGTTTTCTGATATTTTGAGTCAAAGGGTAAACTAATAGGGCAAGATATTTACTGTGAATTATTTTTTCGCGCCATCTACTCGCTGATTTTATTGATGCAATAAGGACTGAGTTTCAGTGTAGTATCCTTTATCGACTACACGATTTTATTGTTTAGCGCTTTCTCGGGTCCACGAACTTTTAATGTTTCAATATTCAATGTTTTTCTCTTGTTTTTGCACAGTTCTGCGACGTTAATAATTAACCCTTGATCTCCATGACTTTTTTTTAGATATAGTCTCTCTACTGCTGATTATGGATGGAAATTTCTAAATTAATCTACCCAGTTCATTAATATTCTAATTAGTGTATTTTAAGATAATGAGTTATTAGAGAACTGGAACAGCCCAAGTCTTTATATCAATAATTCCGTGCATTTGATGATGTATTCCACAGCTTTTTCAGATGTGTTTGTATTTAAATTGTAGTTTGAAGATGATGTGATTGATGAAATTGTTTTGTTTTAGCAATTGATCTTATCTTAGTTTAGAGTAGTAAAGTCTTCTGTTAGGTCTTTATTAATTTGGATCTTTGGTTTTTGGACACTCATTGTTGCACACTTGCTATATCACAACGGCATACCAATATCTTTGATGAAGATTTTTATAGTGGAGTGAGTGGTGCTCATTACTTTAGCATAGAGTTTTATATCATCCATGTACATCAGGTTAACTTTAATATTTGGTTATCTTTAGTCAGGTCAACTTTAAAGTTAACTTTAATATTTTAGAATACGTGACTTAGTGGTAATGCAAACCATAACAGGCTTAAAGTATCAACTTGGCGAAATACCCCTTATTATTTTAATCCCCTTTAATATTTGTCTAATTTACATACACCTGTGACATTCATTGAGTTATCATATGGTTCAATATCATATATATAGGTGGATCACTTATTCGTGATATGGAGTTTAACATTTTAATGTAATTAATATATCATATATTTAGGTTTCTATTCTTAATCCGAACTTGGTTCATCATTTTTCAATTGGTAAAAAGCTGCTCCTTGCATCCTACTATTTTCTTCATGCAACCTTTCCTTTCAACTGGAATGATGTTGTTTGACCCAGAGCGATAATATACACTGACGGAAATGGAAATCCCAACATCAAGAAGTGGTGCTAAATCAAGTGTCGTGAAAGGGCTGCGTGGAGGAAAGAATGGTGCTCTGTGGTATTTACAGATGAGGGTCGTGTTTGTCTGGGTGCTAGTGATGGACGTGCACGAGTTAATAGGAGGTCTAATGAACGCCTCTTAGAAATCTGTATTCATCGCCACCATACCGGATCAACTCCAGGAATTATGGTGTGGGAGGAATTTCCTATGACCCCATTGGTGGTAATCCAGAATAACATAACAGCGAATGTTTACGTCAGAGTCATTGAACCTGTTGTTTTGCCGTTTATGAACAATATGGAGGGGGGATATTTCAGCAAGATAACGCTCGCCCTCATATCGCTGCTGTAACCAGGAACGCTCTCAGTAACATTAATGTTTTACCTTGGCCTGTAAGATCTCCCAATTTTTCTTTAATAAAGCACGTGTAGGACATGTTTGGACGTAGGCTTCAAACACATCCTCAACCAGCTATGACAATAGCCGATCTGACAGCAAGTCAAGCGTGGGAGGGTATACCTCAGAGTAAGATTCTTCTTTCTTTTTTTGTGAAATAGGGCTATCAAGTTACTTGACATGATGGTCGATATGCTGGGTTTCTTACTACGTTATTAAATGCATTTATAAATGCTCATGAGGCAGGGAAATACTCTGTATAATCTTTCAGTGCTTCTAGCCATCGCTCTCTTTTATAGTAGTTGGTACTTTCCAACCGTATTCCGTCAGTAATTCCGGAATATTTCTATTGGATTGTTGTGTTGTGGTATTGTCGTTCCTCTGTGACTCATTCCGCCATTTAGTGTCCATATCAGCATTATACAGTGTATGTCCTACTTTTCTTCTTATTTTGTCGATATCAATGAATCTCGGAATTAAATTTAAATATTAAATATATAGAAGCAAATTCTGTTGTTGAACAGACATAGAGACCGTTTAATAGACCAAATATATTTTCAATGAACAAGTTAAAATTCAAGGAGATGGTCATGTGGATCAAGATTTGATAGTAAACTATTTTTACGTAAGAAACAGCCAACTAAGAAACAACCCCCCATTCAGCCTGGTGCAACTGGATGGGTATGACACACCCCCCTAATTCGATGGTGTGAGATACCGAGCCTATCGGACTGGTTGTCTCTCAGGGGATACCGAGAGTCGCAATCGGTGCCTCAGGAGCACCTGGTGCAACTCCTGAATATTTAAGTCGCCTTACCCCCGCATTCGGAGCTCTGCGGGGGTGGACCTTTATTTCCCTAGCTACTCGTGGGACCAAAATGGAAATGGAACCAGTCCACAAAGGAGTAAGCTTGGAGGATAAGGAGGTGGAAAGCGGGTCTGTACCGCGGACGCCTCTATCCTCCCTGCCAAGCAGTTGCTCCATCTCCGACACCCAGGCCACACTCGGGACCTTGCCCTTGATCTCTATTGAGGGAAGGGGCGAGGGAAACCTGAGTAAACCGGGGGACGAAAGTGGGGCAACTGCTAAAAAACGAAAGAGCGGAAGCCAGCGAAGGAAGCTGGCTAAAGCTAGACGTGAGGGAGCAGCTCCTAGGAGTGTTGGCGACCTCAATGATGATGATGATGTTCCTAGCCCGTTTAAAATGGGATCAAAAATGGAACCATCAATCCATGAAAGAATCTTGGAGGATAAGGAGGTCGAAAGCGGGCCTGTACCGTGGACTCCTCCATCCTCGCAGACAGGCAGTTGCTCCACCGCCGATACCCAGGCCACACTCGGGACCTTGACCTTGACCTCTATTGAGGCAGAGGGCGAGGGGAATCTGAGCAAACCAGGGGACGAAAGTGGTGCAAGTGCTAAGAAAAGAATGATTCAAATTATTCAGGTTAATTTGCATCGAAGCAAAGATGCCTCTTATATTCTGCAGAGGAGTCTGGCTAAGATGCACACAGGGATTGCACTCATCCAAGAACCTTGGGTGGTGCAGAGATCTATAAAGGAACTGGGAAATTTTCTCTGTCACAGGAGTAGTAGTACCAACAGACCCAGAGCCGGCATCGTAGTGAAGAACATGCGATGCTTGAAAATGTAGGTAGGGTGGTCATAGCGTCAGTCTATCTACCATATGACAGCAGGGACAATCTTACACCAGAGGTGAAGGAAATTGTGGACTTCTGTCAAAAAGCCGACCTGCCTTTGCTGATGGGATGTGATGCGAACTCACACCATATGGTCTGGGTTAGCATGAACACCAATGGCAGAGGTATGGAGCTCATGGAATATCTGGTAAGTACAGAGCTAGATATTTTAAATGTGGGAAACACACCCACTTTTCATAACGCTATAAGGGAGGAGTTAATTGAGATTACCTTGGGCTCCAGACACCTGGCGGGATACGAGCGGAACTGGAGAGTCTCGGATAAACCCACACTCTCGGATCACTCTGCTATTAAGTTTGATTTGGGAGTGGGGGAGCATGAGGAGATGAAATGGGGCCGTAACCCGAAATTCACAAACTGGGAACAGTTTAAATCGGATCTTTTAGAAGCAGTTCAGGGAATCCCCTTTAGAATTAGTGAGAGGGAAGTACTGGAGGCGGCAGCCTCTCGACTGAGTAGAGGATTGATAGAAGCCTATGAAGAGAACTGTACACCTAAACGAGCTAGGCCGAAAGGCCAGGTAAAATGGTGGAACAATAAGCTGGAAAACCTTAGATGTGAGGTAAGGAACCTTCTCAAGGGAGCCAGAAAACGTAACAGCCGTACAACCTGGGAGGACTATAGGACTACCAGGGATCAGTATAGGGCTGAGGTTAGGGAAGCCCAAAGAAGTAGTTGGGTTTCTTTCTGTAATGAGATAAATAAGGGAGCTGAGGCAGCACGGCTGAAAAAGATCCTAGCCCGCAGCCCGGAAGCGATACTGGGATCGCTCAAGCTCCCTAATGGTAAATTCTCGGAATCGGATGAGGAAACCTTAGACCATCTCATAAAAGCATATTTTGCGGGCTTTTATAGACTGGAGAGGGGAGGCATTTCCGACCCGTTAGTAGGGGCACATAGGACCCAAGCGGTAAACCGAGAGGGGGACGACAGGGAAGTTGTGAAGGAGATAGTCACACCGGCTAAGATGAGGTGGGCCTTGAGGTCCTTTAATCGATATAAATCGCCGGGACAGGACGGCATTTTTCCGGTACTTCTACAGGAAGCACAAGAGATAATTCTCGGTCCACTCATAAGGATCACCAGGGCCAGCTTGGAACTGAAGATGGTCGCGAAAGTATGGTTAGGCATAAGGCTTGTTTTTATACCTAAACCGTTCAAAGTCGGATACACGTCCCATAAGAACTTTCGACCGATTAGCCTTACTTCATTTTTACTAAAGACGGCCGAACGATTAGTTGACCTTCGGGATACTGTCCTAATAGAAAGGCCGCTTCAAGGGAGCCAGCATGCTTATCAAGCTGGTAAATCAACAGAAACAGCTCTGGATAAAGTTGTGTCATCGATACGGTCACAACTGGACTCCGGAGGATACGTTGTCAGCACCTTCCTTGATATTGAAGGAGCCTTCAACTTTACATCCAGGGAGGTGATTAGCGGAGCACTAGGCAGATGCTACACCTCCAGATCAATCGCTGAATGGATGGACCATATGTTGGGAAATAGACAGCTTACTGCCAATAAAGGCAAGACTACCATCGAGGACCCGGTCGACTCGGGCTGTCCACAGGGAGAGGTATTGTCCCCCCTTCTGTGGTGCCCAGTAGTAGATGAGCTGCTTGAAAGGTTAAAGGATTACCAAGTAATTGGCTATGCCGATGACTTAGTAATAATAACGATGGGTACTTTCCTGGAGCCGATTCTCGATATAATGCAGGGAGCTTTAAACAAGGTTGGGAATTGGTGCAGGGAGAGGGAACTCTCGGTCAATCCCTCTAAAACTGAGGTGATGGTGTTCACCAAGAAATATAAGTGGAACAAAACATGTGCGCTGAAACTTGGTGGCCAAGAACTAAGATATAATAGCGATGTGAAATACTTAGGAGTAACCCTGGACGGGAAACTGTCATGGGGAAAACACCTAAGTCACATATGTTCCAAGATCACAGCAACACTTTGGCAACTGAGAAGAGCTATTGGTAATAGCTGGGGCTTGAAACCGGAAACCATGAAATGGGTGTATGAGGCAATTCTCAAACCCAGACTGACGAATGCAGCACTGGTCTGGTGGGAGAGAGCCTGTTTAAAGTCGGAAGTCAACAGACTTAACAAGTTAAGAGGATTGATTCTTAGAATTATAACCGGAGCCCCAAGATCAACACCGATCGAGGCGATTGGGAAGCTGACGGAGGTACCACCTCTTGATGTCATCCTGAAAGCGGAAGCCACAAAGGCAATGCACAGGGTGGGAAATATGAATAGGAAGGTAAGGGGCCTGAATAGACTCTCAAGAGAGCTAGCTGAGGAGGAACTCCTATGGATGCCCTCTGACAGTACGGTTGTCCACTTTCTGTTTGACAAGAAATATAAGATCACCCTCACCAGTAAGACCGACTGGATGGAGGGTCGAGCTGGATTGCCGCTCAATGGAGACATCTGGTACACGGATGGAGCCAAGAGTGGAAACAGGGCGGATGCGATAGACCCGCCCTGTCGCCCGTTACTCCTCTCCATCTTTTATTGTGCTGGTCTCTTGCCCAGCCATTGATTCGGTCTCTGATCAGATTCCGACTTATTTCCATTGCAAGTTCTGGTCCATAGAGGTTTTCCCTGGTCCCTAGTCTGCCAAGGTCATCTGCAATTAGATTTCCCTTAATGCCATTATGCCCAGGTATCCATAGGAGTTCCAACGGTCCCTTCCCTGCCAATTGGTTTATTGCTTCATAGTAATTATAGACCAGCTTCGACTTTGTCGTTGCTGAATTCAGGGCTGCCAACGCCGCCCTGCTATCCGAGCAGATACATACCTTCTCCTGGGTCCGATTTTGGTCGGCCCCTAGAACACCGTATGTAATTCCAACTAGCTCGGCCTGGAGTGCGGTAGTGTATTTGCCCAAGGGTAAGGTTTTACCTATCCCGTCGCGTCGCCTATACACCCCCGCATCCGCTCTGTTTCGACATCCCAAGAAAGACCATTGGTAAAAAATTCATAATAAAGATCAAAAAGTGTGTTGATCACCTTTCGTCAGCTGAAGAGTCTGAAATTCTCCACCAAATCTTTGTATGTGCTGACTGAGAGATGCCTTTAGGTTCTTTGGAAGTGATACTAATCATGAGATGTGGCCGGGGTGTTATGAACTTTAAAGGCAGTAACCTTCCAGGAAAGGATTGGTACAGCTCATTCATTTAACGCCACAGAGATGAGTTAACAGTCAGAAAATGTCAAAATATATCTCGAAACCGAGCCACTGTAAGAATTGGTGAGTTTACAACTTACTTCGATCATCTCGAAGGTGCGCTGCAAGGCGTTCCACCAGATAATATATTGAATTACGACTAAACTAATCTCATGAAGTTTATTACTTCAGAGGTGGCAAAATCAATTTTGAATCAACTGTTCTGATGTTTGTTTAGGTCTATTTTACCCCCAACAAAGGTAATATTACCCAGAAGAGACTTTGAAGGCAGTTTTCAATAGAAAATCAAAGTTACCCCTCTTATGGGCAAATTTACCCGTCTTGTCCAGGTAAGTTCGCCCACCAGGTTCTTGAATTTTTACAGAAAGAGAAAGCAACGAAAATATATTTTAACACAATGAGTTAATTCTACAAGCATTCCCCCGATTTTAGAATTTCCCCCCTCTCCAACCGATAGAGAAGTACACTAATTCTTTACTTTAAATTTAAAAGTAGACAAAGTAACCCCAGTTTACGTAAGTATATAAGTATTTGTAAGATAAGTAACTAATAAAAAAAGTAAACTAAAAATGTTTTCAGAATTAAACAACAGTCCTATGAAACAATTAATTATTGCTGGGCATTTCTTTAATCAATAATTTAAATGTTATAAGGTCAATGCACTTTATAATAAAAAAAGAAATTAAGTGATCAGCATATTTGTCGGATATAATATTCTAGATAAAAATAGAATACCGGAATAGAATAGCGCAGAATACCTGCGGACATACATCATACACTTTTATTAGATATATCACTTTGACCTTGTTAAATTCTCAGAAATGGAATGAAACAAAGGCATTTTTGAATATGAACAACACAAGTTATTTTGAAAACCTAGTTTTATTATATTTCTATGTCTAAATGTAGATGTTATACTAAACATAAATTATAATAAGATGGAAGATAAAGTAACATTTTGGTAGTAGATATCATAGTGATATCTATTACCATAATGAAACCTGAAACCTTAAATAAATATACTTTAATCCTTAATCCTTATAAACTTTAATCCTTGAATGAGTAGGTACCAAGAGCAGAGTTCTTTCTTTCTTAGAGAGTTTCCTAAATTATTTGCAGTATTTTCCCGTTAGACACAGCTATATCTTCTAAAGGCTATATTTTTTAATAATTTCCGAGGTTTGTCTAATATACAAGGTGTACAATTTTATATCTTGTTATTGGAATTTTTGCTCAAATTCGCGAATTAATTTTATTTTTCTGTTTGAAACACATAGTCGATTATTTTGTTCAAATTTATCGCGTTCAAAAAAACAGATATTTTATGTGAATAGTTTTCAAAATAGTGCATTCCAAATAAAAAAATGTAGAGTATCTACTTGCGTATTAGTTTATTTAATATTTAATCAAAAACACATGTTATATGTATAAGTATATGTCGAGTAATTTGATGACACAATTTGATAATACATGTGCACATATGACGATTATTTAATGGTACCTCGTTTTTCAAGCACACGTCGATCCTAACATTTCCTTTCAAATGACATCAAGTTATAACTCCGTCCTGCCGGATTCACGATCGATTTGGCATGATCTTGCATAATCAAAAATAGCAACCTGTTTGGTTTTCTGCTTTTGGAGATTTCCTACTACTAATAATAAATTGAGAAAATTGAAAATTTCATTGCTTCAAATACCCAACACATGTATCGGATGACACTGAATTGGACAGGTCGATGAATTACGAAAACGGCTGTAACGACTGTAATCAAAGGTACGTTGGACAAACCAGACAATCTATTCAAACCAGGTTCAAAGAGCACATGGCGCATATCAAATATGGTAGAACAGATAAGTCTAATGTTGTCCAGCATGCCTTTACCATAAGATAGATATTAGCAACTTAGGATTAATTAGCAATGTAACAAATGCTAGATAGCTGGATGCATTTGAAAATTTAGAGATTGAAAAATGTAAAAAAAGTATGAATAATGACAGAGGGTGTATTCCACATAGTCCACTTTATTGGTTTGTTACTCACGGCTCACTGAGCCGCAGCCGTGACGGTCGTAGTTCAATGAGCCGACACGGCAATAACTTAGGTATAAATAGGATATATTGTTAGCATAAGATTAGTTTTAATCATCTCAAGATGATGCCAACTTTATAATTGCCAAAATTTTAATGTATAGTGTTTTGGTGTTTTGTGAAAAACTAAGTTAGTGTTATCTTCACACCAAAGATTCCAACCTAGTCCAGTATTTATTGGATACTTAAACTGTTTCCACTTCAGTTCGTCATCGGCAGGAGAATATACATTCTCAACACAATATCGATATGTTATGTGTATTCTCTAATACATTCATCTAAATCCAAAAGTGCTCATTTAATTTTCGATAAATCACTGTGTATTACTTCATTGATCTGTTAACGTTATGTATTATCATGTTATATTCTTAACGACGCGACGGTAGTCACCACATCACTATTGTAAGCGCATTTATTATAAGTTAATGAATTGCCTCCGCGGCTATAATTATCTTTATTTATTTCAAAATAATGTACCATATTATTATTCTCAGCAATACTACTTATTAAATAATTACATGACTGTTCATATAAAATTAGCGACGTTGTAATATATATATATATATATATATATATATATATATATATATATATACAAAATAGAATATATAAAATTTATATTTTATATTTTACAATTTAATCTTCCTTGATATTTTCATTATCATTTATTACTCCTAATTACTTTAAATTATTTCTATTATTAATATCATGTTCTTCTGATGGTATTATCAGTAGCGCTGGTGTATTACTGATAGTTTAAAAGTAATTAAATAAATTATACATGATTTCAATAGTACATTCCGTATGAATCTCCGTTTAGATATATTTAATGTAATTCTTCCTTCTCAATAAATTTCTCGCTCTCTCAAACTCCTATAAATACAGTTAACACATATTTTACTCTCTTTTAAATGCAGAGAAATTTATTAACTCAAAAGGTACAAGTTTTTTCGTCACTTTAGAATACATATCAATAAAATACTGCAGATGTCAGAACCAGAATTCTGAATCATTCCTAAAAACACCTGTATTTTAAAGTCCACTTGCAGACCACAAAAATTCTTTGTATTTTTTTTTCTTTAAATTAAATGTACCTTATTCAGAAATGGCTGATTTAAAATTCCTTTAGAGTTGATTATAACTTCGCTATATCAAAGTCAATGAAGGAAATGTTTCTGTTATTGGATCGACAAATTTCTTATCATAATGTTCAGTTGCAACTTATTAAAAATTTATTAGTGCTATAAATAAAAAATCCCTTATTCCTCCCAACCATCCACCCCAATAGTTCTTAATGTGAAGTCAAATAATATTTTAACTATATTTTAACATTACTTTCGCTTCAAATATACGACAAAAATAATATAATACTATTTTCCTCTAATAGTATATCGCTGAACCTCCTCCCCTTATTATAAAAATATATCTTAAACTTATTTCATATATAACGTTAATTTCTATAACTAAGCTTCTGGCACAACAATGGATTTTTATAGAATCTTCAAACAGGGTCATCTCCTCCTTATCATTCCTAAAACCTACTATTATTTTCTATGAGCATACAACTTAATTCTGAGTATACAATTTAAGTCCGATGTAAGTTGAAAACATATTTTTCCTATATTTTTTTAGATGTACTTTGTGAAGACCTATCTACTTTGATACTTATATAAAGATTATCAGATCATCACCTTACATAAAAGTATATATATATATATATATATATATATATATATATATATATATATATATTATATATATATATATATATATATATATATATATATATATATTATATATAATGTAATATATATATATATATATATATATATATATATATATATATATATATATATATATATATATATATATATATATATATATATATATATATTACATTATATAGGTTTGGGTCTCATCAGCCACTGATCGCATGGGTAGTCCCTTGGCGAACCCCTCTTATCCGGGTCATTATCCAAAAATGCTATCCGATAAAATGAGCAATTTAGGCACGTCCCCCGTCTTAAGCCTCGCCTCCTCTAGGACAATAGAGGTCCCTAATATAAGATACCTCTTCTCCTCCAGTGTGGGGCAGGTGTAAAGAAGATGAATCGAGGTTTCCTCGTCTTCTTTACAGTATCTGCAGGCCGGGCTATCAGTCAGCCTCAGCTTGTACTTATATGCATTCAGGCTACTATGGTGGCTCGTTATGATTCCCACCAGGGTTCTGGCTTTTTTCCTGTTCAATTTAATGAATTCTTAGGTCCATTTCTCAATCTCTGAGAGTTCAATGAAGAGTTTGGTTATTCGACATAGCGGGCGGCATAGGATAGAAATGAATCGAGGAAACCTCGATTCATTTCTATTCATTATATATTTCTATTAAATGCTTGTAGAATTCACTCATTGTGTTAAAATATATTTTTGTTGATTTCTCTTTCTGTAAAAATTCATGACGAAAGGTGACCAACACACTTTTTGATCTTTATTATGAATTTTTTACCAATGGTCTTTCTTGGGATGTCGAACTTTGATGCAGCTTGCTTTATTGATATCTCTCCGTTGGCAACAGCATTCAGAGCTTCTTCAAGAACCTGTTAAGAGTAATCCTTGTACTGGCAGCGCCCCAACTTCGGTGTGTATTTTCGTGGCATTATTCTGAATAAAAAGTTAGGAAGGTATCAACATTTAAGTAGGTTTAGCAGCTGTGTACTGTGTGCTGTATTTTACACCTCCCCCCAATCACCCCGCATATTGATAGAGGGCGGAGGGGAGGCATACTACGCAACTATACAGTGTGCACTACGAATAAAAACTATGTGGTTGAAGACATTATGGTAACCTACTTAAAAATCTTCATAATTCATCCATACTCAGCTCATTGAGAGGTGGGCAAGATAACTCCAATGTGCCTACAGATCATGGGATAACATTGCCCATCAAAACAAACACATGAAAATGAAGGTATAAAAATTCCCCTATCATATTACTCTAATCGTTATTATATGCGACACAAATAGAAGTAATTTAAAAAACTTACTAGCTCTCGTTACTGGCTGCTCTGATGAAAGTTGTTTAGGTACTACAATTATCTGTCTTGGCGCCCCCTTACACGGCTCACAATTTCACACTGATGAACTATCACCACATGGAAAAACTCATGAGCAACCCTTGCCACCAACATCACAACTGGTAGCCCTGATTATTTGCTGCGTATCCAGCGACCATTTAAGTAACTATGTTTGGCACTCAAACTTTTTTATAAATGGGTAAAGTTACCCCAGTGGACAAAGTAATCCCAGTTGACAGTTTCTTACAAAAGATCATGCAAATAATAAAAACATTAAAACACAGATATTACCGGGTATTTCGCATCCTTTGTGATTCAATAATTCTAAGTTTTATAAATGTATAAAATGTCTAAAATTACATTTTCTTCACTGCATGTGATATATTCTATAGTATCACATTTAATCTTATGCATTTATATGTTCATATATATATCACACCTATGACAAAACATTTATGCTATTATAACATGCAACGGTTAAAAATTTTAGTCAATCAGAAGCAAATATTTTTCAAAATGTTTACTTATGACTGGACAGACCTCTTAATAGCCGTATTTTATAATAACATACATATGCCATCATGGATTTCATTATAAGTATCAAACAATTTAAAAGGACTATCAAAAGGAATTGTTAATCGAAACAGCTATGTTGATTTTCCATAGTCTCGAACTATTGATGAGCAGTAGTCCTGCTCAGCTTGAGCCATGTCTGCCACAATAATGGATTTCCGTATTACATAACCTATTTTCCTTACTATTAATATAAATAGAAGAATTGATTGAAGGATATTGTTAAGCTGTTAACTGTTAAAGAGAAAATCAGTAATTGAACTTGCAATTATTATTATTATTATTATTTAATATACTAATATACGAGTATAATATATAAAATGTATATGTCATAATCTTAAATAGAGGCAGGCGTAAACAGCTTTCTTACATTAGCGTTTCGTAAACAGAATTATAAAATCAAAACTGAGACCTGCAATGACAATGAAATCTGTTACGATGTTGTTATCTTGACCTAGGTGAGATTTGCTCCTCACGCCAAAAACGCGTTTACAAGTGAAAGGATTTTCACTGTCTCGGGCTCTTGAAATTTCAGCGTGTATAAGCAGGTTAACGTTACCCGAGGTGAAAGGTAAGACTTTACTAATCGTAGGCGGAAATGGTAATAATACGTTGTGGCGTACTGGGAATATAAAATCGTTTAAGCAAAGGTCACTTAGCAAAACTTATAAGATAGGAAGAAGGTTAGAAAGCGGTGATGAGAAAATAAAAATTGTATCATAATAAGTATTTAATGGAATATTGCAAACTAGTTACATAATTATCGCCTTAGTTAATACACAGAGTGGAAACTATATGAGGTCTAGCTAAAGATAAACCGAACTGAGTAACAATCAAATATTTATATAGTGTTTAATACACTTTAAGAGTGATCACCTTCTATGTACTCTCCTTTTTGATCCACACACCGTTTCATACGAATTTTCCATTGGAAAAAGCAATATTTGAAGTTTTCAGTCCTCAAGGCTTTTCAGACGGTTTGCCGTTCTTTTACCTCATCCAGTGATGAGAAATGTGTTCCATTGAGTTTAGTTTTAATTCTTGGGAAAAAGTAAAAATTACATGGGGCTAGATCTGGCGAATACGGTGGATGTTCAAGGACTGGAATGTTTTTTTTTGCCAGAAATTGCTTAATCGAGAAAGCATCGTGAGCTAGAGCGTTGTCTTGGAGAAGCACCCGCCCCCCATTCTGCCACAAATCGGGCCTTTTCTGTCTCACTCGTTCTCGAAGAGTTTTTAGAACTTTCAAACAGTAAATTTGGTTCATTGCTTATTTCTGAGGGACCCACTGAGCATGAATGATACATCAAATGTCAACAAACACAATAAACATTGTCTTGAATTGTCACTTGCTTGCTCTTGCTTTTTTTATTCCTGGCGAGGATGGATGCAGTCAGGCAGTAATTTCGTACACTTGTTTCAACATTATAAACCTTTCCGTCGCTGATTTGTTCAATTTTGCGAGGAACTTGATGTTAATTCCTGTTCGGATTTCAAACTTGACATGATTGCGGCAACAAACACATAGAAACTATTGAAATCGGTTGAAGGAAACTATTTCATCATTCACTACAATTTTACTAAACAATTGGAGTTCAGTGGTGGTACTCAGAGAAGGGATAGAATTCACAGAAGCTGCCTAGCCATGTTCCAGATGGATTTTCTGGAAATTTCTGAGACTGGTGCAATTTATTTTTAGCCAGACTTCGTATACAAAATTATTTTTCATGTTATTTCAGATATTTATGAGAAACGTTTAGACCACTGGATTCTTAATAAAAAATGTACATCTTATAGCTGAAATGTTACAAACACAAGGCGACACATGTAAGTTTCGTACAGGAAAGCTATGTTCTTTAAATGGAGGACCCTGTATGGTTTATTCAATTTTCCTTGCCTTTACTTGCTAATTTTAATTCTTTAAATGGTTTTGACTTTTTTGCTTCTTGAAATATATTAAATTAAATAAATATTCAGTGCTCTTCATTTACTTAATAAATAGAGAATATTGGCAGTAAAGATAGTAGTCTAAAATTTATGCCTAATTCTCCTTAAGGCTTGAGGTGAAATATTCCTTTATCTGTTGGTATTCTTTCTCTGAGATAATCAATGTTATCTGGCTTTATTGTAGTGTACTTATTGAAGTATCTTTGTTTTTGAAACGACCTACACAGAAACATCTAACGGCGTTAAAATCTAATGATTCAGGTAGCTAGCCATTGACAAACATTTCATCTACTTCATTTATTAGGAAACATTCTGTTCCAAGTACTGCTTTATAATTACAGCATAATAGGGTATTACCCACTCAGTCTTATTGAAATTAAATTGTTTTGCTTGATAGAGTGAGACCTAAAGCATTTACATAGTATTTTTTTAGCGGGGGTCCTACAGCCTGTGCCGCATCCCGCATTTCGATCGCCATTTCCTTCTATCCCTCCAGTCATCATCTCCGATTGCTCGATCTCTCATATTTTTTCTAATTCCTTCTATCCATTGTGTTGTCGGTCTTCCTCTTCTTCTCCTATTATATGGTATAAACTTCAAAGCTCTCTTTGGCCATCGTGTCTCCTCCATCCTCTTTACATGACCGTACCATAGTAGCTGTCTAGATTCTACTCTTTCTGTTGTTGTAAGTACGCGTCCCGTTTTCCTTCTTACTTCTTCGTTCCTAATACATTAAATTCTGGAAATATTACATGATCTTCTTAAGAAGTCCATTTCTATCGTTTCTATCATCTTTTTCTCTTTCTCCGACAATTGCCAGCATTCACAGCCATAAGTTAAAATAGGCTCCACAATAGTTGTGTAAATTGTCATTTTGGTTTGTAGTTTCATCTTCTTTGACCAGAGTAATGAGTTCAGTAAACAAACAGCCTTCTTCCCTTGACGTGCCCTATTTTTTATTTCATTTTTTGTTGTTCCATCATCCGAAACAATGCTTCCCAAGTATTTAAACTGGCTACATTTTTTTAATTTATGCAGTTGTAGATCTGGGTCTTATACATGCGTGTCTCCTATTTTCAGATATTCAGTTTTATCGATGTTTATCTCCAGTCCCCATTTCTCATATTCTTCTTCCAACTTTCTAAACATGTAGTCTGCATCGTCCTCGTCACTTGTTATAATTATCTGGTCGTCAGCGAATAAAAGAGTTGCCAAGCATTGTTCGTTTACCTGTATTCCCATTTCTGAAGTTTTCCTCCTCCAATTACTTATGGCTTCTTGAATATATATTTTAAATAGGGTAGGTGACAAACTACACCCTTGTTTAAGCCCTTTGTGGTAGGAAAACTTTCTGACAGGGCACTTCCCACTTTCACCAAACTCTTTGGTTCCTTATATATATATATATATATATATATATATATATATATATATATATATATATATATATATATATATATATATATATATATTCCATATAGCGTTGACATAAGTTTTACTCAGGCCAAACCTCGTCAGAGTTTCAAAAAGTTTCTTTAAAGGTACTGTGTCATAGGCCTTTTCTAGATCGACAAATACTAGGTGGGTAGACAGATTACGAGACGTTCGTTTTTCTAATATTTGCTGTAATACAAATATATTATCAATACATAATCGCCCTGCACGGAAACCCGACTGTTCTTCTATGTCTTCTATAACCATTTCTATTCTTTGCTTCAGTATTCTGCCGTACAACCTCCCCATTGCGCTGGTCACACTTATGCCCCTATAATTTTGGCATACCTTTTTATCGCCCTTTTTGTAAATGGAGCTTATGTATGCTATATTCCAGTCTTCCGGGATTTCATCTCCGTTTAGTAAGCATTTATTAAATAAGTTTGCAATGGGGATGTTTCCAGGCCCTGCAGCCTTTCCGTTTTTGGATTTTTCCAAGGCTTTCTTTATTTCTTCCACGGTTATTTCAGTCACTTCATGATCTCTGTGTGTTTCAATTTTTATGTTTGTTATTTCAAATTCTTTTCTGTTTTCCGTAAGCAGTGTTTTATAGTGGTCAACCCATTCTCTCAAACCTATCAGGTTTAACTTGCTGTTGTGTTTTCCTTCTTTTCTCAAGCTTGCTATAGTTTTCCATGCTTCAGCCACTTTCGTTCCCCCATATATCTGTCTACTTCCTCACATTTTTGTTCCCACATTTCATTTTTACTCTTTGTTACCTCTTTTTTAACTTCTTTATTCCAGCAAGCGTACACTCTTCTATCTTCTCCTCTACCAGTATTTAGCCAGGTGTTATAAGCTTTCTTTTTCTTTTTAACAAGGTCCTCTATCTTTTCGGAATACCAATAATTTCCTTTCTTCTGTTCCCCTTTATAACCTAACGCTTCTATCCTAATGCTTCATGTATGGACTCTTTAATTCCTCCATACATCTGTTCTGCATCTGTGTTCGTATTACTTATAGTTTGTAATTTGTTTGCTAATCTTAGTTTGTATAGAAACTGAACTGACTCTTGTTTGAGGCTATCTATATTATATTTACATTCATTTATATTGCTGCGCTGCTGTTGATTATTCTGTATTAAGGTATTCCTCTTTCTGTAATTCACTATTATTTTTGCCACTACCAGATGGTGATCTGATCCGCATTCTGGTCCACGGTGTACCTTCACGTCAGTTGTCTTTAGCTTCGAATGCTGTCTTTGGATTACATAATCAATTATAGAGCGCAACCCTCTGGTTGCTTGTACTCAAGTAAATTTATGGATATCTTTATGAGGGAAGTATCCATTCATAATTCTTAAAGACATGGACTCACACATGTTTCTAAGGCGTATTCCGTTATCATTGGTTACCGATTCTCCATACTTTCCTACCTCGTTACTGTTATCTTCTGTTCCAGTTCTTCCGTTCAAGTCTCCTAGTATAATAATTTCTTGTAAATTTTTCATAAAATGCATCTTTCACGATTATATCAGCATCATCACTGGGTGCATATACCCCTACTATTACAATTTGGTGGCCATTTTTATTTAATTCTACAGTTATTATCTGCTCGTCTACTTCCTCCCAGCTTTTGCTATATCTTTTAATACTTTCGTGTATTACTATTGAGACTCCTCTCGTTGCTCTAGCATCTTTCGGTACGCCACTATATAGATGTATGTATTCCCCGATAACCTCATTTCCTTTCCCCTTCTTCTTAGTTTCAGTGAGAACGCAAATATCGATTTTCATCTTTTTTAGTTCCTGGAAGACCTCTTATTGTTTAGTTCTCAAACCTTGTACATTCCATGTTGCAAATTTCATAGTCCTTTTCTTTAGCGTATGTTGTAACCGTTTACATCCGTCCTTATTCCGAGGCGCTTTATCGAAATTTTTAGCATCTTTTGTTGTTTTTGCGAATGGCGAGTCGCTGGCACGCCGATTCAACCTCCAGACTTATAGGGCCAGGATTTTCTGTTAGGGTTTTCTCCCTTAGCCGATTTATCCCGGTTTTTAGGCGCCGAAGACTCGCCTTATACCCCCTCTCGTCGGCTATATAACGCACATCCATTGTACGCCATGCACCCAGTGGCTACGCGACATCATGTCTTCGAGGACGTGAGAGTAGGATTTGTTGGCAGAGCTGAATTCTATTCCTAGAATCTCCGACTCTTCTGACGGAATACAGTAGGCATTTCTCGGAGTTTTGTTGCAATGTGAACATCGGCAGCTCACATCACCTCCAAGACCCTTTGCCAACCTTAGCCACCATTTACATTTACATAGTTTTAACTCTGAAATTATTATGAATAGAAATTCGATCAATAATATTGCTGCTGATGATACCTGCCCAAATGGTAATTTTTGAGGATATTATGTAGGCGTTTCACGTATCCAGGGAGGATTTTCCACTATTCGGTATCTACAAGTCTGCCGGTTTTCACCATTCAACGTAAAATTACTCATTATTATGCTTGATGTCCACATGAGAATTCAACACAGGATTGTACTTACTGTTCGTCGATTTTGAACAAGCATTTGACAGTATGGATCGGGAGATGATGTGGAAGAGGGAGATGATCCGATATACCAGCGAAGATTTTGAATATTATTTCAAGGCTCTACAGTAACGCATGGTGTCGTATTCCACATCGTGGAAAACTAGGAAGCGCTTTTAACATAGGCTCCCGTATTAAACAAGGTTGTGTCTTATCCCCACTTCTATTCTCCCTAGTCCTAGACATTGTAATGTGGAAGGTGAATGCGGGAAACGGAGGTATTCAATGGACGCTTACTGAAAGTCTAGAGGATGTACACTTTGCTGATGATCTGCACTCATGACTCAAAAAGTTAGTGACATGGTTCAATCATTACGATGACTTGTTTCCACCCAGGTTAGATTGAAAGTAAATGTCGCCAAGACAAAACTTCTTTGAGTTAACACAAGAATCCCATGCACACTAGTGATCGAAGGCAAAACCATTGAGGAGATAGACAGCTTCTGTTATCTATGAAGCTATATTACAAGTGATAGGGTTGCTGATGTAAATATAAACAACAGAATTCAAAAGGCACGACAAGCACTTATATCATTCAACAACGTACGGACCTTAATACAGCTATCAAAACAACTCAAAATGCGCTTTTTCAAAACCAATTGTATTTCAGTACCGCTCTTCGATATAAATCTTCATAAATAACTGCCTGAGGTGAATACTAAAAATCAGATGGTCAGAAACAATAAGTAATGAAGAGCTGTGGAGAATAACTTGTGAGCAAATAAAAGCCCAAATCAAACGTCGAAAGTTGAAATGGATTTGCCATACCTTGAGAAAACCAAATGGAGATATAGCTTGCACGACATTAGACTGGAATCCATAAGGAAAAAGAGAAAGGGGTCAGCCTAAAAATACGTGCCGTAGAATGGTTGTCGCTGAAGTTCAAGTGGCTGGTAAAGAATGGAACGAAGCGAAAACTCCTGCCCAAAATAGAATCGTATTGAGGCCATTCTTGGATGCACTATAAATATTACCGTGGAATAAAGTTGGATTATCTTGAACATTATATAAAATATCTACTTTCAGCTCAACAGAAACAGAGTTTTCTTTCTAATAGTTTAATATATCCAAGTCCCCTGCACTGTGGAGATTGTGCAAATTTAGAAACGGTTCCTTGTGGGATGCTAGGTAAATCAGTAAAAACGTTAGCAATTTTAATTAGATATATTCTGTAATCGAACATCATCAAAATATCAATCTAATGAGTTCCTTGATGATGAGTTCATTCGATGAGTCAAATATCGCATATATGCATAAAAAATAACTTTTTTATATAGGTTACTAAATCTTAGTAACTGCCGAGGTTGTTTTTATTTTATAGAAAAATGTATGATAAGACGTTTTAGATTCGAATTATTGCTGCTATATACATAAATAGCACGGGAAGATTATAAAAAAATTATCTTGGGTATAACAGAATTAATTTAACGTTTGCGTGTTTAAACTTAACCGTTTTTATTGTTATTTTATTTATCGCTATTTATGGTTTTATATTCATTATTGATGTAATAATTTACTTTGGTTTTTATTTTTACTTTTTTTGTATATATTTATATTTAAGAGCTCTTGGTATCTCGTCATAACTGTAGGTATAAAATAACTTTAAAAATAACCATAAACCCTGTACATAAACTAAGGTATCCTTTTTTGCTATAATTTGTAAATTTGCACTACTTGTGTTACACTAACTTGATTAATATGTCCAGTCAGATGTTCTACAATGGTTGCACCAAGGATTCACTAAGATACTACTTCTATTATACCGTAGTGTGTTTTGAATTAATATTAATACTATATTGCATTTTAAAACATGTGTAGGATTCATTTCTGTTAGCATTGCTTAATTACTGAAAAAATACACTAATTAGATTAATTACCACTTTATTTGAGATTCATCGTGCATGCACCATTAAAAATCTGTTGTAGTAAAATTTTACTTCCTTTAATGAAGTAAAACTTAATCACTATTTTTTGTAAAAAATTTAATACCAGTGTAATAATTGGTAAAATTCTGCGTCACCATGATTGTAAACATTAATATATTTTAGATATAAAACTAATATAAATAGACCGTAATATACTAATAGTACTACAGAAATATATACCTAACCCATTTGTGTTGCATGACAATGAAATAAAGAAATAGTCACACATATCTGCCACTTTTCATTTGTTATTTAATAATAATATTTAAATGTTACCAAGAATATAGCCATATTTTTATTTTCAACGAAAACTAAATCGATATCAGCATAATTATTCCTATAAAAATTATTTGTAGTTAACAGTTAAATATTGAAATATTATGCTTGTTTCTGATTTTTTAATCCAATGCCCAAATTTCCTGTATGTTTTAAGAAGCATCATGACTAAGTTTATTAAAGCTAATAAAATGTGTTAAATTTTATTTCATTTAGTAGGTAGTATATGCTGAGAAGGCAATATTTTACAATGCATCATATTTGTATATTGTCTACGTAGAAATAATAAAATATTAATTTCATCAAGAATATACTCAATTATTAAATAATTAATTTTGTGGGTAGAGCATACCCGCTTTACCTCATTACATTAAAAGTGTTTAAAGTTTTATTTTCAGTAAGAACTAAATCACCTCATTATAAGAAGAATTATTAAAATATGTTTTAGAGCTTCTGGATATCAACAAAGGCATATTTATTATTTATTAAGAAATATATAAATATTTCCTAAACTTACATCACTACATATATATACTCCCATATCCTATCAATGCCATGTATGTATATTAAAAATAAAAATAAAATAATGTATAGTTTATTTCATAGCTATTTTCCGAATAAAAAATCTCAAAACATACCGTGGCTTGAATTTATGGCTAGGCTCAGATAGACTGTTCCATTTATAAGAGAGTTTTTTAATTGGCAAATAGCGATAAAAGGAATAGTATATTCTATAAAAGATCATTTCCACCAGCGAGTGATAAACTTCTTTCCGCAGCTTTACGGTTTCATTTCACACCTGTACCCAATTTGGTGTGAATTTGGTATCAAATTTTACACCACATTTCAGATTGTAAAAAATAGTGATACGAAGGAAATACATCAGATTCAGAAAAATATGTATTTCCCTAGACAGATGTTTGATAAAATGTTTTCTTTTTGTTTTGAAATTATCTTTACTATCTGTAAAGTATATGATTTTGTTGTTTCTATCGGATTGCTCTTCTTTTGGTTATACTTATAAGAATTGTTATAGCCGTGAACATTTCTAACAATTAATCTACTGTCTTCTGCAATTATGTTTCAAATCTGTGTAAAACGTCAAGCTTTTTATGAATAATTACTTATATGGGGGAGGGGGGTAGATCTAAACCTACATTAAACATATTAATGATTAAAAATGCATTGGCTTCCTACAGCGCATGATCTTATTTTAACCTACTATTAATTAACATAATAATTTATTAATATAAATATAATTTAGTTTATGGTTTCTTGAATCTATTGAATTACAATTTATTTCTTTTCTGTATATAAAAATAGCGACTGTTTAATAAGAGTATCTAGCGGAAGAATAGAATGGCATCGTGTTACACTCGGGTAACACAGCGGCAGCCGAAATGCCGCCACTTAGATTTGAGATAATTGCAATGTAAGTACAAGCAATTCACTGCAATTTTATAATAATTATAATTATTATAACTTATAGTTTAAATTTTTTATTGGATAATTCAGTTATGTGTTGTGATTATATTGTATTAATAATGTGTTATATATTAATTTTATGTAATCCCTCCTTGGACTTTAAAATATATTTTTAAATATTTTTTTAATTATATAATAAAAAGCTACTGCTATTAATACTCAAAAGTTGTAAAGTAATTGTGGCTACTTTTTTATTATTATGTTGATTGATCCACCATTATGTAACAACAGCAATCTTTCATACTGAAGATTTTATTAGTACAATAAATAACATAATTAAAGCAACGGTGGCCACCTATTATGTCATATACAGAACTATCTTGTTATTGAAAGTTTATTACATTATTTGGACAAGGCGCGTATTTAATAAAATATGGCTTCAAGGGACCTTTACAAATAAATTAAAGAGACCATTGATTTCTTTAATTTATTTGTGCAACACACTATCACCGTATTTAATTAAAAGCTTTAGCTATGTCAAAACATTATATTAGCAATTAGGCAAATGGTACACCTTTTACACTTATTTTAGAAATGTCGCTTAAAGATGACATTGACATATTTCATACAAGGTGCTTCAGATACTATTTAAGCACATATTCTTCAAGTACAAGCTACTTCAAAAAATGAATGTTTGAAGTACATCTCTTACAAGACTATTCAAATCGTTGTCCGTATTTGATTAAATATAGGAGATAAATAAATTATTTTTTTATACATTATTTTATGCATTTTATACAATAGGCATTTGAAACTTACGACATGGTGGCAATAGCACTCTTAAAAATAAGAATACACCAAAATGTAATATTTATTGTTATTATGAAGCTTTTGATTTATTTATTCTCGAGTAAATGATTACAGTTAGAACATAATAAGGAACATCACCTCAATAATATTATACATGTTATACATAATATTATACATAATGTACATATGTTGTTACGATATGTACCATATAAATTATAGGTAAAATATATTTTAGAGAAGATTTATGTCCTAAGTCTATAAAGCGGTTATTTACATATATAAAATGTATCCACCTCTGAAATCTATAGAATATTTATATGTATACCAACTTTATGAAAATTATTTTATAGAATTCTTTCCAAAATATATAGAACAAAGAATTTAATAGAAGGACCTCTAGGTCTAACTTTACAGATAAAAAACATGATGAAGGAAAGTTGAAGGCTATATTTTAATTTTATTTCCTAATATATTTTGCTGAAATAAGATATTAACATAAGCGTTAGAAAAATCATTAATAATGCGCCAAAACCAAAATAAATAACAATAATGTGTAAATTAAAAGTAGTAACATAAGTAAATAAATATCGATAATTAGTAATATAGTTAATAATATTAGAGTAAAATAAAATAATACTAAACGTTAGAGTAAAATAATATTACACTGTTTGAAATGTTGTTCAAGATTTGACACCAATTTCGCACCAAACGAGGTATGTGCCAGTTAATATCTCATATTATTTGCTAGTGCTAGTACAAGTCGAGAAAATATTTATATATTGTCAACCAAATTCTTAACTGTGATATTTGAAATAGTACTTGCACTATCGAGCTTTCCAATTGAATATTATGATCCTATCCTAATGTGAATATTCTTCCGGATTAATAAATTATAAATGTGCTTCGTTGAAATCCACACACCTTTGCATATTTATTAATAATTCTTCTTGTAATGAGCGGATTTAGTTCTTAGTTCTTACTGAAAATAAAAATTATAATTTAAACACTGTTAATGTAATATAACATAATCAAGAATGTACTCAATTATTAAATTCGTTATTTAATAATTGGCTAAGATATTAATTTTAATAAACTTGACCATAACCATGACTATGTTTACTTCTTAGGATATGCAAACAATTTGGCCATAAGTTTATTATTCAGAAATCAGAAATTGCCTCGTGTTTTAACAATTATTAATAATACTTACTGGTACTTAGTTCTCGCTGAAAATAAATGGTAATATTCTTGATAAAATTTATATATTATTATTATTATTATTAAATAATAAGCAGGCAATAAACGATACATGATAGATATAAAATATGCATTTATATGACCTTGTTTATTTCATCGTCGCAAACCACGGATAGATTAACGTCATAATATAATATCCATTCGGTGAAATCATTCAGCCACTCATAAAATTTGTCACAGTATTTAGTCATTTTGGCAAAAGAATTATAATAAACTTGTCCAACATAAATAATTTGTGCTTCTTGCGACACGTAAGAGCATTTGGGCATAAGTTGGTTAATCACAAGTCACGAAGAGACATATTGCCTCACGTTTCAATAGTGCCAACGTGAAGACTACATGGATGCGTACTCTAGAATAGTTAGCACCTAGGAATTATAGTCCACCCACGCGGCGTAAAGTGTACTGTACTGTATTATATTTAAAGTATATTAGTTTTATACCTAAAATTTATAAAAATTTACAATTACAGTGGTTTACAAATTTTATTATCACGTTGGCGTTACCTTAAAAGTGGTAAAGTTTTACCACGGTAGATTTCCAACGATGTAAAATGTCGATCAACAATTATGAACACAGGGCATTCCCAATTAATTCAGTGAATTTATGAATTTAATTCAGTGCTTCTTGAAGAGTTACTAAAAGTCAGGCATCTGTTTTCCAACCTGTAAACTGGTACAGTGACTTGGCACATTCTCCTATAGTGGTATCTGCAACAGTATCATTTGCATTGTAGTCGGGGATGTAGAACTTATATGTGAGGGGGTTATATTAGTAGTGTCGTCATATTCTTTCGTGTTTAAGACTCAACGCGGAAAGTTTGGATTTGGTTTATTTTCATCACTACGTGTAACTTTCGTATTGAGAATGTGAGGCTTTAAGGGAAGGAAGTTAATTTCGGAATATTTCACAATAAAAGTAAATAAATTATTTTCAATTCATAGTATTATTTACTACCAAAAGTGGAATAACATTTTGACAGTCAAAAGAAGTATACCAGATGAGTGGAGGCGGCCATATGAACGATTCTTTCCGTTTGTAGCCGCATTATCGCTATTTTATGTTGAAGAATAAAAAACTTGAGTTTGTCAAATATTATTAGTTTTATTTGCAAATCACATCCTATGGTTCCCCATGAGACACCCTAGATATATCTAGTGATTATCTAATTCAATACTGGCAATTGCCGCATTAAAGTACTGCAGATATTGGATAATCTTTCCAAGGGCTCTTTAAACTCTTGATTGTGAACGTATTTTCGTCCGAAATATTTGCTGGAGTGACAGGATTCATATGGATTCTCCGAATTGGCCTACCCAGACATTTGAAAAACGTTAGGAAATTTTAAACACACCGCTTGGTATAAAAATAACAAAAGTAATGCACGTGGGCAATTCTCATTTAGTGTGTTTGTTGTTAATATCACACAAATGTCATATAAGTGATACTAAACAAAATAAATTATATTATAAATATATAAATATAAATTATATATATTATAAATATAAATTATGTATATATTATATAGATACCACGTATCCGTCATCGTATACGTGCGGCGTATAACATAATCCAACGTTAAGTACAGGGTGAGCGAAACTTGACGTCTAAGCTCAATTATGAGAAAAATAAAAACGATAGAAACAACTTGAAAAGAAGTTCTTAAATGGGATTGAGTAAGGTCCATTTTAAGCTTAATTTACCTATTTTTCCATATTTAGAAATTGAAGTAATGACGTCATATAATTTTTTTTCCCAGAAACATACCTATATTTTAGAATATTTGAAAAAAGCTAGTAAAAATTTTGTAAAGAAAAAAATTTTTTTCCGTTAAAAAATTATAAGCAAATTTGTAGAAAAAAAGTATTATCAAAAATTCGCAATCGTCACGATTTAAACAAGCAGCCGTTGGAGACAAATAGCAAAATTGCATCTGTCAATAATTAAACATTATTAATTAGTATTATTTATTAATTTAACATTACAAAACACATAATATGTTACAACTATTACCACAGAAAGAAACAAAGTATGTGGACGATCACTGCAACAAATTCTCAATGTTACCATCTTCTATTTTTAAACACTTATCCAATCTCCGCCTTACTTCTTTCACTGAAGCCTTACGATACATTTCTCTAGATAGTTCATGGCAAGTATTTCAGATTTTTTCTTTTAAATGTTCCAACTTAACAGATGGTGTTCTGTAAACTTTATTTTTCAAAGTTATTAAGAAGAAGTCTAGTGGAGTCAAGTCCGGTGATTTAGGCGCCCACTGTATCGTTCCATTTATACCTGTCCAATTTTCTCCGTAAGTTTCGTTTAAATATTGTTTAACAATTCTTGCTTTATGCGGTAGAACTCCGTCATGCTGGAAACACATATTTGCTCGCAGCTGTAATGGCACATTTTCGAGAAGCACAGGAAGTTGTTCTTGAAGAAATTGTAAATATCGCTCACTATTTAAAATTCCTTCATAAAAATATGGACCAATCAAATGCCCATTAATAAATAGGTATCACACCAAACGTTAATTCCGAAGTGTCCTTGGTTTTAAATCGGATTGACAAAATGTGGATTTCTCAAAAATGTTCAATTTCTTTATTGGGCTTACCATTACTAACAAAACAGCCTTCGTTAGTCTACAACACATGCTGAAAAAACCGATTATCATTGATTTCTAAGTTTACTAACACTTGGTAACATAATTAATTCTTCGTTGTTGATATTGATCTGACAGATGCTCTAAGTTATGAATTTTATAATCGTGATAACTATTTTTTCAAAATTTTTCGTACCGAACTATATTTTAAATTCAACTCACGACAAGCCTGACGAATCGAGTTCCTTGAACGGTCTTCAAAATACTGCAAAACAGTAACAACAGTATTGTCAGAATTGACCCTTTTAACCATTATCTTCCCTTTCGAGAAGAAAATGCCTCGTTTTTGCACGTAAATTGCGTTCCAATCTTGCAAATATTTTTAAGCTTGGATTAAGACGTTCGGGATCTTTGGGCGTATTATTGATCTGCTCTTCTAGGGTTCTTTTGAGATTCCCCATAAACTAATAACATGTCGACATTTTCGTTGTGAACATTTTTCAAAGTTAAATGATAACAAAACAATATTTGTCAACCATTAGATTAATTATTGACAGATGCGACTTTGCTTCTTGCTTTGATGTGTTTTCAAAGGCTACTTGTTTAAATCCTGACAATTGCAAATTTTTGATAATATATTTTTTACAAATTTGCTTATAATATTTTAACGGAAAATATACCAATTTTTTTTCTTTACAAAATTTATTCATAAAAATTAACTATTTTTAAATATGCCAGAACATAGGTATGTTTCTGGGAAAAAAAATCGGTGACGTTATTACTTCAGTTTCCAAATATGGAAAAACATGCAAATTCAGCTTAAAATGAACCTTACTGAATCCCATTTAAAAACCTTCTTTCAGATCTTTTCTATCGTTTTTCTTTTTCTTATAATAGAGCTGAGACATCGAGCTTCGCTCACCCTGTACATAGTTGAGTAGGGATATGACAGTACGAAAAGGAGTGTGGCAAATACGATAGAAATGTATTTCCTTGGCGGCGCTGCCATCGGTACTGTGTTGCTTTCTCTTTTCTACTACGTGTGTCCTTTTCTGTCAGTCTACAAATGGACGAGGATAGGTATAGCAATTGAAAAGAGAGGGTGAGACAATCCCGATGCCAGGGCCTCGAGCGGCCGTTTATGTTCCATGGGCACTGTTTGCCATTGGGCATATAGGAAGTAGCATACCCCTGGTTAACTCTATGCTTCCTTCCAATATTTGACACAAGCTGGAAATAGATTCAAAATTTAATTTAAGATATAAATTTAATGATTAGGTGCCACAATGAGGCATTCCTATTAGAAAGCTTAAAATGAACTATGAAAACCTTAAATTAATTATACAGAGAAGACCGTCGTAAGTTAGCCTTAAATAAGACGACTATAGGATTAGATGCAAGAATAGAATTGTATCAGATCGTCACTAAAATGCCAGTATGAAAGTGTTGTGTTAAATAAGGATTTCTTTATGATGTCAAATTTGAGTATTACTTTAACAGGTTGGCAAAAATATGTTAACAGAATATAAAAAGGCGTAAAAAACATTGTACGTAATGTTCTTCAACAGGTTCTTTTTCTATTATATTTTTACAGTGGCGAAACGTCCATTAAGGCTGTAAATTTAGCTAAATTGCATATCATTTTTCGCGTACTCCCCTCTCCCTTTACTGCACCGCGGATTTCAATAAAGTCCGTTAAAACCAAGGCGGTGGAGAGTTAGCCCAGACAGAGCATTGCCGGTTACCGGTATGCCAACGCGAAGAATGATATGCAATTTTGCTAGGCTTACAGCCTTAATGGACGCTTCGCCGCTGAATTTTTATTACATTTCACAAGAATGGGGGGTTCGACATATTCTCTAGGTTAAAAGTATTTCGTCTTCTGGCGAGGATAACGGGGGCCTTGGTGGCGGAAGTGCGTTGTCAAATGAGGATATAAACAATTATTTACACTTAATACACAAAAATGTGAAGTGCTGAGAAAGGTAGAGGTGAAAAAATACGTGTTTCAGAAATGTTCTCATACAGTTTGTATATAAAAGGTACAAAATGAAAATATGAATGTTAACTATAAATATAAATGTTAGTTAAAGTTTATACCTTGTATATATGTATCACGTTGTCGGCACCTTCCTTGATATTGAAGGAGCCTTCAATATTACATCCAGGGAGGTGATTAGCGGAGCACTGGGCAGATGCTACACCCCCAGAATAGTCGCTAAATAGATAGACCATATGTTGGGAAACAAACAGTTTACTGCCAATAAAGGCAAGACTAACATCGAGGTCCGGGTCGACTCGGGCTGTCCACAGGGAGGGGTATTGTCCCCCCTTCTGTGGTGCCTGTTAGTGGATGAGCTGCTTGAAAGTTTAAAGGATTACCAAGTAATTGGCTATGCCAATGATTTAGTAATAATAACGAAGGGCCCTTTCCTAGAGCCGATTCTCGATATAGTGCAGGAAGCATTAAACAAGGTTAGGAATTGGTGCAGGGATAGGGGACTCTCGGTCAATTCCTCTAAGACTGAGGTGATGATGTTCACTAAGAAATATAAGTGAAATAGAACATGTCCGCTGAAACGTGGTGGCCAAGAACTAAGATATAATAGCGAAGTGAAATACTTAGGACTAATCCTGGACGGGAAACTGTCATGGAAAAAACATCTAAGTCTCATATGTTCCAAGATCACAGAAACAATTTGGCAACTGAGAAGGGCCATTGGTAATAGCTGGGGCTTGAAACTGGGGACAATGAAATGGATGTATGAGGCAATTCTCAAACTCAGACTGACGTATGCAGCACTAGTCTGGTGGGAGAGAGCCTGTTTAAAGTCGGAAGCCAACTGACTTAACGAGCTAAAAGGATTGATTCTAAGAAGTATAACCGGAGCCCCAAGATCAACACCGATCGAGGCGGGGATACTGACGGGGATACCATCTCTTGATGTCACCCTGAAAGCGGAAGCCGAAAAAGTAATGCACAGGATAGGAAACATGAATAGGAAGGTAAGGGACTCGAGAGAGAGCTAGCTGAGGAGGGACTCGTTCGGGTGTCCACTTCCTGTTTGACAAGAAATATAAGATTACCCTCACCAGTAAAACTGACTGGATGGAGGGTCGACCTGGATTCCCGCTCAATGGAGACATCTGGTACACGGATGGAGCCAAGAGTGGGAACAGAGCGGTTGCGGGGGTGTATAGACGACGCGATGAGATAAGTAAAACCTTCCCCCTGAGCAATTACACTACTGCACTTCAGGCCGAGCTAGTTGCAATTACATACAGTGTTATGGGGGCCGACCAAAATCGGACTCAGGAGAAGGTATGTATCTGCTCGGATAGCAGGGCGGCGGCGGCGTTGGCAGCCCTAAATTCAGCAACGACAAAGTCGAAGCTGGTCTATAATTGCTATGAAGTATTGAATCACTTGGTAGGGAAGGGACCGGTGGAACTCTTATGGATACCCGGGTATAATGGCATTAAGGGAAATCTAACTGCTGGTTACCTTGTTAGACTAGGGAGCAGGGAAAACGTCTATGGGCCAGAACCTGCAGTGGGAATAAATCGGAATCTGATCAGAGACGGCACCAATGACTGAGCAATGAGCAATACTGAGCAATACTGAGACCAGCACAGTAAAATATGGAGAGGGGTAACGGTTTGTCGAATAACCAAACTCTTCATCGAATACTCAGATATTGAGAAATAGGCCCAAGAATTGATTAAATTGAACAGGCATAAAGCCAGAGCCATGGTGGGAATCATAACTGAATGAAGCTGACTGACAGCTCGGCCTACATACACTGTAAAGAAAACGAGGAAACCTCAATTCATCTTCTTTACACCTGCCCCGCACGGGAGGAGAAAAGGTTTCTTATATTAGGGACCCCTGTTATCCTAGAGGAGGCGAGGCTTAAGGCGGCGGACGTGCCTAAATTTCTCCTTTTATGGGATAGCATTTTTGTATAATGACTCGGATCAGAGGGGACCGCTAAGGGACTACCCGTGCGATCAGTGGCTGATGAGGTCCAAACCCGTATAACATAATAATAATATATGTATAATATAAAAGCAAGTAAGGCTTTTTAACTTAGAAATATGTTTACAAGATGTGCAGTATTAAAAAAATATATTTCTCTAAATAGTACAAAATAAATTTCCCAAAAATATATAATTGTTTAGAAATATACGTTATGTATTGAAAAGTAATACTTTATTTAAATAATAGATTGTTTGGTTTATTAATTTAGTCTACATACGTTTGATGCGTAATTAAATTATTTAGGATTGGCATTGGCATTTCCTTACAATTAAATTCTATAAATGAAAACGATTTATATTACTAATATCAGTAGGAATACTACTACTGTGTTCTGCTTAAATACTTATATTATTTATTTCAAGTCAAGTGCGGTATATTTCATCCTTGTACAAATATGTAACAGAAGATTTACGAAGTGACGAGATTATACAAATAAATTATATGTACAAATTAGATTTACCATTAAAAGCTATGTTGAAATATATTGACACTATGACACAATTTAGCATTTTTAAAACTTTTACATACCAATAGTAGCTATAGGGTTATGGTCATAAATTATTTGAACAAGTTGCCTGTTTAATAGTTGTCCTCAGATTTCAGGGTACATTGATTACTCGATTTAGAAAAAGTTTTTGTGTCAGGGATTAGTCACTGTTGAAATATTTATTTTAATCGGGGGGTTTCGAATAGTAAGATTAATTATTTAATCTATTCTGTTTATTTTATCTGAGAGGCTTTAAAAATACGTGAACAACCTTAAGAGTCAATAATAAAAAATAAAATGAAGATCATTATGAACATTAGTTACGTACTATTCATTTCATCGCTATTTGCCAAATAAAAAACTCTTTTATTTTGCCGGTAAACGGAACAGTGTACCTTAGCCTAGCCATAAAAACAATCTACGGTATGTTTTAAGATTTTTTATTTGGCAAATAGCGATGAAATAAACTATAAGTTTTAGCTAGTTTTGGCTAGCGGTATGGTCCACCTATATCTTGGAAAAGAGGGTGGATTAATGATTTATATATTCGTATACTCGATTTTCTGTTTCTGTAATTAATATAAGATCGCCTTTACCTGAGATTTGAGAAAAATGTTAAAACTAATTTTATTAATCTGAACTTTTTTTCAGAATTGAAAACTACTATTCCTATACAATATGTTAACTATGATATATTGTCCAAAAGGAAATGACATAAATTGATTTATTTTTATTATGTGTGAATGATTATTATGAGATCACTGATGATCGGTTCTATTTCGCTCACCCGGTATTTACCAAATATAAAAGTGTAGAACACTATAACAAAGAAATAGTGTGACAAATTGCATAAAACAGCAAGACTCTATGTGGTATTTATCAGAGGAAAAGTGTAGTGCAACATTGATGGTTTCCATGGAAGTGGTTACCCTATTATACATTTACCTTTGATTCCGTGGCTACTTTTGATTCCACAAAATACCATTTTCCCACCAATGAAATAACCTAGCGAAATAGATGAAAAACATTGCTTGGTTATATCTGGAATGATTATAATATTTAATACTTATGAAGCAACATAATAATTTTCACTCGACCTTCGTATTAGCGGAAAAACGTTTATTAAGTTTATTAAATATATTAGTCAGCTTTGGTGGTTTATAAATTCTTATAAATTTAAAATAAACTATTAATATACTATTATTTAGATTTTAGTGTGCATTTTATTTTAATGCTTTTTTTGTTTAAGCGTTTTTTTTTCATTCACACATTGATATCTGAAAAAAACATCAACTATTTCCTGTTGAAATAGACAAAAAGAAATGTGAAGGATTGTTAATTGATAGGATCTACAATGTTTAGTTTACACATATTTACTTCTATATTTAAAACTGTTAGACTAGAATAACTACTATAAACATTCCCATCACTTCATAGTACTAATTGTTACTAAAAATACTAAACGGTATGTTTATATGTGACTGATTGAATAATATGATCCTAAGGCGTATCTCAACGGTTGAATATAACAAACGTACTCAATAAATCTTAATATTATTTTAAGTTAGTTTTTTTGAGTTTATGCACTTTGAAATTGATCTCATTCCCCTAAAGTCTCGGGTTGTGGAGGGGAAGATTACACCTAGGGGCGAAGACAGATACACCCATGCTCAGGAGAATTACATACATAGAGATGAAGAGAAACATACCCGTGCTCAAGGGGATTGCCAAACTCTTCCATTGGACACAAACCCAAGCACACAATGACAACTTCAATGCAAATCCGCCATCTTGGATCACCGCACGAATAACATTTTTGTATAGGAGAATTTTCAATGTAAGAATCTTTTAAATATGACCAAATAGTGTGGCCCACTTCTCGGTTATTGTCAGAGATTCAGAAACGGTTAGATGGAGACATTTTTAAACAGGTTTATTTTTTTTACTGCAATATTAAATTTTACCTAAATATTTTGTTTGTATTGATACTTATAAAAAAAACAGGATGAGATATTTTAAACAATCGCTCATATCTCTGTAATTCGAGTGGCTATATTTTATCATGTATATTCTTACTTGCTACATTCTTAGTTTTTAGCAAGTACTATTTAAATTCGATTTTAGCTATATTAACAAACAAATTAACAGTTTTTTGTTTTTGAAAAAATGGTATTATGTTTTGTTTTTCATATGGACGTTATGTTGAATTTTGCTGATTCGATAGTATTTTTTATTCTCTTTTCAATGATGTATACATGATTAAAAAATTATAGGAATTGGGACTGCATATTTTATTTTATTTTTCATATGTTGGCTATAACACTCAACAATGGTTTCGAGCAGATGTCAGATGAGCAGATGTTTTTTGCCATTGTGCTGTCAAGTTTGTTTATGCATCTTTAGTTTTCGTAAAACTTTCTCTTTAAAAATATTCATTATTTATATATTACCAGTTCAATTACTGTAATCAGGTTTATTGTAAACGTGCTTAGGAAATATACAAACAAATAGAAGTTATGTTAAAGTTCTATTTTAAATCAAATGGGAATGTGGCTGCAGCCTGAAGAATATATGGAAGAAAGTTTCTCTGAATGTATTTAATCTAGTATCCGGTATTTTAGATACCTGATAACAAATATATTGCGGAACAAAAACAAAGTTGAGATAATATTAATAATGATAAGTGAGAGAACAATATAATACTTATGCGTAAATGAAAATCTTATATAAAATCTTATATATCTTATACATCATAAGAGAAATATAAAATTTTCGAGAGAGACCGAGAACAACTGTGAAAAGAATTTTACGTAAGAATCGCATTCATCCACACAAACATTGTTGTTCAGGGATTGAATGAAAATTATTTTGGAGTGAATTAGATTTTGTGAACGGTATCAGCAAAAATGTCCTCAAAACCCGAATTTGGCGACAAAAGTGTTATTGACTGACGAGTTCATATTTCGATGTACTTTTTTCTGTTGAAGCTACCTTTTATCTTAATGGAAAAATTTTCGGTATTGAACAAGAGAAAATTTTAGTTGGACGCAAGAGACGCATTTTCAACATCTCTAAAAACTGTATGTAGGGCCTAAAATATGTATTATTTTGCGATATGCGATATTTATTATTATACGATAGGGTACTCAAAGGAAACCGAATTTATTTTTGATTAAATTTACTTATTTAGCTGAGGAGGGATTCCTATGGATGCCCTCTGACAGTACGGGTGTCCACTTCTTGTTTGACAAGAAATATAAGATAACCCTCACCAGTAAGACCGACTGGATGGAGGGTCAAGCTGGATTGCCGCTCAATGGAGACATCTGGTACACGGATAGAGCCAAGAGTGGGAACAGAGCGGGTGCGGGGGTGTATAGGCGATGCGACGGGTTAGGTAAAACCTTCCCCTTGGGAAAATACACTACCACACTCCAGGCCCTAACGGAATCTTCGTTAGCGACGACGTTTAGCATATAAATTTAGTATACTGGAACTGGTAGTTCTATACGCTCCTAGTGGCAGAGCGCGATACTACAAAAACTCCGCCCACCGCAACATCAATTCGGTTCCTCTTGGAAACCCCTCGTATATATCGAACCTGACTCCTTTGACTACTTTATGTGGCTAAGAGCCAAATCTATTTAAATATTCAGAATAATAAAATATCTAAAGGAGTAAATTGGGTGGGAATTTAACATATTGAAAATTTATAATAACTATCAGGCGTTAATAGTTGTTTACTACTGAACATCGAATGAAATAGCAAACCAGAAAATAATAAGCACGAAAAACTGTGAATAATATATTAAGGAGAAATATATTTGTTTTCAAAAAGTTTTGAAAAGTTTTATGGAATTTATCCCAAAAGAGGACATTTTTTTAGTTTTTATTTTTCCTCTTACGTAGTTGAAGAAATAAAGTATTAAAATTGGACAGTATTAAATTACGTTAAGAGACACATTGAATTACATTAAAGAAATATGTGTTCTTAAAAAAACAGTTGATGGCGGTTTTAAAAAAAACAGATAAATATTAAAATTGCAGAAAAAAAGTGTATGGTTAAAAACTAAAATATCGTGTCCGAAAAAAATGTATAAAACGTAATGGTTTTAAAAATTATTAGACAGTTTTAGTAAGTACCGTATATATCCTAGCATATGTTTCAGTTTTAAAATTATTAATTATTTTTATTTAGGGGCATTTAGTATCCCAGGGGAAATAGAGAATGAAATAAAGACTTTGAAGTCTTTCGAGATGATCTTAAGACAAGTATAAACAAAAATGTCACATTTTTTGTAAATTCATAATGTTATTAAGAAAATATTTCGAGATACGCGGAACTTTACACTAGTGTTCATAACGAAGAAAGTTGTTAGCTGAGGTTAATTACAAGTTTCATTAATGGATTAGTCATCATATGAATTATGCATGTTTGTAGATAACTAGATGTAGCAAATTTAATAACGGTGGATCTATTACTGGAAAGCTTATACTAAATATTACATTTTTATATCGTAAATAAAATCGTACGTAACGTCATGTTGTACGTGATAGATGACGAATTAAAATTAGTTTCGATTTAATAACGGCGAATAGATCTAAGCATAAGTGAAAGTTTTGGTCAGTTTTTCGTTATTATAAAAATGCGGATGCAAATAGTAGAGATACCTATTGCAATTAGGAGGTGTTGTAGGAGAAATGCGCAATGGAGAATTTTCTTTTGTGATAATTATGATGGAAATAGGACAGAAGGAACGTTTGAATAATAATAAATATAAACATAAATATTTCATTGCATACAATTTTTATGCAGAACTATTTGAAATAATCTTGTATTATATTAAGATTATTTGAAAACATTTTGTAGGTGAAAAAGGAGTGTAGATTGTAGTGAAATATATCATGAAAAAGTATTTCAAAATATTTCACATAATTTAGGATATAAATTAAAATAAAAATTTTTTTCTTAACGATTTTTATATTATCCAAAGATTTCACCTGTTCTATACACTATTATTATTCGTTGTTAGATATTCTATTTCGATATGATCCAAATTTTTTGTTTCTTGGTTTTAAATTATTATCTTTTGGATATGTATTTTTATATTGCTCTGTAACGTGACTACATTGATTTTTAAATTTCATGAAGTTAGATCAATCGTCCTCCTACAAAATACAACTCCATTGGATGTTCATCTCAGGCTTGTGATAAGCCCAGGTCGTTCATGAATATATTTAGGACATCTACTGGCTGTTCGTATCAAAATATTTACTATTAATTCGTAAAAAGATATTATGTAGATGTTTCAGGATATAATATTCAGGTTCCAGAGGAAATTCAACTCATGCTGAAGAATATATTATCGAACCAGTCAATTTTGGATAGGATGAATATTTTGTATACAGTAATATTACATCCTTTTCGGTCCTCCATTAGATGCTAGACTTGAATATGCGCCAGCTTAATTTTTAACAAACATCGAACTCTAACGAATGTATAGAGTCAACATTTACTGTAAATTTATTTATGTATTTACTGTAGCTTTAAAGTATTTTGTATTATAATCATAGATGACTGACTCTAAGATACCATTAAGTTATCAACGAATATACTTTGCAGTATTCTCTACTCATGCCGCTACTAATCTACTATCTACTTACTAATGCCACTAAGCCGTTAATATCAATTAAAACATATTAACACTCAAAATAGATCCCTGGGGCACTCCATTTTTATTGTTGTTTGCTAAGTGTGGGCCTACTTGGACTTTGAATATTCTTATACTGAGAAAACTCTGTATAAATGTAGGAAATTTTCTACATATACATCAAGTGTGAATATCTTCTAATATGTCATATCTCCAGTAAGATCAAAAGCTTTCTCGATATCAAAAGATGTTGACATTGCATAGGATCTGTATTAGGTTTTCCAGGTATATCAAATGACCTTACGTGGATCTATATTTTCGAGAGCTTATCTGATAGTTTGGTAATACGTTTTTGTTTTATAGTCTTAGTTTATCATTTTCCCTATAATTTTATAATACAATACGTGACTGAAATTTGACGGTACCTGGAGTATATTGGTTTATCAGTTTTTATGAATACTGGAGAGGGTTTGTTAAAATTTTTTGTCACATGCCTGAGGTACAGTGTCTATAGTAATCGACAATAAGTATTCATTTCAAGAATCTTGTTTATCTTGTATGATGGTCCGTACTTTAACTCTTGATCGTTTGAATCAAATGAAGTTTTCGCCAGTAGGTTATCGTTTAAAAATAATAAGAGATATTTTCTTATTTTATTTTTGCGTTGTCGTAAAACCTCGTGGTCGATCATTTAGGAAATTGTCATGAGTCATAGAATTATCTTCATTCCCTTCAGGCGTAGGTAAGTTGAGGCTTTCGAAGTAGTTGACTAGTCAGCTTCTTCTAGAGGACATTTCGTTTAATATTGGATGGTGATCGATAAATAAGCATGTATATTAATTGTGAGTGCTCCACATTCATATATTTTGAAAGTTGATGTACCATGAAAGATGAAACTACGCCTTGTTTGAAGAAATTTGTTAAATTTAGTAGATTCATTAAGCATTCATTAAGTTAAGAGGAGATTCAAATAATCATTAGCAGATTAAAATTTGGCATTCATTAAGTTAACAGCAAAACACGCCTGGCGTGGTTTGGCGTCAAAAGGGTTTAAATACCATTAAATGTTACAAGGATGCATGTCCTAGTTCTCTTTTATAAGTTCGGAATTTTCTATATGAAGTCCAGTTGCCTGAAAGAGACAAAGGTCCTGTAGGATCTCGTTCCATAAGTTATCGAATGTCATTAACAACGTCTTCTCGACGAATTTCGCCTAGGTCTACCAATTTATAGAGGTTACCAAGCGAATTTCGAAAAATATTAATACATTATTTAAGGCACGTACAAAATTGCGTGTTAATGTGTCTTCGGTAGTACTGCTACATCTCGGAAATCCATCGAAAATTGTACAAATATGGGCGTTGACTGTATTCCCAAATTCCATATGTTAGTGACTAGGTTCACTCACGTAAATTTTGTGCACTGTGCTGAAAACCATAGATAATATAAATAAAAATCTACTTAAGAGTATAATAGCTAAAGAACTTCACCAGAACTGGTTAACAAATTTAACAATTCAAAAAATGATGTTATAAATGCACGATATTAGCTCCGATAAATATGTTAAAATCCACGACCACGTTTGAACAAGATAATTTTTTTATATCTCGGAAAATAAATTACGTCTTTAACTGTAAATTATATGACAGTATTTTACAGTATAATATTTTTTAATTGAACTAATTGCAGTATTCATTTTCATTTGAGGAATGGAAGGAAAATAAGTTTAAAACATATTTAAATGTATTGCCTAATTAAAATTCCCTGGTTATAAGAAGCGTGTTTCTTAAGTTAATGAATGGAAAAAGAAAATACCATAAAGGTACTTGTAAATGTTTGCATTGGTCATAAATGTACTTAAATACCAATAAATAATAATATAAGTTTCTAATCTAATAGTGTGTAAGAAAATGGAGTTACATGTACTTCCAATATTCGTATGAGTATAAGAATTGTTCATCCAAATTTAGTATACAATACCAAACTTTACACTTAATCTTACTACATTATACTTTCTCTTTATTGGTTCCAAGATTAATTTTAAAATTTCCAATGTCGCGCCATCTGTCTTCGAGTAGTTAATAACTAATTGGCAAGCAACTCCACATATAACACTATTCTGTAGTTGGCATAATTATTGTCTAAGGTATTTTCATTACATGTATCAGTCAACTGCATAATATAAAATAAACAGCTTTAAAACCTTAAAACGGTCTACTCCGCAGGTAGAACATCTCTATCTCGAAATTGAGTGGCTGAAAAAAATAAACCCACACATAAATGCAGAATATGTGTTTTATGCGACGGTTTTACTTTTTTCAATTTTTCTCAAATAGTCCACCATCGTACTTTCTCACGACCCATGGACAGGGTGGGGTGTGTCCTATCCACCTCAAAATCAATAGATGTCGTCTGGTAGACCCCAATCAGAATCAGTCGAAACCCGATCAATTCCACGCGATTTAATTGAGTGATTGTGCTAACAAGAACAATTTCTCAAACAGTCCACCATTGTGCCTTCTCATGACCCATGAACATGGTAGAGTGTTCTATCCACCTCAAAATCAATAGCTGTCGTCTGGGAGACGTCCCCGATCACAATCAGTCAAAACCTGATCGATCCGACACGATTTAATTGAGTTATCGTGTTAATGAAAGAAAATTCTCAAATAGTCCACCATCGTGCTCATGACCCATGGACAGGGTGGGATATGTCTTATCCACCTCAAAATCAATAAGTGTCGTCTGGGAGACGTCCTCGATCAGAATCAGTCAAAACCCGATCGAGCCGATACGATTTAGTTGAGTTATTGCTAACAAAAATAAATGCCGACGACAACGACAACAACAACGACAACGACACACTTAAAATGGTTTAAAAACTCTTTTTTTTTTTTGGTTTTTAGGCCGAAAAGCGAAAAATTAACCCTAGAAAAAAAATTTTACACAATTACATTACTTTCCGCGTATAGTGGAGTGCGGAAAAGTAATAAACACAAAGAACAATTACTACTGGCAAGATCAGAATACGATAAATTCAGAAGCATTTTGGTGGAAAGAAGAAAGCCTTCGTTATAGCTAGAACTATGAGTCAATTAAGAATTCAATTCTAGATGGACATGTAACACGTCCACATATCCACCTGAAATAGCCACACATGTACGTGGTCACGCAAGTGATCAAAGTAGGCTACAGCCAGCTTTAGTCAACATATCTTTTATTAAAAACTAAAATATGTTGAGATCATATTCAATTTATGAACATAATTCTAAATATACACTTTACATGTTCTTATATTAGGTACATTATAACAAATGTCATGAACTGTATTGAAAAAGAAGTGTTCGATATTTTTTTTTTGTTTTCTGGTTACGATTGAAATCGCACCATTCTTGGTCCAATTATCAAGCGATTAGAACATGAGGTTTTTCGCATTGTGGTTTCTGAGGAGGGATTTTCAGAGCACATAAATTTAGTAATAACATAAAATATTTATTAAGATAGAAACAACTAACTTGTGTACTGAATTTAGTTAATGTTGGTCTATTCTGAATATTTACAACTATCGCCATTTGAAAGGGGCCAAGCTGTGGGGCTACACGATTTTTTATTTTCGAGAAATAACCTGTAGGTTTAATTAAGCTCATTCTACTATATTACTATATTGGAATTCATGGATTGCGGAAGGCGTAGAAAAATAAAGGTCAGGTTTTGGTCTAGCTCGGAGATCTAGCTACACCCCAAGAAGATTTTCCGATAAAAATTCTTATTGTGTAGACACCTATTTGACCCTGTGGCAGTTATAGCGCAAGACTGGTGCACTAGTATATATAGTTGACTATTCCTACTTTTAGTTTACAACTGTATGGAGAGTCTGGGGTTTATAAAAAGTACCCTACCAGTGGCGCATATGCATGCTAGACTGGCATGGTGTTGTAAAAGAGAACAATGGTAAGAGGAATGGAAGGTTATATTTTGTGGAAGGTATTTAGTGATAAATCCTGATTCTATTTGTGAATATACGACGGAAGAATAAGGGTACGTAGAAAAAGAGGCGAAAGGAGCAACGAAGCTGGTATTGCAAACCGACATATAGCACCGACCATTAGTATGATGGTTTGGTATGCAATTTATATTGAAGTCACCTCTAGTACCTACTTATTCAAGGGCTTAAAACCCTCATCAGCTACATCAACGTATCTGAAACGTTCTTGAACCTGTTATGCTATCCTTTTTGCATGGGACGGGAAATGGAATATTCCAATAGAACAATGTAAGGAATTCAATTTACAGAATCACTTACGGAACGACAAAATAGGCAATTATCAACTGAAAATAACGTACCTGTGGTCCCTTGGCTCGTGTGTTTATCTGGTTTATCTCACACTGAGCACGTGCGATATGTGATCGGACGTCGCTCACTCCGTAATTCATTTACATCCACTATCATCGAGCACCTATGGCGACAGGTGAACACAGTTTGGAACAAAATCTTGCAAGATTCAATTTGCTGCTTAATTGATTCAATGTCGGATCCTATAAATTAATGTATAAGAAGAAGGAGTGATTACAGGATCTACCGATTTTACAGTTCTACATTGTAAACAATATTCGGTATGGTGCCCCTGTCTTTGGTCATGATACCTTCACATTTACCTATCTAGATAATCTCAAAGGAATCTAACAGTTTGCTATTGGTTATACGTAACTAAGTAACTGTCTCTTAGTTACTAAAGTCTATACTATTATTGTTTTCGAAAGCATATTGGGCAACAGAAAATTTTTCTAGTTTTCCATATGTTAAGTGCCTAGTTGCGATTGCTATTTCCATCTGCTTAATATACTTTTTACTACAATATTGGTAATAGATTTCATATATTCCAAACATTCTGTTGTCAATTTTATCTTTCCTAAAGGATTTTTTCCTTTAGGAAATCAATTTTAGTTTTCCTTTTAGGATTTCCTAAAACTTGTTAGAATAAGTATTGAGTTTGAGTCCTATGATAAATTGTAATTTGTATGAAAGTGACACAGTTTTACGATTTTTGTAATCTTTTCGAAAGACCATGGAGTTGAGAAGTCTTTTCTTAGGGCATTTTATTTTAAGATATTACGAGATAAGATGTCTTAAGATGATCTCTTAAGATGAATGTCTTAAGAGATATTGTTGTTTTAATTTTTATATTTGAATAAATTTAAGTATTCTATATATGTATGTATGCTGCTCTAATAATTTGAAAGTGGAAAATACAGCGTTTCTCTTCTGGAATTTACTATTACGGGTAATTAAAAATATATTAATTTATAAAAGGGTTCTGGAGATCGAAAAGAGTAAAGCCAAAGAAACAGTGTTCATTTTAAAAAAATTATTAAATTTATTAAGTTGATGATATCTCTACTTCCCTCAGGATTAAAGTAAACGAAAGGATAGTTGTTAATGTTCCCAACGGTTTAGCTACTACTCGTATTGGTGAAATTACAGAAATAGTAAAGATCTGAAAATATCAAAGACTTATACATGCATACACTAGAATACTCTGTATGGACGCCGTAATCAAAAAAGCTCTGATATTGCAGTTCTTTCATGCATTTCAAATTTTCTCATGATAAATTGTAATAGATTAATTTAGATGTGTACCTTAACGGATAATCTATGTTACATAATACTACGAATGGAAATTGAAGTTATGGTCGATTTTCTAGGTTTAAATTAATATTTTTAATTCAACAATTAGAAATAGCACAAAATCATATCTTACTTATAAAACCTTGACTTAACATCATCAGTTTACAGATCACCCTGTGTACGTTATCAAATTTCTATTCGTGAAATAAAAACGGTTGATGAAGTTGTTAAAATCCGTTCGATAATGTTAATAGCAAACAGCACGAATATTCATTGTTATAATATAATTATAGTATGTTATTATACTAAACTAGAATGCATTAGTAACAGATTTACCGGTCTCTCCAGAAATCTTTTGTCTTGTCAATATAATATCATATCAATATCTATCATCACTTTATTTTGTAAACAATTGAAAATTATATTAAACCGTCATTTTATTAATAGATAATGGAAACTTTTATAATAACTGTAAAAACTTTTATTTTCTTATATACAGGGTGACCTAAATTCGATGGGACTTATTATTTGGGAGTTACTGCGTTCCCATAACCTTCATTGCGAAATTTTCAAATTTTGAGTATATGTTTTTGATTATAATATTGAAATTTAATATATATATATATATATATATATATATATATATATATATATATATATATATATATATATATATATATATATATATATATATATATATATATTAAAAATGTATACGTGTATCAATTATTTAAAAAAAAATTAATTCCTGTGATTTAAAAATATTCTTGATCTATTTTGACCTGACACTTAGATATTAAGATATAGGGGTCACTTTATAGTACTTATTTTTGATAAACGCTCTGTATATTAACACTCTACTTTTTTCTCAAACATTGACCCATAGATTTCTACATTGGGTTTTCTGTATTATTTATAGTTTTCTAAAGAAACCACAAAGCTTATTCAATTTAGACCACCTTGTACATGTATATAAATAATGGGTGTAGTGATAATTTTTTTATCAACAAATATTTAGAGCAGCGGTAATGTTATTTCTTAAGGTAAAATGTTTCATTTCATATTGTATAGCTTATTACTTATATTGGTAAGTTTTGGACAACAACGTTTAAGTGAGAACTGTAATTATTTTAAAATAATTACAACTTTTGTTATGTTTTCTAAATACATTGACCTATATAATTTATGGACTATATGTATGAGATTTATTTCGACTAATATAGATATACTGTATCTACATATATATATATATATATATATATATATATATATATATATATATATATATATATATATATATATATAGTAGTGTCAATCTATAATGTTTTAATATTATATCCATTTCTTATTTTCATTTAAAGGTGTATGCTATTATCGTGTATACATTAATTAACAACAATTAAAATGTAATAAAGGAAGACGAAGTAATACAAAGTTCTGTATTTATAAAAAAATATATAACAAAAACTGTACAAACTTATAATTCTAACAATAAGATATGAACCTATAAACAATAATTATAGTAAGTCTCTTAGAACTCCCAATTATTTGGTATAATTTTCTTCTAAAGTATATGAAAAAGTAACAAGAGACTTTAAAACTATTTAGTTGATTCCAATCTTGATCCTAAAATCCTATTGTGCATGATTGTGGAACTACAAAACTAGCAGTCAATGATGTTTTGCACTTTCCTTCATGCTTGTCTAGATATATACTGAAAAAATAACAAAAAAAAACATGTATTGAAAAATATAGTATAATAAATTAACAAAATAAAATTAATGTACATCTTCATTGGACATGCCGATCTAAGTAGCTGTTTTACATGGTTACTCCATTGTAAGTTACTGGACATGACATGCTATTACAAAATAAAAATATATGATCTTTGGTCATACTTTAAACGTAAAAATTAGAAATTAGGGGTAAACCATAGCGTACTATTTATCTCATAATAATATGTAACTTTAATTAATTAGTCTTTACTAATATACAATTTGTTCCACTGACTAATATCACTAATTGAAACCAAAGGCTCATGCTTTTAATGATTTCATGAAAATATGTAAACCTACAGTCAAAGTAGTAGGCATTTGCAATAATATTTAATGTAAATTTTTATTATCCCTGGAAAGTTTCCCTAAATCAATAAGAAACATACTTCGGGGGGTGTCGGAAATATAAAATAAAATAATAACACAATATAATATTACGTTAATAAATATTCAGTATATCAAAAGATTATAATGATTGCCTAAAATCAAATTACAACTTGATGAGCTTTGCGTGAACAGTATTCAAAAATCCTTAGAAAAATTTCCCGAAATATCAGCTAATCAACAGCCTGAAATAACCGCTGAAAAATGAAAAGGAAAAATCGCCACATACTGTGATATCATGCTAAACCTCCAGAATGAGAGCAACAATCGCATGAAATACTCCATTCATCATCCGTCGAAATAACTAATAATGGAATTTCTCTGTTACCAGAAATCATCATTAATAAAATCACTCAAATTTTAATTTTCAAAAATGATAAGAAATTAGCCATTCACATTGAAACCCATGAAAACAAAAAACAATATATATATAATGTTGATATATATATATATATATATATATATATATATATATATATATATATATATATATATATATATATATATATATATATATATATATATATATATATATATATATATATATAATGAAAGTACCATAAGAAAATGGCGTATTACAAATAAGAATATTTTTTTAAAGAATATCTGAAAAAAGATACTTTTTCAGATATTATTTTGATTCAGATAGAATTTTGAACATATAATACATAATATTATATGTTCAAAATTCTTTACTGGGCAAGATCCTAATTTAATTTAGTGTACCAGTCTGGTAAACTCTACATGCCATCAGATAAAAATATAATAGTTGACGATTAAGAAACCACAAAATTCATACTCATTTTATCACAAAAAATCATCGTGGATTAAATCGAATCGTTTAAAGATGCTTATCGAACAATTTATAATATTAATTGAAAACTACCTCCATCAAAATTAAAATGATCTAATATTATAACAGTTTACAATAGATCAATTCATTCTAAGAAAAAGTGATCCCACTTGAAATTGTTCTTGGATATGTATGTAGACGGACATTTAAAAATAAATGGAGAATATATATCGCTATGCTAAGAAAAATATAGAAAAAAAAAACAGAATAAATAAATAAAAGAAATATTCACTTTAACGAACCAATTTAAAATAAATAATCAGTTTTAAAACCTTAAAACGGACTTTTCCGCACGTTGAACGTATCTATCTTGAAATTGAGTGATCGAGAAAAAATAAACTAACACATAAATGCAGAATATGTGTTATATGCGACAGTTTTACTTTTTTCAATTTTTCTCAGAGTCTACCATCGTGTTTCCTCATAACCCATGGACGGGGTGGGGTGCATCTCATCCACCTCAAAATCAATAGATGTCGTCTGATAGACGTCCTTAATCAGATACAGTCGAAACCCGATTGATCCGAGACGATTTAATTGAGTGATCGTGATAACAAAAACAATTTCTCAAATAGTCCACCATTGTGCTTTCTCATGAGCCATGAACATGGTAGAGTGTATTCTATCCACCTCAAAATCAATATGTGTCATCTGGTAGACGTTCTCGATCAAAATCAGTCAAAACCCGATCGATTCGATACGATTTAGTTGAGTTATCGTTGTTAACAAAATAAATTTTTCAAATATTCCATCATCGTGATTTCTTATGACCCCTGGACAGGGTGGGGTGTGTCCTATCTACCTCAACAATGAGTGTCATCTGGGAGATATCTCCGATTAGAATCAGTCAAAATCTGATCGATCCGACACGATTTAGTTGAGTTATCGTGCTAACAAAAAAAAATCTCAAATAGTCCACCACTGTGCTTTCTCATGACTCTTGGACAGGGTGGGGTGTGTCCTATCCACCTCAAAATCAATGCGTGTTGTCTGGGAGACGTCCCCGACCAGAATAAGTCAAAATTCGATCAATCTGACACGATTTAGTTGAGTTATCATGCTAACAAGAATATATGCCGACGATAACGCGACACACACACACACACACACACATACACACACACAAAATGGTTTAAAAACCATTTCTTTTGTTTTTTGGCTGAAAAATGAAAAATAAACCATATAAATAAAAATTTGTACACAATTACATTACTTTTCCACGTATACTGGAGTGCGGAAAAGTAAAATGTTTACGATAGAAAAATAAACTGAATTTGTAAATTCCTATATCATAACAGAAGTTATACCTGGTAATGAAGTTAAAATTTAGAGCAATTAAAAGTTAAAAATTGTATACATGGAGAAATTGAAACGTCTCCCTATTATTTTAAGGAAGAATAATGACAAGGATTCTATTTGTCCTCCGGAGATCCTATTTTAATAACATTACTCCTGATGCAGATCAACATTGTGTCGAAGGAAGTTGGAAGTGTCGAAAACCATTAACCTAAATTTAACAAAAATGTTTACCATTTTTCTACAATAGAAGACCTAATCAATCATGATATATTCTACATATATTGTGAAAACTATAAAGTTATTGAAATGTAGAACAAATATGATAGACAAAAGCAAGTATAAAGCTCAGGATAAAATTGAATAATCTTATATTTATTTCACAAAAAAAATTTCGTATATATTGAAGGCTATTGAAAATCCTTATCAACTAAATATTATACAAGTTCAGAAGAAGAAGTTACAAACTATTGACTACAGATATTATTTTGAAAGTATCACGTGTTGTTAAAAATATGTCTATTAAAAATATAAGCATTATTGATGATGGTTATTTCTTTATCGAACTGGAAATACCTACAATTTAAATTTACTGTGAGACATACGTTATATTTTTAATAACAAATAAACAACTATATTCAGAAATATAGAATTAAAAATATAAGCATTATTTATGGTGGTTATTTTTTTATCGAACTGGAAATATATATAATTTAAATTTACTGTGAGACATGCATTATATTTTTAATAACAAATTAACAACTACATTCAGAAATATCAATACTCGGTGTCGTATTTGAAAGAGAAAATAAAAAAATATAATAGGAAATATATTATTTTTGATGCTTTTTAAATGTCGAATTATAAAAAAGGACACTCTGCACTGAAGTCTAGTAGACGTTTAAAAAATATAACATTGAAATGAAGCATTATTAATAAAGATGATCTTGAATACTACAATGAGAATCTAAATAACAAGTAATCAATGAAATATCGAATCACCATTCATTAAGAAGTATTAGGAACTGTCATTATAAAAAAATGTTACATGGGTCTTATAATAATAACCTTAGAAGTACCCTTCATAGATAGATGCATTAACTATTTAGGTTTTACAACGATAACAGAAAATATTACTAATTAATGAGGCAATTTGACGAACCAATCAAATTCTGTATTAATGTAACGACTTGGATCAATTGATTAAATTAATAAAATAGAGTCAGTGCAATCAATATGGAAAGGTGAAAAAAATATCCTTGAATAGATAAGTGGCTTACAGAGACAATTCTTTTATTAAAAAGGGCATGTGTGCTAAGGGAATTTATCATTTATGAAAGGTAGAAGTTTTATGAACGAACTAAAATTATTGATATACTTGTATATGATATCGGAATAAATATGATCTTACTCTTAAATCTTGTCAATTAAGTTTAAAAAATTTAAGTGCACAATATTTGTTAGAATTGTAATAAATAGAGCCAAACTCATGAGAATGATTAAGGATTTATTTTATAATGGTGTTCTAACATTATTTTCTAATTTTAGAAAGAATATTTGATTTGTGGTTAACATTACAATTTTCATCCACTTAAATAAATTGCTCAAAATTGTATTTTTTTGTGAGGTGGTGAATTAATATCAAGCAATAACCTATTTTGTCGAATGTCCATATCTAAACATTCAATTGTGATTAACGTTTATTAAGTTGATTATACTCCTTGAGTAAAATGCAAACCTAAATTGTTTCAAATAATATACATCTTTAATTTAATAATAAAATATTTTACACACGACATATATAATAAAAATGAAGAGTTACATAATTTGATTGCTAATTGTAAGCAAAACATAGGAAGTACTTAATTTACCAAACATATTAACGATAATTTAATAACAAATCCAATACATTCAATATTTCAATAGTTGGTTATCGAACAAGTTTACTTTAGATAATCATTCATGAGAAAGGTCTATTATCGATATATCAATAAAAAATAGGAGACTAGTTTTTCGTAGAACATTGAAAAATTATATCGTATTCATCTCATTGAATGGTAAATTATTAGGTAAAATTTTATGTAATGTGAAATCGCGTAAAAGTTGAAAAAACATCATTAGTAAAATTGGCCTTAATAATCTCCTAGTCATGTCAACTTGGATAGTGAAATATGCTTCAAGTCTCCATGTTATCTGAAAGCAGAAATAAAATAATATTTACCTATAATATGGTGACTATTTAGCAGGTACTTTATACGATGTCCAAGTTGAATTTACCACCAGCCTCCGTGAACGATATGAGGTTCCTCATGAATTATAACCTTCTTGACAATTGGAACTGGTACATGCACCTTTTTGATATGGTGATGATGAACGGTATGTATATGATGAGGCACATGAATGACGATATGGTCACTAAAAATGTATATAAAATGAAACGATGATATTTACCAATCATAGATATGTCTAACATCAGATTCATAATTAGAAGTAATACGAATCATCGAACATATGAATGATTCGAATTGATTATTTTTAATGTGAAATCACGTAATTTTATGAGAGAACTGTTTTAATATGCAATATGCATGTAAATCTATATATTTATGATGTATCTGTGTGCTTTTATTTAAATATTATTTATTTTAACAAAACATATTCTTGCTTAATTGTCATTAACCCTTGTTTATTCCTTTATTATTGTCATTATTATTTATTCCTGAGAAGTGGCTGGAAACTTCGTTGCAGCAATGAAAACAGGAGACCAGTTTTCCATAACTACCGAACTATTATATGTTACTTCATGCGCAGTTCGCCAACCAAATTGCCATCATCAGTTAATGTGATTGGCGAAACGCGTGTCGAGTAAGTGATTGTGGAAAACTAGTCTCTTGTATTTTTTGTTCATAATTATTTACAAGAAAAGAATTAAAACATGAATAAATTTCCAAATTAAAACAGTCATTGTAAAATATAAAATGAAGTTTCAGGATATTTAAAATTAACTGGCTATTCTATTTCAGTGAAAAATAAACGTAAATATATCTATTATTATAAAGATAGTAAACACAAATATTTTCATTATTTCTTAATTGATGATTTAACCAACCATCTTATATGTCACAGAAGTATGACTATAAGATGACACTATGTAATTTTTTTTTTCAAAAAATAAAACCCGCCACGGGTAGGATTCGACATCTGTCCCGGATGGGAACCGAACGGCAGACAGCTGTTTCGAACTCATTAGTTCTCATCAGTGCCGTACACGGTACGCCAATCCAGGACAAATGCCGAACAAAATCCGTGGGGTATACATCTATATCGATACGATCTATGTCAGTAACATATACGTCGATTCCCGACGTTTTATTATGTTTTAAATAAGTCGTTTGTCGATTCCTTATATATTAGTGACTTATACATATGTTACTGACTATGTAACATGCTGATAAGTATTTTCGGAAAAATAATCATATAATCATATAATAAGTATAATGAAAAATTAATCACAACAATTTTTATAAAAATAGAAATAAGTTAAAAGAAGTGTAGGCATCCAGCTTTAATTTAAACAATTACAACTAGAATTGGGATTGGGACTGGGATAATAAAGTGAAAAAAAAAAAGAAAAGAAAACATGGGTGAAAATTTTGAATAATTGTCAAATACACTGCATCAATATAGTTCTTAAAGACCACTTGTTCATAATAATGAAGTTATTGGTTGATTGAGAATTTGTCAATTTGTTCATTTTTTCATTTATTGTATTTATGGCGATAACTATAAGATTGCCAAAAATTATAATAAACATACATTTACTTGGTGTAAGTTAATAAAATGGTTATTTTATTAATTAAATTTCCATAAATATGAAGTCGATAAATATGAATATATTTATCAAAGTATCGACCATAATAAAAAGATAACGAAAAGTGTAACAACAAATTTGCGTTCGTTATTAGTACTGGACTTACGCCCAGAATTGATACCAATAACATTTAAAACATATTTAATTTCATATTGCACCTAAGACATTCATTATGTATGGTGATTTAAACCAAGAATAAATTTTATATATAAACCAATTTTTATACTATTTTTCAGTGTATAGTCATGATTCAATCCATGGTAAAAAATTATAAAATCATTATTAGGTAGATAGAAAAGTATTTTATAATACAGTTAATTTACATTTGCATGTCTCTTATTAACTCATCCAAGATTGAATTGTGATAGCACACACAGAATACATATATAAATTTATGTATTTAATGCCATATGTATATTAAAGATTGTACAAAAAAGAGAAAATATGTTTTATATAATATATAAAATTTTAAAGGAAAGAAAGGATCATCATTGTATACACTAAATTTATTTAAGCGTATGGAATATTACAGAAAAATAAAAATTATAATTTAAGGATAAGGGGATGGATGGAGGGCTTAGGGGAAGAAGCCAATTACACACTTTAAGGATGAATGAAGGGAATAGGAAAAGGCCTAATAGTAATTATATAAAAGAGAGATAATAATATTTAAGAGGTTTTATATTTTAAAGGTGAAAATTTGTATAGCAAAGGCGTTATTCTATGAAGTACTTACTGCCTTTTTATTAATTGCCTTTCATCAAAATATAATAGTCTTACAACACAATAATCGACTAATTCTTGATCGTACAATAGACTATATCAAAAAAACTAGAATTATTCGAAAACTGTATGACAAAAGGAAGAAATTTGAAAAAACAGTTAAGGCATTGCTGAATACAATAGTATTTATGTATTATGTATTATGTGTGTTAGTAATCAGCCAAATAAAAATAACTTTTCATCTATTCCGACCTTACGCATTTGTTATAATCATGATACAATTATACTTAACAAAAAAAATTGTAATGCAATTTGATACAATAGATTCTATACCGAAACTAAATGTTAGATACGGAATCAGTCATATGTATGTAAACAAAAGTGTCAGCAATGCAATGAGTGTAAACTTTAATATATCAATTTCTATTCAATTAATCTTTTCACACACGTATTTACTGTCTCATTTTATTGATTCAACCGTGTATTTTTCCGCAATGTCATTAAAAGAAATTACTGGTAAAATATGTACTGCGTGCATATGGCCTATACAGCCGTCAGGTATGTATATTTTCTCTTGCAAACTGGATATAAAAGCACATGACCCGTAATCATCTTGTTCCGGTTTATGAAAGTCGCCGGTTTGCCATTTCTGCAACCAAATCAAGGAGTTCGTTACGCAATGTAATTTGTTGCCATTTATATGTCTCCTTCCCTCCGTTTATGTCAACCAGGTATATGATATGGAAAATTTGCGGAGAAAATGACTAGGTAGCTCGCTATAGTCATTTAAAAAATGCACATACATTCATAATATGAAATTTATGAACGATTTTCTGTTTATTTCTTTTTATTGCTGCTTTAATTAACTTTCCAAACGTTACAACTGTTTCAAAAGAGAAAACTTCATAAATATATTTATATGAACGTATAAATTTCGTAGGCCGAAAAGGCAGACACGGGTCTGAGTTTCTGAAGTAATTATTCAACTGTCAATTTATATAATTATAGTTCTTTCTCTGTCGTCTTATGTGGTAAAAATAATTGGGAAGCGATACTACGAGATGAGAAACTGGTATTGTGATTGATTATACCTGTAAAAATATTTTTAAATAAATAATAATACTTTTATTGTATTAAAATTATGTTTAAATGAAATATGTTAGATATGTACACAATGGAGTATATTATACTTAAGACTGTTTTTCATTTATATTTCATTAATTCTTGTTTAATATTACTTAAAATTATTTTTAAACTTCAAATAATCAGGATTAATCATATGTCTATATGATTCATAAGCTTATATATACATTTTATTGGATGTTCTTATTAATATATAATTTATAATAGTCCGGCACGTTTATATAATAAATATAAAAGAAATATTGCAAACGGCACGCGATTATTTATAACAAGTATTTGCTTAATTTCACTTTTAGAAGAAGAGAAAATTTTTATTTTAATATAACATTTGCGATAATCAATAATTATTTAGTTGTAAAATCGTATACGTATGCATTCTTATATAAACAAATTAAGAATGTGCAACTATAATTGCAGTGATATAATATCAGCATTTATTATAAACTTCTAATTTTTATACATTTCCATTTTTATTTCTTGAATATGGACTAAACTACTATACTTTTTTATATCTATACAATACTGTGATCTTATTTTTTGACCAATTTGAATATATTTTTTTCTAAATATAGATCATTAGTTTTGTTATCTTACGATGTTAGTATTTTAGTCAAATGCTCTTCTGTCTCTTGTCATATATTCGTAAGAAAAGGAAAATTTATATAACTTTGTTTAATACAGAATAATATATTCTTTTTAGCATATATTAAAAAGCCCGTTTCTGTTTCATAATATTTTATAGATCTTTAATTTTTCAGATGTTTTATTTATTTCTTACAAGTAACTTTTCCGTGAAATATGTATGTTTTCTCTCATGAGAAGAATACACCTATAAAGCCAATAAAAAACCGTTAACATTTAAAAAGAAAAATGGAAAAGTACAATTTTCATTAAATCGGTTGGATTAAATAGATTTTAAGTTTTGAGGGATAACATTTTTCAAGAAATATTCTATATTCATTTGAAATACATTAACATGAATTACCGGTTTTTGGAATTTAAAAATAAAGTGAGTGCTTCGTTTCTTTTTCTGTTGCACATTTTAAGTGGCGCAATTTATATTTCCATTATTAAGTGTTTCTCTACTGAAATTTTTTTATTGATGAGTTAAATGTTGATTCTATGGTACAGATAAAATACTTAAATTAAAATGGTTTAGTTTATGGCTATAATTTATGGAATTTCTTAATTGTGGGATTATGCTGATTTACAGCTGGTTATACTCATAATAAAACTTTAAGAAAGCAGTATAAGAGCCTGATGATATCTACATATTCCCTGAAATTATTTAATCATCAAATTAATATATAATAATCGCATTTCATTATTATTACTGTTATGTGGTTAGTAAGTAATCTTCTCAGTAAGTAAATAATCTTGTTATATTTAGCTTTTTTTTATACGGAATAAGTATGCCAGAGGTATTGTGATTATTTAAACTTGACCTCATAAAGCATTATATCTGTTTTACCCTTAATCAACTTACGCCCTTTTTTAAAGTTTATATTTGATTAGTTACTTTGATTACTGATATCAAAATTTCAATCTATCTATAAGTTTTCTTAGATTCAATAAAGGCATTTTTATTAATTTTTCTGTTGAATTTAGTTACAAAATTAACATTATTATAAGAAGACGGCACAAATCTCAGTCAATATGAAGTTAAGAATTAGTAACTTTTTAGTTCTTAATTTAATTAGTTAAATTAATAATGTAGTCGAATTAACTACTTGATTAAACAATTTAGATAAAAGTAGTATAACTTTTTCTCATATATGCATGTATTAGCAGTGGTAAGATATATGTAGTATATAAATTTAGTATAGTTTGCAATTATTTAAATTAAATCACTGTCTTTCAACTATTAGTTAGAATGTTTTTAATTACTTAGACTGTTTTTAAATATTTTTATTGTTTTATTGCTTTTTAACTCGCGTAAATATTTTTTAATATTTGAGAAATATTTAAAAGGGTTTATATCAAATTAAATAATTGAAATTTATGTAGACTCAATAATAATTTTACAAAATATTCGAAGAAAACAGTGCAATAGTCATGTATTCTTTTCGAATTAGGTTATTAATATTGATAACCAATAAGAAAAAACCGCAGAAAAAAGAGAAAATAAAAAATAGGTTCAGGTTGAAGTTTCAAATATGCAATGGAAATATTACTGGATCCCATGAAAGTCAATATTATTACCAGAATCAAGTTACCAGATCTATCAATAAAGAAGAAAATGTGTTTCAAATCGCAAACTAAAGATTTTTTTAATATAAATATCAAATAAAGCGAATTAATAATCGAATAATCTTATACTGAAATTTTCAGTTTTGTTTGTTTAGACTAGGAAAAGAAGAAAGTAATATTTTAGATTACGTAATGTAATAACAATTACTGTATGTCATTGAAGTTACATGGATGCTTTTGTATTAACAATTTGCAGATAAGTAAACGGTTAAGATGATTAAATGAGTTTAATACTTACTGGCCATGACTATAACCTGGAGAAGGTGCAGCTGCAACCAAAGCCAAGATGAAGGTGAAGAGAATAGCCTAAAAGAAAAATAAGATTAGAAATCCTGTACTGCTTTTGCAAAGTAATAAACATATAATGTTTCAGTTAAAAAAAAAATAATAAAATATGATGAAGGGACGCTTCATTCTTACACGTATACTATTAAATAACAAATTACATCAATCCTTCAATGTGGATACTCAAGTCTCCCGACTGTTAACACTTACAAATATTTTCACGGAGGCCATCGTATGATAACTAAGTGGTAATCCACAAGAACTAAGTCACAAACACTCGAAGATAAGCGAATGCTACATTTTCTTTAAATACTTTAGTATATATACTTCAAAGTGGAACCCCCATCCCTACTTTCTTTTTCCATGGTATCAGTTATCGAATGTGATTACATAAAAAGGAAATAAACCGAGTATAAGCCATGCCCATCAAAAATACAATAAAATTCAGCATGTCACCAGCGGAGAGAGTTCCAAATGTAGCAATATTATTTATATGTAGTGTAGTAAGTCACCCAATACGCGATAGTATTTTTGCGCAAGATTTTTAAATTAGCGTAAAGGTCAGTGGCGGGTAGATGGAAGAATTTCATTCAAAACTTGTATTTCTGGATAATACTGTGATACTGACAAACTATTAAATCTAAAATTTATTACGGCGGAAGTTGTAAAAAGTAACCTTAACTTTCAAATTGATTTTATTGTTCTTTTATTTAACCGTTCAACCAGGATGTGTACAAATAAAATAAGTAAATAATTAGAGAATTGTTTACTTTGTGTTTAATAATAGGTATCATTTACTCATTCCATTGCTAGATATCAAAAAACTAAAATTTATATATTTTACAACGACTTACGAAATATTACGGAAATTTGAAATATTTCCGTAATATTTCAGATTTCTTTAATTGTTTTTACGTCAATAATATGTGCTAGTATGAAAATTAATAAAAATTGTATTAAATATATTGACGGATATTAAGGTTAAGAGGAGAACACATTTTTTGAGGTCATTAATTGCAAACACTACTTTCTAAAAATTATAGAAATTTTGATTTTTGAACCAGGATAAATATAGTAAATAGAAATTAAATAATGTTTTGAGCTATCTGCAAATAGTTTAACATATTATAAATTCCTTACTTTTGATGATTATAATTAGATTTCGATCGATAGTAATTTGGTAATTGATATATCAAAGTGATAAATCAAAAACTATTAGAAGTTTTTCCTGAACATTTATTAAATAGTACAAAGATAGGCGTACATCCTACTATTAGATATTGATATATTGATACAGTAACAAATGTGTATAATAAAGAAAAAGTCACAAATAAAAATTAAAAGCAAATATTTTTTTAAAATAGTGAAATTTTTTATGTAAAGTGACTATTTTAATAAAACCATTTTTCTTCTAGCCTGAAGATCGTTCGGTATGTTTAATACATGCACCTATATTGTTTTTCTTATGAACTTGAACTATTCTTAGTTCTATTTAATGAATTATAGTTATTAATAAATAACGAAAACTAAAAAGGTATGCTTCATTGGTTTAATTGTTATTGGTGGTCATTAAGAAGGAAGAATCCCTGTAAGAAGTATGCATCTATGTTGGTCTATTAAAGAAGAAATAAGCAACAAAAAATGAACGAGTTATCACTTGTTTCTTAATCAAATTAATGACGAAACTATCGAAGAATTGTTGTGAGTTAAATTTCTTTGAAGGTTATAATTTGTCTTTCCACTACATCCATTATTTTCTATTACATACCCTACTTCCACTAGATACAATAAAGTAAAAACGTTTTTACTGTAGATATATACAAACTGTAACGGTTTTTTATCTCAGAAAATACTCAGGGCTTTTTTCTTAACTTAAAGAAATAGAATGGATGAAGTTGATACAGAAATAGAAATATATATGAAAACCAGTAACAAGAAATGACTTCAGAGAAGGTTGGAACCTTCAGTGCACTAAAATAAAAAACAAAATATCAGTTTTTCGACTCGTTTCGGTGATTGGGTGAAACTGGTCTCTGCTTTTCTATGTACTATGTCTATGTACTCAACATCTGAGGAAGCCACTGTGTTGGCGAAACAATTATTATTATATTTAACAAATAAAAAGTGAAAATCTAACCAGCAAAGGTTTTAATTTTGTATAAATATGGATTTTCATCAAGTAACCCAATCAATTCGGAATCTAGTATCAAATCAAATTATGAAATAAGGAAGACTTGACTTATATTAATTCTGATATTTTTAGATTAAGCTGGTTATATCAAGTCAAGCTGCTTTAGATCTACGTCTTTAAATCTTTCAGACTAAGTACTTCCAGTAGGCTAAAGATTTAACAACACTCGAAAGGTTGATTTGGTATTGACGTCTGTGGTATGTTTATAATGCTAGCAAACATTGTACAAGCAAGTTGAAGATTAATATTTACTAATATATGTATAATAAGGTTTATGATGATGCTGGTACTATTATGAATTTACGTGTTAAGAAAATGACGAATCTTCATCAACTACAAATTTTAGATATTAATATCTAAAGTACCTCGTACAAGCTGGGTTTTGATCGAATTAAATATATATTCCTTGTGGAATTAAATACAAATATATATTTAAGGCCACAAACAAGAGTTGCTAATCTAACAATTGTTTTTATAAAATATTTGTCTAATTGCTTTTAAAGACCTCACCGAGTATTAGGATTACCAGTCTGCGATTGAGTCGTAAATTAATAGTGCAAACTCCAATGCATCCATTTTTTGCAAATAATATTTATACAAATATTTAAACGGTTTCTGTAAAGTTCTGTTACAATAATGTTTGGAAAAGTATTCTGTGTAAAAACCACAACGGCATCAACTGCATTGGTTATTTGTCGTTATACCTTACTATGTCAAAAATATATAATTATATATATTTCTTGGCATTAAAGTTAAATAAAATGTATGATTTTGTAACTAAAAGTGTAAATAAAATGAATTATATTAAGTTCTTTTTCAAAAGGAATTCTATACTTCTTAGTTAGTTTCTGTGATTTTAAAAGGTACAAATCGCTTAGTTACACATTTAAATTAGGTAAAATCTATTTATTCTAATAAGTTCTCCTTTTTATGTACTCTACTTATTAATTTTTCTTCAGTAAGTTATATAATTGATAAAACTCAGTGTTCCAGTAAATGGGTTAGTTTTATGCATATCTTAATGGTAAGTACATTATGTTTAGTGTAATATGTTTCGCTATGTAATCTCAGTGACATTATTTTATATGTCACTGTAATATGTATAGTTTAGCATAACTTTCTTTCATATTATATTGGAATATTATGTGAAAACGAGAATAAGTTTTATACCTTTAAATGGGCACACCCACATTCCTTAAATAATTTATCCAGTATAATTTCAGGAACATTGGAATAATTAGATAATTACATAATATTAATATGACAAAATAAGCAAATTGTTAAATATTGGCTACCTGAATATACTATATAATGATAAATAAACACATTATATCTATAACACTAGGTTACTACCATATGTCATATGAACGTAGTCACAACGAGAACCTATACATATCTAGAAATTTACATAATTAGAAAATAGACAACGAAAAACTACTCAGTATGGTGCTAAAGTTTTGCACATTATTCATAACTTTTTTGAAACTTTGAAGTAGCTAAAGGTAAATATAAATATATAATGCAAAGTTTTACTTCGCAGAGGGTAATATTCCAACTACTGAAATAAGGAGATTATACCCCACCCCATCTGTGAAAATGCCTTATATAATAAGGACTAAATAAATTAGTTCAAAACAGCGATTCTCCTGGCTATATGCCAAATGCCGACCGCTGAATTAAATGACGAAATTTGCCGTGTTTTGTCTATCAGAGTTAGCACTAAAATACAGTGATTCAGATTATTCCAAAACCACAAGGAAGATGCAAATTGCTACCTGTCTCAGGATATCGCTAACTGCAGACCGGTTTCGACCTTATCTTGGGTCTCGTCAGTGCAGTGTAAGCGAGTATACCTTCGACAGATGAGGCTCACATCTAGTAGACTTTACTACGTTCCACCAGAGTAGAAGGTATACTTGCTTACACTGCACTGACGAGAACCAAGATAAAGGTCGAAACCGGTCTGCAGTTAACGATATCCTGAGATAGGTGGAACTTTGCATCTTCCTTGTGATTTTGGAACAATTTGAATAATTGTATTTTAGTGTTAACCCTGTTAGAGAAAATACGGCAAATTTTGTCATTTAATTCAGCGCTCGCTGTTTGGCATATAGCCAGGAGAATAGCTGTTTTGACCTAATTTGTTTAGTCCTTATTATATAAGGCATTTTTGCACATGGGGTGGAGTATAATCTCCTTATTTTAGTAGTTGAAATATAAATATCTCTCTATGAACGTCTCTAATATGGGGTTCTACTTAAAAAACCTTAAAATATTTATTTTTGCTGAAAGAAGGTTGCAATCTAAAAATACTATTATGATGCCGGCCAAAAGATAAGATACAGAACACAGAAATAAAATTTGACTATGTCAATGTAATATAAGAAGTATATATAAGAGATTTGCTACTCCTTAAGTTTAAGCAGCAACAAATATCAAATATGTATGAGTACCAAATATGTAGCAGAACATATGTATATACAAGACAAATATGCAGCAAACATCTACTAATCCTTAAATTTAGTAATTAGTTGATCACTTATAGTATCTACCATCATCTAGGGAGAATACTATTGACGCTTAGTGACCACTGCTTACATGGTTTAAATTTCAGAGGATGTCCCATATTAAGTTCTACCCATCGTTCTTGAACCACTAATGTAAACAAAAATATTAGTGGATCTGTTAAGGATGCATTTTGATTACTTGTTTCTGATTTGTTGATAAGGTTAAATGATCATCAATATAATGCAAAGTTCTACTTCGCAAAGGGTAATTTTCAAACTACTGAAGTAAGGAGATTATTATACTCCGTCCCATCTGCAAATGCCTTATATAATAAGGACTAACACATTAGTCCAAAACAGCTATTCTCCTGGCTATATGTCATCGACGAACGCTGAATAAATGGCGAAATTTGCCGTATTTTATCTAACAGAGTTAGCACTAAAATACAGTGATTCAAATTGTTCGAGATTCGTTAGAATAAGTTCATTTGGCATCTTCCTTGTGGTTTTTGATTTGTTTTTATAAACAACGAGAAATTGACTGCCTCGGGTTTTCTCGTACACTCTCACGCACAGCAGCGATATTTTCAGTGGTCTTTGCGCTTCGATGACGTATGGGTGTAGACTGACTATTGATTAAACTCGAATTTGGCCACCAAATGTCGAATAGTTGACTCGGCCGGACAGTTGTGGCGAGGATAAAAATCACGTAATGCGTGGAATATTTCTCGAATGGAGCATTGATTTTGAAAATAAAATATGATGATTTTCATATGTTGAACATTATACCCTTCCATGGTGATTTACCATACACCATCGAACAATTCACAATAAATTGATAGATGTTGCTTTAACAGCATGGCCGCTATAATCTAACAAATTTCAAGCTTCTCTATTGAAAGACCCTGTACATGAATGGTAGCATCAAAGAACTTATTGGCAAGCTCATTGAGAATACAATTATGATATGAGCGTTCCTATTTGCTTTTGCTCCTTTTCGTACCCTGTTTTTGGTACTATTTAATAAAAAATAATTTCTAAATGGAAAGGAGTGTAGAGTAAATGGTAAATTAAGTAGTTAAATAGTTAGAATTCTAGAACTGAGACTCATAAAATTCAGGTGAAATTTAGAATCTTATTAGAAATTTAGCAGAATATGCCAATCTCCATATGTTAGTTAGTGAGTAAATTGTTTCAACTTATTTTTCGTGATGCTGAATAAACTTCTTTTTACAACCCTCTACAAATTCGTATTTTGTGTTTAATCATACTATACTAAAACTACCACAGTCAATTAATGCATTACGTTTTTCACTTGACATGTTGTTAATTTATTTTCCTTTCCAACATATAAAACGAAATTCTCTCAAACTATATGTCGAACATACTGCCTTTGATGTGGATGTTGAGATTCTTCCTAGAGGTTGTATTTCTATTAAATATTTTTTTTTATAATTTAAAAATGAATATTACATAATAATATTAACTTGATACGCTATAGACATTTTAACAGAATCAAGTATCAACGAATCCTTTTTATTTCCAATTTTAAACCAAATGAGGTATTTAAGATTGAGTGTTCTTTACTAATGACTTGAAAGCATTTTAATTTGCACATGGAGAAAATATTGGCAAACACGTAATATGATTAATAAAAAGAAAATAGAAATTGAGTATTATATAATAATTTCACTCTTACATATATACAATATTACCCTTAATATGTCTTAGAGCTATATTGACATTACTTACTAATTTTATTGAATATTACAGTTAGTTACGGAAATATACCTCCCTTAAATATATATATATATATATATATATATATATATATATATATATATATATATATATATATATATATATATATATATATATATATATATTTTTTTTTTTGTGAAGGAGTGCATACTCTCAATAACTTATAATAGTTTTACTAACCATAAATAAAGTTTCCATATAAATTTCTTCAAATCATGCACAGTAAGTATTAAATATCATAACACCATGATATGATATAATATTATTGATTATAGACTAGGTGGAATACAATTTAACTGATAATTTACACCATTTTTAGCAAATGTAGGTGAATTTATATGTGTACCTTTGAATTTATCCTATGAGAAAAGTCTAGAAATGTGAGCAAAATAATTATATTTTAAATAGGTAAATGTACACTGTAATTATTTAAAACTAGAATACACATAAAAATTGTTGCTAATATTGCTATTTGGAAAACTGTTATAATTATTACACGATGCGCGTTTAAAGAGCCCCCCTTTTTTAACTTTAAAACCGAGAGACCTAAAGGAGAGAAAACTGGTGCACAGACATCGCATAAAGTATAACAGTAATATTTGAATTAATATAAATAGTAGTATATTCGTCAAATTGGGCGTTGTGGCGCCATTTTGAAAATTATTTTTTAAAAGCAACAGTATGCGAGTAATAATATTTGGAAGTTGCTTCAAATATCTATTCAGTCGTTGGTATTATTCTAACATTTTTAATATTGTAATTTTTTTAAAAACTCTATCAAATCTAACATATGTTTAGACAAGTGTTAGGTTCTTTTCTGGCAGAAATCACACAAAAAAGTAACTTAATGTGTACATCTTCTTTATATAAATTACAATCAGAATAATACAATATACAGGGTCCATCAGGGAGGTATGGCGTTTTTGAAAAGAATGACACTAGCTTATTTTTGAATAAATTTTTAAATTTATTGTTTTTATACATTAGTCGTGTATTACCATTGAAGAGTACATAACATAAGTCAGCTGCGAAGAATCACATCAGTTAGGCGGCGTCCATTTTTGTCGATGCATACTTGTAGACGGAATACAATATCATCCATATTCGTTTCGAGCATGGCGCAAGGAATCCTTTCAATTTCGCGTGTTATGGTTTCGGAAAGAGCTTCAAGAGTTTGCGGTTTGTCTATGCCGACCATGACGACAAACATTACAATGGTCTCGAAATCGTTACTGTGTGAGCATCACGGAACGACCAGTTTCAATGAAAGTGTTTTCACAGGCCATGGCTCTATGGCTACTGGAATGGCATCCAGCAACGAGTATATATCAACCATTCCGAAAACATTCTCTCCATGCAAGCGCGCATGAAAGTCGTCTCAAAAACACCATACATGCGTGGTTTGAATAATGAATGCAATACAATATATTTTATATATATATATATATATATATATATATATATATATATATATATATATATATATATATATGTTATATAAAATATATTGTATTGCATTCATTATTCAAAGTAGTTCTCACACTTCTATAACATTATTATTAGGTAACATAAAACCTTCAGTATGTTATCTGAAAACCAGACGTAACTTAATACTGCTACGTGTCTTATCATATAACTATATACATTGTAACCAACGTTTATGATGATTTGCTGAAACCTTATAATGTTCTTTGTTTAAATTAATCTTTTGCCAATTATATTTTAACTTTACTTTCAACGATGTCAGCATAACGAAACTTATAAAGTCGCAGCAAACCCGTTGCATGAGCAGTATAATTTTAGTATTGATATTATTGTTATACTCACACATCTAAATTCTTGTTCGTCCGTTAAATAAAATAAATTGTTTTTAAAAAGTTTAAATCCAAACTAGTGATTTAACAAATTTGGCGCAGTCGTTGTAGGATTTCACGCGTTATTAGAACACGGATTTGCCTCACTAGTAACGTGGAATTCCAATTCCGAAGTGAAATCAAGAACAAAGCTCAAAAAGAAAAGAAACACGAAACAAGAATACTTCAAAGAAGCAACTTCGAAACACGAAGACTTCAACAAAAGAAACAAGAAACAAGTCTACAAAGAAACAAAGAAAACAACAGGGGAAATCGCAGATAGAACACGGACCTGCCCTCACTGTTTGTGATTCTCCTCTGCAAGCCATCCTTCCCGAAGACACCCCGCTTCCAGAACACGGAATTGCCTCACTGGTTGTGGACTCTGGCCGGAAGACGAATGGAAAAAATTTGGTAAGTCAAAGAATTGACACGTTACCTTTGAAACATTTATTTATAATTTTAAGAAATATTATACAGGATATAATATAAGGACCAAAAACTATTATCCTTCCCATCTGCAAATTTATTTTTATTTAATTTTATTTAATTAAATAACTTTACAATATCTAATTTAAACATAATAATTAATTAACTTATAAAAATAGCAAACGAAGCTATCTTAGAACCTTACAAACTATCAGAAATTTTCTCAATTGTTCCGGAGTATGACGGAAATCAAATTTTCCTGCAAACATTCTTAAATGCTATTAAATGCGCTTTCGACATGGCGGTCGATAATCAAAAAATACTTTTAACTCTCCATGTTAAAAATAAATTACGTGGAAAAGCCGCTGAACTAGTAAATTCTAGGAACCCGTCAACTTGGGAAGAAATCAAATATCTATTAGAGACTCACTTTGGAGACTCTAGGGATCTTACGTCTCTAATTCAGGACTTGCAAAGAATTAATCAACAATCAAACGAATCCGCTTTAAATTTTGTATCCCGCTTGCAAACGCATAATGCGATAATGCATGCAGCGATTCAGAAACAACATTTAACCGCTGATCAAAAAACCGCACAATCCAATTTAATCGAGACAATGACTCTTAACACTTTATTGACAGGACTGGATCCAAAATTAGGATCTATAATAAGAGCAAGTAATCCTATGGATATGCTTCAAGCAATATCCAGGATTAAACGAGAACTTCAATTGTCATACTTTGAATCTCAGAAATTTCAAAAAGCGAACAAACCATTACCACCAAATTCATTAAATGATAAGAAGATATGTACATATTGTAAACGTAATGGTCACACAATAAATGAGTGCCGAACGAAGCAACAAAATTCTTCAGCACCGTTCCAAAACTTTTCTAGGCCTAATTTTCAACAAAATTTTAATCAGGCCCAATCATCCAACTTAAATCAAAATTATCAGCGACCTCAATTTAATCCAAATGGAAATAATAGACCGATGAATTCAAATTTCCAACAAAATAATTACCAGCAAAACAGTTTTCAACAAAACAGGCCTTCAGCTATTAAACTGAATCCCAACTATACAAACCAATCAAGACCACCAATAATTCGGCCAAATCCGAATTATAATCAACAAAGAGCTCATCATATGAACGCTCAAATGAACAAAAAATTTTATGATACGGCTCATCAATACGACTCACAATACACTGATGATACTGCTCATCAGTACAGCTCACATGCACAATATACTGATGATACCGCTCATCAATATAATTACAATTGTGATCAAAATTATGAACAATATCAAGATTCATATTCGGACGAACCAACATATCAACAAAATTATAATTTTTCAACAGACCAATTTAATTATTCTGATACTGATCAGGACTTTCGGCAAACTACTCAAGCTCAAGATCATCCACCGGATCAACAGCTATGCGAAATAATGGAATTAGAAAGCCTAATTCAAATAATGAATTTGAACACCAACCAACAGCAAGACAAACAAATATTCCTATAAATAGAGGAATATCAAGTGCCCTTTTAACAGTAAATCCCAAAAACTTATATTACATTGAAGATGCTACAAAAAAATTTAAAATATTAATAGATACAGGTGTCGGACTATCCATATTTAAGCCGAAAATTTGAGAAAAATATTCTAAACATTTTCCCGAAAACGTTATAATACAGGGAATTACCGATCAAAAAATTCTAATTAATGAATCTACACTCGTTCCGTTTACTCTCAACGATCCTCACAAAGTTTACATTCATAATATTGATATTGAATTCGACGGATTATTAGGATCCGATTTTCTAGAACATTACAGCTGCATATTGACATAAAAAATAAACAATTAATTACCAATTTCAAAACTGTACCTTTATTCAAAGCCAAAGAAAATTCCACTAATGTACAAAATAATAAAAAACAAAATGTTCAAAATAATCAATTTCTCAACAAAATTTCTATTAACCCTCGTACAGAACAAATTTCAAAATTTCGATGTAATCTTGTAAATACAGAAGCCATATTAACAGCTATGGAAATAGATAAAGTACGACTTCCTAATGCACTAGTCAAAATTAACAATAAAGGAGAATTTCTTGCCTCCGTATAAAACGCAAACGCAGTCCCAAAAATAATAGATTTTTCTACCATACAAAAATTGCAAATTGATGAAGCCACCTTCAATAGAGGTATAAAAATAATATCAGACACAATTTATAGGACAGCAGACAAAATTAAGGTAATTGAAGCAAAATTAAGATTTTTAGAAAAATGTGAACTTCCCATGGAAAGTTACCTGTATATCGAGAATCAATTAAATGATATTCTAAATTCAATAACTTTCGCGCGATTAAAAATTATTCATACGTCGATAATCAATCCTGAAAATTTGATAACCTCGCTTCAGGAAATTTCACAAAATTTACACCAAAACAATTTACCACTCATTATAAAATCTTCCAATATTGCCAAATATTTGGATATTATGGAATTAGAAGCATACCAAACTGATTCAGACTTGGTATTTGTATTAAAAATCCCTCTAATAGACCAACAAAGATACACCCTTTTTAGATTATATCCAATCCCTATCCTAAATAATAGAACTGGTCTATATCATGTTTTATCTTCATCACAAAAATACTTAGCGCGTGACGTCGATTCTTTGATGTACATACCCATCAAAAATCTAAAAGACTGTAAACCACTTTTCTTTGGCACAAAGATATGTTCCAATCTATTTGCATACCCCATCGACGACAATGCTATATGTGAAGCCCAAATCCTGAAACACTTAAAAACTTTACCTGAGAGCTGCCAAACTTCAATAATATTTGCAAAAGGCTACAATGTCCAACAACTAATGGACTCATCATGGCTAACAATTACTTCAGAACCACTTCAAATTACTGTAAATTGCAAACAAATAAACACCAAGACAGAGATCATTTATAAAAATTCCATTCTTAAATTGCAACCTGGATGTAGTGCTTTCATAGGAGTGACAAAAATACAAGCTGACCCTAAGAACTTTTCGCAAACCAGTGTTAGTGATCACCCCATTTTAATTCCCTTTAATTGTTGTCAAGAAATCCCCGATGACATCCAAATCCCAAAATTAGAACCATTAAAATTGAATAACTTAAATGTGGAAGACCTCGAGATTGCCAAACACAAATTGGACGAGTATTCTCGAACGTTAGACGATTTGATCAACGAACCATTTGTCACCAAACACGTCTCTTGGTTCACTTATTTTATCATTGCACTAATAGTAACTCTCATTTTGTTATATATTTTATGTAAATGCCGAAAGAGAAACAGATTAGCAATCGCCCTCACAACAAATTCACCACCACCTCCACCTGGACCTTCTAAACGCTTAAGAGAATCCTTCAGGAACATCCTGCCCAGAAGAAGACCATCGATCAGACCCAAAGATGAAACCCCAGAGGAAGAAATCGAACTGAACTAATGTTTTTCAGTTATAAACCGGTTTCAAAGACTCTATATATTTTAATTTTGTAAATTTTATATTTAAAAATATTAATTGTATAATTTAAACTCAATTTAAGGCTTTATACTCTCATTTAACTTTATTATTATTATTATATAACTTCAATATTCGTTAAATTCATAATTATTAATTTCAATTTTACTTATTTTTGAAAAGTTGCTGTATAACACCAACTTTTTGTTAAAAAGGGGAGTTGTTATATAAAATATTTTGTATTACATTCATTATTCAAAGTAGTTCTCACACTTCTATAACTTTATTATCAGGTAACATAAAACCTTCAGTATGTTATCTGAAAGCCAGACGTAACTTAATACTGCTACGTGTCTTATCATATAACTATATACATTGTAACCAACGTTTATGATGATTTGCTGAAACCTTATAATGTTCTTTTTTTAAATTAATCTTTTGCCAATTATATTTTAACTTTACTTTCAACGATGTCAGCATAACGAAACTTATAAAGTCGCAGCAAACCCGTTGCATGAGCAGTATAATTTTAGTATTGATATTATTGTTATACTCACACATCTAAATTCTTGTTCGTCCGTTAAATAAAATAAATTGTTTTTAAAAAGTTTAAATCCAAACTAGTGATTTAACATATATATATATATATAAATATATATATATATATATATATATATATATATATATATATATATATATATATATATATATATATATATATATAATATATATATATATATATATATATATATATATATATATATATATATATATATATATATATAAGCTAATTCTATAAGGTAATTTGTTGTCTTCTGGGTAAAACTATTCGTGATGAGGTCTTCCAACGACGAGTCCTCGTTCCTAATTTCTCAGGTGAGTTTGCCAGTTTCCTTTTAATCTCTTAATAGTGGCAGGATATTCGAGTGGCAGATGTAACATTGTATTAGGATGGTCTTCTAATTTATCGTGGTGTTTTTTACTAAATGGTTTGATTACATCCTTAATGAAGAGCACTTCTAAATCACTATGTAAGGTTTGACTTGTAATGTACCATGGCGCGTCAGTTATCATTCGCAATATTTTCCATTGGCTCCTCTGAATAATGACAAGAATTCTTGCTGGTACATCCCTAGATTTCTATGCCATGTCTTTTCTATATTGGCAGTTTGTTCTCTAACTACAGTTTGGGCTTTCTCCAATTAGCCAATACAAGATCTTTACTTTTAGGTCTATCTGTTTCTTTTTTTATTTTGATTACATGTTTTTCCAGGTGAGTTTGCTGTTCATGTGCATAACCAAATATTTGTTACGTGTAGTTGTAAGAATTTCTATTTCATTTAAGTATGTACATAAAGTATAAAATAAATCCATTGTTTCTGAATATGAACATATTTAGGATACTTACTCGGATAGGTTGATTTTTTATTTCAATTACGTATATTTTTACTTTTTTTACGCCATTACTGTTTTTTTTATAGAACATCTTGTTATTTTATTCGTTTTTACACTCTCTTTGAAAAGTTAGTTTCAAGAACGTATATTACTTAGGGTTCATAAGTATTATTTTTTGAAATTAAATAAATTAGTTCTTTGTAACTGTAAATGTTCTTTTTAAGTAAGCTAGTACTTAAAACAATCGTATTTACAGAAAATGCTTACAAGTAGTTTTATTATTTCAGTGTTGGGTCGGTGTTGACTGTTGAAATTATTGCTTATAAATTTTTCCCTTTTGATTTATGACAGTGCATTTATCGGTGTTTCTTAAAATTGAAATTCTTTCAATGGTTGGGTATGATGACAGGGTATGGAAGCAACAAGAAATATGTGTTTTACTTAACACTAAGTATGCAGATATCTCCATAAGCCAATCAATAGAAAACAAAATTGAAAAAAAAATGTATTAGAGAGGCTGGTTTTCCAGATGGTCCACTAAAGAAAGACGTCCAGCTGTTTATGAGTATACCAGATTTAATATTTTGTTGGCTATAGAAGATCCATCTATTATCAATCTATACAATAGCGTAGCTGAGCATAAAATAGCCGAGATTACGGTATAACTTCTTCAGTAAACAGCGTAATGTGTTCAACTAGAAATGTAACGTCTATTTAAGATACATCTTGTGCACAATTTATCTAACGATAATCTGGATACAGATAAAACAATTTTGGCGAATATTAAGGAATATGTGCCATGAAATTATCTACAAGTAAAATATATAATTTTCTTTAGTCAACTCTTGTATTAAATGGTGAACTCAACGGCGAAAATTGTACATACTGGAGAAAAATCCTCGATAGAGGAACTGACATACAGTATACAAAATGTGAATGTATGGGCGCGAATACTTGTTCAATGGCATAACAAATGGACCATGATATCTTCAGATTATACAAGAATATCTAGTCCTTACTTTACTGGTCTTATTTTTAAGTATAAAGAATTGCAGAATTCCTGACGAAATTTTATGGTATCAGTAAGGTGCATCTCTGCATTATGCTATAGATGTTCGAATATATCTTGATTACGTATTTGCAAATAAGTGAATTGGACAACTGTTGAATGGATCGATCACCAAGGTCATCGAATCAAATATCGCCCTATTTTTTTCTTTCAGATCGCCTGAAAAATGCACAAAGATAAAATCTGACAACACTAAAGAATTAAAAAAAAACATAATTATATTAGAAAGTAACAACTCCTCAAAATATAATAAATAAAGTTCTGCAAGAATTCTTTAATCATCTGGAATATTGTCACGGTTTTTAAGTTGAACATCTAATTAATTAATTATTGCATATCATCATTTAGTGTTAATTTACTATTTTATTGTAAAATATCACAAATAAAACATATTGTTTAACTTAAAAAAAGTAATATATTCAAGTATCTGTAACTCCAAACATATGAACTCTAAATCTTAACTAGTATAGGTTTTTGATTAACGCTATATAAAGAGTTAAAAATAATACAAAATAGTAGCGTATTCCATTTAAAAATAGAGTACAGTACATCACAGTCAAAGTTATAATGACGTTACAGCTAAAAAAATAAAGTAAAAAGATGTTCAACTAAAAAATCAGCCTGTCCGAGAAAATTCCTAAAATATCTTCGTATTTCGAAATGATGAATTAACTCCATACTTTATGTTCACACTGTATATCAAGTGTATTTTATATTTCCAGGCCTATAAATATACAGTATCCACTGTAAAAAGTAATACAATATTATATTTGCTTTTAATTACTATTTCTTTTTTATTTTTATTTAAACTTTCATTACACAATTATAATTTAATATTATGCTCACATGCGAATTAAATTAGAAGACATAAATACATATCAATTTATATACCCGTAACATAGGTTTACTTTCTCCAATATGTGTAGTAGTAAATCATGTTCGATTGAATGAACGCTAAGGAATGTGCTATTATGAATTTGGCAACATTAATACCCTTGACCACGACACAAATAATATAAACACTACAAGTGTTCCAGTTACAATTTTGTCAATATATAAATAGGAAGATACCTGTAGTAAGTTTTTATTTGCTATTTCCAGGACTATATAATACCTTAATCAAGTCTTTCTTAAATTCTGTTAGGTAAATCTGTATTTAATGAAACATGGTAATAATACAAGCAGTAATAATATTAATATAATTCACATACAAGCGAGTAATATTTACAAAAATCATATACATTCTTTTTACAGTTTAATATGTCTAGATAGACATTATTCTCTTCAAGTAGCTTTTTTCGATATATTTACTAGTAAATTCTTTATTATATCTTACAATTAGTGCTACTCTTTCTTCTAGATATATGTTATTAATTCTACAAAGATATATTTATTACTATCCTTCACATCTCATATCTTCTGAACAACTTCTAAGTAAAATAGTATAAAACAATTTCTTTTCCTAAAATAATCTATCTTGGACTCTATTGTTACAACATGAGTTCTAGCAACTCATTGCAGCTAAGGCGCTAATAAATTATAGACGCTTATTTATATATTCCAGCTTACTCATAATATAATAATATCTAAGTAGGTAAGTGATTACTTCAATGATTAAAGCACTTCAAGGTTGGAATAAATTGGCTAAGATCTAGAAAACTAAAGGAGTAAATAATTTCTATTTTTATGTATACATGTATTCCTTAATATCATTTGAAAAATCTATTTTTTTATACATTGTTAATTTTTATCATTGTAAATATTTACTGTTGAAAGAAGTACTCAACAATACCAAGAAATAAAACAATTTCTTTAAATGACAACATGCCTAATCCTAAGATTAATAAACATGTTGTATTTAGCTTAAAGTACTCAAGTTATTGGGTCTAGACTCGGCTCGGACCTAGACTTTTCTATTGGTCAATTCCAATTTCTAACATGTCTTGCTATTTCTAGCTGTGCCCTGTTTTTCACTAGTCACTATACTATCACAATAGCTCAAAAGTATTCTTTTTCTTGAGTCATCGCACCACATGTTTATTGTCTATAAGTTGAAGTATCTCAATATTGGGATGTTTATGTCTCCTCTCCTTATTATTTCTGGCAACATTCTTAATTTCTTCTTTGACTGTCCGCATCTGGAGTTCCCGGTGTAGATCTTCGTATTGAACATAAAAAGGAGCAGTGGCAATGTTTCTTAGAACTCGATTTTGCCTTCAATTTAGAAGGCAATTGTGGTTGTTTTATGAATAAAAATAAGTTAAAAAAGAACAGGACACCAGCACTGAAATTTATACGTCGCCTCATGCGTGTTTCATCAATCTAGTTCGCAACATCATAAGATGATGATGCGTAACGAGCGTCTTATACATTTTTGGTGTTTGTGGAAAGTTAGAATCCTATTTTCATTGCAGTATCGAAGGTTCTAACCTGTTTCCAACAAAAATATAGTAAGTAACAGACGAAAATAATTAAATCTGACATTCGGATTACCTGCCACTTTCGTATTCTTATTTTTCCATTATCATATTTTTAGGTCAAATAATCGTTTTTGGATGGAAGAAAAGGTAATAAGATAATAATTTAGAGAAGTTATTAGGTATATATATATATATATATATATATATATATATATATATATATATATATATATATATATATAATAAGTACAATATAAAAAACTATTATCAAAAAATATGGCGATACTGGAGCCATTCTCGCAGGGCATATCGAATTTAACACGCTCTACGACACGCAGCGCAATTGATGCAAATTTGAATCTGGAAAAAAAAATAACTTAATCAACATGTTTATAGCTAGAAAAATACGTAGGAGATATTAAATATATTGATTTTTGTATTATTAGCGAGTTTCTAAATAAAAACGTAAAATTTTCGACAAAAAGGACAATTATTTGTTAATAAATAATGTTTAAATTAACTTTCCAAATCTCATGAAAATAAATAAAACTGTTGGAGTTATGCTGCGTGTCGTTTTAAAAATCATGGTTTGAGAAAAACGCGTTTAATGTTTTGAAATGTGTTATAGACATGGAAAAAATAAAAAACTGACTACCTATTTAAAAATGTTTACCAGTAATCTGATATCCCAGGATCATAAAGCTGCCCTTCTGTATTCAAATATTCTTCTTTACTCTCTTTCCTCGCACATTTTATGTTAGAGCGTGTCTCCTTTGCTGCATCGGTCAAAAATATTTTGGCGTGCTCGATCCGCCTAGCATCGGTTTCTAGATAAAAATTGTGTGATTAAACGCCAATATCCATTTACAAACCTTTCAGAATTCGAAGAATATTAGTCAGATTATCACTAAAAGTGCACACAGTAATATCATTCGCTATATTCAAGATTTTATTGCCACTTGAATAAGACATTGGAGCCCATTTCCAAACACTAACATTGAAACTATTTTGCGTGTATACTCTCAAGCAACGATTTAGAAACTTGTTTCGGCTCGGGTCTTCATAGATCGGTTTGATGGATTTAAAAACTCTCTTAGGAAGCGGCGGTGTATGGTTCAAGGAATCAGTTGCTTGCGCTTTCTTCCAGTCATGTCATACCAAAACTCTGAGCAGTTTTCATGCTGCGGATTTTCATCGGTTGATAACTTATGAAATAAGGTCACCCAGATTCAATTTTTTATATTTTACAAAGGAGTTCGAATTCCGATATATCGCCAAGTCATAAGAAATTGTTAATTGATCAGTTAATTTGGCAGTTAATTTACCTTTTCCTCCGAGGTCATTCACGTTTCTAACGACATCTGTTGTGTATTTATTTATTTATTACAACTACTCTATACCTATTTACAGAGCAGAAAAGTACAGTGAGTGTTCACATTCTAATTAGATTAATAAATTTCGCAAACATAACAATAACATTTAATACAAATACGTATATACATATTTAATACCTAGGTATATGAAACAATATATGAAAAATAAGAAAAACAAAGATACGGATCAAACATGACAATGTTTAATAAACAGAAGAATACAGTTAAATATATCGAATTTATCACAGTTGTTGTTGTATTTAGTACACATTGAAAACAGGGGTGAGAATTTTAGTTTATTTGTACGCGGAATAGAGAGGTAAAAGTTTTTGGATGTTCAAGCATGAAATTGAAGTAAATAAAAATTGAGCTTGCCTAATAGGTTTTGATAGTGAATCATATTGTGTATAAGCTTATATAGAAATATTTGATCACAACATTCCCTCCTCGCGTCAAGTGCTGTCATAGCAAATCTTGCCTAAAGACCATTTTGAAGGAAACCAATAGGTGGATACACAGTGTCTGATTTGAACCATAGTAGTTTCAGAAATCTGGTACAAACCATTCCCAGGCTGTTAATATGGCATTGATAATAAGGATTCCATACTAAAGATCCGTACTCAGGTTTAGATCGGACAAAAGCAAAGTATAGAATTTTCAATGTATCAGTGTTTGAAAAATCCCTGCTAGTCCTTATTAAGAAACCTAATGTATGCAACGCTTCAGACACTACTTTAGTTACGTGAGCGGTAAAAGATAGATCTTTTTCAAAAATAATGTCGAGGTCTCTGAATGTGCTATGTCTTTGAAGAATAGAGCCGCCTAACCTATAATCGTATATAATTGGAGATAATTTAGTGGAATAGGACATAACATTACACTTACATACATTTATATGTAGTTTGTTGCTAGAACACCAATTAAGAAGATTAGACAGATTGTTTTGCAGAAGAGCACAATCATCCAGGGAAGTAATAACCTTAATTAATTTAAGGTCGTCAGCATATAACGGACAATTGACATATATTGCAGTGACAATGTCGTCAATAAAGATATTAAACAGCAAGGGACCGAGAATAGAACCTTGAGACACACCTGACGTGGCACCATACTAAAGGGACCTGAAACCATTGATTTCAATGTATTGTTTTCTTTTAGAGAGATTTAGAAGGCAATTGTGGTTGTTTTATGAATAAAAATAAGTTAAAAAAGAACAGGACACCAGCACTGAAATTTATACGTCGCCTCATGCGTGTTTCATCAATCTAGTTCGCAACATCATAAGATGATGATGCGTAACGAGCGTCTTATACATTTTTGGTGTTTGTGGAAAGTTAGAATCCTATTTTCATTGCAGTATCGAAGGTTCTAACCTGTTTCCAACAAAAATATAGTAAGTAACAGACGAAAATAATTAAATCTGACATTCGGATTACCTGCCACTTTCGTATTCTTATTTTTCCATTATCATATTTTTAGGTCAAATAATCGTTTTTGGATGGAAGAAAAGGTAATAAGATAATAATTTAGAGAAGTTATTAGGTATATATATATATATATATATATATATATATATATATATATATATATATATATATATATATATATATATATATATATATATATATATATATATATATATATATATATAATAAGTACAATATAAAAAATTATTATCAAAAAATATGGCGATACTGGAGCCATTCTCGCAGGGCATATCGAATTTAACACGCTCTACGACACGCAGCGCAATTGATGCAAATTTGAATCTGGAAAAAAAAATAACTTAATCAACATGTTTATAGCTAGAAAAATACGTAGGAGATATTAAATATATTGATTTTCAGGCTGTTAATATGGCATTGATAATAAGGATTCCATACTAAAGATCCGTACTCAGGTTTAGATCGGACAAAAGCAAAGTATAGAATTTTCAATGTATCAGTGTTTGAAAAATCCCTGCTAGTCCTTATTAAGAAACCTAATGTATGCAACGCTTCAGACACTACTTTAGTTACGTGAGCGGTAAAAGATAGATCTTTTTCAAAAATAATGTCGAGGTCTCTGAATGTGCTATGTCTTTGAAGAATAGAGCCGCCTAACCTATAATCGTATATAATTGGAGATAATTTAGTGGAATAGGACATAACATTACACTTACATACATTTATATGTAGTTTGTTGCTAGAACACCAATTAAGAAGATTAGACAGATTGTTTTGCAGAAGAGCACAATCATCCAGGGAAGTAATAACCTTAATTAATTTAAGGTCGTCAGCATATAACGGACAATTGACATATATTGCAGTGACAATGTCGTCAATAAAGATATTAAACAGCAAGGGACCGAGAATAGAACCTTGAGACACACCTGACGTGGCACCATACTAAAGGGACCTGAAACCATTGATTTCAACGTATTGTTTTCTTTTAGAGAGATAGGACTTAATAAATTTGTTGAAAAACCAAATGTTGTAAGATTACTCAGTAGTATATTATGATCGATCCTATCAAAAGCTTTGGTGAAGTCGGTGTAAATGACGTTCATTTGCTTGCGTTAGTCAAGAGTTTCAGCTATGTTTTGGGTAATACAAATTAAGTTAGATGTTGTAGATCGTCCTTGCATAAAACCATGTTGATACTCTAAAATTTGTATACTTACATTAGGATAAATTGTGTCATGGATTAATATTTCAAGGGCTTTGAGAAAATTACATAAAATAACGATTGGTCTAAAGTTACTAATATCCGTGTTGTCGCCCTTTTTAGAAACTGGATAGACTTTAGAGTATTTCCAAATTGCGGGTATAAAAGAGCTCTTTATGTATAAATTAAATAAAATCGATAATGGATAGTCAAGAATTGGTGCACAGTCCTTAATCAAGAATGAGGGAACTCCATCAGGCCCACTGGTTAGCTTGGGTTTAAGTTTCTTTAATGGCGTTTGAACTTCCCGTTCACTAAAGGGATTAATACTGATATTAACATAACTAAAACCATCACAGATATTAGGGAGAGGTTCATCAGATGGGAGTGAAGACGATTTACTAAAGAAATCAACAAATATGTTGACAATATCCAAAGGGTTGTCCAGAGTTTGATTATTATAATACATTTGAGATGGTATTTTTCCAGATGTTCTTTTACTGTTTAGAAAAGCCTAAAATTATTTTGGTTCCCTAGATATATTGACTTCTGTATTTTTAACATAGTTGGAGTAAGCAACATCGATGTTGTTCTTTATCAGATTCCGAAGCCCCTTAAAATTATTATGAGCCTCTTTGTCATTGTGGTTTTTATATCTACGCCAGTATCTAGCTTTAAGCCTAATATTTCTTATAATAGTGCTGTTGAACCAAGGAGGATATGTTCTCTTACGATATTTAGTGTTATACTTAGGCACTATGAGATCAAATAACTGATACAGTTTATCATAAAAGGCTTAACATGCAGATTCAACGTCTAAGAAGACGGTAAGAAAAGACCAGTCTACATCCAGTAGAGTGTTATAAAGTGTCTGAAAGTTTGCTTTCCTAAAATTATAACTAACATTAGAATTTTTGGGAAAACGTGTTTGTGAAACACCAAACCTTGTGTGTGAGTCACCATTTAGTGTTTTAGACTTGCATACTTTAAGATAATGATTTTCACCACACCGAGGACAAGTTACAGAATTTTGCTCTTACTTGCAGAACGATGATATTCATTGCAGTTATAACAGCGAAGTATTTCAAATGCATCAAAAATTACACAACTCTCATAATTTACAAATATATTACCCGCTCGAGAAACTTTCTCATAGGTAACTTCTATCAAGCCGTAAAATTTCTTGATAGACATCTTTATTTTTCTTTGTATTTTATTAATTTACATTGATAGTCTTCTAGAGAAAAAATATTAGTATTACACCTGAAAATACAATCAAGCAGCTCCTCGCCTTGGTAAACGGATAACAATCCAAAAACTCGAACTCTAGGGTGTACACCACCGAATGTATTAATAACATAGGTGTCGGACAAGTTTTTCTGGACCATCTGCTTAAACTTTGCGTTATCATCTTTATTAGAGCAACTTATAAGTAAGCCTCCGTTTTTAATATTAACGACTTTAGACAATTGTATGTTAGATGCTGCGGGGTTAATTGTTTGCAATAAATCAGATTTGGTTTTAGAATAGTATTGATTACCATCCTTAGGTTGAATAATAACATCAGGGCTAGTTTTATTTTTCTTCAGAATTTCAGCATATTTAGGTTTATCGGGAATTCTATAATCATTATTAACAGGAGGACATTGTTTACTTTCGGCTAGTGCTGATAATTGAGGTTTCAGATTCTCAACAGTAGTCTTAAGAGCAGAAATTTGAGTAATAATCTTTTGCTCACTAATCTTAGTAATCTCATATTCATAACTGTCAATGCAATTATCACATTTTCAAGAGAGACCTTTAACTTTATTAAGTAATTTATTAAGAAATTTCCAGGAATTTTTTTTAAGAAAAAAGTTTTCTGTCCCATATTCTCCGGTTCACACAATTTTAAAGCTACAAATTTACAGTAGTGTTAGCCCTTAAGAAGGTTAAATACAGAAATCTAGTTGGCTATTGAAATGATTCATAACCATCAATTCAGTTTGGGAAAATTACGTTGAAATAATTTCATACCATTCGTAAAAATTACCATCTGCCAAGTAAAACTTTATTCACATTGTATTCACAAATTATTAATAAGCGGTCAAAAAAAATCCAAACTAGGCTCTTGAACTAAATTCAATTTATGTAGATGCCATCGGTTTTCCCTTAAGATACTCAATTGACTACCTTCTGTAGCAGAATATTGACCCCTCCTAAAATTATCGCTTACTTGTCATAAATATGACCGACCGAGCTCTTTTGATGGCTCTTTGCATGGATTAGTTTCCGGTTTTCAGGTGCCCCTGGATTTTTTGCAGTCAATATTCATCGTCAATATAGCTCGAAGCTTATAGTTTAAGATTTAATTAATATTTATTGTGTTGTCATTTTACTTGCGAGTACAAACTATTTAAATGAGATTATTATACTCCAAATCATCTGCGGCAAAAACATTGTTTTTGCCAAAGAAATGATGAGAAATGTATTCTTGAAAAAAATAACTCCAAAAATAAAAAAAAAATTAACGAGGTACGACTTCAAGTTTTTGTCTAACAGCAATAAAAAAACAAGTATTATCTACCTTATCGGTGGATAAGGAAATAGTGGCGTACAATTTGGACATTTACTTTAATTGATTTTTTAAATAATCATTAAATTTAGTAGTTTATGTCGTTTTTTATTTAAAAATATCGTTTTCAATTTTTGTTTATCTTCTTATTTCCTTATTTCTTCTTATTCAATATAGGTCGGAATTAACCTGGAATTAGGCCCCAGGTATGACCCCAGGCTCTACGTCTACACGATGAAAGACTTGAGGTTATTAAGACTTAGAATTAAATACTGATTAGTTTTGTTCCAATACCAGGACATTATTTTTAAATACCTTACCTTCAACGCGAAAGAAGGGTCAACATAAAGAAGCACATATAAAATGTATGCAGTACAGTACCGATTTATACTAAAATTTTTATTCAGGGTATAATTTATTCAAAATTATTATTTTATATTAAAATATGGTAAGTATGATGGCAAAGAGAATCTCATAAACTTGAAGGGAATATATTATTTAATTTCCTTGTTAATACATTTTTTATGTATGAATTACTTCGCCACAGAGGTTGTACTTTTAAGATAGATGATATTCAAAACTCCATATTTATAATATCTATTGTGACATCAAAATCATACTTTTTACTATTTCAACATCTAAAAATTTCTCGTACCTAGATGACAAATATTATACTTCAGAAGCAGTCGTTCCATGAATTAATTATTTGTTAATAAAACAGATATCTATGTAAGGGCCAGTTAATTAATAAATCATTAGTTAACAAAGCAATATCATAAACTTTCTAATGTTTGCCAATATATTTCAGTCATTATATCTTATTATTGTAATCATTGTATCACACTCATTTTGAGAAAATTTATATTTGATAATTTAATAGATATTATGTATATACATATAAAAAAGTAAGAAAAAAATATCACGTACAGCACAGTACACGTGATAGAAGTGAATACTTCTTTAGAATAGAGAATGAGAGAGTTTAAGAGTGAGAGATTGAAAGAGAGAGAGACAGAGAAAGGGAGAGGGATAATTTCAAAAGAAATATAACAATATAAAATTTGTGTAAAAATACTCGGTTTATTCATTATCTACACTATCATCGGCTGGTGGTTCAATTGGTAATACTGATATGATTGGTTTGTGATAACTAAAATATAAAATATATGTTCATGATTCGATATTTTCTAGATAACGTGTAAAAATTGCATCTATTGTTGTTCCGGATTTTGTTGTTGATTCCTTGGGATTGTTATTTATAAGCAGACCAAATGTTTCTATATACACGATGTTTTCTTAACTATTTCTTGCTCCAAATCTGATCTAGCAAGCTTAGTCGCGAATATTTAATTCATTCTTATCTTCTGTAGTTTCAGCAGTTTAAATTATATAATGTTTATGTTATGATGGACATTTATGATGACTTGATAGAGAATAAAACAGCAACCATCGAAAGACTAATATAACTTGCATTTAAAAATATGGCGAATGCGCTGGTGACAAAAATCACTTTCACTTACATTAATATCTACGTGTATACCCACAAGTACATACCTTTACATAATAATGTTAATTAATCTCTGATAAATATTCCCCACTAATATCGTTTGATGTAATCGTGTTACAGCTCTTTATTGTGATCTGATAATATACGAACACATAAATAGTGTACGTGAATAAACTTTTTAATTCAAATGAATGTAGGTATTAAGCGTGTTGATTGCTGATTATATTTGTCTTCTTTGGAGTAGCAATTAATATTTAGCAACTTTTATAAAAGATATATTTAATATTTTAATGTTTAATAAATTTCAAGCAAAAGCTGTTGATCTATAAAAATAATTTTGTCTTATTTATTTATAACAAGTTTCCAGATGGTAGTTTTATCAACTGTCACGAGATGGAGTTTTGTTTATACTCCAATCCATCTGTAAATTCCTTAAACATTAAGGATAAAACAAATTAAGCCAAAACAGCTACTCCCCTGGCTATATGCCGTCGACGGGCACTGAATTATATGGCGAAATTTGCCGTATTTTGTTCCAACATAGAACTAAAATACAATAATTTGGATTGCTCGAAAATCACAAGGAAGATGCAAAGCATCCTCTGTCGCAGGGTACCGCTAACTACAGACCTGTTTCGACCTTATCTTGGGTCTCGTCAGTGTAGTGTAAGCGAGTATGTCTTTGACAAAACGAGGCTTCACATCCCATAGACACCACTACGTTTTACAGTAGTAAAATTGTAGAACGTAAACAATGCTCCATCTCTCGGTAATTTCGGAAACAATTCAAATCGAAATAAAACTTTTGTCATATATAATGACTAGGACTCATTTATAACACAAAGTTTCCAGATGGTAGTTTTATAAACTGTCACGAGATGGAAATTCGACGAGCTGTCACGAGGTGGAGTCACGAGAAAAGTCGCACATAAATTATAATCGATAATTATATAGAGTATATATAGCAGAGGTGGATGTATTTACTTGAGAGAAAAATATATTAAGCTGTTTAAGTGCCTAACGAAGTTAATTCTCTGGTTTATTATATATTAAATTATGTAGAATGAAGTATGTATTTCAGTAAAGTTATGTAACGCTCTCATGGTTGAAGTTCATTTTACTCTAAACATTGATTCTATCTAAAAGTTCTCTATTCTATCTAATGTCTTCCCAATTTCTTTAGTGAAGACACGAAAGGGATATTTAGTTAATCATTATTAAAATAGATATTCTATATTTAATCGGGTATTAAAGAATATTTAAATTTATTACACTAGGCTACTTGTAAGTTATTAATAAAGTAGAAATAAATTTTCGAAAATTTCGAAATCATATTGCTATATGATATATCAGAAGCTATTGCCGCAAAGGAGTTAAATTAAATAGTATTGATACCAATGTTAACATAAATATTTTAATATTTATAGATTAACATTGCTATCAATAACCACTATAAGTATGCTATAATAACTTAATATACAAGGCGAAAATCTTGATTGAAATAAATTCTATAACTTGGAAATTGAGTACGAAGATTTTAATAAAAAATCCTAAAATATGTCGATTTTAGATTTTAGTTGCCTACATTCAGAATCTTTATTTATATTCACCATGAGGGATGTAACCGTCTTCAATTATTTTTTAAATTATAAAGATATATCAAGTGACATAATATGAAAGATAGCATGGAGAAGAATATAACACGCACCTTTTTCAAAAATTTTTAAAATTGTTGCCAAAAAATACATGACCTTTTGATAATCATCATTGCATCATAAAAAGTGTACTAGGTACAAAACGTGTACCATACTTTGATTAGAATTAACACAATAAATATATAGTGTCTATTACATTGTATTATAATAATTATAAACTCTTGGACAAAATTAACACATCAGTGAAACTTCACATTATTACTTTTATTTTCTTTAACATTTAAATTATATCATATACGTGATATTATAATTAAATGAGTTCAACTAAAGTTTAACAAATTATAATGGTATTATAGGGAGAAAATATGAATAAATAACAGAAAGGGACAATAATGTCAAATGCAAAACAACGGTGTTAATTAAAAACTTGTTGGAGATGAAATTAAATCGTAAGAATTTTATTTTAGTAGTATGTAGATTCTTGTCTAGATCTTATCATTGCTTTCATTCGTGTAAGCGCGCTATTAGTTAATTGATGAATGATTTCCTGAGGAATATTCTCCATTCGAAAAGAACGAATTTTTCGGGTTCTCTAAGAGTTATAGGGCAGAAGTGCGGCTCCTAACTAATAGTTATAGTGCATCCTATAGATATTCTGTGCGGTTCATATCTGCGCTTCTTGATGGTCAGGTCCATCGTTGCAATATTTACAAGTCAAAGGACGTCCTCTCTAGAAACATGGGGTCGGGCGTTATCCTGTATAAAAATTAAATTGTTTCAGATAATCGGGTCAAATGGCATCACATGTATTCATGTGATGCCATTTCTCATGGTTTTTCTCATCACATTCTATCATGGTTTTTACGTAGAAATGTGCATTCATGGAAGCCCCTGTATAAGAACCGAATCAGTGCGACTATCGAAACCAATTCCTCCCCAGAACATTATTGATCCAACAAAGAATGAGATCCTTGGGGAGATATTGTAGGCAGCAAACCTCACTCACTGTAGGCTCACAAACCTGGCCTCCGCCAGACTCGTTTACGCCCATCTAATGAATTAAGACTTACTATTTTTTCATCTGAATACCAAACTTGCCTCCAATCGTCAGTGGTCCAATTTACATGTTCTTTTGCAAACCACATTCTAGTAACTCCATGTTCCCTGGTGAGCAGTGGTACAACAGCTGATATTCTACTGTTCAATACCCCTAAACTAAGCCTTACCCTGACTTCGTCTAGAAAAGGTAGAACCTAAACTTCTTCTAAACTGGTAGAATTCGCCTGTTTCTTAAAACGACTTGCATAAGACATCTCTCAACTCTTGCATCGGTAAACTTTTTACGACCTTATCCTGGGGTTTTGCAATAATTTCTAAGTTTATTGAAACGTTTAACTGTTCAACTAATTGTTGATTGTCTAATTTCTGACAAATTAGCCACATATGACTACGTTCCTCGTTAATCAAAATTACCACTTTCACTGCTTCATCTTCTCTTAAGCTGTGTATATGCAAATATAACTAAAATAATGTGGAAATTAAGAATGCTTTTATTAGGTACACTTATAATCTAACTTACTACGATAACATTGAGAAAAAAAAAATATCTAGTGTTTCGTCAAAATTTACTACAAAATCTACATTGCTTTTTTTTTTAATAAAATCTAGGAACCACTAGGTAAGGTGGATGGAAGAGGTGGACAATTTTATATCGGGAGCTGTGCAGAAGGTTTATAATACACTTTATTTATTATTGTAAGAATACTTAAAAAATAAGGTTTTAAAAAAATCTGACAACATCTAAGACTCTGCAGTAAAGCAGGGCAATAATTTGAAAAAACTATGCATTGTATTATGGACTTAACGTACTCTTCCATTGAAAAAAGAAAGTTAGGAATGGTCACAGTCCCCAAGGTAGGGATTTCTGAAGATTATTATCTCCTAAATATGTACAACCAAAATAGAAAATCGACTTGTATCAGTTCTTTTTTTTTAAGTCTTCCATATTTCGAGTTACAGATCCATCCGCCATTTTCAGTTAAGGTTTTTATCTGTATGTTTAAATTTAGTTGTTGTAATTGGTGAGAATAATCTTGCAAATAAGTACAGATTAGACAGTCAGAAGAATTAAAACACAGTGCTGAAATAATAGGAAAATTTTAGTTTATTTATTGTTTATATTTACAAATCATAAGTTATTTTTTACGTACGTGTATTTAATATTTTTTGTCTATTCCATATAAAGGCTTTGGCTAACTCTAAAGTTGTTCTTAAAGGAGTTCTAAACCATTACTCTAGACATTATTACAATTGACCAGGTAAAAAATCAAATTGATGAATTGATATTGGATGGAACATTTTATTGAATCCGATTTCGAATTGTATAATAATGTATATGATGAGAAGAATAGATCAAGTTATTAATCTTGGGAAAGCTGTATTCTTGGTTATGATTTGTAACAGTAATAATCATCTTTCGATTAGGTTAGGTTTAGAATAATTGCACATGATTACTGTCGAGAGAAATTCATGGTGAAACGTGCATCATATACTCAATAATATTACGGTATATTATGAAGCCTTCTGAATATTTATATAATGATAGTCTTGAGTTTTTAAGTAATATTTTAAAAAATGAAATGTTAGTTAGAAATTATTTTTTACTAAAACAATAGCCATTTGTGTAGGAAAGGGAGACTTATTTTCTTTAATAAAATCGTAGTTGATTGATGAAACATATTTTTAGGTGTGTATAGTATTATCTATTATTAATGAATTCTGTTATTTAAATTTAGTATTTTTTGCATTTAAACATCATATAAAGTAATTTATATCATGTAAGTGAATTTAAATCCAACATTTATTTTATTTTATTTTGGCTATTCATATTTTATAAAAGTGTGTAATCATTCATATATATAATTTAAGTACCACATATTTTACTTCTTCCAATATTCAATACACATGTTTTATACTATAATAGAAGTGATTATTAGAAAAACTATATTAATAAAACTTTATGATTTAGTGTATTGTTTAATACTATCAACATGCCAGCTTAAAGTTGCGTTTGAAATTTGAAAATAGCTGATTACAGTTAAAGATTTATACATATAAAAAAACTGTTCACCAAAATATGCTTCTATATTGTTAAACAAAACATTGTACCTGCTGCAGTTTAAGTCAAAATTCAATATTTTCAACTTCATTTATAACTATGGTTATTTTTATTTGTCTAAACTAACAACAAGTAATTATATATTCTCTTTTATTTATGCATTATATTATTTATATCCATAGAAACACATTTTGTAAATAATAAAGAATTATTTCCATAGTTTTGCTTTCTTCATTTTATTATGTTATTTATCAGTGTATATGCCATAAAAATATACACTGATATATGATTTGAATATATCACCTGGTCAATATTATTGCAGTTTGTTTTCAATGTATAGGTCGTCAATAATAGGAACCAGTCTCAAAGCTGCGATATCGGACCGCCTAGGAGGTGTGCAGTAAATAGTCTGGTTTCACTCTGGTCAGTTGCACTAGAGACAATTTGCAGAGTGAATATCGAGTGCATCAAATTTACATAGGGCTCGATCTGGTCACGCGTAAAGTACAAGAAAAGGAATGAGAAGTGATTTTCATATAGGAAGATATTCGTAGAATATATATTATCTGCTAAAATAGTTATGAATTCTTAAAAATAGTGTATCAATAAACGAAAAGTGTATTAACAGTATCTCTGTTATCCACCCCTGGAGGTGTGTAGATATCAACATCCAACAGAAGTCCCATTTCCTCCAAACTAATGAAAAACTATCAAAACACCACTCCTCCTCCTCCTCGTTCCTCAAATATAGTCTTGCATAAAATCCAACAATTTTGAGGAACGTTTACAGTATCCATAATGTGAGGAAATTATGTGGAGGAGACATAACAAGACATATATTCATTATTATGTTACATGTGTGTAATATGTTCAGCCTTGGTTAATTTTATATTGGGTTTATATTAATACTCTTAATACTGATAAAAAAAAGATAAATTGAATTTGTTTACAATGTTTTAAAGGACGAATAGATGAAATATAATTACTAGTCATAGACTAGATATAATAAAAAAACAATCGTCCAGATTGATTAGAAAAATTATGTAATTTTTCATAAGAACTACAAACTATAATGACTGTATACTAATATATCTCTTTTGCTTACTCTTGTACTTATCTTTAAGTGTAACTTTCCCCTCCCCAACCTCAGGATTTAGGGGTTGAAAGTCGACTTCAGTGTGTCTGTGTGTCTAAACCTTTTTTTACTTAATGCTGTAAGTTGTTATTAATACTTGAAATTTTTATGAAATGTTAAATTATCTAAAAAGTGTAAAGCGTATCACAAGTATACAAAATTAATTTAAGAAGTATTATTTTATGCGGGTTTGTTTGTCATATATAATACAAGAAGTAAATACTATAAAAACAGCAATATAACTACTTCTTATAAAATGTATGGTCTTCCATTACCAAACAATAGTTGATAAATATAATAACAATTTAATTCATTTACTTAAAATATTTCATTTATATTCACTAACCTTAAGTCATTCACTTAAAACATTAAACATCGGCCAATCTATGTGTATAATGAATTATTCTTCTGATCATAATATATTACCACTTTTTTTCATAAAAAAAATTTATTAAGCATTAGTAATTATTAACTCAAATTACTTAATAGATATTGTTGAATAAGTAGAAATATTGTTAGAGAGTATTACTGCTACAGCTTTACCAACATTTATTAAATATGAAATGTAATTTTCTAATTGTAACGTTGTAATGTTAAGAGTTTCTAAGACGGGTTCTCAGGAAAGAAAATAATAAAAATATAGGTATAAAAAAATAAATATATAATTATAGATAATATTATGACTCTATGTACTGAACTTAGGCCATTAGTTCAACGAACACTTTAACAACGGTATAACATGGGTAAAGTATTGATTGCTATATGGGTAACGCAATACTTTATATTACTAGATAGTAATATAAAGCCTTAAAGGCCTTGGCAGGGTGGCACTTTTATATGGTTAATGATTAATGTGATAAAATTAATATATAATTTTGTTATACTCAACATTTTTTTATTCTAGATTAATCTGATACATACCACATATGGCTTTTTAGTCAATATACATATACGAGTATAGTATATTTAGTAGTCCCGAAAATCACAAACATATTAAGATTTCAATAAATCGGCAGAAATTAAATGGAATACAATTAATTACAGGAAATTCAGGAATTAATTACTAATTCAACAGGAAATATTTCGATGATAATCTAATGTTTACTTTAAGTGAATTAATTGTATTGGAATGAGAAAATAACATAGTGCATTAATGTTTATTTTACAATATTAAATATAAGACAACAGTCAATTATGATGTAATGTGTAGGCGTGCCAAATTGGTTTCATTATTCGAAAATGTATGTCATCTAAGAGGTTTATTATAAATAAATAATATATTTTTGTGTTTAACTAGATAATATAAATATTTGATAAAAAATATTCTGTCATATTGTGTAAATATATACCTACTTATTTGTTTACTATTGCACATACGCAAAAATATTGTAGGAGGTAGTTTTCGATAGTTAATCACGTGAAAATCGATTAAACATATAAGCCTAGAACCTAACTACATACATAAGTTATTTTTTTATTTTCTTGAAAGGAAATTATACGATGTCAATAGTTATATAGTTGTGTAACTAACCCAGTAGTTACATAATCGAAACTGGTACACAGGTCACACAATATTATTTTGGAGGAAATATCACAGTTTGGAAATAAATATAATAAGCTTATGTTAATCTTTTCCTAGAGTTCCTAATATTTCGCTTGCGATGTTTTGGGGCATGCGATACATGTTTCTTGAAAATGTGATGCCTCACGCTTTTATGGTAGCTGTCATCATCCCACTCGTCACTTTCATCTTCGAGAGGTAGTGGCAAGACATCGTCTTTCTTGGGAGATTCGATGTGAATTATCTTTTCTTTTTCATGGTAATAATGATGATGTTCCGGCACCTTTATGATTTTTGTATGGTAAATCGTTTTTATCTTTTGCGGCACAATTATTCTGTGATGGATACTGAAAATATACAACATTAATTTACAAAGTAACTCCTTCATACAAATAGGTAATATCTACTTGATAGTTGAATGTAATTAAATAACCGTCTAAGTACCAAAATTTATGAATTTGATTTTATCATTACAAAATGGTGTATGTGGCGTTGCCAATAACACAAATACCGGTCTGTGTCCACGAGATTTATTTAAGCCTTATCTGCGCTCTGCTAAATAGCAGAAATTGTAAGTCCAACCCGGCTTTCTGTTATTAATGATCTATAATGCCATAATCTTCTCTTATGCTTATATTCTTACTCCGGTCAACAAACGTGCTATTGTGGATTTTATACCAAAATGAAACGAAGTAGAAAGGAAGGCACTGAAATTCAAGAAAGGAAGCAAAAGAAGAACAGTGGTAAATCATACGTAACTCAAAGAGGCACTGTAAAAGATGCGAAGAATCATCCAAAAGAAGTGGTATGAACAGGTGAATCAGGCTATCGTTACATCATGTATTGTTTTTTCTTTTTCATTGTAGGTGTAATGTAAATACAAATTGCAAAAAAAAAATTGGGTTGCAAAGCCCTTTTGTTTGAACAGAAATGTAAGTTGTTCCACTAATCTATGAAATGGGTTACAATGAAAAGCAGTCCACGTACTTAATGCGATTGATGCATATTGGCAAAATCAAAAGAAGAAGACATGGAATACATGAATGTCCTGCGAACACTAGGAGAACAAGTACGGTTTGTTACAGCCTGCCAAAAGGAGATGGGGGAGTAACTCAGGTGTATCGAAAAACGTTTCAACAGATTTTTCCCTTAACTCATAGAAAAGTTGAAGCACTGACAGGGAATAAAAAGTGTAGGGACCTGATGTATGTAGAGAATAGAGGCAATAAAAATAAGCACAGAGAATATACAGAAGAAGATGAACAGAAAGTTGTTGGTCACATAAATTTGCTTCCACGTGAAATAAGCCATTCCACTTAGAACTGTTATTCAAAGGAAGTAATCGTTTGTATCGAGTTTATAAAGAGATGTTCCCTGACAGTAACTTGACTTAGCGATTCTTCTACCAAGTTTTTCGAAGAAATTTTCCCAATCTGAGCTTCAAACCACCGAGGAGAGATACGTGATTGTGATGATGATTTTGTGACGATTGTTTATTTACCTTATCCTGACCGTAAACGTTTATTTGAAGAACTTATTAATGCACTTAGACCATTCTGTGTTACTATTTGTTGACTAAGAACATTCTTAAAGATGTTACTTTCACATTTAAGTTGTATTGACATAAAGTTTAGGTTTTTTTTTTGTAAAAACCGTTACTGTATACTTAAATGGTATATTTATATACTATTATGCATCAAGAATTCTAAAATATAAATGAATTAACTATAAGTAGAATAATCTATATCTGATTATTTCTATTATTTTACTAATTAAATAATATTAGTTACCGAATTTATTCCTTAGCTAGTTTCCATACTATAATACTATATACTACATATATTACTTATACAGCAACCATTATGAAATAAAATACATATTTGATATAATGTACTAAACTATACCAATACCAATACAGACCAATGTTTGCTATTTAAAAACAGAAATAATACTAACTATTATATACTTTATAAAATAAAATATTATTATTAACATTTAATTTAATAATAATAAAAAACATTATCAATAGATCGTTTTTAAATAAAACTATCTAAAGACTGATGTAGATATATATTCATGAATTTATATATGTTTATCAAATTATGTTTATATTATAATAATATAGAAACTAAACCATATATACACTGAGAGAAAGAGCACTTACCAAAGTAAGAAACTTTGCTAAAATGATTTGTATTATAAGTGTATTTTTTGTTTCGAATAGATATTCATCAATTTAGCACAACATAAATCATTTTGCTAACAATATTTTGCCATATTAAATCGCCATTTACTTGTCATAATAATATAACTTATTGAAAATAAATGAAAACAGTACTCCTTGCATACAATAGATTAGTGAATAACCTGCAATACTTAAGAGTCCTTAGTTGATATGCACGTACTTGTTGTTAAATATCATAACCTGTCGATTATGTGGTCCCCATCTATAGTAAGTTTATATTTTGATCATTGTAGATAGGATGATTATTTGACATTAACAACTGTGTTAAATTAACATAACTAACTTAACTGTTTTACTTTCAGCATCTCAACAAATATTGATAAATATTTTTTCAATCAGTGGAAAATAATTTCATCTACAAGGATGCAATCTGTATAGTAACTACAAACTTATTCATGACTGCAACATTTTGTATGTGCGTAGGGAAGATATTAACACTATAACAAAAATGTTATCTACTAATTGTAAGAATAAAATCAATTTATTTTTATATCGTACATTGCCTAGTGGTGGAAGAGCTTCATCTTCAACTTCAACTGTGCCAATAAACCAAACCTCAGCAAAATTCTCATTATATTTAGTAATACGTTTTAGTAAACTAGTTTTTATTGTTATAAGGCAGCCTACTTATACCATATTTAAAGCTGATATTTCTTTGAGGATAATCAATTTTTACTTATGGTTAATAGAAATTTCTCTCAGTGTAGTTGATAACGCACAATTTAGTTATATAATTCACTGAATGTGTATTGTCTCTATTACTGATATAACAGAACTGAATTCAACTTAATTATTTGAATATTTAAGCACTATTATGCATAATGCTAGTTTTTACAAAATTTCGTCTAGTAATTCGAAGAGTAAGACATTAAAATGCTCTTAAAGTTTACACCTGCAACAACACTGAGGGTATTAAGTTCTGTAGTTTTTATGTTATTAATATTTTAATTCAATATTGAGACTGTCTATACAATCGATGCAAATAAATAGTAACAACTATACTTACTGACGTCCAGGTTGCGGAAAACAATTCACATGAACAACTATTAGATATAACCAGGGTAGTGCCTGTAACAATGAAAAATGACATTTTACACTAAATAGTAATTATGTTTAATTCAATGTCAGATATACCTAAAATCATACTTCATATAAATCTTTTGTGGGCAACATTTTATTAGATTAGATAGTACTGACAAATTTATTACACTTTCATGCATATGTTTCTATTCTATCCTGAACAAAACAAAAATATAAATTAAGATTCGTGGCAGAAAGAAAAGTGGTCAAACATATATAGACTTTCACTTTTTTATTTGGAAGCATAATCATAAAGACGAAGATAGAGCACATTACCTTTTAAATATTTCATCATTAAAAGGAGAGCACATTACCTTTTAAATATTTGGGAGAGACGAAATTCCCGTCGTACTAATATTTTTCCGTGAAAGTTATTATTATTATTTTAATCGCTATATTCACGAACAGAAAAAATTAAACTGCTTCTTGAATTATATTGTATGACCTCATTATGAAAAATTCAATACTATGAAGACAACGTTGAATTATAAATAGATATATCATTAATACAGATACCTACTGTAACAAAAGTGAGTAGTAAAATAATAATAGACGCAAGTGTATTATAAGTAAGTATAATTAGGAGGATCATTATATGTCAGGAAAATGTCTCAGAGATGTAATCAACTCATCTCTATGATGAGATGAGTTGATTACATCTCTGAGACATTTTTTATTTTCATATAGTAGATAATTGGAGAGTTATTCTTATATACTCATGAAATGACAGCACTTATCTTTATACAGAGAATATCAGTTTACACTAACTCATTTGTTGCCAGCGTACAGGAAGGATCGCAAGGCGAATGCAGTGTTACTAATATATGTATTTTTTTTTCTTAAATCGCATATTATCAGTTTATGTGATTTTCATAATAGTATTACCTAGACAAGCTGGAGGATAATAACTGGAACTTAACGTATAGTTTTATATACAATATGTTTTAAGTCTATTTTTCCCCTTATAATTAGTGCTATAAATTTGGCATGAATAAATACTCTAGTTTCTCTTCACAATGTTCAAAGGATGGCATCGTTTTAGATGATATGGAGTGTTGCTATTAACAGGAATATTTACAATAAGGGCGTTTGGATGGTGTTAAAGACGCGTGGTGTATTTGGCAGTCACGTATGTAGTTCCTTGCATTACAGTAGGAATATATAAGTCATTGTAAGAGTATAATTCTTAACTAACCGTTGAGTGTCTGCAATCGTTTTTGACTGGGACTGGAATTTTTTTATGTTTGAAGTATCTACGGTACTCCATAATTGTATGCCGTAGGTCCATAGCGATTTTGAAATAACTCTGTACGTTGTCAAATTTGTTGTTCTATGATAATTTTTAGTTGAATCTAATTGGCCAATATTATTTATAAATTTTCATTTTCAGTTGTATTTCTTAGCAACATGTTCTTTTCAGTTGAAACATCTATCAAAGTACATTCCAAGATACTAGTTTTGATTGCCAAACTTATTTTCTATTTATAGAAACAGTAGAGCATGTACTTCTTTGGAAAGTAAATGTAACGTGTTGAGATTTATATTTACCTGCCTTAATTCTCCAGGTTTTAAGCCAGCGTTGTATTATATTGCGAGCGTCTTGTAGTTTTCAGAGGCAAACGGATGGTTGTCACTTGTTGCTAAGACGACCGTGTCATCAACGAACGTGGCATTGAAAGTATTTGGTGTTTGCATAATATTTACGGTCAATATTTTCTACAAAATAGGGTTAAACACTCTTCCTTGAGGTACACCAGATTTAATGGCATGAACATCGGTTAGCTCTTTTAGGTATTTAATTATGAAGGATCGATTTATCAAGTGTGATCTCAGTACCTATCAGCATGGAGTAGCACAAACTGCTAAATCTTCAGTTGGTAAAGTAGTTCTGTATGCGAAATCTTATTAAACACTTGTGTAGTGTCTAAAAATGTAGCAAGCAGAATAGATCTTACTTTCAATGCTGTTGGTTTATTCTACTACTCGATGTACCTTATCATTTTATCCATTACTCTATCTATTTCACAGTTGTATTTTACTCTTTACAGCCAAACTGATGCTCTGTAATGAGTTCTTCTCCATGTGGTTTTGGTTTTTCAGGAAACAGTTTTTCAAACAGTTACAATAGCCTAATGGACCTGTAGTGTGCTGTTAATTCTGGTTTTACGAAAATTTAGAAACGGATTTGAAAGAACTTGAGAATAATATGAGAATAATTTGGGAAACTTTTCGTAATATTATCAATGTGTGCAAACTTGCTCGAAAATCAGAAATTTTCGTGTTTATCATGAATTTCGTCATTGTTGAAAATTGATTGAAAATCGGAAATTTTGTTATTTACCATAGACTTCGTTGTTGATCTCAAAATTTTGAAAATGTCTCATCATCGTTGTCAATTGATATTTTGGAACTAAAATAACAACTACATGCTAGAAGTAAAGTATTACAGTAACACCATAGAATAAATCACCATGTTACTTGCGTAAATGTAAAATGTTTTTTACCTCATGGAAAATATCATACTTTTTAAGATGCTTCAGTCTTGGTATATTTTCAGTCCCAGCTTCATTGTGTAGTTATTTAACTTCAGTTGAATTTAATTAAATTGACGTTATAGTAATTAAATAAATAAAATATAATTTTACAAGCTTGTGTGAGTTTGGCAAAAAAGAAAACAAAACGTCCAATATGTTTGAGATAATGACATTGTAAAACTCAAATACAACAACGGTTAGATGAATTCTAAAGAAAAATTGATATGGCTTCTATGAAGTGCGAAGGACCTATTAAATTTAATACTACACCATTGTCGTTGCATGTCAAGATATCGACTTTGGAGAGAAAGACCTAACGTGTTGTTAAAATCTCCAGGTAACATAATATCTAGTACTTGTGACTTGAACAATTGTACTTATAACGCATTACTATTTTTAGAGAATCAAAAAAAATTTTACTCTCCTGTAAGTTATATGTTAATGTACTATTCCATTATATATTTATGTTAAAGTAATTTAGAGTTATTTTTCTTTTAGTTATACATACATATTTTATTTATTTGTATAAATATATTCATATTTAGTTATTTATTTTTTAATGATACATATATATGTATTCCATATTTTGTCTTATAAATGGATTTTTTCTGTTGTCAATAAAGACATTATTATTATTATCATTATTGAGTGTCCAATCCAACGTGAAAATTGTTCTAGAAAAATATGGGAAAATATTAGGATAACTACTTCATTTATGCCTAACTTCTTCATTATTTCCTCATAGAGATAGACTCTACCATCAGGATAAGTATCGTTTTATAGAGATGAAAATTTTCTTAATTCTGTCTTTTCTTTGTTGTTTTTAGGCAATATCAGATTCAGAGTTTTAGATTAAAATTATTTTTGATACTGCTATAGGAAAATTACTATTCATTAGTGTAAGGTTTTAAAGCGTAAAAATAAATTTTCTACTTTCATGAATTGTCATCTAAACAAAAGTTGTTTATTAAATACAAATTGTCTACAAATTTGTCTATATAAATTGTCTACTAAAGTGAACTTGTTCGTTCATATCACAGATATTATCAACGTACCTTACGGAAATTTCCTCCTAATGAAGATGTGCAAACGGACTACGTGATGAAAATGTTTCATCCTTACAGTGGATATTAAATTTCGATTGATATAAAAATTCTCTCAAAATTATTATATCTTGATGATATAATCTGTCATTGCCAATCTTTATATAAAGTGATACCCTACAACAAGAAAATATTTCTTTAGTGCACAGTGAATGGTCTTACGCAAGTAGGGGAGCAATAATTCTTAATCTTTCTCTTTTACATGTCTTTTGCCTTTCGCATGTCACCGTATTTGTATTGACTTTAAGTTGGATATTAAGTTAAGATGTTTTCAATAAGTTTTCATTGTTTAACTTAGTTGTTTCTACGATAGTTTGGATAAAATGCTTGCTATTCTTTTATTTATTTACTGCAGTCCTGCTGATGACCAGATTTACATGTGGAATTCATGAAAAATGTAAGTTCGTTTCTTTCCTCCTTTCCTTCCCTTACAGAAGTTACTTCAGTTTTATTAAGCTTAATGCAATTTATTCTCGATAATTATATCAATTAACATTATCTCCATCGTTTTGATGTGGGTACAATTATCGGTGGATCGTTTTTGTTAATCATTGAATTAATTACTATTACAGTAATATTTCAGCTGAACATTGGAACCATGTCGCTTTTTCCGATAATTCGAGAGATTGTTTTAGTATATGGTTATATTCTCAAATTATTTCATATCATCTCTGGTTATGAGGACTACCTTTGTTGTATGACTCTTATCTCCATTATCCTTTAAATATCCATAAGTTTTCGTCACACATGCCTTGTCTCACTAGATACTTTCTATCAAAAATTAAAGGAATATTATCTGCATCAGTTCTATTATCATCACACATCTCAACAAGAAACTAATGGTTTCAATACATAGTCACTGCTTAATAAAATGTAGTGTTTAATATATTTTAATCATAAATAATCATAAATATAAACAAACAAATGGTGTTTCCTGACAGTAAACACCATTCCTAACAATAGACACCAGCCCCTTAAACTGTAGAAATAATTATTATTGGCGAAACGCGCATGGAGTGTAGTGTATAGTGTTTTGGTGTTTTGTGAATAACTGCGTCAGTGTTATCTTCACACCAAAGGTTGCAATCCACTCCACTATTATACTGAGTGCAAACTTTTAAATGAATAAATCCTATAACTTCATATATAGAGAAATTTTACACAAACTTCTCAAATACGTCGATTTTAATGACGAAATTTTTTAACGAAATGTGTTTAGTTTATATTCTCAAGGGATATAGTTATTATAGAAATTAAATTGAAGTGAAGGCGTTGTTAGTCAAATAAGAGAATTAAAAATTTCAATTAGTCAATAATATTTTGAAAATCTTGAAGATGATTTATCTATCACCCACAATGAAATATTTTACATCAATATTTTCCCTTGAAGGAAATACTTTTAATGATTGAATGTGAAATATCAACGCAACGCAGATAAATAATAAATTTGTGGGTTACGATAATTGGTATAGGTAGAATATTCCTTAACGATAATAATAGTAGATGTCAGTTATATTTAGTTACATTTTTGACATCTTTCTTTTAAAATGTACTCGACAGAAGGAATGTTATAGCTTTCCATCGTATGTCAATGAGATTGGATGAATCTAATAGATCTGATCTGAAAATATATACCCTTAATAAACAAAAGGTAATAGTATAGTAAACATCCCTTTTAAAAAGAACAAAATCTACAATAATCTACAATATTGTGCTCAGCAAGAAAAATAATAACCCGTTATTTCCGTAATTTTAAAGTATTATATCATATGTACATAAAATAGAAAAATAAAAAAAAAAATAAAGGTAACTTCTAAAATTAAAGCTGTTTTAAATAAAGCTTATTGATAATAAATTATATACATATAGCAAACAAAACGTAAAATCATCCAGTCCATTACCGTGGTAATTAAAAACATTTGATTCGAAAGAAGATATATTTAAATCTAAAATCTATATTTCTTTTTATAAAACAGTTTATATGTTAATATGGAATTGTGGATAACTACCAGTAAGCGACAGCAGAAAATTAAATTTCGTAATTTTAATTAGATTTAAAAGGTACCGAATAACAATTGTCAATAAAGAAAGACTAACTATTGTTACTATTTTAATAATAAAATAGTAACTAATAATTTTAATATATGTATTTAATAGTAAAACTAAATGTACTGGGTCTATTACTAAATAGATATGAAATAGACAAAATACGTGATTAAAAGTTAATTTTAAGTATACTAGATTGAAAAGAATATGTAAACTGGATAATATTTTATACTAACAGCCCAATTATGGAATACAAGTAATGACCAAATTGTAATTAATATTATAGATTTAGAGTTACTGTTAATGTCAGTTGGAATCGAAAATCACAAACTATCAAAAGTAATTATTTACTCTTTTAGGGTTTAACTATAAGAATATTTTGAATTGAATTAATATGAATACTAGGTTTATCACAAACTATATTATAACCATACAACAATTAATAGATACGATACATTTCACACGAAACGGCAGACACCAACATTACAATTAAATACAAAATATATGATTAATACTCACAGTTAATAGTTCCATAATGAGAGAAATAATATGGAAGGAACAGATGGCGCGAAAACGCAATTCACCCGATTTCTATTGGAGATATACTAAGCAGCGGCCAACTTTCTTGTATACATATATACATTTTTATTTTAATATGAGGTGGGGCGTAATTTAAAGGAATAAAACGACTTCCGAGAGGATATACTTAGTAAATAAAATTTCATGAAATGTAAAAATTTGCAGTGTTCACGATGATCGTTGCATCCAGATTAGCTAGAAAGTTGGCGTAACCCGCTTCTTAAATAATTTTATGAATATCTAATTTGCAAAAAATTATACAATAAATGTAGGTGAACTTATGGCATCCTAACTAATATACAGTGTGTCATTAAGAAAATTAATCATGAATTGGACGTCTGTCTATAAAATTAATTTTTCAATAAACTTATTTAGGATATTTGTCTTTTTGAACCATTAATTATTTTGTTACAATATTTCTTTTGATTATTGATTATTATTTGTAATAAATAACATGGAGTTAGTATGTATTTTTTTAATTATTATTATATTGTAGACACTTTCTCTCTTAATTGGGGCTTTTTTTAAACTGTAAAAAAATAAAAACAATGATACATACGTTAAAAAGTAAATTTATATTGGTATAATAAGAAAAACAAATAACATTAACAATTACATAACAGCAAATCGTTTTTTTATAAACTATTTCAAAATAAATATAATAATAAAAATAAATAATAATGATTTATATGTTAATTTAATCAGTTCTTTTAAATAAAGTTGTATTACTTGAATCTTAAATTAAAGAGGGCATCTTAAATTTGATAATACTATTATTACATTTTTTCTTGGGATTATTGATTATTATTTTTAATAAATAACATGAAGTTAGTATGTATTCTTTTAACAATTATTATATTGTAGATACTTTCCCTCTTATTTCAGGCTTTTTTAAATAGTAAATACATACAGTAGTACATACCTTAAGAAGTAAATTTATATTAGTATAATAAGAAAAACAAACAACCTTAACAAATAAATAACAGAAAATCTTCTTTTTATAACCTATTTCAAAATAAATGTAATAATAAAAATAAATAATAGTGATGTTAATTTAATGAGTTATTTTAAGTAAAGTTGTATTACTTAAATTAATATAGTTAAATTGAAGAGGGCATCTTAAATTTGATAAGAATAATAAAATAAATATCCATAATTTGGCATAAGAAATACTCATAGATGCAACTATTAAAGAATCACGTCATTAGAATAATTTATTTATCCTCGTTAAGTCGCTTAATATACAAAATAGTTTTATGGATAAATTGTAGCACATCTCAACAGGACTTTATACAGAAGTCTGCAGTAGTTTCATTGCGGATGCAATAATCCGTACTTCTAGCAGAGTACTGTTTAGAAAAGGTAAGGTCCACCCTTGGCAATCTTAACATGCTTGTACTTACTGGAGTTACTTCTGCTAGTGCACAAACATTTACACATAAGATTACATATTACATACGCAACAAAACAGCCTTGAAGTACGACTACAATAAATTTGATCAGTACATCAAAAATGAAAATATTAAGAATATGACAAGCAACATTAATTTCATCTGTACCTACAAAATTTCTTACTCGTCAAATGCTTTTACAATATTGATGAAATTTTATTCACTGTATGTTCGGTAATGTATGTCTTTTGACTATTTATTGTATATAGTCAATAAAATTCTATTTTATTCTTCTTTATTATGTATTGAGGAAAAAAATTAAATCTAACAAGCATTTAGTTATATATGTTATATAAAATATTTAATTGTATACACTTTAGACTTAGAATACTTAGAATAATTTCAGTTAGGTACCATTTACATTGTATTATATCTCAAGTAACACAATCTTTGCTTTTTCTTATCAGTTGTTTCTCATAGTTACTTGATACTATTCGTGACTTATCTTATTCTCAAAAACAAAGACTTGCTTATGGTCAGCAACTCACGCCTACCTTCTAAGAATACTCATGGCTAAAGCCATTCCCATGCAGAGTCAGCAAATGACAGTTTATATAGGCGAAAGCGTGCGACCAGAAGTCAGTATCCGGCAGACCGGCATAGTATCCGGCAAACTAGCATAACTCATTTCAAACCTCCGGTACTCACTTAATATTATTGTAATTTCAAACCCTTTATAACAAAACGTTCAATTGTGCAATTCAAAAATAAATTGTTTTAAAAATTGATTTTTATCGACCACGATATAAAAATCTGGCGCAGCCGGTAGGATTTTCACACGTCGTTAGAACACGGACTTTCCTCACTATCGTCGTGGAATTCCAATTCCCAAGTGACTACAAAGAACCTCAAGAAAGAAAACAATTTTTACGAAGAACGCAAGAAAACCCCAAGAAGAAAATCGCTCCAGAACACGGAATCGCCTAACTGGTCCGAACCTCTTGAAGCCCGGAAGATCAGCTGTTCCCAGGTGACCCAGTTAAAACACGGAAATTGCCTCATTAACTGCGATATCCAGGCCAGCGTCCGGATGAATTTGATTTGGTAAGTGCATTCATATAGAATTGTCACGCCTTATCTCAAACTTTTCAAAGTGTATATTACATTATACGATTATACTGTTAATCGTCACATTTTAATTACGCGACTATACCGCTAATCGCATTACTTACATTTTATCTACATCTAAAAATAAAGTGGTATAGTCCAGTCGCTATTGCTCCTATATTTACTTTACTCCCTAATTTTACATTTAACGTGAAAAAATATATAAACCTATTTTTTATTATTTTATTTAAATTTTTCTAACCGATTTATTAAAAATGGCAACTGCCAACGTAAATAATCAAATTGAAGACCAGGTAGAAGCTTATAAACTTTCAGAAGTATTTTCTATTGTACCCGAATATGATGGAAATCAGATCTTCTTACAAACATTTTTAAACGCTGTTCGTTGTGCCTTCCAAATGGCTGTAGGCAACCAAAAAACATTATTGACCCTCCATGTCAAAAATAAGCTTAAAGGTAAAGCCGCTGAATTAATTAATTCTCGCAATCCTGCAACATGGGACGAGATTAAAATATTATTAGAAACTCATTTCGGAGATTCTAGGGATCTCACATCCCTCATTCAAGACCTTCAACGCATTTCACAAAATCAGAATGAATCCGCTTTAAATTTTATTTCGAGACTTCAGTCACATAATGCGAAAATGCACGCTTGTGTTCAGAAACAACCATTGACACCAGAGCAAAAATTAGCACAATCTACTTTAATAGAGACGATAACATTAAATACTCTTTTAACAGGGCTAGATCCTAAACTTGGCTCAATAATTCGTGCTGGCAATCCTTGTAATATGCTAGAAGCAATATCTAGAATTAAAAGAGAGCTACAGCTTTCGTATTTTGAAAACCAAAAATTTTCTCGTTCAGTAAATACATCTCAAATTAAGAAGCCTCAAATTAGTGTACAAAAAGTCTGCGCGTACTGCAAACGAAACGGACACACTATAAATGAATGTCGCACTAGACAAGCTACCCACCAATTTAATAATAATAATTCTACGAATTTTTCTAATAACACTTTTAGGCCAAATTTTCATCAACCAGGTCAACAAACTTTTCCAAGACCTACATTTACCCAAAATCAACCTAGGCCGATGTCTATAAATCAGCCAAATAATAATTTTCAACAAAACAAATTTATGCAAAATAGACCGCCAATTTTTAGACAAAACCCAAATTTTCAGAGACCCTCCGTGATAAGATCAAACCCAAATTTTAATCAACAACATACGCATCATTTAAATGAAACTGTGGATGATACTGCTCATCCGTACTATGAAACATATTACACAAATGATACTGCTCATATGTACGAAAATGAACAATACGGAATGACGAATAGTCCTGCTTATTCAAATTCAACTCAATATTTTCAGCCCAATTATCAAATTGATAATTACGAATATAATCATACTGCTCAAAATCAAGACTCATACAACACTACTTTTAACGATAATACTCAAAATTTCGATACTACTCAATATCCTGAAAATTCAAATACCCAAAATTTTCAATTAGACCCCCAGTCTTACGAAGACCCGCCGAATCAATCAACCGCTTTAGAACAAATTCAAGCTCAATTTCAAACGATGAACTTAAATCAAAATCAAAACAGCCAAGAACAGAAATTCATATAAATAGGCCTTTACTCACCGTAAATCCTCACAACCTGTATTATATAAAGGACATAACTAATACTTTTAAAATTTTAATAGATACAGGAGCAGGTATTTCAATTTTTAAGCCAAAAACATGTCTAAATTATAAAAGAAGGTCCCCTGAAAACGTTGTTATACAGGGTATAACCGATCAAAAACTTCTAATTACTGAATCAACATTAATTCCATTCGCTGACAACGATCCACATAAAGTATATATCTACAATCTTGATATTACTTTCGATGGTTTACTAGGCTCTGACTTCCTAGAGCATTATAATTGTGTAATTGATTTTAATAATAGACAACTCGTAACGAACTTTAAAACAGTACCTCTATTTAAGGTCGAAGACCCTTCTAAAGATTTTGATCTGCCGCCCTCCATTCCAAATCAGACTAAAGAAGTGACTCATCCTCTTCCAAAAATTTCTAAATTCGATCAAAAACTGACTACAGTTGAGAACAAAAATTTTATTTTTCCAAATTATAATCAGACATCTCCAAAAGTAATCCAAAAACCTTCCAAAATTCAAAATAAAATTTGTATAGGTCCTCGAACTGAACAAATTTTCAAATTTAAATGTAATCTTTTTAATACTGACGCAATAATATGTAATCAAGAAATAGAAAAAGTTCGTATACCGAACGCCCTTGTGAAAATTAATAACCAAGGCGAATTTTTAACAACAGTTATCAATGCTAACGCTATAGCAAAAACTATTGACTTCTCTAAATTTGAAATAGAACCTATTCAAAATTTTTCAGCATTTAACTTAAATGACCAAATTCAAAATTCAGGTCAATTTATTGATAGAAATTTTGAAATAAGAAAACAATTAAGACTTGAACATCTAAATAAAGAAGAGAAAGAGTTATTAACTGAACTCTGCCTCAACTTTTCAGACATATTTTATCTTGAAGGAGATAACCTCACTTTCACTAACGAGATTAAACATTCAATTGATACCGGAAATTCGAAACCCATTTTCAATAAATCTTATAGATACCCGCACATCCACAAGGATGAAGTGAAAAATCAAGTATCTAAAATGTTGAATCAAGGTATAATTAGGCCATCAGTTTCGCCATGGTCCTCCCCTGTTTGGGTTGTCCCAAAAAAAATGGACGCCTCTGGTATACAAAAATGGCGTGTTGTGGTGGATTACCGTAAATTAAATGAAGCCACAGTAGGTGATAAATACCCTTTGCCCAATATTTCGGATATATTAGATCAACTCCGTAAGTGCGAATACTTTACGACTTTAGATCTCGCCTCTGGATTTCACCAGATAGAAATTAATCCCGAAGATATTTCCAAAACTGCTTTTTCTGTCGATAATGGTCACTATGAATTTGTTAGAATGCCCTTTGGATTACGAAACGCCCCTAGCACATTTCAACGTGTTATGGACAATATATTATTAGGAATTCAAAATGAGCGATGTCTCGTCTATATGGACGACATTATCATTTATTCACCCACTATTCAGGAACACATGTCAAGACTTACAGACGTATTTAAGAGACTACGAAACGCGAACCTCAAAATTCAACCTGACAAATGCGAATTTCTCCGGAAAGAAGTCGCATATCTTGGACACATAATAACCCCTGACGGTGTAAAACTAAACCCCGACAAAATTAATTGTGTTGCAAACTTTCCGCAACCTAAAAATCAAAAAGATATTAAATCGTTTCTCGGACTCGCAGGTTATTACCGCCGATTTATTCCAAATTTTGCAAAATTATCCAAACCAATGACAAAATTACTTCAAAAAGATGTTCCATTCCTTTTTGACAGTGACTGTATTACTGCATTCGAACAATTGAAAGAAGCTTTAACCACTACCCCTATACTAAATTATCCAAATTTCGATGAGCCATTTGTACTGACAACGGATGCTAGTGCATTCGCAATTGGCGCAGTTTTATCTCAAGGTCCTATCGGTAAAGACCTCCCCATTGCATATGCTTCCAGGACATTATGTCAAGCAGAAACTAAATACAGCACCATTGAACGTGAATTATTAGCTATTGTTTGGAGTGTAAAACACTTTAGACCGTACCTCTTTGGCAGAAAATTTAAACTCGTCACAGACCATAGACCTCTTACATGGCTTTTTTCGATCAAAGATCCAGGCAGCCGCCTTGCGCGCTGGCGTTTAAAATTAGAGGAATACTCCTACGAAATTGAGTATAAACCAGGTAAGATAAATAAAAACGCGGACGCACTATCGCGAATAAAAATTAATTATTTCAGAAATTGTGCAAAATTACAAACAAAAGTTTTAAATTCAAATTCTGACAATGACGATAACGAATCTATCAGTACTGACGAATCCCCTGAGACAATTGTAGAAGAACTCCAAAATTTCGTAAACTTGTATAAAACTCAATCCCTAATAGATTACAACAAAATCCAATTTACTAATAATCAGTTGTTAGATAAAAAACATAAAGATATTGTTACATTCTTTCAAAAAGATAAATTAGCAGATTTACACTATAAAATTATCGAGGATATACTCGAAGAGCAACCCGATTTTATGAATAACAAAATTAACATAGTCTCTAGTAAATCCGTTAAAAATCGTAAATACTATATAATTCTTTTACCATTTGAACCTGATAGTATAATAGAAACGCTTTTTATCACATTATTCAGAGGACAAGACAATTTTGAAGAAACAAAAAATTATTATATTGAAAATAATTTAGACCTACCAACTTTAGAAATGTTTTCCTATATTTATTCAGGTAAAGACATAAAACTTACTATTTGTCAAAATTTAGTCAAACGACCTGACGATGACCAAATACCAATTATAATTGATCAACATCATTCAGGAAAATCTAACCTTCATCGAGGAATCAATGAAACCATTAGACGAATCAAAGAAAAATATAATTGGCCCGGTTTACTAAAAGATGTCGAAAAATACATTCAAAATTGCGAAACATGTCAAAGAACAAAAATTTTGAGAAAAAATTTAAGTAGTCCTCTAGTAATTACGGAAACCCCGAAAACACCGTTTCAACGAGTTAACATTGACATTCTAGAAGTCCCCACTAGGAATTATGTTTTGACCATCAGAGACGAATTAACTAAATTTACTCAAGCATACCCGCTTGAAGACAAAACCGCACGATCGACAGTAAATACTTTACTTGTTTACTTCCAACACTTTGGCACACCCCCTCGCATTCACTGCGACTATGGAAAGGAATTCGACAACACCCTGCTTAGAGATCTTTGTACCCTCTATGACATTAAACTGACGTATTCCAGTGTTAATCATCCGCAATCCAACGGATCGGTTGAACGTTTCCACGCAACCTTATTAGAGATGATTAGAATAAATAAAACAGAAAACCCTCACGAACACCCTCTAACAGTACTCCCATATGCTGTAATATGCTACAACAATTCCGTCAACAAAACCCATGGATTCTCCCCATACGAATTAATTTTCGGTCATACTTCCAGCCGACCTCCAGAAAAATTATATAATGAAAACCAGTTAATTTCAAAATATATCAGAGACCTCAATAACAGAATTTCTCACTACTACAAAATTGCCCGTGAAAAAACCATACTGTCTAAGCAGAAATCAAAAACTAGGTTTGACAAAAATATCCCCGAAAATCAATACGAATTTAAAGTCGGAGACAAGGTCTACGTGAAAGAGTCACAGATCAAAAATAAACTTAGCAATAAATTTAACGATCCCTTCGAAATTCAAGAAATACTTAAAAATTCTGCAATCCTATTAAACTCTCAAACGAATCAAACAACTAAAGTAAATTTTGACCGAATGAAACCCTATTTTGAAAATTAAATTTAATTACAGGTTTCTCCTGCTGATAGGGACAGCAGCATCCCAATACTCAATAACACCCATAGAAAATACAATCGGAGTCTATTATCACCATGAAAGCGATATTTATGTGACAAACAAGCATTGGACCCTCCTTGTTCAAAAGAACATTTCAGCTCTAAGATTAGCTTATCAACATAATGAACATATTCTTGAAAATTTAATACATGCCGTCAGCCCTATTTTTGAAAACATGAATTTATTTCGAGGCGAAGTAAAGATCCACATCAGTTTATTAACACAAATTTCTGGTAATATTAAAGAAAAATTAAATGAAATTAATTATGATACAAAACGCTATAAACGTGGTATTTTAAATGCTATTGGTTCTGTATTTAAAGCAATCACAGGAAATCTAGACGCAGAAGATGGCGAATATTACACAAACAGTATTAACAAATTAATTACAGACGAACATCAAATTGAAAATTTATTAAAAAATCAAATATCCGTAACAACATCGGTAATAAAGAATTTCAACACAACTATTCAAAAATTACAACTAGACGAAGAAACATTTAACAGAGACATTAAATTAATATCTGACACAATTTACAGAACTAAAGAGAAACTCAAAATTTTCGAAGTAAAATTAAGATTCCTAGAAAAATGCGAAATATTAATGGAAAGCTACTTGTACATTGAGGATCAATTAAATGACATATTAAATTCAATTACATTCGCGCGTCTAAAAATCATTCATACTTCTATTATAAATCCTAGAGATCTGATATCCGCATTACAGGAGATATCTCAAAACTTGTATCAAAATAATTTACCACTTCCAATAAAATTATCTGATGTTGGTAGATATCTAGATATCATAGAACTATCAGCATTTCAAACCGATTCAGATTTAATATTTGTTCTAAAAATTCCTCTTATTGATCAACAAAGATTTTCCTTATTCCAATTATTCCCAATGCCTATCCTCAATAATAGGACTGGTTTATATCATGTTTTGTCAACCAATCAAAAATATGTTGCGCGAAACGACGATTCTATAATGTACATTCCTATGTCAAATCTCGACGGATGCAAACCACTCGTCTTTGGACAAAAACTGTGTTCAAATTTGTTCGCCTACCCCATTGATGACAACGCCATCTGCGAAGCTAAAATTCTGAAGAACACCAGGACCCTTCCGGAAAATTGCCAGACATCTTTAATATTTGCAGAAGGATACAAAGTTCACAATCTAGAAGACAACACTTGACTTATCATCAATTCTGAACCCCTTCAAATAACTATCTCATGTCAAAACCGAAATTCCAAAACTGAAGTAATTTTCAAAAATTCTATTCTCAAGTTACAACCTTATTGTAGTGCTTTTGTTGGTGTTACCAAAGTCCAAGCAAACTCTAGAGACACTACTGTAACTCATGATGATTCTCACCCTATTCTAATCCCTTACAACTGTTGTGACAACATTCCTAACGATCTGCAAATTCCAAAATTAAAGCCTTTAAAATTAAACAACCTCAACGTTGAAGACCTTGAAGTTGCAAAGCACAAATTAGATGAATATTCCAAAACCCTTGATGATTTAATCAACGAACCTTTTGTCACGAAACACATTTCTTGGTTTACCTATTTCATAATTACTGTCATAATTCTTCTCGTCATCCTATACTTCACATGCAAATGCAGAAGAAGAAGAAGACTTGCTATTTCCCTAACGTCAAATTTACCTCCACCGCCTCCTGGACAATCAAAACCCGTTGGACGACTCACCAACTTTATTTCAAGAAGAAGGCCCGCTATCAGACCAACAGACAGTTCCCCAGAAGATATTGAACTAAATTGAGACTTTATAGTGATTTTGGAACTTTAACATTTTATATTTTGTGACTAGTGTTCAAGTGAACTGGACTTATGTGATTATTATTATTTTATTTTGTTCACTTGATTTTATTACAATTTTACTTTATATTATTATATTGCTTATTGCATTTATGTTGCACTTAATAGCAACTTTCATATTTTTGGAACTTTCTGCTTATCCAAAAGTTGCTGTATACCACCAACTTTTCTATAAGGGGGGAGTTGTTATATAAAATATTTAATTGTATACACTTTAGACTTAGAATACTTAGAATAATTTCAGTTAGGTACCATTTACATTGTATCATATCTCAAGTAACACAATCTTTGCTTTTTCTTATCAGTTGTTTCTCATAGTTACTTGATACTATTCGTGACTTATCTTATTCTCAAAAACAAAGACTTGCTTATGGTCAGCAACTCACGCCTACCTTCTAAGAATACTCATGGCTAAAGCCATTCCCATGCAGAGTCAGCAAATGACAGTTTATATAGGCGAAAGCGTGCGACCAGAAGTCAGTATCCGGCAGACCGGCATAGTATCCGGCAAACTAGCATAACTCATTTCAAACCTCTGGTACTCACTTAATATTATTGTAATTTCAAACCCTTTATAACAAAATGTTCAATTGTGCAATTCAAAAATAAATTGTTTTAAAAATTGATTTTTATCGACCACGATATAAAATATATGATAGTAAAGATAAATAAACAACATAAGTATTCTTTTATTTCTTGATTGTAGGTATGATTTATATATTACTCTTGTACTCCCTGGAATTCCAGCTAATTAAATTTTGATAATGACTCCTTATGCTAGGGTCTCGGTTCTAAGCACCATTATCAGTGAGACACAATAATTATTAATAAACTATAAAAACAACTTCCTGAATTATTTGATAAATTTAGTTATTAATAATTAGTTTAATTGTTACATGAAACCTAATTATTTTATTTTCGTGTATTTTATGTAAAGACTTTAGCTGAGTTGAGATACAATTACATCGACTTGTGGTGTTTATTTATTATGAATAAGTAAGCATATAGTTTGTGTGAAGTAATGTGTGCAGAGGATGATATATTTTATTTGTCTATAATATATAGGTAGATATAACATTAACATATTAACACACTACAACTAATTTAAAAGATCTAATGCTTTGTTTAAATTCTTCTTTTTCAATTCAATTGCAATTTTCTTCTTTTTCTAAAATATAATATTAAAGTTACCTATAGTTTTGTTCTACTGCAGGCTTTGTAAGTGCCGTTAAATTTTGATTTAATAGTCAGTATTATATTTATGTACGTATATTATTTTGCGTACATATAGATATATGAGGTCCGTGCCGGATCTCAGCTTTCATAGGGGAGGAATTCTGAATTGAGTAGGGATTCTTCAGTACTCTGTGAAAGACAGATCTGGATAGGGACGTCCTCAACCCCGACACGGCGCGTGCCAATGGCTGATAAGGGACGTCCTGTAGATACACAGGACAGGTGTGAATAAGGCATGCCAAATAAACACCCGCGGATCAACTGAGGACATGGCATAGGGCAGTAGCTACATGATTACTGAGTCAAGAATGACTTCTGTAAGGCTTGACGTCAGACAATTACAGGCGGCGATCACTTAATATTGTACTGGCTATAAAACTACGATAGGAAAGCCGACAAGAAACCACCCTATTAACTTCTTCAGAAAAATAATGCATAATAGCTGGTGAATACAATGGCCCCGAGTACGGGCGCCCCTTAAATGGGGTAGGGGTGCTAAAAATCTCCCGGTCAGCTGCTATCAATATTGGAAAGCCTTCATACGCAATAAAGATTGGAACATGGAACGTGAGGAGCATGTTCGAGTCTGGAAATATTCACAATACAATAAATGACATGCAGAGACTAAAGATTTATCTGCTCGGTATAAGTGAAATGAGAAGCCCTAATTCAGGAAAACAAACAGTAGATGACCATGCTGTATACTCTTCAGGTAGTAACAATCCAAATCATTAGATCGGGGGTAGCCATTATAGTTGATAAAAATTTGTCTAAAATGGGCATATAATGCGACATCCGGAAAATATGGAATTCTTCCTCTCATAATCCAAGGAAAGATAGAAGGTAGGAGAGGCCCCGGAAAAAAAAGAACATCTTGGTTAGAGAACTTAAGGCAATGGTTTAACAAAACAACTGTACAACTTTTCCGTTCAGCAGTTAGTAAACTTATGATAGCTAGCATTATCCAGTCTATGATCGCTAACGATCGATAATGGTCAAAGCACTCCAAGAAGAAGAAGATAGATATATTTATAAGCACCTTCCTAGGGTTATAGATATAAATGGTTTTGAAAAGTAACGAATGAATTCAATAAAAATTCAAAGGATAACTTTTGGGAAATACGTCCGTAAAATCCGTAAAATTTTTAGTTACGCATTTTTTAAAGCATAATTAACACATACAGGGTGATTCGTGTAGAAGGTATGACGTCATAGATATATTGTTTTAATGGCAACACCATTTCTTATTACGAATTGTGAAAAAGCACATCTGTTTACATACCTGTGGTCACAATTGAAGGTATAGATTAAATAGAAAAATATGAAGAAGAATGATTTTGTAATTTAAAAATACTAAATTTGATGGTATTGATTACGTAAAAAATCAACCAAATTAAATGTTCAAATTGTGCACCGTTGGCTGCCTGAGAGTAGGCAAGACGATTAACAAATTATTTTTGAACATAACTTCAGGATATATGCGTTACATTTCGTGACGAAATCTTGTTATAAAATTTGGCCGGAGAGTTTAAATTTAAATTCTTCGTCCTTTTTATCTAACTATCTAGCAGTATCAAGTCTGATTATATAGTCGGTCACTTAGTCGATTCCCTTCTCTCTATTCAACGATTTGGGAATATCTCAGCTAAATAACCGCGGACAGTTGCTGCATAATGGGGAGATATATAGTTTATTTCATCGCTATTTGCCAAATAAAAAATTTCTACACATACCGTGGCTTGTTTTTATGGCTAGGATCAGGTAGTCTGTTCCGCTTATCGGCAAGATAAGAGAGTTTTTATTTGGCATATAGCGATGAAATGAGTAGTACCATCTTGCTGAAAGAAAAAATAATTTCTCAGAAGATCAGGTTCCTCTATATCTGGATATAAAGTTATTAGTGTAGTAATAGGTGCTCTTTGAGAAAATCAAATATCTTGCACTAGTTAGGTTAACGCCAAAGAAATAGAGATACATTGACTTTCTGAGGATTTGATATATGACACTCCATCATCCATCCGGGATTCTCGGTAACCCAATAACGGCAGTGTTGCCCCGACATGGCCGTTCAAAACAAAAGTAGGTCGTTAAAGATATGTAGTTTTTTTGCGAGCGATTATTATCATTACTGCATAACTGTTCCCTTTGATTGCAGAATTGATTGTGCTGGTCAAGGTCGCCTTTAGACAGTCCCTGGACAGTGTATACCTTATAAGAATGGTACTTTAGTTTTTTATAATCTTATGTACTATAGATTCTGCCATATTGAAATCAGAAAGCCAATTGGTTAATTGTTGAGAGATATCTTTTCGCATTGCCAACAAAACATTAAGCTGATGATCTTTTGACGGTGAGGGTCTCAACCAGAATTCAACTACTTTTCTTGGGATGCACATTCTGTCTCCAGATGATGCAAAGGACTTAAATTATTTTTCGTTTAGTTAATTTAGCCATTTTTCACAAAATGGCAAAGTTACTATTCAGTAAACCTATTATATACTTTGCTTTTATTAAACAAAAGATAAAAAATGTATTCTTTAAAGGAATAATTATAAAAATTACAAAAAGTATTTAGCGAATTGCCATTTCAAGGCTTTCAATCTGACAGCAATACAAAAAAAACAATATGGGCCACTAAGACTACTGTCAGCCAATGGTACAGAATCTGAACATTCAACTTAAGTTCTTTTTTAAATAATCATTGTCACTAAGTTTAGTATTTTGAAATTGCACAAACGTTTTTATTATTTTTTTTTTTGTCCAAGTTATACTCAGGACAATGTAATTAATAGCGTAGTTTATGTAAAAAAATATGCTCTTGCATATTCCGTAATGAAATACGGAGTTGTCATTAAAAAATATCGATAACGTCATACCTGCTTCACGAACCACCTTGAATATATTATATTTTAAAAAATGCACAATTAAAAATAAAATTTGGCGATTCCAAAAACTTTTCTCAGAAGTTCTCTCTTGAATTTTTCAGTTTTGAATTACGAATATATTCATTACTTTACAAAAACGCTGTATGTGCTATTAGAGTTGTTATAGTCTATTTTGTATATATACAAGAAACAAATATATAGAGGAAACCGACACTATATGCAAAATGCATCACAGCAACTATAATAGCACATATATTGGCTAATCAAAACAACACATACACAAAATAATATACGCATATAAACATTATAGGAAGATGAAGAAAATTCAATTCAATTCAATAGCAAATCTTACAAAATACGTAATAGAGCAACAATAGAAGAACTATACCTTTAATATAATTTACATGTAAGGAAAAGAAACATATTACTATCGATAAAAAGCACACCAAAAGCTATAAATTAAAATATATAATCAGGTGACTAATTACTAGGCGGACTAGGAACACAGAATTTAACAGAATCTGTATAATGGATCTTTGCGCATGTATCAATTTAGTGATGACGCACAGATCACATGCTACACCACTCGCAATTATTCCTAATATGCCACAATTACCGGCACGTATATATAGCGACATATGATTCAATCAATTACGTACAGCATAGACAGTTAATAATTTGCCGAACAAAATGCAATTATGAAGTCACGTCTTAGCTTTATTGTATAATTTGATTCATTGGCGTCTCAGTATTTCTGTAAAATATATTTCATTTTTGTTTCATTTATTTTGTTTTTCGTTGCATTTATTTCATTTATTTTGATGGAAATATCACTTCCATTGAATGTTTTTGTGAAGAATATTTTCATTGCTCTATCATAGGTTGATGGATTTGTATTGTACTAACTGTTATCCTAAAATGTGTTTTCGGCACGACACTGTGAAAAAATGTTAGTTAGTTGATTCATACGATTGTTACCTGTGACTCACACGCAAAGAATCATTATTCAAACCATACCTCAGTCACTACTCACATTACTTCATAGACACTAATATGCTCGTATATAAATAATATACATAAATACACACCAAATCTAATAGGATTGTATTTCAACTCAGTGAAGCAAACACCTTTACATAAAACAGGAATATAAAATTATTAAATTCCATGTAACAAATAAATGATTTTTAAGTAACCAAACTCATGAAATAATGTAAACAGGTGTTTTTAAGTTCAATAACAATTGTAGTTGTCTCTCTGATGACGGTGATGAAAATTAAAACGTTAAAATGAATAGTTCTTATTTCAGTGCATGCAGGGTGTTTACTAAACATACGGCAAAAATTCAAGGAGTGATTCCTTGAATTATTTTAGAAATATTTTGTCCTTTGATGATTTTCGGGAAATCACTTTGTTTCGAAAATACAGGGCGATAAAGATTTTTTGACAATAAATAACAATATTGATATTTTAAAATTAGTAACACACGAGCGTGGTCACGCGACATTTGACATGTTTTGCGAGCTAAACGTTTCTCAGTGAAGACCTCTATCATGGATCGCTACACGAATGCCGAGATGACTGACATGCATTTCATGTATGGATTTGCCAATGGGAACTCATTAAAGGCTAGGCAGTTGTACAGTGAACGATTTCCGAACCGTCATGTTCCTGGTAGAAAAACCTTTCAAAGTATTCATCAACGCCTTCATGAAACAGGCACAGTTCGAAAAAATGGAGGACCAGGAAGGTCAATGACAGTAAGAACGGTAGAACTGGAAGAAACTGTGTTGAGCATGGTAGAGGAAGGTCCAGGTACCTCTACTAGAAAAATTGCAAATGCTTTGAATGTAAGTAATGGAACTGTGTGGAAAATTTTGAGGCAGCAGTTTTTGTACCCATACCACATGCAACGAGTTCAAGCTCTTATTCCTGCTGATTTTCCTCCGCGTATTACATTTTGTCAATGGTTTCTCCAAACATTGGTTCAAATCCCACAACTACTGTCGCTAATTAGTTTTACTGATGAAGCGAATTTCTTGAGAAATACTATAATGAATTTTCATACAACAGACATGTGTTGAAGCAAACCTACATGAGGTAATTCGAGATCGTTTTCAACAACAGTATTCATTAAACGTTTGGATTGGAATTGTGGGTGACTTCCTAATTGGACCGGTATTATTACGAAGAAGACTTACCGGCGAGGTGTATCGAAATTTTTTGGAACACTCACTACCTGGATTTCTGGAGGATATTCCAGTGGCAACGAGAAATGTTATGTGGTTTATGCATGATGGTGCACCAGCGCATTTCAGTTTGGTTGCTCGTGAGTTTTTAACAGCAACATATGGAGATCGCTGGATTGGACGAGGTGGACCTCACTTATGGCCTGCTCGATCTCCGGATTTAAATCCCTTTGATTTCTTTCTATGGGGCCATCTGAAGTCATTAGTTTACACTACTCCAGTAGAAAATGAAGAAGATTTGAGAAATCGAATAATTGAGGGATGTAATTTAATAAAAAACAACTTTCGTGTTCCTGAAAGAGTTCTGGAATCAATGAGGAGAAGACTGGATGCATGCATTCTAGCTGGTGGTAGCCATTTTGAACAGTTCTTGTAAATTAAAAAGCTTTCGATGTCATGTTTATGTAATAAAATATTGTTATTGTTGAGAAACCTTTATCTCCCTGTATCTTCGAAACAAAGTGATTTTCCGAAAATCATCAAAGGACAAAATATTTCTAAAATAATTCAAGGAATCACTCCTTGAATTTTTGCCGTATGTTTAGTAAACACCCTGTATAATACGAGTAAAATGTAATTAAAGAAATAATCACTTTAAAATTTCACATTTTTAAAAATAGCGTTTAACCACTAACATTTCCGGATTTAAGAAATTTTGTATGTTAAACTTTATATAAGGTCATTAAATATATATAAAACAAATTTAGTAGAACAATGAAACATGAAGAATTTTGTCAAAGAGAAGGTTTTAGTATAAGGATTTTAATTTATAAAGCCATTGCGACATTAAAGTTTGTAAGTTGCTATTTCTATTTTGTGCCACGCATTTGGTAAAACTTCAGTTACAGAAACTGGCAAGAATATTTAACTCTTATTTGAGCAGTTTTGGTAATAAATAATTAAATAAAGTGTTTTAGTTTATAGTCATTGCGACATTAAGGTTTGTTTAAGTTGTAATTTCTATTTTGTGCCACGCATTTGGTAAAACTTCAGTTACAAGAACTGGCAAGGATATTTAACTCTTATTTGAGCAGTTTTGGTTATAAATAATTGAATAATTAATTAATTACTCAATATATTACTACTTGAATATCCAAAAAATACTATTACTTAGCAAATAGCCAATTACTTTTAATGCTTAATATTATATGACTTAACCCTAAATTCTGTGGTATAATTTTTGAACTTTAACCTAAAGTACATTATTTGTTCTTAATATATAATATATATTTGTTATTACAATAAACAATGACAATCATTTGCATTCATACATTAATTACATCACTCAAATGAATTTTATGCCAAACATTAATTAAAACTAAATATTACCATCACGAGTAATTTATTAATGTTTGTCATTGTAAAGCAAATAATTTTTCTTTTCCGGTTTGTAGTTGTCACGACCGTGCAGACAAGTCTTCAAACACCTGTTTTCTTTATCGAGAAAGTTAAGCGATCCATGCACATTAATTTTAATAATTTCACTAATCTAGAAAATTAGAGTACAGTACGATAGATAAATTTTATGGGTAGGTGTAACAAATGAAATTTATATTTAAATAGTTGCTACTAAATTGCTACTAAACGAAGTTGCTTAAATTTATCCAGCATATTGTTGACAATTTACTCATACTGCGGATGTTTATAATTTCCTAAAAAATGTTCTGTTACATTTTTAAAGCATATACAAGATTCCTTTTCAATTTCTGTCATTGTTTCTTCAAACTGTTGGTTCTGCATAAATTTTTTTGTTTGTGGTCCTACGAAAATGCCTTCCTTAAATTTTGCTTCAGATAGAGCTAGAAATTTGCCTCATGAGTACTTAAAACAATTCCCATTTCTATCTATAGTTTTTAAATATTGCTTCATTAATTCTAATTTAATATGGAGTGGCGGCAAAAAATTCTTTACGGATCAACCAAATTTGCATAGATAAGATTTTTTGAACTAGGTGTTAAGTTTTCTCTTCGGGGCCAATCCTTTTTCTCCCAATGTTGTCACCTGTCTCTGCTATCCCACTAGTATATAAAACACGGATACATTGCATATCCTGATCGCTGACCTAATAACAAGTCTACAATTGTTAAATCACCACAAATCATCCATTTATGGTTTTTGCACTGAATTTTTTCAAGCAGTACTTTTAGATTTTCGTAACTTTCTATGATTTATACAGAAAGGGCAACAGGACCCATCTCAAACCATCAAATAACAGGGACGTCGCAAAGATTGAGACAAAAATTGATTTTATAGAACCTAGGTTTTAAAAACTACAAATTGTTGTACAATGTACATTTACAAATACTGGTGCGTGATGGAAACAAAAAAAAAACAGTATTCCTGTAGCTCAAGCGAAAAAGTAAAAAAAAAATTAGATCACAAAATTTTTATTGGCCTGTATTATTTATTTCAATATTTATTTTGAAATCATAAGTTGCGAAGTTATTTCTGACAGAATACATTTTGAAAGAATAAGTTTATTCAATGAAAAATGTGTTATGAATAAAATCACAAAAATGTTTTTTTTTACTAAATACTGTAATTTTTTAGTTTTAAGGACCACTGACGTTATTTATTAAAAAGTATTAAAAAATATATTAAAACGGTGCTTCGGTTAAAAATATGAAGACATGTGAGATCAACAGTAGACTAATTTGTATAACCTGAATACTATACGCATTTAAGACGGACCTTTAAAGAATTAAGGTAATAGGTACTTTAAAAATAAAACTACTTTATATTACAGCCACATAATCCTGAAATTACGTGACTCTCAATAGACTTTCCTTTCTTTTGTTTCCTAAACAATTTATTATTGAAGTAGATCAATCTTCATTACTGAAGCAAATAAATAAGACATTATTACCACTACCATTGCTAGTCGGTAACATCCATTATTACAATTAAAATTATTCTCCGATTTTGGGTTTGCAATATTATAGTGGTTTTCAGTTGATTGCAACTACATAAGACCAATTCCAATTTTGGTATTCACAGTATTAAGTAATATTCACTACCATATTTTGACGTCGTTCCAATAGACCAATACTTACAAGGAAAGAGTACTTTCTTCGTAAGTTTTGATCATATTTGTGTATTACATTAAGAACAATGTAACATCTAACATTTCATTTGTTTTTGAACTTGGCTATTAAACTGGATAGTACCTAGCTATATTTATAGTTTAGCTTATAACAACACTTAGATTTTATTTATAGCATCGATTGCAAGTTAGAGCGGTTCTACAGTGGAAACTGTAATCCTAAACGTTATTTAATAAACAAAGCATATAAAAAACATGTATGAAGAACTTCGGGGGTGAAGAGTGGATATGTGTAAGTAATGCTGTTTAAATATGTAGCGCATAACAAAAGTGATGTTGAAATAAATGCAAGTAATATTGAAGTTGATAACGATAATTTAAAGAATAATTTAAAAATTAACCTCTTGTACTGAACAAAATTAAAGTTAACGTCTCGGAAGATAAAGCTTTACATACATTAAGACTCAACATTCTCACGTAGACTACTCATTATCAAAAAAATAATTATTTAAAGCGAAATTGAAAGGATCTCTTTATAAAAGAATGTGATTGTATTGTAACGAAGCAATCATTCGAAATGTTAAGAGAATTTCGTAATTTCTATTAGATTGCCTCTGTATCATCTTACTTAGAGCCTGACATAGTTGTCGACCTTATCATAGTCAACGAACAAAAAAGCTACCTTTCATAAATTTCAGCATGGAGAAAACAACAAATCACAGACTAGTTGAAATAGAAAAACGTGGAGTTTGAAGAAACAATAACATTATTTCGTTAAATTTCAATAATCTAATTATTGAATATTATACGAGAAAAAAACCAATACATTAAATTTATAATAAAGAGTTATTTAATTTAAACCAGACTATTAATATAAAACTTATATTTAACGAAAATATTTATAAATATATGACTATTGTTTTCCAAAGATTGCATTTCTGACATTGCCAAAGCTTGGGTGAGTTGTATATTTCTGTCTCATAGAAAGACTGTGGCTGACTCCAGAACTAGATTATGCATTAACATCATCACTTGTTAATGTTGAAGAAAATCAACATTAACGATTCCCACATCGTTCCAGAAAACTGTACACAATACTATATTGGCTGATAAATTGATTTTTGCTATAGTTGGTGCAGTTTCGGATGGCAACCACCACTCTTAACTAAATTGTTTGAACACTGTGGTGTAGTAATGTACCCACTATTCATTATATATCAGAATTTGAGTAAGAAAACTGTCTAGTTACATTTAATAACGATGCAATAGACGTTGACAAATTTCTACTCTTACAATTTTCTATGAGGCAGACAGAATTCCCACCTGGAGCTTACTTTTCGAAAGTTCAAATGATTTTTTATTATTGTTGCGACACTTGTAGTACTGATTCCTACTTTTCCAGCAATTTCACGTCTTGCAACTTCGATATTCGAGAATAATGTTACAAATTATTCCATGTTTGGATTTGTCTGACCCATGCATGGTGTTTGCATCTCTTGACAACATCTTAGAAATGGTTTACTCAAATCAAACACTTGTATTCGACGTAGTGTTTCATCCTCAAACTAGTTAAACAAGGACAATCGATACCTGTTGCGCTCTCATCTTACTCCCTGGAGCCACATAACACCTTACATTAACGAAGCCGACGTGTAGTGTAACTACATATATATCTCGCCTAACAAATAGTGACTTATACAAGTACAGGAAGTCCTCTACTTACGAACCTAACCCATTCCTAGCGGTCGCTCGTAAATCAAAAAGTTCGTAACTCTGAAAACACGATGTTTGGCATAAACAGTCAAATACGTTGTTTTTACAATTATGTACTGTTTAGGCTACTTGAATAATATTGAATTGGGATTGTTAAAGGGAAGTATAAATTCAAATCAGTCACATGTACATTATTTATTAAAATTACTCATTTAAAACAACTACATACATATATTATATAAATTTATAAAATACAACAATATACATATTTATGGACACCACTTATTCCGTTGATGTTGATGATGTTGGATCTTCTACCATCCACAATACAGGTATCATTAGTGGTCTTATTAAAAAACTGTGTAATAGAAGTTTGAGTAGTAGCTCTTTTCTTTTCATCCAGTATTACTTTATAGCACGTAAGGGCATCATGTACAGTCGCTGAAACTTTATAAAATCTGTTTTCGTTTGAGTCTTGTGTTTGGATACATGCGAGCGCCTTTTCTATTAAACTGAAACCTTCTGTCAGTTGTTTGACAGTAAATGTCTTAGGATCCTTTTCTTCAGTTCCATTATCAATCGGTCATTCTTTTTGGTCTGCTAGTTCGAGCAACTCCTTATTTGTCAACTTCTGTGAATGACTTTCAAGTAGTTGATGAATGTCTTCCGCTTCTACTTCCAAATTCAACTGGTTACCTAGATCTAAAATATCATTGATGATCTCTTCTCTATCTTCTTCTATATCATTATTATCGCCGCTCCTGTCACTTTGTTCGTAACTTCGAAAGTTCGTAAGTCGAATGTTCGTAAGTAGGGGACTTCCTGTACATGTATTCCATTCCCTTATTGTTAACTTCAGAGTCATGTTTAGATTGAAACGATCCTCTAGATACAACGGATAAAGATCATGGTATAATAATAATTCATACACCAGTCAACTACTAGTAGCTGAACATTACGAAATCTAAAATGACTGGTAAACAACACACTTAATCATATTGCTGTAGAAACATAGGCCAAAAAGAAGAATAGTGCATGTAATTTCATAATGTATGACATACCGACATAAGAGCTGAGATTTTGGTCGATCTAATTATTATAACTCCAGACGATAAGGTAAGCTTTTAATATCTAAATTGCAGTAAACTATAGGGTGTCTCAGTAGGAATTATAGGATTTGAATTGCCACCTCATCATGCCTGTGATAGCATTACCACTTTCATTTTCAAAGAAATATGGACCAATTACTCCACCACTCCAAAATGTGCAACAAACTATGCATCTTTTTGGATACATTTCTTTTTCGTAAATAGTATGTGGATCTTCAACACCTCAAATTCGACAATCTTGTTTGCTGACGTATCCGTCAAATTAAAATGTACTTCATCGCTGAACAAAATTTTGTTGCAAAAATCAGCATCATCTTCTTTCTTTTCTAACACCCAATTAACACATGTACGACGTTGTATATGGTCCGTAACATTTAGCTGTTATGTCAACTGTAGATCTTTCTTTAAAATCCGATGCGTGGTCCCATTTGACAGATTCAGTTGTTGCACACGACATTGATTGGATGTGTTTCGATACTCTCATATACTTTATTTCACTGCAGCAATATTTTTTTCTAATCAACCACGACGTGGACCTATTGGTGTCGCCTTATCAATAACAGAACCCGTCTCATCAGTTCTTGATTAAGTTATGTATTGTTAACTTTGTAGGTGATTCATTGTGTCCCAATTTTGAGCAAATTTATCTGAATACAACTGTAAATGATCGCTCACTTTCATAACACAGTTGTACACAAACTATTTACTGTTGAACTGTTAATTGCGGTACGTTGATGTCATATGGATTTAGATGACAGTCGTTAAATGTTGACATCCTATCTTTGACAGAACACAAATGGCACGCAATTCAAATCCTATAGTTCCAACTGAGGCACCTCTTATAACATCGTAAAAAAATAATTAAAAATGTTTTTCAATAATATTAATTTCTGTCTTTTTTAATATTTGGCGTCCTCTAACTTAATATACCTAGGGTACACCACCTCCCCTACCCTTCACTCGACTAACCATTCTATATGTTAACAATGAATCAGATCATATTATTTTGGTACCTTTGGTACTATTGATACCTTTGGAAACGGAATTATAAGAAAAGAGATCTTACACAATCTATTATTATAAATATTTTCACTCTGACAAAAAATATTTTAATTCTCATTAAATTAGTTTTAATGTCGTGAAGGTCATTGTCGGATATACCGAAAAAGATTTCGGCTTGCCGTTAATGACTACATTCAGGTTTTATACACTTTCTCGTCTAATTATTTTCTTCGTTGAAGCTGTTGGAGTTCCTGTTTATGGTACATACCATATGCTGTTTGTATCCGTACTTAATAATTTATTATGACATAAGGAATTTGCATATTAAATTACAAAGTCATTGATATAGTATATAATAAATAATGGTAGACAGATTTTACTACATTACTTGCAAGATTCATGTATATTTAGACGTCAGCAGAAATTTGTACACCATGAAATTAATTTTTTGTTTCGGTATTTATCACGTAGTTAGGTCAGTATTATGTGTTACTTATTAAAATTAATTTATTCTTTGTTAAGCCTTTGTGAAGGAACGTTTTCTGACCAAATACTGAAGTATATAATTCCTGATTCCTGTCTAAGAGCCCGAAATAGTGTGGTGTTATTTCACTTTCTTTTGCCTATCTTACATCATAAATAAAATATAATTCGTAAATTAAAGGTACTATTCATTTCATCGCTACTTGCCAAATAAAAAAGTCTCTTATCTTACCGGTACGCGGAACAGTCTATACAGTACGGAAAAACTGTATGTTTTAAAATTTTTTGTTTGGCAAATGGCGATGAAACAAATTATACATATTGTCAAGTCTCGTAGACCTTACCGTGGGACAAACTACCCATATGTCCCGGCCTAGACAAGGTTTGTCGCGCGTCGTCGTAAAGTAAAATAACGGTATAGACACTTGAGCTTAATTTTAATCAGAAAAGGAAGCATCAAAACAACAATATTACATCCTTTTTCTGTCAACTTATCTCAACCATTGACCATAGATCAGTCATCAGTGAATAATACAGAATAGTAGAATACCACAGATAAGATATACTATAGAATACATTTCTCTCGCAGCGCCACCACTAGGCAGACTAAAGCGGCGGTGCCACGCCTAACTAAATTCTTAAAAGTTACAACACACACACACACACACATATATATATATATATATATATATATATATATATATATATATTTTATATCGTGGTCGATAAAAATCAATTTTTAAAAACAATTTATTTTTGAAATACACAATTGAACGTTTTGTTATAAAGGATTTAAAATTACAATAATATTAAGTGAGTACCGGAGGTTTGAAATGAGTTATGCTAGTTTGCCGGATACTATGCCGGTCTGCCGGATACTATGCCGCTCTGCCGGATACTAACTTCTGGTCGCACGCTTTCGCCTATATAAACTGTCATTTGCTGACTCTGCATGGGAATGGCTTTAGCCATGAGTATTCTTAGAAGTTAGGCGTGAGTTGCTGACCATAAGCAAGTCTTTGTATTTGAGAATAAGATAAGTCACGAATAGTATCAAGTAACTATGAGAAACAACTGATAAGAAAAAGCAAAGATTGTGTTACTTGAGATATGATACAATGTAAATGGTACCTAACTGAAATTATTCTAAGTATTCTAAGTCTAAAATGTATACAATTAAATATTTTATATAACAACTCCCCCCTTATAGAAAAGTTGGTGGTATACAACAACTTTTGGATAAGCAGAAAGTTCCAAAAATATGAATGTTGCTATTAAGTGCAACATAAATGCAATAAGCAATATAATAATATAAGGTAAAATTGTAGTAAAATCAAGTGAACAAAATAAAATAATAATAATCACATAAGTCCAGTTCACTTGAACACTAGTCACAGAATATAAAATGTTAAAGTTCCAAAATCACTATAAAGTCTCAATTTAGTTCAGTATCTTCTGGGGAACTGTCTGTTGGTCTGATAGCGGGCCTTCTTCTTGAAATAAAGTTGGTGAGTCGTCCAACGGGTTTTGATTGTCCAGGAGGCGGTGGAGGTAAATTTGACGTTAGGGAAATAGCAAGTCTTCTTCTTCTTCTGCATTTGCATGTGAAGTATAGGATGACGAGAAGAATTATGACAGTAATTATGAAATAGGTAAACCAAGAAATATGTTTCGTGACAAAAGGTTCGTTGATTAAATCATCAAGGGTTTTGGAATATTCATCTAATTTGTGCTTTGCAACTTCAAGGTCTTCAACGTTGAGATTGTTTAATTTTAAAGGCTTTAATTTTGGAATTTGCAGATCGTTAGGAATGTTGTCACAACAGTTGTAAGGGATTAGAATAGGGTGAGAATCATCATGAGTTACAGTAGTGTCTCTAGAGTTTGCTTGGACTTTGGTAACACCAACAAAAGCACTACAATAAGGTTGTAACTTGAGAATAGAATTTTTGAAAATGACTTCAGTTTTAGAATTTCGGTTTTGACATGAGATGGTTATTTGAAGGGGTTCAGAATTGATTATAAGCCAAGTGTTGTCTTCTAGATTGTGAACTTTGTATCCTTCTGCAAATATTAAAGATGTCTGGCAATTTTCCGGAAGGGTCCTGGTGTTCTTCAGAATTTTGGCTTCGCATATGGCGTTGTCATCAATGGGGTAGGCGAACAAATTTGAACACAGTTTTTGTCCAAAGACGAGTGGTTTGCATCCGTCGAGATTTGACATAGGAATGTACATTATAGAATCGTCGTCTCGCGCAACATATTTTTGATTGGTTGACAAAACATGATATAAACCAGTCCGATTATTGAGGATAGGCATTGGGAATAATTGGAATAAGGAAAATCTTTGTTGATCAATAAGAGGAATTTTTAGAACAAATATTAAATCTGAATCGGTTTGAAATGCTGATAGTTCTATGATATCTAGATATCTACCAACATCAGGTAATTTTATTGGAAGTGGTAAATTATTTTGATGCAAGTTTTGAGATATCTCCTGTAATGCGGATATCAGATCTCTAGGATTTATAATAGAAGTATGAATGATTTTTAGACGCGCGAATGTAATTGAATTTAATATGTCATTTAATTGATCCTCAATGTACAAGTAGCTTTCCATTAATATATCGCATTTTTCTAGGAATCTTAATTTTACTTCGAAAATTTTGAGTTTCTCTTTAGTTCTGTAAATTATGTCAGATATTAATTTAATGTCTCTGTTAAATGTTTCTTCGTCTAGTTGTAATTTTTGAATAGTTGTGTTGAAATTCTTTATTACCGATGTTGTTACGGATATTTGATTTTTTAATAAATTTTCAATTTGATGTTCGTCTGTAATTAATTTGTTAATACTGTTTGTGTAATATTCGCCATCTTCTGCGTCTAGATTTCCTGTGATTGCTTTAAATACAGAACCAATAGCATTTAAAATACCACGTTTATAGCGTTTTGTATCATAATTAATTTCATTTAATTTTTCTTTAATATTACCAGAAATTTGTGTTAATAAACTGATGTGGATCTTTACTTCGCCTCGAAATAAATTCATGTTTTCAAAAATAGGGCTGACGGCACGTATTAAATTTTCAAGAATATGTTCATTATGTTGATAAGCTAATCTTAGAGCTGAAATGTTCTTGTGAACAAGGAGAGTCCAATGCTTGTTTGTCACATAAATATCGCTTTCATGGTGATAATAGACTCCGATTGTATTTTCTATGGGTGTTATTGAGTATTGGGATGCTGCTGTCCCTATCAGCAGGAGAAACCTGTAATTAAATTTAATTTTCAAAATAGGGTTTTATTCGGTCAAAATTTACTTTAGTTGTTTGATTTGTTTCAGAGTTTAATAGGATTGCAGAATTTTTTAGTATTTCTTGAATTTCGAAGGGACCGTTAAATTTATTGCTAAGTTTATTTTTGATCTGTGACTCTTTCACGTAGACCTTGTCTCCGACTTTAAATTCGTATTGATTTTCGGGGACATTTTTGTCAAACCTGGTTTTTGATTTTTGCTTAGACAGTATAGTTTTTTCACGGGCAATTTTGTAGTAGTGAGAAATTCTGTTATTGAGGTCTCTGATATATTTTGAAATTAACTGGTTTTCATTATATAATTTTTCTGGAGGTCGGCTGGAAGTATGACCGAAAATTAATTCGTATGGGGAGAATCCATGGGTTTTGTTGACGGAATTGTTGTAGCATATTACAGCATATGGGAGTACTGTTAGAGGGTGTTCGTGAGGGTTTTCTGTTTTATTTATTCTAATCATCTCTAATAAGGTTGCGTGGAAACGTTCAACCGATCCGTTGGATTGCGGATGATTAACACTGGAATACGTCAGTTTAATGTCATAGAGGGTGCAAAGATCTCTAAGCAGGGTGTTGTCGAATTCCTTTCCATAGTCGCAGTGAATGCGAAGGGGTGTGCCAAAGTGTTGGAAGTAAACAAGTAAAGTATTTACTGTCGATCGTGCGGTTTTGTCTTCAAGCGGGTATGCTTGAGTAAATTTAGTTAATTCGTCTCTGATAGTCAAAACATAATTCCGAGTGGGGACTTCTAGAATGTCAATGTTAATTCGTTCAAACGGTGTTTTCGGGGTTTCCGTAATTACTAGAGGACTACTTAAATTTTTTCTCAAAATTTTTGTTCTTTGACATGTTTCGCAATTTTGAATGTATTTTTCGACATCTTTTAGTAAACCGGGCCAATTATATTTTTCTTTGATTCGTCTAATGGTTTCATTGATTCCTCGATGAAGGTTAGATTTTCCTGAATGATGTTGATCAATTATAATTGGTATTTGGTCATCGTCAGGTCGTTTGACTAAATTTTGACAAATAGTAAGTTTTATGTCTTTACCTGAATAAATATAGGAAAACATTTCTAAAGTTGGTAGGTCTAAATTATTTTCAATATAATAATTTTTTGTTTCTTCAAAATTGTCTTGTCCTCTGAATAATGTGATAAAAAGCGTTTCTATTATACTATCAGGTTCAAATGGTAAAAGAATTATATAGTATTTACGATTCTTAACGGATTTACTAGAGACTATGTTAATTTTGTTATTCATAAAATCGGGTTGCTCTTCGAGTATATCCTCGATAATTTTATAGTGTAAATCTGCTAATTTATCTTTTTGAAAGAATGTAACAATATCTTTATGTTTTTTATCTAACAACTGATTATTAGTAAATTGGATTTTGTTGTAATCTATTAGGGATTGAGTTTTATACAAGTTTACGAAATTTTGGAGTTCTTCTACAATTGTCTCAGGGGATTCGTCAGTACTGATAGATTCGTTATCGTCATTGTCAGAATTTGAATTTAAAACTTTTGTTTGTAATTTTGCACAATTTCTGAAATAATTAATTTTTATTCGCGATAGTGCGTCCGCGTTTTTATTTATCTTACCTGGTTTATACTCAATTTCGTAGGAGTATTCCTCTAATTTTAAACGCCAGCGCGCAAGGCGGCTGCCTGGATCTTTAATCGAGAAAAGCCATGTAAGAGGTCTATGGTCTGTGACGAGTTTAAATTTTCTGCCAAAGAGGTACGGTCTAAAGTGTTTTACACTCCAAACAATAGCTAATAATTCACGTTCAATGGTGCTGTATTTAGTTTCTGCTTGACATAATGTCCTGGAAGCATATGCAATAGGGAGGTCTTTACCGATAGGACCTTGAGATAAAACTGCGACAATTGCGAATGCACTAGCATCCGTTGTCAGTACAAATGGCTCATCGAAATTTGGATAATTTAGTATAGGGGTAGTGGTTAAAGCTTCTTTCAATTGTTCGAATGCAGTAATACAGTCATTGTCAAAAAAGAATGGAACATCTTTTTGAAGTAATTTTGTCATTGGTTTGGATAATTTTGCAAAATTTGGAATAAATCGGCGGTAATAACCTGCGAGTCCGAGAAACGATTTAATCTCTTTTTGATTTTTAGGTTGCGGAAAGTTTGCAACACAATTAATTTTGTCGGGGTTTGGTTTTACACCGTCAGGGGTTATTATGTGTCCAAGATATGCGACTTCTTTCCGGAGAAATTCGCATTTGTCAGGTTGAATTTTGAGGTTCGCGTTTCGTAGTCTCTTAAATACGTCTGTAAGTCTTGACATGTGTTCCTGAATAGTGGGTGAATAAATGATAATGTCGTCCATATAGACGAGACATCGCTCATTTTGAATTCCTAATAATATATTGTCCATAACACGTTGAAATGTGCTAGGGGCGTTTCGTAATCCAAAGGGCATTCTAACAAATTCATAGTGACCATTATCGACAGAAAAAGCAGTTTTGGAAATATCTTCGGGATTAATTTCTATCTGGTGAAATCCAGAGGCGAGATCTAAAGTCGTAAAGTATTCGCATTTACCGAGTTGATCTAATATATCCGAAATATTGGGCAAAGGGTATTTATCACCTACTGTGGCTTCATTTAATTTACGATAATCCACCACAACACGCCATTTTTGTATACCAGAGGCGTCCATTTTTTTTGGGACAACCCAAACAGGGGAGGACCATGGCGAAACTGATGGCCTAATTATACCTTGATTCAACATTTTAGATACTTGATTTTTTACTTCATCCTTGTGGATGTGCGGGTATCTATAAGATTTTGTGAAAATGGGTTTAGAATTTCCGGTATCAATTGAATGTTTAATCTCGTTAGTGAAAGTGAGGTTATCTCCTTCGAGATAAAATATGTCTGAAAAGTTGAGGCAGAGTTCAGTTAATAACTCTTTCTCTTCTTTATTTAGATGTTCAAGTCTTAATTGTTTTTTTATTTCAAGATTTCTATCAATAAATTGACTTGAATTTTGAATTTGGTCATTTAAGTTAAATGCTGAAAAATTTTGAATAGGTTCTATTTCAAATTTAGAGAAGTCAATAGTTTTTGCTATAGCGTTAGCATTGATAACTGTTGTTAAAAATTCGCCTTGGTTATTAATTTTCACAAGGGCGTTCGGTATACGAACTTTTTCTATTTCTTGATTACATATTATTGCGTCAGTATTAAAAAGATTACATTTAAATTTGAAAATTTGTTCAGTTCGAGGACCTATACAAATTTTATTTTGAATTTTGGAAGGTTTTTGGATTACTTTTGGAGATGTCTGATTATAATTTGGAAAAATAAAATTTTTGTTCTCAACTGTAGTCAGTTTTTGATCGAATTTAGAAATTTTTGGAAGAGGATGAGTCACTTCTTTAGTCTGATTTGGAATGGAGGGCGGCAAATCAAAATCTTGAGAAGGGTCTTCGACCTTAAATAGAGGTACTGTTTTAAAGTTCGTTACGAGTTGTCTATTATTAAAATCAATTACACAATTATAATGCTCTAGGAAGTCAGAGCCTAGTAAACCATCGAAACTAATATCGAGATTGTAGATATATACTTTGTGTGGATCGTTGTCAGCGAATGGAATTAATGTTGATTCAGTAATTAGAAGTTTTTGATCGGTTATACCCTGTATAACAACGTTTTCAGGGGACCTTCTTTTATAATTTAGACATGTTTTTGGCTTAAAAATTGAAATACCTGCTCCTGTATCTATTAATATTTTAAAAGTATTAGTTATGTCCTTTATATAATATAGGTTGTGAGGATTTACGGTGAGTAAAGGTCTTTTTACATGAATTTCTGTTCTTGGCTGTCTTGATTTTGATTCAAGTTCAGCGTTTGAAATTGAGCTTGAATTTGTTCTAAGGCGGTTGATTGATTCGGCGGGTCTTCGTAAGACTGGGGGTCTAATTGAAAATTTTGGGTATTTGAATTTTCAGGATATTGAGTAGTATCGAAATTTTGAGTATTATCGTTAAAAGTAGCGTCGTATGAGTCTTGATTTTGAGCAGTATGATTATATTCGTAATTATCAATTTGATAATTGGGCTGAAAATATTGAGTTGAATTTGAATAAGCAGGACTATTCGTCATTCCGTATTGTTCATTTTCGTACAAATGAGCAGTATCATTTGTGTAATATGTTTCATAGTACGGATGAGCAGTATCATCCACAGTTTCATTTAAATGATGCGTACGTTGTTGATTAAAATTTGGATTTGATCTTATCACGGAGGGTCTCTGAAAATTTGGGTTTTGTCTAAAAATTGGTGGTCTATTTTGCATAAATTTGTTTTGTTGAAAATTATTATTTGGCTGATTTGTAGACATCGGCCTAGGTTGATTTTGGGTAAATGTAGGTCTTGGAAAAGTTTGTTGACCTGGTTGATGAAAATTTGTCCTAAAAGTGTTATTAGAAAAATTCGTAGAATTATTATTATTAAATTGGTGGGTAGCTTGTCTAGTGCGACATTCGTTTATAGTATGTCCGTTTCGTTTGCAGTACGAGCAGACTTTTTGTACACTAATTTGAGGCTTCTTAATTTGAGATGTATTTACTGAACGAGAAAATTTTTGGTTTTCAAAATACGAAAGCTGTAGCTCTCTTTTAATTCTGGATATTGCTTCTAGCATATTACAAGGATTGCCAGCACGAATTATTGAGCCAAGTTTAGGATCTAGCCCTGTTAAAAGAGTATTTAATGTTATCGTCTCTATTAAAGTAGATTGTGCTAATTTTTGCTCTGGTGTCAATGGTTGTTTCTGAACACAAGCGTGCATTTTCGCATTATGTGACTGAAGTCTCGAAATAAAATTTAAAGCGGATTCGTTTTGATTCTGTGAAATGCGTTGAAGGTCTTGAATGAGAGATGTGAGATCCCTAGAATCTCCGAAATGAGTTTCTAATAATATTTTAATCTCGTCCCATGTTGCAGGGTTGCGAGAATTAATTAATTCAGCAGCTTTACCTTTAAGCTTATTTTTGACATGGAGGGTCAATAATGTTTTTTGGTTGCCTACAGCCATTTGGAAGGCACAACGAACAGCGTTTAAAAATGTTTGTAAGAAGATCTGATTTCCATCATATTCGGGTACAATAGAAAATACTTCTGAAAGTTTATAAGCTTCTACCTGTTCTTCAGTTTGATTATTTACGTTGGCAGTTGCCATTTTTAATAAATCGGTTAGAAAAATTTAAATAAAATAATAAAAAATAGGTTTATATATTTTTTCACGTTAAATGTAAAATTAGGGAGTAAAGTAAATATAGGAGCAATAGCGACTGGACTATACCACTTTATTTTTAGATGTAGATAAAATGTAAGTAGTGCGATTAGCGGTATAATCGCGTAATTAAAATGTGACGATTAACAGTATAATCGTATAATGTAATATACACTTTGAGAAATTTGAGATAAGGCGTGACAATTCTATATGAATGCACTTACCAAATCAAATTCATCCGGACGCTGGCCTGGATATCGCAGTTAATGAGGCAATTTCCGTGTTTTAACTGGGTCACCTGGGAACAGCTGATTTTTCCGGGCTTCAAGAGGTTCGGACCAGTTAGGCGATTCCGTGTTCTGGAGCGATTTCCTTCTTGGGATTTTCTTGCGTTCTTCGTAAAAATTGTTTTCTTTCTTGAGGTTCTTTGTAGTCACTTGGGAATTGGAATTCCACGACGATAGTGAGGAAAGTCCGTGTTCTAACGACGTGTGAAAATCCTACCGGCTGCGCCAGATTTTTATATCGTGGTCGATAAAAATCAATTTTTAAAAACAATTTATTTTTGAAATACACAATTGAACGTTTTGTTATAAAGGATTTAAAATTACAATAATATTAAGTGAGTACCGGAGGTTTGAAATGAGTTATGCTAGTTTGCCGGATACTATGCCGGTCTGCCGGATACTATGCCGCTCTGCCGGATACTAACTTCTGGTCGCACGCTTTCGCCTATATAAACTGTCATTTGCTGACTCTGCATGGGAATGGCTTTAGCCATGAGTATTCTTAGAAGTTAGGCGTGAGTTGCTGACCATAAGCAAGTCTTTGTATTTGAGAATAAGATAAGTCACGAATAGTATCAAGTAACTATGAGAAACAACTGATAAGAAAAAGCAAAGATTGTGTTACTTGAGATATGATACAATGTAAATGGTACCTAACTGAAATTATTCTAAGTATTCTAAGTCTAAAATGTATACAATTAAATATTTTATATAACATATATATAAACAGAAAAATGAAAACAAATTACAAACTAGACAATTCCAAAAATCAATATTTATTGCTATTTGAGTGAAGAACATACATTGAATAGACCCTACTCATTGCTACTGATAACACTAGTGTTAGCGTTTGGACTCGAATCAGGGTCACGATTGTCAGTCACTGGTCGAATTTGCCCATACATAATATGCTCTAATCAACAGAGCTACCTTGACAGTTGACACTTTAGCTATCTCCACCATATCATGGACAAGTTAGCTAAAGTGTTAAATGATACCTTAAAAGGGCAATGAACAAAAAGAGACAAAGCAATATGTATGCGTCTTTTTGTTACTGATTAATTTATTTGAGAACTACCAACTGAATTGCAGTTGTTTTGTATTTATTTATTTTTGTTTTATATTTATTTATTTAGTCTTATTCGAAATCTTGGCGATATTTTTCACCATAAGAAATATTCATATTTTACCTTCAAATTAACTACCGATTGCATTTTACTAAAATACACGCAAAATAAGAGACATCTCTTTCCCAGAGTAGTTACGTGATGGTTTGGCTTAATAGTTTGATGGCCTGATATATTTACATACTTTAGTTTTTAAATTTAAGGAAAATATATTCCCAATGTAGATTATTTATCTAGAAAGCCGATAAATTTCTAGATAAGGCACCATATAACTAATATAAATGTTATTAAAACAGACAATGGCTAACAATCACTCAAGCAAATAAATATTAAACAACCGATATAAAACCTATGCTTTCTGAAAAACAGTTTAGCAACTAACCAATAATTTTACTAACTAACTAATAGCTAGCAAATATTTTCGTCAAAAATCTTATATAGAAAAATACACAAGCCTTTAGTGGGCTTGTTCGATAGGATCTCACATTTAAAATGATCGACAATAAAAATATTTAGATATATGCATCTAGTTTATATCTAAAATAGTATAGAATAATCAGAACTACCAAGGATATTATATCCATGATTGTAATGGATTCTAGGTATATAGAACACCTGTAACTCGAAGTAAATATTAAACACGAAAAACTACATCTATTTATTTACATTTTTACTGCTTACCTACAATCGACATATATTTACAGTCTAATAAGTAAATTTCATGTATAAAATGATGGTTTGAATAGGTTACCAGCCATTGATCTCTACATCCACTTATTAGTAATCTACAATCACTCACCTAGGTCTTCTGGCCATAGTCTTTTTAGTCGGCGTTCAATCATCGGTTGTTGGTTTGTCTTGTATAAGTGCGTTGATGTGTTCTGGGTTGCGAATTTTGTATCTAGTGACATGTGTATTTATAATGTTTGTAATAAATGGCATTTGTTATTATACGAAGAATTTTAGATTGCACTTTTGTAAGATTTTGGTATTTAAGAGTTCTCTGCATCCCCATATCCTTTCACATATGTTCATATTGGTCTCAGTATGATTTTGTAGATGAGTAATTTATTTTGAAGGGATAACTGTGACTTCTTACCTATTAGCCAGTACATTTCTCTAATTTTTATGTTGATTTGTTGTTTCTTAGCTTTAATGTGTGCAGACCAATTCAATTTTCTGTCTAAATGAAGTCCCAGATATTTCTCTTATTTTTTTATTGGTATGGGAGTATTGTTTATGCTGACTTGAGGACACGAGCTTTGTTTTTTAGTGAAGGTAATTTGGGTAAATTTTGCAGAATTGAATTTGATTCTCCATTTCTTTAACCGATCTTAGAGGAGATCTAAGTAGTTGTGGAGCCTTTGGGAAGCTAGTTCAGGATTAGTGTCTGAAGATAAAATGACAATCCGCAAAGGTTGCAATTGTGGCATGTTCTGTCATTGGGAGATCTGCTGTGAAGATGATGTACAAATATGGTTCTAGTACACTCCCTTGTGGTACTTCTGACTTTATATAGCTATATATATATATATATATATATATATATATATATATATATATATATATATATATATATATATATATGGTTATAAGTAATAAGTTTATATATAGGGTTATAAGTAGCTAAGCCATTATCTAGTTAAAGGATCTATATTCTATATGTAATTTTAAAACCTCCCGCAACTTTTCTCTAAATTTAAATTGGTGTTCTAGTATTAGATCTTCTATGGAAACCGTTTATTTAAATCTGACAAAAAGCAGTCTTTCAAATATTTTCGCCATAATCGGGAGGAGACTGATTGATCTACATGATATAGCTTCCGTGGGTGGTTTGCCAGGTTTCAAATTCAAAGTGATTTGTGCACTTTCATTAGATCGGGAAGTAGCATAATCTAAGCATACTTTTACATATTGTTATTAGCAGTACTATAGCTTTTTTGGGGAGATGTTTGAGGATTTCTCCAACTATCAAATCACACCCAGGGGCCTTGTGTGAGTTGGTTTTTTTAACATATTAAACATTTCAGTTGTTGTGAAGGAGGGGAATGTTGGCGTGGTGTACTAAGGAATGCGATAATTTCAGAGTCGTCGTCGCAGGGAATTGGAGTGAACACGAGATGAGCATGAGATATTCAGTAAAGGTTTCTGCTTTTTCTTGAGGTGATCGTGTCCAACTGCTGTCTAGTTTTCGGATAGACGGGATTGCGACAGTTCGTCTTTTAATTTTTTTTGCTTGCCATATGGAATAGTCATTTTGTGACAAATTGGTAATATAAATTTTAAATGTTTCATTGTAAATGTCTTGGAGAAGTTTGCGAAGTTCACGAGTCAGTCTGCTTAAATTCCTTTTATCCTCAGTATATCGTGTATTTTTCCATTTACGGCAAGTTTTTCGTTTTTCTTGTACTCACTGTTTTATGTGTAAGGGAACGTTGTAATATTCGTCTGTCTTTCTTTTGTCTTGGGGTTGATCGATATGTTGTATCGATATCGATATATTTATTTACATGATATTATTAAAGTCGATAGCTATTGACTTTATAACTATAACTATCAACTATTATGTCAAAGAGGTGTAAGAAAAAATAACCTCTTTTAAATCTTTAACCCATTTTTGCCCGAATTATTTTTTGTTGGTTTATTGATACTTTTTTGTGATATTCTAGTTAGTTAGAGTTAATATAAATCTATTACAGTATTTTAGTCGAAATTTATTTGATTGTTTTTGTGTTACAGTATGTTTTAGAAATGGAACACTGAGAATACAAAAGGCTTAAATGCGACAATAATACTGCATTCATTTCTATGAAAAGAAAATCATATAAACATATATGGAATAACGATTTATTTCAATAATTTGATAAACAATAAAATTAACGAACATGAAAGTAGAACACCCTTCGTGTAAATTTGCTCCACATTTTTCGCATTGCTTGGTCGAATTTTTGTTACACACTGCGCATCTATTTTGTCTTACGGTAGGTACCTCCAGTGATCCACATGATCAAATCTTATTTCTTCTAATACCCTGCTTGCTATTTCCTTTGATGATTTTGGTCGTCCTCCACCAACTATAGAAGTACCATACTTCCGGAGATATATCTGAACAATATGTCTTCTAAATGCAAGATAGTCCATAGCACTATTAGCATTTATTCGGTGGACTTGCCAAGCATTATGAATACTTGCATCGACAGAGAAGGCAAATACTGCCCACCATCATTTCTTTGATCGGATAGAAATTCTGTACCTGTCGATATTTTCATCCATTCGATCAACACCACCCATGTACTTGCATGCCGAACAAGGGGCGCATTTTAGCGAACTTGTCATTTTCAGCAAGTTTACAATTATCCGCACAATGAGTGTACTTCTTTATTTGCTCAAATTTCTTCCTCCGCATTGAATTCACTACTGTCGGATTATATGTTTCTGTATCACGCTCCTATAGCATCTCTTCAGTGAATTGTTGCTGTAGCTTCTGATTGGAGCTGGCGTCCACTAAGATGATGTATCTGCCGATTTTCATCATTTGGAGGAGTTATAAAGATATCAGCCTGCCCTAATGCCCTAAAATTAAGATTTCCCATTAGGTATATGTAACTGCCCAGTGTCCCAATAAAAGTACAATGCGTTTTACATAATTCACATATATACAAGAGTAATATCTATTGTACATAAATGAAAAATATAATAAAATGATAATGCACAAGGCTTACCGTTTTGATGACATTATAGTGATTAATAAGCACAAAATTAAATAGATCACAAACTGCACCGTACTGATCAGCGTCTCATGTTCAATTATGTAAAGATTTGCTAAACTACCCTCTAACAAGTCGTAACATGCAGAGTGAGCATGGTTTACTCGTCTTAAAATAACAACCAATAATTGATAATGTTCCAATATTGGAACATCGGGAAAAAATGGGTTAAAACTATTTGGTATGTGGCGGAGTTTCTGAAAAAATTGTCATCAATATTTTATACATTTCTTGACATTAGCATGGTATTTATTCATAATAAATACCATATTACTCGTATGCCAACATATTATCAATAAATACCAATACCAATGTAAAAAATAAATGCTCATGCTCGATTATCCTAAAAAACATAGTAGCTGTAGTAATAGACATAGGCACAATACTTGTGATTTGAAGTTGAGCTTTTTGCTGTTCTGTATAATCATTTATGAAATATTTTAAATAATTGTCGATAGTTATTATTAAAATACATTACTTACTTTCTATGCATCAATACTAATTACATATCCTTCATAATTTATTTAATTCTTGTTCATAACATAAAATATTTATGCATTTTTCACAGTACAGTAGATTTATACTTAGTAATCATACATTTGAATCACCTGGCAGGGAAGGGACCGGTGGAACTCTTATGGATACCTGGACATTAAGGGAAATCTAATTGCAGATGACCTTGCCAGACTAGGGACCAGGGAAAACCTCTATCGACCAGAACCTGCAGTGGGAATAAGTCGGAATCTGATCAAAGACCGCATCAATGGCTGGGCAAGAGACCAGCACAATAAAAGATGGAGAGGAGTAACGGGTTGTCGAATAACCAAAATCTTCATCGAATACTCAGAGATTGAGAAATGGGCAAGAATTCATTAAATTGAACAGGTACAAAGCGAGAACCCTGGTGGGAATCATAACGGGCTACCATAGTAGCCTGAATGCATATAAGCACAAGCTGAGGCTGACTGATTGCCCGACCTGCAGATACTGTATAGAAGACGAGGAAACCTCGATTCATGTTCTTTACACCTGAGGAGAAGAGGTATCTTATATTAGGGACCCCTATTATCCTAGAGGAGGCGAGTTTTAAGACGGGGGACGTGCCTAAATTGCTCCATTTATGGGAGGGAAAGCAATTTTGGATAATGACCCGAATAATAGGGGATCGCCAAGGGACTACCCATGCGATCAGTGGCTGATTAGGCCCAAACCTATATAATATCATAATAATAATCATACATTTACTCGGTAGTTACATAAACCTATTTTTTACCTAATTTGTCTTTGTGTTAATATTGTAAATAATTACTGACATACATATATTATACGAAATGGTAGCTACTAAATATATTTGTGTACTACAATTACAATGAATTTGATAACTGATATTCATCACTGATTAATATTTATTGTACACTGTAGTTTTGCTTTCATTATAATACCAAGAAGCATCGAATATGTCTTGCATTACATGCGTTATAAAGCCAATATATGGTTCAATTCTATTTTCATTTCCAGTATCATTTGAATGTCATCACGGTGAAAATGGCGTTGACTCTTTTTTTAAAATAAAGCGAATGTGCCTTATAGCATATTATATTCTACTCAGTTGCAAATTACTCTCGTTGATCAGCTATGCACAATTAGTCCGAAAAGAATGTACTTCTTATACACTGAAATGTGTAATTGTTTTGAATGATAACATACTAGTCCTAATCGGATGTACTCTGCTATATTTTAAATTAAGAGGAGTGAAAAAAATTATAAACACATCAACAAGTTGGTGGACGCTGTACCAGAATAGACATTTTTATAGCATTAGATATATAACCGTTAATCAACAATTGAAGATAATCACACAAAAACGATTATGGTACACTGCGTACAATTTACTTACTGTACTTTCATATGTTATTTCAGAATACCTACATTATGGACAAGATATCGAAGTCAGTTATATAAAACTTTTATTTAGAACTACAAGCATATATTTTCTGTTAGCAGTATATTTTTAGTCAATGCTACAGTACGACTTCATGCTGCTAATGTTTAAATATTTCTCTAATGCGCTAAAGAATAATATGCTGTCGACATTGAATAGAGCCGACAGACGCAACTATTATGGAGATTATATTGCATTCATTTACAATGTTGGAGATAACAGTATTCCTGTAGTAGTACAGCTACAAAGATTAACCAGATTTTATAGTGCTTTCATTCAAAATATGGGGCTTGTAAATTTGATCTATAAGGTAATGTCCACGGTTTGGTTTCCAATGCACATCGTATATTTAATAATCAATGTATACGTGGTCGTCAATGTAAATGATAACCCTTATAGATACGAAAGTACGAAAATGATAATCATCATTATTGACTGCAACATAGGTTTAGTTTTTGGTCTTTCTGTTATTGAGAGAGTAAAGAATATGGTAAGTTCCAATTATTTATGCATGAACAAATTTTAATCTATGTTTAACGTTGGCATTTATTGAACTGATTTATTATGTAATTTATTTTTATATTTATGGACTTGATATTTAAATGTGTGTTGCTGCATCTTTTCTTTTTTATTCACCTCTATTTTTACGGAAACGAGGAATAGCTCATAGTTATTTTTCCTCGTGATCCCTTAACAGGCACACGGACATACATACACATACGTAGCTAACTGATTAGGGAATCAAACCAGCACTCTAGACCAGCTTTAAGCGATCTGCAACGTTACCTCAGGTCAAACTAGGAAACTGGAAGATTTTCTGCAAGGTAATTATGATATATTACCCCAGAAGATCTGGCCATACCTATAAATATCCACGTCAATCCGGGTTCAAACCAAAAGTCAGTCCGGTTTAAAAAATACCTCGCAATTGTATTTCTAACTTTAAATCTAGGATGCCAGTATGAAAGGTCAAAATGTACGCCACTGACCAACAAGTGGTATATATTTTCAGGAATGCCTTAAACGATCCCGAACGCCGGGAATATTCGAAACCTTGAGAGCATGCAGTATTAACTTCCAGCGTGTTCTATACTAGAAGGTTCGCCGAAGCTCTTTGTCTAGAAACGCCTGGAGAAACGTTCCACTGCCTATATAAGAATTGTCGCCGGCCAGTAGTTAGTTGAATTTGGACCGCGATAGTGGGCGATATACAGTGCGAAAGTAATATACAGTGCGAAAATTAGTTTATAAAGTTAATGTAGAAAGAAAGTTAGTTAGTTAGTTTGACTTGTGAATAGTTGAGTTGTAAATAAGTGTTCGAGAAATAAAAAACTTTCTAGTAAATTCGTTACATTGGTGTCAGAAGTTGAGATAGAACGTGGTAGAAAGTTCTAGAACACTTGGTTTAGTTGGAGGAGAAATCCTAAGTGTGACATACCACTGAACTCGTCTCGTCGTGAAGAGGTTGAAGATCGACGTTTCAAGAAGGTCAGAGAACATTCTCGAACTTTCCATAGCAGTCAAGAAAACCCACAAGTGCGACATATCACTGAACTCGTATCGTCGTGAAGAGGTCGAATTGTCTCGTCGAGAACAAGACGTCTACTGGGTATTGGGAAATTTCTGAATATAAGAAAATTGGATGCCAGTGGAAACTAGATGCCAATCCGTGGCCATGGAGGAACAAATGAATGAGCTACTAGCAATGTTAGCTGCAATGAAAACAGGACAAGATCAAACGAAATAAGAAATAAAAGCAGGACAAGATCAAATGAAAGAAGAAATGAAAGCAGGACAAGATGAAATGAAACAAGAAGTGAAAGCAGGACAAGATGAAATGAAACAAGAAATGAAAGCAGGACAAGACGCAATGAAAGCAAACCAAGAGGAAATGAAAGACGAACTTAAAGCTGTACACAATGCTATGAGAATGTTTCAAGAGGAGATAAAAGAACAAGTCGCGATGGACCTCCAAGTCTTACGGGAAGAAACAGAAAAGAAGCTAGAATCGGGGCTAGCTAAACAGGAAGCAGAAATAAACGAGATACAAAAAGCCAATCAGTCCTTAGCATCAAAAGTGGAAGAGATCCAAAGGGAGGTTAACCAACCAAGAATACGTCCTACAAGTGCTGCACCTGGGGTCCAACCAGCCAGAGTGACAACACCAACTTTTGATAGTTCGATTCCTGGGTCGGTATATCGAATACAATTTGAGGCTTCTGCTCGCGCAAACTATTGGGACGATCAGGAAAAGGCTATAGCTCTTATCGCCGCCTTAAGAGGGGAGGCTCTCGAGATACTCCGATCCACTCCGGAAAGTCAACAGAATTTTACAACAATAGTAGATCGTATGGAGATGCGCTACGGTGACAAACACATACAACAAGTCTACCAAATGCAACTGAAAAGCCGAAATCAAAGGAGCAGCGAGACATTGCAACAATTTGGGGCAGACGTTGAGCGACTAGTACAGCTGGCATACCCAACAGCACCTTAGGAGTTTGCAAATCAACTGTACGTGCAAACATTTATCGATGGCTTGAGGGACCCGGACATGAAGCAGGTGCTGAGAATGTCACGACATGACACTCCCAGGAAAGTATTAGTGCACGCCCTAGAGTTTGAGGCCGTAAAGCAAGCATCGAAAGGGCACGTGCGGGTGCACATGGCCGAAGTCCACGATGAGGAAGAGACCAAGCAGGATCAAATTGGTAACTTCCTGCTAGAGCTGAAGAAGACTGTGTTTGAAGACCGAGAGCCATGCAGACTAAGGTGCTGGAATTGCGGCCGCATGAGACATCTTCGACGTGATTGCCGAGCTCACGGGAATCAAGCGAGTAGCGTAGACAGGCAGTCGGAAAAACTGACTACAGCTCCAATATTAGGCTATCCACAGTTTTACAAACCATTCGTTGTAGACACCGATGCCAGCAGCAAGGGAATTAGAGGAGTACTGTTACAGGATAGACAGGAGAAAATAATTGGCTATTTCAGTAAAGCCTTGTCCAAGCTCGAGAGAAACTACTGTGTAACTCGACGGGAGCTTCTAGCCGTAGTGAAGACTTTGGAGCATTTCCACAAGTACCTGTACGGACGAAGCTTTCTGTTAAGAACCGATCATGCTTCTCTTAAGTGGCTACTCCAACTCAAAGATCCAGATGGGCAAATTGCCAGATGGCTCCATCTGGCAATCTTTGATTTCACCATTAAGCACAAAGCTGGAAAACACCACAATGCTGACGCCATGTTTAGAAGGCCATGTGTAAATGATAACTGCCAGCACTGTTTGAATCTCGAGCAAAAGGAAGGATTCCCTCAAGTGACTTGTTGCCTAACGAATGTACAGCCGGATGAATTGGGATGCCAATCTAGCCCAGGATCAATGGAACGACGAACATATTGGGCCTATAATGCGTCGGAAAGAAACAGAAGAGAATAGACCATTGTGGGCGGATATCAGCGACCTCGGCGCAATTACGAAATGTTACTGGGCTTAATGGGACTCACTGGTTATTGACTCCGGGGTTCTGAAAAGAGTTTGGGAAAGTCCAGATGGTGCAAGCAATCGATTACAAATCATGCTATCCAAGAATAGAGTGGCCGAGGTTTTGGAAACTGCTCACGGCGGAACTGGAGAAAGGCACTTTGGGGTAGCTAAACCGATGGGTAAAGTGAAGAAACGATTCTACTGGGTAGAAATCCGGTCAGACGTAGAGGATTGGTGCAGGAAATGTGACGTTTGTACTAGCAGCAAGGGCCCAAACACTCAGTGCTGGGGACGCATGAAACAATACGACGTCGATGCTTCCTTTGAGCGAATTGCTATTGACGTTGCCGGGCCATTTCCACGCACTAAATCGGGTGTGTTTCAGGGAGTGTGTCAGTTGCCCCGAATTCGAACGACCAGATTGGAGAGCGACCGAATGAAGACAAGGTATGACCGAAGGACGAATACTGAAGGTTTTCAAGGCGACCTAGTCTGGTTATACAATCCGTGTCGCAAAAAGGGCCGATGTCCGAAGTTGCAGAACTTCTGGGAGGGTTCTTACAAGATTGTGACCAGAATAAATGACCTAGCTTACCGAATCCAGAAAGGACCACGTGCCAAAATGAAAGTTGTTCACATCGACCACTTGTCACCATTCCGAGGGCGATCTACTGATCGGGACGATCAGTACTAGGAGGGGGACAGTGCCACGAACGCCTCGAACGATCCCGAACGCCGCCGGGAATATTCGAAACCTTGAGGGCGTGCAGTATTAACTTCCAGCGTGTTCTATACTAGAAGGTTCGCCAAAGTTCTTTGTCTAGAAACGCCTGGAGAAGCGTTCCACTGCCTATATAAGAATTGTCGTCCGGCCAGCAGTTAGTTGAATTTGGACCGTGATAGTGAGTGATATACAGTGCGAAAATTAGTTTATAAAGTTAAAGTAGAAAGAAATTTAGTTAGTTTGACTTGTGAATAGTTGAGTTGTAAATGAGTGTTCTAGAAATAAAGAACTTTCTAGTAAATTCGTTACAATATATATATATATATATATATATATATATATATATATATATATATATATATATATATATATATATATATATATATAGGCTGTCTCCTAAAAACGCCGCAAGCCGTAACTCCGTTATTTATAATTTGATTTTAAACAACAAAAAATCAAATGAAATGGCATGTATTCAGTCAAGTAAATTATAAATTAGCCGAATAAATGAATTGGGCGATTTAGGGAATTATCTCATTGCTTAGTATTATTATCCATTTCATTCTAGAATATATCGTTTATCAATATGGTTTATAAATATAAATGCGAAGAACAATCTAGTCATATATATTAGTTAAGTGGTTACATACTTCAGATTTGTTGCATGTAATTATTATGAATAACCATAATCGCCATGGGTGTATAGTATGTCTAATGAAGTCAATTTTTACCTTATGGTCGGCGTTATTTCCAATTACATTTAACTGCATATTATCTCAAAAATCAAACGCATCTCCATTTCAGGTGGAGCGTACTTATTTTAGTGTATACCTTATAACTTTTGGATGTAAAGTACTTGCTCTTACGTCCTATATGTATTTAGTTTTTAAAAGTTGCGCTGTGTACACTTTAGACTGCATTTTTATTCTAAGCGATATTTTATTAGCTTTAAACGAAACTATTTCATTCATTTTAAAACTAATTACAATTGAAAAAAGTATTTATGTATTAAATAGTTGGCATCAACTGCATAAACACAAATACTCGTTTGATATTCATTATATATCACTCGCGAAGCAGACAGCTATGATGAAAAGGAAGCGACTCTTTTATTCCTTGAGTAGCTGCTTCCTCAGCTTGGTATCTTTCTTATCAGATGTATTATTTCTACATAATATGGATTTCAGATTTATGCGGATAGTTTTACAAGCTTATATTTCGACGTTAGTCAAATGTTTGAGGCTATGCAACAGTTTAACTTTATTCATATATCTTTTGATTGTTTTTCAAAATCAGTGAAGCATTATCTACTGTCATTATTGGAGATTGAAGAGAAATTCCAATATCATCATAAAGTAACCGATTTAATGCGAAACCATAAAGAAAATTGTTTGACTTTTACGAAAACAGTTCAGAAATTAATTAGATTTTATATAGCTTTCGTTGAAGACATGGAAGGTTTAAATAGAGCCTATTCTATAATAGGTTTCATTTGGTTTCCAATATCGACCATAAACTTAATATTGACTATGTATGCACTCTTAGAAACAGATGGCAATTATGAATTCAGTATCATGAAGAAAGCGAATTTGTTGATAGGTACCCAAATTTCTATAAATTTTCTTCTTATAAGAACACAACAAATTAAGCAAATGGTAAGTATATACTGATAAGATACTGTCTATATATATATATATATATATATATATATATATATATATATATATATATATATATATATATATATATCTAGAATGTCTAGAATTCCAGTTGAACTGCGCCTGTTTTAATTATTAATTAGACGTTTCGGCTCTAATTTTGAAGCCATTTTCGAATTTTTGGAAGGAATCTTGTTAAGAAGGGAACGTAACTTGTCGCTGGGGTATCAATTTGCCTACTCTCCAGAGCTCGTTACTAGATTTTACCGAGGCCTCAATCTGCTTACTCCTCAGTTTAGATTAAGGAGAAGGCAGATTTAGACCTGGGAATTTGATTCTGATGGCCGAATTGAGATGATACACGATTATGTGGATAATCTACAACTAAACGACTCAGGAAATTGTTTACTTTTTGCAAAATAAGTGCATATAGCAAAAACCTGAGTTGTATAATAGACGATGATAAAATACCTATAGCAGCTTATGTTTACCGCTGTATGAAGATGAAGGGATAATATTCTAAGTCTTCACTCTCACACACTTTAGTAGATGAACACTTCCACGTAATACTCCCATATAAAATTTTCCACTTTTTACATCCACTTTAGTTGCTATCTAGTAATTGGATACACTGTCCAATTACTAAAAACATATTAATATTTTGCACAGTTATTGGACATGAACAAATTCCCTTTTCAAGTTCATATATACAGTTAACCAATAAATAATACGTATAATCAACGTCTTAACTTACCCTTGAACGGAGAAGGATGCTATTATGAATTAAAATATGTTGACTATAAAGTCAATGCAATTTTTTGTCCCTTAAAGAATAATTTACTGACTAAGAATTTTCAGTCACATAAACATTTGATGAACACTTAAACACACCAAACTACTTTTAGGCGCGATTTTTCTATAACTACATCAAGAAAACGTGCCGATGTATTCATTCATTAACCAGTAGCCACAAATAGTGCTTAGGAGACTTAAATATAGGTAGCATTAATGCAAGTGTCCATTAACAGTAGACTGTCCAACAACTATGGTGTTTACCCTAGTACTATTAATTTTATTTAAACACAATATTTACATTGAGCAAGAAAATGTTTTATTGAAAAATAATTATATTTTACTTTTTTTCCATTTTGTTAATTTTAAAAAAGCTAACGTATAATTTAAATGCTATATTAACAGATCCATAATCCATTCTTGATATTGTACATAAATACGAGTACCTTGTACTAACAGTTAAGTCTACGATATTTCAGCGCTATTTCTACATAGGTAAATAAAGTTTCAATTGTTCAGTTAGTTCGCTGCCATTAATATTAGGCTAAAATCTATACACATAAAGGATGTCATTTAGGTATACCATATATAACAGATTTTCTAATTTTCTAACTAATATCTCCATCCATCTACTCCATCTTTCTTAGACTTCATGCCAATCGTGTTCTTCATTAGGTATTCCCATATCTTCGGAGGGTAAATTTTCTCATAATTGCCACAAAAGATCTCCAGGTTCCCTGAGTTAATGGTGATGCCACATATGAGCTGGCTAATAGTTAAACCTTAGCTCCGTAAAAAAAACAAGACAAATAAATAAATAAACATAAGAAGAATAATAAACGTATAATAATTAGAAGGCGTCATATTAATGTATTTATTTACCTTAATTTAACTTTCTGTTTCCATCAAACCAGCTGATATGATTTTCACTTTTATAGGTGAAGTTTATTATATCTTTGCGTTGGCGACAGTCGTAGAATTATGTTCATTTTTGTGTTTATTTACAGGCAGGTTCTTTAATCACCATTTAATTTTCTGTTATAAGAATGACAGATTCTGAACCACATTGATTTTTCTTCATTATTTGTATCTGATTATTTCATAATCTGACGTTTAGTAATAATCATTTTGTTTTACGATGCCATTGAAATTATTTACGAGTACTATTCGTATCATCGCTATTTGCCAAATAAAAAACTCTCTTATCTTGCCGATAAACCGAATAGTCTACCTCAGCCTAGCCATGAAAACAAGCCAAGGTATGTTTTCAGATTTTTTATTTGGCAGATAGCGATGAAATAAACTATACACCTTCTTCTCAGTTATAGAATTTTTTTTATCGCTTCAAATCCGACATCACATTCATTTAACTATCCACAAAAAATTATGTTAATACCATAAACAATTCATTAACTTTACAATTTTACATAACATATGAAACAAAAATTGTACATTTTATAACATTCTACTTTTCCGCACTCCACTATATACAAAAGTAACGTAATCGTGTAAAGAATAAATGAGAAAACAATTTTTTTTGGTTTATTTTGCGTTTTTCGGTCTAAAAACCAAAAAAAGAAATAGTTTTTAAAAATGTGTTGCTGTGTATGTGTCGTCGTTATCGTTGTCGTCGTTGTCGTCATTTATTCTTGTTAGCACGATAACTTAACTAAATCGTGTCGGATTGATCGGATTTTGACGGATTCTGATTAGGGACGTCTCCCAGACGACACCTATTGATTTTGAGGTAGATGGAAGACACTCTACCATGTATATGGGTCATGAGAAAGTACAGGGTGAGCAAAAGTCGATGTTTACTACTATAAGAAAAGGAAAAACGATAGAAAAAATCTGAAAAGAGGTTCTTAGATGGGATTGAGTAAGGTCCATTTTAAGCAGAAATTTGCATATTCTTCCATATTTGGAAACTGAAGTAATGACGTCATCGATTTTTTCCCCAGATACATACCTATATTCTGGCATATTTAAAAAGAAATAATTTCTGTGAAGAAATTTTGTAAAAAAAAATTTGCTATCTTTTTTCGTTAAAAAATTATAAGCAAATTTGTAAAGAGTATTAAAAAAAATTCGCAATCGTCAGATTTAATCAAGTAGTCTGTGGAAACAAATAGCAAAGTTGCATCTGTCAATATAGTTAATCTAATGGTTGACAAATACCTTAAAAACAAAACTGTTTTTAAGGTATTTTACCAAGTTTGAATACACTCTTCTAGGGTACCTATGATGTTGAATACTTGCTGGTTCTAATAAATTTGCGTACTAATAAATTAACAATAAAAATAAACAGTTTTAAAACCTTAAAATTGACTTTTCCGCACGTAGAATATCTCTATCTCAAAATTGAATGGCAGAGAAAAAATAAATCAACATATAAATGCAGAATATGTGTTTTATGCGACAGTTTTACTTTTTTCAATTTACTATTGTGCTTTCTCATGACCCACGGGCAGGGTGGGGTGTGTCCTGTCTACTGCAAAATCAATAGATGTCATCTGGTAGATGTCCCTAATTAGAATCAGTCTAAACCCGATCGATCCAACACAATTTAATTGAGTAATCGTGCTAACAAAAACAATTTCTCAAATACTCCACCATTGTGCTTTCTCATGACCGATGAATATGGAGTGAGTGTGTTCTATCCACCTCAAAATCAATAGGTGTCGTTTAAAGGACGTCCCCGATCAGAATAATTCAATACCCGATCGATCCGACACTATTTAGTTGAGTTATCGTGCTAACAAAAAAAATGTCTCAAATAGTCCACCATCGTGCTTTCTTATGATCCATGGACAGGGTGGGGTATATCCTATTCACCTCAAAATCAATAGGTGTCGTCTGGAAGACGTCCCCGATCAGAATCAGTCAAAACTCGATCGATCCGACACAATTTAGTTGAGTTATCGTGCTAACAAGAACAAATGCCGACGACACACACACACACACACACAAAATGGTTTAAAACCCATTTTTTTTTGTTTTTACACCGATAAACGACAAATAAACGCTAGAAAAAACAATTTTTTTACATGATTGCATTAGTTTTCCGCATATAGTGGAGTGCGGAGAAGTAATATATTACAATTTAGTAATAAAATTATGGAAACTCCATAGAGTATCTTATATCAAGTTCTAATACTTATCTCTTACTTTTTGCGAAAAATCTTCAATAAAAAGATATTGAGTTGTTCCATTTTATGTTCCTGCAACAGAACATAATGTACAATAACTTTATTTACCTTTACCAAAATATTTTTGTAGCTTCTACTATTAATGCATTTTCGTTCCTTAGAAAGGACTATAAGCTTTCTACTATACTCGTATTTATATCAATAATTTTGATGCATACGTTTTTATATTTCGGCTAAGCAACAATAGTTCATATTATTATGGGCAATTATTTGTCCTCGGAAAATATGGGCAGTCTGTATATTATTCTCAAATAGATAATGGAAATAAAACATATATTTCAGTATTGTTTAACTAGGATCAATAAAGATAATTAGTTTATGATTTATCACAGATATTTATATATTTTTTATTCATTATATATTAGATCGTTCGATATTCACATGATCAGCAAATACGATCTCCTAATTAGACAGTTTGTGTATTGATATTTATCATGTCAACAATCATTATAATATATTATAGACATTATTATCTATTGTTTTAGAATGAAGATATATTATCATTTCTATTCAAGTATCCAATCAGTAAATTGACTAGATCGGAAGTAGCGCAGGTATGTTGTAGACATTATAGTGCCATAATTTGATGTAACTTAATTATGTATTTAGGTTGAAATGATGATCGCCACTCTCACCATACAAAGACCTGTCATTCGTGCCTCAAGTACAATTATCCTTGGTACACAATCACTTGCAGCGGTAAGATATAAAATAAGAAAATGTTATAAAAATATATTTTGCCGTTTACTGTTTCTTTAAGAAGTAGATGTATTTCTTTATATTTAATATAATAATTTTACAAATTTAATACCACATTATTCCAAGTATAATACTACTGTAATGAAAAGGGGACTTTTCACTACAGATGATGATTTAGATGATTATTTTCGATGATGATTTTAAATACTATTTGTGATTCATGCTACATCGATTATTATTGATCACAATATACTGTATATTATAAATGAATTAATTATAAATGAAATGGGATTCTGTTTTGGGAAATTGACGAGGTAGGAGGATAGCATTTGTAAGATCGTCCGCGATGTCAATATACGTCAAGTATTTTCGTAAATCATCGTTCTTTGGCCACAAGAGCCAAAGTCCCTGTCACTTTTTCATTTATTCTTAACGTGCAGTATCTGAATCTATTCGTTTCACAATATTTCAAGTACAAATTAGTATCTGTTATAGTTTATTTCATCGCTATTTGCCAAATAAAAAATCTCAAAACATATCGTGACTTGCTTTTATGGCTAGGCTCAGGTAGACTGTTCCGTTTATCGGCAAGACAAGAGAATTTTTTGACGAAGACGAAGTGAATAGTACGAAGGTGATAACATTTTCAAAAATAATATACTTCAAAAATCAGAAAGTGCATATGATAAAATTGTATTAATGGGGTCATTCTGTATTCTGCAATTTGATCCACAATTGGCCCATACCTTATCTTAACACAGTTTATAAAATTTAAAATTATTTCTCTATATAAAAATTCTCTAAATATTGATTCTCTAATAAATTCTCTAAAAATTACACAATTTTTATTTGACTTGCTCACAACAAAAATACTACTCGAATATTTTCTAAATTTAAAACAGACTTTGAAGAGCCTCTTTAAATTTTGATTATTTTATTTGAATATAATTGAGAGTACGTAATTATTTTGATGGAAATGAATGCTATTAAGCACATTGGCTGACTGGGACGGGGCAGATGACTTAACTGCTAGTGTTAAAGGGTAACATCGCTCTTAAACTAAAGAATGGTTTGTTTGACAATTATTTTGGATGGAAGAAAAGGTAATAAGATAATAATATTTAAGGAAGCTATTAGGAATATATTTATGTATAACAAAAAAATTATTATCAAAAATATTCAAAAATTACGACACTGGAGTGATTCTCGCGAGATATGTCGAATGTAAGACGCTCTGCGGCACACAGTGTAACTAGTGCAAATTTTAATCTGAAAAAAATTCAGTTAATTTACATGCTTATAGTTAGTGAGGTATTGCTAATTACACAAATGTATTGGTTTTTGTGTAATTAGCGAGTATCTAAATAAAAGACGACAACGAAATTTGTGACAAAAAAAGGATAATCATTTGTCAATAAATAATGTTTAAATTAACTTATTGAAAATTTCGAATATATTTAACTTTAAAATGCTATTTTAAAGATATTGTTAGAAACTCGCATGGGAAGAATAAAAATTGTTAGAGTTATGCTGCGTGCCGTTTTGAAAAATCATGTACCGAAAAAAACGCGTTTAAAGTTTTGAAATGTGTTATAGACATGAAAAAATGAAAAATTGTACTCGTTAAAAATTTTTATCATTAATCTGCTATCCCAGGACTATAAAGCTATTACTTCTATATTTCAATATTCTTCCTCATTCGATTTCCTCAAACATTTTATGTTAGAGTGTGTCTCTTTCGCCGCATCTGTCAAAGATATCTCGGGGTGCTTAATCCACTTATCGATTTCTAGAAAAAAATTGTATGTTTGGACGCCAATATCCATCTTCAAAACTTTCATAATTTGAAGAATATTAGTCAGGCCAACATTAAAAGTGCACGCAACAATATCAGTCGCTACATCCAAGACATTTTTGCCACTTGAATAAGATTTTGGAGCTAATTTTCAAACAGGAGCATTGAAACTTTCATTGCTATTTTGCGTGTAGCATCCCAAGAAACGGTTCAGCAATTATTTTCGACTTAGGTCCTTATAAATCTGTTTGATGGCATTAAAAAGTTCTTAGGAAGCGGTGACTTATGATGGAAGGTGTCCAGGGAATCCACTGCTTGCGCCTTCTTCTAGTCGCACCAAGACTTTCAGCACTTTTCGTGTTGCGGATTTTCGTCGGTTGATAACTTATGAAATAAGGTAGTCCAAATTTCATTCATTTTGTATTGCCGATTTCATAATTAATATCTAAATCTTCATCAGAAACTTTTAATTTGTTGGCGGAGGCACTGACTCTTTTCGAATCGCTCTTAGCCTCAAATCTATTCAACGGTCGTCTCGATGATGTATTGCTCTGACGCGACGCCGCGTTGAATACGATTTTTTTGTATCCTTCCTGCCCCTGTCTTACTAATTGTACACCTGTTATATACCTAAATATAAATCAAATAACATCCATGTATAAGACACATATAAAAGAGGAATATTGCATAAATTATCAGTTTCAAAATGAGGAATCCAAAATGTTAATAGAAATGGTAAATTATATAAAAATATTAATAATAATAATAATGGTAAATTAAACCTTATAAACAAATATCTTATACCAAAAGTGAGTATTAATATTAATCTTATTTACATACTGAAATAGTAGATATAATAGAGGATATATACATAGAGAGATATATGTATAATAGAGAATATAGATAAGCCCGTATATTTTATTAGCTTTTAGAATTATTTTAACCCTTTAAGTATCTTTGGAATAACAGTTTCCCACCCAGTTATAACTTTAAGTTGCGTTGGGTATATATTGTACCGCATGCGCATAGTAGAAAAATAGAGCGGGAATGAACGTCACATTCGCTCCATATTGTTCGGTGTGCTCGGATTCTTGAGATAGATTGTTTGAAGTGGATAGGTGGGAAGATAATATCCCAAAGGAACCTAAAGTATATAAAGTGAATGTACAATTTGTTTGTTTTCTGTTTTCTTTTGGAATTTTTGGGAGTGTGGAAAATTTAGCGCATTTCATGAGGTAAGTTGGAATAGTAAATATATAAGCTTTATAAATATATTCTTTGGTTGACGTAAATACAGCTCTTTACTGCAAAAACATATTCTTTTAGATGACATATACATTCCTCTGCACAAATTATGATTTTTCAACAATTAATTTATACAAAAAAACTAAAGTATTATGTAATGTTTTATGTCAATATTTATTGCTTAGAGGGTCACCTAGCAATACAAGTAAATAGATGAGGGTTGCTATTTATGGCAGACTTAATTCTTGAAATTTTCTGCGAAATTGTAGCATTTTTTCAGTATAAATTTCTTCAAACTTATGTATGTAATGTTATTTTTCTTTACTAATAATAACATTACTTCCAGAAAACATGGCAGCACTTTCCGATAAAGAATTGGAGTTACTTGTGAATGAATGTGCTGCTGCAATCAATGAAAACCAGGCAGACTTTTCGGATATAGGCGGTGACTCCGATGCGGAAGATGGCTTTCTGTTACCTCGTCAAAGACCTGGACCATCTAGAATGTTGCAAAATAAGCCTTCAACATCTAAAAACGAAGATAGTGCGAGCTCCGGTGATAATATTAGCGACTTTGAACCTCCTGTAAATTTTGATAGCGACGATAGGTTTGAAAGATATGGAACGTCCCCAGATAGCGATGAGGACATAGAAGAGGAAAATCTTGATACAAAATTTCACTGGTCCAAGCAAGCTGAAGATCCCTTAGTTCAACAACTGAATTTGTTGAGCTCTTTGGCCCTATGTATAAGGAAACCCCAAAAACTCCTATTGACCTTTTTTCTCTCTATTCTTCACTTAATTCCTTTTGTGCGAGATAGTTTCCCAATCAAATTTATATGCCAGTCAACTCAGTGCTAGTCTGTCTCTAGAAGTAAGCGAATTGAAGGCATTTCTAGGGATCATCGTATATATGGGGTTTCACTATCTTCCGGGGTACAAATTATATACCTTCCTCTAAATGTAAGCGGGGTTACCAGCCAATGAAGGGTTTTGCAAAGAAAAGAAAATCTGGGATCTTGACTGTTCAGAACACAGTACGATTATCAAATGTTGGTATGCATATGCCAGAAGTCATAAAAAACTACAGACGTTGTGCCCAATGTAGCACCAAAGCAATAGAAGAGAGGAGTAACATTATATGCCCTGCCTGTAATGTTGCTCTATGCAAACATTGTTTTGGTGACTTCCATAAATGTAAGCAGATTATTTGTTTAGAGGCTTTGAGCAAGTTTAGAATTCTTTTTTTTTAAGTTCTTTTTAGCATTACGTACATTACATTTCTTGTTTTGTATACTTATTTACATAAATGACATTTATTTTGTACTATGTAGATGTTTCTGTTTCTTTTGAATAAATGCATTTTCTAATTATACCATGTTTTATGAAAAGTGAGAATATATAATAAAGATAGACTTTTTGCCTTAGGTATCTATGGGTGAATAATTTCCCACCTGTTTTTTGCAAAAAACTCAGCAATGGGGCCTTATTTCAAACGATAACATGTAGCTATACGTTTCTAATTTCCTAAATATTTTTGTGAACAAGTAGGAGTAATATTTGAAAAAAAAAAAGGTCTTTTGCGCCTTAAAGGATTAAAATAACTATGTTTTAGATTTTTATAAAGGGCTATATACACTATTATTCCAAGCTATTCTACAATGTTAGTTTGAATTTATATAGGACACGGATAAGGATATGTAATAAAACAGGATATTTAAGGTGTTTGTAAACAACAGTCTTGTCTATAAATTTTGAATTTTTAAAATCAAATTAGGAAAACGATACTTTTTCTTAATTAATTAATTGTTTTAATAATTCTGTTAAATGATTTTCTTCCAATTCAGTATATTGGCATATGATACCACTTCGATATAGTTGGCATAACTAATCATCATTCCTATAAAGTAATAAACCCTAAGGAAATGTAATTATAAAAGGTGTTACTATATGAGCGCCAGATGTGAATTTTAAATAAAACGTGGTTCTCTGAAGCAAAGTATTGAAATATTTATTGATTTATAATATAAATATTTGGGAATTCTGTATGCAACAACACATCCGGTAAATAGCCCCCACGACTTAGGTGGCATACGAGTACTCTTCTGGTGAAATCTTCAATAACGGTTTTCTATAAATACCGCGATATTTCGTTGATACAGTGTTAAATTTCGACCTTCAATACTTTAGTGGTTTTAAGCTTGTTGGCATAAACCTAGTACTTCAGAAAACCCCTGAGAAAAAAGTTCATCGGTGTTAAATCGCAAGATCGTGGCGGCCAATCCTGATCATCAAATCGGGACATGACCAGGATGACGGAATATGACACGACCAGGAAGAGACTTGTGCATAACGGCCATTTCTCACGGGTGGTATGGCAAGTGGTACCGTCCTATTAAAACCACATGTCTTCAAGAACAATATCTTCCAGTTAACACACAAAGAACTGGGTTAATTATATCACGATAATGTTCGCCATTTATCGTTAATGCATTGCCAGCCTCGTTTTCAAAGAAGAATGGTCTAATGATTCCTTTAGACCACAATGCATGAACATCAAACAGTGACACGTTGGGGATGCATTTGTCTCTCATGACTCATTCGTGGATTTTATGAGTCCCAAATGCGGTAATTTTGCCTATTAATGCCTATTTTACCTATAATTAAGTCATCAAGGTGAAAATGGACCTCGTCGCTGAAGATTGTCCACAAAAGCAGCATTCACTTCTTGTTCTTCGATGATGCATTTGGTGAACTCTCTTCGCTGTGCATGGTCTGTTAGCAGTTGTTGAGTCAATTAGACATTGTTAACATGGAGATGCAAGTCCTTAGTGAGAATATGGTGAGAATATACAAAAATGGCTGTTGAAATGTCTAATTATGCACAATGACGAATCGAGGTCGCTGAACTCTCGGCCACACTCTCGCGAACTGCCGTGATGTTTTGTTTTGAACGACCACTACGAGATAGTGTCGTGTCTTTCACACCACTAACTCAACCAGTACTTTCGAATTTTTCGATAATTCTTTTCGTAGCTGATAAATTTAGAATATAATTTCTATCTTCTTGGATAATAATGTCTACCACAAATTGAACACACTCTACGAATCGTAGCAACCAAAATTTCACCATTTGATAGTAATGTTTAACAATAAAGACACATTGTTGTATCGTATAGCGCTCCATGTTTACTAACTCCTATCTGTCCTCTATTAACCTATCACATTTACCTCCTATCGATCTGTCGTAATTATTGACCTATCAAATTATAACAGCCAAAATGGGACTCAATTCAACTCTTGCGCACTTATTGCAACATCCTTTATAATACAAAAATTAAAATATCTTATACATAAATTTGAAAACCAAATATGCGAAACACAATTAATTCCAGTAACGTCTTTTAAAGTGTTTCGGAATAGTGTTACCTTTTCAAAGTGGAGAAACAGAAAGCGTATTCACATATGGATAGAAAAAAACAATTTATTGACAGACGATCATTCAAAATTCTGCACAAAATGCAAATACATTTGTATCATTGTTGAATAAATTAAAACTAGACTTAATATTACAAAATATGTATACCAAAGTGAAAAACGAATAATAAATCCCTTGCAATACATATACGTTTTATTTATACGAGTAATTGAATTGGGTAAAGGAACAGTATATGTACAATGCGTTCATTGTTAAGAAATTAAAGAAAACTATTTTATTATACAACTATTAGTTATTGAGTCTATTGATGTCAAATTCCAGTATTTAAATCAGTCGTTAACATTGCGAAAGTAAATTTACAAAAATATTTTTGAAATAAAAATATTTACATAAAATATTTTGTACTTGTACTGTTTTTCGTTTAATTAAAATAATTGTACTATAAACGATTTTTGCCTACTTCTAGCCATAGTGAGGAAGAGTTAGAAGTCGTTTATGTGGACATAGAGCAGGTAATAGGATTTGTGAAGGGTCATGAAAATTTAATAATAGTGGGAGATTTTAACGCAGTCGTAGGTGAGGGGAAAGAAGGAGAATTTGTAGGTCCTTATGGATTAGAAAACAGAAGCGAGGGAGGTAGCAGACTGATAGAATTCTGTAAGAAGCACAAGATGGTAGTCGCGAACACATTGTTCAAGAATCACGTTAGGAGGCGGTACACCTGGAAAATGTCAGGAGGGACAGACAGGTATCAGATAGACTACATTCTGGTTAGGAAGAGATTTAGAAATCAAATAAGAGACTCTAAGAGTTATCCAGGAGCAGATGTAGACAGCGACCACAACTTAGTAGTCATGAAAGCTAGATTAAAGTTCAAAAATCTGAAAACCCGGAAGGATAAGAAACGTATAAGTGTAGACATATTGAGGGATCAGAATATGAAAGATAAGTTCCAAGAGAAAACAGTTAATCAATTAATGAATAAAGCGAATAATGACGAAATCAAGAACGCAGAAACTGAGTGGGAGGGTATCAAGAATAGTCTAGATTCCGCGACCACGGACGTTTTAGGACACGAGAGAAGGGAAGCTAGGAAGCCCTGGATAACGGACGAAATCTTAAACTTAATACAAAGGAGACGAGGCTACAAAAACAGACGAGATGAGGAAGGACTGAAAACTTATAAGTCAATAAAGTGGGAAATCATTAGAAAGTGTAAAAAAGCGAAAGAACAATGGATAGAGGATAAATGCAAAGAAGTAAAAATAAGCTCCAAGTAGGTAAGACCGATGACGCTTACAAAATAATTAAGAGGAACTTTAGGGATATAGGACCAATAAGTAGAAACTTTAGGAGTCAATAGTGAGACATACTGATCCGAAGAGAGGAGAAAGCGGATAGATGGAAGCAGGACTTAGGAAATTTATACGAGGGTCAAGAATTAGGAGAGATATTAGAGGAAGAATCTAGCATCGATAGGGAAGATGTAGGAAAACCTATATTGAGAGAGGAATTTGAAATAGCACTAAGGGGGCTAAAGAATAATAGAGCGCCGGGTGTAGATAAAATACAGGCGGAAATTTTGAAATGTGCGGGACAGAAAGTAGTAAATAGGATGTTTGAACTGGTAAAATACATATATGAAACGGGCGAGATGCCGGAGGATTATAAGAGGAACATTATCGTTACTATACCGAAAAAGAGAGGAGCCGACAAATGCGAGAACTTTAGAACGATTAGCCTAACTTCCCACGCGTCAAAAATCTTAACCAGAATAGTGCAGAAGAGGATGGAAAATAGAGCGGAGGAAATACTAGGAGAAGACCAATTCGGCTTTAGGCGAAATAGGGGAACTCGTGACGCTATTCTAGCGCTAAGAGTAATGTTAAAGAAAACAATAGAAAAAGGAAAGAATGCTTATATAGGATTTGTAGATTTAGAAAAAGCTTTTGATAACGTAAGATGGGAAAAAATGTTCGAGATACTAAAGAGCGCAGGAATGAAGTATAGAGATAGGAGAGTAGTACACAATCTATACAAAGAGCAAACTGCTATTATAGAAGAAGAAGGGGAAAGAAGGGAAGTAGGTATTAGGAAAGGAGTAAGAGAAGGATGTACACTATCACCACTAATTTTTAATCTGTACATCGAAGAGGCGATTAATGTGGTAAAAGATAGAGTGGATTTCGGAATTAAAGTACAGGGACGGAAACTAAAAATGCTGAGATTCGCGGATGATATAGCAGTATTAGCATCTAGTAAAGAGGAATTAGAATCAGCGTTCAACGAAATGGAGGCAGTGTTGACAGAGGGAGACGGAATGAGGGTGAATAAAAACAAAACTAAAGTGTTAGTGTGCAGAGGGCGCGAGAGCAGAGCAAAAATGAAAGTACAAATTAATAATGAAAGATTGGAGGAAGTTAAAGACTTCATTTATTTAGGAAGTAAAATAAATTGGGATGGAAGAAGCGATAAAGATATAAAACAAAGAATAGCGCAGAGTCGAGTAGCTTTTAACAAAAAGAAAGCACTTTTATATTCGGGGGTAATAAACTTAGAAACACGGAAGACATTTTTGAAAACGTATGTATGGAGAACGGCACTATACGGTTGCGAAACCTGGACGATGGGGGAAGCAAGTAGGAAGAAATTAAAAGCTTTTGAGATGTGGTGTTACCGAAGAATGATAAAATACCGTTGATTGATGGGGTTAGAAACGAAGAAGTATTAGAGAAAGTCGGCAAGAAAAGAAGTGTGTGGAAAAACATAAAAAAGAGAAGAGATAGAATGGTAGGCCACTTGCTGAGACATCGGGGAATAGTCCGCGATATTTTGGAGGCAGAGATGGGATTAAAGAAAGGCAGAGGTATGCCTAGATTAGACTACTGCTCGCAAATAGTAAGGGATGTGGGTTGTAGCACAATTAGCGAAATACGTGGGTTAGCACAAGATAGGAGAAGCTGGAGGTTAGCGTCCAACCAGTCTTAGGACTGATGACCTCATGATAAAACGATTTTTTTTGACACAACGTTAACGCCTTTTTAGTTGGTATAAAAGTATAATTACTGGTATAAAAAATAGTACCCCTGCATTATCAAGACTCGACCCCGCCATATGAATCTTGTATGCAATATATCTATGTATATAATATTTACACTTCGCCACACTCATACTGTTTTTGTACCCACAATCAGTTGAGTTACAATTTGTATAATGGATCTTTGAGCGTGTATCAATTTAGTGATGACGCACGGATCACACGCTACACCACTCGCAATTGTTACTAGTATGTCACAATTACCAGCACGTATGTCTAGCGACATATGCTTCAATCAACTATGTACAGCATAGACAGTTAATAATTTGCCGTACAAAATTCAATTATGAAGTCACGCTTAGCTTTATTGTATAATTTGATGCGTTTCAATATTTCTGTAAAATTTATTTCATTTTTGTTTCATTTATTTTGACATTTGTTGAATTTATTTCATTTATTTTTATGGAAATATCACTTACATTGAATATTTTTGTAGAGAACTTTTTCATTACTCTGTCATAGGTTAACGAATATGTACTGCATTAACTGTTATTCTAAAATGTGTCTTTGGCACAACACTGTTCACAAATGTCAGTTGATTGATTCATACGATTGTTACTTGTGACGCACACGCAAAGAATCATTATACAAATCATACACACTCTCATTATAAAGGCAGATGGCTTGCTTACTATTCATTTCATCGCTATTTGCCAAATAAAAGACTCTCTTATATTGCCGATAAATGGAACAGTCTACCTGAGCCTAAGAAACAAGCTACGGTGTGTTTTGAGATTTATTATTTGGCAAATAGCGATAAAATAGACTATATGTACAGCTGTTTCGCTCATTGCCAAGTATACGTATTTCAAACACTTTGACTATATCTACTAAAATACAATTTTTGACGCTAGTGTTGTTCTCACTACTACTCGTGAGTGCTATCACTCACTAATTCAATTATAATACAGCGAACATATACTATAATCTCCTTAGTTTCTGATATAACAAAATAATCTGTGACAAGAGGCGTACTATTTATGACCACACTGTATAAATAAATAATAATTTATCCACCAATAGAAATTATCGTTTTATGTCGTATTCAATACTAATTAAACTACAAAACTCAAAAATGCATTTAATATTTAAGCAATATGTCTGTTTCAGATATCTGGCACAGTTATTACTTATGTTTTGGTAGCACTACAGTTTAAATCTTCTTGGACGAAATAAGGATAATAATACTACTATTTTCTTGGTGTAAAAATGGATAACATGCATACTAGAAAAATTGCACCCCTATCTTCAGAGAAGCACCTACAGGATAGAAAACGTTCACTATGCCTATGCAGAGTTTTATGTCCTGTGCTCTACTTGACTAGGCTTTTGGGATTATTTCCAATTACATGGAATCATAAAAACGATAACTGTGTATTCACAAGATCGCTGCCTTGGCTGTTCTACACTTTCATAGCTACGTGTTTTTACATATATCAACTACTATGTACTGTAGATTTTGTGAACATTGTTAAACGGAAATCTTTACTAATACTTTTAAACGATATAACAAACGCAATTTATGGAATGTTTGTCATATTATTGACATTAACGAATTTGGCTAGATACCCAAAATGGATCAGCACATTGAACGAATTTTCACAACTGATCAAAAATGGTCTGTTTTGTCAATGCGCCATGAAAACAGCATTAATGGTTCTTTATGGACTTATCATTACGTTATTAGCTATCATCTTATTGCAAATTAGCGTATTGAGTTGGTTACATCTCTCTGAAGGTTACCACACGAATTTCAATATTAATAGTTCCATTAGTTTAATTATGCAAAATATTGCATTTGCTTTTTATGTAATATTTTTCTCGATTATATCTCTTTTGATTGGAACGTTGGCTTGTTTCGAAAAACTGACTATTAGCACGTTAAAATACATCCCAGTACATCCAATGAAAGGGATAGATGAAACTAATAATGAAAGGGACTTTCTGGGTGTATTTTACTACAAGCTGTGTACTGGAGAACATCCCTGTACACACAAAATAACAAAATTGTCATCGCCAGAGCAAGTGGAATATTTAAGAATACTGCACGAGAATATTAGCACATGTATATACAATTTTAATAGCTGCATGAATCCGCAGTTCCTAATACACACAGTAGTGGAGCTGACAGTTTTAATCATTCACTGGTATGCAGTTATAGCGTATATGGCGTATAATTTTAAATCTCCATATGCAAGCACGATTCACGTATTGAATTGCCTTTTTGTTGTATTGCATACACTTGGATTATTTTTATTCTTGAAAAATGCCCAACACTTAAGAAACATGGTAAGTATAACTCACAGAATTTGTTACATATAGGGTCATAGTGGAAATAACCAAAAATTTTATCTAATGTTTATGAAATAAATGTGGTCACTATTATTGCGTATATGTGTCTATTTGAATGCAAATACAATAACAAATATAAAATAGAGTATATAAACAAAACAAAAATACTAGATAGTTGAAAATATATTTTAGCCAGTGTTATAATATACACTAGGCACAGAAATTAAGGGATGTAAGTAAAATCCTAAATTTTCAGGTGATTCTTAAGGGGTTGCAACATGGAGAGAAATAGTCGCAGAGCAATTTCTAAAGAAGTAAATTGAAGCTTCAAGTTTCTAGTTTTTAGATATTGAGTTCAAATTTAAATTCAATTTTTACCATCTGCAATTTAAATGATGTAATCAAAATCACATTGTATACTACTTCATCTTAAAAAAAATGAAAGGAGTTAAATATATATGGAAACGGTTTACATGGAAGGCAAAACTATCTAAATCGTTTCTAAAAGAAAAAATTCTTTGTTGTTTATATTTATAAATTAGATAGCGAATTACAGTAGTAATAAATATTTGAGAAATACCTTTAAAATTTTTCAAATACTCTACAATCTATGAGCTCAAGCTCATAATATAATAGTTGGGCCAGACATAATATTTTGCTTGTAGTAAAATAGTTTTGAGGTTGCTATTACTTTTATTTAAATATATTAGTTGTATATTCATGCCTAGCCGAACAATTATGAGCCTGGACTCATATATGATATCTATATTATAGTATGGAGATGTTAGGTCGTCGCTAATTGATAATGCTTCAGGGGTCTTTAATTGTATGTATAAATCGTCATTTACTCCAATCACAACAATATATTTCATTACTGTTAAAGATATTATATGTAACATTGAACTCGTAGATCCAGATACAGATAGCTTTCTATTTGTGGATGATTTTACCTCTATGATAATTTAATTAGTTTTATTCATTTCTTCAGTGGCGGCTCGTGGTCAATTTTTCGGGGGGTCAATTTTACGAAAAACACGACGTAATACGTAATCAATGCCAAAGGTGTAACAGCAACTTATTGGATAAAAATAAGAGCATATATGACAATAAATATGTGTTAACTCACCTAAACAGTTTTAAATTTTAGTTCAATCTTTCTGTCTTTGACACTCGCAAAATGATTGATTACTTCTTCATTGTAATTTACAATATTATTTATAAAGTCCTCTCAATACTTAACATAGCCAACGCAGAGAGTCTATCTTCCCCCACGGTGTTGCGTAAAAATGTCTTTATCCTTTTTAATGTAGAGAAGCATCTCTCGCTCTCTATTGTTTCCGAAAATGTTTCACTAAGTCCATTGTTAATAAATAACTGAAGTAACCCTACAGCCCCAGAATTTCCGCGAAAATGATCCCGGTCATAGAGGTCCGCATTACTTGCAGTTCGGTTTTAAGTTTTATATGGTTTATGTACGGGAAATTCGTTTTAACTAACTTTTTTAACGTTTTAACAAAATATTTTCGGAAAAATTCTTTTTATACTCTTCAAAGTTATCAACAAAAAAAAGTTGGGTTATTATAAGATGGTCACTAAATGGGAAACGATGATTAATTTCGGATGCTATTATATGACATACTTCCAAAGCGGTTCGTCGGTTAGGATCTTCATTTTTCTTCATTATTTTTGCGAAAATTCATTTTCACATAATTTATTTAGAAATTTGGTCTCGAATATTTTGAATCGAATTTTTAAAGGAGTCTATATTAGTCTTAACAGATAGCACATCAATGCCTCGTTTTTGGAGTTGATTAAAAAGAATTTCAGCATGTGGCATTATTAAATGAAAAAAGTTTAACCAAAATAAAAAGTTATTGTTATTCAGAAATGCTTGCAACCCTATTGCCTGATTAACACTGGTAGCATCAAAATCATCGACATTACTAATTATTTTTCTAAATATATGTGATTATATCGTCTTTATACAAAAATATTGTTTCCACACAACGCGAATTAAAACACCACCTAGTTGGTGCAGCTCTAGGTAACCGAACTTTTACACATTCATCCAGAACAGCGGTACGTTTTGGAGATCGACAAAAAAATGCTGAAAATGCTAGCAAATTTGTGAAAAAGAGTTTGACGCTTGAATTCTGGCTCGCCGCTTTTTGTAATATTAGGTTCAATTGATGTGCATAGCAATGTATAAAATTTGCATCGGGATAATATTCTTTAATCCTTTTTTGCACTCCTCCCAATCGTCCGCTCATAGTAGATGCACCATCATAACTTTGTGCAATTAATTTTTTAGGAGTCTTATTTACTTCTAAAATTTCTAACTCGTTTAAAATGACGTTCGTTAAATGTTCGGCTGTAGTGCCGGGAGGAATTGTGAATTTTAAAAATCGTTCATAAACTATACCAGACAAAACATAACGAATAATAAACACCATTTGTGTCTTATTCGAGTTGTCCGTAGTTTCATCTACTTACACTGCGATATATTTAGCTGATTGAATTTCCAATTTAATCTGCTCTTGCGCCACCGCTAACATAGATTCAAGTAGATCATTCTGAATGGTTTTAGAAACCCCTTTGAAAATTGTTGCTTTCTCCAAAAATTCTTTAAATATTGGGTCTAGTTCGGAAACAAAGTTAACAAGTCCATGAAATACTCTCGGATTTTCACTAGATTTTGATTGACTTTCATCGTGCCCTCTTAGGGCTAATTCAAATGCCCCACAAAATTTTACACAGTCTATTATTTTGTTTAATATATATCGGTTTTTTGATATACTTTCGTTAAAGTCTCTGATCGATTTTCGATACGCAGTATCCAATTGCGATCGAATATCCACTGTACCGATAGTTGCAAAATTCACCGAGTTTTTAACATGCTCCGCAGATAAAGTGTTTTTTTATTTTTTCTTTTAAATGTTTTAAATCTGTTACGCCATTTTTACACCATATCCAGTCACTTAATTCATACATATTTTTGCGAAAATAACGATTTACTTCTTTGTTTTTGTCTTTTCTAATTTGCCGAATTTTAAGTTCCGGCAAAGGTTGACCACTGATCTTAAACTCAATTTTTTTGTCAAAGGTCAGCTCATTGGCGGCTTTTAAAGTCTTAATCCGCTCAACCACTGTAGCTGCCATTTTTTAAATATTAATTTACACCACAAAACCCGAGTCAAGAAACACCAATAAAAAATAAATGCATGCAAATGTATATCATGCGATCTACAAGAAACTGATAACGAACAAAATCACATCGAACTCTCGAACAATACTAAATTTGCTACGCATGGCTGTTGACCCAAACCCACATCATACTCTGCTTCAGAAATCCTGCATCACCTAATGCAATTTAGATCGGGAATACTCGGCCGATTTTCGCCATTTAAAACAATGCGGTCATTTCTGGGTGCCAGTCCGATACGAAAACCAGTACAGATGCAAAGCAATGTATCGGTAACGGTAATAATGCGGAATGAGTAATCGGTCGAGTTTATACGCTTGTCGCTTAGAATAGTTAGGATAATAAAGGGAAATTCCAAATTTAAAAGATCTTAAAAACTAAATTATTTTATTTGTGTATATCATTATTATGCTTCTGTTTGGAAATATATTGGGGGGTCATTGACCAAATGACCTAATGGAGGAGCCGCCACTGCATTTCATTGCTCAGTTTTTAAGCAGATCTCTCTAAGATATTGTTATTTGTTGTCTAATTATAGTGTACTTGCCTACAAGATCTAGACAAAATAGCTCTTAATTTACCAATAACTGCGTAGATAAAAAACATAACAATCATCAGAATAAAATAAAAAACGTGTATCTTAAAAATCTATTATAGATGTTAAAAAATGTAAAGACTTCTTTATCCTTGAAATGAGATACCTATCTATTAATAAACTCAATCAATATGACAACTGCACCATCAGAGTAGAGAGGAGATCAAAGGAATGTACAATATGAATTTAGAGCCAATCTGTTATATTTTTCTCAAATCTGTTATAATATATTAGAAAAAGACTATACCCTTCCATCTTTCTAAATGGATTAAGAATATCCATTTTACCTAACAATTGATGGACAATCAAATCAGTTGCCCGACGCGGAGCTAATTAAAATGTTATGCAATGTTATATCAAAAATTTAAATAAAAATCGCTTACTTCAGGATGCTCTTTAAAAGTAACAAGTAAAATTAATTTATTCTATATATATATATATATATATATATATATATATATATATATATATATATATATATATATATATATATATATATATATAGATTGCACTATAATAACGCCCTTTAATGTCAGAATTAAAATGTACGTATTGTAATGTTTCTTTCAAAGTGTAATATGTACGCGTAAAACAGATATAGCGATCATTTTTGTATAATATATAAAACTCCATTACCATTTTTATCCCAGGTTATATTAATATTTACTGATGACGTCATATAACACATTTACTCAACATCGCAATATAACAAATATTTTTCAAAACATAAAACATGAAAGATTGTCACAATATGCTTTTTCTAAATGAAATATTGGTGTATCTTATAATACTTTCGTGTATAAAATAATGAAAGCAATTATACCAACTTCAGAAGAGAAATAGCGATATAACTTGTAAAGTAATTGTTATTTATATTTATTATAGTTATCCTAACAAGCAACACTCTTTCTCATGTTTTTGTATAATGGGTTGTCTATATTTGATCGATTAGGCACAAGTGAGATATTTTTATTATGTGTAGTTACACTATAAATAATATAGTTTATATTTTTATTATTTATAGAGACTTTCTAAGGTATGTTTCCTATAGCAGAACTTTTGTTTGGTTGTAAGGCTGAAGAAGCCTATTCGATTAGACGATAATAAAAATAAATTAAGTACAATAGAACTCAGTAAGTGTATCAGAATTACAAAAAGACGTATCTCTTGAAGTTAGCTATGCTTAGGTACATTTTATGTATACATATGGATCGTTTTTTTACACTACTTGTATTATAGATAGATATAAAAATAATTGCGATACTATAAAACTGAAATAATTCTACTACACACTGCTTTTAGACACTAATTTTGCTTATATTTTTATAGTCACAACTTTAATAATGATAATAAATCATTCAAGAGGAATGGTAATAGACATTAAAGAAAACGCCTAAAGATTAAATGCATTGGGATGATCTGCAGAAATGTTCAAAATATCAATAACCTCAGTATCTACCCACTTTGTGACAAAATGGTGCTTTCCACATATTTTTAATATTTTCATGTATTTATTATTAACATCTTTCTTAAATTTCCCCAAGATAAAATTTATTATAAATTTATAAAGATAAGATTTATTATAAGTCTTATCTTCGCTTAAAATTCAATAAACAGAGGATTTCTATATGCAAATACAAAGTAGTTTTTGTATAGAATTCCATTTTTACTTCAGATCAAAATTAACTCCATAATAACAATTTTGGAAACTGGGAAACGAGTTACCTCAAACCTGGGAATTTTACCAAACCTCCACTTCAAACATTTGTACGAGGGTGGGGATTCTGTACTTGTTTAACAATAATACCCAAGGGACATACGCTTTTACATGATATCAAAGAGATGGTGTGTCTTCTATATAAGGCCCGCTTGAGTTTCTTTAGCTTCTATAAATTCACTGACATACAAGACACTAGAAGATATAAGACAATCGGTCATCCATCCAAGAAACACAAGGGTGATCGGCTATTTAATATCGATGATATGTGTGTCAAGTTATCCTAGACAATCGTCCGCCCTTAATAATAAGAATACGTTATAAAGTGGTAAAAAATAGAATAAGCAACTGTTTCTCAACTTCCATTCATTTTTACTGTTTACTGTAAATAAAGTTGTGGTGGCTTTCTTAGTAGGGCATCCACCTATTTAAAAATTGCCGTTAAAATGATGTGTTATTGTGTTTCATTTTCCAGTTGTAGGAAAATTTCAACTACAGTTTTTATTCAAGCAAATCTTCGTTGATCTAGTTCTTTATGTTCTGCCGTCGTTTTGTGTAGACATTTTGTGTACCTCTACCCTCACTAGTTTGCGTCTTATCGTCGCAGAATTGCTTCCTATAATATTTTCAAAGAATTTTTAAAGTAGACTTATATATTATTTTTACTAGCTCTTTACTACACTTTTACCCAATAGTACACTAGTCTGATATAATTGCATTGATAATTTTTATTAACTTTATGTTGCAACCCTTGTCGTATTATCGCACAATACTAAAAATACATAGTCGATTATGTCGCGGCAGATTCGCACTATTACCCACACCAACATTAACATTAAACTGATGAGTACTTAAAAAGTAAATCACCTTATATATGTGAATGTTTGAATGAGATGATCTATGATACGAGTATAAATGTATATTATTTAAAATTCCATAGAGAATAATGGGATCATATTGGCATTAATTAAAGATAATGCCTTGAGAATTAATTAATTTTCAGATAAATTATTCATAGCTGTAAACATTTTGGAGATCCGGTAGGATTGTAAATAACATGCTGCAAAAAATCCTTACTCAACGTCCTTACTTATTTGGAGCACATTTGAATGGCATTAACGAACTAAAATAAAATGTAAAAATTAACATAGTACATTTCTTACGTGAGATTAAACTTAGTGTTTAATATTTATATATTTAGTAATTTTTTTGTTACTTAAAAATGTAAATACTCATTTCTGTGGGCCTGTGGCCTACAATTGCATACCGAAGATGACAGATAATATTGATGCTTGACATGTGTTTGCTGAAAAAGGAGAAATAAAAGTAAAAGTTTAGTATAATATTTATAGAGAAAAGAAATTGTCTTAATCCAAATAAAGTCATGGGTACAAGTAGGTGATTTCCCTCCGACAATATGTCGATATCGGTAGCCAAAATTGCTGATTACAAAATCCCAGCCAAATGATGTATTAATTATAAATATACCGGACGTCCTTTAAACCTCGCATAGCGACAAATTAGTTTTAGAAATAGAAACTTTAAAATACTTTACGGGGCTTTAAGAAGACTATAATATAAATACTCAATATATATATATATATATATATATATATATATATATATATATATATATATATATATATATATATATATATAAATACTCAATACATAAAGTGTTGAGGTTAATAAAAATCTTGATTTGAGAAATATTTAATATAGTTTAATAAAACGCATATTTATAATTTAATACACTATTATCGTAATACATTGACTTAATATTAAAATAAATAAATTAACGTGTAGTGTGTTTTACGTAATATTAAAGATGTTTGTAACAAAGAGATATAGATTTTCGTAACAAAGAAAGTATTAATGTGCACAATTGTTGTGCATCGTAAATATTCAAACATGGTCAGTTATCTATCGTTGTGTTTACATTGTCTACATCATACAGTCAGAGAAAGTATTAGATAGTATGGAGAAAATATTTTAAGACACACCATTTAAAGCAAGTATCAAAGCTGTTCGAGTTTGATTTAAGTAATTTATTATATGTATTCAACTGTCTAATTATTTAACTATTCATCTGTCGACGTATTACGTCTTCAATTATTATGTACGTATACATCATAAAATAATAAAGAATGTAATAGATTTCCTAGCTAATGGAATAATTTATGGTATTCCTAGATTTAATTGTGCACTGAAATTACTAATTACTCGCACTAATCTATTTACGTTGTCATATATATATATATATATATATAGAATGATATAAAATTCAGATCGATTTGATGTTTTGTTCTTTAATTAAATATATTAAGAAAATGTTTGAATAATATCCATATCAGTTTATATGCATTATTTTTGTCCTTGTCCTGTAACTGGAATTTATTATTCTATAATCAATTTTAATTATAAATAAATAAATATTCAATACACGCTTATCAAGTAGTATGTTACTTGATAAGCGTGTATTGAATTTTATATAATTAGTGTTGTTTACTGAATTCTACAAATCTTTTCGATTCATGTCTTATTATACAGAAATAATACATGGTCTACTGTAATACCGAACGATTTGTTCTATTATTCCGACTAACGTCTATAGTAAACTAATGCTGACATAAAAAATGGGTCACCTTTATACATACGGATCTTTGTGACTTGTGATATGACTTGTGACTTGTTAATATAAGAAATAACTCAATATTTTTCTCTTTACCTTTAAGAAATTTGAAGAAATTAAACTAATTACAGTTGATATTAGGAGTAATGCTTAGTGTGAAATTATTTAAATGTTTACACAGAAATTTAGATGATTACTTAATTCAATATAAAAATATTTAATTTCATATAACCACTTTGTGTTTTGGAAATATATTTACATTTATAAATTGTTAAAAGTTCTACTTAACAGATATTATAAGAATAAGAAATATAAAATATTATTTAATTTTTTTTAAACTTGTCTTGATCACTCTGATTTACACGCAATAAGCTATCAGAATCATTAATAAATTATTTATTCATTTCCGCAAAATGCATTAAATAAAAAAAAGTTTATATTGCTATGTAAATAATAGTATGCATTATATTGTTTCATGTCTTCAACTGTCACACTACTGTTTAATGTCATTAAAAGATGTGTCAAATTATTTGTAATCTAATGCATCTACGATACAATTTGAAATTATTTTTCATGACGAAGTGGTATCAGAGAACCAGGTAGGAATAAAAAACAACACTTTTTCGCGAAAACAAATTTCTTTATTTAATGATATTTTTACAATAGAATACCCTGCTCCGTCTTCAGATGTGACGCCCCTAAATATCTTTTTATATGAGTACTTAAAATATAGGGTTTTTGGAACGCAACCCGCTAATTGAATGGGCAAGAGCTCTCTCTTTCCCATTCGAGTTTTATAATAAGATTTTGAGTTTTGTAACATGTTCAGCATTTATTTTAAAATTCTTTGAAGACATCTAGTACTACTTTCTACATTCATTATTTTGTTGTTTGTGGATTAAACTTATTATTTCCATTAACTAGAATCTATTTTTAATATAAACGCAAAATAATATGTGAATATATAAAAACGTCTAAATGACTTTTTGTGTAGTTTCTATCAAGAACCCACACACTTATTTTCAGAGCTTTTATAGAAAGGTACTACTTAAAAATTTGATACTATACCGATATGATAATTGATTGTATATTAGATTTATTAGATTTTTTCTACAACCACAAAACAACTGTTAAAATAAATGTTTGAATATTAAATTGAACCAGTTTCCGAATAAATATCTACTCGCGTATGTTGCTATTTAAAAATAGTTTTCAATATAGTGCTACAATCCCATGTTTGATGATTACATCACTAATTATTAACTAAATCATTATTCTTACAGGTTAATGTGTGTATGTCAATGTTGGTTCTTTTAGGTCATTCAGTTCCAAAGTTAAGAAAGGGGCGAGCTGTAGAGTGAATCAGTTCTTTTCATGTTGAACAGAAGTAATAGAAATTACTCCTCTGGTTGTATCCCAATGGCTAGCACTACATTACGAAATGTATAAAGTTTATATTATAATTTGTTGTGTTGTTCGAATTATACCACGTAAAAAACATGTATTATAAAAAAATTACACTCACCAAAATACCACCACCTGGACTTTAAATAATTTCCAGAAGTATCTATTGATAATTAATGAACATTAATTTAATGCTTGTCTTTGGAATATGGCTAGACGGTTATTGTTTGAAAGTGTACCTGTTTAATGAAATGTACCTACATGTTTTAGAATAATTATAGTTATTTAAGTATTTGAACTAACATATTGTGAGTAATTGTGGTTTTAATTAAATATCGCATACTTTACTACTGGCGCATGGTTGGTTTCTAATTAAAGGTTTCTATTTAAACGTTTACTTCTATTTGCATAACAACGACTGTCAAGAAAATATGTTAGAGCTGCATTATATATATTTTTTCTAAATGTAATTTGCATATATTTAAGTTTGCATACGTTTATAACTTCTTTCATTACAATTATATAAAACAAGGAACGTTCATATATAATTATAGATGTATATGCACTTCGCGTCTAAAAAATAAACATTGTTACGAGGGGGTACCCAAAGAAGCCGAAATGCATTTTAATTTGTTTATTTAATTTTTAAACAAAAAACTTCAATCCCCTTCAAAGTACTCTCCAATGGCACTAGTACACTTGTCTAATCTTTTATTCCATTGTTCAAACAATTTTTGAAATTCGTCTTCTGTGATGAACGACAGCCACTCTATCGTTTTCTTTCTTCACCTCAACAACGTCGAGAAAACGCTTTCCTTTTGTGTCTATTTTCTTTCGAAGATCAGAGGGCTAAGTCGGGTTAATAGGCCGGATGGAGCAGAGGGCTCATACCGTTTTTGGTTAAAAATTATCGCACAGTGTTGTCTGGTCAGGGTGTTATCGTGGCGGAAAAATCAGTCTCACAACTACTATAAATCAGGCCCACTCACTCCAGAAAGCTACACAACTTCGTCATTGGTCTGTCGTCGATCTTCCAGGATGATTTCGTAAATTTTTTATCGATTCGAGTCGTGAAGGGATGACCACAGCGAGGTTTGTCATCAATTGATATTTCACCTCTTTTGAAATGGTAAAACCACTCAAACACTTGAGTTTTCCAAATGGCCTCATTCTTTTAGGCTGTTTTTAATATTCCAAGAGTTTTTGTCCCAGGTTTTCCGAACAAAAAGCAAAACTTTACAGCCGCACGCTGTTCACAAGAATGACGAGCTATTTCCATTGCAAAAATGACGAGGACACAAAACAACTCTCACTAAAAAATTTACATAATCTAAATGGAACTTTCGTTAGCCCACTGACTCGGGAATCCTCTATACACCCCTAACGGTAGGACATGGTACTACAAGAACTCCGCCCACCACGGTATAAGTTGGGCTTCTTCTGGGTACCCCCTCGTATACTCATAAAAACTGGCATTGCGCCACCAGTTAGTGTGAAAATTATTTTTAAATGTCAATAGTGAGAAAGATTGCCTGCGAATCTGAATATTCAAACACAATTTATTGTTGCATTACCTAAATAGCATACAATGGTTTTACCTGAATAGCAATACTCAGAATGTGCGGTATTGGAGTCATTCAAATCCTCATCTTTCATGTGATAGTTGTGATACACAATTTCCGGAAAAAGTCGACGTCGAAATTTGACGGGCGAGATAGATACGAGTAGATATTCGGAGATGTTGTGGAGTGCTATTCTGCATACAGCATATTGCATTACTTTGCAAATTCTAGAAGAAAATGTTGATGAATTTCGAGATTGAAGATAATTTTTCAATTAAGTATGGTGTTCTCTCGCACTATGGTGCAGTAGCCTTCTCGGTCTCCAGATCTAGCGACCTTAGATTTCTTTTTATGAGGCTACTTAAAATATACGGTGTATACTACGTATGCACTACTAATGTACTAATATCGAACGAAGTCCGCGGTTTTAAAGCAGATAATTACTGAAAAATGTAGGTTAACTTTGAGAGAGAAAGAAGAAGTTTAAGGTTTATAATGGAATGTTGCACTGTCAGCAAGGGAGAGGTGCAAATTTTGCGCATTTATTAGCAGTATACTTTTACAATTTGGTTTTCTATGGATTAAAACTTTAAGTTTTCTATTAATTTATAATTTATTTTTAATGTAAACACAGAATAAAATTTGGATATGTAAAAAAGTTACTTGTTGCATAATTTCTGTCAGAAAAAGATTTTACATTTAGCTTTAACAAGGAGGCACTGCCTAAAAAGTTTGCTGGTATGCCAGTATTGCATGTGTATATTCCATTATATTATAATCGATTTCTCCAAAAATCAAAACACATGTTCTAATAAAAATGTTTATATATATATATATATATATATATATATATATATATATATATATATATATATATATATATATATATATATATATATCCAAGCTTCCAAATAGGTGTTACTCTCACATTGTTGCTATTTAAAAATGATTTTTAAATTGGTGCCGCAACGCTATCTTTGACGATTATGTCACTATTTATTAAATAAAACATTATTTTGACACTTTAATATAAATATATGTTTGCCAATTTTCGTTCTTTTGGGTCTCTCAGTTCCAAAGTTAATGGGGGTGGGTGTGGGGGGGGGGGGTAGGGACTTTAGACGAGCACTGCATAGCAAAACATGTTTTCTATAGTAACAGAAGTTGAACCCAAATCCATCCTAAACCATTACAATTAAATATAAATTATTTAGAATAAAAAATAATACTGTTGATGCGCCATAATACAATAAACAAGTAGATCATATTCCATTACTTCATAGACGAACGTAAATAGAATTAAATAGTAAACAATACTATTACGTTTACAATATTAATATGGTAAAGAAATCTTAAAGTAATTAAATAGAATTTGGTAAGAGGAAAAGCTAGTAGGAAGGTATTATTTTGTTACTCTCATGATTAATTATGATGCGCTATTTTTGCAATTCTTTGAGGAAGTTATTGTGACAGAAAATTGGTGTGCACGATTTAATCACAAGAACTTATGATTTCACTTTCCCATTTCATCATATTCAAAAGAATAAAACGTAATGCCGACAACTAAACTATAAATATCGATGTAAAGATAAATGAAGGCTAAACATTATTTGTATTATTCGTATATACATTTAAATGGTTGTATAATATATTAGTCATGTGGCGAAATTGGTAGAATACTATATATACGGAAAACACACAATAACTACAATGTTCTCGTTAAGAAAGCAATCAAATTATTTTAAAACATTCAATTTATACAAATAGAGGTTTGTAAAAAGACTAGAAAAGTAACAAATTAGTCACTTGGACAGGGTGTCCCAAAAGTGACGCCCGTGCTTTAGGAATTTGACTTTGTGAGCTAAAACAAATCGAAAGGTTAAGAGTGATGAAATTTCTGTTTGGACTTCGTTAACGAGTTGTTGAGAAAACAACTTTAGATTTTATTTAATTTTTTATTTAATTTCTACATAAGATCTTAGTCAGTTTTTACAAAATATGCTCAATTAGGTTTCCTCCTCCTTCAATGCAAACAGCAACCCGATGTATCATGGAAACACGAACACTCTCTAACATTTCTTCATTTATTATTGCCACAGCATCACGAACCGAGCCACGACATCTTCAGCATTCGCAACAGGTATGGAGTAAACCTTGTCCTTCAAAAATCCCCAAAAAAAGAAATCTAAGGGATTCAAGTCGGGCGATCTAGATGGCCAAGATACGGATCCACCTCTTCCAATCCACTTTCCAGGGAAAGAATTATTCAAAAACTGTCGTACTTGTACACCATAATGCGCTGGTGCTCCGCCATGTTGGAGTCAACAGTTTAGTCGAGTTGCCAACGAAATATCATCGAGGAATGGAAGTGGCAAATTGTCATTTAAAAATTGACAGTACAGTTCTGAATTCAGCCTATTGGGAAACATACATGGGCCAATCACATTATTATGCATTAATCCAGCCCAAACGTTTACTGACCATCGTCTCTGAAATGATCGCTTCCGGATAAAATGGGGATTTTCCTCAGCTCACTGGTGCAGATTATGTGTGTTTATGATACCCTCCCCCGTAAATGTGGATTCATCACTCCAAAGAATGTTTTTAATGAAATGTGGATCATTCTCAACGTTACGTAATAACCATCTGCAGAAATTCATCCGCAGCGGCATATCCCTGGCATGTAAAACGTGAACTTTTTGAGGCCGCTATGAATGTAAGCCATTTCTTCGTAACAATCTGTGAATTGTGGTTTTTGGAACATTGGATTGCGATGACACACTGCAAAGCCTTGTTCTCGATTCTGCCTCAACAATGCCAGGAATTTGTTCTTCTTGATCAACTCTCAATCTGTGTGGACGTCCTGAAAGTTTTCTTCGGGGATTCAAATTACCCGTCTCCAATAACCGATGTTCAACGTGTCTTATGGTTTTCGCATCAGGAAGACGCCGATTTGGAATATTTCCACATATGCAGTAGCCGCGGCAGTTGCATTCTCATCGCATGCACCCAGTGTTTTGAACATGTCAACATAATCTCGATTACTGTAGAAATGTTCCATTTCAAATTACTGAAATGTTGCAAAATTATGTAAATGTGACACAAGCAAATAGCATTTGGCAGTTTTGACATTACTAGCAGCAGGTTTTTGAACAGACACCTATCGGAGCCTGGCTAACGTGATCCCTTCTTAAAAAAGACATGGAAATCGAAACTTGCAATCTCGATCGAGTAAAGCCGCTATAGCATTGGTTGAGATTCACGTCGATCCATTTATTCCCTTCTTAAAAAAGACATGACAATCAAAACTCGCAATCTCAAACGAGTGAAGCCGCTATAGCATTGGTTAAGATTCACATCGATCCATTTTTTTAAATGCTCGAATTGAAGCTGCTGCGGAATTAATATGACACGATCACATCGGCTGGGCTCTGATTAGTTTCTTATGCGTTTTATTAGTTTTTCCTTCATAACTCGTTAACGAAGGTCAAACGGAAATTTCATTACTCTTAACTTTCGATTTGTTTTAGCTCGCGATGTCAAATTCCGAAAGCACGGGCGTCACTTTTCGGACACCCTGTATAGTATTATATCTCTCAATTTTATAACAATAATAATAGGTAATAGGTGATATCATTGACGGGCAATCATAGTACGCTAATGTTTGCATCTCATGCAACCATAAGACTATGATAATCCTATACATATTACCTCTGGCGCCGAAAGGTAACGTTCTTGTTTTTTCCTAATTTTTCACCCCCTGGAATATTCCTTGGCCACTTCGTTATTGAGTTTGAACTTCCAGTTTGACGCAGAAATCTATTTAGTTTGAAAACTGATTATGATTATCGTTCAGTGAACGTTTTAAAATATGGAAACAGCCATCTGGCGGCCTAATATTTGGAAAACAAAGAGTTGCTTTGAAGTCAAAGTACGGTTTTGTAATTAAAACTCTAACATAATATAGATTTTATGAGATTTGACATTATCACGAAACAGAAACGTTATTAATGTTCTTCTATGTCCTAAGATTTCATACTACCAGATCAGTTAGAAACTGCAATATTATTTTCTTTATTGTACTGATGCGAGTATGTAATTCCATAAAAATTTTTTACCACAATTAACATTTTACACTATACCAATCATAAATTTATGGCAGCGAACTAACTCAGCCGCTAGTCATAGAGCTTGGTCTAGTTCAGGAGGTCGATAAAGAAATATCTCGCTTTAATCACCACCAGTTATTTTCGCTAATATCGCTATGTTTGTTTGTTTGTTGACTGCTTTCTAAATGAACATGGATTCTGGGATAGATTCAACAACTATGCTCGATTTTATCTTCAGCCTAAAATATTTGCTACCCTAAGAGATCTCTTACTGCAGCAGTGCCTTCATTATGTTCCGTTACCAAATGTGTAGGCCACCTCGTTCTGCCCTCATTCGCGTTTTTGTTATTCGATTTTACACCAACGATCATGAATAAATTTGGATGTTTTTTCTCACGTTCCTAAGAAAAAAAAAAGTAATAGATTTGAATGTAGTACGTCAATATTGAAGCAATATTGAAGTACTTATTTTGACTATTGGCTGTACTATAGACATAGATGCATATATTGTCCTCGTCGGTGGTTATTTGGAGTACTTCGTAAAGTATATAGTACTTAATTAGAAATGCCTTCTTCAATGTGTTATCTTGTTTCCATAAATTTGAATTCAAATGTTTAAGCTAATTACTGCATTTCTGACTGATTTTAATGAATCGATGGATATATAAGTGAGTTGGATAGATATGTATATAAGTGAGCTTCTTAAATGAGAGAGGGAGTGAAACTAAGCGTTGGGGTAACTATGGGTTATTTCTAAGATTATTTAAAATGAATTAAATAACTAAATTAAATTGTAGAATACTGATTTCGTAATTATATCACTTAAATATCTATTTTAAATCTTGAATACATAAGTCTTCAACTGTACAATAAATTGTTTGTTTAAAGTATGGAAATTGTAAAGTAAAGGTAGCAGATTAATAATAATTTGTAGTTAGTTGATTAACCTCCTGTCACTTCAAACCTAATTTTTTAAATCGAGTCCCATTACAGTTTTTTTGTACTTCATATTATGTTACATTCTATACATCTTTATTTTTTCTTTGTTGAATATTGTCCTAGAAACTTGTTTAAAGGTAATTTTTTTCAAGTAATAGATGATTTATTATAACGAGGAATTAAACGTGTGAAGAAGTTAAGTTACGTATTTAAATTAATTATTCAATTGCAGATGATACTAATAGTTTAAGTATATTAAACTATGTTCATTGATGTCTCCCAGTTTGTTATATTTTATCAGTAGGTATTTATTTAAGGTAAACTTTTTCTTGAGCTACCATCCCTCGGATAGAATGTAAAGCAGTAGGTCCCTTGTAGGTAGCGATTCAGGAGAAAATTAAATGAACTAATTGAAAATACTATTAATTAACTCCATATTATATGTATATACGTGTTGATCTAAAGAAATGCTTTGAAAATGAAACTGACACGTGGCCGTTTTAAATTTTTCTTCTATTTATCAATTATTTTCTCAGCTTAGTTATAGAAATTACTCAAACATTACGAGAAACTATTTTCAATTATTTTTTTATATTTTTTAGGTACAAGGACTTACAAATTTTTTATTAGAATACTCCACAAGAATTTCAACCATAGAGGAGCATCAACAAGTTCGAATTTTTATAGAAAAATTGAAACACCACAGACCGTTCACAGCTAGTGGTGTTTTTACTATCGACCTCGGAATTGCAGGGCCCGTAAGTGTTTATCAAAAAATAGTCAAGAAGTATGTCAACTTAACGATTAGCTATATTTAAATTTTTATCGAAAAATATGTTTTATTTTACCTTTCTTATGTGTTTCTCTTTCTTATATAATTAGAGCAAATGTTGAGGCTAATAATAATTAAGCTTTTGAAAAATTCCAAAAAAGAAAATATTCAATTATTCGCAACTTAATTACAATAAATTTATTATTTACAAGATTATGCAATTGGGTGACACAAGTTAATACCAGTGACATAAATATGATAAATAGGAAATGATATGAAATTAAAGTTGACATAATTATACATAAATGTATAATTGATAGCGATATAAAATTAATGTTTATTACTTTTCTTTCTTAGCCTATTTCCTTATTTGTCGCATTTAAATGTTATTTTGGTTAAATTACGGAAACAAGTAATATTATTTTTTTTTTTTTGGAAAGTCATAGAATTTCATTAATTAACTGAATAAAATATAAAGGAAATCATAATTGTTGTCTTCAAATTAATTGAGTTATGCTCAGTTAGGAATAATGAAAGTTTTATTTTATCAAATGTATTTAATAAAAATATAAATAATAAATATGTGGACCATATGGACCATATTATCATGTATATTAATTCAAACTAAGAATTTTATTATATAATTTAAGAAATGAACATTTTGGGTTGCAATTAGTCAGTATATTAAAGGTTTCTCAATGCGATCATGAATTAATCATTTAATTAAACATGCTAAAATATAAATATATGTTGATATCTTGTAAATTTATATTATTTGGTTTTTTGTTATAATGTATCTAACTTTAAAGACATGCTATTGAAAATTATATGAAAAGTGTTAGATTTAGTTTTCTAAGGAAGGCCTTGAAGCTCTACAGTAGTGGATTCCATCCGTTGTATCTCCTCGTACATCAGTCAGCGCTAGAGCATGGATTTATACTTCTGCTAGAAACTCAATATTCTCTCCAGGTCGGTGTCTGTTAGCTCATTTGGGTCTCAGAAAAAACGCTCAAACGCGGGATGCCTACGCCATATTAGAACCGAACACTGCCATAGCATATGTTTGGAAATTTTCACTTGTCCTCCATACCATCTGCGTTATTTGTTGGCACTTAAACTAATCTTGCTAAGATTATATTTAAGATGACAGTGCGTGTTAATAACCCTGTGAGTTCCCGGACACTGTCTCTATCATCCCTCAGGGTTCTTGGCTTCCAGTTGCTGCTAGACGTCAAACTTAACAGCAGCCTGGTCTGCCTGCATCCCTGGATGTTCCGCCAGCGATTAAATCATTCAATCTCCAGCCATTCCCGATTTGCTCTCTTGTTGAGACAGTATGCAATCCTGATGCCATGGTTCAGGCCCCATTGTGCCCCTCTTGGTTCCTTCCCTGGAGAGCTTTTCCGCCTCCACATTGCCCCAGATACCAGGATGACCCGGTAAATAGACCAACGTCAGCTTGTTACTACTGGCTATTATTTATACTGCATCTCTGCATTCCTTCTCCAGCCATTATTTTACTTCTGGAACCCCTAAAGCATCCAGGGCATTATGCCTATGAAAAGTGTTACTATTAACATAAAATCTGTAACACTTAAATCGTATAATCTCACATTATCTACATTTTTTCGGATTTTTCGAGTACGTATTTATTTGTGTTGTATTTAAAATAAATGAAAGATTTTCGCAAGGTAAAAACAAGAAACTATGAAAGTCTATGCTAATTCTAGTTCAAGTTGGTACCGATGGTACTACGATCGACTAATATTGTAAACCCAGGTTGTTACATATAATAACGAAATTTTATTACACTCATTATTTTGGGGTAGCTTTTGAATATCATTTCTTTACTAAAGAAGTGTACCTAAGATTTGTACCTTAAAACATTTTGAAATAAAGAAAATAAAATATATTTTATTAGAATTATGGAGGGCAGGAATAATAATTAACATAACTATATCTGTACTGAATTGTAAATATCATACTACATTGAAATGACTGAGGTTAGTACTTCTTTCTACTCGTAAATATCAGTAACTCTTTAAATAGCTCTTGATGTTGGGTTAAGGACTAATAAAAATGAAATAGAAAATTAACCTTTCTTATCTGTATCGTAACAAAACGGTCATTTATTTTTATGATAATTTAACAAAAATGGGCTTCTATTTAGAGACGTAACGCCATACTCAAGAAAATACATATACAATTAGTATGTTTTAAAAAAAATAAAATCTCTTATTTACGAGTTCTTTTATGATAATATCAACAGATATTTCGGAAACAGTAGAGAATATTTAAAGGCACTTTAGTAGATGTTGTATTACAACTAGAAAAAGTACTACCTGTAACAGTAATATTGACAGAGAAACGTATTTCACAGGATACTTATTCAATTAGACGATTATTGGAACAAAATTATAACATATGATGGATATAAAATGGTAATCATTTAATAAAAATGTAAACAAGATTTAAAAGTTCAGATCTTTTCCGCACTTCGTTCAAGCATATTCTTACCCAATGTGCAACATCATCATTTTCTGCCGTTGAATTCCTCAACTGTCATTAGCTAATAGATTTACAAGAACTTGCACTTGCAGATAAAGCAGTATAAATACGAGTATTTATAGTTTCAAAGAAGATAATAGCATTAATCAGCTTTTTAATGAGTTTGGTTTTCACATATCGAAGGCGTTGAACATTTTTCGATCAAGTTCTATTACGTCACCTATATAAATATGAATTTTTGCACGAAATTCAATGTGTACATTCAATAACACAAAAATGCCAATCTCATTATATAGGAGCTTCAGTAAACAATGTATTGTATTTTATGTAAGAAGCGTTTTAGTTTCGAGTATTTTTTTAAATCACATCACTACTGTCATGAATATAAGCAATACCATAATTTGAGATGATGATTTTATATTGTGATGTTATTTTATATTACTGGAAAAGTATTTTTCGGTCATCACTGAATGTGTTTACGGGGAATAAAAATAAATATGTTATGATTTAAAATTTTGTCAATTATTATATGAGTTTATCGTCATCCATCCAATACCACAAATGGGCTAAGAGACATCTTCCATCCTTTACGAGACCTAAGATATCTTTAGAGGCCTAAATGAAGTATATTCAAGTAAATAAGTGCTAAATTCTCCATCAGTTGATGTATCTTCCGTTTAGATTACAATTTATATTGCAACACCAAATGTTATTTTTATTCATTTCTATACGCGTCGTTACTAACATTGAAACAATTAACATAACATTAAATATGTTTCTTTTCAAATAACTATTTGGTTATAGTTCGTCTAATAGTCTCAATAGAAGATACGAAAATAAATACAAATATTTATTTCTTTTCGTTACGATGTATTGAAGAGAGGCAGGTGATCGTCCAGAAAAAAACTATCTGAGGTTTCGCTCTTATCTTCTGCATAACAATATTACCATCCTTGTATTACATATATATCACATTACTTATCATTAAAGTATATATTCCGACAAACTGCAACAGAGACGAATTAACAATCGATACGCTACCAATGTATGTTTCTATAGCAATGATATAAACACCGTATGTTACACAGAAGCCCTGTTATGTGTTAGCTTTCATCTTAGTTTCATCTTTCATGCAACGAGACCAAAAATCCAGACCTGCATTACTTCAAACCTGGACTAATAGTGACTTGGATTCATTTGCGGATATGTATTAGAGATTAGAGATATTTGTATTAGAGAAAATGATCTATTTTGTAATGTGTGTGAACGAATTATTAATTTGTCTAAAATAAGTAACATAATAAGGCATGTGAAAAGCCATGCTTCGACTAGTGATCACGATCACTAATCTAACTACACTAAGAAACAGATATGTTTACCCAATATGCGAAGACGTATTGTAAAACATTCGCAACCACGTTAAGGAAAATTTTTTACACTTCATTATAGATGAAGCGACTGTTGCATGTGGACATTCAGTGAAAAAAATTTAATTAAGTCTAACAATGCTGGTGGCACTCATTTAGTGACTTCTAAAATATTAGACAAAGCCAACCACATAACAATTATATATTTTGAAGCTGACTGTTTTCACTCTGTTTGGCTAGATCATGATAATTCTCAGAAAGTATTGCTAATGGATGCAGCTGCATATATGCGAAAAGCAGATCTGTTAAGTGAAACTTCTTCAAATACAATTCACTTTACATATGCAGCTCATGTACTTTAAACCGAACAGCAGGAACAATAAGAGACAGTTTTCCTTTAGTTAACGAGGTAGTAACGAATGTGATTTTTTTATAAAAGCGCTTACTCGCAGAAATACGTATAGAGAAGCTCTGCCAGACAATCCTTTTAAGCCTTGAACCAGTTGTCTTAAGATGGAATACTTGGTTAGATGCTGTAGCTTATTATGACAAGAATTTTGAAGAACTAAAAGGTGTTCTCTTTAGGTTTCATCTCAATGAAAGCAATTCCATGTACACAGTGCAGAACTTACTGCAACTTCAAAGCATACGAGTTAATGTCTGTTACAGTAACTATTCCATATTAACTACTGCGATAGAGAAACTGGAAACATATGGCTTAACGTTACAAGCATAGTTTATGCTCTTAGATTCTGTTGAACAAAGAGTAAACCACAACGCATGTAAAGTCATTACTATCATTAGGGAAATATACGGACGGAAATTATACACGAAAAATCCTGCATACAATTTTGAACACACATGGACACATCAAGAATTATTTCCCACTTTATTAAAATATAGTCTATATACAGAGTCTGGAGGAACGGACCAAACTCTAGGAGTGTATTGTACACATGAAAATAATGTAAAAAACTCAAATGTTGTTATCCGATTTTTATTTGTTTAAAAATGTTTATCTAGTAGTTCGAGGTTTAAAAACATTTGACAACTTTGTTGTTCTGACAATATGTCAGTGTATTGTGTCAGTGATTTAACACACAAAATACTACGCACGTATCCAAATTTACAATATGCAAATATGGTGTTTATTTATGGTTTTTGTAATGGGAATGCTAGAGCTACTGTTGAAGAATAGTGTCAACGGTTTCCACATCACAGACACCCTAATAAAAATGTATTTATCAGAGTATTCAACAAACTGTGCGATTCTGGATGTAGTAGCAGAAGATGCAACGATCAGCTCACGAAGAATTAGTATTCAATTGGGCATTCCACAAACAACAGTAATAAACACACCCCACCAGTAAAGCTTACATCCATACCATGTACAGAGAATACACCACCTACAACCTGAAGATTATCGTAAACGTATGGAATTTTGTCGGTGGATAAATAAGAATCCTCGTGTTGTAACGCGCATACTTTTTACAGATGAAGCAATATTTATCCATGACGGTATTAATAATACTCACAACTGTCATGTATGGTCAGATGAAAATCCGCACGCAACAGTCGAAAGTAACTTTCAACATAAATTTTCGGTAAACGTGTGGTTTGGTATGGTCGATGGTTATTTAATTGGCCCTTTCATTTTGGAGAATCGCCTTACAGGAGACAACTACTTAAATGTTTTAAAAAATTAATTACACGGACTACTAGAGGATAATCCTTTAAACATCAGAATGCAAATGTACTACCAGCACGATGGAGCTCCTGCACATTTCGCTCATCAGGTTAAGGAATATTTGGACGAAAGGTTTCCAGGGCGTTGGATTGGTCGCAGTTGTCATATTAGTTGGCCTCCAAGATCTCCAGACCTCATAGCACTAGATTATTGTTTATGGGGCTGGTTCAAAAATGAAATGTATGAAGTAAAAGTGGACACTTGGGATGCACTAATTCAACGTATTAGAAATGCTGCAGCCGATCTTAAACGAAGACGTGACTCAATCAGGAGAGCTACAAATGCCCTTCGTAGAAGAAGCAGAAAATGTTTAGAGGTGAATGGCGGTATTTTTGAACATTTATAAGGCTATGATGAACAAACCGTTAATATACGAAACTTTGTTTATTTTTAATTACGCTATAACTTGAAAACAAATAAAGATCGGATAACAACTTTTGAGCTTTTTACATTATTTTCACGTATATAATACACTCCTGGAGTTTGGTCCGTTCCTCCCGACTCACCCTGTATAGTTAACTTATACACAACTTGTATACTACAAGAAATGTTGAACATTTCTTGCGTTTTTCGTCTTTAATACCTCAAATTCTAGGTAAAATATGAAAACTTTTGTAATAGTAAAAAATGTAACTCATCAGATCAGTTCCCCTTTTAGGTGTAAGGAAAGAAGTGGGGATGCTTATTCCGTGAAAAATGTTTCCCAATTAGTATTACTGTTATCAAATAGTAGTACCCTTTAAGTACTATGCTTTTGTGCAAACGGTCATTTCATATTTTGTATCGTTACTGACACATCCTTTAAAATATGATGGTTGTTACTGAAATATGATGGAATGGTCATATTTAAAATATAATGACATAACAATATGATTTCCTTCTATTAGTGTAAGCTCACTTTTTAATTCTACGATTACTACGATTCCTACGATTACTACGATTACTACAATTACTATGATTACTACGATTAAGTCTACGGTTCTACGATTGCTATTAGTTATTATTATGAATTTTTGTATTTCAGATATCAGCAAATATACTCACATATGTGTTGGTTGCCCTACAATTTGAGATACCAAAAGAGTAATATAACATAAACAAATTAGATAAATTGATGTAGCAGTAAATCACTTATATGTACTATATATCTATGTATTTTAATTCTGCAAGTATATGTTATTAAAGTAAATGTAATATTAATTATTGCCTTATTAAATAATCCCCTCTATTTTGAATAAAATACATAAAATGCTATAATGCGTTTCCTATATCGATTATGATGAATATTTTACACAGTAAAAAAATTTAATTAAACAGGCTTGTTAAAACACAGTTATTTTATTTCGTTTTAGATTTACCTAACAATGGATTCGTTCTTTTGTATTCTTTAAAATTACTAGACTAGTCGACTCTTCTGATATAAATATTTCCATACATTAGAAATACCATATTAGCCTGTATCAATGTGAAAGTAATACTACTGGAAACATTGCCATAGGAGTATTGCCAATATTCTGAGGCTATTTACATACATTAAAAGTAATAATATTCGTATATTTATGTGGACTGTGTATATACACAATGTGTCCTTGATCAAGTAGACAATCTCTGAAAAATTAAAAGTTTAGGTAAAAATAATGTGATATGTTCTTTTTTTTATTGGACTAACCTATTTGAGATATTCACCCCTAAACACGAAGTGGAAATATTGATTTTCCTAAAATACATTTTATACTGCTTAATATAATCTGATAAATGTCGGTTATTATTTTTATAATTTGGGGCTTTTAGGATGATACATTGTTAAAAATAAAGTCTATAAAGAATTGTTTTCATAGGAATGAACGGAGGCGGAGGAAGAATTACCTTCCAGATATTTTATCCCCCAATTTTAAGGGCTATAAGATTTGCTCCTTTAAACAGATATTCTAGTATCCTTAAGCCTTAAGAAGAAGCAAGGTACTTTTCATTTATCAAGGTACTGTTCATTTCGCTAACGTGAACCATTTCAACAGCAATAAGCAACTATCATGTATTGAGTGCAATATTGTATTTAATAATTATAATGACTTTTTAAACGTTGGCCAAAATATGTGTATTGTTTATTATAACCTCTTGATTATTTTGGCTCTTCTTCAGTTTCTGTTTGTCTGTTGTATTGAAAACAGCTGACTGAGCTACCAAGGATATTCTTCAAGACACATGCATTTTATTTACATTTAGTTGTTGCACTGTTTTACATAGATTAATAGAATGACGCATATATTTCGTGACTATAGGATAGCATGCATTTAGTGTATAGACCTGCTCAGTTAAACCGTTCAGAAGCCTGTATGTAAAGCGGTTTCCAAATTGTAGTATTCCAAACTGCAAAACTTTTGAACGGCTTTTGCTGGCTCTAACTGGTAGGGAATAAGGTTATTTACGGTAATTTAATGTTCATTGTATAATATCTTGTTAGGTAAATTAGGAAAATATACTGGTAATCCATAGGACTCCAACTGGAGAGCTCCAGAGAACAGTGCGTCCTTCATCCTCGTTTGTCTTGTGCAGTTAGAGAAAACCGTTTTATACATCCTAGCAGTAAATCCTTCCATTGGTTGTTAGAACAGCAGAGAAATAACCAGGAGTTTATCGTTTTGATGCTGTACACAGATGAATTAGAATCCACAAAATATGGAGTATTTAATTTATATAATTTACAAGTCAGTGAATAAAAGCTCCATGCTACAATCGTGTCTAACCATCAGTATCAGTTTCAATTATGAATATCTGGACAAAAATAATAGGAAATTATATAATAGTTCCATCTATGTTACCAGCGTGAATGAATGGGATACTTTATTAGTGTTTTCTCGGGAAAACTCCGGAAAAAGTCTGAGTAAATGTTGCACTAGCTTCGTCTTAATATGTGGTTCATACACAGTTATGTTCCGCATTATCTCAGTCTTTCTGTACGTGAATATCTAAACAATGTATATCCAAACTTGTGGTTAGGTTGAGGAGAACTTATTGCTTAGCCTACTTAATTATCTTATTTTAATCCAATAGATTTTTATCTGCAATTGCACTAAAATAGTTTGTTTATTCGTATGCGGTAGAGACCAGAGTAGAACTGCTACAACGGATCACGCTTCATTGCGATGACATACGAAACAATGCCGAAGTATTATGGATAATACAACATTTCTTAAATTCGTCGGGTCTTAGAATGTATTAGTGAGTTTGAGGGACTCCCATTGAACAGTGTTATTATTATTCTAATAAAGTCTAATACATTTTTGTTTTAACTGGCCTACGGGTGTCAGAATGTCGGTCGGGTAAAGATCGATTTACAGAGATTATTGTAATGTAATAAGTTCAAATCAAAATCCTAGTATTAAATTTCATTTCTCTCAAAAATTATTTTATGAAAAAAATTTTAGAGCTACGAAAATTTAGGAGTAAAACATCTAGAGGGTAGTTTACCTCCACCTCCATTCAAGAATATCTTGGTAACAAAGATGTATCTATTACTTTATTTTTAATACATAACTCACTTTCTTAAACTATCTAAATTAAGAAATATTTAAATAAACAAATATTTCTACATAAGCTGTTTTTAAAACATATATTATGTAAAATCAAAAATGTAAATTATTTGGTATTGATTTATTTAATACAAATATTTAAACCTATTATTTTACAAAATTCTAAAACATAATAACAATATTTACAACACAAACACACACGACATATGAACACGATAAATTATGAACTTACGGACTAATGGTGACACAGACTTATATTGAGAGGTACTTTGGATTTAACATTTTCATTAGTCCCATCCACCACCGCCATGGCCGCCGTGACCTCCACCATAGCCGCCTCCAAATCCTCCACCTCCACCTCCTCCATATCCTCCACCATGTCCGCCATCGAATCCACCTCCACTTCCACCTCCTCCTCCATGTCCACCTCCAAATCCACCTCCGCCCCCTCCTCCATATCCACCGCCGCCACTTTGGTCATGTTGGACTCCTACAATTATCACTTTTCCACCTCCACCGCCTCCTCCTCCTCCACCTCCATATCCTCCGCCACCATGATGATCATCTCCCCCTCCAAATCCACCTCCATATCCTCCTCCTCCACCACCACCAAATCCACCGCCGCCATGGTGATGGTCGTCTCCTCCACCAAATCCACCTCCGAAGCCGCCGCCTCCACCGTAACCCCCTCCTCCACCACCTCCTGCGTGATGATCATCATGACCACCTCCGATTCCTCCGCCGACTCCACCTCCAAATCCACCACCTAATCCTCCACCTCCACCATGGTGGTCGTCGTAACCTCCCCCAAAGCCGCTACCTCCACCAAAACCTCCACCTCCTCCGAAGCCGCCGCCTCCATGGTGGTCATCAATTCCCCCTCCAAACCCTCCTCCTCCACCAAATCCTGCGCCTCCGCCGTATCCATGGCCACCTGCATTAAACAATAACAGTTAACTCATGTAATTATATAGTACATAATTCTATTGTAGTACAATTATTTTAGAAATATTCACATACCACCTATACCACCGCCTCCACTTGGTAACGGATCTTCACCATGGAGTGTTATCACTTGCCCTCCATGGCCACCACCTCCACCGTGGTGATCATGATGACCACCTCCGCCGTGTCCACCACCATGACCACCACCACCCCCTCCACCCTGGATTACAATTGTGTGAGAGACTCCTCCACCTCCATGACCACCTCCAAATCCTCCCCCGCCTCCATATCCACCACCTCCTCCAAATCCTCCGCCGCCGCCGAATCCACCTCCCCCATGGTGTATCTCGTCACCTGCTCCAAATCCGCCTCCAAAACCTCCGCCACCTCCACCTCCAAATCCTCCTCCACCTCCTCCGTGGTGATCATCATGACCACCTCCAATTCCGCCGCCATACCCGTCTCCACCGCCACCTCCGAATCCTCCACCAAATCCTCCCCCTCCACTTATATCATGATGATGGTCTCCGCCACCCCCGAAACCACCACCGAATCCGCCTCCTCCCCCTCCCCCTCCTCCGCCATGGCCCCCGTGGTCTTGGACCACTATTTCTTTTATTATTTTTTTACTGTGGTGTGATTCTGCATCAGGTAGGTGCACTCTAATATGGACGCTGTAAAAATACATTGTGTGTTTAATACGAGCAAAAAAGCTTATATACAATATCATCGTTTTCCAGATCTCATTCCCAATATTTCCTCATGAGTTTTATTTTAAGATCGATGATTGTATATTCGGTTACTCTAAATATTTCTGTTTATGTAATTAGCGATTTACAAAATACATAATACACAGAATATTTCATTTTGAATAATTCCAAAGGTTGTTGATGAAAAACTGTAATCATTATTTATATACTACCCTCATAGTAACAAGCAATGCTACACGCTTCAACCATTAATTTATATGTACTATATATTAACTAAACTGCAAAAAACAAACTGTTATTAAGGGATACATTGATACTTAAATTAAATTAGAGTTAATAAATAAAAAGTAAAATCTTAGATATCTCGTCTCCTTCGAATGTTTCTTATACTTGTATATTAATTTATGAAAATTTAAGGTAAAATAATAAAAAAAAATAATTTGATCCATTGTTATATTATACTTTGATTAATTGCCTAAAACTATAATATAATCAGTTTTTATTATTAAATTAATGTTTGTATTCAAAACGCCGTCATTTTTGAGAAAGCTATACTTGTTATTAAATTCACTATTTCCTTCTTCCTAAGTAAAGTCTATTATAGATAAGATATTATTTACGATATGTTCAGTATTATGTAAATCTAAAGCATAAAGATAAAGTGCTAATTACAAAATCTGTGACATGTGAGGTGATATAACCATTAACAACTTACTGCTCTTTTCCCCCGAAGGTAGCGCCACTCAGTGATAATAGTGCCGGCAGCAGCAACACTATCTGTAAAATAAATTAAAAATAATATTCCTTTTTTGCAAATAAAACCAAAAACTCACAGAAAACTTGGAAGCCATTGCGTTAGCGACTTCCCTGAGGCCCGAAGTATGTCTTTGTGCGACTGTTGTGTTATGGTTAATAAACCCCGAATCTTCTTGGTTTTATAGTGAAGATTTCTCTCGGCAGGATAATAATTGATAAAAGAGGAGTTCCCAGACAGTGGGGGACCTGTGGGGACTAACGGTTCGTATAATTTCCTCGTGGTAGTGGCCCTGACCTACAGCCGCAGTATTGCTAGCGAGAGTGAAAGAGTCGAGAGAACAGGTCATCGAACATAAACGGCATAACTTGCACTTGAATTCACTTTCTTTCAAGGATATATTTAGTACTTATTTTAATTTTTTAAATTCTCTCGATATAACGTCAAATGTTGTCATTATCTTCTATTATAATTGATATTTATATATTTATTTCATTTATATGTTATCAATGGCAAATGGGAACAATCTTTATCGTTCTATCTACGTACAGTGTTACTTCGAATTTGTTTGCGAAGTAAAATTAGGGCTTCAGTTCAATGTGAATACTTGACCATCATGTTTATGTTGATTTTACACTCCCATCCCCCCCCCCACAATCTTAACCGCCAAACACTTGATGTATCTGTCAAAAAGTCCTTTAAATATAGAATAAAAATCCATTATGAATCAATTAGTAAAATAAAATGAGCGTTGTCTTCTACAATAGTTCAGTGGGATTTGTAGTCCTTGAAAGATATCCCTCATATTATCAAAATGTTTTTTTTAAATGTTCCATTACTAATTATTTAAATGATATGATAGTGTAATATTCAGTATATTTGGTGTAATACTGAATATCAAAATTCAAGTTCTAAAAGTGAAGATGCCGAAAGTGATACTTTATCTAAGGAAAATTTTCAATAAATTGAGTAGCTTATTGTACTCATATTTATACACCTATATAAGTTATTTAATTTTTTATTATTTTTCAATACCTATTATATAATGAATTTTCCAAATTCAGTGTTAAATCCTACTGTGGCTTAAACTGAAGTAATATGGTATTTAACCCTTACCCGATTCATTTTTTAGAAAAAGGACAACCTAAATAATTAGATATTATACTAGTTAGTATTAGATAGTATACTAGTTTGGACTACTAGTTTTTCTTATAAATTATATTCATAAATTATATAATTAAGAAATATGAACTTAATGTTTATATAGGAATATGAATATGATCCTAACATAAATACAGCGTTTTTTCACATTTATCCTTTCATTTGTATATATTTTATATAAGCAATCTTATAGAATATTAATATGTGTAGATGAGACTAAAAAAAAATGAGTCATTGGAAAATTTAATACCAGTAGGGGGACTGTAGTAGAGTGATTATCTATATTTAATATTTTTTCGTAATAGTATATTACGATACAATTGTATGTATGTATATTTGAATTTAAATTACTGTAATAATTGAATTATTTAGAATCATTGTGAATTTACGTGATTCTTTACGTGATGAATTTACGTGATGCAACGAATTCCGTGGCGTAGGTTTTTTAGTTCTCAGATATTATTTATAATTCCTTATTATAAATTAGTCGAGACTATATGACTTCTGATTCGATTGATATTTAAAAAATCGTCATTTATATTTAACAAACTTGCACTCATAACATAATTGTAATGTATTAAACAATAAGCTATACTTTTGTACACAGTAAACTATACGAAAGATCCATCTATTTTAGTCAACTGAATTAACTTGATGACCAGCTATAACTAATACTTTTATACACACTTGCTGTTACTTATGCTTTTTCCTGGGGCAATCCTACCAATAATTTATTGTTATTTACTGCCAGGTTGCTATCCAAAACTAATTAAGGTGAGTAGAACACAGAATTTTTATATGTACTTACTATATCTCGTAATATTAAATTTGCTAAAAGAAAGTTGCAATTCATATAAATTAAAAGAATTTCAGTGTCAGTAAATATACAGTCATTCAAAATTATAGCGCGAAACTCTCTTTCGGTTAAATTTGATTTTAATTAAATAACGATTTCATCTTGATATCGAAAATATCTAAATAAGCATCGTCCCAAAAAATGTACTTAGTGACAATTATTTTGAACTTAATAAAAATAAATATTTGAGTAAATACTATGAACAGTTACAACGTTAACGGTATTGATAAAATCGGATTGAGTAAATACCATAAATAGTTACAACCATAACCGCCATAATTCCGCCATAATACCATAATTCATACCATGTTTATGGTATGGATAATATTTTAGCCCGCTAAGATATTATCAAAAATGTTCCTACAGCTATTAATCCTTTCAAATAACCTAAAATAGTTATATAATATTCAATTACAGCACGAATCTACTACTAAATAACATTTATACCCGCATATTATGTACATACAATTTGCGTAATCCGTGCATATTATATTATGAAACGTTTGAACACTAAAGTAAAAAAAGAGAAACTAAAAATCGACAATTAATTGAAGTGCAGATACATAATATTCAATTTAAAATTGTAGCTCTAACAGGTAGGTACAACACATTGACTGTAATATTTAAAAGACAAAACGAGAACCTGTTAATTTCAGAGAAGGAATAATTAACGATCACAATTTCTATGGTTTTAAAAGTAATTATTTTATAATGGCCACATGTCACCCATCAGAAAGGAATGTGACACAACTCCAAAAACACAATTTTTCGAGAGAGCCAAAAAACAAAACGAGCCTCAAGAAAAATGTTCTGAGCGTTACCCAGAAGATTCTAGATAATTTTTTAGGAACAACTAAGCCTTATGTCACTTTTCCAGCTCTTGAGGGATGGTCTAAGGATTAATGTTTAAGTGTTAATGTAATACAGCCATTTTTTGAGTTCTCTTTCTTACCGATGAGCGATGTATTGAGACATACATTATTTAAATGTTATTAATTAAGTTACGGTAGTATTGAAATCACAGTAGTACAACAGTAACTAGAGATATCATCGGAGGTACCTGACAATATGTAAACTAGGTATAATATCAAGAACTATTGACCTGATATGGTTATATTAAAAACTGAAGTCTGCTCGACTCAATATTTAGACCATCTGATATATTTCTGCAGTTAGTTATATGTATTCCCATACTCTGAATGTATTCTTTATCAACCCCAATAAAAGGTAATACGTACAAATTATCGTCAAATTACAAGTTCGGTATAACCTGCGCCTGACTTTTTTTCGGGTGGTCTTACGTTTATTGATTACATTGTTTAAATAATTTCTTAATGTTCTATTCTACAGATTGCATATGATGATCATAACTGTGATATGCAAATAACTGATTTCAACTATTGCAATGTAAGTATGGATTATTTGCTATTCGTACGAACTGTGTGTTGTATGATTGAAATTGACATTGATTCAGCATTCGCTGGAGATAGATATCCGTTGAAACCCTGCTGCTAGTGGCAGGCTGACCTATACAATTATATTGGCGCTCAGGTTACGTTAAGTAAAGGAGTTACATCTTTATCAATAACCTAAAACTTTTTATAATGAATTACCTGTACTAAAATGGGGACACTTTATTGAGATTGTTTACAATGAATAAAGCTCATTCACTGTTTTCAGTGAAGGAGCTTGTAAAGCTTGTACAGTTATTCCAATTTCGAATTTACCAATAATTAGAACTAAATAATAATGCATTGCGTAAAGGGAATATTCTCAGAAAATTAAATGAATTTGGAACCTCAGTAAGTAACTGCATCTCAGCTATAAAGAGTGATATCACTGCATTATCTACAGCACCAGAAGTTACGAAAAAAAGTTGTTAGATCGCGAATATCTCACCAATACGAAATAAATAATTGTACTGTTATTTATGGCGGCCCAGAGGAGAAAAATTATTACGAACTCTTAAATAAAATAGTGGACATATTAAATAGTAAGTTACAATAGTAGTATTAAATATTATAAAAAGCAAGACTAATTACATTCACGCACTGTTAAAGACACCATCGATATCAGTTTTTTTTTTACAATGTTGGAAAATAGAGCATTTATGAAGAAACAGCTAAAAGGACCACAATGAAAACAGATACGATTTTAAAAGGTTTTGTGTCAACTAAGGAAGTCTAAGGGTCAAAGGTAGAAAGTATTCTTAAAATATATTAACCGGAAATATGATACATCAGATTTTTCATAAATTAAATATGTTAACCGAAAATATAACATATCAGATATTTCACATGTATAATACTTAGAAGATATTGTCAATCAACCTTAAATAAGCTACCATATAACTATAGTACTAAGAAGGGTTGGCGATGAAGATCTTCAACTAATATATCAAGAGCTTTTTCGACAACATACTTATATTAGCTAGGACTAGAAGAAGTCGAGAATTATTGCACTACTATTTCCTGTTAACTTAACCTGCTCTAATGCCATAAGCACTTTAACATTTACCAAGGAATTAATGCGATGTCTAGGATCTGATGTTTACAAGTTATCGGAGCACTAATAATAAAATTCCCAATAAATATAATATTCTTGTGAATAAACCCAAAGCAACAAATAGCTTACTCCCCTACGATGTGAATGTAAAGAAATTAGCGAAGTTGTCTTCTACACATTCAGTTTAAATTTATTCAATATGAATAGCAAACATGACTCCTCCACCTTTAATACAATTTTATCAACTAATTTTACATTATTTATGCTACAGACTAACCAGTTTTCCGAAACTGTTGTACAGAATAATCAACGGTATGTTATGCATAAAGTAATATTGTAGTTGTGCTCTTAATTCCTCACATATTCTGATAGTATATGGAAAAATACGATGAATATGTTTACGAAGATACTGGAAATAAAACTAGTATATGATTCATGTGATATCGATACGGATTGTTAGTTAACGGGAGTCCCAAATAAATATAGTTTTTGCTCCTTCAAAGCTTTCTTGTGAGCAAAATAATTTTTATAGTCCCAGACTGTATCAATAATGTTAACATCACGGCTCTGCTTCAGTTTAAGATAATTATAATTTACACATGAACAGTTACTTTAAGGGCAGTATTTAAGGTAAAATGGCAAAATTTTATTCTATTGTTCAGTATTCCTAGATATAAAACTAAAATGCTGCTTATGTTCATCTTCGAATATATGTCAGTCAGTTTTTCCATTAATTAAAACCCTGTTCATAAAATTCTATCTTCTGTTGATAAAATTCAATGGCTTTTCGTAAAATTGTAATATGCTATTTAAATGATCCATTTTAGTTTATAGAGGTAAATGGTAAAAGAGATTGGGTTAATATTTGTATAATTTATTACGTGAAATGAAAAACCTCGGAGAACTAATAAATTAAAAAGAATACATTAATTAACTAACCAATTTGTCGATTTTCAATACGAGACGTAACTAATTGAAATAATCGAATCAATGGAATGAAACTTAAAGTTTAAAACTGTTTGAATGGTTTTGATCACAGGTAGATTTTTTATTTTAGTTTTAAAATTAATAAACCTTTAAGCATTGTTTAACTAGAATCAATAATTTCTATACGATCATTGTATGTAGCGATAATATCAACATGATGATTTAGCATCTGATCTATTCTGCCTACAATAAACGTCATTAAATCATTATCATTAGTAGGTTACATAAAAACCATAAATCTCTATTTATAGTTTATATAACATTTATTACCTTCACTGATCTTCGCCTTTTGTGTGCAGTACATGTTCCGATCGAAGCATTACGCTACCAAAGAAAGTTTATTTTCCCTTTCACTTATTTTAAATCATCGAGGATAACCCTTTGACACTGAGTTCGTCTGCCACTTTCTCTTATGTAATGGCATAAATGCAACGTATCTCAGTTCTCCATTATAATACATTACAACTATTATTGTATATGTATGAGCAATGACTCCTGTAACACAGGTTCGGTATGAAACGCTAATTGGAAAAATGTAGAAAGTTCTCAAGTTTAATTACACGCAGTGTTAATAGAATATTAATATAATATAAGGTTTTGTAATTTTTTCTCTTCATGCTTAATTAAGTGAAAATTAATAAAGCTTTAAAAGACTATTTACCAAATTTGCTCACCAGGAAAACTGTGGCCAATGTTTACACACTGCTTACTAGTTTAACATTTATTTTAGGAAGTCAAAGTGTTAATAGCTTATAAATATTAATGTAATATACAGGGTGAACATAATTTTAAGAATAAATTTAATAAGATCAAGTAATACATAACATACTTTGCAGAAGATTAAAACACGATTTTTCATATAAACTCAGTATTAACAGCTTTCTATGATACATTTCTTTCCGAACTGTTTTTCCTCTTTATTTATCAACTACTGTGGTACTTACTTGTTTATAACCTTTGTGAAGAACTTAAAAAAATAAGTAAAGAAAGATTAAACCAATTCGGAAATAACTGTTGTTATTTAATGTATGTTCTTTAACAGTGAGGTTTGTAAGACAAAGAGGAAAAAATATTGAAAAATCCAGTACATCAAGACTACATTATGCATATTTCTTCGTAATTTTATAATACAAGATAAATTTGTTAACTTTTAAATAAATCAAAATAAAATACCTATATTTGAAATAAACTTATTGCATCATATCATCCATGTTTTATGAAAAATATGTTGACTACCTTTTTATAAAAAAAAACATAGCGTTTAATAATTTTACATTATCAATATATTTCGATACAAGAACCGTAAATAGATCAGATTTATTTCACTATTTATATATTATAAAATACTTGTGGTTCAGTTAACACTAGGGCATAGTCTTAGCACTTTATTATACCCATGCAAATAGCTATTATGAGAATATATTTTATGTTTTTAGACATTGGAGTATGTCAGAAACTATTTGGTCAAATATTCCAGCAAATTTAGTATAATAGGGTATACTTTCCTCTTTAAAAAATGGATGGTTTTGGAATGGATGGTCAATTTCTATACAACACTATTACTAATCTTCTGAGTTGTGTTTTTAAAACTATGTCGTTACGACATCATACTACTTGTACATCTTGATGAAAAGATTATAACCAGCGACTTCGAAAAAAACTGTAACCATCGATTATAACCGAGGCTCTCGACATCATCGCCAAAGGCAGGGCTACTTCTGAACTGGATGGATACCCGAAGAGTAGGTGTAGGGATTTCAGAAACCAAGTATTACGATAGAGTATGTCGTCCTAATGTTTTCAACATTGCGTTGCTACAAAACATAGTAGTCTAGAAGGTAAGATACTTTTACGAAGGATTATCTAATCTAGCCCTATTCTGTTTCAGATCAGCGATACATGTCTAATTGAAAATTAGGGTCTCATGAACTGGGCCATATTTCATACGATACTGGACAGTACATAAGCCATAACTCTACTAGAAACGGTAACAGAATAACTCAAGAGCAATTATATGACACTAATTAGACAATTAGGGAAAGCATCACAGACCTTATAATCAAAAGTATAATAAACATAACTGGTATAATGTCAGAAAGGATGCAGAAACTAATTAAAGCAAGAGGTAATACAAATAGGTGTTCAAGGAGGACGTCAAATGACAGTACAAACAAACATTCAATCAGTTAAGCTGTAGGGTGAAAATTGCGCTTAATAAACATCTCCAGGAAATCTAATACTATCACTGAGTGCCAAGTATGGCCAGTTGTCGTCAATACACGAAGGAAGCAGTCAATTTATATCAGCAAGAAGACGCCTATGACATTTGTAAATAACTGCAGAAGAAATGGGATTCATTTGTACTAGAAAAAAAAAATAAGATAAAGTTATGAAATCCATGGAAAAACTGCAAGTGCAGAAAGAGCCAGCTCAACAATGAGAAGAAACTGTGGACCGATGAAATAGAATGACGAGACCAATGAATCAACAACATATATGAAGGTGAGTAGTACGTTTTTTGTTCAGCTACGATGGAAGAACTGATGGAAATCCATAAAAATCTAGAACAGTGGCAAGCTCTTGGAAGCGATAGTATAATAAACGCTAAAAAGGCTACCCAATAAATACAATAATTTGTGTCACTACGACTACGTCATTTCCTAGCAAGATGGAGAAATGAAGGCGTAATCTTTATTGCAAATCCAGGTTACGATCTAATCCATTTGCGTTCAAATTACCAATCAATAAGTCTACTCCTGGTGATGAAAAAAGGAACGGAGGGGATACTCCGTTGGTGAGCTGTGAGTCGAATAAACGAGAAAAGAATGAGGTAGGTAAATTTTTCATAGGGGATGGCGTTATCATCCCCGACGAACAATTTACCTACCGACACGAGCCCTTCGGGAGCTCCAGATCCTGGAATTAATCAAATACACCATTTGTAGCTTCAACAATAAATACATCACTGGGATTGTCTTTCTGAGCGTCAAGAGAGTCAAGATTCGAGCATAGGCAAGAAATGCCACTGAAACAGGAGTACGTCATATTATCATGGGATACTTCCACAGAGCAATGCTAGAACTGAAGAACTATTAGCATGATCGATGAAAATAGATCGTATTGCTATCAACTCTCATAAACGTCACAGCTTTTGATTTATATTTATCAGCCAGTTTCGTTTATATGAAAGAGAGAAATCAATGGAGTATATCAAATTAAATGGGGAAATGATTCTTGGCACGATATTGTCACCTTGATAGTTGAGCACGTATCTAACGTGACTCGGCGAATTGAGAAGTATGGTTAGATGCCAAAAATCAACCTAATCATCATTATATTCCAGGGGACCCAACAGAAACTATAATGCTACATCTATTTACTCCAAGAAAATTACTTATCGTTCGGAAATTCTGAAGATTGATCTGGATACTTAAGAGTGCCTGATTGCTCTACATTTTGATAAACGACCAACATTGAAGAAAATATTATACGTCTTGGAGGCAAAGAAGAGTTGCCCATGGAGACAGACAGAAGAAAAAAATGAGAGGAAAGAGTTTCAAAAGATGAATTCCATGGATTCGGGACCCAGCTGGAACCATCGCGCATCGGTACCAATATGTCATAGTTACAGTAAATTAATAGTCATAATATTAACGCAATCCACCTTGCAATAAACACTATTTTATCAAACATCACTACGGTGGTTAAAATTGCTCCCTTTTAATAATAATCAATTGAATATTTAGTATTATCAAAATAGTTGATAGAAATAGAATTTGATGTACGAGTATATCATAAAGTTTATAAAAATCAATTGATTATTACATTTCGTTTCCAAATTATGAAAAATAACCAATGATTGATACGTTGTATTATCAATTTTTCACGTAATAAATCGATAGTTATATAAAGGGTATTTTATCAGTGCATAACAGTGTAAACACAATTTACTCAATATAAAACGTTTAGTTAATACGAACTTTACATTATTCAAGTCATTTTAGAAATTTTATTTATTTATTTATTTTCATTAGAGTTGTTTTTGAAATTATTAAGGTGTTAATAGGAATATTCCTGCTATAGAAAACCTAACTATAAGACAAACCAATTATGTCAAACTCTTCGTATTTACTGACATATTCTATGATATTTAACTAATATTGCCTTTTACTAATACCCACACGTAATAATATGCGTACTGATTAGTTTTAAATCAGTTAAATATAAAACATATTTAAAACTACGGTAGAGTCAAGAAGTATTTGATAACGGTGGGCATTCAGTTTATTACTTCACGAGTTGATAAAGTCAAGCACTTGCTCTCGCTCTAATAAAGAGGGTGACTGATATAACATTGTCCCATGATTTATGTAGATACTTGATTATTGATTGATACTAATTATCCATATTGTTGTTTAAAATGGTAGACTAGGCCCAGTATAAAGGGTATTGTATGTTTAAATTTAAGCTACGCTATCAATTTTGACACCTTTGTTTATGCAAGGGTTCATTTATCCTTATAAACGTAACTTTCCTTGCACAGACTAAACTTTTTAGAAGATGTCGCCCCTTTGGTTTCCTTGCAAGGTGAAGATTTCAAGTTAATCTAATACCAAAGGCGTTGCAATTTTTTTACATCTATCGTAAATAGCAGTAATATTAAATATTACTGATATTTACGATAGAAGTAAACATTTTTAAAAGTACCTTCATATTCTCCTATATTATTTTCATTAAAAACAGGAACATTTCTACCTTCCTAGGGTATGCCATCATTTTATGACCATAGGCACATTTTAGTGATGGGCATTATAGTTCTACAGGTTATTTTAAGGCCATAAACATACAAAGTTAAAAAAAGTACATTTTTTTTATTGAAAGTGGTAAGCTTTATATATTTATTTTAAATCGACATCGTCGTAATAAATAAGATGTTCAGCATAGAATTGTGATCAAATTTACTATTTTATCTCTTCTGTAAAATCTTATAAATTTTAACTACCACTATTGTCGATTTTAGTACTAAAATCGACAATATCTATCTTTTGTTATGCTGCAGTAATAAATACATTCAACGGTTATATTTCTGTTACGTCTACTGAATATTTATTTATGTATATGAAGTTTAGTTTGTTTCCATTCTTTCACTGATGTTTATGTAAAATAACTGTGATTGGAATAGACATTGGCAATTATTGGCAATAAGAAGCGCATCTGCAGGCCTCTACATGATTCATACATTTATTGTTATTCCACAAAGATTTAGAAATCTTTAGAAATTGCCTTTTGTGAGAGGAAATCGGTTGGGTAAATTGCTACTTAACATCGGTGATTGATATTAGGTGCCGAATTAAACATGTGTTAAATAAGAAATTAATAACAAATGTTTATATAATTACCATTAACGAGTGGAAATTGATAACTAATAATAGTTCATACTTTTCTGCCATCAGAAAATATCTAATTATATAGCCTCATATAATCACAATTTATTGGAATAGTAGTGTTGCCACTAGGAATTAAAATTATAATGTTTTAAGTTGATAATTTAGTAGTTTACTATACATATTATGTGTGTAGTGATTATATATTGAATATGTGATTAGAGATAAACTGGCTACTTTGACACTTAATATGGACTTGGTACTTAATATGAATACAATTTTTTTAAATTTTATAATTGTTTATTTAATTGACAAATATGACAATTTGTGCTAGTGTTAAAGATATTTAGTTTATAATTTGGTAAATATGTAAGTTAATGATTATTAAACATAATAATGATCTTATAAAAATACTCTTATAGGTATATTTTTAGATGATATTGTTTTCCGGAGGTCAACAAACGCTTTCTTTGGTGATTTAGACGTTTATTGATGAATCATAAATTCAATATAGATAAGATAAATAATTCTACAAAAAATTCTTTCTTTCTTAATATACTTTGTTTTCATTTTAGAGAACAGTTGTACGTTATTATCCTGATTTTATGACTTTTTTTTGTATTAAATTAGACTTCATTATATCGCTGATCAGATAATTATATTATTTTACGTTCAGTAAATGTAGGCAATTGTGAATAGCAAGTGATTTATTAATTTTATTATTTTATAGTAAATGGTTGACGTTTTTTAAATAAAAAAAAATAACACATATGTAGGTGTTTGTATTTTAATTAAAAAAATGTCTTATATATATATATATATATATATATATATATATATATATATATATATATATATATATATATATATATATATATATATATATATATATATATATATACAGTGCTATTCAAAAATCCCCTCCCCCCCTCTTATCTTTTTAACAATTATACATAAACTAGTGAAATAAGATACCCCCACAGAAAAAAATCTAAAGGTGTGAGGTCCGGTGATCGAGGCGGCTATTCCATTGAACCTCGTCGTCCAATGCATCTACCAGGATATTCTTCATCCAAATACCGTCTTACTGCACCGTAATAGTGTGGAGGAGCACCATCCTGTTGGAATGTTATTTCCAAAATGTCGAATTCATCTTGATTATCTTCCAAAATTTCAAGAATTAATGGTTCTATTGCATTTTGCCACATCTGCAGATACACCTCACCGGTTAAGTTGGTATTTAAAAAACAGGCCCAACGATGTGGTTTCCCAGTATACCTGCCCAAACATTGACCTTCTCGGGATAGTGAGTATGTGTTTCACGAAACATGTGAGGATTTGCGTCACTCCAATATCTCACGTTTTGTGTATTTACATTTCCATTTAGATAGAAAGTACTTTCGTCACTAAAACAAATTGCTTTGACATAGTCTGGCTGTTGGTTAATTTTAGTCTCCATATTTTCACAAAATTGCAGTTTTCGGTCTGGATCGTCGTCTGAGAGAATAACATTCCAACAGGATGGTGCTCCTCCACACTATTACGGTGCAGTAAGACGGTATTTGGATGAAGAATATCCTGGTAGGTGGATTGGACGACGAGGTTCAATGGAATGGCCGCCTCGATCACCGGACCTCACACCTTTAGATTTTTCTCTGTGGGGGTATCTTAAATCGAAGGTTTACGCCACTCAGCCTGACAATATTGATGTTTTAAAACAACGTATTGTTACAGAATGTAGGGCTATTTCCGCAGACACATTTGAAAAAGTACGAGAAGAGTTTCGCAATAGGATGTTTTACTGTCAGGAAGTAGATGGAGCTCACTTCGAACAATTACTATAAGTAGGTACTGATTCTTGAATCTGTAATTAAAATTGTTATCCAAGTTTACTGATTACTGATTTAATCCATCAAAACTACGATAAATACAAACAATATTAGTATCATTGAATATGTTTTTTCGATACCTTTTAAAAGAGGTGTCGCTTGCCATAGGGTTCCATTTAAAATTATTGGTCACAATGACCTTGTGACGTCATCTTTGACGCATACGTCATCTATCATCACTAGTAAGGAAGTTTACAACCCTTAATATTTAGTTACCAAATTTCACTAGTTTATGTATAATCGTTAAAAAGATAAGAGGGGGGGAGGGGACCTTTGAATAGCACTGTATATATATATATATATATATATATATATATATATATATATATATATATATATATATATATATATATATATATATATATATCAAAACGTATGATATACACAATAATCTCGCAGAGTATTAGTCAGAATAAAAAATATGTATTATTTATAAAGCTGCCCACTTTGAGTGCTGCACCAGTAGTACTCGAATATGTTCATGGTGATCGAGATATATCTTTCTCTAAACTTAACAAATTTGAATCGATCTAGGTTTTCTAAAGAAATATACGATTTCTTCCCTAGTAGCCAGTGCAAGTTTTTGAATTTCATATCAATTTGTTTTTTATTTTTTGCTACATGCTCTCTCCAATTCAAATTTTTTTCAATGTAAATTCTTAAATATCTTATGGATCAGGCTTCTGGTATTATAGTATCATTAAAAGTAACTGGCGGGCATTATTCTTTCCTTATAGCAAAAATAACTTGTTTGGATTTTGTGGTGTTTATTTTCATTTTCCACTTTTTGTCCAATTTTCTACCAGATGTAGATGTTGCTGTAGATGTTCGGATGCAATGACAGTATTACTGTGTTGAGCAAGTATTGCTGTGCCATCAGCGAATGTTCCAATTATTGTATTATCTGTCGTTGGCATGTCAGAGGTATATAATAAATAGAGTACTGGTCTTAGTACACCACCCTGGGGAACTCCAGATTTGATTGGTATCACGTTCGAAACTTCGTTGTTAATTCTAGTTCTAAATTGGCGGTCTATTAGATATAACTTCAATACATCAAAATAAAATGGCAGAGAGAACTTAATTTTGTATAACAGTCCTTCGTGCCAGACCTTATCGAACACTTGACTAACATCGAGGAATACCGATGGACAGTAGAGTTTGTTTTCTATAGGCGTATTTATTTCATGAACTAATGTATTACACTGTTGGATGGTTGAGTATGAATGACTCAAACTAAACTGATGGTCAGGGATGCTATCAAGTAGAAGTTCGATTCTGTGAAATATTAACCTTTCTAAAATTTTAGATATGGTTGACAGGAGATCAATTGTTCTGTAGGATGTTACGGACTTTGGGTTTTTCTCAGGCTTAGGTACTAGGATTATTACTGAAATTTTAAATTGTTTTGGCTATAACTCGAGCCCCAGAGTAGAATTAAATAGGTAAGTTAACATTAACAGATTCTCTCGGTAGTTCTCTGAGCATCTTCGGAGTTAGTTGGTCGAGTCTAGGTGACTTTTTAGTTTTGAGGCGGGAAATTTCTTTCTTGATTCCTTCGGAGGTAATTTTTCTAATTTCTTCTGTAGTATTGGTATTGTTAGCTAAGAATTCTAAATTTTTTTGATCTAGATCATCATCGTTAGGAGTGAAAACATCTAAGAGATGTTTAGCAAAAAGGTCCTCTTTATGTCCCAATGAGCTGATGAGTGTGTTGAATGATATTACCCTTTAGAAACCTTGCGACTTTTCTATGTGTCGGGATTAAAAGAGTCGATTTTGATAATATTGTTAACTACATTCCTCGTGGTGAATTATTCATTTTCAATAACGTCATTCAGCTTCTTAATCATTGCTGGGAAATCAGCTACACCATCATATACGAATATTGGAGGTGGTTATGTAATTTTCACTTCTTTTTTAGTCTTATTCGTATATTTATCATTTTCTGGACTTGTATCTGTTGTATACGTTTTTCTTCTTTTGACACTCTTCACAACCTGCTACGCATTTTGCTTATTGACATTCTCAATTTCTTCGTCACTAGTTGATAGCATTCTTGTTAGTTCAGTATTATGGTTGAATTGTTGATTATGTAATTGTTGTTGTGGGTATTGGATGAGTTGAGGTTGCTGTGACTGTTATGTGTTTTGTATTTGCATGTCCATGTTAAATTGTTCTTGATTGGACCGAATGTATGTATTAGTAAAATTGGAATCAAATGGTTCTGATGTATACATTTGTGAAATTTGCATATTTACTGGACGAAATTGCATTTAGAGGGATGATGGTACTACTGGCTGAATATTGTTGGCTAAACCAGGTCTAATTCCAGTAGAAAACATTTTAGTTTGTGATCATTACTTTTGCACTTTGATTTCGAACATCCTCGTATACACTTATTACAAATTGATTAATACAAAATATTTATACTGTTCTATTAGTTAGCCGAACTACTTCGTTGTCTTTATCAATTTCTTTTCGGATGAAAAAGTTTGTCAGTTTTTATCTTGGTGAGCGGAGCGATATGAAAACACATCCGTACGTCTCGATATTCAAATGACTAATTTTCAGTGATTATGGAATGGTATAATAAGATTCTGCCACTAATTCATAAATTCAACTTTGAGTAAGAAATTAATATCTTATTTTCCTGAAGATGATAATAGAGTGGTAGAAAAGTCATTCCCTCTTTTTCTTTTAGTCAAAGTGTCAAGGAGGGTAGAAACTAAGAATTTCCGCTTACAAGAGTCGACGTTTTGATGTACTTAATACCATTATCACAGTGTTAAAACACAGATCAACGTATATTAAAACAGAAATTTATATTACTGGAAAATTTTTATCATTTTGTAGAAATTCGATTAACGAATTTGTTTCGTCCAGTTTTTCCAATAGTAACTATATGATTAGTTCTATATATTAGAATATAGTGCAAATTCAGTACTTATGAATTATTTTGCTCTATCAGAATATTTTTAAATATTTCGTGAGCCTAGCGAACAATGCTATTATTGCTACTAGATTAAAAATATTGGTTTAAATAATTTAAACATAATGTAGTGTATAACTTTTTTTTTAGTTTTATAAAGATGAACATAATAAAATTCAGAAATTGGTGTTATTTGTTTTTCTTTATTATAAATTAATGTTAGTCCCATAAAAATATAAAGTATACAAATTTTTAAATTTTAATTCGATATCACTTGTTCGATTTTTATAGATTTTTTAACATCGTATATTATTACATAATTTAAATTTAAGTATTCTTATATTGAAACGCAAATAATGACACAGACTGAACCTTCTTCTATAATATTTGTTCATTGAATAATTATAACTTTTTTGATTGAAGCCAAAGATGTTTTCAGTTATTGATTTTAATTGTATATTCTCCATGACACAACATATTCAATGTTGATGTTAATTTAGCTACGTTTTATAGATACTATCAACATTCTAATATTAGATGTTATCAATATTCTAATAAGAAATATGTCAGAAAGTGTTAGCTTTTATTTAAATCTCACCAGATTATAATATTGATATTTACCTGAAAATAATGAATATAATTCAAATATAGTGTAAAAGTTATAGTTTGCCAATGTAAAATAAGGAAGTTGGTATTAAGTTTGGGTACAACCGGAAGTTTCACATACCTATATGATATTATGTTTATTAGATAGAGTATATGTGAATACTCTTATTGAAAATTTAAAGTTTTATATTAGTTATAATTTCCTAGATACATCTATTGGCCTGTTCAACGTGATATAGCCAGTATAATAGTCACAAGGCTGTGCCCTCCCAATTTTATTTACTTTCACACAAAATATTGCAGTAGTATGTGAAATAATAATTATATGCGTAAGAGTTGTAAGAAATAATAGTATATAAATAGTTTCTCAAGTAGGTGACAAATTGGAAGCTGCTACTTTATCGTATATTAACATACTATTGTATTAAAAGGTCTAACAATGTCGAGAAAAATATCACTTGAATTAACTAATAACTTTATTAAGTTTATAGTACACTGCTATATTTATTTTAACGTGTAAATAATCATGTAGACAATTTCTGTAGTTAGTCTAACTTTTGATTATAATTTACTGAATAATTTTCTCAGATTTAAACTTTCTCTTCCTTTTCTGAACGTATTCACAGAAGACGATTTATTACACAAGTTTAACAGCAAGACTTGTTTTTGTTTAAAAACATATAATCTATAGAACTCAATGGTATATTTATACAAAACATATATGAATTGATGTACCTATTCCTCTTTGAAGGAAAAAAAAGAAAATAAAATTTTAACTGTGATACTTGATAGTAACAAAAATTGTAATTGTAATGAGAAATAAAATACTACTCTATTTTTACAATTTTATAATATAAAACCATTCACTATATATTGACATATGATACAACACCACGTATCAGAAAGAAGAAATGCATCAATAACGAAATGCAGTGGCGCGGTTTGGTGCGTATATTGGAGTGGTGGAGTAATTGGACCATACTTCTTTGAAAATGAAGCTGATAATGTTGTGAGGCATGTCGACGTCATATAGGTTGTAGATGACAGTCGTTAAATATTGACGCTTTATCTTTCACAGAACACAAATGCACAATTCAAATCCTATAGTTCCAACTTAGACACCCTATATATCTTACCACATACAGAATTACATATTTAAGTCAATACAGGAGAGCGTCATATTATGAACCTACCGCAACACGGAAGTTCCTGAACGAATATTAATCAACAAAGCGGAGTGAGCAGGAATAAAATTATCTCCCCTACTTTCTGAGCTTAACTGCTGGGATAGTCTCAGGAGTGTTTTTAATAAATTTTGTTGAAAAAGTTCTTTTTAAGAAAATAATATTTATAACAAGGAATACCCTGAACTAATGAGGAGCGAGATAGCAAAGGAATAGAGTGAATTCTCTGCCTTATCGTCTGACATGAGCCTAGCCCCTGAGATAGTCTCAGGAGTAGGTGCGAAGTCAGGCACTTAGTCAATGGCTATTTCTACATTTTAACCTAAATAAATGCATAGTAACAAATAGAATAAAGTAAAATAATTTAATTTACGTAGAACGACATACCGATACTTTCTTCCAGGTTAGAAACAAATCACAAACAAATACCCATGTTTAGTAATTGCTGTTTCATGTACCTGCGAAATTTATTAATAGAAAATTATTTTTATGTCATCATCAACAGCATTGTACAATTTTACAGCATTCGATATAAATGATTTTTTAATTAATTGCAGAATAATGTGGTAGTGTGAAATACTGTAGAGATCTAACATAAATATTATGAATTTGGTTAAGTGGTATTAATTTATATCTGAGGTGAATTACCATCTACGTGAAGTAGATGGTAATAGAATACAATGAACTGTAACTAATAAGTTCAATTTCCAAATATTATTACATATATCGTATTAAATATATCACACTGTATTATTCATTTATCTATTAAATTTTATTTTATTTTCGATATTACAGTACTATTACATACTATAGCATATTTTGTATTATATTAAGTTTATTCATGAGTTAAAGGTCAAAATTACAGCCAATATATTTAACTTGATTTGTAAAAGAGAACGTATTTAAGAGCAATATGTCTTTATTTCCTGTCTAGAATTTTTTGACAGAAATAGCTTTATTTATATTCGTTTAAAATTTGCCGTGTACGTTTTAGGGCTGGCATTGAAATGTCACATATGAGGATTGTATATCTTCACTCCCTTCTTTCTACTATTCTAGTCTATTTCTACCTCCCCTTTTCATACAATATATTGTTTCGTATATTTCGAAAGAGTCTATAGGGTTGAGGTCATAGCATTTTTTTAATGTATAGTCTTCGACGATGGAATGAAAGTCTTTTAAGTAGCACATTAAAAAATAACTTCGGAGGTTCCATATCTGGAGATCGAGCTGGTTACTCAAAAGTCTCGCATATTTTGAGTAACCAACTCTACCTCCAGATATGGAAGGTACTATGAAGTTACTTTTTAAGGTTGTTACTTAAAAAGGTGGAAGAGCATAGGCAGATCTAACATTAATAATGTACATAATACTGCCTGATAGCTAACTGGTTACTCAAATATACTTATGACTAGCTGTACTCCGCCACGCGTTGCTGTGGCTTTTTACCTGACACAGGTGTGACATCTATATAATAGTAGGTATATAAAAAACGCGCGTTTTCGAGTGCAACGTTGTGTCAATATTTACAAGCAATCGGTGAAGAACTTTCGGAGATTTAAGAATTTGAACAAACGAACATTTACATGTTTAATTATATAGGTAGATAGACTTAAATATCATGTATTCCAAATTCGTTATATATGATATTTTTATTATCTAAATTTATTTAAGAATATAGTCTTCTATCTAAACGATGTCCATAGGTGTCGTAGTGCAGAATAATGTCAGAATATTACTGCTAGGCTTTTATACTGCTTATAAATGTCAATAATCCTCATATTATTACTTATTTAGTCCAATCTAAATGGTATCTACGATAGAGTTAAGGTTGCAGTATTATTTAAACACATTTTCCTCAAAGTGCAAGTGGAGGCTTTTTAAATAGGACATTCAATTTGATTCGATAATCGATAAAAGTAGGCGATTTACATTTATCTCATACTCTGGCGTCTGTAATGTGGATGGGTTTTCTGTCATATTTATTTTTATAAAGGTATTGTAACAATGTGATTTGTACTGGAGTCCAGGCTGATGGACTGGACTCAGTATTAAGTGTCATTGTGTAATTAGATTCGAGTCTCAACGGGGATAGTTTAATACCACCTCTCCTTGAGGATAGGTGTATTTATCGTTATAACAATCCTGGGCAGGAGACCGCTTAGATTTGTTGTTTTATGACTTTTCTCTAAGCCTGGAGATTAGTGAAGGAAGGCCAATTTTTATGTTATGTTTTGCGTGTACAAAATTTGTGGAATTTTCTGTTATTACAAACAAAGAAAGAACTACCATTACTCTAATTTTCAGTTTCATTCACTTAGATCAAAACAGATTGCAACAGATGCAAACTTATGTGCAAACGAATATGACACCACAAACCACTTATATTTCCCTCATGTTATATTATATTGTTTTCTTAACATGCATTAATAAATGCATTAATAAATTAACGAACTTTTGAATTATACAGCTGTTGCTATTAGTGGGAGTCATTTTTACCAATCTACCTACCTGTTGATAAGACACCTTATTATATATAAGGTCTTTATAATAATATGTTATTATAGAAATATGCAATATTCCGTAATAAATTTGCATTAATATAGATAATACTCGAGGCAACAAATTTATTATTTTAGGGCCAAAATAGACAGATCAGTTCCAGTCGAGTTAGAGTGTCAACTGTGGCACAGTACGGCCGTGCAATGGACATTTGAGATAGAAATCAAGATTCAACCTTCAACTGCAAACATTTATTTTTGACGAATGAAAACTCAAAAACAAACAATATCCATGTTATATCAAATATTTAATTGTATACATCTTAGACTTAGAATACTTAGAATAATTTCAGTTAGGTACCATCTACATTGTATCATATCTCAAGTAACACAATCTTTGCTTTTTCTTATCAGTTGTTTCTCATAGTTACTTGATACTATTCGTGACTTATCTTATTCTCAAAAACAAAGACTTGCTTATGGTCAGCAACTCACGCCTAACTTCTAAGAATACTCATGGCTAAAGCCATTCCCATGCAGAGTCAGCAAATGACAGTTTATATAGGCGAAAGCGTGCGACCAGAAGTTAGTATCCGGCAGAGCGGCATAGTATCCGGCAGACCGGCATAGTATCCGGCAAACTAGCCTAACTCATTTCAAACCTCCGGTACTCACTTAATATTATTGTAATTTTAAATCCTTTATAACAAAACGTTCAATTGTGTATTTCAAAAATAAATTGTTTTTAAAAATTGATTTTTATCGACCACGATATAAAAATCTGGCGCAGTCGGTAGGATTTTCACACGTCGTTAGAACACGGACTTTCCTCACTATCGTCGTGGAATTCCAATTCCCAAGTGACTACAAAGAACCTCAAGAAAGAAAACAATTTTTACGAAGAACGCAAGAAAACCCCAAGAAGGAAATCGCTCCAGAACACGGAATCGCCTAACTGGTCCGAACCTCTTGAAGCCCGGAAGATCAGCTGTTCCCAGGTGACCCAGTTAAAACACGGAAATTGCCTCATTAACTGCGATATCCAGGCCAGCGTCCGGATGAATTTGATTTGGTAAGTGCATTCATATAGAATTGTCACGCCTTATCTCAAACTTCTCAAAGTGTATATTACATTATACGATTATACTGTTAATCGTCACATTTTAATTACGCGATTATACCGCTAATCGCATTACTTACATTTTATCTACATCTAAAAATAAAGTGGTATAGTCCAGTCGCTATTGCTCCTATATTCACTTACTCCCTAATTTTACATTTAACGTGAAAAAATATATAAACCTATTTTTTATTATTTTATTTAAATTTTTCTAACCGATTTATTAAAAATGGCAACTGCCAACGTAAATAATCAAATTGAAGAACAGGTAGAAGCTTATAAACTTTCAGAAGTATTTTCTATTGTACCCGAATATGATGGAAATCAGATCTTCTTACAAACATTTTTAAACGCTGTTCGTTGTGCCTTCCAAATGGCTGTAGGCAACCAAAAAACATTATTGACCCTCCATGTCAAAAATAAGCTTAAAGGTAAAGCTGCTGAATTAATTAATTCTCGCAATCCTGCAACATGGGACGAGATTAAAATATTATTAGAAACTCATTTCGGAGATTCTAGAGATCTCACATCTCTCATTCAAGACCTTCAACGCATTTCACAAAACCAAAACGAATCTGCTTTAAATTTTATTTCGAGACTTCAGTCACATAATGCGAAAATGCACGCTTGTGTTCAAAAGCAACCATTGACACCAGAGCAAAAATTAGCACAATCTACTTTAATAGAGACGATAACATTAAATACTCTTTTAACAGGGCTAGATCCTAAACTTGGCTCAATAATTCGTGCTGGCAATCCTTGTAATATGCTAGAAGCAATATCTAGAATTAAAAGAGAGCTACAGCTTTCGTATTTTGAAAACCAAAAATTTTCTCGTTCAGTAAATACATCTCAAATTAAGAAGCCTCAAATTAGTGTACAAAAAGTCTGCTCGTACTGCAAACGAAACGGACATACTATAAACGAATGTCGCACTAGACAAGCTACCCACCAATTTAATAATAATAATTCTACGAATTTTTCTAATAACACTTTTAGGCCAAATTTCTATCAACCAGGTCAACAAACTTTTCCAAGACCTACATTTACCCAAAATCAACCTAGGCCGATGTCTACAAATCAGCCAAATAATAATTTTCAACAAAACAAATTTATGCAAAATAGACCGCCAATTTTTAGACAAAACGCAAATTTTCAGAGATCCTCCGTGATAAGATCAAACCCAAATTTTAATCAACAACGTACGCATCATTTAAATGAAACTGTGGATGATACTGCTCATCCGTACTATGAAACATATTACACGAATGATACTGCTCATTTGTACGAAAATGAACAATACGGAATGACGAATAGTCCTGATTATTCAAATTCAACTCAATATTTTCAGCCCAATTATCAAATTGATAATTACGAATATAATTATACTGCTCAAAATCAAGACTCATACGACACTACTTTTAACGATAATACTCAAAATTTCAATACTACTCAATATCCTGAAAATTCAAATACCCAAAATTTTCAATTAGACCCCCAATCTTACGAAGACCCGCCGAATCAATCAACCGCCTTAGAAAAAATTCAAGCTCAATTTCAAACGATGAACTTAAATAAAAATCAAAACAGCCAAGAACAGAAATTCATGTAAATAGGCCTTTACCCACCGTAAATCCTCACAACCTATATTATATAAAGGACATAACTAATACTTTTAAAATATTAATAGATACAGGAGCAGGTATATCAATTTTTAAGCCAAAAACATGTCAAAATTATAAAAGAAGGTCCCCTGAAAACGTTGTTATACAGGGTATAACCGATCAAAAACTTCTAATTACTGAATCAACATTAATTCCATTCGCTGACAACGATCCACATAAAGTATATATCTACAATCTTGATATTACTTTCGATGGTTTACTAGGCTCTGACTTCCTAGAGCATTATAATTGTGTAATTGATTTTAATAATAGACAACTCGTAACGAACTTTAAAACAGTACCTCTATTTAAGGTCGAAGACCCTTCTCAAGATTTTGATTTGCCGCCCTCCATTCCAAATCAGACTAAAGAAGTGACTCATCCTCTTCCAAAAATTTCTAAATTCGATCAAAAACTGACTACAGTTGAAAACAAAAATTTTATTTTTCCAAATTATAATCAGACATCTCCAAAAGTAATCCAAAAACCTTCCAAAATTCAAAATAAAATTTGTATAGGTCCTCGAACTGAACAAATTTTCAAATTTAAATATAATCTTTTTAATACTGACGCAATAATATGTAATCAAGAAATAGAAAAAGTTCGTATACCGAATGCCCTTGTGAAAATTAATAACCAAGGTGAATTTTTAACAACAGTTATCAATGCTAACGCTATAGCAAAAATTATTGACTTCTCTAAATTTGAAATAGAACCTATTCAAAATTTTTCAGCATTCAATTTAAATGACCAAATTCAAAATTCAGGTCAATTTATTGATAGAAATTTTGAAATAAGAAAACAATTAAGACTTGAACATCTAAATAAAGAAGAGAAAGAGTTATTAACTGAACTCTGCCTCAACTTTTCAGACATATTTTACCTTGAAGGAGATAACCTCACTTTCACTAACGAGATTAAACATTCAATTGATACCGGAAATTCTAAACCCATTTTCACCAAATCTTATAGATACCCGCACATCCACAAGGATGAAGTAAAAAATCAAGTATCTAAAATGTTGAATCAAGGTATAATTAGGCCATCAGTTTCGCCATGGTCCTCCCCTGTTTGGGTTGTCCCAAAAAAAATGGACGCCTCTGGTATACAAAAATGGCGTGTTGTGGTGGATTACCGTAAATTAAATGAAGCCACAGTAGGTGATAAATACCCTTTGCCCAATATTTCGGATATATTAGATCAACTCGGTAAGTGCGAATACTTTACGACTTTAGATCTCGCCTCTGGATTTCACCAGATAGAAATTAATCCCGAAGATATTTCCAAAACTGCTTTTTCTGTCGATAATGAACACTATGAATTTGTTAGAATGCCCTTTGGATTACGAATCGCCCCTAGCACATTTCAACGTGTTATGGACAATATATTATTAGGAATTCAAAATGAGCGATGTCTCGTCTATATGGACGACATTATCATTTATTCACCCACTATTCAGGAACACATGTCAAGACTTACAGACGTATTTAAGAGACTACGAAACGCGAACCTCAAAATTCAACCTGACAAATGCGAATTTCTCCGGAAAGAAGTCGCATATCTTGGACACATAATAACCCCTGACGGTGTAAAACCAAACCCCGACAAAATTAATTGCATTGCAAACTTTCCGCAACCTAAAAATCAAAAAGAGATTAAATCGTTTCTCGGACTCGCAGGTTATTACCGCCGATTTATTCCAAATTTTGCAAAATTATCCAAACCAATGACAAAATTACTTCAAAAAGATGTTCCATTCTTTTTTGACAGTGACTGTATTACTGCATTCGAACAATTGAAAGAAGCTTTAACCACTACCCCTATACTAAATTATCCAAATTTCGATGAGCCATTTGTATTGACAACGGATGCTAGTGCATTCGCAATTGGCGCAGTTTTATCTCAAGGTCCTATCGGTAAAGACCTCCCCATTGCATATGCTTCAAGGACATTATGTCAAGCAGAAACTAAATACAGCACCATTGAACGTGAATTATTAGCTATTGTTTGGAGTGTAAAACACTTTAGACCGTACCTCTTTGGCAGAAAATTTAAACTCGTCACAGACCGTAGACCTCTTACATGGCTTTTCTCGATTAAAGATTCAGGCAGCCGCCTTGCGCGCTGGCGTTTAAAATTAGAGGAATACTCCTACGAAATTGAGTATAAACCAGGTAAGATAAATAAAAACGCGGACGCACTATCGCGAATAAAAATTAATTATTGCAGAAATTGTGCAAAATTACAAACAAAAGTTTTAAATTCAAATTCTGACAATGACGATAACGAATCTATCAGTACTGACGAATCCCCTGAGACAATTGTAGAAGAACTCCAAAATTTCGTAAACTTGTATAAAACTCAATCCCTAATAGATTACAATAAAATCCAATTTACTAATAATCAGTTGTTAGATAAAAAACATAAAGATATTGTTACATTCTTTCAAAAAGATAAATTAGCAGATTTACACTATAAAATTATCGAGGATATACTCGAAGAGCAACCCGATTTTATGAATAACAAAATTAACATGGTCTCTAGTAAATCCGTTAAAAATCGTAAATACTATATAATTCTTTTACCATTTGAATCTGATAGTATAATAGAAACGCTTTTTATAACATTATTCAGAGGACAAGACAATTTTGAAGAAACAAAAAATTATTATATTGAAAATAATTTAGACCTACCAACTTTAGAAATGTTTTGCTATATTTATTCTGGTAAAGACATAAAACTTACTATTTGTCAAAATTTAGTCAAACGACCTGACGATGACCAAATACCAATTATAATTGATCAACATCATTCAGGAAAATCTAACCTTCATCGAGGAATCAATGAAACCATTAGACGAATCAAAGAAAAATATAATTGGCCCGGTTTACTAAAAGATGTCGAAAAATACATTCAAAATTGCGAAACATGTCAAAGAACAAAAATTTTGAGAAAAAATTTAAGTAGTCCTCTAGTAATTACGGAAACCCCGAAAACACCGTTTGAACGAATTAACATTGACATTCTAGAAGTCCCCACTCGGAATTATGTTTTGACTATCACAGACGAATTAACTAAATTTACACAAGCATACCCGCTTGAAGACAAAACCGCACGATCGACAGTAAATACTTTACTTGTTTACTTCCAACACTTTGGCACGCCCCTTCGCATTCACTGCGACTATGGAAAGGAATTCGACAACACCTTGCTTAGAGATCTTTGTACCCTCTATGACATTAAACTGACGTATTCCAGTGTTAATCATCCGCAATCCAACGGATCGGTTGAACGTTTCCACGCAACCTTATTAGAGATGATTAGAATAAATAAAACAGAAAACCCTCACGAACACCCTCTAACAGTACTCCCATATGCTGTAATATGCTACAACAATTCCGTCAACAAAACCCATGGATTCTCCCCATACGAATTAATTTTCGGTCATACTTCCAGCCGACCTCCAGAAAAATTATATAATGAAAACCAGTTAATTTCAAAATATATCAGAGACCTCAATAACAGAATTTCTCACTACTACAAAATTGCCCGTGAAAAAACCATACTGTCTAAGCAGAAATCAAAAACTAGGTTTGACAAAAATGCTCCCGAAAATCAATACGAATTTAAAGTCGGAGACAAGGTCTACGTGAAAGAGTCACAGATCAAAAATAAACTTAGCAATAAATTTAACGGTCCCTTCGAAATTCAAGAAATACTTAAAAATTCTGCAATCCTATTAAACTCTCAAACGAATCAAACAACTAAAGTAAATTTTGAATGAAACCCTATTTTGAAAATTAAATTTAATTACAGGTTTCTCCTGCTGATAGGGACAGCAGCATCCCAATGCTCAATAACACCCATAGAAAATACAATCGGAGTCTATTATCACCATGAAAGCGATATTTATGTGACAAACAAGCATTGGACCCTCCTTGTTCACAAGAACATTTCAGCTCTAAGATTAGCTTATCAACATAATGAACATATTCTTGAAAATTTAATACATGCCGTCAGCCCTATTTTTGAAAACATGAATTTATTTCGAGGCGAAGTAAAGATCCACATCAGTTTATTAACACAAATTTCTGGTAATATTAAAGAAAAATTAAATGAAATTAATTATGATACAAAACGCTATAAACGCGGTATTTTAAATGCTATTGGCTCTGTATTTAAAGCAATCACAGGCAATCTAGACGCAGAAGATGGCGAATATTACACAAACAGTATTAACAAATTAATTACAGACGAACATCAAATTGAAAATTTATTAAAAAATCAAATATCCGTAACAACATCGGTAATAAAGAATTTCAACACAACTATTCAAAAATTACAACTAGACGAAGAAACATTTAACAGAGACATTAAATTAATATCTGACACAATTTACAGAACTAAAGAGAAACTCAAAATTTTCGAAGTAAAATTAAGATTCCTAGAAAAATGCGAAATATTAATGGAAAGCTACTTGTACATTGAGGATCAATTAAATGACATATTAAATTCAATTACATTCGCGCGTCTAAAAATCATTCATACTTCTATTATAAATCCTAGAGATCTGATATCCGCATTACAGGAGATATCTCAAAACTTGCATCAAAATAATTTACCACTTCCAATAAAATTATCTGATGTTGGTAGATATCTAGATATCATAGAACTATCAGCATTTCAAATCGATTCAGATTTAATATTTGTTCTAAAAATTCCTCTTATTGATCAACAAAGATTTTCCTTATTCCAATTATTCCCAATGCCTATCCTCAATAATAGGACTGGTTTATATCATGTTTTGTCAACCAATCAAAAATATGTTGCGCGAGACGACGATTCTATAATGTACATTCCTATGTCAAATCTCGACGGATGCAAACCACTCGTCTTTGGACAAAAACTGTGTTCAAATTTGTTCGCCTACCCCATTGATGACAACGCCATCTGCGAAGCTAAAATTCTGAAGAACACCAGGACCCTTCCGGAAAATTGCCAGACATCTTTAATATTTGCAGAAGGATACAAAGTTCACAATCTAGAAGACAACACTTGGCTTATAATCAATTCTGAACCCCTTCAAATAACCATCTCATGTCAAAACCGAAATTCCAAAACTGAAATCATTTTCAAAAATTCTATTCTCAAGTTACAACCTTATTGTAGTGCTTTTGTTGGTGTTACCAAAGTCCAAGCAAACTCTAGAGACACTACTGTAACTCATGATGATTCTCACCCTATTCTAATCCCTTACAACTGTTGTGACAACATTCCTAACGATCTGCAAATTCCAAAATTAAAGCCTTTAAAATTAAACAATCTCAACGTTGAAGACCTTGAAGTTGCAAAGCACAAATTAGATGAATATTCCAAAACCCTTGATGATTTAATCAACGAACCTTTGTCACGAAACACATTTCTTGGTTTACCTATTTCATAATTACTGCCATAATTCTACTCGTCATCCTATACTTCACATGCAAATGCAGAAGAAGAAGAAGACTTGCTATTTCCCTAACGTCAAATTTACCTCCACCGCCTCCTGGACAATCAAAACCCGTTGGACGACTCACCAACTTTATTTCAAGAAGAAGGCCCGCTATCAGACCAACAGACAGTTCCCCAGAAGATATTGAACTAAATTGAGACTTTATAGTGATTTTGGAACTTTAACATTTTATATTTTGTGACTAGTGTTCAAGTGAACTGGACTTATGTGATTATTATTATTTTATTTTGTTCACTTGATTTTATTACAATTTTACCTTATATTATTATATTGCTTATTGCATTTATGTTGCACTTAATAGCAACTTTCATATTTTTGGAACTTTCTGCTTATCCAAAAGTTGCTGTATACCACCAACTTTTCTATAAGGGGGGAGTTGTTATATAAAATATTTAATTGTATACATCTTAGACTTAGAATACTTAGAATAATTTCAGTTAGGTACCATCTACATTGTATCATATCTCAAGTAACACAATCTTTGCTTTTTCTTATCAGTTGTTTCTCATAGTTACTTGATACTATTCGTGACTTATCTTATTCTCAAAAACAAAGACTTGCTTATGGTCAGCAACTCACGCCTAACTTCTAAGAATACTCATGGCTAAAGCCATTCCCATGCAGAGTCAGCAAATGACAGTTTATATAGGCGAAAGCGTGCGACCAGAAGTTAGTATCCGGCAGAGCGGCATAGTATCCGGCAGACCGGCATAGTATCCGGCAAACTAGCCTAACTCATTTCAAACCTCCGGTACTCACTTAATATTATTGTAATTTTAAATCCTTTATAACAAAACGTTCAATTGTGTATTTCAAAAATAAATTGTTTTTAAAAATTGATTTTTATCGACCACGATATAAAATCCATGTATAGCTTATTTCATCGCTATTTACCAAATAAAAAATCCCAAATGGCACTTATCTCATACCGTGGCTTGTTTTTATGGCTACTCTCAGGTATGTTGTTCCGTTTATCGGCAAGATAAGAGAGTTTTTTATTTGGCAAATAGCGATGAAATGAATAGTACATAAAATATATTTTTTTCAAAATTATTTTTTGACAATTATTAACGAAAACTATTATTTTATTAAAAATTTTGTCTAAATATGGTTTGGAAAATTCGACAACAGAAAAGTCTGTTAATATTATTATATTTTATTATTAAATTGTCAAAAATTTATTAATTTATTTTATTTCATTACAATGATATTGTTATTTAACCAAAATCAGACTCTTCTGCTGACAAGTCTTCTTCTTCGATAGTTCCATGGTTGTACTTGACTGGTAGTCAAGTTGCAGATAGTTTTTGATATCTGTTATGTTATCCTACTTGGAAACTTTCGACATATTTTTTCGTTTACTTGATATAAGAGGGTCTGACATAAGAAGTGAACTATTTAGCAGGTCATTATTGGATTATTCCCTACATGTTTTACGGGTATGAAGCAGACGATTTATGAACAATCGGCAAATAGTACCAACTATATTGACTTAAATATAAAACAAAAACATTTTTTAATAGCTCGCTAAAGGAGTTATTATTTATTTTCCTTCTACAAGATGAAACTCTTAACACTTAAAAGAATTTGAAATTTATTTATTAAATTTAAATCTCATCATCATGAGGTCATCAGTCCTAAGACTGGTTGGATGCTAACCTCCAGCTTCTCCTATCTTGTGATAACCTAAGCATTTCGCTAATTGTGCTACAACCTATATCTCTTACTATTTGCGAGCAGTAGTCTAATCTAGGCCTACCTCTGCCTTTCTTCACTCCTATTTCTGCCTCCAAACTATCACAGACTATTCCCCTATGTCTCAGCAAGTGGCCTACCATTCTATCTCTTCTCTTCTTTATGTTTTTCCACATACTTCTTTTCTCGCCGACTTTCTCTAATACTTCTTCGTTTCTAACCGTATCAGTCCACGGTATTTTCATCATTCTTCGGTAACACCACATCTCAAAAGGTTTCGCTACCGTATAGTGCCGTGCTCTATACATACGTTTTCAAAAATCTCTTCCTTGTTTCTAAGTTTATTACTCCCGAGCATAAAAGTGCTTTCTTTTTGTTAAAAGCTAATTGACCCTGCGCTATTATTTGTTTTATATGTTTATCGCTTCTTCCATCCCAATTTATTTTACTTCCTAAATAAGTGAAGTCCTTAACTTTCTCCAATCTTAAATTTACATCTATGCTCGTAATTTGGGAGCTAATTTTAGAGTTACTTAAAAACTTTCAGGGCAGTATTGCCGTCATTTGTCGAGCCAAATCTTGGTTATGGCTTGTCCACAATGAGCCATAAACGCGATGCTCTTGGATGTTTCTTTTTTGACTCCCCAGTCATAAAACATATCCATGTCAAAGAATTATACGAATTAATGTTGCAGTGTGTGGCTAAAACTTTTTTATGGAAAACAATCTACAACAAGTGACTAATTAAAATATATTAAAAGTAAAGGATGTTTTGCATCGAAATCAAGCGTATTGAAATTTTAAATGTAACACTTATTTCCTTTAGCCATTTTCTCCAAATTAAGCTGTTTCTACTGTTAGTTATGACTAGATTTATCTAGAGAGATCGCGTTTTGACAATAATCAATGCACAAATGACCGGATATTGAAAACTTATTCATCCTATGTTTAATTTCTGAGTTATCGCTACACATATTAATCCTTCTATTTATTTACTAACACTTGTTTTTACATTAGCATGCATCTCTGAAACAAACAAGGAGTTTTTAAATCGGTAACAAAATTCTCGATTTTCATTTTCCGTGATGGTCGGTCTGACACATGATTTCCTCAAAAGATGATATTCACTAACGTCGACACATCAGTCCGTATTTTCAATGTGATAATTCAGACACAAGAAAGTTATCAGTTGTCAAGTCATCTTGATCGTTGATACAACGAATTCTACTCGATCTATTTTCGCCCTTAATCTTTCATTAAGAAATTGCTTATCTCTTATCTTAAGGGGAAGAAACATCAAAATTCAAAAGATCGGAATCTAACCCTAACATTCCTCTTCTTGTGAATAAAACTTGAAACTTACACCAATAGACGACAAAATTTGGAAGACACAAGAGGAGATTTAAAATGAATTTATTTTAATCCAATAATACATTTTTGAATCCAATATTTGAACATATTTTCGACAGACAAATCTTAACAATGCCTGTCGTGTATTGCCTATTTTAATAACATACCGTATATCAAAGATATATCAGACGATACAATTTAGACGTTACTGGATTTAAAATAAAATACTTGGAAGAACTATTACACATCTCAATAAAATTAAACAAATCTATATGCCAGTACAGTTACGTAAATATCTATAACAACACAGTTCTTCCAACGCACATTTAGCACTTTCATCTTTAGCCGATAATTATATAGTTACACAATTTTTAAATGACCCAACAATAAAGGAGAAATGTTTTATAATGGAAAAAAGTGAAATGTCCGCGCTGTAATCTGAAACTGCTATAATAATTACTAAATCAATAGAATATTAAGTGTTGCTTTAACATACTATTTAAACAATGCTCCTTTCAATCGTTATATTTACAATAGTATACTTATATAAACATTATGTGATGTGACTTCAGAATTTACAGGTACATTGTATTTAGAGACTTGGTAGACACATTTGTTTAGCCTAACAGTATAAACATAACTAGCTGTTCCAGGAGAATTGGAAAGATCGAGAAAATAACCATTGTTGTTAAGGTTTTGAGGCATATATCCTCATTTCGTAATCTCACTAAAGATGATCAGCAATTGCGCTGTTATGTTTATAAATAATATTATATACTCTCTGATATACTTCATAGATGTATAAGTTGTATTTAATTTTGGGCCATATTTTAGGTATAAAATACGCAATATAACGAAGGATTCTATGCTATAGCTTTTCATAGAAAGTTGTTTAAATGTGCCTTAGTTTTTTATAAATATGTACTATGTTGTAGTAGCTCTTCACAAGTAAATAAGAAATATTTATTTTTATTAGGAAATGTAATAGTTGTTTAAGAGAAACATGGTTAATTATCTATTCTGACAGTACATTAAAATGGCTATGTAGGAAATAAAACTAATTGTAATGTAGTATTTAATTGTATTGATAGATAAGTTCTTCGTAACACCAAGGAGGATATAACTTACAAAAACATATGTTAATATCATTATTTATCTCTAAGTAGGTAATACCTCATGCCCTTGATAAGAATGCAACATGTAAGTCCATTTTAAAATTATTTATTAATCATTGTACGTGAGAATAGCGTAGAGATAAAGTTTCATACAATATTTATCTCAACTCTCAAACGTTTTAACTTTTTTTTAATACATTAATCGACTTATAAATATTATATTATTTTTTTAGTTTTAATTTAAAATTGTAAAATATGGTTATATTGAAAAATAAAATCATTTTGTAACAAGACACTTATCCTATATCAAGGATCTCATAGACAGTTTGATTGAAAATTAATTGCGTGCTGTAAACTAATTTTGTTTTGAAAATTGAAAACTAACAATAAGTAAAAACAGTTTCTGACTCAAAAAAGTAAATTTATGTTTGGTAAAACATTTACTTCGAGAAAGCAGGTCTCACGTTAAAGAAAACACTAAATTGAACGTATTGCCTGAAGGTCAAGGATATTTTCACATATTACAAGTTATATTAGGCAAGGATTTATAATACCACATAATCATTTATCACAGTTAGAAAATTCTTAAAAAAATAAGCAAGGTATCGAAATTAAATATCGTGTATATAAAATAAATAATATTTAATATAAGTATATTTAGTACAAGTGTTCGATACGGATCCAGATGGTCGTATAAAATTTGTGAACATATCATGTTACTTTGTGCCAAGTATCTTAACTTAGTAAAATTTGTTGTCTTTTTCCAAGACACCAACTGTTTTCTTGAACGAAAAAGTACATCATAATAGCTGCAGATATTCGTTTCAAGAAATCCTGATTGTAATCAAGAATCTCATCGCCTGCGTCAAGGTAAAGTAAAAAGGGTGGAATGAAGGGAAGTTGTCGTTTAGGGCCTTAGATATTTGAAGAAAATGCTGCTGCCAGATATTAAAAATTTCCACATTTCGACTTAGTTTTTATGCAAAGAATGAGGATAATTATTTTTCCAGAAGATAGAGTTCCTCCTCATTTCGGTATTAATTTCCAGTCATTTCTTGACGATGTTTTCACTATCAGATGGAACGTGATGGAAACCAACTGAATAGCCACCGCGTTCGCTTAATTTAGTACTCATGGATCCCTTATGGGGTTACATAAAATTTTACTATTTTAAAAGGCTAAATAATTTCGAGTATCTGAAATAACTAATTTGAACTGAAATGGAAAATAATAACTCGGATATTATTGAACGTTCAATACAATCCAATGTATGCAAGGATGCTGGCCAATTTAAGATTGTTAACAGAAATGAAATATATTTGCAATAACCTTAAAATTTCTTGCAAAATTTTTGCCAAAAATAAATTCGTATTTGTTTTGTTGTATTTTTCTCAATAATCATGCTGTACCTTAGAAACGATAAGTAGACAATTGGCAACCCTACCCTAATATGCGGTACCGTTGTACTTCATTTGTATAGGTTTTTGTACTTTTGTATTTAAAAATTTAAGGAATTCATATTTGTTATAAAAGAATAGGGAGTTGCAATTTCAAGAGATTGAGATTGATATATCATAGCTCAATCATTGAAAAACAAAATCTCAATAAATCTATTCTATTCCAAAATAGAATCTGAAAAAATAAAAATTTGAATTTTTTGAGTTTAAAATTAATAAAATTTTAAAAGATTTAAAACAAATAATTTAATACTAAAATTATAAATATCGTGGGAAACTTCATCACCTCGTATCTGTTAGTTAATATTTTTTCAGCCTAGATGACTGATAGTCTAGAAGATAAGAAAATCAATAAATACATTAGTTAATATTTAAAATTTTCCAACCATCTGATGATATTTATTTTACCAAGTTTACCAGAAAAGTCAACTTTCTTCTCCTTCCCGTTACACACATAGATAAGGATAACAACATTCATAGTTGAAAAAATACGCCAAATTGTTTGTGTTGAGACTCGAACCCAATCATATAATGACACCCACAATACTGAAGATTTCATTCCATCACCCTGAACCATAGTATGAATAATATTGTTGCAGATAGCTTCATGGGAGAATACGACAGGTCTCATTCATGTTGTAGACACGAGGAAGTTTTTAACGTTTAGTAGCTCTATATTTTTGTGAAGTGAAAGTTCTATAGCGGGGTAGTGAGTCTGAAAAATTGAAACGGAATTTATAGTGAAACATTTTGGTGGAGGGGATACAAGCAGGTATGCGAGTATGAGTCAACCGTAGTGAGGATATATATATACATATATATATATATATATATATATATATATATATATATATATATATATATATATATATATATATATATATATATATATATATATATATATATATATATTGGCGATAGCAAGGATAAATTGTGCGTGCCTTGACCGGGAATCGAACCCGGGTCTCCCCATTGCTGGTTGGTTGCTCTGACCGCTGAGCTATCGAGGCACACTCATCATCCTTTCTAATGTGCCAATTTAACGCGTCGCTACAGTACTCCCCCCTAGCGACATAGTTTGTCTCGGTACTTCCGGACTATAGGGCGATGGATAGGACGAGAATCCGCGAATTTGAGATATAAGAGAGGTTCCATGTACTGGAACGAATAACATCACGTCGGGATCACTACTTGGGCGATAGCAAGGATAAATGTGCATGCCTTGACCGCAAATCGAAGCCGGCTCTCCCAGTTGCTGGTTGGTTGCTCTGACCGCTGGGCTATCGAGGCACACTCATTATCTTTGCTAATGCGCCAGTTTAACACGTCGCTACAGTACTCCCCCCTGGGGACATGGTTTGTATCGATACAATTAACGGAATATGGCGGCCGCGTTCACCATTCTTACGAACCGTTGTTCGGTACCCGCGGACTACAGAGCGATGGATAGGACGGGAATCCGCGAATTTGAGATGTAAGGGAGGTTCGATGTACTGGAACGAATCACATTACGTCGGGCTCATCACTTTGGCGATAGCAAGAATAAAAGTGCATGAGTTGACCGGGAATCGAAGCCGGATCTCCCAATTGTCGGTAGATTGCTCTGACCGCTGAGCTATCAAGGGACACTCTTTATCCTTGCTAATGTTGCCAATTTAACGCGTCGCTACAGTACTCCCTCCCTAGAGACATGGTTTGTCTAGATACAATTAACGGAATGTGGCCGCGTTCACCATTCTTACGCACCGTTGTTCGGTACCCCCGGACTATAGGGCGATGGATAGGACGGGAATCGAATCCGCGAATTTGAGATGTAAGGGAAGTTCGATGTACTGGAACGAATCACGTCGTCGGAGTCACCACTTTAGCGATAGCAAGGATAAAAGTGCATGCCTTCTCCGGGAATCGAACTCGGATCTGCCAATTTCTGGTTGGTTGCTTTGACCGCTAAGCTATCGAGGCACACTCATTATCGGTTACCGGCTAAGATTTCTGCCGAGTTTCGGCATGTCAGTACGCTCTTTAATTCTGAAAGCAGTGTATCTCTCGCTCCACCAAGGGGTTCCCACAATCAGTACCTTAAGTTTAACAGAATGGTCTGGATAGAGTCTGTGGAGTTCGAAGATTAAATCTCGATATTTTGTCCGATTCTCATCCTCTTTCAAAACAATGTTACCGTCACCGGGTGCCGAGTACTCGATGACAAACTTTGTCCTGAGTTGGTGGTCGAGGAGGACTACGTCAGGATTGTTGGCTTGTATTTGCCTGACGGTGGGAAACGAATAGTTCCAATACATTGAACACTTCTCGTTTTCCACAACGGACTCAATATCCCCTGGAGGGTAAGGCAGCACTGGTGTCTCGTTTATCTGATACGACTGCCTTAAATTATAATAAACACCTGTAACGCTGGGTTGTGTCTATGGATATAGGCCGAGACTGCATATACCGAGCAAGCCGACAGTAAATGCATCAATGTCTCCGGCATCCTACGGCAGGCCCTGCAGCTGACATGAGGGACCTCCATACCCATGACATGACTCCGATAGACGGGCGTGTTAAATACACCATCTTGGCAAGCCATGATGAATTCCTCGGTCTCTGAATTTAGCCCGGCTGATATATATATATATATATATATATATATATATATATATATATATATATATATATATATATATATATATATATATATATATATATATAAATCAAGCTATTAAAAAAATAATTTCGTTTCTCCACCAAAAGCTACTTCCATATTCATCAGAATTAGCTACAATCCTTAATTCAGGTTTTAAAAAAATTCCGATGATGATTCCTGGGGGGCGACTTCAATATAAATTTTACCGTATAATGATCAACACCTTTTATAACATTTTTGAGAGAAAATTTTGATTTAATAATGTGGGATCACAACAACGCGACATCAACAACGAGACATATTTTTAGTAGATATTTATAAATAGTAGAAACGCGAATATTTGTATCGCACTGTAGTTATAATAAGCCACTTTTGACATTTGTAAAAGAAAATGATCCAATAAATCAATAATGTTATAAAACACAACTCTAATAATTACTTTGAATCTTCAAAAGTTTCACTTCAATTGTGTATTTATAAAGGTAAGACACACTATTATTGTTTATATTACTTCGTTAAACAATACAGTGAAAATATAAAACAATTCCTACTATAGACAAATGTAATTTTTCTTAAAATTTCGCCAAAGGCTTTCCCGATTCCTCAAGAAACATTTAGTTTTGGAATTGATTTAGATTAACCCCCAATGGAAATAGGAAAAATAAAAAAATAGATTAGTTTTCATTTAAAATTAAAATACTATCACTTGTGTCTTATCTCTAATAGAACTAATCAATGTAATATTGCCAGATTACAAAGTCTACCAAAATTTAATTTAAAAAATGTATATGTATAAGGTCTTCTACATTTATAGTTTTATAACGTTTATATCCCAAATAATATATATATATATATATATATATATATATATATATATATATATATATATATATATATATATATATATACGCAGAAAACTTTATTTACTATAATTAACTTCGCAAGAGAAAACAAGCATCTGCGTCTAAGATTTACACATAGTGTATTACAATAATCTCATTTTTATAACCCTATCAAATGAGCTGTGAAAAAGTTGACATATAAATATACGATTTCTAAGAGCAGCTCCAGGAGAAACTTATTAAACAAGCGTATCGCAGATATACCGAAAGGCTTATAATTTAAACCTAATAATGAACATATAATTCATGAAACATGCTTAAATAGTGAAAGAATTTATCATCTAACGTCAGTGACGGCGCCATAGGGGCCTGGATGGGCACGTGCTCACTCATAACAATTCCCACCCAAGTGCCCACCCAAAAAATTTACTATGTACAAAATTATAATATGAAACAAAATATAAATATAAAATTTTGACTATTACTATTTTAAAATGAACGAAGTATGAAAGTCAACAATCTATCTCATATGCTGAATAAATAGAGATTGACATTCAATGAGATTTATAAATTATGTTCAATATATGTCACAATTCCTGTATCAAGTGAGGCATGTGAAAGTACCGCTTCATGTCTGAAAAGGTTAAAAAATCATTTAAGAAATAAAATGAAATACGAGAGATTAAGTAATTTGGCTGTACCAAATATATGTAGAGAAAATAAAATAGCTAAAAGCTTGGATTTGGATAAGATTGTTGAGGAATTTGCAACAAAACATCCCAGAAAATTGATGTTGAAATAAATTAATTAATATCTTAACTTTATTACCTAATATATTAAGAATTTCTTTTGTAAATTGTGTTTATGTTAATTTATGTTAATATCTTTATATCTTTATACATGTATTGTTATTTGTTAGTTGGTGCTATGTAATTGTATATAATTAGTACACTTATGCAAATGTATTGCTAATGAATGATACCCCCCCCCCCCCCCGATACACACACACATCCTAAATATGTGCCCAACTCAAAACATTTTTACCAGTTTGTGCCCACCTATTTTAGAAATCCTGGCGCCGTCACTGTCTGACGGACAAACTTTTTGTCGGTATCATTATTCATAGATGGCGATGGAATATATCTTTCTTATTTAAGCTTACACTGTTTGTTATTACTTATAGTTAGTGAAATGAAATAAATCTATACGCACATACAGTTTCAAATTCTCGTGGAAGTACGTAAGATATATTATAAGGTCCATTATTGATAAATTAGCTTAAAAATGACCCGTAGACCTACAGTCATTCGAATTTAAGATGGACAGTGACGTTATTATTTATTATGGTATTTTCGAAGAATATTTACTGATTGTCTTCATAAAATTCCATAGTTCAGAATAAATGTATTAAAGTGTTTTTATGTAATAAAATAATTTCTGTTAAGGAGTTCCAAATGGAGGTATTCTTCGGTAACTGTATAAAGAATCTCCGTTGTATTATAAGATAATGTGACACATACATATATGGAATTTTATTATTTTATTATCTATCGCATATTATACATATGTATAAGAATGTCATCTCGGTTCTCTTGTGGACAGGAAACAAACATACATATTCATATATACACATACATATATACATATATTCCTCCATATCTATTATTATAGATGTTTGGAATATTTTCTGCTATTAAAGTTAAATGTACTGAAATATTATTTTTGCTGCTGTATTAGTAAAATGTATTATTATATATTATATTATTATATATTTATATATCACATAGTAAATCCATACTATGGTCAGAATGATGTATATATAATCTAACAGATAAATTAACGGTGAAGAAAAATGGTAAACGTACGAAAGGATTTAGTTTCAAAATTTCAAACTTAGTGGTAATAGGTATGTAGCTTTATTCAAAGTTGTATTAAATACGTACTGATTTCTTTCTGTCTCACTTCTATAATATGATTTTTAGAAGCTAACTAACCAAGTTCAAGTTTGATTTCAATATAATAAGCAGACCTAATTTGTGTCCGAATTTCTGATGGAATACATAAGTCTACTATAAACATTTTATTCTCAGATTGAGATAGTTGACATTGACATTGTTAAAGGTATGGTCAGATCTTCTGAAAATAAATTGTCCTATGATTACCTCGCAGAAGTTTCTTGGATTGACTTAGGATAATGATGCTAATCATTTGGACCTGGCCTAGATTATCGTCAGCTTAGAATAATCCAGGCGTAGGTTAGATTCGCACATCAGCTAACTGTATATGTTTGTGTGTGTCCGTGTTACTATTCGGAGGTTAGAATCAGTTCACACTAAATCTCACCCTCATAAAGATAAAGGTCAAAGACATAAATTCGGTGTAAGGTCGTTGGCCACTTATAACATGCTTTATACAAATATATATTTATTAAATGCCAACAAGTTTTGATTACAAGCCAAACATATTACGGACAGATTAGCAGTCGATCAAATACGATACAAAGCTAGACTGAACTGCTTGTACCTATATCGAATCAAACAGATAAAGTCTACAAGAGGCTATCTCGACTATCACAAAGTTATCTCAGTATAGTATCTGGGGTAATGAATACAGCATTAACTATGAGCAGCTTTATTTATTACATGATCTTACAAAATTGTTTTGCCTTATTAGTTTCCAAAATACTATTTATTAATATAAATAATATAGTATAATAAACAATGTAGTATAAAGCTTGAGTAGAATGGTTTACAGTATATAGTTTTATGTATGTTGATTTGAAGAAGAAATGTATTAACTAGAGTTATTTTTCATGGTTTTTAATCATCAAGAAGTACAGACTGTCAAGAATAGAAAAAAATGTGAGATTCTCTGTGTATGCGTAAAAGAGAGAGTAAGAGAGCATTCGGAGGGAAAAGAATGCACTTTACGCGTAGCCATATCGAACTCTGTGTACATTCGTACATACTCGATATTCACTCTGCAAAGGTCTAAAAGCGACTAAAGGCATGTACCGTAATTCGTCGAAAGTTACCGACAACCATGGTTACGGTGACTTTCGGTAACTGAAATTGTCGGTAATAATACGGTACGGATTTGTGTTTTTACTATACTAGTGGTTGGTCTGTGGTATTGACAGCCAGTGTTTATAAACTTGAAAATTGTATTTTTTTTTTTATTAAATAAGATATTTGAGGATTGATTAATTATTGTTTTCACATGGAGCTTCGTCTTTATCAGATTCTGAAAGCGATTACAGTGATGATGAACCTCATGGTTAGTAGAAAACTTTTATGTCGATATTAAATAAACTTACATAATTGTTGCAGTAAAAAGACCAAAAATTCAAAATTTTGTAGCTGAAGTTATGAACAAATATTCTGATGAAGAATTTTAGGCTGCATCGAAAAGCTTTCAGTTATATAGTTAAATTGATTAAAGATGATGTATCATCCTCTCACGTAGATGTATGGCATCCAACAGTAGATGCTAAATAGCAATTATTACTTGCAATATGGAATACCATATTGCAAGTAATAATTGCTGTATAGTGTAGTAAAATATTACTACACTATACAGTTATAGGTAAAAGTATTTAATTTTGAATCCTGTATAGGTTACAATCATTTTCATTTTCAGTTCAATATGAGGACACTTTAATATAGGAAAGGGAACAGGACAGAGGTCTGTGAGAAGGGTCACAGATGTTTTACTTAAATTAAGTACTACACTAATACTTTGGCCAGATACTAACAACATACATACAATCCAGAATGAATATGATATAAAAGGGTTTCCAAATACTATTGGTTGTATTGATAGGTCCTACACTATAACTCCAGCACCAATAACCCATAGCGTTGCATATATGTATATGCCGAAAAAAATATATCTTGGGGTGTAAAATACATCATAGATTGTTGCATTCTCCATAATGTGTGCATCTTACAAGACGAAGTTTTGGATACTGACTTCCAAAATTAAATACATGATGAATTTGATAGTACCGAGGGAATAAGATATGAAGCAGATAGACATAAATATGAACGAGCAGTACAAAAAAAATCATATTTATGCACAATTAAACATGTGATTTTGTCAATATGTTTTGGATTACTAAAGATTTCTAATTATTGAAAATTAAGTTTAAATGAATTTAAGGTATTGTTTATAGCTATAAAATGTTTTAAGCCTCATCAAAGATGTGATAATATTTTGGATCCCTCAAAAAATGAAATTATATACATATTCATCTGAAATGTATTGTACTCCCATATGAAGTAACTGCAATTATCTATAATTAGAAAATTTAAAAACTAAACTTTTTCAATACAGATTTCAATTTATAAATGTTTGATATACAATACAAATTTTTATTCCAAATTTAAAAAAGCTATAGATATGGGGAAGATGAACATTTAAATAAAACAATTATGAAAGTAATAATTATTTTTTAAAGATTTATATTGAGATGTAAATTTATTGCTATGTTCCTCATCACTACTTATCACTAGAAGAACGTATTTCCGATTCGTAATCCCATAAATTTGAGCACTACATAAACAATGCTCTAACAGCCTTCAAACCAAAAATAATATATAATCTCAAATTAATAACTTACCACAAAAAACCGAAGTTTTTAAGCGATTATTCTGGTTGATACCGATCGCTACCATTTTCATGAAACCATGTACCGTAATTCTACTATTTTTTAGACGCGTTAATTTACGGTACGGCAAACCGCAACCTTGATTAAAATATTGGAATTACGGTACACGCCCTAAGTTTTTACTCTAGGCTCTTTCCTGCGCACCTCGTGGGGGGTCCGATATCGCAGTTTTGAGACTTGTTCTTATTCTTAACCAGCTGTATAATATGTAATCTACTATTACGCTATGAGTAATTAACTACACTTTTATAATACGAATAGAACGGATTCAATATAATTATATTTTCATTAATTGTATGATTAATTATTTAGTAAAACATATTCTGTTACTGAGACTGATAATACGTAAAAATAATAAATGTCTAAAGTACGAGTATAAAATTGCAAATAAACGCCAATAGTGTCCTCTTATTGCAGTTGAGTTGTGTTTCTTGCTGTACTTCTACTATTATTAATTATACATGTTACATTATTCATTATTTATAACAAGCACAGGACACTTGTCTTGTATACACGACTAAAAAATGATATACACTATTGGACAAAAGTAAAGCAACACCTTAGAAATATTTTATTTCAGTTCAATATAAACATTTTAACAATACACTGATACAAGAAAATACAACTGAACCTTATATTTATTTAGTAGTTAATAGGATAGCCTCGATTGGGGATGACTTTGGCACACCTTCTGGGCAGACGATATTAAGTTCGTAATAACAGAAGCTGGCAGATTGGACCATACTTCTTGTATGTTATCCATTAAAGCTTGTTTATTAGGATACGTTTGTATTTTTATTCTTCTCTCGACCTCTTCCCAAAGGTTTTCTTATGGGTTGAGGTCGGGAGATTGTGATGGCCAGTCTAAAACTGTAATACGATTGTCGTGAAACCAATCTCTTACCAAATGAGATGTGTGTTTCGGATCATTGTCCTATTGAAACACGAACAGTACTTCAAGTGTGCACGAGCGAATGCTAGCCGGGCCGCTCTATTTCTAGCCGAAATCACAGGCTTTTTGGCAGGTCTTTTACTAAATAGATTGGCTTCTACCAACCTTTTTTGAATGGTTCTAATATTGATATTCAATTGATCAAATTCGCTTTTTATCCTAGGGGCAGACAGTCAAGGGTCATTCTCACTCATTCTTTTTATGAGCCTGTCTGTAGGTACGGTTGTTTTACTGGGTCTCCCACTTTTCGGATTATTATTCAAATGTCCTCTTGCATGGTAGGTACCTTGATATTATCCTCGATGTAGTTGACTTCGATAGCGACAATTGCCTAGAAATGGCACCCATTGAGGTGCCTCTCTGAAAAGCACTGAAGATACTCTCCCTAAAATCAAGAGACGTTGGCTTTCCACTAGGCATACTAAAGTTAATGCAGTCAAATGATATTTGCCCACAAATCCACAATAAAGCGATAACACACTGTTTATTGATCAAAGTTTGACACTGTTGCTTTACTTTTGTCGCTTATGAATAAGCTCAATTCGACAATTCTCTGTAAGACACCATGAACTGTCAAAATAAACAAAGCAAAAAAATGCCTATTAAGCGCATCTATGGCAAAGTATTATGGCAACGCGATATGCTGAGGTCTGCATGCACTGCTCGCAAATAATTAATGTTATTTATTGTTGCATTGCTGTGTTGCTTTACTTTTGTCCGATAGTGTATATTCTATAAGAGCATCAAATTTATCGTCACTTGGAAGAGATTTTTTATCCGTGTTACTGTCGTCTATTAACTATTTCTATTAATATTTATTTTCGCTTTTAACGTTACTTTAATGCTAAATAAATTCATTCTCTTTTAATACTTGAAAAATATAAAAACTGGGATTTTCATTTCCATCCAAATGATACAAAACTATTTATTTTGAAAGTTATGAACAAGAAAATTAAATAAATTAAGGTTATTACCGATACATACATATTTCAATGAGAAATATTAAAACTTAATAATAGATTCTTGCGTAATTTACATATTTACTTTAATAAAATTCCACACTTCGTTAGATACCTAATGGTGGAATTTTCACTCATCACATACAATAATTGATTGTGTTAGTGATCAGCTGAACGCCGGAAGTGTATAGGAATTCACAATGTCAATTAAGCAAATACCACAATAGAAAGTAAATCTTCAAGTGAATTACTCGTGAGAAGTGTCGTCTCGAATCTGTTCCTTTGATCAAGCATCATGAAACATCACGCTTTAACAGAAGGTCATTAACATCAGACGCGAAAATTTGCCATACTCTACTTTTGTTTTTATTGTATAGAACATGTACGGGCCTTCATGAAAGTATAGCTTTGTATATACAGTGATATTAAAAGTAGGTCTTAAGCAATTTATTTTATAGTAACTTTGAGAAAAAGAATTAGAGCTTTTTTTATAAGGAAAATTTTTTTTTTACATTTCTGAATATCATAAATTTATCAGTTAAAGATTTCAAAGATAGAAAAAAAAATAGTATATTAATAACATTTCTTTAAACAATTGACTTATAATTCACAGACGCACTAAAGTATGCATGCATTATCTTCAATATTAATCTTAGTATTTAAGTTTTTTGGGATTTTTTAATATTTTTTATTTGCAAATGTTATGTATTAAACTTTTTATAAAAATATGTATTTTTACAGTAAACAGCCATGCATTTCTTATTATACTGAAATTACGGTTTTAGAAAGCATCTTTCTTAAAATGTTAACGCGCAAAAATATGAATACAATTATCGTTTTTAACAACTTGTATTATGTGATCCGAAGCCTCTATAGGCTTCGGATCAAAACTCAAACTTTGCTCCGGAGGTGCCTCTATCGACTTATGGGCGCATTGATTATTGAGCCGCAATGCTATTCTCTTTCGGGCAAGTTCGGCGATACCCATTTGAAACTTGGAGTAAAGCCCGCTACAGACTATGCATGTATTCATGACTCGTTATGAGCGATGCGTGATTTGTCCAGTTCGTTGCAGTTCGTAGCAATGCGCAAATCAGAGTCTACAGACTATGTGTTTACTACATATGAGTTTAGAGACTATGTTAATGCGCGGCCTTTGGTATTCATCAATTTACCGCCTCCAAGAGCGAATCATTGCGAACACACGAATCATGTTGTTTACGAATCGATTTTCAGCGAACATGTCCCTACACACTATTCGCGAATTGCCCACGAATCGCGAATACACGCATAGTCTGTAGCGGGCTTTTACAATGGATTTCCTTACAATGTCGTGATGTTAGCGAAATTGGTGGTGGCGCCGGTGACAGTGCGCCCTCTCCTCCTCAGGGATATTAAGAGGGGGATATTAATTCACTGAAAGGAACGATTCAATTTCAAAATGAGATTAAAAACGTGTTAAACACAATGTACAATTATTTTGCAATTCAGGTAATAGTACTCCCATAAAGTGTATTATGTTAAATTCCACTAATGTACAACCTTTTATGAGAACATATTTAATGAAATTAAAGAAAGTGTATTTTATTATCACAGAAAAATCTGTAGAAATCGTATCGTATGGTAATGAATAGAGTAATAATAAGGAAAGGTAGGTGTTGCTGTATTGGAATTTAAACGACATCTGACGTATGTTGTGCATTTTAAGAAATTATAATTCTTATAAATTAATTCTAAAATTACGTACATGTATAGTATTACATCGGTCGATTACTCTCTACTACGGAAAGAAACGTTCTTTCTGTAATATAAATGTACCCCTTAAACTTGGTTACAATTGTTGTTTTTATTTACTCAATATACTTTTGATTACAATCTTGACAACTTTTTATAATAAGTTAATTTTATGAGCCAGTATGGCTCAGTGACCAAACAGTCAAGCTGAGTGAGGATCTTGGTGACTAGTGCATGAATATAGAAAATACTGGTAACGATTCAGTTAACCTGAACAAAGGATTGGTATAAAAATAAATTAGGGGTAGTTTAAAATTTGTTTTAAATATATCCCGATGATGACAACTTGATTGGCGAAACGCTCGTTGAGATATACTCGTCTAACGATAATCTTTCGGTATTCGTGAAAAACTGGTTTTCTGTTTTTGTTACAGCATCGAAGGTTTCAGCCCCTTGCCAGGATATCGATGCAGTTTAAATTTCCACAAAACCTAAATACCTAGTTACAGTTAACTTATTTCATAACAGGGGGCACCTAATATGTGTTCTCTATTTAGGGAGAACTTTCTTCGGAACAATATATATAATTACACCAATTAACGAAGTTATAGAAGATAAATAGAGACAAAAAATGTGTTAATCGAAGGAGCGTCTAAAGTCTCTTCTCCCTCTTAACTAACTGAGGACTACCGTTGGAACTGAGAGACCTTGTGTCCAGTTCAGCCCCAAAGAACGAAAATTAGCATACCTAGATGCATCAAAGTGTAAAAATAATGTTTCGGTTAATAGATAGTGATATATCATCAAATTTACTATCATAATTATGATATATCATCAAAACTTACTATTCTGTTAATTGCTTTCTGTATATGAATATTTATTCTTGAGTATACTTTGTACCGGAATACTGGAAGACTTTCAACAAGAAGATATGGAACCAAATTCCTTGAGTCATTTATGTCATTCGCAATCCGAATCTTCTTTCTATGGATCTGTTACCTCACCTTTGTGGTTTCATTGCGATGCTATTTTAAAACTTATTTTTAAATGACAATAGCGTGCTAGTCATATATCATTTCAAAGTTGCTCCAAATACTTTTTGAAAAAGAAAACTTAATATTGGCATACCATCAAACATTCTAGGTAACGTTTGCCTGTAAAACTAAGTGTCAGATTCTTTTTTGACAGAAATTAGGCAAAAAGTCACTTAAATATTTTTCCATATACTAATTTTACTTTATGTTTACATTCTAGGTTAATAGAAAACAATAAATTTTATTTACGAATAACAAAATGAAAAAGTATAAGAACTACCAAAATGTCTTTAAATTATTTTAAAATAAATGCTCAATATATTTATGCTCAATATATCTTTGCACCTCCTTCAAATTTATAGTACATTGGACAGTACAACGTGTTTCTGCAGAAGCTAACCTACCTTTTTCAATAATTCTCTGCTATAAAACCTTAATGTTAGCAAGTTGCGTAATATATCCATTAGATTTTAAGTAATTCCATAAGAATACATTGAAGGACGTTAGATCTGGAGATCGAGCAGGCTACTCTGTTGTACGCCGGCATTCAATTCATCTACTGAGATACTGTGCATTGAAATAAACTCTTACTGGGCTATAATAACCTGGAGGAACACCATCCCGTTGAATCCCATTCCATTATATTTCGATTGAAGGCCATAGACTCGACTACGTAATTACCCAAGATCCCTGTCCACGTAATGACTTTTTCTGGAAATTCTGTACGCCTCTCATGAAAGATATGAGGATTCTTACAAATTCAGTACAGTACAATCTAAGTATCTACATTACCATTTAAGAAAAACGTATATTCATCGGTAAAACAAATAGTTTTTGAATATTATTTTCTGATATTTCAAACAATTGAAGTCGGCTATTACGATCATATCGGAATTTAGACGCGCACTCTATAGAACATACAATACTGGAAGCTATATTAATGATAGAAAATGGTATGAGTAACAATATTGGAGTAATATTAATGATAACGATATCTTAATGATAATTATATCAATAATAATATAAATATAAATACTGTAAACAATATTATTTACATCCCCCGGTTAAGACTCTTTTCCTCAATTTAACTTTGTTAATTGCTTTAACTGTTCATTTTAACAAATAGACAATATAATTTTTTTAAAGAATGGTACCTGTTGCAACTAAATATTCCAATTTTCTATTGTAAATATTTAGGACGGCCACGTACTATTCATTTTATCGCTAGTTGCCAAATAAAAGACTCTCTTATCTTGCCGATATGCGGATCAGTCTACCTGGGCCTAGCCACAAAAACAAACCGCGGTATGTTTTGGGATTTTTTATTTGACAAATAGCGACGAAATAAACTATATATATTTAGTATGTTCGTTAAATTAATTAATGTTTAGATAGAATTATTTAACAAACTAACAATTAAGTTGCCCACCATTGAGTACTGTGTCAGTGGCGTTACACTCGGATAACTTCGCGGCGGTCGAAATGGCGTCGTGTAGACTTGATAAATGAAAATGAAATTTTCATTTATGATAAATGAAATTTAAATCATTAAGAAATGGATAATCTTGTTGCTATAATTTTTTTAACAATGAATCGTTACCTATATAAATATCTTTCTGGCACGGAAACGCATTCATTGGACCTTAATTTAATGTAAATATGTCGAATTGTAGCTAATGTAATGCATTTTACCTTAAAATTATCGCAAACTTACTCAACAATATATTCTTTATTTGAGCAATTATTTTTGCGAAAAATATATTTGATAATTTACATGACAAATGTGTTCCTCAACTCATTACATGAGAATATTAAATTGTCTTATATCTTTGTACTGGCCAAGATTTCCTGATATATTCGAAGTTAGTGTTTAAGTTTATTGTCATAAATATTAATAACAAACATATTGTTACCTCGGCGTATGCCACTAAATTCTGCTGGTTTTAACCACAATATAGAGAATACAGAAGAACATTGACTTGTATATATTAAAATGGACACATGTTTATTTTATTTTATATAAATAAACCTCTTTACACATTTTTTAAGAGGTACTTCTTTTTAAGATACCTACTCTAAGCAAAAAGTTTAAACCAATCAAAATAATTTTATAATTAATTCATGATCATATGTATTATACCCATAAAGTCATATTTCCTTTAAAATATGTTAGAGTATTAAAAAACATTATATTAACAGAAAACTAGTTTTCCATAAACACCGACTTGATGCGCATTTCGCCAACCAATTTGGCACCATCACATAATTGAAATTGAAACTCTGCCCTTATTTATTTCGTATTACTTTATTTTACACTTTTAATCACCTCCTGATAATGTCAACTTCGTTAGCAAAACGGGCGTCCAGCAACGTTTAATTTTGCGGTATTTGTGGAAAATTAATCTTCTAAATTTTGTTGGTTCATCGAAGGTCCGTCGCATTGGAATATTATATTATTAATACAGATATAACGAAAATACTATAAATTCAAGAATTTCCTCCTAACTAACTGTATGCTATAAATATGTATGTATTTTGATGGGATTCATACATATTGTTAAAGTAGGCCACTGTTTAAAAATGGGAATAGAGGTCCAAACTCATCAGTTGAATGAATATATACTTTGATATACGAAATATGTTTAAAAACTTTCAAGTAATTCAATAATTCTCTTGCAAGGGAAAGTTTAAGGTGACTATATCTTTATAAGTATGTGAGATGTAATAAATCTACAAATGTAAAACAATGTTATATACGAATAAAATAAATAGAAAGGAGAGTTAGCGGTTTGTGCGAAAAAAAAAACTAATGAATCAAGTTTAATTGTAGTTAATGAAGTGGGCCAACTGAATTTATGAAATATAAACTAGTCAAATGTCTGAGAATATTTAAATTGTTGTATTATTAACTTTATTATTAATACTTTTGAAAACAATAGTTTACTATATATATATATATATATATATATATATATATATATATATATATATATATATATATATATATATATATATATATTAACACGTAAACCAAATATGTTTTACATATTAATGCAAAGATGTAATAAATATTTAAAATAAGATGTATGTAATACATACAAACATGTACTTCAATAACGCAATGCATTTTCACTTTTTCTGTTCTAATTTTTATCTTGTTTGAATGATTTTATTTCGAAAGCAAACAAAGTACACCCTATATGGCATCAACATACTTTTAATTTTCGCTGCTTCAAGTATAAAATAGTCTGTAATGCCCACATAAATAAAGCAAAAAAAATCATTTAAATCCTATATTTTGTCAAACAGATTTTCTGTTGATAAATGCTAATAATAATTTTGATAAGTTTAAAAAAAAAACGACATAAAAAGACTAACTTTGAGGTCGGTGCCATACAATATTAGTAATGCGAATACCGGCCCTTGGCAATTTTAAATGTAAACTCGTTGTTGTAATAACAAGGTATAGGTACATTTTTTTACGATTTACTTGACACTGACTTTGCCGAACGATTAGTTGACAGGTACCTTCGGGATCATCTCCTAATAGAGAGACCGCTTCAAGGATGCTTATCAAGCTGGTAAATCAACAGAAATAGCCCTGGATAAAGTTGTGTCATCGATACAAGCACAACTGGACTCCGGAGGATACATTGTCGGCACCTTCCTTGATATTGAAGGAGCCTTTAACTTTACATCCAGATAGGTAATTAGCGGAGCACTATGCAGATCCTATACCCCCAGAATAATCGCTGAATGGATAGACCATATGTTAGGAAATAGACAGATACTGACGGGGATACCACCTCTTGATGTCAACTTGAAAGCGGATGCCGTAAAGGCAATGCATAGGGTGGGAAACATGAATAGGAAGGTAAGGGGCCTGAATAGACTCCCAAGAGAGCTTGCTGAGGAGGGACTCCTATGGATCCCCACTGACAGTACGGGTGTTCACTTCCTGTTTGACAAGAAATATAAGATTACCCTCACCAGTAAGACCGACTGAATGGAGGGTCGAGCTGGATTACCGCTCAATGGAGACATCTGGTACACGGATGGAACCAAGAGTGGGAATAGAGCGGGTGCGAGGGTGAATAGGCGACGCGATGGGATAGGTAAAACCTTCCCCCTGGGCAAGTACACTACCGCATTCCTGGCCGAGCTAGTTGCAATTACATACGGTATTCTGGGGGCCTACCAAAGTCGGACCCAGGAGAAGGTATGTATCGGCTCGGATAGCAGGGCGGCATTGGCAGCCCTGAATTCAGCAACGACAAAGTCGAAGCTGGTCTATAATTGCTATGAAGCATTGAACTAGTTGGCAGGGAAGGGACCGATGGAACTCTTATGGATACCTGGGCATAATGGCATTAAGGGAAATCTAATTGCATACTTCATACCACACAATAAATGTAATGTTTAAAGATATATAAGAGAGATGTGAAAAATATGTACAAAATAAAAATTTCACGGGTGTAAGTCCTTCACTAAATCGAAAGACAATGAAATAGTGTTTTTATACTTTTCTATGTAATAATAATAGTGTATAATAATATACTTTCTGTAACAAATAAGAGCGCGAAGTTATATCGCCTAGTACCACAATATCAACTTTCAAGCCGCTTCGTATCTTAAATGGCTTTAAGATCAGATAAAAACGAATGTGTCGCTTACTTTTGACTTCATGCGGTAGCATTTCCTTGTAATGTCAGTTATTGTGCCATTAAAGAGACATGGTCTGACAGTTTATCATTTTAGCCCTGGTGTCCACTTTCATAGGATATTGAGGAAGGGAATATTACCCAATCTATATGGATCTTTCCTGGTTCAATATCTTACATTTTTGTTTTTTGACCTCTGAATTTCCTTGACAAAGAATACGCAAAATTCGGAAACCTAATATTAAATTGGTTTAAAAATAATAATAAAATAACTGTTATTCCAAAGAAATTGAGGGGGGGGGATATAATATTCCATTTGATGTCATTCTAAAATTAAAAATTGGAGTACTTCAGGATATTACTGAGCCAGTTAATAAGAACAGCAGTAACAGAAAATTTAATACGTTACATTGATGAATGATTGATAAATTGAATATACATGGATTAGAAATATTCAGTTAATCATAAAAGATTCTTAAATGTTTCTTTGTTTCTATTGTAAAAAAAACAAATATTTATAATCATATTGCAGATATTTCAACTATAAAATTGAGTAACTTAAAAGAGGTACATAACATAGTTAAATTAACTAATCATATTTTCAAAACAGATTTTCAATCAATTATACAACATTCCATTGTAAAATCTAGATTTAGTCAGACTTGGAAAATGTCCGTACAATAATAAATAGTATTTTCTCCACTTATAAACCCTTCCATATCCCCAGATCTTCAACCTAGAAAAAAAAAGAGTCGTTGTAGAATAGACCACAAGATTCATATTTGATCTATATGATCTGTGACAAAAACAGGCTAGTGTAATTTTAATTGCATTATGTGTAGCCTCTTTGATTATTCTGTAATGTGAAGTTCTACGATAAGAAGCATGTAAGTGGTATTGGCTTTTGGCTTAAGCTTGTTAATGTTAAAAAATAAGAAAATTATTTTTAACCTTCTTAGTTCAAGAATTATTTTTTGATATTAGACAAAAGAATGAATTAATAACAATATTTTATTCATCTCTATATGCCTGATTATAATTTATAATAACTGGTATATAACATATTCTGTTAATTTTACACGTAATGGACTTTTACATTTTGATACTTACATATATTAATTGCAGGAGACTATTGCGTGCGTAGTTCCTTTAGAAGAAAGTTAATATGCAACCATATATCTAGTACCAGTCTTGTAAATGGATTTAAATACATTATAAAAATATAAATAATTCGTCTATCCCCCATCTATAATATGCTTAATTTACAAATTTAATTAATATTTTAATTAGACTCACTTTGAAAATTCCGGTGTTCAAATGATTTTATCAACTTGTATCCTTAAAATGTTAAATATTAGATATAACTTATTATAACTATAAATTATTTGAAAATCGTTTTATTGATTTCCATCTATTGTAAAGTAATTTGAAAAGATTTTTTAAAATAATATAGTTTTATAAGTTAAACGAAAAAATATTTATTCAGCATTATACTTTTCTTTGATGGAACATATTTATCCATGGTTTTAATACGATATTCAACCAATTCAGATATGTATTTGTGATAACTAACGTTAGTTGAGTTTGCAGTGTTGATTATTTTTCGGAAAATATTTTCTGTTGATCTTCGACAAGCCAGTTAAATAAAAAATCTTTTGTAACAATTTTCAATATTTTCTAGGATATTTTCAAGGTAACAATCATATGCAACCATATATACACTTACAGTCTTTAAACAATATTTAAATCGTTGCAATAATAATAGTTATCTATTATATAAATATATTTATCTATAGTCTCTATATTCAACGTTGGAATATCGGTTGCAAAGAAAATTATTTCAGTACAAAAGGAAACTCTAATCTAAACTGCATCTAAATAAATTTACTTCATTGAGTGCAAATATCCGACAATATTTCTTTTTTCTGTTATAATTTTGTCAATTGTAATACAAAAAATTATCAGCATCAACATTTTTATTAAATGACAAAAAAAACTTCAATAAACATTGAGTCCAAAATTTTACTGCAGTCCTACCAGCAGCTCTTGAGATCAGTAAAGTCCACATATTAATTTTCTGTAGAAAATGAGGAATTTGCTTTTAATTTGATTTTAGTTTACGATTTTGTCGAGAACTTTTTCACAGCATATCTGCATTATTTTATAAAATTATGATGGAACGATGTATGAGTACTCATATAAGCACATGTAATTTATGTTATGGGTAATAGACGTATTACCCATAACATAAATTACATCTGCTTATATTAGTACTCACACATCGTTGCATCATAGTTTTATAAAATAATGCAGACCTGCTGTGAAACAATTCTCGAAAAAATCATAAACTAAAATCAATTTATCTGGCTATCATTTATTCTTAGTCAAATATTTTAAAATAGATGAATAGACCTACAGAATATGAACATTTTCCATTAATTTATGTATTATGTGACTGAAATCTCATATTCTTTCTTTATTTTAGAAATTTAAAAAGAAAAATTAACAAGTTTACTGCTGCATGGATTATTTGATAAATTTAGAAACTATATTATCTATTCTTGAAATTAATTTACAATATGGTGATTATTAAAAAGGTAACATTTACACAATAAGACTTTCATCATCATCATGAGGTTATCAGTCCTAAGACTGGTTGGACGCTAACCTCCAGCTTCTCCTATCTTGTGCTAACCTACGCATTTTGCTAATTGTGCTACAACCTACATCCCTTATTATTTGCGAGCAGTAATCTAGGCCTACCTCTGCCTTTCTTCACTCCTATTTCTGCTTCCAAAATATCGCAGATTATTCCCCCATGTCTCAGCAAGTGGCCTACCATTCTATCTCTTCTCTTCTTTATGTTTTTCCGCATACTTCTTTTCTCGCCGACTTTCTCCAATACTTCTTCGCTTCTAACCCTATCAGTCCATGGTATTTTCATCATTCTTCGGTAACACCACATCTCAAAAGCTTCTAATTTCTTCCTATTTGCTTCCCCTACCGTCCAGGTTTCGCAACCGTATAGTGCCGTGCTCCATACATATGTTTTCAAAAATCTCTTCCTTGTTTCTAAGTTTATTACCCCCGAGCATGAAAGTGCTTTCTTTTTGTTAAAAGCTATTCGACCCTGCACTATTCTTTGTTTTATGTCTTTATCGCTTCTTCCATCCTAATTTATTTTACTTCCTAAATAAGTGAAGTCTTTAACTTCCTCCAATCTTTCATTATTAATTTGTACTTTCGTTTTTGCTCTTATCTCGAGCCCTCTGCACACTAACGCTTTAGTTAATTTCGTTCAATGCTGATTCTAATTCCTCCTTACTAGATGCTAATACTGCTATATCATCCGCGAATCTCAGCATTTTTAGTTTCTGTCCCTGTACTTTAATCCCGAAATCCAATCTTTTACCCCATTAATCGCCTCTTCGATGTACAGATTAAAAATTAGTAGTGATAGCGTACATCCTTGTCTTACTCCTATCCTAACACTTACTTCCCTTTTTCCCCTTTTACTTCTATAACAGCAGTTTGTTCTTTGTATAGATTGTGTACTACTCTCCTATCTCTATACTTCATTCCCGCGCTCTTTAGTATCTCGAACATTTTTGCCCATCTTACGTTATCAAAAGCTTTTTCTAAATCTACAAATCCTATATAAGCGTTCTTTCCTTTTTCTGTTGTTTTCTCTAACATTACTCTTAGCGCTAGAATAGCTTCGCGAGTTCCCCTATTTCGCCTAAACCCGAATTGGTCTTCTTCTAGTATTTCCTCCGCTCTATTTTCCATCCTCTTCTGCACTATTCTGGTTATGATTTTTGACGCATGGGAGGTTAGGCTAATCGTTCTAAAGTTCTCGCATTTGTCGGCTCCTCTCTTTTTCGGTATAGTAACGATAATGTTCCTCTTATAATCCTCCGGCATCTCGTCTGTTTCGTATATGTATTTTACTAGTTCAAACGTCCTATTTACTACTTTCTGTCCCGCACATTTCAAAATTTCCGCCTGTATTTTATCTACACCCGGCGCTTTATTGTTCTTTAGTCCCCTTAGTGCTATCTCAAATTCCTCTCTCAGTATAGGTTTTCCTACATCTTCCCTATCGATGCTAGATTCTTCCTCTAATATGTCTCCTAATTTCTGACGCTCGTATAAATTTCCTAAGTACTGCTTCCATCTATCCACTTTCTCCTCTCTTCCGATCAGTATGTCTCCCGATTGACTCCTAACGTTTCTACTTATTGTTCCTATATCCCTGAAGTTCCTCTTAATTATTTTGTAAGCCTCATCGGTCTTACCTACTTGCAGCTTATCTTCTACTTCTTTGCATTTATCCTCTATCCATTGTTCTTTCGCTTTTCTACATTTTCTAATGATTTCCCACTTTATTGCCTTATAAGTTTTCAGTCCTTCCTCATCTCGTCTGTTTTTGTAGCCTCGTCTCTTTTGCATTAAGTTTAAGATTTCGTCTGTTATCCAGGGCTTCCTAGCTTCCCTTCTCTCGTGTCCTAAAACGTCCATAGCCGCGGAATCTAGACTATTCTTGATACCCTCCCACTCAGTTTCTGCGTTCTTGATTTGGTCATTACTCGCTTTATTTATTAATTGATCTGTTTTCTCCTGGAACTTATCTTTCATATTCTGATCCCTCAATATATTTACATTTATACGTTTCTTATCCTTCCGGGTTTTCAGATTTTTGAACTTTAATCTAGCTTTCATGACTACCAAGTTGTGGTCGCTGTCTATATCAGCTCCTGGATAGCTCTTACAGTCTTTTACTTGATTTCTAAAGTAAGGCTTTGCTAAGTAAAAAATGGAGTTTTTTTTCGAAGTAAAAAATTATCATACTATATGCAAACACCTATGTCTACGTCTATGTGAATAAAGGAAACAGACGGTGAAGAAAGAAAACGACAAGACAAGAAGAGCACTAGTAGATAATTCAGGCGGCACGGTTTACGGAGCCAGGACCATCTGGAACTACCGCTCCAGTGCGAGCGATATTTTTCCTAATTCCGCAAGCAAAATGAAAGAAAAGGAGACTCACTCCTAAACGGGCCTAGTCCTGATCTACAGCGTTGAACAAATAAGGAACAGTAATATTGCTCATCCTGCGCCTCCTCATTTAAAGGCCACTACGACTGCCACAATATTATTACACCATTGAAAATGGGATTTCTTTATAATAGAAGTTGTCATTGAATTGTCATCAAGCAACATGGCTTTTTACGGTAATTTTTTAAGTAGCAAGTGCATGTATAGGTATGTATCGGCAGATAGTTCTTAAAGGGTAGTAACAGAGACCATTTAGAATTTTTCTGACTATACAATATGTACCGATTTCGATAAGTCAACATAGTTTTCCTCTTACTTCCTGTCATTACATTAATTGAATCAGTTAAGCCAGTATCATTTGCATCAAGTTGAATACGTTTTTTACATATAGACTGTATGTTCTTTCCAAATAAGGTAATCGATAAATATTAGACAAAATATATTAGTACATTCCATATAAGTGATGTAGATATGTAGTTGTAAAATAAACAGAAAGCTTTTTTATCATATTGTAGTAAAGAAAATAAATATTAAATAGTTTGGAAATAAACTCTGTTTTAGACTTTTTATAGACTTTTTATTTGTGTATCATACCTCATATTTATTTTACATGACTTCATGGTTAAATATTAAATACGGTTGAATAGTGACATTTAGCTGTGTTCAACTGTCAGTCTTAATATTAGTTACCATTCATCTCCTCATGCCTTTTTTAAATTATTCTTGAATTTTCACTGTAGTTTAAAGTCTTAAATACTAGTTATACCCAACATAAATATAATATATTTCGATATTTGATATCATATTCATGTATAGGAAAGCCGTTGACTGCGGTAATACCTACAGCTGAAGCTGGATGATCTGAATATTGGAAAATCCTGGGAAATTGTAGTTAATATAATCCAATTTTTCAGCAACGACAAAGTCGAAGCTGGTCTATAATTGCTATGAAACAATGAACCACTTGACAGGGAAGGGACCAGCGGAACTCTTATGGATACCTGGGCATAATGGCATTAAGGGAAATCTAATTGCAGATGACCTTGCCAGATTAGGGACCAGGGAAAACCTATATGGATCAGAACCTGCAGTGGGAATAAGTCGGAATCTGATCACAGATCGCATCAATAGCTGGGCAAGAGACTAGCGCAATAAAAGATGGAGAGGAGTAACGGGTTGTCGAATAACCAAACTCCTCATTGAATACTCAGAGATTGAGAAATGGGTCCAAGAATTCATTGAATTGAACAGGCATAAAGCCAGAACCCTGGTGGGAATCATAGCGGGCCGCCATAGTAGCCTGAATGCATATCAGCACAAGCTGAGGTTGACTGACAGCCCGGCCTGCAGATACTGTAAAGAAGATGAGGAAACCTCGATTCATCTTCTTTGCACCTACCCCATACTGGAGGAGAAGTGGTACCCCTGTTATCCTAGAGGAGACGAGGCTTAAGGTGGCGGACGTGCCTAAATTGTTCCTTTTATGGGATAGCATTTTTGGATAGTGACCCGGATAAGAGGGGATCGCCAAGGGATCAGTGCCTGATGAGGGCCCAAACCCATATAACATAATAATAATAATAATCCAATTTGCTATATCGAATTCTCAAAACTCTAGTCTTTATTGAAATAAAATGCCATTTCAATAAAACCGATCCACAATCAACGCCATAATTTCGAATTAGAACATATTTTAAAAGCTTAAGAAACTTCAATGACCCATGTGATTCTCATTATTTCAACGTAGATTATATTACACACCTGCGCTGGACTTTAAAGAAGAGAAGCGAGCCTGCTTGAAGATAAAACGTTGTTGTGTTTTTGTTGTACACATGAAAATAGTTTTCCAAGGAATATTTCAGGAACTAATGAGTTAACTTTCCATAATTTATATTATTAATCTATTAGTCTTTAGGATTTCATGCAAAATTAATCTTCATATCAATGTAAGTTTAACATTAACATGTGGATGGCTGTTATCGGAATAATTTTATCAGGTAATACTTTTCATTATAATATTGTGGAAATTATTTGGACTTTTCTACAATACTCGCTTCCAGATATTTTAAAGTACTGTTGAATATTATTTGTTTTTGAGGTACTGTTGGTTATTATGCAGATAATAATTTTAGGGAATGATGTATTGGATAATTAAAAAGCAATTTTGGGCACAGCATTTACTAGATATATGGAATGCAATATGATAATGCAATATGTGAGAGCCACAATTGCGACTCTCCAGACTTAACACTCACGAAATTCCATGTCCACAATTATCTTATAAAATGTTTCTAGGAATATCGAAAGCATTACCTTAGTGGCAATTATTGTGAAACTAAGTTATGTATTACCACCATTGCATCGAAGTTTGTCCAAGAAATTACATTTTCTTGAACTGTCAGAAATATAAATAGAAATAACATAAAATCGAACAGTTTTTAAGTTCTTTCAACGTACTCAACTATAACTTTATAAAAAGTTCTTTACTTATTTTTTGTCTGTTTCAGAAAAATATATTAACTTATTTATATCGTCAATGTATATCACTCAATATTTATATTTTCGTATTTTATTTAAAAAAATGAGAATTGTCAATATAAAAATAAAATACTAAATTTTATCAGTGTTTGATAATTAATTATTAACACTTAAATGCAAGAAGAAAAGTAAGAGACTCGTAAAGACTGCTTGTAGCTTAAAGTCTATGACACTTTTTATAGAGGTATTGTATAGAGTTTATACAGATAGTTTTTGAAAACCATCTATCGATGTATCAAACAGGTTTTATAATCATACTTTCCAGTAAAAACTATTTTAATACAATTTGTAATGTAATAAAGCTAACTAATATACTTACAATGTAACTACTGTTGCATAAGATTAGTTACCTTTTATATTAAGGTACATCGTATTTTTTTTTTCCTTATTTTTATTGTATTGGTATTTTTTTATGAATATATGTTGAGTGTATAAACAAATATTTGATGCAACTTTTAGTAAAGAAGAAATTGCAAAATATTACTTACCTTTATATTCCTCAGTATACCGATTTAAAGGATATTAGAGTGAATTTCTGGTTGTCTAATATACAACATATATTATTTTCTTGTACCCCTTAAATGTTTTCTATTTTCTATCATTTTAATATGTTTAACGATTTTCATAAATAATTGTCCCAAATATCTAAACAAAAAAGTATTTATTTTTTTTTAAGTTTTTTTCTTATTTATCTTATAAGAAAATTTTATATAATATTTTTGAAATGAAAATTAATCCTTCTTTTTATTTACTATCTTATTTTGATGAAATAAAATGAAAAAACATTTCGTTAGATGTTATTCCAGTAATATTCTATGTATAACCTCGATGTATTAATTTATATAAAATTTGTTACGGTAACATTACAGCTCTATGTGACTAAATGTGACTAAATGTGGATTAAAGTATAGAATAGAGTAAATTATTATAACAATTCGTTTGTTGTTTGACAAAAATATAGTAGATTTTACAGTTTTTTTAGAAATAAGATACAAGCAAGCTAAAATAAGATACATACAAGCTGCCGTATTAATATACTGAAATATAATCTCACGATTTGGTACAGTACTAACTTCCAAATACGTATTTCTTTTGACGCCATTATTCTGAATCTAAATTAATTAGGCCATAATGATCTTAATTTTTTTATACGTACTAGCATGATTTTTCATGCTAGTACGTTTTTTGGTCATTATTTTTCTGTGGAATATTTTGTTCATAGTCTATACAGTAGGTTGGTATCCCTCAGAATCTGTATTACTTTTATTATGTTATGCATGCTTCCCTTTATTGCGTTTGGTAATTCGTTTGTATTGCCCGCGTTTTTATATTTCCTACATTGTAGTAATATATGATTTACAGTTAACCTATATTGGCATCTCAGACTTCTGACTTATTCTGTTCCTTGTTGTAGATGGAAATGTATGAGTCTAGTATCTCCTAATCCAAAACGTGTAATTGCCACTTCCTATCTTTGAAATAACCTGCAGGAAAAACAATCGTTCTACTGTGTATGGCTTTTAGTTTTGACTTCACTTCAGTCACTTTTCCGTGTATCAATAAGTTAGATTTTAATATATGCCTTAGAATATTTATATAAAGTATGATATATATATAATTGTATTCACTAAAGTTCTAGATTTAGTCTAACATTTTCTTGTTGATAAAAAATTATAACTTAAATAATATTTCTTGTAAATTTTCTTTATTTTAGAATATTATTGAAATTAATGAAAAAATGTTATATTGATTTTAACATTAACTTATTTAGTTAAATAAAGGATAATTATTTAAAAATTTTGACAAAATAAAGTTGGCATCTTAATTTTTGAATAGAGATGAAAGATAACTTTAATCAATATTAAAGCTGTATTTCAATAATTTAATAACAATATTATTACTAGTTTATATTCTATACCATAAATTGAGATCTTGATTCCTCAATTAAAGGTTTTGAATAACTATTTATTTTGGTCATTGTCTTGAAATGGCATGCTAATAAAGTATTTTTTCTTGTGTATAAAAATGTATTCTCTTGTGCTATCCGGAATGATTTTTTAAATATTCAAGCAACTTTATCTCTGCAATTTTAATTATTAACTTTTTTATAACCCAGAAACAAATAATTGATGTGCTGTAAATATTTAGTCATCGAGATAAGATCAATACTCATGTACGAGTTGGAGAATTTTTTAATAAGAGTGAGAGGAAAATTATTTGTGATTTTATATCTACTCCATCTTTAAGAGTAACACAAATCCTCAGTAACAAAATTTTCAATCAAGTTTTATATCAGCATAACAATGACGGTACGTTGTCAGGAAAATAAAATGACATGCTTGTAGGATTCATTTGTGTACTATCTACTACTAGAGGACTGAAACTCTCGATGCAGCAACAAAAAAAGGAGAATATATCAATTTGTCGCAGAATAATGAAAAATTATACTAAACACGCATTCGCTACTTAATTTGATATTTTCCAACCAAGTTGACATCTTCATGAGATTATTCAAACTGACTAGTTTTAATCATCTCGTGATGATGCCAACTCGCCTAGCGAAACATATGTCTATTATAAGTTTTCGTTGTCTTACGGAAAACTGGACTTCTGGTTTTTTCATTTGTGCGACTAATTAACAATATAATCAATCAAACGACAAAATTAAATAAAAATTACCCTACGGTTGTTTAAAGAACATATGGAAGAAATCATCATCAATATCAATATAATGTAAATATTTGCATTTAATATGTGGAAAAAATAGAATAATAAATAATTATAGTACCATACTGAGGTAAATTGATCAAATAAGGAACTTTGCTAAAATGATCTGTATTATAATAAGTACATATCATCATCAATTTAGGACAAGAAAATATACATATATACTATTCATTTCATCGCTATTTGCCAAATAAAAAAACTCTTATCTTGCCGATAAACGCAACAGTCTACCTGAGCCTAGCCATAAATACAAGCCAGGATGTTTTGAGATTTTTTATTTGACAAATAGCGACGAAATAAACTATACATCAATTTAGGACACAAATATATATTTGCAATGTTATAGAACGATCATCTGTCTTGTAACTTACTTAAACCACAGAAATGTAATTCGTTGCATTATTTTTACCTGAGGTTAATGTACTAAGGATCCTAGTTGATACACACTTATTAATTATTAGTGCATATCAAACTGCAAGTTTATACTTCTGTCATCCTAGCTCGTGTGCCTATTAAGCTTTGAAGCAATCGTAGGTGCATTGCTTCGTACCTGAGACGTTACAAAACCATGAAATTAAACTAAACGATGTTAAAGAGACATAGCATAACTATTTCACTTCCATTATCAACAGATATTGACAAATATGTATTCAATCGTTGCGAAGTAGTGTAACTACAACAAATTACACATAGCTACATTTGCTGTAATTATTAATTTTTATATATAATAGTCACAGTAATTAGTTAACAGCCATATTTCTTATGAGGGACTAACTTAACTATAGAATAAAGAATTACCTACGAACCTGTTAACCATAAGAATAAACTATATTTATGTTTAAATCGTACACTGATTAGTGGTACAAAATATGTCGTATAAAAAATGTATAGCAAAACTTTGTTTTAACGTTTAGTAAAGCATCTCAGGAAAATCATTTTTAACATGTTTAATAACATAGCCTACTTGAAGCCTATTAACAGAATATATTCTGGGGTTAATCGATTTTTATTTGTGTGTAATAGTGTAAGAAACGTATTAGGTTGGTCGGACTAATGTTCATTTCCTAACAAAACGAACAGTTTGGACACACGGAAATTAAAAATCCTTCCCCCAGAAAGCCTACATGCAGGCTTTGTGTATGGGAAAGGTTACACATATAAACGCGGACAAACATCCAGCCCTGAGGGAAGTGCCAAGTTCCCTCTGGTGAGAATCGAACTCACACAGACAATGTGCCCAGTATTTGTCCCAATTGTCACCCTGTTACCAAATACCAAGTCAGCACCACCGCGGCACCATGAGAATAAGACCATGCGTCACCCATCCAAGTCGCAACCGTGCAATTCGTTGCTTGACTTCGAACAGCGCAGCTCCGACAATGAACGGAGTACGCTGCCTCATCCTCTTTAATTTATCTAAAACACATTTATCTAAAACATAGAAGATTGATATGGACCATAAATCCGCACCTATTTGTTCCATGGTGGCCTTCGGGGTGCTATGTGTGGTGAAATGATACTAGTACATGGTATTACTATAGCTATGTTTATTTTGAATAAATTAAACAGCGAGCATTCTAATATCGAACGAGGACCGATATTTCGAGACGAGATGTGGGAATAGACTGTCTTGAATTTATCGCAAAAGCTGATGGCCTGACCTGGAGTGGTCGCGTTTTTACCCTTAAGAAACAGATGCCCTCGTTTCGAGAACTAGCTAAACAAGGGTTCCTACTTTCTAATATGGACAACACTTAAAACTAATATATACAAAAATACCACCACGGCGGTCAATAGGCGTGTGTGGAGCCGCGTGTGCCCACAGTTCATATAACATAATGCAAAACCCCATTATCAATCTCTGCATTACCGATATAGCGCATGAATTATATCTATAAATATGGATATAAATCTAGAATATGGATTACAGTTCGGTCATATGGAACATATAATTGTCCTCAATCCTAAAATTCACTTAAATTAACATAATAAGTACAAATATACATAAATATAACGTAATACGTGAATTTAGGTGAATAATACATTGGACATAAATTTAAGTTGTAATACAATCAACTCATGAGATTTATAAACAATAATCGTACAATAGGGATTTTTATCGATCATAAATACATAACACTGACTTAGTTTTCCACAAAACACCAAAACATTATATACTACACTCGACAACAAAGCTGGATGATTACAACTTTAAAACTTAAAAGAGAGTTTTAATCATCTCCAGATGATGCCAATTTTGTTGGCGAAACGCGGGTCGAGTGTAGCGTATAGTGTTTTAGTGTTTTGTTGACAACTAGGTCAGTGTTATCTTCACACCAAAGGCTCCAACCTACTCCAGTAATATATACATAAAACAAAAAAAAGACGAACTTCATAAGAACTTCGTAAGACTAAAATCATTAACTGGATGTGATCAGTATTTTTTCAATCTATATGAGTATTGTGATCTTACACTCACTTTCTCATGTGGAAGGAATAAAACTTTTCTTCGAGGTAAATTTCTATAAAATATTTCTGCAAAAATTAAGGAATTGACTTTATAATAACTAATTAATAAAACAGGGGAACCTGTATCTAAAGCAACTGGTAAACTTTTACAAAAATCATTATTATAAAATTCCGTCGATATGCTGATGAACAGTCTAGCACCATAATTGAATGTTTCTCCTATTTCCTTAAAAATATATCAGTTACTGGAAGGGCTGAAACTGGGGACATCGCTTAATCTCTCTGTCGGCGGTTTGTTGATCCACATGAAAAGCAGGGACCTCTTGCTGGTCTCGTCTCTTGTTCATTCTGTAGTTAAATGTCCTGATTGGTTACAATTCTAATATTTTATATTGATTTCTTATCCAGCTTTGAGTCATGAGAGGGAAATATGATACCTAAGGCATGCGTAAAGCGGAAGCTGTTTTTTTCTGGAGAATCTCAATTTTTTCTGGCATTTGATGATTTCGCTCATAATTAATAATATCCTCATCGGTGTAGTATTTTAAAGATAATTTCAGTAATTTACAAAGTGCTACCTTAAAGTGAAAGAACATACATTACATTTTCAGAGGCTTGCGGAGAACAGATCTACATCCCCAACTTTCAATTTTACTTTGAATTAATATGTTAATATGAAAGTCTTTTCGAAAACAAACCTAAATAATGACCAATCGGTGAGTTCCTCGCTTCGGCCTTCCAGGTAATGACGATCTGCTCGTAAGTTACTGCGAGCTATTTCTACGGTGAATAGTGCTGTCTTGCCTATGATGCCTTGCCATAGTCTCGATTTGATTAAGCCACATCTTAGAAGAAGATTACCCCTGTTCGCCATCAATCTTCGCGATGTTTTAGACAAATTTGGCAAAACATAACATTTTTTACTGGCTTACTAGAACGAGTTGGTCCTTCATTTTGGGTAGCTTACAGCATTCTGAGTGTTCGAGTATTCTGTTCCATAAGGGTCTGAATCATTATCATAAACTAATTAATGTTCTCGGAGAAATATTTCAGGTCTTTCCAAAAATTTTGCTGCTTCCTAAATTAAATTCATATTTCTATTTGGTCTTGAATATTTTATTCAAATTTATTAACTCAGATGTTCTAAATACAATTCTCTTCTTTCCTAACGACGTGATTATTCCTGATTCGTTTCCTAGGTCAGGTTTTAGTTATCTCTGAATAATTTTAACAGAAACGGACACATCTATGTCAAATACAGAAAACTAATGTGGGCGAAAAATCGAGAAAATGGAAAACCATACGTCTGCGTCCAATATTTCCATAATGACAAATCCCCATTGTCGATCACTGTATTACCGACTTACATGATATCACTTGAATTTTAAATCTAGAATATGGATTACATTAGAAATGACCACGCATATTTCTTATAGAAAGTGGCCCCAGGTAAATTTCGTTTAAATTTCAGTATGCTGTAGTTCTGAGGACGCTAATGAAAAGTTTCATTTGCCACGAAGCTTGAAAATCATTATATTTTCATCTAGAGCAGTTTAAATGGCCGTATATCAGTATGTTATCAAATCGATTTTTTCGTGTTAAATCGACATGCTTGAGTCTGATGTACTGTATTTACGAGTACATATAAGAAATTTTCATTCTTTTGTGTCATTTATATGTTTGCTGATTAAAAGTTTCGATAACTACGCAGCTTGAAAATAATTATTTTTTATCTAGAGCAGTTTAAATAACTGTGTATCAGTTTTCACTCTTCTCTATCATTGATATGTTTGAGTCTTTATCATAATAGAGTCTTTATCATAATAGATCACTTCATCATAATAGAGGCTATTAACCCACGGGGGTTGCTAGTCCCCTACCGGGCGCCTCCCCAGGTGGCAGATCGGGGAACACTCTCCGCAACGAGGGTACCGGGGAAATAAAATACCCGGGGTGTACCAAAACTAGAGAGATAGGGAACAACGGCCAAGAAATCTGCGATATGAAGACGGACATTGATAATAGATTACTGACGGAAGGATAGATTATTATAAAGACAACCCGGCTACGACATGGACATGCACTATATTATAAACAACATGGAGGAAGACATTACAGTTACAGAGTTTAGGGAGCAGGGGAGGGATACCCCAGTTCCGGTCGGTGTGGTGGGTGTAGGGACAGGACGCCCCCGACCGTCATCCCAAGACTGTCCAGCGCTTTAGGTGGGAAGTCAGGCCGTAGCGCAGGAACAAGTGACTGGCGAGTTAGGCAACTTCGATCCTTTCTGACGGAGAGACAGTATCGCTAGGACTCCACCCAAACCTAGAGAAAGGTCAGACTCGTCCTCCAGCCAGGGTGGCTGGAAGACCAGCGATAGAATAAGCCCGCTAAGCAGAAATAACTCTGTGCCAGGACTGGAAAGTAACGATGCGGTCTTCATAACGGACCTGATGACGAGACAACACACTAAAAGGAAAAGAGTAGGTACCCCCGAGAAGGATACAACTTCTAAAGAACTGATGGAACTCATGGGCATGGTCGAAAGGTTGACTCAACATAGCAAGGTTCTCAATGAACTCTTAGAAAAATGCCCCTACACTAAGACTGGTATTAAAAAGGGAATAATTTCAATGGGAAGGGAGATTGAAGTATTGGCACGAAGATGCTATGAATGGGAACACATCCTATACTCAGAAAGGAGAACGGGGATAAAAAAAAATTACGACCTATGAAAAATAAACCCAAACTCCACCAGGGGCAAACCAGGACGCGAGTATACAAATTATTGCAATTGAAAATGAGTGTGAATCTAATAGGGAGGAAATTATGAATATCCTAAATACAGGGGAGAACTTTGAGAACATCGTCGGGTACTTGGACAAAGACTGGCCAGAAGAAGTGTATAAAATAACCAAGGTGGAAGAAGGAAATCCCATTAATGGGAGCAAAGATCGCGATATCGCGCTACTCATTGACCCAAAGGACCAGGGGGACAGAGGACTCCTGAGAGGAATTATCACTAAACATCCAGAGGTACAAGACCTAGTTAAGCAGGCACTTCAGGTGGGCAGCATGGAATATATCAGTAACACTACCAAAATACAAACAAGCCGAGGAGTGACTGAAGAGGCGTCAAAAAATATTTACCTGTTGCTAGGGGCAACAGGTAAATATTTCACACAGATCAAACTAAGGAAAACACCCGGATACTGTACAATATGCTGTTCGATCTACAAATATAAGCTCGACAGCAAGAAAAGAAAAGACTGATTATTGCATCACGAGAAGGAATAGACAAGATCAAGGTGAGGAAGCTTCTGGAGTACATATTCCGAGGTACGGACCTAGATATCGCTTACTTTGTACCAGTTCTGTTTAATAAAGGAAGCACAAAGCGCAAGGAGCAGAAAGACAGGCAAATTACAGAGACTATACTCATTAGGGCTGGTGAAAGGCCATACGCTGACCTGCTGAAAAACATCAGGCAGGTGGTGGATATAAGTAACATCGGGGTCAATGTAAAACAAATAAAAAAGTCTGCGGCAGAAGATCTCCTACTAGTTGTCAAAGGAGGAGCAGAAAAAGCAAACACTCTTAGAAAAGAAATAAGAGATAAAGTAAAACATGTAGAGGTGCTGAACAAAAAACGAGACAGTCGTACAGTATTGATAACGGCAATCGATAGCGTTACCACGGACGAGGAGATTATGAATGAAATAAGCAAAACAACTGGAGTGGAATAGGAAGAATTAAGAGTAAAGTCTTTGAGAATGGGAAACGCGGGCAACCAAACTGCCACCGTAGAGATGCCAAGACAGACAGCCCTGGAAATGATAAAACGGGCATGGATAAGGATTGGATGGATACAGTGTAAAGTATTGGAAATGGTAACAATAATATGCTGTTACAAATGCTTAGAATTTGGGCACAGGACAAGGGACTGTAAGGAGGAAAACAGGTCAGACGAATGCCTGAAATGTGGGAAGAAAGGTCACAAAGTAAAGGAGTGTAAAAGTGGACCATACTGTAACAGATGTAAAAAGGACGGGCATCGGGCCGACCAAACAATATGTCCATTATTTAGAAAGTTGGTGCAAGAGGGAAGACAGGGACTAACCTTAGTGAGTACCCAACAGACACAATGACTAACAAAATCAAAATTCTACAGATTAACTTACAACGAGCCAGAGCCGCACATGACCTGGCTCATGCAAGCGCCGAGAGACTAGAAGTAGACATACTGGTGGTTGGGGAGCCAAACAAGAAACTAGTACAAAACTCAAGATGGCTGAAGGATAAAAACGCAGATGTGGCAGTACTCTTCAAGAACAGAAAGATAGAGGTGAAAGAAATTATCGCTCAACAGGCTGGTTATATCTGTATCAAACTAAGGGAGGTTTGGTTGATATGCTGCTATATATACCCCAATATATCATGGGAAGAGTACAAAACAAAGGTAGATACAATCATGGAACATGCTGGTCGCATCAAGGGTGAAATAATCATCATGGGAGATGTAAATGTCAAATCTCCACAATGGGGATCCCCCATATGGGATAAGAGAGGAGAATATCTGTCTGACTGGCTTGCATCCAGAGACATGATAGTGCATAATACCGGACACAGACCTACCTTTATCAGGGGTAACAGTAAGTCTTTCATAGATCTGACAACCTCAAGTAGAAAGATAGCCGCCAAGGTTACTGATTGGAAAGTGCTAGATGAAGAGACACTCAGCGACCATCAGTTTATCTACTTTGAAGTGGAGGACAGGGAGAAAAAAATATACATGGAAAAAAGTAAGACGGTGATAGACTGGAATGTTCTTAGAAACACATTACAATGGTGGGAGGAAATGGAGGAGAACTGGACTGTAACGCCAGCTGAATGCACAACACGTTTAAACGAGGCTTATAAAAGCAGCAAAGTAAACCGAAACCACCCAGGCAGATCTAGCTTGAGACTATACTGGTGGAGTGAACAAATCGAGACCATAAGAACCGACTGTATTTCACTAAGAAGAAGGACCACACGGGTGACCAATAGAGAGAATGCCTCGTAATCTGATAAAAGGGAGACAAAGGATATGTACAGTAGAAAGAAAAAGGAACTCAAGAAGAACACTACCGAGGCCAAAAAGAAATGCTGGATAGATCTATGAAGAGATTTGAATCAGGACATATGGGGCGAAGGGTATAGAATCGCCATGGGCCGACTAGTAAACAATACTCCTGTTGAGCTAACAATGGAAAAACGGAGAGAAAGAGCAAACAATCTGTTTCCTCATTGATGCCCGAAATGTGTGCGAGAAAAAACTACAAGCAACGAACAACCAGTACCCTTTACTATGAAAGAACTCTTTGAAGCAGTGGAAAGCCTAAAAAACGGAAAGGCGCCCGGCATAGACGGAATACCATCGGAAGCAATAAAATAAGGAATAAAAGTGGCTCCAAAGTTCCTGCTGCGCATAATGAACGGCCTTTTAATGTCCCAGGAATTTCCGAGTGAATGGAAAATAGCCAAGCTCATTTTAATTGCAAAGGGAAGAGGTCCGTAGTGCTCGCCATCTGCATATAGACCTATATGTCTATTGAACTCGATTGGTGAGCTGTATGAAAAAATTATCTATAATAGACTAGAGCGAGAGATGGTCGAAAAAAAACAGGAGCTATCTGACGCACAATACGGGTTTCGAAAAGGTCACTCTACAATACAGGCGCTGGAGGAGATATGTAACGAAATGAAAACATGTCCAACAAAATGGTTGATACCCTTGACATAAGAAATGCGTTTAACAGTGCTTCCTGCGATCTGATCCTTCAAGAGCTTAGCAGGCGTGAAATACCCCTTTACTTGCAAAACGTAGTATGCAACTATTTTCGGGACAGGAAAATAATTATAGGAGCAAATGAGGAAATGAGCTTAACAGCAGGAGATCCACAAGGGTCAGTTTTAGGCCCACTGCTCTGGAACCTACTGTATGATGGAGTCTTACGCATAGAGCTTACCCAAGGCGCCAGAGCCTTAGCTTATGCGGATGACCTGGCCCTGGTCGTCCAAGCAAAGAACCTAGATGAACTAACCTTCACAGCTAATGAGTCCTTACGAAGAATAGACACATGGATGAAAGCCAACGATCTTGAACTGGCACCTAAAAAAACAGAGGCAATAATTTTAAAAGACCCCAGAAAACGTCGGGAAATAATATTTACCCTGAGAGAAGAGCGTATTGAACCGAAAAAAACAGTGAAATACCTGGGTGTCACCTTCGATGACAGGGGTACCTTTGGTAACCATATTAAAACCGTCACAGCCAAAGCCGAAGAAAGAGCGAGTAAACTCTCAAGGATACTACCAAACGTGGGAGGACCCCGCACGAAGAAAAGAGAAATATTGTATGGAATCGTTCAATCAACGCTACTCTACGCAGCTCCTATATGGTACGAGATAATGAATATCAAGACGTATAGGGAAATGATGGAAAGAACTCAGCGAAGAATGCTTTTGAGAGTCGCGTGTGCATACAAAACTGTGTCTGCTAAGGCAGTCCAAGTCCTGACAGAGATTGCGCCACTGCACTTATTAGTTGAGGAGAGAAGAAGGATATACACAGAAACGGAGGGCAATCTTGTGCGCGCTAAGCAAGCGGCAAGGGAAATGACAATAAGACATTGGCAAAGGGAATGGGAGGATAACGAAGATGTAGGGCAATGGACAAAAATTCTGATCCCTGACGTGAAATACTGGATGAAGTGTGGACATAGAACGCTAGACTTTTATCTCACACAGACACTTACTGGACATGGTTGCTTTCAATCATATTTACATAGAATAGGAAAAGCGACAAGCAGTACATGTATATACTGTAATGAAACCGACACCCCCGAGCATACCCTATTTATTTGTACTAGGTGGGATAACTATAGACAGGTGGCGCAAGCCACTTTAAACCAGATCCTAAACAAGGAGAACCTAATACCAATCATGATACGCTCAAAGAATGAGCAATATATATAAAATGATTAGAAGTATCATGGTGCAAAAGGAAAAAGACACAAGGGTGGTACAAGGGAGAGCAGAACAATAATATAAATAAAAGGAGCTATAAAGGGTAAAACCTACTACGTCGTCAAAAAAAAAACAAAAACTTGTCTAAACCCATGATATATGTCTGAAAAGATGATTTTGGGGTTAGAGGCTATTTCGTACGGGCCACTTGTCTGGTCAGCATAAGCGCCAGCTACGCCCACAAAAAAAAAATAGAGGCTATTAAGCGAAACGTCGCATTCTGGATATATGATTAAGTAATAATCATTTTACTAATAAGTCATAATCATTCGTAATTGTACTGACAATATTCGGAATATATTCCAGATATATAAGAAAATCATTAATCGCAAAAAATTGAGGACTTGTGAATCAAGCAACCCATACGTGAGAGACAAGTGGACTAACGTGAATCAAATGCCCCCATAAATTATAGACAAGGGGACTCACGTACATATATTAGGCACCCCATACGTGTGAGGCAAATGGACTCACGTTAAATAAGTGATAGGTATGAAGACTGAAATGAACCAAACGCCCCATACGTGAGAGGTAAGTGGACTCACGTGTAGAAAGAACCCCAAAAGGACCAGATCTAAAGCAAGCGATAACTAAAAAGATAAATGTTATGATTACTGTATTATAAGGTAAGTCCTCATAGTAGTTCCAGGTAAACCAGATCTTGCCAGTCATTCTTTATTACTTACAGCGAGAGGAAGAATGAAACATATAAATGACACAAAAAGGTGAAAACTTCTCATATGTACTCGTAAATGTATGTAGTATTCCAGAATATCAAACATTTTGAATTAATACGAAAAAGTCGATTTGGCAATATAAAATATACTGATACACTGTCATTTTCAAGCTTCGCGGCCATTAAGACTTTTAATCAGTGTTCTCAGCTACAACACATTGAAATTTGAACGAAATTTACCTTGGCTACTTCCCATAAGACATGTGCGGAGTCCTTTTTCTCACTGTAATTTCTTCGATGCCATAATGTTACAAGTTACATCATGAATTTTCTCAGAATGATTTTCAGACTTTACTCATTCTTAATTTATTTATCTAAAATCAATATTCATGATACGTTTTTATTTTAACATAATAGAATTACTTTTCATATTATTCAGCTGTCATAATTTATTTGGATGGTTGCTCAAAACCGATGAATTGGTAGATGAAAATCAATAGAGATCAGGTCTAAAAATGACCTCATATTAATTGCATTGATGAAATCAAATACAGCACATTAAGGCACAGTAAGGAATATTATATAATATTATATGATAAGGAATATAAACACATTAGATATTAGTATATAAAAAAGATTCAAATATGACGATTGATATAAGAAACCAGTTGCTAGAAATATATTAGGAACATCTGAAAAATTATATACACCAAAGTTGTCGAAGACATCATAACTTTGATGAAAGTGATACTACTAACAACTGGTATACTAAAACGTTTTATTAGAATTTGTAAAATTATTCATCTTTGATATACATAAAAATTCCAAATAAATATTTATTATTGTTGTAAGAATTTAGTTTATTATATATTTCCTTATCCATTTTATGATACAATTTAATATGTCACTGACTATTGTGTATGTAAATCAGAAATCAGTGAATAATAAATACAGTGAAACAAAACAAATAAATTTGCAAAGGGAACTGCAAACCGAATTGAGAATCTGTTAAAAAGTAACATATTCTAGTATACGGATGGACCTATTTTAATATAGGTCCGTCATAATTGAAATAAATAAAATAATTATGAATATTAAAATAGGTCTTATATTAATATTTCTTGGACTCTAGGTAACGTACTGTATATATACAATTTTTAAGTCAGGTAAACTAAAGAAGGTCTTATAAATATATGTATAACACAATCTATGTCACTTATGCGTATATATATGCGTAGATAAATTATTGCTAAATATTTCGTGTAATGGACAGCGATGAGTTCCAATTATAACTTTTGGAGTTAGTCATCTTTGTGCATTGATTTATAGAACTAATCAACTACAGTGGTTTGAATCGTTTGGCTATGATTTAAAAGTACTAGTGACGATAATAAAATAATTATGATTTGCCCTAGTCATTTTTAGTGAGGATCGTAATATGTATATATTCTAGATACTATGTAATTCACTAAGAGTAAATCATGAAGAAAAAACTCAATAATACGTTTTAAGCTCAGTCCGATGAGCAATCACTCGAAACTAATCACCATATATTTTCTAACCGTCCTATCACTTTTTGTAAGCGAGTTTCTAACTGGCATAAAAAACAGAATATTAATACTATATGATACCCATTAAAGTCTGGCCCTGTTTGTGAGTGCGTAACGCTACTGACATTGAACTATAATTGGCGATTTTCAATGAATACTGTCAAGGATACTTTCATCTTCTGCAAACCAGTTGTTGGGTGGCATTCAGTCCAGTGAAAGTAAATCAATGAAAGTGATCTGTTTCGTTATTACATCAATATTTCAGGTTCATGTTAGTTTCCATTCCTTAGGCTAAACAAAAAATAATAAATACTTTAGTAGAGTACATAAAGAAAAGGAGAAAAATTAAAATTCTTTCTGTTTATACTTTTTATTTTAATTAGACATACCTACCTTTTAATTGACGTGTAGAAAATATATGTGGTTCTATGGAAAATAAATAGATCATCTATGGGACAGGCGCACGTCCTTCGGGAGTCAAGTAAGCAACTTCTTCTTCTATAAAGAAGCGTGAATCGCATTTCCTCCATTTTCCTGTTTAAAAAGAACTATCGAGTTATAACAACTTCGATAATTCCCTGGAACTGGATATTTTGATCTACACCGATGGTTCAGGAATGTTAGAAAATACGGAATTTTCTCTGAAGATCTAAGACCTATGAATCAGTGACTCACTGAAAGTCGATCCCATAGCATTCCAAGGTGAGAGTATGAAAGTACTATAGGCAACCATAGAAATTACTAATCAGAAGATTAGTGATAAAACCATTGGCATATTCACAAACAATAAGGCCATGTTAATGGACATAATGTTTAACAATTGCAGGACTAACTCCGAGCAAATAATTAATTTAATATAAATAGTCATTAAATGTGTTAGGGCAAACAAACTATATCACCTTATGTTCGGCGAAGGAACACATAGGGAGTCCTGCAAATGAGGAGGCGAAACCTATGGATCTAGAGATTTTCTGTTCCGGTAGTAGCAATAGCGCTGAGCGAAGTCACTCAAAAATGCATTATACAACACTGTATGTTGAAGCGCTATAGATATAGGTGGGTCAAAATTATAAGAGCAAACAAGAGAAGCAACAAGACTTTTTACTACATATTGCAGAAAACTATGCTTCAATATATTTGGTACAAATTTACGAATCCTAGCAGGTTAGTGAGGGCTGTAGTGTCACTTCTATGTGTAGGGACTGCCATCTGGAATATGAGATTGCTCAACATATTCTAAAGAGCCACCCCGTACTCTCTACAAAGCGAGCAGCTATTTTGGAGAACTATTGGCCGGAAATGGCCCATCTTCATAAACTACCAGCCAGTATACTTCTTCAATACATTTGCGCAGTGTAATGGCTGAGGGATTGAGGTTGATGTTTGGCGACAAATTGGTAGCTCTAATGGAGGCAGCACAATGGGCCCGATATGATGACCTGAGTGCTCTCTGTTTCTCTTTCCTCCCTTATAACATCCATGTGACCTACCTTTTTCAACAAGAATTGTAATATAATTCCAACAGTTTAAGACCAGAAGCCCATTCCAATATTTTGTATATTTTCTGTGCAAGTTGCATTTGACGAGACATCAATAGGTATAGGTGAATTTAAATGCAATATTTTATACAATCTCCTTACATTATCGTTTTCTTCAGAGTAAAGTTTGAGTTTAATCATTTTTATAGAGCAAGGGGTTGTCTTCGTTGATTTGACGCAGACATGATCGATGTCCATGATCGATGAAGCAACTGTAACCGTCCATGATTTAGATGATTGGTCATTCTTCAGCTTTGAGCGACTTAAATGTACTCAGAGAAACTACAGAAGCTTAGTGGATGTTTGTATAGAAGATATTATTCCTCGGATAGGATATAATACCGGAGGTTCCGTATTTATTTTATGTTCGGCAAGTAAACGATTATAAAAGTGGGGGTTCGGCAAAATCTTAGCACTAGTAGGTATGATAACTAATAATACAGTAAAAAATCATAATTACTAGTATTAATACACAAGTAACATTCTAATAACTACAGTCTCGATAAGAAAAAAAATTGAAATTTGTAAACATAAATCTTTATTTCTTGTCCGGATTAAAACATATTATTAGACAAATGTTATGCACTCTTCGCGATATAATTTTTTTTCGAAACATTAACACATCTTTATAATAAGTTTAAAAAAACCGACTTCAAGAAAAAAGTAACAACTAAAAAGCAAGAAATAAATGTTTTCTACAACAATTTAATGCTTATTTGTTGTTCCGTTTAATGTACTGAATATATTGTTTATTATGTAATTATTATTAATTGTTTTATATAATTTTGAAGTTGGTGCCAAGTAAAACATAAAAAAATATATACTTTACTACTATAGCAACGAGTTTACATTTAAAATTGCCGAGGGTCGGTATTCGCATTACTAATATTGCTATATCGCACCGACTTAATTACATTAAACGGAAAAACAAATAAGTAGGTATTAAATTGTTGTAGAAAATGTTTCTTTTTGACTTTTTAGTTGTTACTTTTTTAAGTCGTTAAGAAGTTCCGTTGTGTATCTTCGAAGTCCAACGTTCAATTCCAATGAAACTAAGACGTGACAACTTTGGAGCTATGCTAAACCCAACACAAAAAGAATAAATAAAATCGGCTCATAAACACAAAAGTTATATCCGAACATACATAAAAAATATATTTATACAGACGAATTGAAAACCTCCGCCTTTTTTGAAGTCAGCTAAAAAATAGACCCACACTTCATCGGACAATGTTATGAATGAGATGTTGCTATTAAGCGAATAGCCATGAAACGAGTTCAGTAAGCTAAGTTCCTTGCTGTTTTTAACTATGAAAAGGAAACAATTTTCTAATGACAGTCACATCGGGAGTTTATTTTTGACTACGATGGCCTCTTGTCACTTTAATTACTTCTGAACTAACGCAACTGAAGTGAATATATTTATAATATATCTTCATAATTTTTGGATATATCTTTGAAGGCAACCTTTTCTGACAATATTGAATTCAGTAAATTAGTTAATGTCTCATATATTGATGTGGTGGGTACGTAACAACCAAACTTAGTTATTTATAAATTTACGTTGCCCTTATATATTCACTATGCACTTTAATATTAATTATTTTAAATAATCACTATTTATTTAACGTCCTATGTTGCTGATTATTTTGTAATAAATCTGTAACATTATTTTTCTTGAATAAACATTAATCATGCCTTAATTGCTTCAGATTGTTGCAGTTCACAGAGCATTTAGAATATAAATAAAATTCTAGAACATTTTGGCTATTATATTAAATAAGATATCGAGTACATTGTTATTATAAATTACCGAAATCATTCATTCGACCATAGTTACGCTAACAATAAGTATATTAGCTGCAAATAGAAAGCAACGAATGAATTTACCTCTCACCAACGAGATTGAACTAGTTTAAATTTTACTTTAATATTCTACGCAATTGATTCCAATTAAGTAATTCTAAAGCTATATTTCTTATATAGTGACATATTAAATAGTTCAAGGTCGAATTTTAGTCTACTGGAATATATAAACTTCATTTAAAATAGGTTGTATATCTTTTTCTTAATATATTCAATTTGAATTACCATTTAATGTTACTTCAAATATATTATGATATTAAAATTTTAACTGAAAATAAATAGCGTAGCAAATTAGACAATCCTTTTGCACACAAATAAGTAAATCATATTCCCCATAATGTCACAGAATGCATATAGTTTATGCCTTATTTGATCTGATTGAAAGTCGATTTAATGACCGATATAGAAGATGCCCTCTGTATTATTTGGTGTAGATCAGAATATGGGACATCATATATTTTATCTACTTTATTTAATTTGTTGCGAAGTATTTTCCAGCACTATTATGTTATAAAATGAAGATTTATTATCTTAAAATTTATAACCACTTTCCCGGAGATACGGTGCCCATTTTATAGTTTAATACTTTTTACAGACAGTAGAATAATTGAAGAATTTATAATGTATTTCTGCAATTGGTTATCATTGATCGGCATTGATTCTGATGGTACCAATGGCAGGTTGTTGGTGAAAATTAATATGTTTACAATACCGGTGTATATATTTGTTATTATATTTGAATGATTTTTACATCGAATATTCTTACTGATTCTGATGAGGGAAGTCCGTGAAACATTGTCATATTTATGTTGAATAATGGCAGAAGCACCCAAATATATTTTTTCAAAAGTTGGTTATAAGCAACTGCAAAATATATTTTTGTAAGGTCCAAGAAACCGTGACTATCACCTATTTAAATATTTTTTATACACTCTGTATACGAAAGTTCTTAGAGTAAATTAGAGAAGGTAAAATGACACCGCCGATGTGAATAAAAAAAAATCACAAAACACTTAAATAGTTAAAAGTTTTAACCGTAATTCGATAATGCCTTGGTAGGTGAAGTGTTAGTCAAATTCAATATAGTATCTCGTTATTTTTGTTATAAACTAAACTTTTGTGTAAGTTCTATGCACTTGATAAATCGGGAAATGGAGTAGGTATGTAGGTAGATATCTGAAAAATACAGAAAAAAGTATGCAGAGTTCATCGAATACAATAATTATATTTAAAATTTTAATAAACAATTACATAATAAATATAGCGACATTTTTGTGCAACGACTATATGTGAAACATTAAAATTAGTAAAAAATATATATACTTTTAAATTAATTATAAAAAAATTTATGAAAACTGCTTGACTGAGAGTCTCAGAAATGACTTTTCTTATATTAGCCTATCTATGTAAATTTGAGATGTTATGGCGAGAACAATAACAGATCTTAATAAAAATTGTATTATTTTAGATATAATATATAGCCCGTATTTATAGTAAATATTCATAGTTGTCATATTTTTCTACAAAATCAGTCTTATACAAATATATTTGATATAAAAAAGCTCTATAAAACCAACACAGTATAAGCAGTTTTCACTGAAATTTAAATAACAAGTATTTTGGACTACAACTATTGGATTCACGAGTGGACTATTATTCACGAGTACAAATATCCAATTATGAAAGCTTGTACCGGAATTTCTATGTTCCTGAATATTTCTATGGATTAATACACTACTCTAATTTTAGTAATATAAAAAAGTTTATGTATTTTTAAATTTATCGTCAGTATATGGCTATAACAATTGCTAAAGTAATGCGGAGTTATTCGATAATATGTTTATATTCTGATTTATCATGGCAATAGTACAGGGTTATACATCTTAACATAAAATATACATATACACATTCATGTAAAATTTGTCTTGTCTTATAATCTCTGCCTCTCTTTTACTAAATTATGCAAGTCTTCCAATTTTTATTTTATGAAGTTTGTCTCCAACTGTGGATGTCTCCTATTTGAAAGGATATATTAAAACACCTAACATTTAACGCTATTTCATAAATAACAAGTGAATTTTATGTATTACTGTTTTACACTGGTAGTATTGCCTTGGGTAAAAGATGAAATGTTACACTAAAGTTATTTAATAGTAATACACTTTGCTTTTGTCTAGAATAACTTCAAAAATGGAAAATCCATAAATAATATTTTATTATATAAAAGAGGATATAGAGTTCATTGTTGTTTAAAATGTTTCAACTTGACACTAAATTTTGTATAATCTATTTATTAGTTTTCTAAGATGTTTCATCAGATCGCTTAGTTTGATTTCTAAACGTGATTTATTCCCGTTTTTTTTTACAAAGCTTTATATGTAAATGTAAATAATGATAATGCAACTGAAATACTCAGTCAACGAATGAAATGCACAGATTAGCATATAATGCTCTCGGTGTATAGTATTTTCTTATACAAAATTATTTCACTTATTTTTAATATTTCTCTTTTAATTATATAAAATATTTTAATGCACTCATTTATTTTGAAAATGAAAAAATATATATTTTTATATTTAGTTATTATCAGTTATTAAAAATTATAAACTTACATATTGTTAAAAGCAATCAATCATAAAAGCAAGTAGTAAAATATTTCGAAATATTTTCTTACTTTAACAACCTAATTGAATAAAATAAAGAATTTTAATTTGAGAGTATGAGAACATATCGTATGTATTAAAATTGTATGAGATCTATAAAATATTTATTAACGGCTATATGCGAGATACACTTTGTATATCGTAATTATTATATTTACAAAACAAAACAGGCATATTAATATTTTTTAGAAGTGACTTGTATTACTATATTTTTAAGAATATCTATGAGTACTTATGGGCACCATGAACGTCTTTTTTAACAGAAAAGATTACTTAATGTAACTTTATACTTTGCAATTATTTCGTCCCTTTATTTATCATTATCATTACTTAGTATCATTGAACGTAATGATAATAGTAGTTTAAAATAGTAACACTTTACTTTTCTATTTTATTAGTGAAATATCCATGTATTACTTGATTAAAGGCAAACCCGTATATATGTTTACATATAGGGAAATAAATATTCAAACACCAAATGTTACTTCTATAACTGGTATATTTTTAAAGATAGCTATTAATTAATGAAATCTTCATAAGTCAAAAACTTATAAAGATATGTATAAAATAATAATTTCAACTCTTTGTATAATGAAAATTATACAACTAGACGTTAAAAATGATACTACGATTTACTTTTAATGTTTTTGTTGCGTTTTTTTCAATATCATGTGAATGCCGTCTATTTCCAAAGAAAACCTAGTTCATTGCATATTATTTTAATGCTTCAGAGTAACATTCATACTAATCCAAAAGTTCTAAAATATTTTCAGTTCATTCACAATGAAATGCATTCTATATACACCGATTTAAAGCTCAAATTATAACGATTTTTATAGAGAAAGAAAAAATAGGGGTTACTATTTGAAAGAAAATTGCAATTGTCGCCCAAAAGCTAGGAAAAAAATTTATTTTGAAATAATTTCATTATAATAACTATTTGGTTAAATATTGCACCCAAGCATTAAAAATGATCTGCGTCATTCACACTGTCTATTTGGAAAATTTTCACTATACAAAAATTTTTGGTAATTAATTTAAATTTTATAAAGAAATTAAATTCCTTAATAAAAATGAAATAAAAATATTTAATTAAAAATTCAAACTTATAAACCAAGTGGCATGTGATAATATATGTTCGTCAGTACAAATAATACAATTTACTTCTCTTACCTCGTGAGATTCAAATTAGAAAATTTTATTCCAATTTAAGATATGGTGGACTGACATTATTTTTATTTCGTTGTAATTTTGTTAAGCTATGGTATGCCAAATCATATTAGTTCAACGGGTTTTTATTCATTTTGTTTAATTTGCATGAAGAATTATTAAGACGTTATCAACTCTACTCTAAATAAAATAAAGGAAATTTAATTTAAAAAATTATACCTACGAAATATGTGAAAATAAATAACAATATATTAGGTATATAATGTGCTTCAGATGTAGTTTTTTATTTCGGTAACAAGGACTATTATTATTATTATTAGAAAGGCAGCGCCGCGTACAAAAGAGTAATAAAGCCATCTAGATCAAACGTAACATTAAATGTGATAGTAAGAAATGCCAGTTTAGGCTGAGTGTTCCATCAAGCTTTGACATGTTGACTTAACATATTACCGAACAAAGCCGGTCTAATAGGATGGGTAACGCCGTCTCTATCGGAACGAGTGGGTTTTTGTTCTAAAATCATATTTTAAGTCATCTTCGATATGCTCGGTAACCGGTTTGATGTCTTCGTAGTTATTATGGTATTCATGAATATGGGGCGAGTGTATTGCCGGCAGTGAAATAGGTCGAAACAGCTCCTCTAAGGCCACTTCCTTAGTGTCGCCCAGTGTCCATTCATTCCCACAGCATTTTTTTCCCTCGCCTGCCGGTTCCAAGCTAGACTTTAATTTACTTACGGGCGTATGCTTCAAATACTTTAGAGCTTTTTTGTTTATCTTTGATAGCGGTGTATAAAATTTATCGTCGACGGTAACAGGGCTTAATATCTTGAACTCGGTCTGGTGGTGTTTAGGGATGATTAGGCTCTCCTCGTCTTCCAAATAGATCCTGATGCGTCCCACCTCGGGGGCTTTCCTTTCAATATAATACAGAGATTAGTACCTACCCACAGACATTAATAACATACCAAATAAATCTTAATGTGCGTTAAAATAGTTCGTAGAAATATGTTAACGTGTTAACATGTCGAGGGGGTAAAGGCATAATAATGACTATAAAAAATAAACAACAGTAATACAAGTAAGAGGATTTAACTAGTAATATTTAAGAGAGGTTTTTTGAATATCTGAAAATGAAAACTTATTTCTTAAAAATAAATCTCATCGCTTTCTAAAGTACGGTGTTAATTTGCATAGTTATATTAATTTACGTGGTTTAGGCTAAATAATACATTACATTCGGTAACAAAATACAAAACTTTTAGAAAGTAAACTTTTACAAACTTTTTATTATAGATTACGAAGATTTGATTACCTAAGTTGAGTAATTAAAAACTTCTGTATTTCTTCATTCCCAGCTATGATATATGATCTGAAACATCCTTAATTAATTTAAACTAATGTAATGTATTTTACCCTAAAATGAAGCGGATATTACTCAGCAATACATTCTTTATTTAGAATTTTTTTATCGAAAATATACTTCCTCATTATAAAATTATGACTTACAATAATTAGGAAATTATTCTTCTTCTTGTATAGTCCTAATATTCATTCTCTGGAAGCACAAAATATTGTTTTATATAAATTAATTATTCTGATATTGATCTGGTTTTAATATTCATCTACCTTTCCCTCTCATACATTAATTTGACCGTGCATTTTAATATAATAGACGCTTTATACCTGAATACCCATTGCGCTGAGTACCTATCAAATAATTGAAATACGTTATGTTGGGCGGGGTTTTATATTGCGCAGTATGATACAGCCATATATTGATGTGACCACTATAATGGAGGAATTCAATTACAGTAGGCATGTGAAGCTGTGAATCTAAAATTACTTAATCTGTATGGTGCTTTTAAATTTTAAAGTAATGTCTTGGGTTAATTGTAAATAACAGAGTAATCTGTAAAATATTTTGGTATTGTGTATTTTACTTGCATTTATTCGGGATAAGAATCATCGATTACTCCTTATTTTTTAACTGTTTCTAACATAATTTCATCAGTATTAGATTACTTAACTTAATCCAATAACTTAAAAAATATTTTTAGATTAACTTAAGAAAAATAAATACAGTAAAATATGTTCCATTAAAAGTCTCTTCTCTATATTTTCTACCATTTATCGATGTGCATAATTAACTACAGTCGATACAATACACATAAGTCTATGGTATTTATTAACGTCAATCTAAATATTTTATCCTCGGGATAGTATTTTTTCATGTTCTTTTATCACAATTAGATAAGTTAAATAGTAACTAATAGCATTATTTCAAAGGGAATATTTATTTCACAAAATAAAGTGTTGATGCTGTATATTCGTCAGTTGATAAGCGACATTCCGTTTTATTTTTGGTGGCGTTTTTTGCGTTGGATAAGGCTGGAAAAAAGTTTCGCCCGCATATGAAACCGACACAATCCATAATAGATTAAGAATTAGAGTCAAAACACTTCAGAATTAAAAACGTTAGACTGATCCCTATTCGAAAGGACCTATTAAATTAGAAAATGCCTAAATTAGAACGTTAGATTGCTCAATATTTTCCTTCAAGTCCTTTTGGGTTAGAACATCCGCAAGGTAGCTCCAGAGAGTTTCCCTTTTCTCCCTATCCATTCCCCTTCTGGACACTACCGGAGACCTCCAAAGGAACAAAGGGTGAGTTATTCATTTGTTTTTCTTTTTATATATAGTTCCCCCCTAGGGGCTGTAAGACCTTGCAGCTGGTGGGGGGGCCTTATGGGCTGGGGGGCACTCTAAGGGTCCATACCTGTATGAATGATGGCACCCCTTTAAGTAGGGGTTACTAAAATACAATACTCATATTATGGAAGGAATAAATAAACTTTCAGAGGACTTAGACAAATACTCGTAAAAGCTATGTTCCGTTGACGTTTGGACCATTTATATTATATAATCTCTTATTAATGGGATTATTTATACACAAAAGCTTAGGAAGTCATGGAAACGGATTATGATATGGATGGAATATGAGTTCATGATATTGATGATCAGCATTGATCAGCATGGTGATCATGATATTGACTATCATTCATTGGAATGACGTTTTGAAAATACTGACCATCTTTATCATAAAGTGGAAAATTAAATTATTTTATTGTTCTTTATATCGATATAATCGATTTTATTATTTCGATATAATCGATATAAAATGACGAACAGTTGCTCTCCAATACTTTTAATTTGTAAAAGAATCATGTTAAAATTAAATATCGACATCTTAAATGGGACAACCATTGTAACTAACTACATTTTACGAGTTCTTTTTTTTACTTTCTGCAATTTGGGTAATCAATATTCGTTTTAAAATAAAATATCATCATGTCACACTGACATGAAATTTCAAAACAAAACAAATATTTTTAGTATTACTAGTTTAAATCTACCATGAAGTTTTCGCCCATTTAATTTATTGGAATATTATATTATAGATGATATACATTTATTATTTATTCATATTATTAATTAAATTTCAGTTTAATTAATCAATCGTCAAAAATAAGTTAACAACTGAATATAATGACAGAGTTTCAAATTCTACCATAACCACTGGCAATATTGGTGAAAATAGATGCCGTTTGTGCTCCTTCTACGAAAATGTATATACCCTATCATAGATAGTTTGAGCTTTGTATATGTATTGTTAGTTTTATAGGGTTGTCAGTTTTGTATTTTTAATTGAGATGTCAAAGTTGATGTTTAAAATATGATGATAAACTATATTACTTATTATATTTTAGATTAATATATATTAAAATAATACTTATATTTACATGCATATTTTCCAACAAACTATAGAACGTTTTATGGCCCATAAAAATATAGGAAAACCTAACTATATTCACATATTTAACACCTATGAGATTTAAATATTATAAAACACAAGGAATGTGAGTTTAACCGAAAATACCGAGTGTATTTAATGTTGTAACATACCTATTAGTTGCTTGCATTTATAACTGTCGTAGTAAAAACTAAAATAATTAGTTAGTTAATTTGAGGTGTTCAACCTACAAATTTGGAATGGAATGTATGTCTATAAATATGAGTGAAACCAATGAATGAAAGACCACATAATTTAAATGTATCTGAAAAAACGGCATAAAATATGTGAATAAAATGAGTTATTTGAGATTTGTTTATCTTATTTTTTTAAATATATTAAGATAAGTGCGGTATAGAATAAACTATCACAATAGAAATATATAATCCTCACACCTTTTCAAATAATATGAGTATCACAAATTTTCGATACTTTTAATTTGGTCAAGTTTTGAAAAACCTTTTTAAAACTGAAAATAAATTTTCATATCTACTAAATGTTTTAAATGTAACTAACTTGTGCAATGAAAATTCACACGCAATGTTAAATGCAGATGATATATGAGTATGTTAAGCAGTTTTAAATGAAATATTTTTTTGTTTAATAGCAGTATTACTTTTATTTTAAATAGTAAGTAATATAGTAATACTTATGAAAAACGGGATTTCAAGAGAACTTTCTATTTTCCGGAACTGAGCTATTAAATTGACTGCATCAACCGAAACACACTAAAAATGTATTATAAATGATATTATTTATTGTAGATTTTTAGAACATTTTAAATATAATTTAAATTGCCTTCTCAAAATTTTATGTAGAATTGTTTTTAGAAAATAGAGATAACATTTTCTAAACTATTACCAGTTTATTTAACAATACATTAAAATTATTTCAAACCCACAACTTACCGATAATAATAAATTTATCGACTCAAAACGGAGATAATCCCTTACTTTGGAATGTAAACAATGTTATAAAACTTCGCAGAAGACATTTTCACTAGCAATAATTATTTCTAAAAAATAAATTTAATATGGTAGTGTCTCACAGTATGTACGAGTCTCACAATTTAACTTCTAACACAGAGATTTAAATGCTCGCATAGCACACAGACCTAACAAATAATTCAAAATATCTTAGGTGTCCTGTCACAAAATGTAATACTTTTTCAAATTTAATGTTTCCTCTCATGCAATTTCTGTCAAATAGATGATTCACAGAGTACATCTATAGATTATAATTGTATCATTTATCACTGTTGCAATTGAAAACTAAAATAATTAATTAGTTAATTTAAGATTCTTAAGCTAAAAATGTTAAATGAAATACATGTCTATAAATATTTACGGTTCACACATGTTTACAGATATTGGGCAACCGATGAGTGAAGTTCCACATGATTTAAATATATACGAAGAAAATTATCATAAAGTATAGCTGATGTAACTAATTCATTTAATGAGAATTAGTATGTAATCTTAGACACAGGCGATATATGAGTATGTTAAGCAGATTTAAATGAAATTAATTTTTTGTTTAATAGCAATATTATTTTACATATATTAAAATATAAATAATATATTGATGCTAGTCTATGGAAAACCAGTACCCAGAAAAATTTTTTTGTTTTCCGAAAATACTGTTAAATGCGGTCCGCATCAGCAAACATTTAGTAAAGTAAGTAAATGATACTATTTATTGCTGGATAACTTTTAAATATAATTTCAAATATCATAAACAATAAATTTAAACATTTTTAAGAGTATTTAGAATAATCATAGTATGTGATTTCAGTATGTTCATTGATTTTTTTTTAAATTTCCTTTGCGAACATAAATTTAAAAAATCTCATAAAAAATACATTTAGATTATAAAAAAATATGTAATTAATATTTAAACTTAAAAAATTTCTAAATTACTGCCAGCTTATTTGGCAATAATAACTTTTCCTGCATTAAAATTATTTAAACCTTAAAACATACAGGTAATGGTAAACTCAAAACCGGGATAATGTCTTACTTTGGAATGTGAACAATACTATAAAACTTGGTAGAAGATACTTTTACGAGTAATAATTATTAAAAAAAATATATAAATAAATTTAATACGGTAGTGTTTCATAATGTTAACGTAAGTCTTACAATTACCATGGAATTAACTCCTAACATAAAGATTTTCATGCTCGCACAGCACACAAACCTAATAATTATTCAAAATGTCTCGGTTGTCCAGTCACGAAATCTGATATCCTTTCAAATTTAATTTCTTTTCTCATGCAGTTTTTGTTAAATAGACGGATCATATAATGTATTCATAGATTATAGATGTATAGATTTCATTAACAAAAGAGCCATAGAGTTAACATTACCTGGCTAATTCATGATACTTGATATGTTTTGCGTTTATTGGTTTCCAAGACAGCACTAAAAAAGAAAAACTGAAATATAGATGGACAACTGAAAAGAAATATACTTCATTAAAAAGCTATGTGACAATAGATATTAAAGTACTTACATCTAAGAAACATATAAGTAAAAAGAAAATTGTAGTCAATAGCATTATTTTTTATATGTATATGAAAATATTTCCTCCTATATTCTTTCATGTGTTTTCTCACGTCCTACGAGTATTTTGTTCTACGTATGTGCCCTTATTTCCCATACAGCTTTGACTTTGAATTTGGGGGATCATCAAGTTTATAGGTTTGTCAATTTTGTATTTTATAATAAAATGTTTGATGATTCATAGAAAATGTAAGAAAACCTAAATGTATTGAGATACTTAACACCTGTGAGACTTAATAAATTACAAATCATAATAAACGTTAATTTAACCCAAAATTACGAATGTTGTTAATGTTGTAAAATGCTTCTTAGTTGCTTGTATTTATCACTTTTTTTTAATTAATTAGTAAGTTAATTTTAAACTTTAAATCTAAAAATGTGGAATTAAATGAATGTTTATAATTATTTGCGATCACACATATTTATAAATATTGGACGATCCGTGAAGAACCACATGATTTAAATTTATATGAAAAAAATTATCATAAAAAATGTGAATAAACTGGAGTATACAAGGACCGTTTTTCATATTTTTGAAATATGGTAAGATAAAATGCTCGTACTCGTGGTATTAAAAGATATATTAATTATAACCTATTGCAACATCAAAATATTCTCACACCTTTTTATATAATAGATGTATCACAAATATTAGATATATTTCGATTTCGACCAAATTTTGAAAAAATTTTGCGAAAAATTTTAATACTATATAACACTTCAGATATAACTAATTTCTTCAACGAAAATTCAGTTGTAATGTTACACAGATGGCATATGAATATGTTAAGTAGGTTTAAAGGAAAGTATTTTTCTGTTCTCTTTTTGTTCAATAACATTGTATATCTTTTATATTAAAAGATAAATAATGTATTTATCTATGCTATGTATGGTGATAATCTATAGAAAACCAGTACCCAACAAGAAGTTTTTATTTTCTAGAATGACTATTAAATGGATCGCGTCAACCAAAAACACTAAATATTTGTCTGTTGTACGTCAAATTATTTATTGTACATGAATAATTTTTAAATATAATTTAATGCGTCACAAACAATAAATTTAAATGAGATGGATATTATAGTTGTACTTAATGTTTCAGTTTATTTTCATTAATTTTCTTTTATAATTTCCTTTATGTATTTAAATTTAAAAAATCTCATAGAAAATACACTTATATTAAAAAATATATATATACAATTGGCATATAAATGTTAAAAATTTCTAAATTATTGCCAGCTCAATTAATAATAATAACTTTTCCTAGATTAAAATTGTGTCAAACCTAAATCTTACTGGTAGTAGTAAACTTATCTACTCAAAACTGAGATACCCTCTTTATTTTGGAATATATAATCAATGTTATAAAACTTCCCAGATTATGTGTACGAGTAATGATTATTTCAAAAAATAAAGTTAATACGGCAGTATTTCGCAGTGGACATAAGTCTCACAATTATTATGGAATATAAAGATTTTAATGCTAGCACTAAATAATAACTCAAAATATCATATTATATATATATATATATATATATATATATATATATATATATATATATATATATATATATATATATGTGTGTGTGTGTGTGTATTTGTAACATTATACACATACTTTTTTATTTTCTGGAATAAACGGACCACGTCGACCAAGTATATTAAAAATTTATTGTAAACGGTATTATTTATTGTAGATAGATAATTTAAATATAATTTAAAATGTCATAAATAAACAATATGTGTTGTCCTCTCGAAATTTTATGTAGAACTGTTGTTAGAAAATAGTATAATTTTTTGTTAAATCAGAAAGGATATTATAGTAGATCCTAGTATTTGAGTATTTAAGTATATGTTTATACATATGTTACGCCGTAGTATTATGAAAGGGAGCCTAAGATACTAAGAAAAGCTATAGAAATTGTACATAAAATTTTGAGAGGATAACATATTTGTTTATTACATTTTAAATTATATTTAAAAATTATCTGCAATAAATAATTTCACATACAATAAATGTTTAATGTGTTGGTTGAAGTTGTCAATTTAGTAACTCATTTCCGGAAACTAAAAAGTCTTCTTGAATGCTCGATGTTCATAGATATGCATCATTACATTATTTATTGTTTAATATAGGGTGGCGCAATGGGTATTGACGGCTTATAGAGTGTTATTATGGATATACTAATGAAACGACCAAGGTCAAAAACATATATTTTTATTACACATATAATGCAATTTTACAGCAAAAATTATTTTTTGAAAATAATGTCTTTTAAATGGTCACCACGTTTTTCTAAACATTCCTGAAGTCGTGATTGAAAATTCTCTGTAACTCGTAGCAGCATCTCTTGATTTATCGTTCTGATTTCTCGAGTAATGTTGTCTTTTAAAGCTTGTAGCGTTTGAGGCATATTTTCGAAAACCCTAGCCTTCAAATATCCCCATAAAAAAATCAGGGCTGGTCAAATCTGGTGACCTTGGCGGCCAATTAAAATCACCATGACGGGATATAAGTCGTCCAGGAAACATGTTTCTTATAGCATCCATGCAAATTCGCGCAGTATGACTTGTTGCTCCATCCTGCTGGACCCATGATACGTTATTTTCTACCCCCAGTCGTTGCAATTCAGCAGGTAAAAAATGTTGAAGCATCTCCAAATACTATTGAGAAGTTACAGTCACTGTACGGTCATTTTCTTCAGAAAAGTACTGGCTTAGTATTCAGAATGCAGACACACCGCACCATACGGTAACTTATTCGTGAATCGAATGAAATGAAATCGTAGGTCTTCGTGTAAAATTTGACCCAAACTTCTTCGTGTAATGTTCTATGCTACTGCTTGACACCTTGCTGAAGAAACTGGACTCTTTATTACAGCTTGCCGTACTCGCTCTACGTTCTCCGGTGTACGCACAGTTTTGACAGAACCGACAAATTCATTTTTCACACTTCCATGATCACGAAATTTTGCAACTCACCACAAAATTGTGTTGCGGTGGGTTGCGAAGGAATTCTACCATGCCTTGGAATGTTATATTCACGCCGAAACTGCTATCGCACCTCAATAACAGACTCAGATCGGTGATACGCCCTAACACAAAAGCTACATTGATTCACTGGCCACGTATCCATGGCTACTAAATGGCATTACATGCGGAATATTTTAAGCGGTTGAATATCCCCTCCACTTTACTCATATTCGGGCAGTGGCGTCTCAAAAATCGTCAATACCCATTGCGCCACCCTGTATAAAGAATACGGCTACTAAACAAAAACATTCTTTCATTGAAAACTGCTTAATATAATAGTATGTCATATATGTCTAAAATTACAAATGAATTCTCGTTGGAGAAATTCTTACATCCTAAATCGTTACATAACATTAAAAGTGATGTTTTGAAAATGTTATTAAAATTTTAACCAAATCAAAATATATCTAAGATTTGTAATACATATATTATTTGAAAAGTTGCGAGGATGTTGTTATATGTTATAATTAACGTACTTTTTATACCGCAAGTCCGAGCACAGTGTCTTGAAAACATTTTAGTTAACAAAACAAAATTGTTGCTAAATCAATCTTACAATCTTGATAATCCTTCGTATCAAAAGTTGAAGCTGACTAAGAAACAAGGGTATGTACATATAAAAATAAGTGTCTACAGTTTTCTTTGCACTTATATCTTTCTTACATATACTTTGTATATCTATTACCACATAGCTTATCAAATAATTATCTTTCTCTTGTCCATTTACGTTATATTTCTTCCTTTTTGGGGCTGACTAAAAAACTCAGAAACTAAAAAACATATTAAATATCATTACTTAAACAGATGATACTAATTTTATTTTAGATTATATTTCCCTTATGTTAATTATATATTATTTCAAACAAAATTTGAAGACACACATCCCATAACGGCTCCTAGATATTTGGATCATTCTTTAGGTTTATGTGCTGTGTAGTAGTTAGTTTTGCAATAACTGTGAAACTAATAGACACTATGAAACGCTACAGTATTAAATTTGTTATTTTAAAAATTATTACTCGTAAAACTGTTCTGAAAAGTTCTATAACATTATTTACATTTCAGCGTAAGGGATTACATCAGGCTTGAATCGATAATTATACAAATACCGGTAACTATTAGGTTTTAAATAATTATAAATTGGGAAACGATATATTTGTTAAATGAGCTGGCAAAAATTTAGATATTTTAAACGTTTTTATGCCAATTACATATCATTTTTGTACGATGTTAATCTGTTTTTGAGATTTTTTAAATTTAAATATGTAAATGTAAATATGAAACGGAATTAATTAATTCAGTATGCATTTATATACTTAAATTTAAAAAATCTCATAGAAAACAGACTCACATTGTACAAAAATAACATATGTATAATTGGCTTATAAACATTTAAATTTTCTAAATTATTACCAGATCCTTTAACAATAATAACTTTTCGTATGTTAAAATTATTTCCTAAACCTAAAAATTAATGATAATAGTAGACTTTTCGACTAAAAACCGAGATAATCTCTGACTTTGGAATGTAGACAATGTTATAAAACTTCACTGAAGACATTTTTACGTGTAATAATTATTTCAAAAACATAAATTCATTACGGTAATGTTTCATAGTGTACATGAATCTCACAGTTATTATTAAACTAACTCCTAGCATAAAGATTTAAATGCTCGCATAGTACACGAACCTGCAAAATACAAAATACTTTTCAATTGTTCAGTCATGAAATGTAGATACTAATAATAATTAATAATGATGATATTTAATATATTCTTGAGTTTCTTGGTTTCCAACACAGTCCTACAAAAGAATAAATGAATTGTAAATGGGCAACGGTATGGGCTTGATTGAAAGAGTTTGTGGTAAAAAATATTTATAGAAGATATAACAAAGATATAAGTAAAAAAATGTAGTCACGATTTTTTATAAATAAAGGTATTTAAAATATCTATTAGAAGAGAACCAGAGACATTGTTTACAATATTATTTACAATAAATACTTAATATACAATTGGAAACTTGGAAGCCACTATTTATAAAAAAAATCAAGAATTCTTAAAAGTGCGGAATTGCACAAAAAACTGTATTGGTGTGAGAATTTTTATTGCATAATATCAACAATTTATATTATAAATTGTAGGATTTACTCGGTTTACGTAGTAAAATTACTTCAAAGAAAATTGCATGTGTTGCGAAATATTCAATAAAGAATGTTAAATATTTGAAAAATATTTGTCTCCTTATATACATATAGACGAATATTAAAAAAGGTTGTAGTATTTTACAAAATGCAATACACCAGGAAGATGCATCAAGGTATTGCGATAAATAAAGCAATATATGTATAAAAATATAATAACCTTTTCATACAGCAAGTGTTGTGCGAAAAATTTCACATCCAATTTTTGCAGATACCTCTTATAGAAATACAGAATTACTGAAATAGCGACTGATTATATGTCATGACATGTCTTTATTGAATTTCATTATTACAGTATTCTTTTAGCAATACTTATAAAAAACATAAAAACCGACTATATCTCGGACTTGGGTTTTGAGGAGGAGTTTGCTCCCCAGCAGCAATTTTAGACGTTGCTACGTATCAACTATTGCCATTGGAACTTGAAAATATTTCCAAAAATATTTTGCTATTATTTTCTATGTATATGAATGGTACTATTGTATTACCACTATTTCACTGTTCTGCAATTTTTTATCAGTACCTACAATAATAAATGTTAACATTGACTGTTTCAGCGTTATCAATGTACAGATATTAAATCCCTCACAAGTTTTCTGCGACATAATATTGAAATCTTCGAAATCGATAATAGATCTTAATAAATCGAAAAATAAAATTAATTGAAAAATAATTATTTTTTCGGAAATATTTTTTTGTTAAAAAATATGTATGCAGGGGGCAATACACATTTTTTAACAAAAAATTGTTTCCTAAATATTATAATAAAAAATATGAATGCGCATCAAAATTGTGAAAACAGTATTTTAGATATCGCAGTTAACTAAATAAGTATAATATATATGTAAGTATAAATAAGTAATACTAATTCATATTTTCATGGTGCTGAATACACGATATTAATTTTGACAGTTATTACAAATGTCATTCAATATTGTAGAGCGGAATGTTGTTTAATTAAATATGCTGTATATTAAAAAAATACTTACGTATTACTTACTCTAAGTTACTACTGCACAGTGGATAACTTTACAAAATCTGGTAAAGTCCTTATATCGTAACTGCTACTTCTAAGTATTCTAAAATTTCTAAGTTAAAATAAGTAACATTACGCGGTTGTTAGTACTATTTTATACTCTTCATTATTCTAATAACGAAGAATTTGACTTGACTGTTGTTATACCATTCAATATAATTCAACAGTTACTTAAAAGTACTTCAAAAAAACTTCATAGTTCCAGTAGCAAGTAGGAGATACCAATTATATATATATATATATATATATATATATATATATATATATATATATATATATATATATATATATATATATATATATAAGTATATAAGTAGGAGATATATATATATAAGTAGGAGATACCAATTATATATATATATATATATATATATATATATATATATATATATATATATATATATATATAATATATACCAATTACAGTACTCTGGTGTAGAGTGATTTTGAACTGTAATATCGTCTGATTAATACAAATGACGTAATAGTTATCCATTGGTAGCTCTGATGACAGTTTTCTTTTTCTATCTTTTATAATATTGGAAGCAATATTCACATAATGTTCCAAGTATGCTACATTACATAACAAGTATGTTACGCTCAATTGAAACTAAAATATGTAATTATATAAAATTAGTTTTAATCATAGTATATACTGTTTAAATGCGTTCAAATATATTTTAATTGTGGAAAATAATGTTTGTGCTGTATGAGAATTGACACAATTTATACTTTAATAGTTTGTAGAGTACTTATTCTATATACAGTGTGGTAATAAAGTTTCGCCCAATATACATAATTATTAAATGATTCTTTTTATAAATTCTGAAAAGTCAAACACAAAATATCTTACAATTTTCGTACACATTTTCTCTTTAATTTGTAATCATAGTAGCTTTTAAAATTGCAACTCTCTATTTTTAACAAAACTGAATACCTTAAAATTGTTGAGTATAATTATGCCCCATATTAAGTTAATCTTAAAATTGTAAAATACAGTTACATTGAAAAATAAACAGTTTTAATACCTTAAAACGGACTTTTCCGCACGTAGAACATCTCTATATCGAAATCGAGTGGCTGATAAAAAATAAACCAACACATAAATGTTGGTTTATTTTTGAATATGTGTTTTATGCGGCAGCTTTATTTTTTCAATTTTTCTCAAATAGTCCATCATCGTGCTTTCTCATTAGCCATGGACAGGGTGGAGTGTATCCTATCCACCTCAAAATCAATAGATGTCATCTAATAGGCGTCCCTAATCACAGTCAGTTGAAACCCGATCGATCCAACACGACTTAATTTAGTAATCGTGCTAACAAAAACAATTTCTCAAATAGTCCACCATTGTGCTTTTTCATGACCCATGGACATGGTAAAGTGTGTTTTATCCACCTCAAAATCAATAGGTGTCGTCTGGAAAACATTCCTGACCAGAATCAGTCAGAACCCGATCGATCCGACACGATTTAGTTGAGTTATCGTGTTAACAAAGAATATTCTCAAATAGTCCACCATCGTGCTTTCTCATGACCCATGGAGAGGGTGAAGAGTGTCCTATCTACCTCAAAATCAATCGGTGTCATCTGGGAGACGTCCCCGATCAGAGTCAGTCAAAATCCAATTGATCCGACACGATTTAGTTGAGTTATCGTGCTAACAAGAATAAAGGCCGACGACAACGATAACGATAACGACGACAACGACACATACACACACACGCACACGCACATGCACACACACATACACATACACACACACAATGGAAAAATAAACCCTAGAAAAAAAAATTTTTACACGATTATATTACTTTTCCGCGTATAGTGCAGTGCGGAAAAGTAATAAAAATGTTTTGCACCCAAGGGTACATAGTATCCAGGATCTATTATAAAATATAAAATAACTAAACATAAGTTGCGTATGTAAATAAAATTAATTATGACTGGAAAGGGTAAGTTCATTTCTAATGAAATATTTTTGTTCATGGATTAAGAAGTAACAAAAACTATTCCGAATCAAAACGGTTGAGGGCATGTCAAATTATTAAATTGATTAATTAGTTATTAAATATAGTATTTAATAAATAATAATTTATAAATATGTATTATTGTTGGATATATTAATAATGGTTGAATGTGTTAATGATGGTTGGATATGGTTTATGATTAAGATCGTGCGAGAAAGCTTTTCAATTGTTTAATTCAGAAAACTCTGTTAGACCACCTATTTCAAGACCACGAAAAAGTAAACTAGCTCGAAAATTTTCGGAAATTGGTAGTATGGAAGATGTACCTGTATAATCTCATAAATATCTCAATCAGTGAACACGCTACATTAACCATATTTCTTAGAGTTGAACAAATACTCGCATTTGTACCTAACGATGTTTGTTAACGACTAATAGGTTGACTGCCTTCTTTAAACAGTAATTAAAAATCATCTCGCTAATTATCCACATTCGGTCATTCCATAGTCGATAATGGACTATGGATTCGAGACAATTCGAACATTCCCATTCCTCATGTTTAATATTATTAAAAAAAGAAGAGTTCCAAGTCTATTCAGTCCATTCCAGCAATCGACCACCTTCGAAGTCTTGAAGACTCAGATTGCGGAGAACTATGTTACACTTAGAGACTAAGATAAACACACCCATGCTCAGTGAGAGGTGCCAAATTCCAGAAGAAGTGCCTCTCGTTGCGAGTCAAACCTAAACATGCAATTGTACCCTCAATATTGGGTCTAGTTCCCCACCGAACTGGGTCGAGCCACAGTATGAATGATATTCTTGCAAGCACCTCTATATGAGAATATTATAGGTCACCGTATAGTAGTCATAGAGCAAAGTACTGCATTTCATTATCTCCACATAAATGATGATGGGCCATGTTTCGTTATGTTGGGAATATCTTATTTTACGTTGTAACGATAATCACACTTTTTTAAAGTTGCTTGAATATTTTGAAGCGAAGAGACTTTTCCTTTTCCTTCCATACATATATAAAGTAAATATATAAGAAATAACATAAAGTAATCTTTTACGACCTTATTTCTTTGAAGAAAATAAAGAAATATAATTAAATATAGAATTTAAATCTTTAACCTGCTGCTAGATATTTAGTCTATATTTTGATTTAGTTTCATCTTTAGCAGTTTATAATGTTAAACAATGAGAATAATCATTTATCCCAGCATATAATTTGTGTAAATTTGAAGACAGAGTCCCTCCTGATTTTATTGTTGATGTTCGATCACTTGTTGATGATATTTTCCCTGGATAGGGCAAATAGATAGGGCAACGATAACTAACTGAATAGCTACCATGTTTATCGATCTTACTTAAAATCCCGGGTTTATTTTAGTAGCCTAAATAACTCTGAATTAATTCAACCATAACGAATTTGAAAAAGTAACCAACGTGGGCAATATCAGCCTGGAAATTATTCGATCTTCAACATAAAATGTTGATATGCATGCTGGCCAGTGCTTTAATAAGATAGTTATGGTTATATCTAAATATAATTTTGAGATACTGTTTTTTTTCAGTTTTGACAACTGCATTCTTGAGTAGTTCATTACAAAGATAAGAAATATGATAATATGAAACGAAATAAATGCGGGCAGTATCCAAAAACGAAAAATATAATAAGAAAAATAAATAATATTTGATTATCACTAATTACCGTTGATCCAGAAGGTTTTAGAAAAAAAATATGTAAAGGGGTGTTTAGGTAAGACAGGAAAAAAGAATAAAGGAAATACTTACAATACAAAACACTTTAATTTTGTATATCGAACGTATAACTTTATATTGAGCGTATCTATCTAATTTATGAAAATATAAAATGTTATACTTCTAACTATATTGAAAAATATTTATCTTTTAATGTGTTTTCATAAATCAGCCAATAAATGCTTTTCTTAAATGTTGTCTTAGCAAGATGAAAACCTAAACATTATTCATGATCGATGAGTGTAGATAACTGGCTTAAATTTGGGATTCATACATTTTATATATGGATTCTATGTGGGTATATTGCCACTGAAATAAAACAAAAAGGGGCATCCTTAAATTAATTCCTCGAGTGAACATCAATCATCTAGAAGAACGAGATAAATTGAAAATCCTAAAGGTAACCACACAAAACTAAATCTAAAGTTGATAAACCCGTATATTTGGAAAATGTCGAGAGTAGGAACTGTACAAGAAATTAAGGTTAATTACCAAAACAGCCTTTGTTTTACTACATAGGACCCAGAATGAAAGAAATCTTGCGCTTAAACCCAAAGTATAAATCATCGATAGAAGATGATGAAGATTATACTTTTGTCTTTATTACAGCACGACTCTTATCGTCACATAAATGCTGTAACTTATTACTAAAGTGTCACCAATTTCCTAATTAATTAATAATTCCTAATTAATGTTAACCGTACTGTATGATTGTACAGTGTGTTCATTAATCGATGTTTATAATATTTTTTGGCCAGAGATTATTTCGAATTAAGATCTATGGACAAGAAAGAAACAGAAAAGAATAGTTCTTGGAATATATGTCTTGAAAATTTTATTCGATTTATTTGCTTTTACATTATTGGCACTGAATGTACCATTTGAGTGAATTTTGAATTCTGGAGAATACTGAACAAATTTATATCTAGATTTTCGATTTTTTGTTTCTGGAATCCTTAAGGAAACAAAATTTAATTGTGGATTGGATCACAAAAGAGGGATTTTAGGAAAATGATCTGATATTATGACAGACAAATACAGTTGGAAGAAAGATAGTTACAAAAGACCGTTAACTGAAAATATAGCGTTATGTTAAACGTTTTCTCCGTTAAAATAAGAATGAAGAATAGTCCATAGTAAATTATGAAAATAAAAATAAGATAAAATGGTTTTTGACATCGATTTTCAACTATTATTTAATATCTTCATATGACAACGTTCTGTTGATGCGTGTAAAGGCAATAATGACACTATTTAATTTCATTTGCAGTATCAAAAGACAGGGTGTATTTTACTTCTCAAACGATTTCTTCGGATATTAATCTTATTAATCGACTAAATAAGGTAAATTTTGTAAACAAATTTTGAGGTCTACAAGAAAATAAATATATGTCATCCACGTAGTACAGATACATCACCTTCCCTAAATATATGGATGGTATTGCAACTGTAACTATATATAAAAGACACTTTCATTTCCTGGTCTATTTAATACAAATTATATGGAATGATGTTTTATTTATCAGATCGTTATGAATAATTTATTGTGCTTGTAATAACTCCTCTGATTGCCCTTAGATTATACACTTATATCGTATTAAATGTTTGATGAAATGTTTATGCTCGTACTTTCGTATTATTCAAAAATTTTCCATAGCCGTTCTAATGATTTCACTCACGCTTAAAAATAAAAATAAGTTTTAATAGGCAATTCCAAATAATTTTTAACTTTCTCTAAACTTAGGTAGGTAGTGTTCTTAATATTATTCAATGTCAATGGCATATCTACATTCTTTGTATCGATTAATTTTATGTTAAATATTACTATTGAAACGAATATATCTAAAGAAACAAGAATCTTTGTGTTCACTAAATACTATTATGTACATACATTTAAGCTGTAAACCTATTATTTTTACTCAATTTAGTTAAACATTAACGAATAATAACCAGTAGACTAGTAATAAACTTCAGTTAATACTTCACACCTACACAAGATTATATATTGTTTTCACTTTCGAAAATAGAAAGAAATATCTTTTTTAAACTCATTTAAAATGTAAAACTTCATTACTTATTTTGTTTATCTAAACAAAAATCAGTGTCATATGAATCACAAAATTTTAAATTTGGGTAAGTAGTAAAAAACAGCTATGGATTGCCATCGAAATATACATAATATGCATTTCAATAAATTTTCTGATGATCTATGAATAGTGTTTCCTCTTTTAAGCGGTCACCCCCGTTTGTAATACTTGGTTTAAATCGGCAAAGTCCAATTTTCTATAGTTATATAATCTGGAATTGGATGTTCTTTAATTTAGAACTGTATACTTTGTCTGGTTTGTTCACGTAGTAATGATTAGGTACAATATTTCAGGCAGTATAATATTTTCATGTGCAATTTTTGAATGGAGATTCTTCTTAAATGGTAATAATTGCTGTATTTTTTCTAAATATATTTCTTAAAGAATTCATCGAAATAATAAGAATAGTCACAAACATGCATATATGAGACAAGGATTATGGGGAATTTGGTCATTTTATTGTTTTGAGGACTACATGTAAAAATGAATCGAGATAGTAACACTACCGTTATAAAATATATTTATATTATTGTATTGATTGACAGATTTCTAAGAAAAAACTTTTTTTATAGAATATCGAAATACCTCTATCTTAAAATTTTCACAAAGTTATATAATAATATTGTACAGAAAAAATTTTGTGTTAATATCATAGCAGTCTAATAAAATAAAAATACAGTAAGGATAGTCTACTGAAAATAATGAAGTGCTCAAATTGCCTATAATTTACTTTTTTTGCAAAAAAGAAGATGCAACTGCAATTCTCGCAAACATTATTAATTATTCATTATATATTAAACATGCTCAATTAACCTAATTCTGTTATTAAGTATGTGTTTTAATTTGTTAATATGCTCAATCTTTTAAATAAAATGTAGAATCAAGGTAACTATAAAAATGGAATAATGTCCAGAAGATTTAACAAGCTATTCGTGACGAATATATCTCTTTGGGAATTTTGTTTTGAGATAATTTCATACTATTTGCAAATATGCTGGTGCATCATATTGTTGAATCCGAATAAAATTTTCAGACATATTAGGATTCTGTCCATTTAAATATGGCGCAACAATTCTTTACACTCAGGAAATAATGTTTTATTGCAGTAGATATAAATTCTTTTTACCATTCAGTAGCGCAATCGATTCTAAATTATACAATTGACAATTCTAACCCATATTTTAACTTTCTATGATAATTGGACATATACTTCTACATATGCACCTGCATGTAAATTTTTATATCCCCAATATCTATAACATACAGTTTATTTGTCTACAAACAATTTCATTGAAATTCATTCTTTTCTATAAATTTATTGAATTAAATTCAGTTAATATTAGTACAAATTGTTATTCTTCAAAATATATGAAGTAAAGCACCCACCTAATTATCTTCTGAAAATGTTAAGCGCTAAAACGTTGAATGCTAAATTTTCTTACACTTAATTTCAGAAAATTACCTTGAATATAATCAAAGTCATGGAGCCTCCTCTTCCCAACCTTACTAATGGTTGTTTGAATGGCTGATGAAAGACGATTATAACTATTATCGAAACAAAAAGAAACATACATCACTAAAACACCATCTTTGATGATTATATCACAATTTATTAACTAGAAAAATATGTTTACTCTTTCATTTATGTAGTCTAACTTTGAGTCCTTTAGGTCTCTCAGTATCAAAGTTTCAAAGGGGCAACTTTTGCATAAAAATGTTTTCCCTAGTTTTCACGTGCCTATGACATAAAATATGTCCAAAGGGGGCTAACAGTATAATTAAACAGTGAAACTAAACAATAATCTACTAATATTGAAACAGTAGAATTCAGGAATACTGAGTATTCATTAATGTTCAATATGTTTAAGATCATCTTGGGAGGCTCCGTATTTACAATAATATAGAGTAATTTCAAATAATGAAATCATATGTGTCAAGTCAAGATTATCACTATTGGTAACAAACCCATAGAGATGATGTGCTGTGCTGTGCTCATGCATGTACCTGGTAATACCAACTCAAGTATTCTGAACCCTTATTTAACAATTGTTCAAGATGGATATATCATTACAACTTCGGATAAAGTAGAGTCAACCAAGTACTTATTTTAATATATAAAACATCACTACATCTACAACAGTACCAACCTCGTTAGATCTCCTTCTTGAAAAGATAGAATTTAAGATACTTTTTGCTTTTTTTATATAGTTGGTTATGAAGTTTACTTTTTTAATGAAGTCAATGATGTTAGCATAGAGAAGCGTTGGTACATATTGCAGCATATATACTTTGTTGTTTATCATATTCCTTGAATAAGTCATGGTGCATCAATTATTCAACAGCGTTCGACTTCAAAAAGTAGTGCACACTTCAGGAGCGTATACCCTGTGAAGTGAAAATTGATATCGCTAATGCTATCTAATTTAGTCTGAATTAAAAATTATTGTAGTTACATTTTTAATGACTTTCATGAAAAACCAAGTTTATTTCCTCAATTATATTTATATAACTTCAGGGAGACGTTCCATATACAATTTTTAACTCAACTCACTAAATTAAAGGATACTCGTACAATGCGTACCAAATTAGAACAATACAACTACAGAATTATCAAGATGATCTTACATTTCGGCTGGAACATTATTAAATATTCACATATAAATTAATTAATAATTAATGTATATGTGAATACTAATTTAATTAATATATTGCCAGATAAAGTTGTCAACACAATTTATCCACTATTCTCTTTTAAATAATATATCCTATTTAGTGTTTAATTAAACATTTAGTTAAACATAGTCGTTGAAGAATCGGAGGATTTAAAAGTTAATTATCAACAATATCATGGCTTAAACGAGAATCAAATAAGAAAATATATTGTTATTGCAATATATTGTTATTGCAATATTTGTAAGCCTTAATATGACAATTGTATATGTTCAGAATATTTATATTAAACATATGTAATATACGATTATTTTTAGACTTATTACTATTTGTAGTGAAATAGTCCTTCGTGTGTTTTTTTAATGTGCAACTGTTAAAATAACAAAATTATTTTGTTTACTTTTACTATAAACAATTGGAATATGAAAAGTGCTAGAGGGTTGAAAAGTGTTTACTTATTATTATTGTTAATGATTAGTGTGAAAGAATATATAGTTTAAGGTAATTGTATACAAGAAGTGTTCCTGGGCAAATGCTTATGAAACTTTTCCTACCCCTCTATTTTCGAGGGTGCTGGAGACGAATCTGGCTTCAGTTTTATCCGCTCGGACACGGTTTTCGAGAAAATGAATTTTCCACTTTTCCGCATGAGGCCATTTTCTCTATCAAATAACTTTCACTTCACACTACATAGATAGCTAATATTAATACCAATAGATGCTACAACACTTCCTTTACACATATCATATATTAAACCGTCATAAAACCTATTAGAAAGTTTCGATGTTTAGTTACTTCAAATGAATACAATGACTTGCAGTTGGCGTCGTCCATTGTTATCGTACGCCCTCCGTGTCGTTGATGAAACTACATGCATAAAGAGAAGCTCCAAAAGCTAACTTTGAATATTAACAACTAAATACGCTGTTATTTTGAAGGATACTAACCTAACCTAACATGAGTGTCTACTTATTATGGTTAGGTTAGGTTAGGTTAGGTTAGTATCCTTCAAAATAACAGCGTATTTAGTTGTTAATATTCAAAGTTAGCTTTTGCGACACGGAGGGCGTACGATAACAATGGACGACGCCAACTGCAAGTCATTGTATACATTTGAAGTAACTAAACATCGAAAGTTTCTAATAGGTTTTATGATATTTTAATATATGATATGTGTAAAGGAAGTGTTGTAGCATCTATTGGTATTAATATTAGCTATCTATGTAGTGTGAAGTGAAAGTTATGTTATAGAGAAAATGGCCTCATGCGGAAAAGTGGAAAATTCATTTTCTCGAAAACCGTGTCCGAGCGGATAAAACTGAAACCAGATTTGTCTCCAGCACCCTCGAAAATAGGGGGGTAGGAAAAGTTTCGTAAGCATTTGCCCAGAAACACTTGTTGTATACAATTACCTAGTTTAAATACAATTATGTTATTACTATGGATACTGTTTGAATGGAAAATGTTTATATGGCTGAATATAGAAATAATTTTTATATTTCTGGATAAAGTAGGTCGATAATAATCATATACAGGATTGTTCAATATAAGAACATTCTTAAAAATAGTTCTTGGGATCTATCATTTCATCACTTCTGTAGAGTGTCCCAGCTTACTTAGACATATAATTTTCACATCCTGATATGGATAATTACTTTGATTTCAAAATAGTGCTTTCTGGGTCTCTTAGAGATAAAGCTTCTACTTTTCAATATGTCTTTTCATGAATTATTACAGCGCATATATTCTGAATTTATTTGTAAATGTACACGTATTTCGTTTAAGTTGTCTTATTTCTCCGTCCGAAGCAATAGCACATAATTTAATATAACTTAGGAAATATAATATGCTCCAAAGGTATACTACTGTTATATTATTATATATAAGTAATATATTTCTGTCTACAGCATAACTTTGTTAGACCTACATATCAAATAATTGCTTCTTTAAAAGTAAAAGTTGAATAATCTTTCACTAATTTGTTTTTGACCTGAGGCGGTTCTCGAATCAAGTTGTAAGAAAACATATAAATATTTACAAAGCCAAGAGACTGAATAAAGCAAAATATACAAGTATCCCGATTATAAGAAACAATAATAATTTCATATGGTTTAGAAAATAGCAAAAAAAATCACTGTAAGCTTAACATCGATTTTTGACAATATCTTAACAGTTAAGAGTAAAATGAATGATCAATTTCGGTTAAAATTTTTGTCAATTACTTACTGACATTTAAATTTACTATAATATTAAATAGCAAGTAATAGATATCTGTTCCCATATATTACTTACAGTGGCACTTAAACTCTAGGAAATTAACTCAAAATCACAGAAAATATTGTGACGCGAATTTAGAATTAAGGTAACGTTTTAATAAACTATAGTACTTTAAATTAAAATTAATTAAAATGGGTACCTACCACAAACTAAACGCACTCTTCAAATGTAAAATCAGTATGATAGCCTGAAAAAAATACATTATATAAGAAATAAATTTCACATAATTATGTTATAATAACTAATTAATATATGAACAGCGAACACGGATATATTATTGTAACTCCTTGTGGAGATTCTGTCCATCGCTGTTTCAAAATGTATTCTACAAAGTTATATATTTAAGAGTTCATTATTCTTTTGATAGTATTTTAACATCCATATAAAGAATTTTATAATTTATAACTATGACTTAAATTGGTTTAAGTTTCTCATACAATTTTTTTTTACATATAATCAAGAGCTAGAACTTCTATTCGTATACCTACCATAATTAATTTTCACCAAATTATTTACTTTCACCACTGTTATTTATTTTCATCACTAACAAACAATTAAAAAATTTAATGGAAAAAGTACGCCACCACTGTCTATCTATGAAGTGTGATCAACACCGATTGTGAATGAATTCACATTTACAATTTTAAAAATGTAAAATTTAAGTTGATTCTGTTAACATCTGTTCAAGTCAGTCAATAATAAATCTAATGTCTTATATGGATTCGTATTTAAAAAAAAATATCTTAGGAAAAATAAACCATTTTTATAGAGTTATAGATTTCCACTACAATTCTGTTTTGAAAATATACATTCTTAATACAAATATAAACCGTTTACTTTCTCTTTCTTGATGAACTTCTGTACATTTTATTCTTCTCTATTCATAACTTACTATCATCTTACTTATGTCACAGGAAATTTAGAACAAGAGTCAAGGAAGAGGTATCTAACATAAAATTGATAAAATCTGAAGTACCGCAAGGTAGCGCTCTGGGTTCCCTATGATATGTACTGTACACGTACAAAAGCAAGCAATTTCACACTAAAAAAATCTCTCAACATGCAAAGAAAGCTCTGAATATACAAAACCATCCTAAAACTAATATCGGAGTATGGTGTAGAAATCTGGGGATGTACCAGCAAATCGGACATGACAATAATACAGAGAAGTTAACCAAAATATTGTGAATGATCACCAATACCCCGTGGTATGTCTCCAACGAGACAATTCATAAAGACCCGAATGTGAAAGAAAGACATCTTACAGAAAGACCTCATACATCAAGGATGTCATAAAAGAAAGAAAAAGTATTAAACACCATAGTAGATACACCCGATATATTCTTAAACACTCTTCTGGAACCACAAAATGCAAAAACACTCAAGAAAAATGAATTGATCTGAAGGAAGATTAAGGCGGACTTGTCACTAGAGAAAACCTCACCACGTCAATAAAGAACCACCCGGTTTGTAAGTCAACGCATTAGCTTATAAAATATTCTTGTAGTTATAATTACTAGTAAATCAATTATAAGAAAAATCTATTCAATTGAAGAATATTTTCTAATTGTTTGTAATTATCAGTATGTTTGAAATTTTATCCCTCCACAGATTCAAATTCAAATATACGTACAGCCAATATTATACACTTTGTGATCTATACTGTATAAACTACTCTCCATATATTTAAATAATCATTTTCTGTCTGGAAGTTGTTTACATCATATAGAAATACAAGTAATATTTTTGAGTATTTTATTAAGAATTTTGAAACAAAATCTCATTTAAAGAACAAGAAAATGTATTTACAACGCAGCGTGTTTCATAGTATCTTAGTTTTAAGACTATTCATTTAATTACTTGATTATTGCTTGGAATACTGCAATGAGTAACATGCTTTCACTAATAATTTTGCATAAGATTTCTTTTCTGTGGAACAAACTAGAAATATGAGTCGATACAACAAAAATACTTCACTTGCTTTTTTAATATTACCACATCAACTGACGTGTTTAAATCGACATTTTGTGTACATTTTTAACACCGTAATTTACCATAACATTTCCCCAGTATTATGTACGTAAAGAGGCAACTATTAAAAAGTAACTACTAGCCATATTCGAAGAGAAATCAGTCATAAAATACCATGGGCTACCATTAAAAAATCGTCGATTATGTGAGTGCCTGACTGGGATTAGAGAAATTATACAATTAAAACTTATTGCGTAACTGGTGTCTCATTGTCACTAGAATCACAATATATACGAAAAAATTTAAATATAAACGTGTAAGAACATAGACGACACAAAAGTTATTCAGGTGGAACAGGCAAAAAGGAGAAGTATTTTACTTTTGTCTAAGTATTATCAAAACAAATTCTTAACCGCAGTTATGGGTTTTTGTGTATACTGAAATGGTCGATTAATTGCACAATTGTGTATATGTGAATGGTCTACAATTACAATAAATCCGTATAATCTTACATACAGTTAATATAGGTGTCTATATAATTATACAGAATACCAGTAATACTGTTTGTATTCACTCAGAATTTTGGCATATTATAAACACTCGACTTATTTATTTATGATATTTATTGAATATTCAGTGCTTTCCATTAAAATTGACTCAACATTCTATAAGTATCATTTAGATTTTTAATTTCTATCTAATTACACAATTAATTGTTGTTTACGCGAGATAATTTAAATTCGAATGTAACTTTCGTAGACACCAATGACTAACAATTTTACTGTCCGTCGAACCAACACATAACATGAATAATGATGATAAAAAAATTACATACCTGAAACTTAAGATCCATGTTCGTAGAAGATGTACTGGATCCACACTAGCGGTTTACTATCCTGACCAACGGCTTATATCAGAATTATGTTTGTTGAATGAAAGCTGTATAATGCATGAATTAGATGTCTACTATTATACAATTGTTGAAAACAGTATTCGCACTCTACAACTTTTAAATATTGTCGTGACAGGAAAACACTTCTGTTACGTTATGTGATGATACAGAATGGTATGAAAGTTAATTGCTAGAAAACATAATTACATGTATTTAATAGTATAATTAGCTGATTCACGAAAATTGTATTACAAATTTTGGTATTATTTCCAAATTGTCATATTTCTTCTACATATCGAGTGTTGTTAAATCATATAATAATATATAATTTATTTCATCGCTATTTGTCAAATAAAAAATCTCAAAACATAACCTTGGCTTGTTTTTATGGCTAGGCTCAGGTAGACTATTCCGTTTATCGGCAAGATAAAAGAGTTTTTTATTTGGCAAATAGCGATGAAATGAATAGTAAATGTAATAACTAACATTCTATCATATATTACGTTTACAGTTTTGAAATCGTCTATAATATGTTTAGAATTTCATGTTAATTACAAATGATTTTCAAGAGTTCCATACACTTTTAGAGGTTTTTATGTACATACTTTTAAGTTTCAGTCTGGATATATGCAATGATGCTTTGTGATTTTATGGAGAAATAGTTAAATAATTAAATTATATTGGTGCATCCTCGAGATGTGACAACATAATATGTAGTAAGTTTCTTCATATTCATAATATGGAAAAACGCAAATGTGAAGACGAAAATATTAGGAGACGAGAGGATGAACGGATGAGAGGATGAGGGGTGAGGGGATGAGAGGATAAGGGGATGAGAGGATGACGGGATGAGGGGATGAGAGGGTGAAAAGATTAGACGATGAGATGATGAGACGATGAGAGAATGAGAAGATGAGAGGATGAGAGAATCAGAGGATGAGACGATGAGAAAATGAGAAGATGTGAGGATGAGAGGATGGGAGTATAAGCGAATGAGAGGATGGGAGGATGAGAAGATCAGATGGTGAGATGATGAGAGGATGAGAGCATGAGAGGATGAGAAATTTGTCTAAAACATAATATCATAAAGCTTGCAACAATATTGGATTAGAAGCAGTGATGAAAGATTCCTACTTGGTGAAGAAATAGCTTGAAGATGCTAAATAGATAGAATACCCAGAAAAAAAAAACAAAAACTTAAAACGGAACAAACATATCTAGAGAACTATATTTTATTTAAATGCTAATAATTAGAAAATTGAATATCATAAAAATGCTCTTAAATATTATTATTATTTGATCTATATTACCATTGGTAATGTAAATCATGTATTGTCATGTGTTATCTATATAACATTCTTTTATTTAAATGTATTCATAGTATTATGAAATTAACATTAATTTATTTTCATTACTCACCTGTTATTTTTTTCAAACATAGCGGCCATTTTAAAAGTAGAACTAGTTAAGTGACATTCTATGAAAAGTGATTTAAATCCTTAAAATTAAAATTGCATAAACTAATATTGTCTTAAAATATAACAACCATTAATAGGGTTATATATAAATGATTAATATTTTATTAATACGTAATATTTAACGAAAGCGTTAGACACGAAAATGTTATTACCATTATAACTGTTTTTTAGAAAAAAAATTACAGTTTCTTTTAAATTACTGTCAAACCATGATAAATAATAGAACCTGAATATTATAAATAGAATGAACTGAGCTAATGAACTAAGATGTATGTGCATAATATGTATATATGTATGTATATTACTATATTAACGTATGTCTATTACGATTGAAATTAAAAGAGTAAAATATAAAGTCAAATATATAAAATCAAAAACACTAAAAGCTAAAAATTTTATATATTTTTTTACATTTACAAAGACATCAAATAAATACTAAATCCACAGAATTTTAAATAACTGTTTAGCCATGTTCACTTCCGTGGCAATCACTTCTTCTTTATATTGATTTCATTCGTTGGCATATTTAATGTGAAAAAAGTGTAATCGTTTTAACGGATAATTATTGCATTTGAAAAAATTACGCCTAATAGTCATTCTAATTCTAAGGTTACATGTCCTTAGAATACTAACACCAATATGTTAAAGGAAAAATAATCATTTAATATGATACAAGTTTACTGGTAGTGCTCTATATTTCTCCTGTAGGGAATTCGTTTGTTTCCGAATCTATATTTACTAAACGGCTATTTTCGTGTGTGTGTGTCACGAAATTTTTAGGTTGATGTACGAAATGGTAGTTTGAATTTCGGCATTTTGACAAAATCAGTATAGTAAATCGACCCTTGCGAACAACGTGGTAACTTTTTCTTTTTAATTGGATGCCTCTAGAGGCACGCTCCGGAGGTGCCTTCGATATGAACGAGGGGGCGGTGCAATATTATTGCGATTTGCTTACTCGTTTAACATTATACCAAAATGCAGTCTTTAAGACCGAAAATATAAATTTTACATGAAAGTGATTCTATATGAAACTGTTTAACGAATTTGGACTTAAAATTGTATCGTAAAACTCAAATATAGTAAATGAAATATATAGTCATGAATTATTAATACTAATTCCATACTACTATAATGTTTAATTATCACTTTATATGTTACAAATTAAATTAGTGATTGTCGTGTTGATAAATATTCAGAATTGTAATACTAAAAGCGGTATAATATTCAAACTGTTCAACATGTTCTGTAATGTAGCGACTAGCAATAATTTTATTAAAAACTGATATTTAAAACACTTGAAATACATAAAGCAATTTTTCTAAAATACAACATAAATTACTAACGGGGATGTTATTGTATGATTGGGATCGAATCGTAACGGAGAATGTTTGGCACCTCTTCCTGAGCTATGTATACTGTGTGTGTTTTCCTCATCTTTACGTTTAACCTTTCGTCTCGTAGTCTAGAGACTTTAGGGGAAGGAAATAAATTTCTGTGTATGCAAACAAAGAAAAAACAAAATTGTTAATTCAAAACTTCAATTATGTTCATATAATTTTTTTCTAAATGTGAGTTGCGGTAATATCTGTTCTATGAAAACCATTTGCTTAATAGTTACGCGAAAATTGCATAGATTCAAGGAATATGTAAATAGTAAAGTAATACAAAATGTGAAGCATGAAATAAGCAAAAGTTAATAAATAACATATGCTATTAAACAAATGTAAAAGAACTATCAGAAGTTTGTACAAAAATGTGTTAGTTCTTCGTAATTTTTCTTTCGGTAATTTTCATTATCTATTACTTGTTTAATATACACTGCGATGAAAACATTTGAAATTGAAAATAAACATCCTATAAATTTTTTTACATATATTTTTCAATTCTCCTTATATGACAGACAGAAATTTTATTATTTCGTGATAATGTATTTTAATTCAAAACAAATGCATCTACTTTCATTTTATTGAATTAAATGCCAATAATGAATTATAATAATTATAATTAATATTTATCTAAGTTAGATGCTTAAGAACATACTCATTGGAGAGCTTTATACTTGAAAATTAGTTGAAATTTGTCGGCGTATAAAGTTATTATCATATAATTTAACAACACTATTCCATATGTTTACATATATTACTTGATAAGTTTATTCAATATCGACTAAATAGATATCTTTATTGTGATATATGTAAAAACTAATGACAAAATAGGTGATACCCACATTCTGTATCAAACAGTTTAGTCACATTGAACTACCGTAATCGGTTAAAATACACATACACAGACAACCGAGATTTGCACTTTACACATTGTTTTCTACTAGACCCAAAAACTACTACTAACAGTGCAGAATTTACCAATTTATCGCACTAGATAGTATAGAGACAAAATAGATTGTAAATTTAGCCGTAGATCATCGTTTTTCGAATATTTGTTTTACTTTCATTTTAATAACGGGTAAGTCCTAATAGAAAGGATACTAAATGCATGATAAACTGGAGAACTATTGTATTAAAAGTGAATGTGATTCAAATTACATAGCAGAGAAAGGATTATTCATAGTGTCTAGTGGTATATGTTGACAAACATGATGTATTAGAAAAAAGTTTGTAGATTTTTGGGAGTGTAAAAAAGAAACTGTATTATAATTAGTAAACCATCTGTTACAGAGTTAAATGTGTGATTATATTTTTTTAGTATAACGTTATTTAATGTTAATCATAGCAAACTGAATTTACTAAAATTGATTGAAGAACAAAATTCTTTATTGTATTATGGTAATAAATGGTATTTAAATTAAAGTAGAATAAGTTTTCGATAAATTGGTACATACAAATTGAATTTTATATATTATGTCTATGCACATTATTGTATAATCTAAAGCTGCCCCAATCTCAAATAAATATTCTTTTTGTAGTCGAATGAACTATTCAGATAAATTTTTTTTTTGGCATGAAATTATACAATGAAAAAAATGTTAATGTATCGAGCAATCACTCTCAAAAATTGCCCTTTCTAACTTTTTCCATTTATTTGCCCGGACGAAAAAAATATGTGTTCAAGCATAATTTAAAACTCAATTTTCATCAGATGTCATCTCTCCTGTAAGATTCTAGTAACATATGTAAATGAAAATAATTATCATTATCTTTAGTCGCACTTCAATACCTAAGCCAAACATAAAGCTGGTAATGACCTTGTATATCAATATTTGATATGAAGCAAACCTAGAGAATTTTAATGATACGATTAAATCAACACAAATTTAAACTGGTTTAAGTTATTTAGCAATTCCGATTTCCTTAGAACCAGTTTAGAATGTTTTATCATGACGGCGAATAAAAGTCTTAAAAATGTTTTCATACAATAATACAGTAGTATTATAAGACAAATATTCCAGAAGGGCTAAATAATTGCTAGCGGATTTAATATAATTTCTAGTCATCTAGGAATTGTAAGAATATATTTTTAAAGGGTGAAAAATATCTAAATATAAAATCAAATTTGCTGCAAATGTTATTCAGTAAACTTTTTATTTCAATTAGGGAACATTGTATAGAGCTTTATTTATATTTGTTTTTACCCAGTACTAAAAGTTAAATGAAAGGAAATATAAAGAAATAAAAAGTAAAGAAAAGTTAGTTAAGCTAAGCTCAAAGTTAGGGAGTAATACAAGTGATGGAAATATTAAATGTAAAAATATAATAAAGTGTTTTCCACATTTCTTTCTTTATTTTGTAAACTAGCGCTTCTATATCTCACCTATGTTTGCAAACCATTCGTTTATAGAAAAATTAAAAATAAATCACCATAAATTGTAGTTAAAGTGTTACACCATAAGTATTGGATTATATCTGAAAATAAAAATGCTTCACTGACGTAATCTTGGAAACCACTACCATTTAAAGCACAATGTACTTATTGAGGAAGCATGTCCTTTAAAATATTTCCAGCGCTATGATAAAAATGTGAAAACTGTTTCCGTTTCTGTCAAGTTTGTTTTTTTTTAGTTGTCACAAGAGAAAAACAAAATATTTGTTTATCAAATTGTAGATAAAAACATAATTAGTCTAAGAAAATTGATCAGTAATATATACAAAAAGAAAATGCTGACTATTTACAATTTAAGTAATTACTTGCAATAGAATACATAATTGGATAATATCTTGTAAATGCACAAAAAAGCGATAATTACCAGAACTTTTTAAACTGCATTTTAAACTGCATTATTTAATTCCAAACGTGGTTACTAAAGGTATCAACAAAAAATATATAAATTTAAATACTGAATTGTGAATGCAAGTTATTATTTTTATAGGTATACACATAAGAAGTACATAGTTTTGCAATGTCTATGCTGTAAATAAGCATATCATTAGCGAAAGTTGCTAACGGCCTAATTTTCGGATGGTTCCCAGTTTTTGGTTTCAGATAATCTAAAGTCTGATATTTCTGATCAGTGACTGGAACGATAATTTGTTGCAACTATCGCAAGGCTTTATTATTTATTAGTTATTATTATAGTTAGGTAACAAGTAATAATAATGCATTTGTGTTTTTATTTTACCATCGCCCTTATTCTATTAATATTGATTTGAATTGTTAAAATATATACAGGTTCCATTTAAAACATTGTTTAACTTATATACATTAACTGTGCCCAACATATAATATCATCTAAAGTACATGAGTGTCATCAAGATAACCAGATCTCATATACCATAAAAATTCATCTTTTCAGAACACAAGAGTGAAAATTTCTCTCGCTTATTTCTCAACTCAAATTACTTATTACTTATGCTTTTTTATTGCCTACGAGGTAAATGTAAATTAATTAAACTTGTCTATGAAAATTAATTAAATACACTGGGAGTAAGAACAGATGGATAATAAGTAGGTATTTACTAATTAAGTCTGTTATTTTGCGTATTGTATTATTACTTTCCATAAATATAGAGTGCTTAAAGAGTTTTATTATCTCCATTCCTTATTTTTTGTTTTGTTTTAATGAAGTAGGTTATTTCAGTTTTAGTAGGATTAACTGAAAACGTTATTGTGATCGATCAAGCCATCATTTTATAATCGAACTATCTGCATTAAATTGATACTATGTATAGAAATTAGTGAGTTATTAGAGCCATGTCCTCACCTGCATCTGTCTATGTATATTAATTTTCAGATAAATGTGTACATACTTTCAAAAGAACAAAATGTACAATGTCTGTACAATATTGTATAGACGTTGTACATTTTGTTCTTTAGAAAGTATGTACAATACTCTATCAATATTGTAAGAATATTGTACAATGTACAATATTCTGTCAGCTTCTAGGCGAAGCTGACAGAATAAACTTCTAAATATCTAGAACTTCCTATTTGGCGTTCAAATTCAGTAGTTCTTAGAAGACACCAGCCTTATTTCGAAGCTTCTCTTATGTTTCCTACTTCATCTGCTAAAATTTGTTTTGAAATTGGAACGGATTGGCGCCTTCCGATTTGCTTCTTCTGCTGGTTAACTGCTCCTTGGTCTGTCCTAATGCTTCTTTAATCTCCTTATGTTCAAATGTCAGACTGTCACATAGGTGAGACGAAAAGTAACATCCTGTAAGGCACCTCCCAATACTTTAACACAATAAATATGGTTCGTACTTATTGAGAATAAATTCTCACCTTAGTCGTGCCTCAGACTCCTAGTTTCAATAGTAAACTCTAAAAATGTAAATAGGATGTTATTTAAAAGAATCAAGACATGTTAATTTACATTAAAACAAAGGCAAGAGTATTGACAAATTAGATATATAAATGGAGTATATACATGAAATTGTGAATTTAGATATTTTTCTTGGTTATATTATATTGCAATTGAATGTAGCTATTTAACTAGGTACATATAATTATTATTATATTAATAACTTGCGTTGATTTCTCATTCTTTGTGTTTATCTCGATTCTTGCAATTTTATATTCAAGTATTTCACTTTTTACCGTTTTTTTTTCGCCTCTTGATTTTTTCTACCACATCATACCCTACATTCAAGTAAATCCGAATTGTGTGTGATAAGCGCTCACATAACAGTGATAAAATTTATTACCTGCCTTCCACCTCTCTTCCAATTTGCTCCCTCTGAACCAATTTTTGGTCGTCATTACCACTATATGCCATCTTGAATTTAAACTTGCAATGTACTAAAACAATGTACTGCAATGTACTGCAGAAATTTAGGCAATTCAATAGTGGAAACAGCCATAGTGTGTAAAGCTATAGAGACTAAGGGGGTTAGTTTTAATACAAAATATAGTTTTGTAGTAAAAATTAATTGTAAGACAAGATTCTCAATTTATAGGACTATTATTAAGATTCCCACTACTACTCTCACCATTGCCGATAGTAAACTGATAACTACATAAAGAAATTACCTGTTTAAGTGAGCTGACCTATTATTTTACCCCAATTAAATATGTTAAACAAATTCAGAGAATATGCTAACTTCCACAAGTACAATTAAATTAATAATTAAAAGAACATAGCAATAGAAGGAATACTAACGGAATCAGTTTATGATGACTTAATAGAACAATACGTGATCTATGTTATTACTATTTTATATTTTAGTCTTTCCATTTTTACTATTTTAGTTTAGCCCCATTATGTTTTCTATCAAATTACATCTTACATTAAAATAAATCCACATTATGTAGCTTAAGAGAGAAAGCTTTTGATCTATATATATATATATATATATATATATATATATATATATATATATATATATATATATATATATATATATATATATGCTACCAATGATTGGTACCTCATTCTATTATGTTTCGCAATATTTGTATAGCTACTTTTTTACATACTTTTAATTTTCTTATTTACATGTTCTTTAATAATTATATTTATCAAAACAAATTTAATTCTATATAAACATTTGACTATAAGGCAACAATAATAATGAGAATTTAAAAGTAAATAAAATAATTATTATAATTTAATGGAAGACACAACACAATATTAGTGAATATTTTAGAACAGTACTCTACATGCATATGATTTCAGTTTTCTTCAATAGCATTGCGTTATTACTTTGCAAAATTTGCTGCCTTAATGAAAATATTAAACAACAAAAAGTTATAATGCTGAAGAACTTTACACATATTTAATAATAGGTGTTATCATGCAGAGATGCGTTCAGAAAAAAAGTGTTATAATAAGCAGTCGTATAATAGTGATGAAATTTGTCACCATTCGTAATTTATCACCCCTCACTCAGTCTGCACATCCCCTTGAAACAATTTTTGGCTACCATCATCAACATCTACCACTTTGAATTTTAACTTAAAATTTGTAATGTATTGTATTAATTTAGCTAATTTAAGAACTGTTTGTTACTTAATGAAAGTTTTCAAACATTCAAACAGCCGTAGTCTCTAAGGCTATGAAATATCAGGGGGTTAGTTTTAAGAAAAAATATAGCTTTTCAGTAAGAATACAGACAAAATTACTACCCTCACCAGTGCTTATAGTAAACTACTACACAAAAATGTCACTTGTTTTAGTGAGATGCCCTGATGAATATATTTCAATTAAATATATATCAAACAAGTTCAGAAGATATGCAAACTTCCGCAAATACAATTAAAAAAACATATCTATGGATGTACTGGCGAAATCGGTTAGAAATATAGAAAATAAAATATAGTGCAGATATTAATTTAAGTCACCAAATAAAATTTTTAAAACACTAATTTTTTTTCTTTATGATGAAATTATGTATTTTTGAAACATTGTTTGCATATAGTCGCAATACTCACTTCACATTAACGATTATGCACATTTGAAAATGTATTTCCAGTTATATATCTAAGGACAATAAATACAGGTAGTATATTATAAATTTTACGCTTATTGTACACTTGACTTACGGCAATAAATTTGAGTCTGACTTATTAAAATCATTCACTGTATTAATAAATATATATACGTCCATAACCATTACAAGGGGAGCAAAAACGTGAACGAAATTTATTTATATAGATGTTATGTGTAATCTAGTAGGATTTTATTTTGCCTAATATTTCTGGAGAACGTAATTTACTTAATATGATAAAAATATTAAACTTAATTTCAAAAAATTAAGAAGTAACATATGAAATGGAATAGACGAGATCAAGTAATGCAATATTTGAAAAAGTTAACCCAGTTTGTATTGAATAAAGTAATATACATAACATGTATTGTAAGTAAAATCGCGATGTTGAAAATTTCGTGTAACTTATGTTACAATATGTTCTCTTGCAAATAAATAGATCCGAAAAAATTAGGTAGCAGTTTGAAATTTTGTAACGATCTGAGTGTGGGTCATTAATCTGATAATAATATCGTAATGTTTATGAAAAGCTATTAATAAGGAAACTACAGAACAAATGTATCTAAAGATAGTATATCTTTAAGATTAACAATCATTGTTTGTTAATCTTCAATAAGTGGGAGATTATTTATAGTAAGGCAGCAATTTATAAACAAGGTTTGCTATATATAAAATTACTTGCTTTTAAATCATATTTGTTCTTAGAGTGTATGAATGGGTTTCAAAAAATAATGACTATCAAATTATCCTCATTTAATTGTATGATGTATCCATCATCGCACAATTAACTGGTTGCATTTATCTATTAAAATTATTCACAGCATTAATTTTCTAAAATTAATTTTTGAAAGAAAAATTATTATGGACATGAAATTAAATATTTCAATTTATATTAGCTTTAGGAATAAGAACAAAATACAATTAGAGTGATGTAAAATATCCAAAAGGTAACTTGCTGGTGAATATAATCAAAATACAGCAAGAGTGATGTAAAATATCGAGATCGTAAATTGCTTGTGAATAAAACCAAGATACAAGAGAGATATAAAATATGCAAACAGCAAATTACTGGTTATTGAAATCTAAATATAACAAGAGTGATGTAAAATATTCAGACGGCAAATTGCTAGTAACGCAAACATGATCACTTGCTATTAAAAATACAGTGCCTTCTTAAAGTAATTAATTCGTTAAAAATTCAAGAAAGTACTTCTGGGAAAGACTCTCGGAGTCGTCAAATATTATTTTTAGTTACATGTTTTCTAAAATATAATTAATATATACAAGGCGATTTCTGTAGGAGATATGACTTCACGATAATTTTTTTAATTGCAACCCCCTTTTTTATAATTGTATCCAAAAAAATACACTTTTTACATATGTTATGGTAATAATTCCATTAGTGTGAGTGTAGATTATATAAAAATTATTTTGCATATCAAAATACTAAAGAAAATAATAAATTTAAAGAAAATAATTATTTAAAAAATTAACTAAAGAAAATATTCAAATTGTGCACCATTAGCTGACTGGTAATGTCTTTTTATTGTCGTTAGATAAAAATATCATACCACCGATGAATGATGTCATTCATGAATGAATCAAATTCCCAGAAAATGAATGTGTGGTGCTGTATAGTTGATAGATAGGTCTCGTAACTTTGCAAGATGTTTGGTTTTTCTTCGATGATGCCATTATTCGTGCACTAATAATTTAATATCCAGATATAGAGGAGCCTGCTTTTGCGAGAAATTACTTCTTCTTTCGATAAAACGGTGCACCTCCAGGTGCTTATTTAGATGAGATATTCTCGAATATCTCATGTAAATAAGACAATAAAGAGAAGAGAGCCTACTGAGTGGCCTGCTAGATCATCAGATTTGATACCCCTACTTTTTGTGGGGATACTTAAAGAGCAAAATATACATTACCAGGTTGGTGAATATAGGAAATGTAAAAGCAATTTGTCACGAAATACAACGTATACCTCCTGAAGTTATTAACAATTTTCAAGAAAAAATTACTAATCGTCTTGGCTATTATCAGACCGCCAACAATGAATAATTTGAACATTTACTTTAGGTGATTTTTTAAATAATCACTGCAATTAAATTTAGTATTTCTAAATTGTAAAATGTTTTTTTTTATTTTCTCCTAACCTATATTAATACGATCTTATCCATACTACGAGTCTAAGATTTTTTCCCAAAAGTTATTCCTTGATTTCTAACGAATTTATTAATTAAAGCAGTGTATAACAGACATAATATTGAGTTAGTGTCAAAATTTTCAATTAGTGTAACGAATAATAACCTCGATCATTAATTTCAGTTCTAATAAACTTTATCTACTTGTGTAACAACAATACATAATTCCCCCGGAACATACTCATTATAGACAAACCTACATTATTGCCTACATAAGATTAACAACCAGGATTATTTGCACATTGAAGAACAAATAGTCCTCATTAGACAAGGAAGGCATACACTCAGCATTGACAGAAAGTTATTGCATGAAAAGGTATAGTTGATTATAAAATATTAGTTGATCTTCTTTCAACCCATAAAGTACTGGATTAGGTCGGAACCTTTGGTGTGAAGATAACACCGACTTAGTTTTCCACAATACATCAAAACACTATTGTGATGATTTTTCATTAAGTAAGTATATCCTTACAGGTAAAAGGTATTTACAATTCATTAGGGACAGCATAAATCATGCCTTCTTATAGCCTTTCTAAAATGAACATAAACTGGATTAGAGCATATGGTGTGGCGTTCAAAAGTTGTTAATTTTATGTTCGGTTTATTTATAGTGTTTAATTGATTTTTCATTTAATCCTTAATCAACATGGCAACATGAATAATGAAGGACTGCCATTTACAAAAAAAGGTGATAATGGTATAACTCGAAACCAGATGATTATTACTAATGTTCGTCTGGATTACGTAATTATACTTTATGAATAAAATCAGGAAAGAGCATCTTCATACGACTGTAATGGTTACTTACATAACAAGAAAGTAATTATTTACGATATTAATTGACAAACTTGGGTGGTTGATATCAAATTCTGAATGCTATCAAATCAGTAGATAGTGTCCAGGAGTATAATGCACAATTTGTTTCTTTAATAGTTCAATTTCCATTCTTTTATTTTCAGTTTCACCTTATCACAAATTTGTTAATGATATATTTGTACTAAATCCACCTTTATCTATAATTTAAATCAGTCACAGTCCAGACTAATAAATGTATGAATAAATACAATTCCAGAACAATTGACCCTAAAAAAGAAACTGAAATTGAACTTTAAAACACAATTACTTAACTATCTAGATGATTTACAGATTAGTGCTGTTAGAAATGTGTTTTCTTTTTGACTCAGTAATATCTGTTCTATAAAGAAAACATTTTCAGACTAGCCTTCCAAGAACGTGTCAAACCTAAAATATTTTAACGTATGTAGATAGTTAAATACATTTATTTGACTGCATTTTATTGCATGGATGGGTGACAAGTGATCTACAGTATTCCTTACTGTAGAGAGGTTGTTACTACAATGTAGTTTCTACGCTGAGAGAAATGTATATAAACTATAAGTAAAAATGAAATAATCCCAGAAAAATGTTTGCTTCAAATAGGCACCACTATATTATTGCAATAGTAAAAATTATTTGTTAAAACAATTAGATTATATTGCTGTAGCTATACTAAATAGTAGGACCAATTTCGATCATAAATGGTCTGGGTCATAAGTGGCCTCCTTCCCTCGCGTTTGATAATGGCCTGAAATAAGTAGATGTTGGGCTGAGCGGTGGGACTCCTCTTTATCGGTCTTATCGCCGTAGACTTAGACCGCCTCGTACAAGGTGGGTTCTTTTGAGGTCTCTCCTTCGCCAATGATAATAATATACCATTCGCGCCGCGGAAGCGAAACAAACAGCGAAGGGTGCGGACTGACTTCCCCTGGTCATGGCTAGTAGGACTCAGCTGCTAGAGTCTGTTTGGACGCTCTTTTTATTTTCCACGTTTCTTCTGTCTTATCCATCCTTCAACCCCCCGGGGTGTCTCGTCTGTCGCGGGTTCACGTTCCGCGTGGAATCCCTCGGTTAAAGCTGTTGATGGTCTGTGACTTCGCGACGTTTAGTGTCGTTCCGATTTCGATCGCTTCAACTTGGTCATAAGTTTTCCTAGCTCTTTATTTGATTTATTATTGACTCACTGTCGTATTATTAGTATAAAGTGGTAGTGTATAATTACAGAGACCCATGGTTTCAGTCTAATATGCTCTCAACTTGTTACAGCAAAGAGTAAGCAAACCACACCACCACACCAAACCACACCATGTTACCACAAATAGTAAAAGCAAAGACTAAGCTTAGTATAGGCCCTTAGATAGGGCCTTAGATAGCCAAAATTAATAGCAAGTTTGTGCTGTTTACCCTCTAATAAGTGCTTATCAACTATGGATCATTACTTATAAAGAATTTTAATAAGAAATTATTACAATAACCCCTGGTAGAAATAATGCAAGTATTATAGTTTCGGTGCAGTTTAAGCAAATTGTGTTACTGGGACAAAAACAAAACGACGATTTAACTTTGTAAAAGTATCTTCGAAGATTGTTCTTGTACTAAATTGATTATTGTACAATATTAGTGAAATATATACTTATTATTAATGCAGATCACCTTGATAGAACTCCTTACTTGATCAATTTCTCTGGTCTGGTTCTACATGGCCAAGTGGACCCTGTATTTGTAGTGTTATTATATTATTAAGCTACTCTCAACTCAACTAAGCATACATATGTTTATTCTTGTGACTATGTGTAAGCTTCCTTCCTATAGGCTAAGAATTTAGGGGAAAGAGGTTGATTTCTGTATATGGAATTTTAAAGTTACACATTTTACACCTAACATTTGTATAAAGATTGCTGAATACATGCTACTTGATTATAAATCTATTGAACATAGATGTCATCCTTCAAAATGTATCATGGTAGTAGATAAGAAAGAACAGCTGGTCATTTTCTTGCTTCTCATCATTTAGTCCAGTATGCAAACAACATTTAAGGTAGGTAATCATTAATATTAAGGGCATATTGTTGCAGGTACCTATATTAACAGTTGATTGTAATACTTTTGTTATAACACAGTATATTTGGGTTTGGAAACAGAATTGTTAGCAAAATAGCAAGTGTATCTTCGATGATTTGCAATTTATATGACTGATATAGTTTGTACTGTGATCGAGGGTAATGGGCTGGATTTAGTATTGGGAGCGTCACTGTATGCAGGGGTTAAAGTTTCAGTAGGAAAAATTTGATGTACTTCCTTGTATGTGTTGTCCCCATTTTATGTGACTTTCGCTTCAATGTTATCAGGCTTTAGAGCGAAAAATATATTGTATGTCTCTAGTTCTAACGTAAGTATTATGTGTATGTGTAAATATAAAAAAAAATCAGATGGGCTATTACAAAAGCCAGTTTCCTCTAAACCGTAAACAAATAGAAACAATACATTATTTAATATTATTTTTGGAACGATCTCATTTCATACAATATTCAGTAGTTGCATATAAATACGAAAATATCACTATGTAATTATGACATGTAAGAGACGATATAAAATGTAATGTACGATTTTATTTAGCATACGGAGTTATATTTTCGAGTGTTTCTATTTTATAGTTACAGTCCTTTTATTATTGAAAACCATCTCTTGTAATTAGAACCATTGTTCGAGTATTTAAGAAAGCAAGCTTTAGATTTAAATGGAAAGCCTTTCTCAGAGAATATTTAGTTTCATTTTACTCTCCAACTAACGCACCTCCTTAACGAATAATAATTTATTACTAAAGAAACTAGGCCGAATTCGAATATGCAGGATTATGCGGTAGATTCCTGTCTAAACTACTTGTATGATATATAAGTCAAGTATATATACGTAAGTAAAACATGTTCGTAAACATATTCTCTCCCAATCTGCCTAAATGTCACTAACGCAATTCCTTGTGTAAAATTATGAACATTTAACATTGGAATTACCTCCTGATTATCGGTTTCTGTATATAATTTTAATGAATGTCCAGTGTTTATTATTGTTGACATATGTGTCAACATTTTGCTGTAAAAATTATTAAAACTGTATTAAGAGTCGTATTCTGTAACATCATAATAGTTTTTGGTATGAAACCCTTCTACACTAGTTTAAAGAAACCATCTCTTATTCTATAACATTATTTAAAAAGGCATATTTTTCTACACATACGATAGAAAATATTTTCGTTTCTTTTATAATGTTGTATAAAATAACGGGTGTCCAGAAAGGGTAGGGGGTATTTGTAGATTCAATAAAAAAAAAACTAGAAGTCAAAAAAAATAAATTTTTTTGTTAATTTTTAGACAAAGTATTGGAAAATTAAGTACTAAAGATTATGTTCTCCAAATGTTGACCCTCACGCTGCTGGCACTCCTCTAACCGTAAACGGAAATTAGCCACCACGCGTCTACACATCTCTCTGGAAACGGCGGCCATTTCGGTGCGAATGTTGTGCTTTAATTGCACTAAAGTTCGTGTTTTTTTTTACATACACTTTCTCTTTAAGGTATCCCCATAAGAAATAATCAAGAGGTGTAAGATCAGAAAATGGATTCGAATGTTTGAGAATACCGGTTCGACTGTAAAAATTCGCAATCTAGGTCGCCCGTGCTCTGTTCGAACCCCACAAGCGATTGAAGAAGTGAGACTTTCACTGCGTGAAAATCCTCAATCAATTCGCAAACTGTACTTACCAGATATTCCATGAGCTCCATACCTCTGCTATTGGTGTTCGTGCTATCCCCGACCATATGGTGTGAGTTCGCATCACATCCCATCAGCAAAGGCCGGTCGGCTTTTTGACAGTCCACAAGTTCCTTCACTTCTGGTGTCGGATTGTCCCTGCTGTCATATGGTAGATAGGCTGACGCTATAACCACCCTACCTACATTTTCAAGCATCGCAGTTACCGCGATTAGGTCCTGTAACAGAGAAAATATCCTAGTCCATTTATAGATCCCTGCAACACCCAAGGTTCTTGGATGAGTACTATCCCTGTGTACATCTTAGCCAGACTCCTCTGCAGAATAGAAGAGGCATCTTTGCTTCGATGCAAGTTAATCTGAATAATTTGAATCATTCTTTTCTTAGCACTTGCACCACTTTCGTCCCCTGGTTTGCTCAGATCCCCTCGCCCTCTTCCTCAATAGAGGTCAAGGTCAAGGTCGCGAGTGTGGCCTGGGTATCGGCGGTGGAGCAACTGCTTGTCTGGGAGGATGGAGGCGTCCTAGGTACAGGCCCGCTTTCGACCTCCTTATCCTCCAAGATTATTTCATGGATTGATGGTTCCATTTTTGGTCCCATTTTAGACGGGATAGGAACATCATCATCATCATTGAAAAGTAACCAAAACAATATTTCATTTATAGTTAATATAGGCGTATTTTGTTATTTTTATTATATTTTAATATTTGAAATATATTTATTTAATTATATTCACTATTTTTCATAAGAAAAAGTTATTTTGAGCATATTTTAAAATTTTTTTGTCAATTATTATTGTAATTTTACAATTAATTATACTTATTTTAACTCATTTCTTAATCTATTCTTGAGAGCGTCATCCTTTTTCAGACTTCAAATAATATTCTGTGATTTATCTATCATAAACAAACATAGCTTCCTTAGGTTTTATTCTTTATTTGTGGATATAGAAGGAATAAGGTGCAGCAAGATAGAAATTAGTCAAGGTGCACTAATCAGAATTAAACCCATGCATGTGAAATGAAACAGAAACTAAATAACTAAATTACGTTAGAGCTGTTATTATAGAAACAATATTGTAATAAGGGTAGTATATTTTAATAAAATATGTCACTGAAACCCACCGTCTATGTCTATTATTAATTAATTTATCAAATAATTATCATAGCAACCAAAAACTCAAAATTAAATCAAGTCTCTAAAGATGACATACAAAAATAATGATATTCAAAGAACATTGAATATCATATTTGTATGATATTAAATAGTATTTTAGTGAATACATATAAATAGTGAAAATCACTTATATATAGCAAATTATTTTTAGCATTATTTCAGAGATTTATGGAATATGTTCGAAGAGCTTGATTTCTAATTTAACGGACATGACTTCTAAATGAGTAAATACAGAAGATGATAAATAGACAAGATGATCCATATAAGGGTATTATAAAAGAAATATCTTTTTATATCATTGAATTATATTTTATCACGTTATTTTAACGGAAAATAACGCTTGTGATGTAACTAATTTATTAGCTAATATATATATATATATATATATATATATATATATATATATATATATATATATATATATATATATATATATATATATATATATATATATATATATATGTGTAGATATAAGTTATCCACATAGATATAAATACTAAACTGTGGTAGATGGTTATTTGTTGGTAACGATCCAGGCTGTAGTGATATTTCTGCTTAATTTTCTCTAAAACTTGAAGCTCTTAAAATGCTCTGTTTTGCTGTTAAATGTTTTTTTTTAAGATAATCTATGTTATCTGGCTTGATTGCATATATGTTATCTTTCAGAGAACTCCAGTGAAACAATCTCTAGGGCTTAGTCGATTACGAAGCCACTCAATAGAACCACTTAGTGTAATCCAGTACTTTTTTAGAATTACAGTATACATAATACAGTGATGCCCGATTACAATTAAAGCATACATTGTGCCAAGTCTTATCAAGACCAAATAGTTTCACTTCATAATGCTTTTGGATATGTTTTCCAGAACAAGGACAACTTAATCTCGTATGATATTTAAATACAATATTTATCACCCTCGAAGATAACCTGAACCTCTAATATCGACCTATGTATTGCTCACTATATATACTTACTGAACTTTTTTTGCCAAGTTGGTTGTTATTTGAAAGCCAAAAATGTGTGTTGAAAGAAGATGAAAATCTCTTAAACTCAAGTTGTTACTCGAATGCACTTATATAAAACTATAAGCCCTCTAGAAAATTCATATTAATTTAAAAAATCTTCAGTATATATACTTTCGCGTGTTTATATAAATTTAACGCATTATTCAGTCATATAGATCATATGTCGTTGAAATAAAACATTGTTTTTCAGAAATCTCTAAAATAATGCACAATTTTATTTTATTATGTGAATTTCAAGGATACCCTGTATCTTTAATAAGCAGCTATGTAGAAGATATATGCTCCTAAATATAAAAATATAATTTGTTAATTAGATAAAGAAAGTTGTAATAAAAATTTAAAATCTAAAAATCTGCATGAGTGAAAAATTAAACAAGTATTACTAATAAAACAATAACATGAAATATTATTTAGTTTAGATTAACATGTTTGTTATAAATAATATAATACCTATGTGAAGTATATATAGAATATTTTCTACACATTTCTGAATACATAACATTATTAAATGCATATATATGTTCACAAAACTATATTTCTCTATCATCCGTTGCAAGTGCACTCGACATACATCCGCAAATGATAATTTGTAATGCTCAATTAGCCTAAGCAATTATTTTTAAATACATATTAGAAAGAGACGAATAACTGGACTAACAGGCCTGGGGTAAATGCTCTGATGCGTTTTTCTTATACTTTCATGATTCCACCATTTCATATCTTTTTCCTTTCATTTAAGACGAAAACTGAGACATATAAATAGAGAGTTGCGAACTTGATAGACCATCATAACATATTTGGATTTAGTGCAGTGAATACCTAGCTATTAGCTTGACCGTAGCTACGAATGACAATGGCTTCTCGTCTACTGGTAAGAAGCAGATTATTCCTGATGTGTTAACAGTATTTTCAAACGAGTTGTTTTGCAGGTTGCTTCATTTATTGTCCTAGCTCTGATGCAGTTGTGTGACGCCGGGGGTCATGGAGGAGGGTAAGCATGCACATTTTTAAATTTTGGAAAATGAAATTGATTTCATAAATTTAGAAATTTTCACCATCGGTATTTTTAAAATCCTGTTTTTATAAATAAAATATAGCGAAGGATTCATACACTATTATTTTATTTTTTTTGAACATGATATTAAGTTAAATAATTGAGTGAGTAATATCAGAATTAAAAGCTAGTAGTTCCTCTTTTCGATGTCGTTTTTCTAATTAATCATTTCTTAATTAAAATTAAAAAATTAAACGAAAAACACGATACATTTTCTTTTTCCCATTTTACAGTTATTTTTTTATATTTTCATTTATGGATAGGTTAATATTTCAAAATAAAATTTTAAGCCCTCTCAAATGATATACAGTTTCCTTCTGAAAGATTTGGAAATTTTTCTTTTCATGAATATTAAATTACTAAAATGCTTATAAATACCGAATTTTCAAACATCTGAAGCAAATATGATTTCACTTACTTTGAAGATGTTTAATACATATGTTTAATTGACATAAACAAAATTGGCATTCAAATAGATTATCAGGAATCAAACAATTATGAAAATTTACACAAGTTTAGAACTTAAATTGTAGATTTCTTATACATTTTCTTAAAAAAATTAGGATTTTTAATTTCATGAACAATTAGACATTTAGTTATCGCTTAATTACTATTTTTATCAGTATATTGTTGACATTTTGCCTCTTGAAGATTTTCAGAACTGTAAAAGTACAAAAATATATGTTCTATGCAAGGTTTTTACCTTGACTTTTGAAATAATTGACACTAACAATATTAATATTTTTCTTAATGTTCTTTCTTTTTAATTCAATGTTTCTTAAAACATGCAGAATATTCTTTTGTTTTACTGTTTTAAAAAGCCACAGATAGGAGGTGTACTATCAACAATACAATAATAAAATACACTAATTCATTTTTTTTAAAAGAACTAACAATCCCAAACATAAAGTGGTAACTAAAAGTTATTTAGTATAAATTTCCAAAACTTATTTTAAAATTTAAGTTCTGTTATATATATTTGTAGGTTTCCATGTTTTATTCTCAATGTTAAATTAATTTTCAATCGTTATTAATCGTTCATTGCCTCAATATTTTAATTGAAGCATATTATGATTAAGTTAACAAAAAAAATTAATAATGACTGGTATGAATTATCTATAATGTACAACTTTAAAATGAAAAAACTTTCCTTTAGACAAATATAACAAGTACTTCATGTCATACTTCAATAAAAGTATCCAGTTAAGAAATATTTATCTTAATTAATACGCAATATAATTTTTATAAATCAATACATTATTACAAATATGATAACTTTTCTAACTGACAGTGCAAAATTTCCACTAAAAATAAGTCCCATAATGCACTTATTAGATATTGTTTATCATTATGTATTGATATTTGTAAACTTGCAATAATAAATTAGAGAAAGTATAAATAAGATATTTGTTTATTTTTTCGACATTTTAGCATAAAAACAAATTAATTTCAAAAAAGGTCATGAATGTTATATATATATATATATATATATATATATATATATATAAATTAACGTATAATTAATATAATACAGAAAGGTAGATCGTTATCAATGAATGATTTCATAAAAATCAAAATTTTAAATTCAAATTATGATACCTAAGATATATTCGAACAAAGCCTTCATACATTAAAAAATTCATACCACAAGATATATTAACCGTGACATTGTAAACAATTTTCCAACGAGCGTGTAGGCAAAAAAAATCTATTATTTCAAGGTATTAGAAAGCAATCCAGTTTTAGATACTTTCATCTCAAGTTCAATGTCTGGAACACAAGGAAAATAGTTCTTCATATATAAACTTATACTATTCTTCTATGGTACTGTCGTCATAATATGTACGATATTAAATTATTTTTCTAGATTTAATCGATTTGTATGTCAATGTTATTTCATTTGTTATAAATTCCCAATCAGATTAATCTATTTCTGCCTTTCTTAACTTTCACCAATTCTGTAGTAAATCTCACGGCAGAAATTATGTTAAAGAAATTAAAATATTTTATTATTAATTAGGTTGTCGTCATCAGGCTTTTATGTTCAAGTGCATTGCCATCAGGTAGGAAAGTTACCTCTCTAATTATAAATAATAAATGATTATTGATGGCATGACGTATTTCGTATAATAAACTGTGTCATATACACATATTTCCATACCTTCACTAATAACTTTTTTTCGTAAAATATCAAGGAATGTAACATGTAAATATTTACCGCTATACTTTATAAATTGTTTCAAATTTTACAATAGAAAATAGTGTAGTAGTAAAATATAACCTTTTATTATTTTTCTTAATGTTCCCATATAGGTATAAATGCTCTTTGTTGCCAGGATTATAACACTACTACATAATTTTTATGTATGGTAAATAAAAACGTAAATATAAATTTCTAGAAACATCAATGATTTATATGTATGTATTTCTGGCATTAAATTGTAAAACATTTGGCTTTTACTTTTATATATTTCTTTGTATTTTTTATGGTATAATAACTGTAACAATTTAATAATATTTATATTATTTTGAAAATTTATGGAATGAACTCACGAGACTACTATCCAAAATATATTTCATGTAAATAAAGTAAAAATAAAATACAAAACCAATGGATACAAACTAAAAAAAAATAGCTTAGCACAATTAATTCCATAAACAATTTGCAGATAACTGCAAATAAATCCGTCAGACAACTTTTTTTCCAATTTTATTAAGGTTATTGAGCGAAATTTTATTAATAAATACATACAATATAAATTGCAATTGGTATGATTTTATACTTTAACAATAAGGAGAACATATCTAATAGTTCTTGAATTAAATATCTGATTTGTTTTAACACAAAACTATTATACAGTGCTTTCATTCCAAAACTATCCACTCACAGTATTTCTTTAATCAAGAAAAATGATCTCTAAACAAAAGACACATAAATTTATATATATATATATATATATATATATATATATATATATATATATATATATATATATATATATATATATATAAGAGGAAGTTTAAAAACAGTATCCATGCAGTTTAGGTTTCACCCCACTTAAAAAATTTTAAACGTCACTCCCCATCTTATAGTACACCCTTTTAAAGATTTTAAAAATTCTGCCTCAATTCTGTTTCGAGAACTATAAATATATATAAATAAAATAATTTAAATAAAACACAAAATAACTTACTGGAATAAATTTGCTTTTCAGAACACGATTTGAAACCTTCCTTGACTAAGTGCTCAAAATTCCAACTACAGTTGGCTAAACAAAAGTACAATAATTTACTCTTTGGACGTTCTGAAATGTGCCCTTAGTAGTTAGCTTGCATGTGGGGTATCCTATTACTCGGGCTAAATATTTAGGGGGGAGTTTAGTGTACAATTGTCTTCAAATAACTCCAGAAGAGGAAATCCTGTGGAGTTATATCTGGAGATCTCGCAGGCCATCCCAGCGCATCTTATGTCAATTCATTTGTCGGTAACCTTTGACCCAGCCATTGTCGAGCATATAATACGTAGAATGGTAGTACGCCAACACGTTGAAAGTGTAAATTTTGTTCATTCAGCAGCTGTTTCATAGAAAACAGTATGTCCACGTTCATTTAATTCATAACAGAGTGCCTAAAATATTCTATTAAATCATTTTGTATTATTTAAATTATTTTTGCTTTTATTCTGACAACGATACAAGATAGGGGTACCATTTAAAATATTTAAGTGGGGATAGCTGGGGGTAAGAGGATAAGTAATTTTCCCCTTCGCTATCCAAACTAACGTGTTCTCTTCTAGAGGTCATTTTTCTTTCTAAGAAAATAATGGGCGTGAGTAGTCTTGAAATGAAATAACTTATAAATACCTATAAAATGTTTATTTTAAATTTATCATGTCCTACCATAAAACTGAAAATCTAATTCAACTCTTTTTTTTTGTCAAAAACTTTACTTCTTAACCTAATGTTTATTAATTTGACATTTTACTTATTTTCACTTAGTTTTATCAATGGATTAAAATATAATATTTTATTTTTTCCCGTGCTTTACATTTTCATTAGATATTGGGCAATTTCATTTTTCTTAGGATATTTTAGTTTAATTAACATTAACGGTTTTTGGTGTATATGTTGACGAAGTAGCAATCAGTTATTGTCAATAATAACCTATCATTTAGTTAATAACATATTCCCAACTCCTAGCGTATTTTTAATGGTCCATAAATTACAAAGTGTTTACTATAAGTAGTTCAACATATAGCACATTAACCGATATGAATTTTACTATTAAATATAGAAATATTTCCTGTTTTTAGTTCTGCTTTTAAAAATATTTATTAACTTATACTTTTACTTTATTTATCTGAAATGGCTTTAATAATAATAGCCACATTTGTGCAGTACTAAAATTTTAGATTCTATAAAAAAATTCAAAATTGATAAACTGTATGTATTATGCTCAGTTCTGCAATTCAATTAAAAGTGGCTAGATATGAACTTGATCCTGCAACTTTAACGATAACGCTTTCTTGCCTAACAGTATTAATTATTTCTTCTTAATAATCTTAACTGTTTTTAAGCGATGGGAGAACATAATTCAAAATGCAAAAATCTAATATTTATTTTAGGATTGTACGTATGTACGTATTCACGAGTACTCCCGAATTGAATATACTCTCCAACTTTTTCAGAATATTATTAAAGATATCAAAACCTTTTTAATATGCATTTTATAATAGAGGTACGATATTTGTTTCATCCTCGAGCGTTAAAATAATCTCCATATATATTTAGTTTCAATCGGAAAGAAGACGAATTTGGATGGAATTATTTCTTTTTCCACCTGTATATTAAGTACATGTTAAATAATAAATTGGTCTTTTTTAGACATAAGAAAGTAATCATCCACGTTCCATTCAAAGTAAAACACATACACCACACGCACACAGTCGTCAAACATGTTGGCGGTGGAGGTGGTGATAACGAATTCTACAAAGTTATTGGATACTCCGGAGGCATCGATGACGGTGAAGTAGTGTCTCATGGCTCTGGAGGTGGATACGGTGGTGGATTCGGCCATGGAGGTGGATGGGAAGGTGGATTCGGAGGCGGTATAGGCGGAGGACATGGAATCGAAATTGGTCACGCAGGTAGATAGAGATTTGTTTTATCTACTATTTGTTGAATTTAAACCGTGTTTATCAATAAACTGGGATAACTTGCCTCGTGTGACCATTTTGTTTCACATCTAGCGAAGGTCAAAGTTTAACATAAATCAGTTTTTAACTCACATCAGCAGTTTTCTATAACAATTCCATCAGTATATGTTATGATCTCTTAAGTACCTATCAGTCGATTATGTTATTTTTATTTGTTTTTGTTTTTTTTTTATTTTTATACTTTTATATGCTTTATTTTTTAATAAAATGTTAGATAAATTTATGGTTTTTTATTTGAGCTCTGAATGTGTTGCAAAATATTCAACGAAATATAATACTGCATTAATAAAGCTGCTCAAAATCTTACAAAATAGGTACGAAATATGCAAATAAAACATAATTAGCTCTATCAAAATCATAATTGACCAAAATATTTCGAGAAATATGGAAGCAATCCCAGTTTATAACTATAAAAATACACTAATATTTTTTCATACCAATTATTTAAAACTAAATTATTACTCACACTGATTATGAAAATATGACTACGCGATCGAATACACAATAATATTTAAAATATAATATTGCGATCAAAGTAGGTATTTTAAAAATTCTGCAGTAGATATAATGCTAGTCTATAACTTATTGGAATCTGGATTTCAAAGACAAAAATAGAACATCATTATAAACTATCAGTAAGAAGGAAATGAGCGAAAAACATATTATCTCTATTTTATTGGAATATTTATTCGTGAAATCTGATAGACTAGTGATGACTAAATGATTAATATAATTTTTTTCTGTTCATCATAATTATATATTATATAATGAGTTAAGTATAGATTTTATAAAAAAGTGATTTCAAAATGTCTTCATATGAACGTTTACTATTGTCATTTAGACCCCCATTCTCCAAAATATAATTTATTGCCTTTAATATAAAAATATTCTGTAATGTTGAATACAATTTCTTTATGGAAATACAACAATAGAAAGATACATGTAGTACATAGATACAACAGTACACGTACATTATATGTATATATACAACACATACTGTTTGTCTATAGTATGTTCATTCAATAACAAGATTCATCCGAAAATTTTCAGTGATAAAAATTGTGGTAGTTTTAAATTACTACATATATAAAGTTCAACAATTTACATTAAATAGGACTACCGATTATTGAATATACAAAAGGAAGTTATTTTGGACAGAAGATATAAATATTTTCCATAGTGTACATTTATGTATATTAACCATACTTATAAAATATGGTTAATGTATATATATACACTAAACTATAATGCTAATAAATTCAGGTTAATATCTTAAACAAATTATCCTGAATGTATTATAAATTAAAGCCTGCCAGTATATGTATATTTTTTCAACAGTTGTCGTAATCTATTTATAATGTTTAATCCTTCATATTTAATTAAATTAACTACGTACTTGATGTGTCCATTTTATTTTTTTGGGGGATGTATTTTGTTATATTGAATTTTTATCAGTAGTGATGTACATAGATTGACGTTGAGTCATAATAAAATAAATTTAATTCAAAACATTTCATATTTCTGAACTGAAAGGACTCAACTTCGGATACTTAATTTATTACTCAATCATCTTAACATAATATTAGAAATGGCACTAGGTACTAATCTAAATGTATATGGTAAGTGCATGTACTAATGACGCAGTACCAAGACTAAAAATTCATTTTATTTTACATTCATAGGAGTCACTATTCAAAACTCAAGAAAATATATTAATTTACAAATAAAGTCTATAATACAATTATTGATAGATTTGTCTTGTACGTAATTACAAGAAAATGGAACGAAAATTTTAACAATTACCGGTTAATACTAAGTATATTATTAAAAGGTATTTATAAAGTTTTATTCACAAAATAATTGTTTCCATTTTGTCCAATTACGCATTGAATACATAATACTTTCTGTATTTAGTAGACAGGAATATTTCTTGTCCTTGGATGCAAATTATAATTAAAAAAAACCGTTTCAAAGGACGTCACAAGCAACAAAATTAATTATTTAAATAATTAAATGGGTTCAAGATGGGAAAATCATCCTATCAGAAAAATATTTATTTAATAACGATTATGAAATTTTGTGTAATTACTATAAAAATAAATAAATACATTGCATGATATAAATACATTCGTAATCAATAATTACTAAGAATAAACTGAAATTAATACCTTTCATTAAAGCTTTGTAAAATAAAAAACGTATTTGGAGATTAAACTTTTATTAAAAAGAAGAAATATAAATAAAACATGTGATTAAAATTGTATTATTATGAATATGCTTAATTAATTGAATATTTAATTAACAAACAACATCAGTATGACAAATTCAATTTATGTTAAATCTCTGTGAAATATAAAATTGTATTTGCAGATTAAAAGTATATTATTCAAATTATTTCACAAAATGCAAATTCGCCATCTCCTACATAATAGCTAAACTGAAGCGTGGTACACTGTAGTAAGTATTATTGCCGTGGATAGCTCTACCAAAGTTTACAGTTATTAATTCTGTAAACTTTGGCTCTACGAAAGTCGGAAATATAATGTACGCGCTATATCTCCATTCGGCTATTTCAGACAGTCGGATATTTAACACTTATGCTTAAATCTACGAAAGTTTTTATGTTGGTCACTGCCGGGCCTTTAGTGTTTACGTTTAAATCTATAAAAGTTAGATTAGGTTGGCAGAAATACTAGGTACTTTATCATAAATTTGTAATTATATTTAAAGTTAGTGCAATAGAAGAAATGCTCGTTTTGGAAAAAGGCAGGACCTTTAACACATTCCAAGAACTTGAAGAGTTCATAACAGTTGTTGAAAATGCAGCTTATACAATTATTTTAGCTTTAATACATCATTTCTATTTTCTGGGATCAGTTTTCATTGTTTAGGAAATAGTATGAACATTGTTTCGTCCACATCATGGTTATGTATATTTTCAACTTTAAATAATACCAACTTCTATCTATGTGAGAACAATATGGCAATTTCATAGGACAATCATCATTGTGACAACCATAAACAATCATGTAATAAACTAGTAGAGAGTTTGCACTGCTTCACTTCTTTGTACAGGTTTTGAACATTGATTTAAGTTTCTTCGAGCTTTTATACAATTGTGTGTATAAACTGTTCATTTTCAACATCCTTTGTGGACTCTTCAAGTTCTTGTAATGTTTTAAAGATCCTGTATTTTTCCCAAACGGGAATTTCTGGTATTACACTAACTTCAAACTTAATTACGAACTTATGATAACCTTGTATTTGTAGCAACCTAACTTGCGTAGATTTAAACGTAGAAGCTTTCGTAGATTTAAGCAAAAAGCTTATCCACGGCCAAGTATTATAAGAGTTGCCAATATCAACTCCTGACTGTATCATTGTATTTTTGATCTCATATAAAAAAATCTTGTAAATACACACATTTATAATATGGGTATTGTAGTATGCTCACATCACATTTATATTATGGATATTGGAGTAACCATTTCACTTTTATTAATAAATAAATAATTTTTTTCCCGACTGATAAATATGGAATGATTATCGAGATATTTGTGTAGAAAACTATAGAGTGATTACATGGTTAGACTGAAATAACTATTTCAATCAAGTTTGTTTATGTTGAACAATTTAAATACTTTAATGATTCCATTATCAATTTCAGGAGATATTGGAGGTGGACATGGAGTTGCCATTGGTGGAGGTCATGGATATGCCTCAGGAGGCGGTATTGGAGGTGGTCATGGAGCCAGCCTGGAATCTGGTCATGACATAGGAGGTGATATCGGAGGAGATGGGGGTCATGACATCGGGTACGCAGAAAGTGGCTACGAACACAATGCTATTTCCGGTGATGGACATGACTTCAGTGGTGGCTATGGAGGCGGTGACATTGGAGGCGGTTTTGAGGGGCATGGAGGCGGTGATGACGGAGGTCATAGCGGCTACGATTGAGTGATATAATTTATTGAGAACTCTTACAGTTTTTCTTTACAAATGCCAAACTAGTCCTATTTGTTACTTTTTATTTAATTTTAAGTTTAAGTTTATTATTGTTTTTTGTTACCTCCTTTTACTTTTATAATAAAACTATTTAATTGAACTAAACGTTTCAGTAATTTCTCCAAACTTTGAAATGTGTGATCAGTTATATAGTATTTAATAATAATTTGAATAATTCAATACTAAAAGCGAAATACAACTATTTCTTAACAATAATTATAATAAAAATGGAAACCAAAACTGTAATAATATGAGATGAAACAGAGAGGCGTGGAAACAGAGAAACGTGGAACTCATAATAAGGTACTACTCATTTCTTCGCTATTTTGCAAATAAAAAACTCTCTTATCTTGCCTATAAACGGACCAGTCTACCTGAGCCTCGCCATAAAAGTAAGCCACGGTATGTTTTGAAATTTTTTATTTGGCAAATAGCGATGAAATAAACTATATATACACAATCTCTACGATGTTATTTTGAACATTTCTAATATACAAAAACAATAAATATTACAAAAAATATATTATATGCAAATAAAATAGGGGACCAGAAAATTTATGTTACAACTTGTTTGCGGCAACATACATGCATTCAAGCATATAATAGCAAAGTACAACAAATACAACAATATTACCACAATGTGTGGCTCAAAATTCAATTCACACACGAGTATTTTCAGTAACCTGCTACACAGTATATATTTTTTATATCCACTAGTTGATGTGCATAATCTGTGGGTTTCTTAAAGATCCATAGTTTTATTTATTTTTTAAATAATGGCCTTAAATTTGTTAGTTTTATTTCAGCTGGTACTTTATTGTAAATTCTTGGAGCCAGAAAGTAAGAAGATCTTTGTGCTATAGTCTTGGCAACAGAAGGCACAACAACAGACATATTCTTTGCTCTAGTAAGATAAGTATGTGATACACCATTTTTATTTTTACTGTTTTTTTGTTTCAGAATTAGAGCCATACAAAATAGTTCTCTTATGTCAAATACTTTTGTCAGCTTGTATAGATTTTTAGAGGGGTAAGTCATTTCCAGTCTAAATATTATTTTTAATACCCATTTTTTGTATATTATATACATATTTTAAGTGTTTGTTATAAGCTCCTCCCCATACAATAATACTTATCTTAAATGCGATTCAACCAACCCATAGTACAATATTAGAAAGTGCTTTTTATCTAAAAATAGTTTTAGATATTTCAGTTTTGGTAGCATACTTCCAATTTTTTGTGTTAAATTGTTTATATGTGAATCCTATTTAATTAAATTGTCAATAATAACCCCAAGATATTTAATTCTATTAGCTTGTGTTATCTCTACCATACCCGATTCATAATTTATTGCCAGAGGACCTATATTAGGAATTTTTCTTACTTTATTGCAAAAGTTAAAAATTTTGTTGTTTTTAAATTAGTAATATTTGAAAAAAATCACACGGATCTCAATTTATATTCCCATTATACGTGTGTAGACATGTGCGTAAGAAATGCTATAATAAATCAGGGAAACTTGATATCTCAGTTCATATAATTCTTCATTTATTATAGATTTGTTTATTAAACAACACATTACTAAAACTATTGAATTTAAATTCATATGGAAACAGAACAAAAACAGTTATTCTCGGCAACATAATAATGTAGACTATGGATATAGATAGGCTCGACATCTATATATGTATATTATCTAGAAATGTCCAGGAATCAAACTGATACTTGGGATAGTTGAGAATTTTAATACAGAAGATCGATATTTCCCCCAAGTATGAAGCAATAACAATAGTTCGAAACAATTGGGCCTAGACAAGACCTCAATTTGATGACTTATGAGTTATCGTTATTAACTAATTATTCACGCTAGTAGCAATATTTACAGAAACTATGTTACTGTGCACTCAGATAGATTGAGAGAGAGATAAATTTAAGATATATCAATTACGTAAACAATAAAAATGTATAAGAAGTAATATTTATTTTTTTCAGGAGCAAGTTTTTCTTTAGAAATTTGGTTATTTTCCGAGAGAGTAAAATATTTGTATCCAAAATGTAAACACCATCTACATAAAATAGAATATAGTTTTGAAACAGTATATATTTGCATTTGTTTCTCATTAGATATACAGCAATAGTTCTCTTTAGTCTGGCCCTCAGAAAATTATATGTATGAGTCATATTTATAATTTAAAATTGTGATTTTTCACTGGGCTTTTAACTTTTTTGAGCTGTGAATAACAATTCAAATCAATACAAATTTATGTGTTTGATATCTGAAATTCAATTTAGAAATTTTAAATTGCAACAAGCTTCTACTTACATCTTCGTATTTACTAACATATTTTAATATTTTTTTAGAAATTATTTGTAAGAAACTACGGCATATTAAAAACGCAAAACGTGCCTAAAATTATATAGAGTTCCCAAAAAGGATCTTCTTTGTCTGAACTAATCTGATCGAATTTCTTTCATATTGACGCCATCCATATAAACATTCTTTCATGGTTAGCTCAACCAGTTAATCTTCTATGGCCCTTATGCCATACTGTTTCAACATACGTGTTATAATAATTAGTTTTGTGTTATGACATATGTTCTCCTTATGAATAACACTTCAGTGTAAGATCTATGTGATCTATAACCTTTACAGTTACTCTGGGTATTTTGTTTAATGATCAGTCTTCTCTGTTGAAAATCTATCGCAATAAATCTTTACCATTATGTGAAAATGATGCAAAATTTCTCTATTGCCGGTATCAAATTTAACTTAGTAATATTTTACACTACCATAATTATTAATATCAATACATTTTCTTTTATTAAAGTTTACAATTATAATCTACCATTATAATATATTTTTCCATACAGAGCAGACTATAGTATGTATGATATAACTATTGTATAATATGCAATCATGTTGCATTTATATTGACAGTTGTAAAAGAATGAGACAGTATGAATGTCCATTATTTCTTATTAATCAACTTATGTCTGAAGCGTGTTAAAAGTGTTGGCCCCTTTTGTTAATTTCACTAAATAGGTATATATCTAACCTATATGTGTTAAGCAAGAATGAATTAAACAAAACAACACGAACGAATATTTTGTATCTGCAATTTTTATTTTATTGTATACTTTTTAATTAATAATCATATTTTACATTAATATTTTCAAGGGTATACTCAATTATTAAATAATTAATTATAGACGAACATTGTTGTCATTACATTAAAACTCATGGTTGATTATTTAATGTTACGAATTTGGTTCGTTTGATATTACTTTTAATTTTGAAATGTATTTTGATAATACTGGATTTTAATATTTTTGATGTTATGCGAAGGTAGAACGAAACTTAAAAAAATGGGACATTCATGATAATTATTGGAATTGTTTTATAATTTTTATATTTGGTAAATTCATATTGATAATGAAAATACAGATATTGAGAAAACAATGAGATAGCTGTTTGTAAGTAATAAAACTACACATTAAAACAACAAACTAAATACATTTTATAATTTCTTACTTTTCTGTGTCCTTATTTGTGAGGAACTACCTCAGCTGTCTACCCTGAAGAGCCACTGGGGACAACTGATACCAACCTCGATCATTAACAATTAAATTAATTATTAATTACCCAATTGTCAATTTTCTTTTGTCATCCTTAAATGTCATCAAATCTCGTAGAATCCACTACATTTCACTTTTAAAGAGCCACTAAAGTTATAAGAGGACCAAAGTACAAGATAGAGTGTATTTAAAATGTTTCGAATAATATATACAGTGTATATATTATATTATACAACACTTCAATATATCCCTTTCTATAATAAACAATATTCTAATATACCCTGTATATATATTCTTCGAGACAGAAATACTACTTATCTCAGCAAGAAACTCTTATTATGCTATTCGATTTAGAAACTCAAAACTCGAGTGCGAAAAAATATCTCCCGTTGAGAAGAAACAATTCCTGAAATATCCATATATATATATATATATATATATATATATATATATATATATATATATATATATATATATAGTTGTGGTTAAAGGGAAATATAGTAAATAAATTTAATTTATGAAAACCACATAAACTCTGTCCAATTGAAGTGACCTTAATGCTTACTACTTACATTATCTTTTGTTGTTAGATTTGATAATTTTTGAAACTATGCTACCTAGTGGTTTTATCAGTTATTTGCATCATGTCAATAAACAAAATTATTTACATAGAAGAATATTTGCCACACTAATTTTATGAAAAGTATGTAAAGTATTCCATTTGAAATGCTAATAAAAATGCAATCAGAATAAAATTTGATAGGGTGACCTTTCTACCTACGTCTTCGTGAAGCCTCGAGTAATACTGAAATTTAAGAAATAATAATAATGTGATAAGTTTATGATTTTATGTATTTAATTTATTTGATGAATTACAAAATCAACTAAATGTGTCATTTTCAAAATTGACTTCAAACGTAAATCTGGGAAAGATATTAGAAGTAACTAATTCTACATTTGATACAGGTATACTAAATTAAAAACAAGTAATCTCTCAAAAATTTTAATAATACAGAAATTATGTTTCACTCCTTAACTATTGAATATTGGACAAAACTATAAGATTTTCATATACGTTGGTAGCTCATATTCTAAAATCATTGTTACTCTTAATGAAAGTGGTGATTTAAATTTGACTAGATACCATTAACCCATATTTAGTTATATCCTTTAATTTATAGCGGCATCGATTGCATCGGTCATTGTCATTAGCCGCTTCATTATAGCTTATTTAGATATTCACATCATGTACTGTTTCACTTCATGTTATTTTTTTTGTAGAGACCGGTACTTTGTCCAAAAGCCAAGTGATTAAAGCCAGTATTCGTTGAAAAAAAGGATCTTTACTGTACGAGTTTAAAAGGCCTCAAATATAACTTAAGGAGTCTGTTATAATTAACATTTTTGTAACAGTTGTATTCATAATTTCTCCGGACCTGCCAAATACCATACAGTTCGGCAATGAAGATATTAAAGTTAAAAAGAAGACTCCAAGAACGCACTGTCTCCACCAATGTCCATCTTTGACCCATCTGTATATATCTGAATTAATGCAGGGGACTTGAGAAAATATATTACAGAAAGATGATTTCATCAATTGGGAGGATTGTTTCATTCTTCCCATATATGGTTAAGTTGGATTTACAAGATGGAAGTGTTATTGCACCATTGTCTCTGGAGCGACTTGTTGAATTGAATAGCAGCGTAAACTTCTTCTGAGGTTTAAATGGGAATATATCTGATTGGCAAGATATGGTACAGGGTTTGTTCGAAATGCTCCAATTGCCAGTCTTAGACCTGAGGTATGTATGACGTATAATATTCTCAAATGGGATATTCTAACAGATCAATAAACAATACACACATAATCTACCTTGGAGATTAATGATGATGAGTATAATCTGATTAGTATATCTTTTCTTGCTTCCCAATTAATACCAGATAAATATCGGATTATATTTGAGGCTGCTTTCGCTCTTCTGGCTTAATCTGACATATATGGCCCCATGTAAGTTCAGAGTTGAATTTTACTCCAAGCAGTTTTAATGTTGGTGAGACAGTGTGACCATTCAGAATATGACATTCAGAAGTAGATTGGGATCATGATTCGGGCTTCTTAGACGACAAAGCTGATAGTATATTGTTTTAGATATAGATATTTTAAATCCCAAACTTTCTGAGGTCTTAGATACTAGATTAATATTCTCCTGTAAAACTCGATTGTATCTTTACTTGAGTAATAGATTATCAAATTGCTCACATAAAATCAATTCTAAACTGGTTAATTTAGAATTTAAATTAATTCGTTGATTGCAATAGAAAACAAAAACATTTTATATGAAATGTTGTGGTACCGGTAGAACTTTTTTCTTATGTAAACAAGTCTAAGAGGGAGTTGCTTATACGTACACGAAATTTACGATTATTTAAAAAAGTCTAAGGTTAGTCTGATGCACTAACAGGAGTTGACTTCATAGGATCCACTGATACATGTTTCTTAAGATTCCATATTTCCAAGTTGTATTATATACCTTATCGATGTCAAAAGAAACAATGACGACATAAGTTTGTTGGGCAAGGATATTTTGAATTGTTTGCTCTAAATGCACCATATGATCTGTAGTTGATCTGTTGACATGAAAACCTATTTGAAAATTTGAAAGCTGACTTTCTGTCTATCAATACACACACTAAACGTTTACTAACCATCTTTTCTAGTATTTTACTTAAAAAAGAAACTCAAAGACATCGATATATAATTGGTTAATAATGGAAAGATGTATGTATTTTCCCTGTTTCGGTAATGGAATTATTATTGCTTCTTGTCAATAGCTTGGATTCATACTCCTCGATATGACATTTACTTTTTATTAACAATAATATGCAATTTTTCATATTACTTTTGCCATATAAACTGTTGCTGTACAAACATTTTTCACGCAAATCTCAAATAACTTACTTGTATTACTTCCAACATCAAGATATGTACATAATACACTAATACTGTATTTGGAAAATTTATTGATAATCCTCTGAATATTCACATTAATGTGCCAATTTGGTGGTACATTTTAAGTAAGTACATTTTAAGAATACTTAATTGCTTATGTTATTACGGAATTATTCATATTTATTGTGTTTTTGAACACACAACACAAAGTTGTGTATTCATAAGTGAAAACTTCATATAAGGTGGTATCAAAAGTCACATCTGAATATCAATTCCTAATAGAAGTATTAATTTTTACAACTTTCATGTTTTGTTAGTCGCAGTTATCAAGGGGATTATTTTTAGCGAGCAATAATTAATAATAAAAGTTACTTTTTTAAGATTTTACAATTTTTATTTGGATACTCATGGTTATCGCGATTAAGACGTACCCATTCGAAAAATGCAAATACGAGAAAAACGTTCTAAATGCTAGTAAATATGTGTATTGGTTACATGTTACAACAGAAAAAAACATAAGGTACGTTTCCGAGTGCAATGGATTAAGGAAGGATTAAAGTTCTACGGTGATTTGTAACGCGTAAAGTTTATTTAATTTAGGTTTATTTAATCTTATCTGTAAGTTTAGTGTATTATAAGTTTACTTCAATACTAAATTTTAGACAATGAGCAATGGCATATACAGAGTCGAAAATTTCGGTCAGCCTATATGTCTGAGGAACAAAATATATTAGTTAAAATACGCAAGTAGCAACAAACAAACATGGTTAAATTTTACATTTTTTTTGGGGGGATTTTTCACGTGCATTATTATATGCAGGTGTGTTCTTGACCTGTGAAAGTTATTTGTTCTACTGTAATCCTATCGTTTCATATGAATATACATAGGTGGAGCATAACAAAAGTAAGTAAAACAAGGTCTCTGTCCATTATTACCCTACTAAGACCATAACGGTATCGACACATGCAAACAAATATAATTTGCATCGATGGTCCAGTCATGGCACGCTACGGTATTGGCCAGTGATAGAACGGTCTAGTGGACGTTGTTTGATACAAATTGATACAAATTATATTTGTTTGCAGTGTTGATACGACTACGGTCCTAGTATGGTACGATGTAGTGGGTAGAGACCTTTATGCGGAGCTGTGAAAGTGTAACTGATTACTCCGTAGACATGGATGGACGACCTGGATCGAATTACCCTATAGAGGTGGTTGAGACAATATCATTTTTATAGTGGTCAGTGGACGGAATGGACCCATTTAGGGTGTCATTGTATGCTTGGGATTAAGTCCCAATGCAACGGGGGAAATTTGATACCTCTCCCTGAGCATGGGTGTATTTCTTCTTGTGTTTATGTGTAATAGTTCTCTTTGGCCTGAGGATTTAAAGGCCGATTTATGTGCGTCCATAATTTCTTACTGACGCATTCATAGACTACTTGCATTTTGGACAGTGCGACTATATAAAGTTCATAAGTTCATTGGATATGCATTTCAAGTGTATACATATCGTACATATAGTGCATTACATTATCGTGTATAAATTTACAGTAATATATAATGAATATAACTGAAAGTTTTTTAAATCGTTTATTAAAATTACAATATAAATCGAAAACGGACGTATACATATTTTATCATAGCTTACATGCTATTATAACACTAAACTAAATGTAATCACAGATCTGATTAGATTATTGTTTTATTCCTTTTTCATAAATTTTTCTAAAAAAATCTAAATATACACTTATATAAAAAATTTCGTTAAATAGTTAAAATTCGAGATCTATTGTAAATAATTTTATAAATGGAAGCAATAATATAATATATTTTACAATATTTCAAAGTCTATAATGGCCATAAATAATTAAATTAAACGATAATTAGGGCAAAATAATTTTTTGAGAAGGAAAACATTTCACTTTGATTAGTAGAACAGTATTTCAAACTACAATATTCCAACTTAAATCATTGTAATTGCAAATTCTACTAAAAGCAGTGCTTTACATGTTAACATTCTCATGATATTACTTCGAAGCGCGCCTATGAATCACTATAAATGCAAATATAATAATAATATTTTAGTTATGCATATATAAAAAATAAATTACTTAAAGCTGAGTGTTCGATAACTATTCTATATTTTCCGTCTTGCACGTAATTTCATTTCATATATACTCGAAGGTGCGTAATATTCATCATGATCTCCATAAACTAGTTGTAAAATATAGTTTTTCCAATCTTTATTGTAAATTGTATCACTATCAGTGGGAATTGAATAGTATTCCATTGTCCTTGTCTCCTCTTTATCGTCAGGTTTCTTTTGTTCGTTACTAACGGGAGCAGCATAATCAGGTGACTTCTTCTTATTATCATTAACATTATCATTAGCATTATCATTATACTCATCATCTTTCTCATAGCTTGAAAAATCATTTCCGTAATAATCTTCATTATTTTCATTATCTTCCTTCTTTTCCTCACTATTTTCTTGTCTTTCTTCACTGTTCAGATTCTCTTCACTGTCATTATTATCGTTATTATAGGGAAAATTGAGATAATCAAATTTACTATAGATTGATGCAGCTATTTTAGATAAGGGAGAATCATAAGTGTGTAAATGAGTTTTCTTAGATTTGGAGTCAAAAGGATCAGTTTCCTGCACCTTATAGCCTCCTCTAATAACGTATTTCTCTTCCGGTGATGTAGCCTTAGGATTTATTTCTTTAATTTCAAAGTGCTCCGTATGAACTGTTTTGGACGTTTTAAAACCATCCTCATCGTCAGGTCTGTCTAAACTGGATTTAAACTCTTGGACGTATTTGTCAAAGGTATCGTCATTATACTCTTCGTCAAAATTGTATTTGTCATCTGGCTTGTATTGACTTGCCTGACTCTCGTAAAAATTTCTATCCCCATGATCATGAACTATGATTTCTTCCTTTTCCTTCTTCTTTTCTTCCGGTTTTCTCATGGGCTGTGGCTTTTCTGGGGACTTTTTTTCGATCGTATGCTTTTGTGTTCGTGACTGAAGAATATCTGGCTGACTTGTGGCATTAACACTGCAATAAATAATAATAAAATTAATATACCTAATAAGTTTCATTTGGTGGTTTAGTAGGTGCTAAGTCGGAGAAAGTATAGATTTTTATTTTAATAGTTGGAGGAAAATAAAAAATAAAAATCCATTAATGTATGTCTCTGGAGTATAGGTATGTAGCAGTTACTTTAGATAAGTGGATGGAATTATGAAAAAATAACCATGACCATATTCTCTTATTTATTGTCATGTTTATATTCTTTATTATCAATATACAAGATTGAAAAGGAAATTTTGTAAATCATATTTCATATAATGGTAGATTAACGATATATATATATATATATATATATATATATATATATATATATATATATATATATATATATATATTTCTATATCAATTTCAGATGTAGACCTTTCTAATCCTTTCCTAAGATCTTTAATTTTCGATTATAGAGATTATGTATCTATTCCTTACGATCGTCAATTCACCCGTGGTATTAGTAAATTTTTTAAAGATATAGAGATGATGGTACTTCATTCATCAAGAAATAAATCAAAACAGCTTTTAGGCAATCCAAAAGACAAAATTAACACAACCGATAGATCGGAGATCTACGAAACGAGTGAATATTTTACATTACCAGTTTTCAAAAATTCTTGAACTAGTATATTTATCGTTGTTCTTGAAACAAGTCATACATCAAGATATTGTTGATTAAATAACTTAAAAACCTCCTCACAATATCTTAATCTATCGCCATATCCAAATATCATTGATGGTTTAATACTAAATTGGAGTTTCTCAAAAAATCATTTAATATAAAAATTATAAATATTGTGCGTATATTAGGTGTAGTAAATACTTCCACACCGAATAACAAAATTGTTTGGTCTAATTGTTTCCAATATTCTTTGTTGTATTTAGAAACGGAAAAGTTTATTTATTTTAGAATTTAGGGCATACATAGTACGTAATTATTTGTTTATAAGAAAATTAACAAGGGACATTTTATAATTTACTTCTATAAACAAATTTAATATATAGGTGAAACTTTTGAGATATACAATTTTTTTCGGTATAGTTTCATAGAAGATATATTTCCAAGTAGTGAACAAACTCAATTAAATATACAACCTGAAACTGCAGATATATATATATATATATATATATATATATATATATATATATATATATATATATATATATATCATTTTTCTATAAATAAAATAAATATATACAATAGATTCGATAGATAAAGCTCACATCTAGTAGACGTTGCTACGTTCTACCGCAGTAGAACGTACCAAACGCCATCTCTATCGAAGGTATACTCGTTTACACTGCACTGACGAGACCCAAGATAAAAAGGTCGAAACCGGTCTGCAGTTAACGATATCCTGATATGGATGACACTTTGCATTTTTCTTGGTAGTTTTAGAACAATCACTGTATTTTTAGTGCTAACTCTGTTAGACAAAAATACGACAAATTTTGTCATGGAATTCAGTGTTCAATGCTCTGCGTTTGGCATATAGCCAGGAGAATAGCTGTTTTGACCTAATTTGTTTAGTCCTTATTATATAAGGCATTTTCAGATGGGTTGGAGTATAAAATCCTTATTTCTGTAGTCAAAATATGTGAGACAATAATTTCAATAAGACCCTTATTTATCTGGATGAAGTAGATTACAATCACGGTAGCATCAGATATTTAAAGAAAGGCAATGAACATTATTTGTATCTCGTTGAAGATCATGACAAACGTTTTTCGTTTTAAATGCAAAGAAAGTAGTCTGTGATAGTGTAATTTTCTTTATCTAAATCTATTGGTGACATTCTGATAGATTTGGTGACCTTCTTACCATGTACACCTTGTCAAGAATAGGAGAAAGTGGAATAGAGAAACACACACACACACACACACAAAGAATAGGAATTCTGTGTGTGTGTGTGTGTGTGTGTGTGTGTGTGTGTGTGTGTGTGTGTGTGTGTGTGTGTGTGTGTGTGTGTGTGTGTGTGTGTGTGTGTGTGTGTGTTATATACGAAAGAGTGAGGCAGCAGTCGGAGAGAAAAGGATCTACTTTATGCACGACCATATCGAACTCTGTGTGCATTCATACGTACTGAATATTCACTCAATGTCTGCAAAGGTCTCAATGAAACTGAGTAAAGACCAAGTTAATTACTGAGCACCTCGTGGGTGGTTCGACATCGCAGTTTTGAGACTTCTTTCTATTCCTGACAAGCTGTATGTGCAAACTCAACACATCTATATTATTTTTAATATTGTATTATAACATATATAGAAAGGCAAGGAATTTTGGAATCTTCAAGAACTATAAGTGGAGTTACGATAACTATAATTGTACAGTAAATAAATTAAAATGAACATTTATTCTAATTTCTTTACTTTTATGATGTAAAATTATTTTTAATGAAAAAAACCGCTTTTATTAATCTTGTCAATTTATATTTTTAATTTAGGGGAATTTTTTTTGGTCTGAAGGATGTCCAAATTGAACTTATTAACCCAGATATCATTTTATACTTTGTGAAAGTATTTAACAATTTCCAAAAGTTGTCAAAAATAATTCATTATGGGTGGAAGACAATATTTCCCATTATCCGGAATATACTACAGGTGTGTCAATTTCCATGTACTTACTTGAAAATACTCATTGCGTATTTGAGAAAGAAACACAGCTATAGAACATTAGGCTGATGAGATCGCTGGCATTTCATTTTATCTTCTAATTTTAGGTGTGAATTTATTGACACGAGTTTATTTGATAATTTTCGAATCGTTCTATAGGTTCACCATAGAACGCGATAGCGATGTCTAAAGCGATGAACTTGTAAAGATTTCTGCTCTGTTCATAACCCTAATCAATCAAATACCACCACACTTTCTCAGTGATGATATGTGTTATTCATTAATCTATGGCTGGTATAGTGTTATCAACGTATTTTCTAAATTTGTTAATTCATTTGCTTCGGAACAAAGATAACAATAACTCATTCAAATAAATAAATAGCTTATATCTTACCCATATACATCGTCTTAGTGTATTATATAGGCCTATATTTATTTATTTATGAATGTAAATGAATGTACTCAATTAGATATATTTGTTTTACAGCGGGTTCCATTCATAAATAGGTAGGTACGTTATATCACAGCATTTTGCTACATATGTAGTAGTCGATACCAGTCATTGTCTCCAACGTCCTATATTTTAATTATACCCCTAATCATATCTCAAATTGTTCATGGATCTCACCAACTTTCTTTTAATTACACATTATTCACCCGTTTTGTGCAACCCACAACGAAATGTTTAGCTACGCTGACAGTAGCACTCTTGTGGCTTCATTCTAAAAAAAAACTGTGGCCACAAGCGAGTTTTACAAACTCAGATGTCAATAAACTAACATCGTTAATGAGGACTTGAAGTAAATGACTTCTAAAATATAGTTTAGTTGCACTTAACGACAATAAAATAAGCTTTTTATTTATGAAGACACAATATTTTAAGTAACCGGCTGATTGTGGGATAATGTAGAACTAATGTGTGATAATGGACTGCTAATTTATCCTCATTGTTAGCAATATTTATCTCTAACAACATTAAACTATAACACAACAATTTTATCTTGTACACATAGTAATGGAACAGGCCATTCTGATTCATCTTTATATTACGAAACTTTACTTAAACTTACTTCCTAAAAGACGTGCAATCAATTATATACAAAAGTTTGTTTCTATTTATATCCTACCATATCTTGCAATCACTTTTCAACAAAGTGAAAATTAGTGTTTTTCTATTTTTAAGGAACGAAGTAAATTACTAGGGATTTCTAAATAAATAATTTTGTTAATATACTCACAATCACTTTCAAGAAATAATAAAATCAGCAGACGGTAAGCATGTTACCACACTATAATCACAGTTTGCATCTTGCTACAGTAATAATTGTGAATAATACTACTAATATATAAAAACAGGAACAGTTCCTCCAAGAACAGAGAAACATTACACGTTTCTCGAGCGCGTTTCGCCAACTGAGTTGGCATAATCATTCCCCGATAAAGCCAACTTGGTTGACGAAATGCGCGTCGAGAAACATGTAATTTTTCGGTGTTCGTGAAAAATTGGTCTCCTGTCATTGTTGCTTCATCAAAAGTTCCAGACCTTTCCCAGGACTACCATATATTTGAGTGTTACATTATATTGACTTGTGACTTTTTTAACTGCTTTTTTGCCAAAGAGCGTTAGTAGTACTTAACAATAAAATTAAATTTGACTTACACTACATTCCATTCTTTGATATATCTAGTATATTATGAATGGCATATGCAAATCATTTCCTTGTATTGATTTTTATACATTATTTCTGTTACAATATCTTGCCGTATACAAGAGCAACTTGAACCGATTTCCAAATAAAAATTCCTAAAATATACACCTATTCTCAAATTCATTGCTATGGGTGCCCTAATCTTATCATTATTTGAAAAGTTATGTTGACGTGATACGAGAGATACTATTTATATTTTGAGCCTAATAAAAAAAACAAAACTACTTTATCGTTTTTTAAAATATTCTCCTTCATGATCTATATACATTTTTATGCGGTCGAACCATTTGTCAAAGTATTTTTCCATTCCGCTTGAAATATCTCTAAAACATGGTTTTTGAACACATCAACGACTTCTTCTGCCGACGAAAATCGTTGTCCACGTAATTTATTTTTGACGCTCGGGAACGGAAGGAAGTCATTGGGTGCCAAATCAGGACTGTATGGAGAATCACCCATTAAGTGGGTTTTTTGAGTGTTCAAATATTCGGTTGTTAGACGAGATGTGTGAGAGCTCGCATTGTCATGATGAAGAATGATCCGACGGCGCCGGCGCTTGTTTGTATTCCATATTTCACCGAAGACATCCGGCAAACAAATGGCTGTGTACCATTCAGAATAAACCATTTTACGTTCCTTTAAAGGCAATGTTTTTGCACATGGCCAGTTTTTCCGAAAAAAACAGGCGACCATTTGTTTGGAAGTGCCTCGACCGCGAACAACTTGTGTTGGATTTAATTCATCTTGAAACACCCATACAGTCGACTGTTATTTACCTTCCGGTTCATAGGCATAGATCCATAAGTCGTCACCTGTTACAATGTTATATACGTCTTTTGAAGTATCGCCATTCTATTTATTGAGCATTTGTTTGCACCAATCGACACGAGCATCTTCTTGAGATTTTCTTCAAATTATGTGGGAGCACCCAACGAGCACAAACCTTTTTTGTAGCTAAATAATCATGCAATATTTTATATGTGCTAGTCGAACTAATGTTTAAGGTTGCGTCAGTCGCACAGTATGTCACATGACGATCTTGCATTATCAGTTTTTGCATAGTATCAATGCTTTCTGGCACAACTGATTTTGAACGACCGTCACGACATTCGTCAGTGAGCGAATGGCGCCACGATTAAACTCGTTATACTGTAACTAAGAATATATGCTATACTGTAGATGTAACAGAGAAAATGTGTTCTCTTAATAGTATGATCATATAAGGCTACTGTTATTTAAAAATATTCTAGATGATCTCAGAAATAGTGATGACGTCAAAAAATACGTATACCAAAATGCAATTAAAAAATCAAAATGAATCATCCAAGCATTTCTTCCTGTTTGGCTGGTAACGATTTTATCAATTTTTTTCCAATATTAACGTACTGACTGTGTAACGGAATTTAATATCATTTTAAAACAGAAAGACACTGACTCAGTTTTCCACAAAACACGAAGACACTATACACTAAACTCGACGCCCGTTTCGCCAACAAAGTTGGCATCATCTGGAGATGATTAAAACTAGAATTTTAATTATCTTAAGATGACTAAAAGTAGAGTTTTAATTATCTCCAGATGATGTCAACTTTGTTGGTGAAACGCTCATCGAGTGTAATGTATAGCGTTTTTGTGTTTTGTGAAAAACTAAGTCAGTGTTATCTTCACACCAAAGGTTCCGATCTACTCCAGTATTCAAACAAGAAGCTAACACAGCCCTAACTTTCGTTAGTTTTTAATTTTTAACTTTTGAATCGTGACCTGGCGTATTTTGATTACGATAACTGATTTACATCTAGTTGCAAACAAAAGTCCTTAAAAAATGAAAATCAATAAAACAGTCATCATATTTGATTCAAATACATTTCACAAAACAAGAAATTATTACGCTTAACTGAAAAGACATTATTTCAACTATTCTTGCACTCAATTAAGGTATGTGAGTTTATAATTGAAATATGACGTTATAGTCTTACATTATTTTCCAGAAAAGACATATAATTCACTTATATAATAATAGATGATTTACATTCTACCTACAGATGATAAGAAAATATAGATGAAAAATTATAACGAAATAAGTAGCGATATATATATATATATATATATATATATATATATATATATATATATATATATATATATATATATATATATATATATATATATATATATATATATACATATATAATTTATGTAAATGCAAATATTAATACATTTTATAGGTTATACATTAAAAACCCAGTAAATACGTAAATTATTAGTAAATCAACGATACGTATTGGCCCAAAGCGATTTATCAAGTTCATGGTTTATTATGTAAAAAATTACAGGTTTGGTGCCAAAAAATTAGATTATATTCAAGAAAATCGTTTTACTTTATTGACCGATATTGTGAATTCAATGTTTTGGTTATAAAAATCTGTGGTTAACAAATGAACCATTAAACAACTTAGCTTTACATTAAATCTATACTTTAATGTAATTACTATTTATAGTCGCTGTTTGTTGTGGACTAAACTAATTTTAAGAAAAAAGGAAATTGAAAGCAATTAAATATTTTTTTATTCTACATATTAATTTCAATGTTTCAAGAAATAATATTATCTTAACATCTTTTTGTATACTATTTTACGTATCTAATATTTAATAAGTAGTATGATTAAACACTTAAATGTTCTTTTTGAAAAAAAACTTTTTGTATAGAAATTGTTTCAGTTATTTGAACTTTCGATTTAATATTAAACGTCGTTTAAAATTGATTAAATCTTCCAATTTATCATTGGCCCAGATAGTAAGACTTCTTTCCTATCATGTGATATAAAACAATGTATTTAAAAGCATATGCTTTAGTAGGTTAAATTTAGGTAAAAGCTATAACGAAATATTAACTAGATGACTTGCAACTACCAAAAATGTCGTTGAAATTAAAATTTTTTAATTATAGCATCTGATTTTACGTTATTGACTATGCATATTTTTAGACTTATTCAATGAAATGATACCAATTGAATTGACTAAAGCTTAATAATTGAATAATTTAAATTTAATAAATATATAAATACGGTTCATACATACCTTTTATCATTTCCTTCCCCATTTGACATGTGCATGAAACATCCAACGAAAAATAGAAAACGTATATCCAGCCTCATTTCTAAATCACACAAACGACACAAAACTAAAACTTGTAAATGGTGGCAACTGTCTCCAAGGTACAACTATATACCTCCACTGTTAAAATAGAACCGCACAAAGTTACTTAAGTGATACAATTTATATCTAGTTTTGTCATTCAAAATAAAAACAATTTGTGGTTTTTTATGTTGTTAATTTCAATCAGGCAATATGTAAAAAGAATTAAAGAAATTTAACGTTTCAATCACGATTTTGCGGTCATTTCTAAAAATGTTATATTGTTAAATTTCCTTCCTAAAAAGTATTTATGCTAAACGTTGCATAATATGAAATAACTGTGATACACTCAAATTGTTGTTAAGCACCATCGATAATTGAGGAATTAGGATAAAATATATGTGTTGTCGATTTGTGGAGTCTCGGTTATTTTATGTCACAATTTTATCACTTGACTGATACTTTTTTAATGTCTACCTTGGCTGTTCGAACGTAATATATAGAGTTTAGTACCATATAGTTTGGCATGCGAATAGCACAAAGAGGGGAACATAGTGTTGCTTAATCAGACGAAATCATTACTGCTCTTGAACACACTGCAATTACATAAAATGGAATAATTTAAATCAATCTATAACAGTGGTTTTTATGAATATATCGTAAAGGTGCTTGTATGTTCTCATGATATAAATTAACATACAGAATTGAAACTTCAATTCAAAGAAATTCATCCACATCATTTGATTTTATTTCATGCGGAGTTATGTCGAGTTGCATTATTGGAAAATTTACTTCGGGAGAAACCCGACAGTTTTCTTCTTTTGAATAACACAATAGTATATATGTTTAAAATAAAAAATAATATGTTAAACATTTCCCGTTTTAAAGAGAAAGGTTCCTATTTCTTGAAGCAACCATTTGCCAGAAATCCTTCTTCCAGCAGGAATATAGGTAATTACGTAATGTAGTAATGGATTTAAATCGACATCTAATGGTTATAAACCCTTAACCTTATATAGCCTTCTCTTGAATCTATATGATATTGTTCTAAAACTGTACCTTATGATTAAAATATTCCAATGTCAATATAATAAGTGAACTTTACATCTAAATATCTAGCAAAATGTTAAGATAATTAAGATTAAATGAAGATAAATGTCGATCATAGAAAGAGAATCTTCCGAGCGAATAAAATAAACTTTTGTCACTCATAACCCAACAATTTTAGAATAAATGGATAAACGAGAGCAATGTATTTATATGTGTTGATGAAACAGTGACTACTAATTATAGAATAAAATTGTTTTTGGTGTTACTTTAAAGATTTATTAGAAATGATTGGCGAGATCGATTTTTCATTAAAAAAATGCGTTTTCTTAATCTACATAGTTTTTAATATAATTTTATATATACAGAGTAATTCATATAAATGCAGTAAAATAGACGATCTTTAAATGCAACGTATTATATATTTTTATATACTTGAATTCTTGTTGACGTGTTTATTTAGGAAACTAGTAACACTTGTGAACTTATTGGCTAGTTAATTGCAGGTATTATGAGATTATTGAAAGACTTTATTTGAACTTTTTTTTAATTAAATTATGAGCAATATGTTCGTTGTGTTTGTTCAATCTTTACCTTGTACATTTACTTACTAACTTTAATTAAGATAGTTACATCGTGTTCAATACTATAATTTACCGATACCGATACAAATAATCTTAAATAAAACTGACTTAGTTGAGATGGAGAAGTCTTAGTCTGATGATTATTAAAACTCCGCTTTAATTATCTCCAGATGATGCCAACTTTGTTGGCGAAACGCGCGTCGAGTGTAGTGTACAGTGTTTTGGTGTTTTGTGGAAAACTAAGTCAGTCTTATATTCATACCAAAGGTTCCAATCTACTCCAGTATCTTAAGTAACCTTCAGGAATATTATATTAATCATAGTTGTCTATTCTGGGAATTGAATTAGGAATAAAATAAAGTCAGAATATAATACTTACATGAAAATGAATGAATTTTATAATGCAAAAATTATCATTATGTCAATATTCTCATATATAAGTGAAATAGTGGTTTGAGAATGAAGAGGCGCAAGCCAAGCAAGACTACTGTTTTTTTACCATAGAACCACATTGACGACTTGTCACTTTATATTTTATATCCAAATTGATTATTCCTCCATTTATTTGATAGAATTTGAAATGCTGTTAACCAGTACGATTCAACAGCCCATAAAAATGTACTGAATTCCTTTTTCACGTAAATATACATTTCAATTTATCGTCAATTAACGTAGTTTGTAAGAACTAAACCAAATTATGTGTTATAAGAAATACATATATCTGAAATTATATCTGCATTCCTTATTTCTATTTCACAATATGTCTGTTAAATACTTACTCTAAATATGTTATACATATAGGTAGACAAATAACATAGCAACAAGTGTACGTAGCAATTAAAAATATGTGGAACATCCCAAATAATTCTAGAAGTTGTACCTACTAATAAATATTTCGAATTAATTAAATCGAAATACCGCTATTGTATTATACGTAACTGTTTATAAAGATTATAATTACAGCATGGTGATAAAATTTCGGACAATGTTCATAACTTTGTAATTAAATGATTTTTTGAAAAACTTTTTTAATGTATTGCGTGGCGTCAAATTGTATTTTCATTGCATTTTGTATTGGAGCTGTGAAGTTATCATAGCCTTTCTTAAATTGCAACCTTCTCGTGTTTCAACAAAAATGAATTTCCTAACTATATCTACCAAATGATATGTGGCTCTGGAATAAAAATCCAGTGTATGGCCAAGAAATATTTACATATAGAAGAATATTATTTATGGAAATAGGAAAATGTATGTAGTATAAGGCAAACACCCTGTGATATTATACTTTCACATTACATTATTCACCCTGTGAATTTATAGTGTCTACAAAACCTATAAATTTTATGGTCACAAAAATTAGTCCTAAATATAGTCGCTTCATATCCAATAAATAATGATACATTGATATGAAATCAAGAATAATAATTTATTATCTTAATAGCTAATTTTTCTCGCGAAAAATTGCAAGTTAAACGTCGAAAATCTCAAAATAAAGTGAAGAATCCTCCAGTTCAAGGACATCCTTTTCTCCTATCAAATGTCCGCAACATGGAAGTACCGACCTTTGCAAATAGAAAACATACCCCTTAGCGACATAGAAAAACTTCAAGAACATGAACAAGAAACTTAAACATAAATCCAAATCATAAGGCCCATATCAATAGAAGATTTAGAGAACAACACCTCAACAAACTGGCTATTCTGGCTCTTGTTAATTGTAATCATTGTTATATTAATGTGTTTTGGTTTATTTATTTAAATTATAGAAATGGAAAAATATCAAGAAGTTTAAAGTCATAAATAAAATGGAGGAGGGTAACTAGGAAAAATCGTCTTCAGTGCTGTTCAAACCCGAAGCCGTCTCTTAAGAGGAAGGAGTGATATGTACAATGATTATGTTATATCCACATGGAGATTCAATGACAATTACCATGTTAAGTCGGTATTACATAATAATAAACCTCTTGTAAGCAAGGCACTGAATTCAGTCTACGTTCAAATTTTTTCATTGTGACTTGTTGAATAAAAGTCGTTTAAGTCACAAACGACTTAATTCCAAAGAAATTCGTTTAAATGGTTACAGAAATTACAAAAATAATAAAATAAAATAAATAATAGCCATATAGGTAGATTAAATTAATTCTTATAAAATAAAGTATTAGACAGATGGATAAGCTCCACGCTAATCTTATGTTTGCATCATCGCTAATGCTTCTTCCGCGAAGAATCTATTTTATTCCGGAAAAAAGAGGTAATTGGAGTTCAGAGAAGAGATGAAGAAAAGCGTTGCCATGCAAGAGCAGCACAATCCGCCAAACACCTTTACCGACGAAGTTTTTGTCATTTTTTTTTTCACTAATGGCGAAATGTAACAGTATAACGAATCGACATAACAGTAGCTATTTACGATATTGTTAAATTCCTTGAAATCGACCATTAGAATACCTTGGTAGTCTCAAATTATCCCAGCCACAATTTTTTGCCTATTTTCTACTTATTCCAAATACGTTCACCCCATTTCTTTACAGCACGGGAAATGTGTAATTAAAATGATCTGGAATGGTTAGGTGCGCTTTAGCATATTCCGTTGTCAACAGGCCGCTTTAGTTATTTGAAAATCAAAATAGAAATTTTACGTATTGGAAAATGGAGTTTTCAATGTATTATGCTTCTACTTGTGTACAGAAGAACTATTAGAAGGAAGAAAAATGTCTTCAAACATTCAACATTAACAACAGCTCAATTGAGTTTTAAAATATGGTTTTAGTAGAACCAAAAGGATATAATGTTGATTTTGTTACACTTTCTCCTTTAAGACATCGCTGCACAAGGGTTGATTTAATTTTGCTTTTCATTTTGAAACTGGTAATCCCAAATACAATTTTATTACGGAAAACAAAAAATTGTCCCAATTTATACCGTGGAGTCTATGGTTCAGGGGAAAGCATGAATTATGATTGCATTTATAATATCATGTTTATCTTTTTTAATATATTACATAAATAATCAATATATGGCCCTATATTTTCGAACCTCTTCAAAGTCACTCGGAAATAATTAACTAACACTTTGTAGCGCGTTTTTCTATTATGCATTGCTGCTCTTATAATTTTATAGTGTCATTATATTCCATAGATTTAAATAGAATTCTAAATTTTGACATTTTCAAATTTTACATATTTTGTTGAGTAACTTTTGTTGATATATTAAATTAACTTTTTGCGTTATAGCTAATTTTTTTATAATATTTAAACATTATTATAATAATTTTTTAAATTATATACCTTTATGATTGATACAATAGTAAATGTCACATTTATACCAGCTATAACCTAGATTTATAACATTTAGAAGAAGTTCCTCCTTGTGATAAATATATCTTCATCATATAAAAGTATATATCATATATCTTCTCATAATTTAATATTCAGTAAGATAATTTTTAAAATGAATAAAGTAGTTTTCTTCAAATGGGAGCAATATATACTGTTAAACTGCTGACTACACCATTAAATTTTATTTTGATTAACATAGGGTGTTTTAATACCCAGGCTGAATGACCTAGTCTAATTAAAATGTTGAACTGTATTATATAATTAATATTTTGGCAAAGAGCTTTTACTAATAAATATTTGGTTCTATCACAATTCCGCTTTAGATAATATAAAACACTTAATAATTTTTTTAACTTAATTTCAAAATTGTATAAGTATATATTGTAATAAAATATAATGTTCTTTTTACAATATGAAGTTGTAAACAATAATTATAGAAAAATACACTATTTCTTATTCATTTAGATTTATAGGGAATTATAATTACGGGTATAACTAATAAATAACTAAATACATTAAAGAATAATATATTGAACAACTCAGGCATACTAATCTATTTAGAAAATGTACTACAATGATTCGAAAATTTCGAAATTAAACTATTTAAAAGTTATAAGATTCATGTGTTGAACAGAAATAATATTCAGCCTATAGATTATAGATTTTGTAACCATAGACCGTAAATTACCAGAGCAAATCCTAATTTGTTAAATATCATCAATTCTTCTCACAGTTGGATATTCATAATTAATTTATGTACAGTTGACATTTCAAGTATCTACATGAAAACACAAACAATATACTTGTAATCTACAATAATCACAGTATGAATTAAGTGAAGATATTATATTGAATGAATCAAGAAACAATCGATTATATTATTACCAAAACTCAAATTCCATACATTTTGAATACGTCTTGTGACTCATTAAAAGAAACACCATTGCTTTCAAAGACACTTCTATTTCAATTTGTTATAAAGTTGATCGGTAATGTCTTTTAAAAATTAGTTTTTATTTGATGTTTGAAAACATTAGTCTGATAATAAAACTGATAAGGTTTAGTAGTGCCTTTTATTAAATATAAGGCATTTTGCGACACTTTAAAATAAATAAAGAAAGAGGGCTATCGACGTCAATATTAAATATTATCTAACAAATAGTTATGTAAGTAATGCTTGTCTCTTTCGCTCATCTATTTCTGATCATTAGATTAGAAAATATGCCCCTTAAACAAAATATCCTCTTAATCTACCTTAACAAAACTAAATAACGTAAAGCTTCTCAAATTAGATGTAAATCTAATTTTAATATAAAATCAATATTTGTGTCCAATATTTCAATATGTCGGTGAAATATACAGTGCTATAAAAAATATAAACTCACCCTTAATTTGGATTACATCGTGAGTAAAACTCAAAGCTGAAAATAATTTTATGGATATATTGGAGTGACATTATGTGAAATCAGTGTTTTATATTACAATTTTTTAGGATCTCATGTATTGGTGAATAACAGATTTTATGAGAAAACGAGTCTGTAATTTTTGAAAAATTATAAACTTACTGGTGTTTTTAAGTTTTTCTTAAACTAACACTTGGCCCATTTACCCTTATTTTTTATTATATTTAATAATAAAATGTTCATTCAATTTATTAAATTATTTAAAATTGCCTCTGGAATTTCGTCCCAACTCGTCCCAAGCAGCTACAATTCGACGCTTCAGTTCACTAACACTTCCAATTGAAGACTTTATTGAATTGTATACTGCTCTCGCCATAATCCTCCATACATTTTCTATCGGATTAAGATCAGGACTTTATGCTGCCGTAGCATAAGATCGCCGTAGCATAAGATCGATTCCATATTGTTGAAACCAGTTTTTTGTGAATCTAGCAGAATTAATAGCTGCATTATCCTGTTAAAATATTGCACCATGATCCTCAATAAGTACTAAAAATGGTAACAAGTAATCTTTTAACAGGCTTCTTGTAACCAGTTGCATTCATTCTGCTATTTACAAATGTCAGTTAGCTTTTCATACCCTTTTTTAAAGCCGCCCATATCATAACAGAATCAACTGTTTGAGGTCTTCTTGACATAATTATTTGCTTCCTTCGTAAACCATATCAATAATAACTGAACCCATCCGGTCTTTCCAAATTAAACTTTTTCGTCGCTAAAGATTTCATGGTCCCAAAAATTTTTGTATTGAACATACTCCTTTTCAAATTCTAATCTGGCCTCTATGTATGCGATGCTGCTTAAGTGCAGGTTTATTCAAACGTTTCTCGTATACAAAATGTCCTGATTTCGCAGTCCATTTTCTTATGAGACTGGGGTCGTACTAAAGTTTAAATTTAAATAACGGGTAACCTGAGAAGATGACGCTTTTATAGTTGATAATTTTCTCACACTAGTACGCTTTGTCGTCAGTGAAAATTTAGACGACTGCTTCGAGCGTTTTTTATTTTACCATAATTTTCGACTCTAAGTTTAAGAAATTTTTTACAGCAGTTTTCGAACGATTGATAATTGCGGCGATCTGTCACTGTGTTTTTTACAACTCCGTAAATCGATCATTCGTTGTTTTTCTAAATCATTCAATTTCGTGCCACGCGGTATAATAAAATAAATTAAAACAAACGTTTCGCTAACACTTTAAAAATACCTTGCAAGTAACTCTCTTAATTCGTTACTCGAAATTTGTATTGGTGTGCATTCTCGCTCACTGTTTAAATCAAACTGAGTTTATATTTATTCACACTTACGTGGTATAATTTTTTGCCAAATACGCAGTAGCAACCCGTAATCACGTTATAGTTCGAGAACAATAGCGCTACTTATCTATTAGTGACCTGTTCTATTAGATATGTTAAGGAATCATTCTTGCAGGAGGTGTAAAGGAGAATGCCCTTAAATATAATCTTGAGTCTATACGTCTTGAGTATATATATATATATATATATATATATATGCGAAATTTTTACTTTTCGAAGTGCTATATAATCTTATATCTGTGAAACCAATAAAAACTTGTATGCAGTTTATAATTATCACTTCTTTACTCATAAAATGGCATAGGATATCCTAGGATTCGATATACTTGGTAAAGATAAAAAATACAGTTATAAAAACATTTCATTTATTTATATAAAAGTAACAAAGTAGGCGAGAACGAAAACAAATAAAACAATGAACACAAAATTACTAAATTCCGTATAACAAATAGTATCCTTAATTTAATTAATAGTACATATGGGTATATAAGAACTAATCTACATTATTGCATTGCAGATAGATGGGCACTATTTCATATCCATTAGTAAATAGAAATTAGAATGCAAAATTTTAGTCTCATGTAGTAAACTGAACTTTGTATTTCAGTTAATAGAATATTGAGCAACATATATTCAATTGGCGTTTACATTATCACAAATATTTAATTACATTTTGTATGTAAATGCTAACTCATCATAATTTTAGTATCTCTTAAATTACGTCACTAAATATTATTTATAACAAAACTCAAATAGTAGAAACTTTGAAATAGATCTTTAGCTACATCTACATATTATTCCATTGCTATTGTCTTCAATAATACTGCAACAAGTGTAATAGATACTGAATAATGCTAAGCAATTTTGAGAAAACTAATGCCAGTGGAATGGTTTCCCACCATGACTGTGGTAGCCACCACCGCCTCCTCCACCAATATGATGAATAGTTTTATAAATCGTGTGGGTATGTTTGTGCGTGTGAACGATATTAGGTACCTTTATGACTACATGTTCATCGCCATGCCTAAAACAGAAATTTGAATGAGTTCCTTAAAAACTAAATAATTATGAAATATTATAAAATATTCACTGATTAGCGAGCGATCATTTCCAGGTGACCAAGAATATAGTAAATTCATATTTAGATAATTAAGAACGTCCTTAAAATTTAAGGTACTTCATAGAGTTGCGTAGAGAATTCAGCAATTATAGAACTAGATCGTGTGTATATATTATTCTCGTAAATGAATATTCTCGTAAAAAGGTATAATAAAACCATAATTGAGGCATGATAATTATGGGTTTTACATATGTCTTAGTGTTGTATAAAGCAAAATGGATTTCAGAATATAGCAGAACAAAAATCAAGAATAACGAACGTCCTAGGAATCGAATAAATAATTTCTAATTATATGCTATCTTTTTATCGCATACTACTTATTGATTTAAAGTGTAAGCTAAACGGAAATTATATCTTAATTTGTATTATTTTATGCGGAAAATATTTTAAACAATCAAGTAAATTGAAGGAAATCCGTTTGCATTTGAATGAAATGTTATTCTCCGAAGGAGATACTTCTTAGAAACAACCACAAGAACATTTAGTAAAAAAAATATTGAATGACAAATTTAGTTCGCATCTATATCAGTGACTCATATGGGGTGTGATCTACTAAGGTATAATATTTTAATTTTTTTGTAAATTTAAATTTATTTTATGTAGTGCATTTTGTAAGTTAAAGTTTATTAGTTATGTTAAATAATACAATAATATTACAAAATACCACTGAAAATCTTACTGTACCGCTGTAAGATTTTCCTATTTTATATTTTATAGTATTTTATTCCTTTATTCCTTTATTTATTTATCATATTTACAATATTTTGTAGGAATATTCCCATATTTTTCTGGTATATACATATATGTAATAATAGAAACACAAATATAAAAATAAATATCTATCTCTGACAAATTGTACATTATATATTTAGTATCAATAATTTTCTATGGTGTTTCCGAAAAAGGATAACATTTCATTTGTTTTACATACATCATATTTCTTAATAACTACTTTTGTTTTCTAGATTGTATAGTTACTTCATGAATTACATCATAAAATGTAAAGAACACGGTGACAAAATGTAGAAAGGAAATACGTACATCATTTAATCGTATTCGCTTAGGAGTTTAACATACCTAAATATAAGAAAATGTAACTTTTGTCACGATTACTGGCATTTATGATTTGATAAACCTTACACTACACAAAATATAACACATGTATATTCTATGAGGCACGTGGTGCCAAAGGCTATGTTGCTAAACAAGGTACTATTCATTTCATCGCTATTTGCCAAATAAAAAACTCTCTTATCTTGCCGATAAATGGAACAGTCTATCTGAGCCTAGCCATAGAAAGAAGCCACGATATGAGAAAAGAGTCGATTGGGATTTTTTATTTGGAAAATAGCGATGAAATAAACTATATTTTAAATTTGTTAGCCTTCTAACTTCGTTCTGTACATCTTCTGTCTGTATCTGCAAATATTACAGATACTTTTTTTATGTATGCGTCTATACATAAGTAAAAAAGATAATACTAAATAATTTGTTATCAAATTTATTTAGAACAAATTTATGATTCCAACCCATAGCTCTTACCTAGATTCTTCAAATGGTGTATGTATTACTAAACTCAAAAAAAAAAATTAAGCGTGCCTCAGTTAAGGATCTTATGTGAAAAATAAGTTATTAAGATACTGCATTTGCTACTAATGAAAGTATGGTGTTAAGAATCTAAGACATTTTCAAATCCGTAATAAAACAATAAAGAAATAATAAAAATAATAGTGTTAAAAAGTTACTTTCCATAACGATAACTAAATATGCTTGGTATATTATTATTATGTATTATTAAAACAAAAATTTATCATACATTAGAAAAATGGCATATTTATTGTACTTTACGAAAAAAAAACTGGCAGTAATTGTGAAAATACAACTTAAACTGATTAGCGTGATATAATCAGAATTGCTACTTTCTAAAAATATCCCGTCCATTTACAATCAGGGATTTTACTTTCTGTAATAAATAATTATTTAAGAGAGTAATTTTAAATGTTTTTAAAATTTATAGTAAAAAAGAAATAAGATGAATAATTAAATATATTTGATTTTCCTAATTAATTAAAGTTATTTTCAAGTATTCGTGAAATATTAGAAAATTGTAAATTATTTAAAGTTATTAACAGTTATTTAAAGGAAATTTATGAAATATAACGGTGGTAATATAAAAACATATCCCAAATTAGTTGTCTATCAATAGGGATCTGTGGTATTAAAAAAAATCCGATTCTATAGCGAAGCAACACTATTACATTATGCGGTAAACCTGTGGTGTACCATGCCGAGCACGAGATTCAAAACATACTTTTAAACCACGATTGCCAACATCTAACGAAGACATCAACCGCAATTGTTGCTATAAAATACAATACTCATTGAGAAACAATTTTGCATGGTCTGCTGGAAAGTAAATTTATTTGCACATTCAATTTAACGATAAATGACTGCAATTCCACTTGTTCAGAAAAAAATACCCAGTATGTTTTTTTAATTTGTTTAAATATAATATTGATAAATCAGAAATAAAAAGAAAAAATAACACAAAATTAGGATAGCCATTAAATGTAATGGCATATGATCAAATTCGCACTCTTTGCAATTATTGTTATTTGCCGTATACTTTAGAAATACGATGTAAGTATGTAGGCAAGCGCTATAGAATAAAATAATATCCATGAGTAGAATAGATGAAGATACTATTCTTACTATTATTTCATGAATGAAATATCAACAAATAAACAAATTTGTATCAACAAATTTGATACGAATACACAATTTCCTAAAAAAATTCCATAGAAAATTCTTAAATCTCATACAAATATCAAAATACATTGATTCTTAAGTTTACTGAGAATAACTTAATAAAGTATTTAAAATGTTCGTGGTCATAATTTTACAATTAATATATTTAAATAAAAGTAATGACGCTCTAAAAACTATGTTAACAATGAAAAATATTGGTAACAGAAAGAAAGTATAAACTTTTAATTTAGATACGATGACATATTACTACGTTATCATGTGTCAGTGATAAGTTTGTTAATAAAAATCATTAAGGTTCGCGGTTCAGAATAGTTCGGTGCTTCATCCAAACTGTGTTAGATCATCTTTATTAATAATAACAGCTTTAATTCTAGCTAACATTGCATCTACCAGTTTAGCACACTCTTCAGGAAGCGTGTTGTCCCAAATTTTACATTTGAACTGACCAGTTTCTTCTTCAGGCAAAATAAAAGCCATTATTAACTAAACTACAGAAAATCAATCGATTACGGTGGGCCAGAGAATATATGTACTGGACTTTTGCAAAAATGGCACCAGGTAATTTGGAGTGATGAATCCAAATTTGAAATCTGTGTGGGTGATACCAGAAAACGTGTGCTAGGAACCCCATCAGAAAACTTATTATCCTGACTGTTTGGCCAGGAAAGTGAAGCTCCTTGCGTTCCTTATGGTCTGTGGATGTATGAGTGGTATGGGCATAACAAAACTGCATTTCGTAGATGGTACTGTGATAGCAGAAAAATATAAACATATTTTAACAGATTCTATTGCCGCCAGTACCAATATGTGAAAGTACTGACGCAGTACATTTTCCAGCAAGATGGTGCTGCGTGTCAATCACACAGCAAAAACTGTCAAAGCTTGGTTTACAGAACATAATGTCCCTGTTATAGAATGACCCTCTAGTAGTGCAGACTTCTCGCCAATAGAAACATTGTGACATAAAATGAAAAAACAGTTACGCAACCATTCAGCCCGTTCAGTTAATGATCTACGCACCAGATTGGAAGAAATTTGGGAAAGCACGCTTCCTGAAGAGTGCGATGAGCTGGTATGTACAATTCCTGCCACAATTAAAGCTGTTGTAAAGGTGATGTAATATAGAGGTTTGATGAAGTGGCCGAACTACTCTGAACAGCTAATCTTAATGTTTTTTTATTAACAAATCTGTCACTGACACATCATAATGTAGTAATATTTCATCATATGTAAGTTAAAAGTTTATTCTTAATTTCTGTTTCCAATATTTTTCTTTAATAAAATAGTTTTGAAAGTGTTATTATTTTTATTTAAATATATTAGATGTAAAATTATGCATGACCGAACTATTATGAGCCTGGGCTCGCATGTATGTATGCATGTACATATTTTTTACAATCAACTGATTCCTGGAACTATATTTCTAATTTTCTTTTCACTTCTAACTTCACTTTATCGACTCATAATTTATTAAAAGTTTGAATGCTTGTTTCTCTCCCTTACGCTAGTCTCCCTTACTCTAAATAAAAGGTATTTTAGAATTTTGTCTAATGGTATTGTATAATTTTCGCGTAATTACTGATTTCATTCGCCTGATTTTTAATGGAAACTTAAGACTATTTTTTATTTTTCAATGTTGATAGAATAACATATGAAAATGAAAACATGGTGAACATTTAGATCAGATTTACGGGGAGAAAGTAAAACTGTAGTACTCTGCTTTGGGCATACAATATTAATAGGAGACTATTATAATCATTTTCTCCTACAGAGACATCTGCAATAGTGTCATTCGTACTGTGGTCCGAGGTGGCGATGTAGGCCACCTCGGTATTGCGGGTGTCATGTATGCTTGAGTTTCAATCCCAACTCGCCCCCTTAAGAACTGGAACATTACGCGTCTCTGTTTAGAGGAAGCAGATCGATTTCTGATTGTCCAAATTAAAAAACAAGATGGTCTAACAACGTGTATACTGTGTTTATCATGAAAGAAACAAATTTGAAAAAACTGTATCATTTATTTGTTTTGTAAAAACATTTTGATTCGTTGAGTTTCATTAAATGAATTATCGTAAGTCCTAAATTCCAAATTAATATTTTTATCTATACTGCAATTCTATTTTCATTATCTATATAGCAATTCGTCTATCAGACGTGATGATGATATATTCTGGAAGTAATTAAACACCCTATAGACGTATTATTGTGAATAACGAATTATTTTTTAATAGATATACAGAAATCCACTCTTTTCCCGATAGTTTCAAGTAGTAAAGGGCAAGGCTATACACACAGACGAGGACCAACACTTTGATGTTCAGGAAAAGATAACAATATCTCTTTTCACAACATTCATTTCAAAAAGCAATGATATCTAGCCTGACTGTCTAATGCCCGTTAATAAATTTGCAAACTCAAGGCTTCTCTAGATAAACTAAAAACTATTCTAGATACTAATTCGTACGTATTGTTTTTCAATAACCAAGAGAGTTGTAAAATGGCAAAATTATTTTGTTAACAATGTTTATTTTTCAACATACATATTTAAAAAACTTACACGAGGATGTTAAATGACATATTAATAGCAAGGACATGTTCATTGCTACAAACGAAAGAAAAAACATTTTGAAAACTAGAATTGTACGCAGTAAATTATTTATAATAATTTTCATTTAATTTTTCATGTGATTTCAAATTTATTTTGCTTTACAGAGATTTTGTTTAATTTCATCACACAAAATTGTTATATTTGTTGATTGTTGTTATGTAGATTAAATCAATTGCTATAGTCTATGTGCCAAAAATATCAGTGTTTTTCAAAAGAAAGAGAATAATATCAACATTTTTCATAAAGTCGATTCATAGGACAAGAAACTCAAAAAATTACTTTTCCCTATACTTTTAATTATTACATTAATCTATCTTGCAAAATATTATTTTTTATATAGCTTCCCTAGATATACATTCTACTTCACATTAATGAATCTTGAAAATACATGGTGTTGTATTTAGAATAACAACATGAATATCGCATTTGGGAAGACCAAGAACGATATTCATAACTTAAGTTATGAATCAACTAAGGTTTTTCTAGGTTAACTAGGTCTGTCGAATGATTGGTTGTGCGAATGTATGGTTGAGTGGGGAGCGGATGGTGGAGAAAATATTGAGAGAGAAGGAGGAAGAAGAGTGGGAGCATGGCCCGAACCCCTAATTGCGGAAGAGCAGGGGGACGTGGAGTGAAGATCCTGATTGCTATGCTGAAGAGAAGTAAAGCGAGAGCGGTTCCTCTTCGGCATTACACTGATAGGAAAATGGGGGGTTTTTAGTCGGTAGGCGCATACAACGAATCCGACACTACCTGGCCAAATAATAACGGACCACCAGAGACCAGGTGTCTTTTGAAGATTTTCCCCTCGACAAAAAAAAGGTCTAAGGTATCTAGGTTTTCTGAGGATAACATAAATGATAGGATTTTATGTAATTTACTCACGAAGCGTATGTCAAAGTTTCCCTATTCGCGTGATTATTACAAATAGTTTTCTACTAGCATGGCGTAGAAGAATAATCCTGATATATTAACATATATTTTGGTTAAGTAAATTTTTCTAATCTATCAGAATGGCCCTTAAATAATGCCTTGCGAAACTCTTAATAACGCCATATTAAAAAAATCAATAAATAAATTCAACGGAGTAGTTATATATCCCTTCGTACTCAGTGCACTATCTTAATTAAGTTCCTCTCGTTACAATAAATAAAACTCATTTGGATCTGAAACAGTTAACAATAACAATTAAAATGTACATGTATACAAGAGCATTAGATTTTAGTTAAATAACACAACTGTAGTAAAATTATATAATACATAGCTTTTTATTTTTTATGACATATTGTAAATGCATTGTTGCGAAAAATTTCTTTGAGGGAAATAGAAATTAAAAAACACCAACGTTCTTGTGCCTTTCCGGATTATGATTTAAGTATAAACGCATATTAAATTTCCGCCTGTACATGGTGCACAGCATTAGTGAAAGTGAAACAGTATACATTTCATGTATTAAATCAGTATTTGTATGTCTTACATAATATATCGGAAGTCTATAAGTCCTATAATTAGACATTTATATATCAGTATTCCAAAACTATTCTAATTCTGTCTCACGAGAACAAAATTAAAATTAAAAGAATAAAAAAAGTTATTTAAAATTATTGTGTTAATAAAATAACAGATTTTTTCGATCCATCGCTTATTATAGATTACAAGTTTGTTAATTTTTGTTTCCGTTAAGTATTCCTGGATTGCATGAACCGACTAGAAAGGTATTACATCATTGTTTTCATTAAATATGAATTCATAAACATTGCAACATTTTAACTACTGCATCATCTATATTAATGCATATAGCTACAAGCCAGTATTAAAATATAATACAGTGTTGATAACCATAATTTTTACCAATGCTTCTAAAATATTATCCAAATAGTACAAATATACCGAGCAACAATAAAATATGGTTTATTGTATTTGATCGTAAAGCACATGAATTTTCAATTTGGGCAAATAAACAATTTTAAAACCTTAAAACGGACTCTTCCGTACGTAGAATATCTCTATCTCGAAATTGAGTGGCCGAGAAAAAATAAACCAATACATAAATGCAGAATATGTGTTTTATGCGACAGTCTTACTTTTTTTAAATAGTCCACCATCGTGCATTCTCATGACCCTTTAACAGGATGGGGTGTGTCCTATCCACCTCAAAATCAATAGATGTCGTCTGGTAGACGTTCCTAATCAGAATCAGTCAAAACACGATCGATCCGACACGATTTAATTGAGTGATCGTACTAACAAAAAAATTTTCTCAAATAGTCTACCATTGTGCTTTCTCATGATCCATGGACATGGTAGAGTGTATTCTATCCACCTCAAAATCAATTGGTGTCGTCTGGGAGACGTCCCCGATCAGAATCTGTCAAAACCCGATCGATCCCTCACGATTTAGTTGAGTTATCGTACTAATAAGACATTTTATTAATTCCGACGACGACGACAACGACAACGACGACACGCACACACACACACACACACACACAAAATGGTTTAAAAACCTTCTTTTCTTGTTTTTAGGTCAAAAAAGCGAAAAATAAACTCTAGAAAAAAATATTTTTTACACGATTACATTAGTTTTCCGTATATAGTGGAGTGCGGAAAAGTAATAAAATAAATCAGATCAAATGAATTGATATCAATTAATTTGCTGGCGCCTTCAGTTCCAAGAGAAATTTCGATCAAGTTACTTTAAGATTTGTCATTGAAACACCATGTACATACATATATATGTGCATTCAAGGTAATATGTGTCCTCCTTTGGATACCAATATTGCATAGGAATATGAATAGGTTATGTGTAAGAGCTCCTGAATATGTCAAAAATTATCTTCTAAATGTAACTTTTTTAACTGAAAGTATTATTACTATCGCTATCACATTTTATAGTGTACTATATATTTTAATTTAAATTTTCGAACCCAGTTCCAGAACACTTGTCACTTCAAAATGTATAAAATATATATCAAATATAATATTTATTATAAAAAATTATATGACATCAAATAATTCGTTTTAATAATAGTACCTTACTAGTATTTTTTTATTTATGTATGAAAATAGTTTTATAGTTAATTTGTCTAAGTACCAAATAAATTTCAAAAAATTACCACATGTCTATCTAAGTGAAAATCTATATAGAATAACATCCACCATCTATCACGGTAGATAAATACAGGGTGGTCCTCTTGTTTATCCAAGGCAGAGAATAATTTCAACGATTATATCTATAAGTAGCAGCAGTGTGTCGAAAGACAAACTGCAGGTAGCAATAAAAACAAAATACATGAAAACAAATGATAAAAGTCGAAATACTAGTAAAAATCGTCTAAATACCGATAAAGTAATCAATTATAAATTACTTAATTGCAGTAAGACTATTGTTTTGTTTTAAGTCATTGCCTACCAGATGTAATATTAGTATGCTCTATTTATCAAGTTAATGTAGTTCTTATATATTTCTAGAACAATTCCTTATATATACATTTTAACATGACATAAGAGCTGAATAAGGAAAGATATTTTTGTTGCAAGACACAAAAAATGTCACCATATCAATTAACAGAATTAGCTGTTATTCATGTACTTCAAAAAATAATTACATATTATTGGATTTTTGCTCAATACAATTTTCTTCATTGACTGTACACATTTTTAATTTTGTATATAAAACATATCTTTATTAGAAAAACAATGCATTTAAAACACGAAAGAATTTGCTGTTTACAAAAAGTTTGTAAAAGATATTATTTTTATGGATATAAAACGTGTTACAATCATAAAGATAAAAGCTCTATTTCCTATAAATACTCATCGTTTTCGATTCCATGCAATTTTTTTTCTTTTTCGTCTTCTAAAGTTAAAAATAATGCATGAAGAAGTTCCCATTATTACTTAAAAAACTAGTTTTTTTAAAAATTCATAATAAAAGTTTATATTTATTTATTTACAGCATAAGTAAGTTTGTATTCAATTTTTCTTTCACATTACCTTATAAAATTCATCTGATAAGGTTAACTAAACATACGTATTTGTAATTAACGAAATACTTTTTTGTAACTAAATGTTTACACTTTTTGTTATTATTCTGCATCATATATTCGTATCTTGGTATAATGTAGTATTGTCATTAAAAATAACCTCGCCCGATATTCAACATTTTCAAATCCAAATGTTTTTATTTGAAAATATACGAATTCGTTAAGTAACTTCACTTTGCAATTTGTTATACTATGCAAACCTATGGTTATAAATAAAACAACTGTTAAAAATACATTAAGACTAATTGAACTCAATTCGTTTCAAGAAATTGGAACATGAGAATTCCATATTTAACGCCTATTTACTTTTTTTATAAACATTTTAATACGGAAAAGTACTTAGTGTTAAAGTGTATCGAACCGCTGTACTAAGCTATGTTAATTGTGTGATTAGATTTTTTATAAAATCCCATTTCTATTAATCCTTTAACATTTTTTTTATTTACCTGATGTAATAAAATACTTTTTAAATAACCTGAGGTGTTCTTACGTCGTTTTTTTTAATTAATAATGGCTTACGTAGTAATAAGTGAATAACGCTTTACTTTAATGTATCTGATCTTAAATAAATCAACAGAATTTGTTAAACTTACCCGCCACCACCACCAGCCCTAACACGAATGAGGGAACACAATGTCAGGATGCACCACAAGAACTAAAATACACAAATATAAATATATGCCATACCGAATTTGTTGTCACCAAATCTTACCCAAGACGCGATGTTCATATTCATATTGATATCCGAATAGTAGGATAACGTGATTGTTTGCTCTAGCTTTTATAGTGAAAAGGGGAATCAAACTATTTAAAATTGGTCTACCTACGATTGGCGGGCAAAATTCACATGCGATAGTGTAACTTGGGCATAACCGGAGAAATTTACTCTCTCTTTCACTAAATGTGTATGGTATAATCAAATCATTAAGTCTTCTGTTACATATGAGTCTTTGCATAAAAAAATGTTTCACTCCGAAGACTTTATAGTTCTCGAAACAGTTCAATTGTTTTCATAATACAAAAACAGTAAACATCGACACAAATAGTTTGGAGCTCGATATAACGCTTTACCTTTTTATTCTAATGAAAGTAAATTTATAGAGCAAGGAGAATTGTTGTAGAAGTTAATTTTTAGAATTGATTTGTTCTATAAAAGTGTGCCATAAAATCGTTTGAAAAAAAATGTCATTTTGAGTATATTGGAAAAAAATTAGGTTAACGTTTTCATTGCAAACTATTTTATGCTTTTAAGAAGTATTAATTTCAAATTGGCTTTTATATTTAATATTAAGGTTTAGTGTAGTGCAAATGAGGAATAGGTGTCTGTAATTCGATATATTCAATAATTGATAGTAAGAAAAATATATTTAAAAAGACTTAAAAAGGCAAGAAAATTATACTTGCTTTGATATTATATAAAATAATTTTATATATAAATGGCAAGTTTTCTAATCTAAGCTATATTAAACAAACTTTATTAAATAAATAGTATAAATAGTATGACTAACATACTCTACCTAAAACTTGTAAATGATACCGTTGAAAAACATCGTTAAATGCTAAGGTACATTATACATTAGTTAATATATGTTAATTCGTTTTTCTGCATAGCGTGATTTAAATATAAAAAATATTAGTAAACTTCTAAACGTTTTCCTTAAGTTTTAGTGATGTGAATTTTTTCAAAATAGTTCTTTATTTTTCGAACAGTTCCAAATAAAACTTATTGCCAACATTTCGTCGCTTATTGCAGCCCTGATGATAATAAGAGAAGGATATTTAATGAACAACTTCTGATCTGGACAAATATGTATCTGATGCTTCAGTCTCACAATCAACTCCAGTAAACACGTTGCGTCGTAAGTACTCAGTAAGCAGCCCTGAAGTGGATGACGAAATGTTGACAATAAATACTGGGCCATGGATTTTTGGGATATAATATTAAATTAGTTATTTAGTTATTTAATTTTAGGATATTTTCAACATATAGCTTTTCTATACGATTATTTAAAATAGTACAATTCGAAATAAATACTGTTCTAATTTATCAAATGTTAAAAGGAAATTTAATACAGGAGCCATAAAAGACCTACAAATATAAAAATTATTACGATCACTGTGATCATTACGATCTATACAATTATTTTAATAATAATTCTTTCATCCTTCTGTTAAAATTTGAAAGAAGCCCCTGGTAATGAAATGACGAAATTTAAGGTGTATTTTTATTGCTTCAATTTCAGCAAATTTGATTTTGGAAATATTTTTATTTGTACCTGAAAATATCGTTATCTGATAGTTATAGATGATGATGTTGTATTGTAGACCATTTTGTTACATTACATATTCTTTATAGAAACATAGTAATTATTATATTCTTAGTAATAATTGCTATGAAAAAATTGAAGAAAAGTCATCTAAGCCAATCGCTACCACGCAATAGTATTTACCGGACTACTAACCGCCATTTGTATGTGCATGTATTTAAGTACTGGTAAGTACTATAGATGATGATGTTGTATTGTAGACCATTTTGTTACATTACATATTCTTTATAGAAACATAGTAATTATTATATTCTTAGTAATAATTGCTATGAAAAAATTGAAGAAAAGTCATCTAAGCCAATCGCTACCACGCAATAGTATTTACCGGACTACTAACCGCCATTTGTATGTGCATGTATTTAAGTACTGGTAAGTACTGATAAGTGTAAACCAATGGCCACATGAGTTTCAAGAGTATAAAACCAAAAAGAGAGCCAACCTTACGAACCAAATTAGGAAGGCTTCAGTAATAGATTAACGATAGCATAAAATTCGAAAAACACTGATAAGTGTTTTGGCAACAAATGTTTTGAAGTAGTTTTTAAGTGTTAAATGTTAATTCAAAATGCATAATAAAACAAAAACATTTTGTGTCCAGAACGAGAACAGGGTAAGAGGCATAATAATAGCCTCTGTCTTCTAATTTAACTGGTGAAGTAAATAGGCGAAGATTGAGGTAAAAATTAATGTTAAACCGATGTTGAATTTTGTAAAAAAAATTATTTATTTATATGAAATTATTGACTATTGAGGTACAAATATTTAAAATAAAAAATTATTAAAAAAATACTTTAATGTCCATAGATATATGCAATTGACATTGTAGCCTTTTTTTACAGCCTTGGCGGCTATAGCCGTTGGCGTTATATTACACTTTTTGTTGAAGCAATTTGATTTCATGTAGAAAATAAACTATAGTCGATATTTTAGAAAGGTGAATAGCGTCTCTTAGGCATATATTTATTCCATTGCACAGACCAGTTCTTATTCCGCTTTGCGTATATTTTATGGGGCATGGAAAAATATGCTGTAAAATTAATTAAATAGTACAAATATCATGGCTTGTCTACTATTACTAAGCAGAAATACGTTCATTTGCCTTATATGTCCAAATCTTAATCTTGTAATTGAAATTTTTTCAGACTTACAAATATTTAAACACATGTCACTATTTGTCCGCTCATATTACCACGCGGTCTCGCCTTTATCTTTTATGTAGGTTTTGGCGTCAGACTGACTTGCGATATGTTCAGTGAGTTTTTTTTTTTAATTATAATGCTTGTACTATTTTAGTTCGTATTTTTAGCGTTTTTAATAATATTATTTTCTTCTTTTTTTTTTTTTTTTTGAGAGAGTGGATCATTTTTAATAATATTATTTGAATAGTGGATTATCTAGAGCCTATAATGAACTGAGGTAATCTCTGCATCTCGTTCAGTTTCAGATTGTATCCATAGAAATGCTTGCCATATCCATACAGTTCGGCGTTGAATATGGAGTAATACTGAGAAAGCATCCAATATTATAGGAGGCACATCTTATATCATGGTCTAATTTGAATCCATCAGTGAAAATTGTCGAGTACCCTGGACACTTTTCCGATATGGGTAGAAATTTGGACTAGAGTTAATTAGTTTCTATTAGTTCAACATCTTATTTCAGATTTACTTCAAGTATCTTTATTTCAGATTTATTTCAAGATTTATTTCAAGGACCAAGTCAAGCTACTGATCGATGAACTATTTCAGTTAGACAATGTGTGTATAAGTTTACTGAATTTGTATTTAATTTTTTTAATGGCCTTGCTACTATAAGTACCACTGTATATAGTACATAGCACTACATATAATTATAGTGGGCAGGTTCTCGTATACGGTTCTATCATTATCAATTAGAAAATTATATAGTAGGTGCATTTTGGCTGAAAAGAAACGTTAAAATCATAATTTGTGGGAACTTGGTGTTTTTTTAGGTTTAGCAGTTGTACACTAGTTTCGATGTTTAGTGACTTGAGGGGAATTATACCAAAAGCTTCTAGTGATAGTCTAAGTATTGTACTCTGGATGGAGTCTAACTAATTTAACTTAGATTTTCTAGTTGCGCCATATGTTATACGTCCATAGTTAATTCTTAGGTAATTAGTGACGAAATAAGGAACATTATGATAAGACTCTTAGAAAAAATAGTGGAGGAAAGTAACGAGGATAGCAAGGGAACTAGGACGTAAGCCTATTAACGTAGGAAACCATGAATTCGAGGAGATCAATAGAATCAGTTATTTGGAAGTCATAGTGCTTGAACCAAAATTAAGGAAAAAAATATATCTGCGAATAATGCTCTAGAAAAAGCAAGTAGGGAGCTACTAAAGGATAAGACATTAGCACGAAGAACTAAGACGAGAAAAACGTTAATAATTGCCATGCTTACATATGAGGCACAGATAATAATTATGAGTAATAAGTTATGAGGAATAAGAGGAAAGAATTAAAGCTGCTGAAAGAAAAATGATGAGCATAATATTATTACGCCCAATATGAATAGCAGATGGAAAATACTGAATGAGAACCAATTTGTAAGAAAGAGAGAAAAAGTAATGAAAGGAAAGAACATAATAGGAATAATTGAAGATCAAATACTAAGGTGGCTAGAACATGTGTGGAGAACGAACTGAGAAGATATGGTAATGAAATAGGAATCAGTAAACAAGAGATGTAGGGGTAGACCAAGATCAACTCGAATACAAGAAGTAAAAAATGATCTGAACAAGATCGCTGTAAACCCAAAGTACGAAGCTAAACATCGAAAAATATGACATAATATGTCATAATATAAGTAAGGAAATCAAAAAATTATAGAAGATTGCTCATCCCCACAGAGTTAGATCTGGAAAGTTTCTATAAACGGCGTTGTCCCATTTGAGGTGTTAAGTCGGTCATACATATATAATCTTAATAGAGTTTCCCGATCACAACCCTAGTTAATGTTGAATACTGATTTAATGTTGTTTCGAATATTTGTTGATTTCCCAACTAGATAGTCAAAATGAGATTCACAATATAAATTTCTATCTAGAATTACCCCCAACAATTTTTTGGAATCCGCTAACTCTATGAATATATCTCAAATCTTAATTTTTGGATCGTAAACAGTTTTTCATAGCCTACAGAAGTAAACAGACTTGGTCTGTATAACTAAGAACTTATATCCTTTTCTATCTCCTTTTCTTATTACTTGATTATTCACTGATACTACGAACAGTGCCACACGATCACTGTGGCCTTTAATAATCCGATTAGCATCAAGGAAAAGTGATTTAAAAAATAAAATTCTTTAAACCATGAGGTCAACAGTATTTCCTATAGTATTCAAGTAATTCATACATTGATGAATTGGATATTCGTCAATGTATGAATTACGAATTAACGAAATCGAAAAAGGCCCACAATATGTATATATATATTTTTACCAATTCTTAACTTATTTTAGTAAATATGTTATAATATTCCGTGACCTATTAAACAATTCTAGGTACTGCTGTAGCTTTGTTTATATATGTGTAATTGAATAAAACTAGTGCATTTTTATAATTTCGTCTAAATACAGTTAATGAGTATAATCGTTAGTATAATATTTCTTCATAATTATTGCCTTAATAATAACTGTATTAATGGGATTAATAGCCTAATACTTACTTATTAGGTTATTATTAATATTAATAATGATGCCTGTTGAATATGTACTTAGATATATTTACTTATAAAAGTATCATGTTAACATTCTCGTTGAAATCCCAGGACATGCAGTACTAGTTTTTTATAAATTTTAGGAACCTTTGGATATTTTTTCGAAATAATAGTGATTTACTGAGGGGATAAAAATAGAAGATATTTTAACCCGCGGGCAGTGTAGTGGGGTATGATATACCCTTTGTAGTACATGTGTGGTGATAAAATCTGTCCTGTGTCATTTGGCGTCATCTACCATTAGGTAGCTTCAAATTAGGTATTGACAAGTTCACACAAGTAGCGGCAGCTGTACGTCTGGCACCGTTGGTGAAGTATCGCTTATTAAAGCTTTGTGGGGTATTACTTACCCCACCACACTTAAACTGGAAGTGTTTTGTGGAAGTTTCCCCTTGATGGAAAAACTGTTAATCGTTCACCAACTTACATCAGTAGGCACTATCAGGAAATACAAAACGGAAATTCCTCTGGCATTTCTTGATATACTCAAGAGAATTGTGCCAAGTACATTATTCGCTTTTCGCGAAAATATTACAGTGGTATCACATATTCCGAAAAAAAATAAAAATATAATATTTTTCTCCACCCTGCACCACGACGACACCTGTATAGAACATTTCAGAAATAAACCACTTTTATAATATAACAAAATGTGGAGTAGATGTTCTGGACGAATTGTCGGCGAATTATAGTGTGGCATGAAATAGTCGTCGATGGCATCTAACTTTATTTTTTTCATACCTCAACACGGCTGGAGTAAATTCCCTAGTAATTTACAAAATCAATACTAAAAAATTTGATATAAAACAACGTCAATTTCTTAAAAAATTGGGTATGCAATTACTTTCTGAATACAAGAAGCACCGTGCGAGAAACCCCAGAATTCTTAGAGAATTACGTCCAAAACTTACGGCAAAAAGGCAAAAACTAGTAGCAGATGCAGTATTTGTCCAAGAAGGAAAGGCAGGAAAACGTTTTACACCTGTTCTAAATGTAGCATTCCACTTTGCTTAGAATACGCGAAGTTTGTGTGTAGCAAAAATTGTCTCCATGAAGATGACTAGAAAATTATTTTCCACAACATGGCTACATTTGTCCATAATTTTTTGGATTGTATAGTTTATCTTCTTTAAAAAACATAAGTTAAATTTCTGTAAATATATAAGGTGATTTTTTATAGCTTTGTATATCAGAGTACTGTAAAATTTATAATAAAAATATGTTCTTTTCGAATTTCTCATTTACGATTAAATTTGTTAAGCTAATTATTGCAACATAATTGAAAATAAATAACAATACAATAAACAAACCTTATCACACGATATTAATCTTTATTTTTGAAAATTGAGATTGGAATAAGAAAAAAAATTGGGTTTGTCATACCCTACTACACCTCTTAGGTACGTCCCTATTTTACACCACACTGCCCGCGGGTTAATAAAACACTGCTTTACAACCCTTATAATCCACAACCCATATTTTCTTAATACTAGAACACTAAAATGTAAAACTAAAAAAACTAAACTAAACTAAAAAAGATGACATTTTCACTAAATTCCGCTTAATTTTAGTAGATACCAGTCAAATGTTCGATATTATTTATTATATCTATTTTCCATCCTAATTAGAAATTATTAAATATATAAATATAATCAAAATTCTAATTAAAAGAATTTGAATGAAGGAGGAAGAATTAGGAAATACTCCAGTAAATTTTGTTACATACTATAAACGACCATTTACTTTTATTTTCAATATTTGATTAATCACTCACCTAAATACCTACTTTATTATTAACGCTAAATGTTGAGTAATATAGTCAATAGCAGATGTAGTCAATATCAGCGCTTTCAATGCCCACATCAGGAAATAGGAGCGATTTAAAAGAAAATTAAGACGTTAAAACTTCCTTTCTTCCTACTACAAGTGGAACAAGATTCTATTACATAACCATCTTGAATTGAATTCTGCCTTACGTAATTACGATTAGTTGGCTACTATCACTTCTTAGAATCAAGTGAATATGAATAACGTAAAAGTCGGTTATATGGAATAAGTTAATGAAAACACATCCTTGCAGAACTGAATATTTGTGGAAAGTTTGTGCTTGTAATGTAAATGACTTATTATTAAATACGCTTTTTAATATGTACTAATTTATCGTTATATATTAATTAGCGTAAAGATGAAACTTTATGTATTAATGTATGATGTAATAAATTACATTTTAAGTACCTCGATCAGCTAACGAATAATGTCACGACATACGTAAAACTACACTATCTGGTGACGATTTAGCTCTCATACTTAATATTTTTATATATAGTATGTCACTAAAGTTTGGAGTAAAATTCGTCCAGTTAAAAATAACATTTCCTGGAACCGTTCCTCGGATATGTTGATTTTTATTTTAAAAACTGTACAAGCTGTTTTCAGTTCATTGCCATCAACTCCCAAAGAACTCCACCTAAAAAACTCCAACTTTAAAATTTCAAATATGAAAATACCTCGCGTGATGTCTTGTTTAAATGTTTCTGGTTCCGATTTCGACAAAGAAAAAATCTAAATTTGGTTAGTAAATAATGGAAAAATCCAACACAGTGGATCTATATCTTTAATAAATAAATTTCACTATTATAAACAATGAAAGTGAACAACAATGAAAGTGAACAAGCAATTTTTTACAATAGTTGTTCAAAATGACAACCATTCTGAACTTGATATTAATGTATTCGAACCTAGACAGTATTTACAGAAGAATTAATTGTGTCTGGCGGAATTTCACGAATAACCTATTATACTCTAATCCTAAGTTGCTTAATATTTTCTGGTAGATTCACGAAAATCCTACTTTTTATGTAACCGATAAATAAAACCCTAAAGAGCCGATGTCGGGAAACTCTGGTTATATTAGAAACTATTATACTGTTCTTCCTCTAATTATCCATCTGTTTGTAAATGCTTCGTTTAAATATCTTCTAATGTTTGAAGCAAATATACAGGAGCACCATTTTGCTGCAAAAAAATTTATTCATGACTCGGTCGTCAAGTTGATTATTATGTGGAAACAAAACAATTAAAGTCCACCATAATTTGAACTATAAAAATTCAAATAAGCATCTCCTGTCCTATTTGTGTCGAAGAAATATTGTTCCAACATTTTATCGCCAATTATTCCTGTTCCAATAATAACTTTCTGTTGTTCTTGTAAATAGGTCTTTTGTATCCTATGAGGATTTATGTCCTTTCAGGGTGTAGTTGTGTATCTGTTTACGCTGTCATTAAGGTAAAATGCGGCTTCGTATGAGAAAAGTATATTATGTACAAACTTTTGATTATCAGTTATTATGTTCGGTACCGTATTTCCTAAAATCCAGTCTTCTGTCAACATTATTAGATAGCAGCTCCTTTTAAATTAGGCGTCAAAGGTAAAATTAAATTAGGTTTTCCATTTCGTTAAATAGGGCGTTACATCAAGTATCAAAACATCATTTAATATTTTGAGCTGATCTAATTTTTATATGTACATATATCTTTCACACAGCCTGTTTGGTCAAATTTGTGATAAATTTTAGTCATGGTTGATTATGTAATTTGTTGATTGGGATACACATTATTAGGAATGTCGCAAACTTCGAACGAATTTCTCATTTTATCTCCACATCCAATCATAATAAAAATTTGAAATCGCGGCTTTTCTGTTGATATTGGAACCAATTGATATTTGACAAATTATTTTCAGTATCAGTACAAAATGAACTACAGTTAGTGATAAATGTGATGGTCGACTTATTTATCAAATGCAGACACCAGACACCTAACGATTGTTTTTACTTCTAATTACCAGGCCTGCATGCACACCCATTGGAAAATATGTTCGTTAGTAAAAAAAAATACTTTTTTCATTTATTTTATCAATCAAGTTTCGAAAATTCGTTTGTTGAAGTCAGGCCAAAAAGTACTTTAAAATCAGGTATCATACAGAGGATCTTCGTATTTTACGGATTGGATTTGATAGTGAGGAGTTGGAAGTAAACAGGTGTAATTTTGAAAATAAAAAATCTACACGTCTGAGGATTTTATCCAAAAATGTTCATTTTCATTTAGTCAATATTATTCCAAACTTTGGAGACATTTGCATACAGCATATCTTCCCTTGAGTGAAAAATCCAAAGTAATTGTAATATATTTACGGGCAGACTTTAAATGTAACTTTGTTTTAATTTTAAAATATAATAATGTAAAAAAACACGCAGATATCAGGATCAAAAATTCGTTTTGTTTTTAACGGTCTATTATCGGTTTCATGATCACTTTGAAATTGCTAATCGTTTTTTTCTAAATACAAGAATACTTGATTAGAAGTTTCCATAATATAAGAATAATTCCATATTTCTGTTTAATCTTTAAATGCTCTAATATATTACAATATTATAGTAACTATTCTGCAGTATTAAGTAAACTATAAGAATATTATTCATATTATAAAACATATATTTGCAATAATTTTTTTATAGGCTTCCATGACATTTTCCATTCTAAATAAATCGATTGATTGTTCGAACATTAGTAAATGTTTGATAATTTGTAGTGCTTGTTCAAATTACAAAACCATTTATTGCATTTTTCCCACTTATATACAATACGTGTATAATAAAATCCACATAAATACGAGTAGGCATAGTTCCTCCAATAATCGAGTTGATTGTTCTAGAGGGAAGATAGAAATGACACACAAACATTCCCTAATATATGTACGTATGAAAAAGTATCTTAAAGCAACTTATTTTATAAAGAGTATTTTAAAGCAATTTGCTAATTTTTCTCAATTTTTTACAGCCTTCGTAAGTATTTAGCTGTAAAATGTATTTAGAAATAGATTTATTGAAATAGGCTTATTGAAATTTATAATACTTTCAGATCCATATATTTAAGTTGTTCATTTTATTGTCTTTTTAATATCCGATTTTATTATGTATGGGATATAATGCAATTCTTTTAAATAGAGCTAGAGGGTAAATTTTATATTTCTAATATTTATTCCACATATACAATTTATTTTTTACGTTAAGTAAACAAAATATTAAACTTTACAAAACATTACATCAGCTACAATTCAAAAATATATGATGCAGAAAAATATTTAGAGACACGTGATTCAATTAATTTCCACATTTTATTTATATTTATAATAATAATATAACATCTAAATCTAATACATCGAATGTATAGCACGTCTAATTCTATAAATTTAGTATCGCTGGAAAGTCGTTAATTGTTTCGTTTTCCTTTTAGCTTTGAATAAGAGTTGTTTATTTTTTTATTTAAGAAACCTAAATACGATTATTGAGGAAGGGAAGTCTTCCCGCTCTTCTTGCCCAGAGGTCAGGGACATTAATCGCAGATAGGTGGACTACGGATGACTGGAATAGACATACAAATAGGTAAGTTACATGGAAATATCAATTTTAACATAACTATATTATTATGTCTAACTTCATATTCTTTAGGAATGTAACTAAGGTTCGATGTGCCATTATATTGTTTAAGAAAAGTCGTACCTTGATATTAGTTGGAAATAGGATATTTAAAGCAACTATTCCTTTTACAACGTCCTTATTTACTGGCATATGGTGTTCATAATTGAAAATAATACGATTAAGGTCGCCGAAAGCACATGTACAGTTGTAAGTCTTTAGAATTCCAACTGTATTTGGAATTGTATTTAAATACTCTGGAAATAAACCACAAATTAACTTCATTCTGGTGATATTTACTAATCCAAATCTCGTTACATTTTTACAGGTTAGAATTAGACAAGGTAGGTTTGATAGCAAAGAATACTGCAGTTGTGTATACTGCTTATTTGAATTTGATATACCTTTTCCAAATTTTCATATATTTATATATTCATTATGTTTATGTTTATTATATAACTTTTGCTTAAAAGTATATTACAATCGAGTAAAGAAAACAATAGTTGGGTAACGTCAATTCCTAGTGGCTCATGTTTTGCAAGTTGATCTACAATACAATAATTAGCTATGTTTCTCTATCCTTTCAGATATAGATATTTGATCGTAAGCCGTTCTTTATCAAGTATTTAGCTTTGATTATAATGTTGCTTAGGGTTCTGTAATGTAAGAAGAACTGATTTTGAATCGGTTAAAATACAAATATTTGTCTTTTCTGAACTATTTAGTGGTACATATATTTTTATAACAGAAGTTAGCGCCTGATAAGTAGTATAGGCTTCTGCACTGTAAATCATTTATTCATTCTCAGCATATATAAAAGATATAAACTGCATACATTCAGAATTCGACTTACTATGAAAATATACTTTTAAGTATCCCAAAATAATCCCTATATTTTCATTCCTCCTGAAATGTTTAAGGTTTGTATACGTATTTTCAGTTCAGTAAAAATTGTGAAAGCATTTATTATTTGAATTTAATACATATTTTACTTTTAAAACATTTAATAGCACAGACATCGGAATTTAAAATGTGTAACAAAATTGTTTGCAAAGTAAAGTAAATTTCAAACAGTTTTTATAATATGAGTATGTTGCCACACTCTCATGTTGTTTATTGTATTATTAAAATTAGACCTACTAAAGCAATTAATTTGAAGAATGTTAATATGGCACAAAATGTGTCATATAAAGGAATGAGAACAGTTCATTGATCTTATTTTTTTCATAATCTAAATCGCATTATGCACTGAGAAGTATTAAGCAATACGACTGACTTCGTAATTTTTGACTAACTAACTTGTGCCTAAACTGTGTTATCTGACCTAAGAAGAAAACTTTAAGACCGATAACCGAAGTTTATTAAAAAATATCTATATGACTGAAAAATGTATTGAGTTTTCAACAGAGAATTTCTAATTGTATGCAATAGCAATAATTTATTTTCCAAAATACACTGACAATAGTACAAGAACATACTTTCTTATTCTTAAATATATAAATTTATTTCAATCTCAATAAGAAATAGGAGACACTAATAGGATACTAGTATTCATTGTTCCTTTTCTCCCATTTTGGAGCCATCTCAAGGAACGGGAGACGAAAGTAAAATTTTGTTTAGGACAGGTATCGTACATAACTTGTCACCGGAGTTTCAATCTACCTACTCTCCAGAGTTCGCTATTGGTTCTTGTCGGGGTCTCAATCTGCCTACTCCTGGGTTCGATTCGCGCCCTAGGCTTAGGAGAAGTACGCTCAGCAGGAATAAGTTTAGGAAGAGTTTATATTTAATCCTGTGTATAAAAGTTCCTGTGAATTATTTTACACAATGTCATTGAAGAATGTTAAATTCAGTTTATATAAAGTTATGTTATGTGTTTTCATTTCTTTAATTGTAACGAAGGATAGAAAAAAAACTAATGAAAAATGAAATGGTATCTATTTCAACTTATTTTGTATTTTTTTAATATACTATAAGTAGAGGTAGGTACGTAATTTTCGCAAATAAAATATTAAAAATTCGCATTTAAAAAGAATACAAATGCAAAATTTCGCATTTATTCGCAAAAATTTACCTAACAAAATCAATAATAAAATACAGTATTTTAAATATTTAATTAAAAGCCAACATTGTAGAAGTCCGTATATCTTCTTCCTTTAGCCTTTGCCTTCTGTCATTTATAACTATGTTGTGGATACTAAAATATCTCTCAGCATCTACACTGTTGACTGAACTAGAGACACTTTAAATAGCTGCCTTTGCAAAGCTAGGGTAGCAGCATTTTGTTGTTAATAAAATCTGTAAGACATCAAGAGGGGTTTCTTGGTTAATCACTTTAAGTAGTTGTCTATGAAAATGACATCCATGAGTTCTTCCTGTGGTATGTCTTTGAAAAATGGTATTTTAGAGAACCTTTCTATAGTCAAATTTATGTCCAGATATGATATGGGTATGGCTGCTGCTACAGATGGACAAAATAATTTGCCAGTGTGCTGGTAGGCCTCGTTTGTCACGTTGTATCTCATGTGTGCAGACAATTTATCTAAACTCTTTTGTGCTGCTATCTGCAGCATAATGCAGTGGTCTTGATGGATTTCGCAAGTGTATACGCGGCTTCACTTGATCGTATCGCTTTAAAAAATGATAATTATTGAGATTTCGCGGAAACGTATTAAAAATTAAAAAATCGCATTTATAGCATATTATTGGCAAATTTCGCTTTTATCGCATCTATTTCTTAAATACGAAAATTACGTATCCCTAACTATAAGATTTAAAATTAGTTCTCTGAAAAAATATTAATGATAAGTAGCTGGAAGAATTTGTACACACAGTTGAGTGCAACTATTTCAAATATAATGCTTTTATTAAATATGAATGAATTTGCATTCACTAATAAATCAATAACTTTTGTTGTGACATTTCAATATTGTATCATATGATTCCTTGCTAGTAAAAGTGTCACACTCTAATCTGCACATATGTACAACATGGATGGATGATTTTCTCTGTCTATTACTTTGCCTGTCATGCACTTTTATGGATATAGGTAATACACCAATAGCATTAATACTGTAGTCTAGAGCAACGAGTGAGCTCAGCATTAGAAGTATCATTGTACAGTTGAGGTCGCCTTCCAATAGGGGCATTTTGACACCTCTTTTTGTGCATGGGTGCAAAGGGAGATTGCCAAAACCAAACTACAATTAACTTTAATAAAAGTTTGAGGTTTTTAAGGTGACTTATTCTCATTCTACTCTTTAAATGGGATTAAGAACTGATATGTTTATAATCACATTCTCTATATATGTTTGAGCTTTTCATTAAATTACATTATATCGTGTAATTTGATATGTAAATGGTGAGGTTTTATATAAGGGTGAGTTATAGTGTAATATGTAATGGGAAATGAAGCGAATTTCCAAAACGAGGTAACTATTATTTTGATAAGTACTATTTACCTACGCAGATTTATGCCAAATCGTCTTAACACGCTATTATAGTGTATTTCGGAACAGGTGACGATAAAATCACCACTCTTAAAATAAATTTTAAATAAACCTAAGTCGACCCTTAGGTTTATTTAAACCCTTACCCCTTACCCGACCTTAACCCGAATAAACCCGACTCTTAGGTTTATTTCGACCTAAGTCAACTGCAGCTCACATCATATTCATCAGTTTTTAGCAGCTCTTATAGTTTTCAAGACATGAGCTTAATATATAGTTCCACATAAACTTAACACATAATTTATCTCCTTAAACGGCAGAAACAGCCATGAAAATGATACGTTTCCGTTATTTTCATTCCCTTATCAACACACGAAGTTGGATAGAAGGATAGCTGCTTAAGACTGTTCCCTTGTTAGCATATATAAGTATCATAGCGTGAAATCAAATTTCTTGACAAGAAAGAGCTTAATGCTCACACAGAACACGAACTATACTATAAACATTAATTTTACCTTTCACTGCAATTTCTATAAAACAAACACTTCGGAGACATTAACTAAATTATAGATTTATGTTTGATACAATATTTGAAGTATACATACAAAAATATAAGTAAAAAAAGATAGTATTCAGTATATAACACTAACTGAGTTTTCCACAAAACACCAAAACACTGTACACTACACTCGAAGTGCGTTTCGCCAACTTTGTTGGAGAAACGCAGTTAATGTTATCTTCACACCAAAGGTTCCAACCTACTCCAGGATACAGTATATAATAGTGTTCAATAATAATAATCTCCTTACTTCAGTAGTTAGTATTCAGTTATTTTGATATACAAAAATAGTTCTAAAATTCGTAGAAAGAGTATCAAAAACATTCAGTAACATATAAGTCGGAAATCGAGAAAGGAACCACCAAACCGCCAAGCGGTTATCGAAGTAGTTCCCGAATAGCAAAGCTATTACATAATCGCTCTAGGAAACAACTACTCCTCGGGCTAAAGCCCCGCCAGGCATTGAATTATACCCAGAAGATCAGATAAGGTTTCAAAAAATAAAACCCGCCACAGGTAGGATTCGACATTTGTCCCGGATCGGAACCGAACGACATACAGCTGTTTCGAATTTATTAGTTCTCATCAGTGCCGTACACGGTACGCCGATTCAGGACAAATGCCGAATGAACTTTATGGCGTATACATCTTAACAGACAGACTTACTGACTTACTGTCTTATTGACAGAGATCGTATCGATAAAGATCGATAAAGAGCATTAGCACTAAATAATTAATATTAGAGGGTTATCGGTGGAGTTAAATATAAAATTACTTAATTTTTTTATGATAGTATGTGGCGTGGAAGCGGCGAGTAGCTAGTGGACTGTTGATTGTATATTTTTATTGTTGTTGTTGTTAATTCGCTACCATAGGTGAAAAACCATTCCACGTCACAATTAGCTCAGGGTTGAAGAATTGAAGGACAAGTTAATAAAACTCGGTATTAACAATAGAGTATATTAACAAAAAAGAGTTCGTGGTACAGGTGCTACACGAGAGAACGAGGCGTAAATTCGTTCCAGAAATTCGTGCGACACTGTGTCTAGGTTGTATGAGAAACCGAATTAGAGTTTAGTTGTATTACACTTGAAATGAACGACACTGACGTAATTGTCAGATTGACTCGTTGAAAAGTAGAATGTTTCAAAGAAATGAATTCGCAACAGCTTCTGGTTGCACACAATAACTTGAAGAAATAATTGTTCACGGTGAATAAAACACAGCTTATACACTCGTGAACTTGAAAGAAAATCACTGTACTTTGTACTAGAAAATTGAAATATAGGAATTAAGCACACTGCGTTAATTTTCTTACTAAATACGTCCGCGTACGAAGCTACAAAAAGAATGTTTTTTTTCTTTTCTTTTTCTGTCGTTAACTGCTATGCGCACTTGACTCAACTAGACTGATGACTGATACATACTGATGGAATAACTGTTGTTTCTACGTCGTATATTGCAACGGCTAGCCACGTGCTAAAGACAGAGAGGGTGACGTGCTTGTTGCTACAAGAAATTATTTCAAGCGGGACAGGACCGGCTTTAAGAATTTGTTGACGTACTCTTGTTGGAATGTGAAATTCCAACAGTATGTATGAATTTGCATTAAGCTAGTTATTTAGTTATGTGAAATATTATTAATTCATATACTCTTCTTGTTTTTCAATATTATAATTTATTTTGCTAGAAATAGTTTTATATTTTAATTCTATATTAAAATATTATATATTTTAATATCTAATTTCTTATTGAGTTACACTTAAAAATGTCGCCTTTTTAAATTTTTTAAATACCGTGTGTTTGATTTTTTATTTACGACAGTTTATAGATAATAGAACTGTAGGCAAACAATAACCCTTTTGTAAAAAAAGCCTCGCAAAAATTTCCATATCACCTCCATAGAGTGTATAATACCGTGTTTCTCTAATAGAATGCTAAATATAACTAATTTAACTAATTAACAGTTACCAATGCATTCCTGGGCTTTAAGGACAAATTTGACACAATTTTTTTCATTTTCGAGGAGAAAATGTCAATATTTTTTTACTAACTTAAATATACTACTGGTAAAAATATATGTATAACTGAACGACCTCGTATAATCTTATTACATTATAACATTTTCTTATGTGTATTGCAATTTCATGGGTTTATTTGTTTTAATTCATCACAAACTATAACAGAAATCCAAAGATTATCGTCAAATATAACATAATCTTTCAAAAACTATAAATGTTAAGTCTCTAAATGCATATATTCGAAGTTGAGAAAAACGTATGTTAACAAATGCAAATATCGTCTATTTTTTACACTTTAAACACAGAGCTCAAAATGGAAGTGGGAAATCGTTCACTTGATAATTGTGTACAATTATCAATATCATAATAATTATCAATAATTGTGTATTCATTATTATATTTTTATATTTATGTCCATTATATATAAATTATTCTATATATTGCATACATTCATTATTCGCAATAATAACATAAAAACATGTTTTGCCTAATTTATCCTAATTAGGTTTGGATTAAGTTTGTAATGTGGTTTATTGAACCAATATTTTGCATTTTTCAATAATTTCCAAATTAGGCTAGTTCAGTGGTGCTCTACTTTTATTTATTTTTGTTTATTTATGCCCATTTAAAATTTTCAGGAAATATTTATTTTGTAAGAGAATTGTAGAAATTTGGAGATTCGAAAACCAAACTTAATATTTTATCATATCGATAAATTTATAGCGATATTCTATTTAATTGATACATGCCTATGTAATTTACAAACCGTAGTATATAAAACTATCTACCAGTGAATAAATTACATTACTGTCATGGAAATATGAATATTTCGTTTCTACTTTTGAATTAAAATTAAAAACCGTTAACGTTATCTATTTATAATTTCACCTAAAAATTAATATAGTGGTAATGATACACGTAGTAATATGCAATCGTATACACTAAGTATTAATCTATTTTATTAGATTAACAATATTAATATTAACAGTATGTATATATTTTTGGTTAAAATATTATTTAAAGTACTAGTATGTATAATGATATTTTTATATGATTTATTATTTATAGGATATACAATGCAATAGCGCTAATATTTACTTTTTGAATTGCTGTAATTAACAAGATGATAATTTTATGGCTCCTGTTTTGTAATATAATATAGAATACAAGAGCCATAAGGTTATTATTTTGTTAATTACAAAAATTCAAAAAGTAAATATTTATGAATATCTGTCGTACTTCTATTACTATAAATACTTGTGGTAATATCAATTTCATTCATATTATCAGTATTAATAAAACATGCTTTAATTAATATTACCTGTATTAATTTGTAGATTTCTGCATCTTTAATTTGTTAGATTAACTAAAAAATTACTTACAAGTAAGGACGACTGCGTAGATGGATATACATATGTAGTTATTATTAATAAAAGTATTTAAGAAAAAAGTAGTCAAACACTCATATGAATTATTAGTTATTATTAGATAATACCAGTTGAAACTTAATAAATGAAGCATTACATACATATAAAGTAAAATATTGAATTGCATTAAGACTTTTAAGTTGGAACACTGTAGCTAAAAATAAAATAAATGTATGTTAAACATTGAAATTAAATTGTAAAATGTTACAACAGAATGATCATCCTCCCTCCTGACTTGTCATCTTGTAGCCTATAATAATATGTTTCGTATACTGTATAATAAAAAGTTAACTCTAAAGTTAAATCTAAGTTAACTAAGTTAAAAGTTAAATACTTTCGGATATTCTGGAGAAAATATGGATTTTAGATAACTAATCAATCATGCAAATAAATTGGTTGACAATAAAAGCTTGATATTTTATGTGCCCTAATAGAAATTATATTATTAATTTGTTTTCACTGTAACAGTACTAATACCTACATAATATGGAAAAACCCTGCTCTATATGAGTATGAATATTTTTCTGTTATAAGTGATAACTAGAGCCTAGTTAATAATAATATAAAGCTATCCTTTCCATTATATACTATGCTATTTTATCCATAGGCATGCGTAATTAAATTTTCGAAAAGTGAATGGGGTATCTTTAAAGTTTTGAAGTTATGGTCATTAGGACAAAAATGACATACACTGCAGTATATTATTACAGTAGTTTATGTACTTGTATCTCTATTGTTAGCAGAAAAGTCTTCTTGGTAGGCATGTTTATTTACAAAATATATTAATATTGCTACTACAGCAGAGTAGAACGCCGCAAATTAGTAATTCGGAGTTTTGTGACGCAGTCTGTGACGCATTTATTGCAAATATACCTTTCTCGATAGGTAAATGCTAATTATCTAAAAATGTATACTATGTATTTGAAAGATTATTATACCTAATCGAAGTACAAGTAGAGGACGATTAAATATGTTATACAAAAAATATATATTAGGGGATAAGTATAAGAATGTTTAACTTCTATGTTTATGAAACCACTGAGGCTTCTGAACGATCAGTGGTTAAGTTGTATTACTGGAACCCTAAATTCTACCACGCCTACAAAATATTTTTTACTTTCCAGTATAAAAGTGATTTTATCAAACTCTGTAAGAATAGCAGATAAAAGCAAATTCTCTTTACATATATTGTTACTACATACATTGCATGTGACCTTTTTGTTCACTATACGAGATAATTTCTGTTTCAAGTGTACTTTTTAATATTTAGTATTTAGGAAATCTTCCAATCTGTTTGGGACTAAGAATATTGAATAATATTTATTCCAATATTTTCAGCCAGATACTACAAAACACATCACATAGCAATAAGGGCACAAGTACCCAAACTACTGTAATAATATACTACAGTGTAGGTTTTTTTACTGATGGCCAGAACTTCAAAACTTTAAAGATCCCTATTCACCTTTCGAAGATTCAGTTGTGCACGCTTATGGATAAAGTAGTAGGGTATATGATGGCAAGGATAGCCTTATGCGAAATATCAGGCTCTAGTTATAACTTATAACAGAACCATGTTGATACTTCTATATAACAGGGTTTGTCCATAGTGTATATTGGTACTACTACAGTGGGAATAAAATCAGTAACAATTTCTATGAGGTCATATAAAACTCAAGCTCTTATTAAGCCAATCAATTCCTTTATATCCCATATTTTCTCCAGAATATCCGAGAACATTTGGAGTTAACTTTTTATTATATGGTATATGAAATATATTATTATAAACTACAGGACGTCAGGAGGGAAAATCATTTTTTCGTTGTAATATTTTAATTTCACCTCAGCGTTTTCTTTTAACATACATTTACTTTATTTTTATCCGCTGTGCCTCAACTTAAAAATATTAATACTATTTAATACTTTATATTACATGTGATTTATTATATTTCATCTGGTATTATCTAATAACTAATAATTCATATCAGTATTTGACTACTTATTTCTTAAATAGGTATTAGATACAAATTAGGTTGTAATGTAGATGTAATTTTAATTTATTAATTACAAGGTAATATTAATTAAAGAATATTTTATTAATAATGATAATATGAATGAATTTAATATTACCACAAATACTTCTAGTAATGCTAGTACGTCAGATATTCTTAAATATTTACTTTTTGAATTCCTGTAATTAACAAAATAATAATTTTGTTGCTCTTCTTTTTTGTAATTTAATACGTACTAGGCTAAAAGCTAGAGCTGTTATATTGTATATCATCTAAATAAGAAATTTAAAAATAACATTATACATATATACTAGTATTTTAAATAATATTTTAACCAAAAATATATAGATACTATTAATGTTCTAATAAAATAAACTTATATTTAATATATAAGGTTGTATCATTACTATGGAAGTTTCAGGTGGAATTGTAAACAGATAACGTTAACGGCTGTTAATTTTTATTCTAAAAGTAGACATAAAATATTCATATTGCCATGACAGTAATGTAATTTCTTCACGGCTAAATACTTTTATATACTACGGTTTGTAAATTGTAAGTATCAATTAAATAGAATTTCGCTATAAAAATGTTGATATACAAAATATTATGTTTGATTTTGGAATCCCCAAATTTCTACAATTCTCTTACCAAATAAAAATTTCCTGAAAATTTTAAATTAGTGTAAATAAACAAAAACAAATAAAAGTAGAGCACAACGGAACTAGTCTAATTTGGAAATCATTGAACCGCAAAGTGCACAATATTGGTTCAATAAACTAGATAACAAATTTAATTTAAACCTAATTAGGACAAATTAGGCAAAATATGTTTTTATGCTATTATTGCTAATAATGAATGTATACAATACATGGAATAATTGATATACAATTGACACAAACAAAAACAAAACCTAAGATTTATAGGGTAGTAATGGTCTATTTATGCCATACAATGGGAACATTATTGAATATATTTCGAAATTATTAGGTAATTGTACACAATTATCAAGTGACCGAGTTTCCACCTCCATTTTGATCTCTGTGTTTAAACTCGAAAAAAAAAAGAATATGGATGTACTTGATATATTAAAAATAGTTTACATTTACGCCTCTTAACATACAATTTTTTAACTTTGCCTACATGCATTCAGAAGCTTGACCTTTATATTTTTTAAAATATCATGTTACATTTGTTGAATTGGAATAGCCAAACTAAAAGCAAAATTACATATCCTTTTCTTTAAATTTCTATTACAGTTTATAAAATACGAATACAAATAAATCCATTCAATTTGAATATACATAAGAAAATGCAATACGCTATGGTTTACTAACATTATACAAAGTCCTTCAGTTATACGTATATATTTTTACCAGTAGTATATTTTAGTTCGTAAAAAACTATTATGACGTTTTCTCCTCAAAAAATAATAAAATGCAAAATTTAGCCTTAAGCCAGCCAGCGTTAAAGCAGTGACATATTGATCACTGTTAGTTAGTTAAATGGGTTATATTTAGCATTCCATTAAATAGTACGAATTAGTCAAAATTGGATAAAAAAATGTTTTATTACATTAAACGTATTTTGTATTTCAAAAATCCCATTTCAATTGATAAATTAACAATTAACAAATATGCATACATTCCGACAGAAGTGATATGGATGTTTTTGTGTGGATTTTTTTATAAATGGATTATTGTTTGCTTTCATAAACAAAAAATTAAACATATGATATTAAAAAAAATTAAAGAGGCGAGGTTTTTAACCGAATCAGAACATTTTTAGCAAGCGTCTATTAAATAAAAATAAAAATGCAATGAAAGGAAAATTAAATTTTGAATGGTATGCAGGTTTGTGTTCTATGTGAGCATTAAGCTCTTTCTGTTATGATGTTTAATTACATGTTGTGAAACTCATATAAGCTAAGAAGAAAACGTTAAATAACTGTCCTTCGATCCAACTTCGTATATTGATAAAGAAATGAAAATAATGGACAATTTTCTCTGCTCTTAAAGCAGTTTAAAGCGATAAAAGGGATGTTAAGTTTACGCCGAACCATATATTAGCTTCCATATCGAAATTATAAGAGCTGATAAAAAATGATGAATAGCCTGATGAAGCCTGAACTGTGCTCAACTTAGACTCACAGAAGGTTTATGTATTAATTTTCCACCTATAAGAATGAGGATGATTCCATTTTCAGCTTTTCCGGAATATACTACAAAAGCGTGCCAAGACGAATTGATATGAAACTGCTGAGGTAAACAGTACTTATCAAAATGAAAGTTACCTGTTTTTGGAGATTCGTTTCATTCGCCATTTCTACACTATTACTCACCCTTATTTAAAATTTCCTCATTTCCACATTAAATTACAAACAGTGTAATTACAAGAGTCCAAAAATAAATAGAGAATATCATTATAGATATAGCTTCTTATTCGTTCCTAGTTCCATTTAAGTAGTGGAATTGGTCACCTCAAAAGCACATATTTAGATAATCGAGTTGTAAGTCGCACTCGAATTCGATTACACTTCATATAACGATAGTTGAACCGGAAATACGAAAGACATACTTCTTAAAGTGGCTCATTATTTAATAATTAAAATAGAATATCGAAATTAACTCCTCAAATTATATTGGCTTACTTCTCAAAAAAATTAGCAAACTATTATTTCTTCTATAAATTTACTAAAATGCAAGATCTCCAACTACCTAATATAATTATAATATTTGCACCATTCCTCCTATTTGTGGAATAGTAAATGGCATACAAACTATACGTGTTAACCGTATGTATGAATAGTAACCCTAAAAATTGAGATTTAGGGCTTTACTTTACAATTACCCAAACATACAAAACAACAATTATAATATATAAGTAATCCAATATTGGAATACGCAGTAATAAAGTTATGTTTATTTATAATGTTGGCTAAAATGAGTCGTGTTTTACTTTTCACACAAAACAAATTTTGTTCTTTGTCCTATTTTTTATAAAATTATAATAGATGTATTTGTGCTTTCTCGACAGCACTTCTACAAATAATTTTATATAGACTTTTCAGGCAAGAATTTAAAAATTGTCACTTCATTATACTGTTAAGCAGTTTTGTTAATTATTCTTTTGTTAATTAAGTAAACACTTACAATATCAAACCTTATACTCAATAATAAATAAAAATACTACTTAATAATAATATTAAACGCTAAGGACAACTAGTAAAGCTAAGGATAGCTAATGTTTCTCATAACGAATTACATGTTAGGATTATGGTTGAGGAATACCTCAACATACAGAATATCTCTATTACAAAATTATCTATTATTACTTGCATGTACCATGTTCTTTAAATTACAAACCATCAGTGTGTTACTGTATGTACATATATTTGGATCTAAAAAAAATGATGCGTATTATACAATCTTTTCTAATTAACATTTAATTGCATTATATTTCAATATTCATTGAATTACTATCTTGCAAATTTGTATGCACACATTTTTGATCGTTATAAAATAATTAAAAGAAAATACATATTTTCTCAAGGTAGGTGGCAATCAATTATATAGAAATAATTTATTGCCGATTACCATCAACGTGAATGTAATATAATGAAATATTCTAACACATTGTATGGTTAATCATCTAGCAATTTATCCTAACCATAGGAACAGTAATGCATTTTAAATTATATACATATTCATAGGATTGTGTCTAATGGTTACATCTTAACTTGTATAAAAATATGATTGTGCTTTTAATCGGGTTTTATCATTAATTTATAATAATATAATCTATACCTCTCCTACCGTTAGTTGTAGAGGCTAAATACGCCTTTCTTTAAACAATTAGTCTAAATACTACAACTACAGTGACTTAAATAAATACACCATTCCGTGTTAAATATAACTTAAAAGTACTTCTACAATTTCATCCCACCTTATCTTACTCTGTCCCTATATCTAAACTCCACTCTGTTTGTGGTGCCTCTGTCATTTGTCACTTCACTACCCCTTCCCTTATGCACTCCTCTTTTCTCCTCTTTCTCATCCCAAACCTATCAAGTATGATGAACACCTGACTTCCCTTCACTCCCATTTGCTTCCCCACTTTCACGGTTTTCTTCACTATTTATCATTAGTCTCCATCTAACCCTGTCTCTTGCTGTAATAGCAGCCTGTTTCCATGTGATTCCTCTTGTCTTCATTATTTTCTCCACTTCTCCGTCCCACGTCATCGTTGGTCTGCCTTTCTTTCTCTTTCCAAAGGCTTTTGCTTCCCATATTCTTTACTTGTCTTTCTTCGCTCAATCTTTTCATGTGCCCCCACCATCTCAGCTGAGCCCTCCCTATGACCTTCTCGATACTTTCGCTATCCAATCTTTTCCTTATTTCTTCATTTCTTATTTTATCCATTATCATAATATTTGCTACTTTTCTGGATACTTCATTTCTAATACCTGTATCTTTTTAAGTTGGCTCTCTGTCAACACCCATGTTTCGCATCCATACAGTAACGTCGGCAAATATACAGTTTCATGAATTGACATTTTTGTTTTATTCCTAATCTCTGCTTTACTAATGAACCCCCTTTTCATACTATGGAAGATCTTTGTCGCTGTCGTTATTCTATTATTTATTTCTTCATCTTGCTTTCCTCCTTCCTCTATGGTTACTCCTAGGTAATTAATTTATCATATAGTATTATTTGTGGCGACAGTAATGGTTTAGATTGTCATAATAATAATAAAATTGATTCATGATGATTGCGTGTTTTGAACTACAATTCTTCAGAAAACATTCCTACCCTTTATTTTCAAATTGCACAACGTATTCTCTTCACTGAAATTGAATTTTACTTTAAATTATTATTCTTAATGGCTTAATTAAATTTCTATAACCTCTCAACAATTAACAGTCCCATAATCTCTAAGAAGAATGTAGAGCTTCATCAAAATTTCTCCATTGGACTTGGTCTCAGTTTCGGATTTTCTGCTATTTTTGTCACATTATCGATTGCTTTTCAAATGCCCAACCTTTATAATGAGCCTAGCTATCCCCATTTTCTATTTCTAATTTCAAGGATTATCCTTTTCCGATTCTTTTTCGTCCATAGAATTTCATTGTATAATGTTTCTCACTAAAAAATACTCAATATTTTATATAAGGATCAATTAACGATTTTTTTAGATGATTTACATATTTCCATGGTACTTTGGGTTTTATATAGTGTTTTCTTCGTATGGTTGTTTTTAATAAAACCAGAAAAGCTCGTCTTTCTAGATGGTATATGTTCATTAAATAACTATTTCTCTCGACTAAATGACCAAGGATGTCACCAGCCGCTACATAACCTTCCTAACATCTTAATAATGTACATTTATCTTGAATTAAATTAAAATATCACCATATTTGTAAGAAGTAGAAGGTAAAAATTAAGAAAACCTTAGGTGTGATAACCATCAACAAGGTTAAAAACGGGAGGATTAGAAAGGAGCTTTGATGCCACTCATTATTTATATTTCTCTTTCTATTTCTCAAATAACGGAAATTATTTTCGTACCGGAAGAAACTGTATATATTGAAGTAATTGAAGAGGCAGATATGTGATTATGTAATAATGTTATTGAACGGATCAATAGACATTTTCTAACTAAATAATATTCAGGCCTTGATGAATTCAACGGAAGAAAGCAGAACAGTAGAGCCACAAACCTGTGTAAGGTATCGAAATATATTCAGAATGCACCAGATATGAAAGTGCGCATAAATTAATACATACATACATGTGCTGCATTCGAAAATTTGAGGCGTAAAACTTAACCAATCCCTAATAACATCGTTAAATGAGAACAGTTCCTATATTCTAAATGTTGCTGGTATAGGTGAAATATGTAGATTCTATTTTTTTATCATTATTATGAACATGTTTAGTTCAAATTGTGCTGATATTAGGAAAAAGCTATATAAATTATAAAACGCCATATAAATTATATGTTAATACTAGAGAACGATATGAATATTTACTAAGTATACTAATGTATTTAAGCTGCTAAAATAGCAACTTAACTTTCAACTTTTCTTTGAAACTACATATATTATAGCAAAGTTTGCAATATACAGAGTGATCCATTTAAAAGCGAGACACTGCTCTAAATTGTTTATTTGTTGGCCAATTCAAATAAGTATACTACGGTGCCCAACTTCAGAATAAAATTTAAAATATCAAGATCTACCTTGAAATTTTTTTTCCAAGGCCAAAAATTCAAAAATTGTGTATCTAGCTATTTCTTTATCTCTAATTTAATTAAGTCATTGGATTTAGGATATTGTCAAATAAGCATGACTGAAATTTAACGAAAAATATTAGTTTTTAACAGAAATATAGTACAATTAAAATTTATATTACATTATAGAAATATTTTAGGAGTCGTCATGTAAATTAACCTTATTTTACATGACCTTAAAAACGGACTTTGTAAATAATATTTGCACAATTCTCCTTTAAACCATTATCAGTTAAATTGTAATAATTTCTAACCAACAGTTATTCATACTATTGGCAATCTTTGTCTTTAAGCATACTTTACACATTGAGGTTACAGTTCCATATTGAGGACACTTATTTTTGCTAAATTATATTGATATTCTAAGATATACGTACCCTCAAGAACAAAGAATAAGCTTTCATAAAATTTATTACAAAATAAAGTGCCTCATACGCCATTGAGATCATCCACAACAGAGAGATAAAATAAAAACGCTAATTATTAGACTAACAAAATTTGTAATCAGTATGAAACTGTATCTAAACACATTTTAAGTAATGGTAGTTTATACTGACAAACGCCAAATTATGAACGAATTCGAAATTATTTTCCCGATAATCCAAAAAATAGTCTAGAAATTTACGTAAAATATTTTAAAAGATAATACAATAGTATAAGGCTTTTTAAATTACAAGTTCTTTACACCTTAGTAGATATATAATACCGGAGCTCGGCATTCCCCCACTACTCGTCCTATGGGGGCACATACTCCGGCCGATTAAAAAAATATTTACCAACTTATCTTGATTGGAAACTTATATTACTATGCAATTATTATATTTTAATTTAAAATACATAATACTCATCATGAATGGCCGTATAAAGCACCTTCTGTGGTTAAATTAATTTACATGTAAATTTTTTGCAAGATTTTCTTTTTCAAGAATGCGTATTGTATAATAATGTCAAGTAAATACGAGACGTAGTATTTAAGTAATTTTAGCTTTCCAATAAGGATAGTTAAAATGTCTGTTAATGTACAGGTTGGTATTTTTAAACTTATCCAGGGTTTGGGGTATCATACTTACAGGGTAGTCTTTCTAAACTTATACAATAATTGATTTACATTTATATAATTAAATGCCTATTTTTATAACAAGTGTTTTACATTAGGATGAGATATCTTGATGCGTGTAAGATATATTAAAATATTTACAGTATTAGATTGAAATTAATATTAGTATAGTATGGATCAATAATCTTTTGAAGAGAATGTAATAGATAAAGTAAAAACGTGAAATCTGGATAATGTTTATTATATATTCTTTTTAATTATATTTGCTAATACACTATTACCAAAAGTTCATATTCAGAACAAGAATGTACGTGAATTGAAGCTATTGGTAGTATATATTGGATATAATAGGGTATTTATTTTATATTAAAAAGATATAAGAACAATACTTAAGCATATCCTCATTAGCCCATATTACGAAATAACCAGTTTTAAAACCTCAAAACGGACTTTTCCGCACGTAGAACATTTCTATCTCGAACTTGAGTGGCCGAGAAAAATAAACCAACAAATAAATGCAGAATATATGTTTTATGCAACAATTTTACTTTCTTCATTTGGCGACTGCTTCAGTGCCGTATCAATTCGTTTGTGATCGAACGAAATTATTTTTTTTTCACTATGTCATTCACTCGCATATGATACAGGTAGAATATATGTTTTTTTTTCGTTCAATGCAAAATTAGCAACGCGTTAAATGTTCATGTTTAAAGTCTCAGAATGAACATAAACATTTACATCGTGCTTTCTCATGATAGATGGACAAGGTGGAGTGTGTTTTATCCACTTCAAAATTAATAGGTGTCGTCTGGGAAACGTCCCCGATCAGAATCAGCCAAATCCCGAGCGATCCAACACGATTTAGTTGAGTTATCGTGCTAACAAGAAATTGTAATGCCGACGACAATGACACACACACAGACACATATTTTGTAAAAACCATTTTTTTTTGCTTTTAGGCCGAAAAGCGAAAAGTAAACGCTAAAATTTTTTTCCATTTTTCTTTACACGATTGCATTACTTCTCCGCTCTGGTATAGTTGAGTGCGAAAAAGTAATATGAAATAAATAATTAGTAACTTACGGAATCCAAAGCTGATGTAGTTCTGGAAGGGATTATAAATAAAAAAATCTCGGGCAATAGCCATTCAATCCGACAATTGTCAGAGGTGGGATTCTAACGAATTAATTCCTAGCCTGCGCTAGGAATTAATTCGACGGTATATGGACTTTTAGTTCTTATTATGTCTCTTGTAGAAAATGAAAAAACTTCATTTACCTGCACGCCTCTACCAATTCTTATGCCAGTTTGGTGCCAAAGCCCGTCTAATGCTCTCATAGTGCCACGCACAGTCCGGTATACTTGCACTGATGATTCATAATAAAGGATGAAATTCCTATACACAGTTCCGAGATGGCCTGAACTTCTCAATTGAGAATAGCTGCTTCATACATTAATGTATGGAATCAAAAGTATAGATTAAACACAGTCAGTAGCCGTGTTTCAGGAAACACTGTATAAGGTTTATATAAGGTTTCAGGAAAGCGGCCCTAAAGTTGATTCTTGAAATGCTATAGGATATAGGAAATACCATAGAAGAGAGTCTTTTTATAAGCAAGCTAGCAATTACTAATTAATGTATGAGTTTACATTGGTAATGTCATACATTGGAGTTTACACTGGTGTATTTACATTGGATATATACGTAGTATTGGGTTGGCTGTAGAGTAATGTACAAGCGTGTTTAACGTTGTAGCCATATGAAATAAATTTTTAAACCATATTCTAAAATTGACCAAATCAGACAGACAGCTCAATATTCTTGATCTGGGAAGTTGATGGGTTATCTAGCGGATTCTCTATAGATATGTCTACAATAATATAAGAGTAATTCATATCACGGTTCGGAATCTGGGAATACTCTCATTTGCCGAGAGGATCTGACTGGGAATACTCTTAATGTCGCTATTATTTGCTGAGGTTCGAGTCCTAAGAGCGAGCATTTAGTATATCGCTCCGAGTTCGAATGCATCAAGTTCGAATAGAACTGTTCTGCTCTAAATGTAACCGTCCCTCCGCAGCATCATTATATAAGGGAAGGAAGTTAATATGCAAAGCTTTCTTTCTGGTCTTCTAGTATAACCAGCATAAAGTGAAAATAAGTTCTAATTACATTTGTGTGACATATACGCGCAATTTTATCTGTTTGAAGATGAATATTACTATGTCTTTTGATAGAAAAAGCCTGATGATTTCCTCACATGGAATACCACCAATCTATTTACGTGTATAATAAATAAAATGTTTATTATAGACTTATATATTCTATAGTAAATTCGATAGAATACATAAGAGTAGTAATTCATAGTAATAGTAATTGTAAAAACAAATGCGTATTTAATACTACTTTCAGTCAAGCTACATATTACTACTAAGTTCATCTTAAATCAAGACATACTGATATCATGGTTTAGGCCCTTTGGTTTAAGCTATTGCTTGAAAGCCCTCTCAAAGGTATTTTCAAATTAAACTACATGTTTCATGCATTTACTATTTTCCTTTTCCTTGTCCGTTAGCCTATTTATTAGATTATATATACATCATATAGTGGCCATGGTATGAAGATACAATGTAATATACAAATATATAACACCAACGTAAGATGTGGGCTGCGACATCTAAGAATAATTTTCAGAGATTTCTGTATTGCCGCGTGGATACCTCTTATCCATTTTTTTCCGTCATATATCTCATAGTTAAAAAACCCCAAATTATTTTATCTAATTTGAGAATGCGCACTACATGTGATCTCCTGCCTTCCCTTTTTTATGAGGTTCGAAAAAGGTATCCCTTCATGTTACTTTATAATATAAAATAATTGCGTATATTATACGCAAAAACACTGAACCTTGAAATTTTCCTGGTATTTTGTTGAATAGTCGTTAAAAGATGAGACTTGGTGAAAACGAGATTGAAGTGCGATAGTGATTTTTCTTTGTTCAATTCGATTAAAGTTATATTTTCATTAAATTAGAAATATGTGCACTGTAAATATATAGTGGGTGTGTACTTTAGTTTTAATTAACATATAAAACAGTTTTTGATGAAAAAACTTGCAGTCGAGCGGAACTATTCTTTTTCAAACTGGGGATAATACATATATCGATACATATATTACGGATCATTCAAAGAGAATAAGTATAATGACTTTCTTTGTTAATAAAAAGTCAGAACTGACTTTATTTGCATCAAACCAGTTATGGTAAACATTAAAAGACGATATAGGTGCATTGAATTATATGGAAAATTCAGAAAATATTGCACTGTCATGTTTCATACATTATATTATTTTATTTTGTTTATGTTCTCTTAAAGATATTATTTTAGAAGTAGGGTTTATTGGTTTACCAAAATTGGTAAATCTTTCTTTTATTGTAGTAATTTGTTACTTGGTCTAATAAAAGGTGTGGCTTCATAATTATTGTACACACGTCTTAAAATGTCTTAGAAGTAAAATATGTATATTATTGCTTCACGCTCATAAAACCCGTTTAAATTGGATAACAAATAAAAATTTTAGGGAGGTATCTCGCTTTTACTTAGGCCTTCCTGTATAGAAACAGGCGCTACAAACCAATTAAATAAAACGACTTTTGATTTTTAGAGGAAAGTTGAGCTTTGTTTGGCAGAAATTTTAATTTTTTACTAGTGGATACTAAATATATATATATATATATATATATATATATATATATATATATATATATATATATATATATATATATATATATATATACGGATTTCTACGGCTGTCGCCGTCTCTCTGTCCCCAGTTTCCACATTTTTCTTTCATGACACATTTCCTCAGTTAAGTTTCTTGATCTCATTGCGTCATCTACGTCATTTCTCCAACTCCTTCTAGGTCTTCCCCTCTTTCTTTTTTCTGGCGGAGTCCACTCTAGTATTTTTCTTGGCCACCTATGTTGCCCCATTCTTTTTGTATGTCCGAACCATACCAATTGTTTCTTTTCGACCTCATCTATAATATATTTTTCAATGCCAATATTCTGCCTAATTATTTCATTTCTAATTCTTTCTGTTCTGGATATCCTACAACTTCTTCTTAGATAGTCCATTTCTGTGGCCAAAATTTTTCTTTTGTTTGCTTTATTTAAATCTCACACTTCCGCTCCATACATAATTACGCTTTGTACGATGCTTTTGTAGATGCGTAGCTTGGTGTCTTTCCTTATATTATTTTCCCACAATATTGAGTTTAATGCTCCAATAGATTTTCTACCTTTATTAATTCTTTCCCTCACTTCATCATTGCTGTTTCCCTGTTTATTAAAAATAACTCCTAAATACTTGCACAATTGCACTCCTCTAATTACACCGTTTTCTAGGTCCAGGTCATTACATTCGCCACAGCCGGCTGCCAGATATTCACACTTGTTTAAATTTATTGTAAGTCCAGCTCGTTCAGACTCTTCTCTTAGCTTTCTCGTCATGTAGCTCAGATCTTGTTCATCTTCTGCTATCACTACCTGGTCATCTGCAAAAAATAGGCTGTAAAGTGTGCCGTCTCCCACTTTAAGACCCATGTTTCTGCATTTTCTTATCCACCCTTGTATGGATCTGTCAAGATATACTTTAAATAGAGTGGGGGACAGACAACATCCTTGTCTTAAGCCTTTCGATGTTCGGAAATATTCTGTATGCCTGTTATTCCCAGTTTTTATTGAGGCACAATTATCTTTATAATAGAGTTGTGTAGCTTTGATTAAAGATTGGTTTATTTCCAGGTTTCGCATTTCTGTCCATAGTTGTGATATGGGGACACTGTCATAGGCTTTTTTTAAGTCTATTAGGGCTATATGTGTTTCTCTGTTATGTTGGTTACGTTTTTCCATGGCAAGTTTCAGTGTGAAAAGGTTATCAATTGTCGATCTGCCCGCTCTAAATCCTGACTGCTCTTCCGGTTGTTTATCTTTTATGTCTTCTTCTATCAAGTTCTTAAGAACTCGTGAATATATCCTTCCTATTATTGGTATCACCGCTATACCTCTGTAATTTTTCGGATCATCTTTAGGCCCCTTCTTATATATAGGTGTTATATAGGAAGTTCTCCATTCCTTTGGGGTTTCCTCTCCATTTAAGCACCTTTCATATAGATTTTTCAGCATTTGTGTTAGTTTCAATGATCCGTATCTTATAAGTTCAGGATATATTCCGCCAGATCCGGGTGATTTTCTTATTTTTGTAAATTTTATCGCCTCTTGTACTTGCGATATCTCGAGATGTATGTGATCAGCATTGAGTGGTTGTTGATCTTCTCTCATATATTGCGGTCTCTGCTCTTCTAACAGGTGTTTAAAATGTTGTGTCCACTTTGAATTTGTTATACCGTTTAGACTAGTTCCTTGTTTGTTATTTGTTCTCATTGATTTTATTGTCTTCCAGGCTTCTGAACTTCGTGTACCTCCTATCTGTTGATCTATGTAGTCGCATCTTTTAATCCAAGATTGGTTCTTCTTCTTTAATACTTCTGCCTTTACTTTTCTATTTGTTTGCTTTTATTGAAATAATAGATCTACTCCCTACAAATTGTTAGTTCACCTTATTTACACGATTTCAGTGCTTTCTCTTGACTTCGATTTAATCATTCGAACTAAACTCGTTTATATGTTTTTATTTGTTGGATTGCGATTAAATGAACTCAATAAAAACCATATATTACTGCAACGTATCTTTCAAAATATAAGAAATTCTTAACCAAAACTATTCTCGCACAGCTATAAACTCTTGCGATTTATTGTGTTTTCAAATAGGTGATTTATAATTAGTCATGCCGTATAATAATCATAGTTACTCTAAAGAACTAAAAGTTAGAATTTTCTTGCATCCTTGCATTTGTAAAGTTTAACCTACTTGTTACATCATAACATAGAAAAACACATGTTACCATCTCAGTTGCAATATTTGGAGTGGACACGAAATTATGAATGCCTTCATGGATTATTATCAGAAGTTACAGATAGCTGTAACAGTGACATTAGACTGAAAATATTCGTTCTGACTTCATTGCTTAACTTTTTTTATGTTCGAATATATTTTGTAAAAATGTTGTAAATGTGCATCACGAATTGCACAATCAACCGGATTAGATAATTTAAAGTATAGAAATACACTTCACTCGGATGTGACACTTAGGAACGCCCGAAAGTGGGGTAACATTAGGTGTTATTTTTTATTTAATCAGCACTTACCCTAAACAACTTGTTGCTTATGGATTTTTCAAGGGCAAATTCTTTAATAACGCACACATAAGTATCGAAAATTGACTTATGTGAAGAGATTTTATTTATAAATATAGATCCAAAATCAGTGAAATTAGATGCCTAATTAGTTACAAACTGAAGTTATTCAGACCTTTTTAAAGGGGTAAATACAACATCAGGGGATATTAATAGAGACTTGCATCTCGGAAAATACAATGACAATAAAATTTCCCAATATACATACATTTTCATATATTTCGATATGTTGTCGCAAATCATTCCCTCGCCCCATAAATTTATCGAAATGATCTGCTAAAACAATGAATCAGAATGTGGGAATATTTCTCTAGAACATTACCTCGCAGGTAATGAAATAATACTTCTTAAGAGTATTCATGGGTCCTGAAGTATATTCAAAACAAAAATACATAAAGCTTCATTTATTTAAATAATAGGATTGTGTATTGAAGTTTTAGTTTTTGCAAACTTCTTATAGTTATAAAAACAAGTTTAAGAATGAAATTGCTTATTGTTGGATTCATTTTGAAAAGCTATATCATCATAATAAATAATAAAAGACATTTACATTTAAACACACTCAAGATGGGAGCTTTGTGCAAATATATCAAAGGCGAATGTATGTATCGAAAGTACTACTTATGCATGGTAGTATTTATTTCTATATATTCAATCATTGGCAGTAAACATGAATTGGGCAGGCATGGTGGAATAAATACAAGATGGCACTCAAAATTGCATTTGTCAAAATATAGCATTTATGATACACTAAGAGTGAAAAATTACGTCCAGCAAGTATCGCTCATTTTCGCCTGCTTCTGCTCTTTGCAGTAGGTCTGCGTGGATTATTGAGATTTATGGATGGATTGAGATCTTCAGTTCCTCCATTGTAGGCGGTTCAGTCTCGTATATGCGTGATTTAAGGTACCCCCACAGAAAAAAATCACAACTTGATAAGTTGGAGGACCTAGGGGGTCAGGGAACATCGCCAAATTTTGAAATCATGAAACCAGGAAACGGGGTGTGGAGGATTAGCATCGTCGTTCTGGCTGTGTGCGCTGTAGCCCCGTCCTGCTGGAACCATACATTTTCTGAGCAATTTGTCTGTGTTACAACTTTGTGATGAAAAAAGTATTGATCATTCTTATATAACGCTCGTATGTAATAGTAACGGTAGCCCCACTTTCTTCAAAAAAAATAAATTACCAATGATGCTAAAATTTTCTACTGCACATCAAACTGTGGCCTTTGAACTATACAGTGATCTTTGGTGAACTTGTCGTGGATTTGTCTCTGTCCAATAATGACAATTTTGTTTATTTACATTTACACCGTTATTTACAACACCGTTAAGATGAAAATGGGTTTCGTCACTCATCCACGCCACATTTTCATTGTCTTCATAAATTGCAAGTATTTGCTGTGAAAAATTCAATAGCTGGGGGAAATAACATTCATTTAGTGATTACATAACACCTAATTTATACGGATGGTAATGTAAGTCTCCAAAATTCTTCTTACCGTCTGCAAAATTCTTCTTACCGTAGTCCTGTTCATTCCAAATTTGACAGAATGACTTCCCTCACTCTGTGAATGTTCTCTGGAGTGCGAGCCGTACATTGGGGACCCGGTGATTTCTCTTTCATAATGGAACCAGTTGTTCGAAGGTTGTTTACCCCACGCAATATAGTGTCATGAGCAGGGACGGAGTTATTCCGGTGGATATTGGATCGACGGCGAAACTTACGCTGAACCGCGGTTATTAAATCATTATTGCTAAAAAAACTATCGTGCGTAAACATTCGTTGTTCAACCGTCCACGGCTCCAAGTTTATGACTGAACAAGAAATGCTATTTATCAAGGAATGGAATGTAATCGACCGATCGACCCTCCCTTTCCGATTACCCGAGTAATATCCATCTCAAAAACTCTAAATTCCCCGAGTGCCACCCTGTATAGTAAACGTGCAATTGCTCTATGTGAATACAAATGTACTCTAATACAGTCTACTAACTTTTTTTGATATGCATATCAAGTGATTTTAACAAAAATCATCGGTTTTGCAGTATTATGGAGAAATCTTCTGTAGTTGTAAAATATTTTGATCTGAATCCAATATATGAATTGACTACAACTGAAGACTATCCACCTTATTTAGTCCTCATAATAAACATAACATGCTTACATGAAATAAAACAAATGTACTGTCGTGAATAGTATATGTACATTTCAGTTTTTTAGCTTGCTAATTTTTGTAAGCTGGTATCGTTTCCAGAGTTACCACCTCTATTACCACAATTTTCCCTGTTAACGTTTTGAACAATTAAAAAAGGGTCATTTATAAGCGATAATTTTTGTAAGCTAATACCGTTTTCAGGGTTACCACCTTTTTTACCATAATTGTCCCTGTTAACGTTTTGAACAACTAAAAAAGGGTAACTATACATTCTCATCAAAATAAAAATGTCCATATTCATGTTCTTTGAAACCGCTCAACAGTTTCTGATAAAATTTTAAATACTAAATTTACATAAATAAATGAATATACGATATTGAGGATTTTTTATTTCGAAAAACAAGAAATTGAAACAACCAGAAATATATTCTCGTCTGAATTTTTTCTTAATAAATATTCTTATAACTATTTTTAATACAAACAAAAAAAGCTTTTTGAAAAAAGACATAACTATGTTAAAACACAACTTTTCTGGAGAAGCTAAAAACTGAAATAAATTCCCTCTTTTTTCCCTAGTAGCGATTCAAATTCAAATTCATTGTAGAAACTATGGATTCTGCAGCTAAATTAGACCTGCTTATAATAATGTGGAATCAAAGCTTTCTTGTAATATAGCATCTACAATGTCACTAAACGTGCGAACAATTTATCAATGAGAGTGTGTAAAGAAAATCCGGTTTCCTGACTTTAAATCTTCTAGTTCTCGAATTTCGAGAAACCAAAAATAATCAATGCAGATGGAGTTTTATTTAGGTAAAGAAGGTGAGGTTTATTCTGTAATTATCCCTTTAATTAAAGAGCAACTAGCTACTATTATTAAATCACAATCAGAATTATTTAGATGCATACTAGCATATGTATATACACATGTATGCTAACCGACTAAATAATTACCAAGTATTTGTTTTCACTCTCCTTATTTTTTACGGGCAGTTTTACTCTGTCTGTAGAGATATTTGAAAAGATCGTAATATCAATAATCTTTACGATTCCAATTAAGTGGACTCCATAAACCGATTAAATTAACGTGGCCTAGTACAAACCATACATCTTCGATGGTAGTTAGTTTCACACTAGTTATAACAGACAACATTCCTAGAGACATTTTTATTCTTCTTATCACATTCTTGTTTTATTCCAGTAAAGGACAGTGTAAGGTACAATCAGATTACATGTATGAGTGCCAGATACGTTAGAACTTTATTGCAGTAATACGATTTGTGTTGCAGTTTAAACAGCCACAAGAATGTATTCATTTAACCTGAGAAATTAGTCAAAAAGTAACGCCAATATGTATACTTCATTTTTTAATTGGAATTCTTTAATTACCAAAACCTTTTACATCAGCGGGCAGTAGTTATTGTTAAATATATGTTGCAATATTTAATCATGGTGCTGGTCTCAAATTGGTTTTAAACAGCCTCCAAAGACCATAAACATACTTAAGTCAAGAACTAATTTAGTATTGCATATATTGCCTAGTGAAATATATCAAACCTATCTCATTACATTCTTTTTTAAAGGTATAGCTATTATTAACACTAACAATATAAATTTAAGTAAGTTACTGATATCAGAGTGTTGTTTCATGTTCATAAAATAATTAATGTCAGCTCTAAACTTTTCTCTAGTTTTGTTTAGCTTCATGTTACTTTCACGTAGTTCTGAAAGTAACTTTAGTTAATGTCTGAAAATGTTATTCCCTTAAAAATGTCGTTTCGATTATAATTATGCTAATATTAATGCCTTTATTGTCCAGCAGAAAAAAATCAGTCATAGGATAAAAATATGGAATATAAATAAATACAAATATATGTACAGTATATAACTGAAAAATAAATAAATAGAAAAATGGTAACTTCTAAATAACTTCAACATAGATAAACAGTGGAATACATTATTAACATATAACTTACAGGACAGTAAAAATTTGTTGTTTCTCTAATAGATAGTAAGTCATGAGTACAATTGTTCAAAGCACAAGTACCTAGATATTACGTTAAAATTTTGTGACATTGCAAATAATGGCAATTTTAACAGCACGTTAACTCTTGCAGTCTGGCAATAAAACATTCCCTCTCAAGAGTCTAGTCTAGGTTTGCGTATAATAAACATGCTTAGTAGTGAGAGTGCATCTATGCTATTATAGAACAGTTTAAATAAAAATGAGATGCTATTAAGCACCCTTCTAGAGTTCCATGATGAGATGTGAAATCTACAAATCTTTGTAGAAGTAGTGTTATTGAGCGATGTTCTCTTTCTAACCACGAAAACAAGGGTTTTGTTTGCATTAAGAGCCACATGGTTGATATGCCCATAGAACGATGGTTTATTATCGAAGTGTAAGTTAAGATCCTTAATATTGTGAGAGAGGAGCGTATTAAAACCCTATCACCAATATCTGTCTATCAAACTATATCACTAATAACATAATCGTATATTAGTACTTGGTTCTTTAAGGTATATATGCAAGCTTTACATTTATCAAGTTAGTTTTAGATAAATATTGATTTTATTCTCTGAACACAGCGATGATTTACTGCAATCTGAAGTGATCTAAGCAGGTTATATTTAAAAATAATTGTTGAGTCATCGACAAAAAGAAGATGATATGACATAAGCATTAAAGACAAATCGTTAATAAATAATATAAAGAACAATGGTCCCAAACGTGAACCTTGAGATATTCTAGAGGAATAAATTATACAAAGTGAATATTGTGTATGAAATAACATTATTTTATGAACTTTACTAAAACAAAATAACCTAGGTATACTTAGATTATGCAAATCACTAGTTTGGATTTAAACTTTTTAAAAACAATTTATTATATTTAACGGACGAACAAGAATTTAGATGTGTGAGTATAACAATAATACTAATACTAAAATTATACTAAAGATATATTAAAATTATACTGCTCATGCAACGGGTTTGCTGCGACTTTATAAGTTTCGTTATGCTGACATCGTTGAAAGTAAAGTTAAAATATAATTGGCAAAAGATTAATTTAAACAAAGAACATTATAAGGTTTCAGCAAATCATCATAAACGTTGGTTACAATGTATATAGTTATATGATAAGACACGTAGCAGTATTAAGTTACGTCTGGCTTTCAGATAACATACTGAAGGTTTTATGTTACCTGATAATAAAGTTATAGAAGTGTGAGAACTACTTTGAGTAATGAATGCAATACAATATATTTTATATAACAACTCCCCTTTTTAACAAAAAGTTGGTGTTATACAGCAACTTTTCAAAATAAGTAAAATTGAAATTAATAATTATGAATTTAACGATTATTGAAGTTATATAATAATAATAAAGTTAATTGAGAATATGAAGCCTTAAGTTAAGTTTAAATTATACAATTAATATTTTTTAAATATAAAATTTACAAAATTAAAATATATAGAGTCTTTGAAACCGATTTATAACTGAGAAACATTAGTTCAGTTCGATTTCTTCCTCTGGGGTTTCATCTTTGGATCTGATCGATGGTCTTCTTCTGGGCAGGATGCTCCTGAAGGATTCTCTTAAGCATTTAGAAGGTCCAGGTGGAGGTGGTGGTGAATTTGTTGTGAGGGCGATTGCTAATCTGTTTCTCTTTCGGCATTTACATAAACTATATAACAAAATGAGAGTTACTATTAGTGTAATGATAAAATAAGTGAACCAAGAGATGTGTTTGGTGACAAATGGTTCATTGATCAAATCGTCTAACGTTCGAGAATACTCGTCCAATTTGTGTTTGGCAATCTCGAGGTCTTCCACATTTAAGTTATTCAATTTTAATGGTTCTAATTTTGGGATTTGGATGTCATCGGGGATTTCTTGACAACAATTAAAGGGAATTAAAATGGGGTGATCACTAACACTGGTTTGCGAAAAGTTCTTAGGGTCAGCTTGTATTTTTGTCACTCCTATGAAAGCACTACATCCAGGTTGCAATTTAAGAATGGAATTTTTATAAATGATCTCTATCTTGGTGTTTATTTGTTTGCAATTTACAGTAATTTGAAGTGGTTCTGAAGTAATTGTTAGCCATGATGAGTCCGTTAGTTGTTGGACATTGTAGCCTTTTGCAAATATTATTGAAGTTTGGCAGCTCTCAGGTAAAGTTTTTAAGTGTTTCAGGATTTGGGCTTCACATATAGCATTGTCGTCGATGGGGTATGCAAATAGATTGGAACATATCTTTGTGCCAAAGAAAAGTGGTTTACAGTCTTTCAGATTTTTGATGGGTATGTACATCAAAGAATCGACGTCACGCGCTAAGTATTTTTGTGATGAAGATAAAACATGATATAGAGCTGTTCTATTATTTAGGATAGGGATTGGATATAATCTAAAAAGGGTGTATCTTTGTTGGCCTATTAGAGGGATTTTTAATACAAATACCAAGTCTGAATCAGTTTGATATGCTTCTAATTCCATAATATCCAAATATTTGGCAATATTGGAAGATTTTATAATGAGTGGTAAATTGTTTTGGTGTAAATTTTGTGAAATTTCCTGAAGCGAGGTTATCAAATTTTCAGGATTGATTATCGACGTATGAATAATTTTTAATCGCGCGAAAGTTATTGAATTTAGAATATCATTTAATTGATTCTCGATATACAGGTAACTTTCCATGAGAAGTTCACATTTTTCTAAAAATCTTAATTTTGCTTCAATTACTTTAATTTTATCTGCTGTCCTATAAATTGTGTCTGATATTATTTTTATATCTCTATTGAAGGTGGCTTCATCAATTTGCAATTTTTGTATGGTAGCGTTAAAATTCTTTATGACGGATGTTGTTACTGAGATTTGATTTTTCATTAAATTTTCTAATTGATGCTCGTCATTAGTTAATTTATTGATGCAATTCATGTAGTATTCGCCATCTTCGGAATCTAAATTTCCTGTAATTGACTTAAATATTGTACCAATGCCATTGAGAATTCCACGTTTGTAACGTTTAGTATCAAAATAAATTTCGCTTAATTTTTCTTGAATTGAATTTGAAATTTGGGTTAATAAGCTGATGTGTGTTTTTACTTCACCTCGAAAAAGGTTCATGTTTTCAAATATGGGGTTAATAGCGTGTAAGAGAATTTCAAGCATTTTCTCGTTATGTTCAAAAGTGTTCTTTATTGATGAAATGTTTTTGTGAACCAGAAGAGTCCATTGTTTATTTGTTACAACGATTTCGCTGTCTCGATGATAATATATTCCAATGGTGTTGTTTATTGGAGTAATGGTGTATTGGGATCCTGCTGCTCCAATCAGCAGAAGAAACCTGAAAATAATTTAATTCTCAAAATATGGTTTCATCCTGTCGAAATTGACTTTTGTCGTTTGTGACGTTTCGAGATTTAATAAAATTGCAGAATTTTGAAAGATTTTTATTATTTCGAAAGGACCGTTAAATTTATTATGTAATTTATCTTTAATTTGAGATTCCTTAACATAGACTTTATCGCCTATTTTAAATTGTGTAGGATGTTCTGGAACGTTTCTATCGAATCTTAATTTAGCCTTTTCTTTTTGAAGCTCAGTTTTTGTGCGTGCAATTTTATAATAGCATGAAATTCTATTATTTAGGTCTCGTATATATTTTGAAATCAACTCCTTTTGGTTATACAAAGTTTCAGGTGGGCGACTGGACGTATGTCCAAATACTAGCTCGTATGGAGAGAAACCGTGTGTTTTATTCGTCGAGTTATTATAACAAATAACAGCGTAAGGAATTACGTTTAGTGGATGTTCATTAGGGTTTTTAGCCTGATTAGTACGAATCATCTCTAAAAGTGTGGAGTGAAATCTTTCCACAGATCCGTTTGATTGAGGGTGGCTAACGCTAGAAAATGTTAATTTTATGTCGTATAAGGTGCATAGGTCTTTAAGTAATACATTGTCGAATTCTTTACCGTAATCCGAATGTATACGAAGCGGAGTACCAAAATGCTGAAAATAAAGAAGTAATGTATTTACTGTTGATTTAGCGGATTTATCCTCTAATGGGTACGCTTGAGTAAATTTGGTTAGTTCATCCCTAATAGTTAAGACATAATTTCTTTTTGGAATTTCTAATATATCGATATTTATTCTTTCAAATGGTGTTCTTGGTGTTTCAGTTATCACCAGGGGATTGCTTAAGTTTTTCCGTAAAGTCTTTGTTTTCTGGCATATTTCGCAATTTTGAATGAATTTAGTTACGTCTTTAGTTAAACCGGGCCAGTTATATTTATTTCTTATTCTCCGAATGGTTTCGTTTATTCCGCGGTGCAAATTTGCTTTTCCTGTATGGTTTTGGTCTAATATTAGCGGAATTTGGTCTTCGTCAGGCGTCATAGTTATGTTTTGGCAACTAAGTTTAAATCTTTTTCAGTGAAATAAATGACAACATTTCGAGTATTGGCAATTCTAAATTGTTTTCAATGAAATATGTTTTTGAAGATTCGAAAATGTCTTTGTCTTTGTAAAGAGTAATAAACATTGTTTCGATTATCTCTTCGGCGTCGAAGGGTAACAAAACAATATAGTATTTTCGGTTTTTCACCGTTTTACTCGTGACTATATTAATTTTATTGTGGATAAAATTTGGTTTTTCCTCGAAAATATCTTCAATTATTTTATAATGTAAGTATTCGAGTTTGTCCTTTTGGAAAAACGTTATTATGTCCTTATGTCCTTTGTCTAATAATTGATTATTTGTAATTTTAATTTTTGAATAGTCTATTAATGACTGGGTTTTATATAAGTGAACAAATGTATTTAATTCTTGTAAAATTGATTCTGGTGAAATTTCGGTATTTTCTGAACTAATTGATTCGTCGTCTGTATTTGATGTTAAAATTTTGTTTTTGAAATCCACACATTTTTGAAAATGGTTAATTTTGATACGGGATAAGGCATCCGCATTTTTATTAATTTTGCCAGGTTTATATTCAATCTGGTAGTCGTACTCTTCAAGTTTTAAGCGCCAGCGTGCTAGGCGACTACCGGGGTCTTTAATAGAGAATAGCCAGGTAAGAGGTCTGTGATCTGTTATCAATTTGAACTTTCTACCAAAAATATATGGGCGAAAATGTTTTACGGCCCAAACAATAGCGAGGAGTTCTCGTTCTATTGTTGAGTACTTTGTTTCCGCGCTACAGAGAGTTCTGGAGGCGAAGGCTATGGGTAGATCTTTACCTATTGGACCTTGCGAGAGTACAGAGCTGATCGCAAAAGCGCTCGCATCTGTTGTGAGTAGGAATGGCTCGTCAAAATTTGGATACGATAGTATGGGGCTTGAAGTAAGGGTTTGTTTTAAATCTTCGAAAGATTTTAAACATTCTGAATCGAATTTGAAAAGGGTATCTTTTTGCAGTAATTTAGTGAGAGGTTTGGAAATTTTGGCGAAATTATCAATGAATCGTCGGTAATATCCGGCGAGGCCAAGAAATGATTTAATCTCTCTCTGGTTAGTTGGTTGGGGAAAATTTTTGATGCATTCGATCTTAATTGGATTTGGTTTTACACCTTCTTTGGTGACGAGGTGACCTAAATATGCAACTTCCTTACGAAGGAATTCGCACTTGTCCGGTTGAATTTTCAAATTAGCTTTTTGAAGACGTTTGAAGACTTCGGTAAGCCGTGAAACATGGTCCTGGATTGTTGGGGAATAGACGATTATGTCGTCCATGTATACGAGGCATCTCTCGTTTTGGATTCCTATTAAGATGTTATCCATTACCCTTTGGAAGGTTGATGGGGCATTTTTCAAACCGAATGGAAGCCTATTAAATTCAAAATGACCGTTTTCGATTGTGAAAGCGGTTTTTGGAATGTCACTGGGTTCGATCTCAATTTGGTGGAAACCGGAGGCCAAATCGAGGGTGGTGAAATATTGACATTTGCCAAGTTGGTCTAAAAGATCAGAAATGTTTGGTAAAGGGTATTTATCTCCTACAGTTAACTCATTGAGTTTTCTGTAGTCAACTACGACACGCCATTTTTGTTTACCTGACGCATCAAGCTTTTTGGGGACAATCCAAATCGGTGAAGACCAGGGGGAATTTGAATGTTTGATAATACCTTGTTCTAGCATTTTCGATACCGGTCTTTTCACTTCCTCTTTGTGAATTTGAGGGTAGCGATACGACTTTGTAAAGGTAGGTTTAGCATTGTTGGTGTCTATTGTGTGTTTGATCTCATTAGTAAATGTCAGAATATCTCCTTCGAGATAGAAAATATCTGAAAAGTCTAGGCAAAGTTGAGTAATTATTTCTTTCTCTTCCTCATTTAAGTGATCAAGACGAAGTTGCTGTTTTATTTCTTCGCGTCTATCTGTATAAATTTCAGAGTTATATTCGTTTAAATTATTTAATGAAAAATTTTGAATTGGTTCTAGTTTAATTTCGGAAAAATCTATTATTTTTGGGACTGCGTTTGCGTTTAATACGGAGGCAAGAAATTCTCCTTTATTGTTAATTTTGACTAGTGCATTAGGAAGTCGTACTTTATCTATTTCCATAGCTGTTAATATGGCTTCTGTATTTACAAGATTACATCGAAATTTTGAAATTTGTTCTGTACGAGGGTTGATAGAAATTTTGTTGAGAAATTTATTAGTTTGAACATTTTGTTTTTTATTATCTTGTACATTAGTGGAATTTTCTGTGGCTTTGAATAAAGGTACAGTTTTGAAATTGGTAATTAATTGTCTATTTTTTATGTCAATAATGCAGTTGTAATGTTCTAGAAAATCGGATCCTAGTAATCCGTCGAACTCAATATCAATATTATGAATGTAAACTTTGTGAGAATCGTTGAGAGTAAACGGAACGAGTGTAGATTCATTAATTAGAATTTTTTGATTGGTAATTCCCTGTATTATAATGTTTTCGGGAAAACGTTTAGAATATTTTTCACAAGTTTTTGGCTTAAATATGGATAGTCCGGCACCTGTATCTATTAATATTTTAAATTTTTTTGTAGCATCTTCAATGTAATATAAGTTTTTGGGATTTACTGTTAAAAGGGCACTTGATATTCCTCTATTTATAGGAATATTTGTTTGTCTTGCTGTTGGTTGGTGTTTAAATTCATTATTTGAATTTGGTTTTCTAATTCCGTTATTTCGCATAGCTGTTGATCCGGTGGATGATCTTGAGCTTGAGTAGTTTGCCGAAAATCCTGATCAGTATCAGAATAATTAAATTGGTCTGTTGAAAAATTATAATTTTCTTGATATGTTGGTTCGTCCGAATATGAATCTTGATATTGTTCATAATTTTGATCACAATTGTAATTATATTGATGAGCGGTATCATCAGCATATTGTGCATGTGAGTTGTACTGATGAGCAGTATCATCAGTGTACTGTGAGTCGTATTGATGAGCCGTATCATCAAAATTTTGGTTCATTTGAGCGTTCATATGATGAGCTCTTTGTTGATTATAATTCGGATTTGGCCGAATTATTGGTGGTCTTGATTGGTTTGTATAGTTGGGATTCTGTTTAATAGCTGAAGGCCTGTTCTGTTGAAAACTGTTTTGCTGGTAATTATTTTGTTGGAAATTTGAATTCATCGGTCTATTATTTTCATTTGGATTAAATTGAGGTCGCTGATAATTTTGATTTAAGTTGGATGATTGGGCCTGATTAAAATTTTGTTGAAAATTAGGCCTAGAAAAGTTTTGGAAAGGTGCTGAAGAATTTTGTTGCTTCGTTCGGCACTCATTTATTGTGTGTCCATTACGTTTACAATATGTACATATCTTCTTAGCATTTAGTGAATTAGGTGGTAATGGTTTTTTTGCTTTTTGAAATTTCTGAGATTCAAAGTATGACAATTGAAGTTCTCGTTTAATCCTGGATATTGCTTGAAGCATATCCATAGGATTACTTGCTCTTATTATAGGTCCTAATTTTGGATCCAGCCCTGTCAATAAAGTGTTAAGAGTCATTGTCTCGATTAAATTGGATTGTGCGGTTTTTTGATCAGCGCTTAAATGTTGTTTCTGAATCGCTGCATGCATTTTCGCATTATGCGTTTGCAAGCGGGATACAAAATTTAAAGCGGATTCGTTTGATTGTTGATTAATTCTTTGCAAGTCCTAAATTAGAGACGTAAGGTCCCTAGAGTCTCCAAAGTGAGTCTCTAATAGATATTTGATTTCTTCCCAAGTTGACGGGTTCCTAGAATTTACCAGTTCAGCGGCTTTCCACGTAATTTATTTTTAACATGGAGAGTTAAAAGTATTTTTTGATTATCGACCGCCATGTCGAAAGCGCATTTAATAGCATTTAAGAATGTTTGCAGGAAAATTTGATTTCCGTCATACTCCGGAACAATTGAGAAAATTTCTGACAGTTTGTAAGGTTCTAAGATAGCTTCGTTTGCCATTTTTATAAGTTAATTAATTATTATGTTTAAATTAGATATTGTAAAGTTATTTAATTAAATACAATTAAATAAAAATAAATTTTCAGAAGGGAAGAATAATAGTTTTTGGTCTATATCCTGTATAATATTTCTTAAAATTATAAATAAATGTTTTAAAGGTAACGTGTCAATTCTTTGACTTACCAAATTTTTTCCATTCGTCTTCCGGCCAGAGTCCACAACCAGTGAGGCAATTCCGTGTTCTGGAAGCGGGGCATCTTCGGGAAGGATGGCTTGCAGAGGAGAATCACAAACAGTGAGGGCAGGTCCGTGTTCTATCTGCGATTTCCCCTGTTGTTTTCTTTGTTTCTTTGTAGATTTGTTTCTTGTTTCTTTTGTTGAAGTCTTCGTGTTTCGAAGTTGCTTCTTTGAAGTATTCTTGTTTCGTGTTTCTTTTCTTCTTGAGCTTTGTTCTTGATTTCACCTCGGAATTGAAATTCCACGTTATTAGTGAGGCAAATCCGTGTTCTAATAACGCGTGAAATCCTACAACGACTGCGCCAAATTTGTTAAATCACTAGTTTGGATTTAAACTTTTTAAAAACAATTTATTTTATTTAACGGATGAACAAGAATTTAGATGTGTGAGTATAACAATAATACTAATACTAAAATTATACTAAAGCTATATTAAAATTATACTGCTCATGCAACGGGTTTGCTGCGACTTTATAAATTTCGTTATGCTGACATCGTTGAAAGTAAAGTTAAAATATAATTGGCAAAAGATTAATTTAAAGAAAGAACATTATAAGGTTTCAGCAAATCATCATAAACGTTGGTTACAATGTATAAAGTTATATGATAAGACACGTAGCAGTATTAAGTTACGTCTGGCTTTCAGATAACATACTGAAGGTTTTATGTTACCTGATAATAAAGTTATAGAAGTGTGAGAACTACTTTGAATAATGAATGCAATACAATATATTTTATATAACATATATATATACAATGAGATATGATATGCAGTGTGTAAACTATTAACGATATAATTATAAAATGTTCTATTTAGAATTACATCTTCCTGATATACTTTTTTTAAGTTTCTTTTTTGTTATACGAGAAATTATTTTCCGGGTTTTTCAACCTTCTATAAGCCGGTTTTTAATTTTCTACAGAATATTTTTTTTTATTTAATACTATTGCAGCCTAATTTTGTTAATTACCTTTGGGTAATTAACAAAAGAAGAAAAGGTTGAGATTACTATTATAATATTTCATTAGAGATGCAGTGTATTTTGCAATTTCTCTAACAAACTAATCACCACTTTCTAAGTGTCAAATATGATTATTAAGTTAAACTTAATAGTTTGTTTCAAAATCAATATTCAATATGTTGCAAACATTCTGGCAAAATCTGTATATGGTTAATCATTTTTGCCATCATTTATATAGTGTTGTTTATTATATCTTTGTAACCAGTTTAATAGTATTCTATTTTTATATAAAATATAAAACCTCAATGATATTGCTACTGGTAAACAATGTCGCTATAAGTTTCTTGTAAATATATAATTACGAAATTACGATTAATCTCAATTTAGATGACCTTAATATAAAACAAAAAACAAAAAATATATCATGTTAGTTTTATTGAATAATCATTAAAAGCACTTTTTCAGATGATACGAAAAAGTAATATGAACAAAAATATGGCGTATAGTCACAATATGATTTAAATTATATAAATAATTTTAAAGTGAAAATTTCAGCCGAAATGTTTCAACAAATAGATATTTATTCCTGTTATTGGTTTCCCTTTTTATGAAACATACTGTATATGATAATATGTATTTAATGTCTACATACTATAAATTATATGGCTTCGACTACACTGTGTGTCAAATGAAATGCCATAATAAAAAATTATTTCATGAACTATAAAATGTAACGACAAAAAAATAAAACACAACAACTGTTTGTAAACATTTATTGGATTGTTTCGAATGGAACATTATAGCAGTTTAATATAATGTGATTAAATTAATTATCTTTAAATAGTATTATACAACGACGATAAAAAATATTCAAATTCACTACGTAGTTAAATAGACATAGGAAGCTACAATAGGAAATACTTCGATAGATAATTATACAATTAAAATAAATATAAGTAGACTTTCTATATGTACATATTACCTTTATAAGATGTGGTTCATAAAATACAAGACATTAAAAAATACACTTTTTGTGAATAAAGATTAATATTTTACATTTACAAATATTATAACGATTACCATAAGTGGATCGTGCCGAATTCAAAGTCACGATGAGAAAACTTACAGGAAGATTAATATGTACACTAATTATGAATACGCACTTTTTGTTTTGTTTTCTCTAGCTCATAGAAGAGGTGCCTTCTATGAAAAATTGCTAGTCAGTACAATTCAGTTTAGTTTGGCGTCGTGTTTCACCATGTACATATTATATAAATTATTATAACTTACACGTAATTGTTTATATACAGCATCCCCATTATGAGGAATCCAAGTAGATAGGTTTCATTATTATAAATAAATTGTGAGTTGTTTATCATCATCATCAATTTAAAATATTGGCTGTAAATTTACATAGGTATATTACGTTGTCAGTGTTTTTCATATTTGCATTAACTTTTAAACAAAACTATTTATATTGATATGTATAAATTTTTCTTTTATCGCATGAAGTAAATATAAATGGGCTTGAGCACATTTCTATTCACTACCTCTATATCGGAATATTTAGCAGCCGAGTAGAAACATTCTTGAATACAATGAAACAAGAATTAGCATTTCGCTAGCCAAGAGCAAAATAAGCACCATAATTGTGGAGGTACATAATAAACTTAAATTAACACTGCAGATTTATTATAGAGCCTACCGATATAGAGTGTTTCTTGTAAACTCCTGTAGTTTATTATGTCTTTCCATTACGGAACTCTTAGTTTCAAAAGTCTAATATATTTCTAGTCAATATACCTAGGTTCGTGTAGCAATATTATATAAAACAAATGTATTAACTACATTATAGCTAAGCTAGCTTCCTATATAATATTTTTCCTAGCCAACATAAAGTGCAATTAGTTATAAATTATTCTACTATACAGGTAGGTTGGTTTCTACGGTTATTTTATAGGTAAGCAACTTTTCCATAAGTCTATATCCTAATCAACATAGGTTCTTAGAAAAACGCTCCACAGTTACAAATTCAGTAGAATTTATACTGATAATTACAAATCACAGGCAATAAAGTCAAATAGACCTGGTGTATACTGATTTTTCAAAGGCTTTAGAGACATACATATGTTATTTTTTTAATTTAATGGTTTTAAGTCCGAGTCTTTCTTAGTGTCCCTTGAAATACCTCAAGGCTCAAATTTAGGGCAACTATTCTTTATCTTATTTATTAACAATTTCTCTTTAATGCTCATGTTGAATCATGCCGATGCTTTAAAATTATTTTTAAGTATAACCCGCCTAGATGATCACTTGGAGGTGCAAAACTTAACGACCTTACTTTAACTGTCAATAAATATAGATAAGTGTAAAGTTAGCTCGCACTGTTGATGGTACAGTTTTATGGTACTTTGTTGATAAATTATCGTTGTCTGGGAATCTCAAGTATATGACTCTGAATGTATATAAGACCCTTGGTTTTGTGGTTAAAGACAGGACATCATATAATAACACTGCTACGTTTAAAAGTTTATATTTTGTATTAGTTCGTTCAAATTTAGAATATTGTAGCCATATCTTCCCTGATATCTAAGTCATATGAATCAACTCGAAGATATTCAACGGGGTTTCTTAAAATAAGTGTCATTTCACATATGCAAGTATTATACCATAAGGGGTTACGATCATACTCTGGTTCTACAAATATTTGACATTCAGTGGTAAAACTCTAGAAGGGTACTTAGTAGCCTCTCATTTTTATTTAGACGAGGGGCACTATTGGGGCACACGCATTGTCATGATGAAGACAATGCGTGTGCCCAAGACAATCCGACGACACCTGCTTTTTCCTTATTTCGCCGAAGACTTCCGGCAGACAAATGGTTGTATACCATTTAAAATTGACTGTTTTACGTTCCTCTAAAGGCACTGTTGCCACATGACCAGGTTTTCTGGAAAAAAAGGCGACCATTTGCTTCGAAGTGCTTCGAGCGCTCTTTGCTGGATTTGGTTCATCTTGAAATATCCATACAGTCGACTGCTGTTTGCTTTCCGGTTCATATGCATAGGTCCATTATTAGTCATCTATTACAATATTATATACGTCTTCTGAAGCACCGCCATTATATTTCTGAGCATTTGTTTGCACCAATCGACACGAGCATATTTTTGAGATTGTTTGAAATCACATATGTGGAATCCAATTAGAACAAACCTATTTTTGCAACTAAATGATCATGCAATACTTTATGTATGCTAGTCGAACTAATGCCTAAGGTTGCTTTAATATCACAGTATGTCACATGACGTTCTTACGTTATCAGTTTTTGCACAGCATCAATGCCTTCACGACTTTCGTCGGTGAGCGAATGGTGGCCACGATTAAACTCGTTGTACCAGCGTTTCACAGTGGCATAGAATGAGGCTTTATTGCCAAAAGTAGAAGTAAGTTGATGGATGCACTTTTGTCTTGATAATCCACGTCAAAAGTCGTAATATACCGTCGCACCAAAATTTTCACGAGTTAATTCCATTTTTTCGCTAAGATACAATTTTCAGATCATTGTAAACAATACAAATCGCGCTTAAATGACAAAATGTTCTGAAGAAGGTTACGGTCAAAAATGTCAAACATTCCATTGGAAATGTCATATGGCGTCTGACAACACTTAGTTAACAATAATTTTTAAAATTGGCGATGTTAAACAGTCGAGAGCGTTGCCCATTTTTGGCGCAAAAGGTCTTTATTTCACCTGCACATTTCCGATCACGAGACATCAACTTCAAAATTTTAAATCTGACATCCTGTATGTTATTATAATTTTGTAATTGCCTATCCAGAACCAATCCAACGATACCATGCTTATTAGCACGTTTATGTAAAACAGTGATAATCTGAGCTGTTAAATGAATGGATTGATTTTTAAAACCTTTATTAAAGAAAATGAATAATTACACAGCAAAATACAATAATTATGAAAATCATTACAGTTGACGCACAAATTGATGTCCACCTTCATTAACGCAATACTCAAATCTTTTTAAAACATTTGTGTAGCATGCTGCTCTAATCATTTCTGGTGTAACAGTTTTTCATGCTGTTCTGATATTGTTTTGCAAATCGTCTAAATTTCTAGGCTGTGTATTGTAAATCGAACCTTTTAAGTATCTCCATAGAAATAAATCTAAAGGTGTTATATTTGGGGAGCAAGCCGGCCAAGATATTGTACAATTTACATTGTAAAATGTAAAGGCACAATAAATAACAATAATCTTATTACTATTTTTACAAACACAACATCTACTAATACTGCTTGACAGATTTTGACAAGTAGTGACGTTTTTCTGTTGCTAGAACAACTTTTTTTTTCTAAGCTACCTGCTTTTTTTTTCATAAAAATAAACAGTTGTTTATGATTACTGTAGTGCCACAAAAACAAATATGGCATTACATAGACCATCACAAAATTGTAATAATATACAGGGCGTCTCATTTAAAATTTTGAAGTTGATGTCACGTGACCGGAAATGAGCAAGTGAAATAAAGTCTTTTTATGCCAAAAATGGGCAACACTTTCAACTGTTTAACATTGCTAAATTTCAAAATTATTGTTCTAATAGGTTTCGAGATATCGACTGGCCAAAACTTCGTGGGCGACCCGGTATTACTGCAAGTATTCCATTGCATATTTATGTTGAAGGTATTTAGATGTTACTTTTTTTATTTTTTATTTAGTGATATTCTATATGTACATATTGTACTGTACACATATGTGTGCATATAGTTTATTTCATCGATATTTGCCAAATAAAAAATCTGAAAAACTTCCGGTGCCTTGTTTTTATGGCTAGGCTCAGGTAGACTGTTCTGTTTATCGCAAGATAAGAGAATTTTTTATTTGGCAAATAACGATAAAATGAATAGTATATATCTGTATTAATTTGCACTTCATATTTTTGTCCTAAAAATGGATTTTTTCCATTGGGAAATAAAGACATTATTATTATTATTATTATTGGCAGGATTAATGTGACAACATGTTATAAAGCTAAATACTTAAAGTGTTTAGCTTCAATTGATATTCTTCGGTTAATATACTGTTTATGTATCATTGATATATTAACACCTAACATTACCTGAAACAGCTCCTTGACACTTTTATAAGAGAAAAGAACTTCAAGGTGAAAGTTAACAATCGCCGTAATAGTAATTAATTAGTTCCTGATCTGCTTTAATATTGGTTTAATTACCAATTGTAATGACGGTTTGAGTTGTGTATGTGCTTCTTAAGCGAATACACTAATTTATAACGATGCGTAACATGTTCCATTTCAATCTAGTTAATTATCTATGCCTCATTAATCATTACCTTCAATTTTAAGAATCACTGTAGCGAAAACTTCAACTTTTTAGACAAATTTTAACTGTCCTCAACATTTCATCTGATTTCTTTGTGTTTCATACACTTCAAAATTTATTAGGACATTTTCATTTCTCATTACTATACAATTATTTCTTCTTCTACAAAAACAAATCGTATTACATAAATATATAAACATATGCTCAGTGAGGTGAAACATTGAAACTCAAACTTAATCATATTCTTACATTTATCCTAGCCACGGTAGGTTAAATTACCAAACATAGTATGAATGACATCGTAGCAAATACTTCTATAATAAAATATGATACGTCACCCTACACACATCTCGGACACGAGAGCAAATACTTGACTATTATTAACTCTGTACCGGGAAATGAATGCCCATCATATTCTGTAATAATATTTTCAATTCAAATAAATATACGTAATTAATACGTACTATAGATGAGGCGATGCTCAATTAATAGATACTAGCAAATTATTATACTATCTAATTTTTTATTCCTTATGGAATTAGCCTGGTATAATCATACACATATAAAGTTTTATTTAATATCAAGTTAGTTATTATATATTAGGGTTCTATTCTCATTTTTTTTATATTACTTGGTAGTAGTCATTGCGATGATTTGGCGTGGGAAAATTCTGATGACCGTGGGAACTTTTTTGATCCTTTGATGTTTGCCGCCGGCACGCGTCATATTGAGATCAAAGAATGCCGCCAGACAGGTGTTAGCTTCAAAGGTGATAAATGACATATCAATTAACGGCATATCAATTAGCGACAATTAGAAGCTTCAATTTTATTTCAATACTATTTAAAAAAATTCGCTGTAATAACGAATTAAAATATCTGTTAATATACAGGAAGGTCTTTTTACATTTTCACAGTGCTAGGGGATGTCATATTTACAGGGTGATCTTTTTTAAACTTTAAATTGTATTTTAATTATATTTAAATGATTAAATACTTACTTTTTCTGATGTCTTGTGCTAGAATGAGGTATCTTGTTGATGGTATTCAAGATGCTATCGAATATGGTATTTAAAGCGTTTATCGTATTAGATTCACAGTGGAACTAGTTTCTCGGCGGTCGAGGACTGTCAATGGGAAAGGGAAGGTTTTATAAGGGAATAATACACAAATATTTATTTTTATCAATTTATTTTCAGGTTTATTAGAGCTATAAGGATAACATAGATTTCAATTATTAACAGGTGGACAAAAGAGGGCGACATTTTTATTTTTACCATAAAATAGAACATTTGCAGGAATGTATTAGTTTTTTAAATCCGTAAGGTACAGAACTATAATCTTCTGAGAATTTTCTTTTTAAGGAATTCGGTTTATATATTTTCGACTGTGTAGTCGTTATCACTTCGTGTTCCGCCGTTCGTCGTATATTATTAGATACAATAAGCATAGGTTCTGTTTGTCTTAAAATCATCTCTTTGATGCTGTTAAAGTTTATTAGTTGAGAGGCCGCATAATTAAGGGAGATGCCTTTAACCTTACATACCACCATTTCTTCATTATCACGAGTAGATAATACTTTATATGCATAGTTCTTCGGACCGCCAGATACAAATTCTGTTATATAACTGCCTGGTCCATATATTTCAAGCTCATCGGTCATATCTCCGATAAAGTTACCAGTTTCCGGTTCATAGTCACCCTCTTTGCTAACATATATCACAGAATCAGTATCGTAATATAATACTCTATTACCGAGGCGTTCTAGGTAACTGTAGAGCTTAAGACGAGCTTGTGTCGTAACGTAGGCAGCCATCACCACATTCACTGTGAGTAGAACATCATACACTTCGTCTTTATACTCGTAGTTTACAACGAGAGTATTTTCGTTCATGGGGAGTATAGTGCTGACATTAATTCCAGTATCAATTAGCATCGCAAAAAATTCACTGGGCTCTCTGACAATTTTAGTTTTAGGTTGATTTTCTCTTTGGCCCAGTTTTCCCCAAAATGAATTTAACATTAATTTGGCTAAAGAACGTAATCCTGGATTTTCTTTAATCTCGGGGAACTTTAATTGAACGTCTTCTTTCTCCAGGAATTCACCAATATAACGGTCTTTCTGTTCTTGAGTAACATAGTTACTAGGCCAACCGGAAGCCTGTTGCTTTATTTTTATGAACTTGTTCATCATGTCGGTAAATATACCCCCGGTTTTGGTTACAGGGTTACACTGATTAACTTGATAGCTCCATATCTCATGTTTTTTTTATCATTTTATAACCTAATACCAAAGCCTTATTCACTTCGCCTATCACCCAGGTACCAGTTAATGCCCTTTGTTCATCATTATGTGTACACTCCTTCCGATTCATATTTTCTCCACACGTGCGACACAATACAAACATGAGTTTCCCATTCATTTTCGTAGGAAGTACGGGGTGATATAGATCTCTTGGCGGTAATATTTTACATTTAATTACGCCGTCCGTTTGTGCTAAGTCTACTTGGTCGCATTGTTTATCGACACTTACAACGGGGTGCCCTAAAGGAAACTTTCCTCTTTTACATACCCAAGGATACAAGGAGCAAACATCAATATATTTTATTTTCTCCCCTGGTTTACACTTATAATATTCGACGGTATTTCCTGTTCGCCCCCCGTAAAAACAATCTCTAGGTTAAGTGGAGAAAAGGTAAATAGTGCATGTTCTTCTGTGAAAGTCTTAAGTTTTTCATTGTCTTTTAGAATTTTTCGAAATTTGCACTCCCATAGCTCAGTAACCGTATAACCAAAGTCTTTTAGTCTTTTTATCTTAACAGTTGTACGTTCCCGTCTCGAACTCATTGTTTCGTCTGGGGTGTCTTGAAGGGGTGTATCTCGACCATACCGGAAACATTTCTCACACCCGTGAAAATAGCAGCCATGAAACTCAAATACTTCCTTAGTATCCGGACAAAATCCATCTACTTTTAACAGGGATTTTAACAGGGACTATTAAATGGATAAATATTGTTTTGTAAAATTTTGAATTTAATTATTCTTCTTTCGCAAAAGTGCTGATAATATGCTGATAAATCATTAAGTAACTATTGCATATATAATACTATGTACCTACAACCCATATTTCTGTGCTATAAGTACTTTATTTTAACTACTCGTTTAAATAGGAGTTATTCAGGATCAGTCTTTTTTTTTGGGGGGGGGGGGGGGAATTTACCATGGCTATTTGTAAGCTGTTTGTATGATGCGTGAGTAAAATATACCTTAACACAAACATGTATTATGTTTCATAAACTTTAGTAGAAATTAGAACTAATGCAGGAAATATTTTTTGTATAAGGTAATGTTTTGTTTTGTTAATGTGAACTATAATAGTAAATTTTGTTGTTTCGTATTCCCGAAGCATTGCATTACACCAATTATGCGGCAAAATAATTATACATTATTTAAACCTATATATTTATTTTAGTTGTAATTTTGTACATATTGGCATTTATGGTCTTAAAGACGATGCTATCAGCAGGTTAATTTTTTAAATTACATGTTGAATATATGTGTTTGTTTACATATTGGTAACGAAAAAAAAGACAATAACCAATGCTGATCCAGCATTCATTTCATACAGTTAATCTTTTCGATTTGGTTAAATTTCTATCGATACGGTCATTTGATCGCCTAATTACAGATGATTACAATACTTATAAATAAGAATTCATTGATTTTTATATCGTTGACATGTAAATTATGTCAGCCGCCTTGCAACTGCGCTAGCAGTCCTTATCTCAATTCTTGGAAAAGTGCTGACAGCAACATCTTGAGACCTATGCTTTGTTCTGCATCCATACAGTCAGTCAGGATATAACATTGAAATTGTAAACACATACTTACAACAAATATTTTAATTAAACCAAAATTCAAATTGTGAAAGTTTTGTTTTTTTAAAAACCGGAAATCGGCGACGAAGTATATAAGTGGCGCAGCCGGTAGGATTTTTCGTGGGACTTTCATCGTGAAAAACCTGTGAGTTTCAACTCTTAAACGAAAAAACGGACTTACACAAAAAAAAGAACAATATACTGAGTGCTAACCGCAAGGACTCCATCGAGGAAAACCTAAGGACAGCAACCGCCGTCGAGAACACAGGCATCGATGTTGTAAGTAGTCTTTTTTGTTCATGTCAGACTCCTCTTTATCCATTGATTCCTTAAGCGAAAACAATCAGGATTTAGAGAACACCTTAGTTAAGTTTTTCAGTCAATTAAAAATCAAAACGATAAGTAATTCTAGTGAAAGTAGTAAGAGTAGTGAAAGTAATTTTATAGAAAATAATTTAAATATGCCGAACGATCAAGTACCAATTTTAGATATTAAAAATCTATCAATTATTCCAAATTTTGATGGCAATCCAAATAAATTACATAGATTTATTAGTGCTTCGGAATCAATATTAAATCATTATTATGATAGACAAAATGCTAATAATTTCCAAAATACACTTTTAATGAATGGTATTTTAAATAAATTAGAGGGAAGAGCAGAAGAAATTGTCGCAATAAACGGCACATCAAATTGGGACGATATAAAAACTGCTTTGCTTCAAAATTTTGGCGATCAAAGAGACGAAAATTGCTTGAATCAAGATTTAGTAAATTTAAGACAAAAACCAAATGAAACACCGTATCAATTTCACGAAAAGGTTATTCATTTGCTAAATACAATTTGTAATTATATTGACCTTCATTGCGATATTGCAGAAAGGCAATGTAAACGTAGTTTTTTTACAAAACAAGCTTTAAAAACATTTTTGGCAGGATTAAGAGAGCCTTTAGGACCTATAATTCGTTCAATGAGACCCACAACTCTTGCCCAAGCTTTACAATTTATTTCTGAGGAAGATAACGTTAAATATTTTCAAAAATCTATTCCAAATTCTAATGTTTTAGTTAAGAAACCCGTTGTAAATCACTCACAAAATTTTTATAACCCCTCATTTTCACAAATGAGTGGCCCTTCTAGACCAATAATGTACCAACAACAACCAACGAGTTCTAACTTTCCACGCGGTCCAATAAATATTCAAAGACATCCTAATCCTAATAGATTTTTGACTAATTCACGAGTTTTTGGCAGACCACAAAATGTCTGGAAACCATCAAGTGATAATAACAATCAACAAAATAAACCAACGCCAATGAGTGTATCGACTAGAAATACGACACCCCAATTAAGACGACAAACACAAAATAATTTTTTCCAAAATAATAGTCAAAAGCCTAAATTTATTTCGGAAGAATTATTTAATGCGGAATTAGATAACCAACCAATTGATAACCCTGAATATTCTTTTGACGAAGAACAGACATATGAATATTCACATCCTGCTGAGGAACAATCCGAAAATTTTCAAGAGGACCTGTACTCAATCGACGAAACATAGTAGAATATCATATTTTGACCAATAAAAAAGAACTGCCATATATTCAAATTTCAAAACCACCCCTAAAACTTCTTTTAGATACAGGCAGTACTAAATCATTTTTAAATCCCGAAATTGCCTCAAAATATTATTATGACAAAACTTCTTATGAACCTTTTACTGTATCTGCACTATTTCAAACATCATCTCATAAATATTGCGCAGAAATTCCTATTTTTCCAGAATTTAAACAAAAAGAAAATTTAAAATTTTATCTTTTTAATTTTCATAACGTTTATGACGGACTTATTGGACTTGATAATTTAAAACTTTTAAATGCCCAATTAGATTTTGTAAATTCAAAATTAGTAACACCTAATTGTTCTATTCCTATTCATTATCAGCAATCAGGTCAACAAGTTTTATTAAATTTAAAAATTAGTCCACATACTCGAACGGTAACCAAAATTCCTGTTACTCAAAAACAAGGTGAAATAATTATACCCCATCAACAAATTAAAAATTGTGAAATACCTGAAACTCTATCCGTGGCAGAAAATGGCTTTGCTTTAGTAGAAATATCCAATAAAACAGATAAAGAAATTATATTGCCCTTAACAGATCCAATTAAAACCATACCATTTTCGGAAAATAATTATGAACTATATTATGTAGACATGACTACCACAAGTGACAAAAAAAATAATTTAGACGTTAATAAATTAATTCGCACATCCCATATGAATCCCGAGGAACGCGAACAACTACTTAAATTATGTAGAAAATATGCGGACATCTTTCATACTGAAAATCAATCACTAACTTTTACCAATCAAATTAAACATTGCATAAAAACTAAAGACGATGATCCGGTGTATATTAAATCATATAGGTACCCATTTGTACATAAACCTGAGGTCGAACGCCAAATAAAATCAATGTTAGGACAAGGTATTATACGCCCGAGTAACTCAGCCTACAGTTCACCAATATGGATTGTGCCGAAAAAGGCAGACGCCTCCGGAAGGAAGAAATGGCGTATCGTTGTGGATTACCGAAAACTCAACGAGAAGACCATCGATGACAGGTACCCCCTGCCCAACATTTCAGATGTCCTAGACAAGTTAGGGAAGTGCAATTATTTTTCAACGCTGGATTTGGCAAGTGGATTCCATCAGATTGAGATGAATCCAGAAGACATCCCCAAAACAGCCTTCAATGTGGAAAATGGCCACTATGAGTACGTCAGGATGCCATTCGGCCTAAAGAACGCCCCAGCGACGTTTCAACGGGTCATGGACAACATACTAAGAGGACTACAAAATGAGATATGTTTGGTTTATCTAGATGATATCATCATTTACTCGACATCATTACAAGAACATCTTGTCAACCTATCAAAAATATTCCAAAGACTGAGAGAAACTAATTTTAAGATCCAATTGGACAAGTCCGAATTTTTGCAAAAAGAAGTGGCTTATCTTGGTCACATCGTGACACCAGACGGGGTTAAGCCCAACCCGGACAAAATTATAGCAATAGAGAAATATCCATTACCAAAAACAACGAAGGAGATCAAAGGCTTTCTCGGTTTACTCGGATATTACCGCAAATTTATTAAAGATTTCGCGCGTATTACGAAACCATTAACTGTTTGTTTAAAAAAGAATTCAAAAATTGAACATACCCCCCAATTTATAAAATGTTTCGAAGATTGTAAAAAATTACTAACTAATGAACCAATTCTACAATACCCTGATTTTTCTAAAGATTTTATTTTAACGACAGACGCGAGCAATGTCGCAATTGGCGCAATCTTATCGCAAGGGACTATTGGAAGCGATAAACCGGTAGCGTTCGCTTCTCGAACATTGAACGATTCGGAACAAAATTTTAGTACTATAGAGAAAGAACTTTTGGCCATTGTATGGGCGACAAAATATTTTCGGCCTTATTTATTCGGTCGTAGGTTCAAAATTGTAACAGATCACAAACCCCTCAAATGGCTAATGTCATTAAAAGAGCCAAACTCGAGATTAGTTCGATGGCGGCTCAAATTGGAGGAATTCGACTATGAAGTAGAATATAAAAAAGGTAAATGCAACACCAACGCTGATGTCCTTTCTCGCATTGAAATACACACAAAAGAATTCTTGGAATTTATGGATCAATATAATCGATCCCTGAGCACAATAGGACCAGAACCAAATAATACCGATAATCTGTCAATAATCGCAAATGCCAGCGAACAACCAAGAATGGAAGACGTCACTGAAGAACCATGCCCACCAGCATTAAGAAGACCTACTACAGATACCGAAGGAACTATATCTGCAGACGAACCAGAAAGAAGAGACTCCGAAGAGACAATCTCTGCAGAGGAACCAGAAGGAAACGACACTGTGCATACAAGTCACGAAAATCCAATACAGGAACTTCCAATATCAGAAAAAGCACTAAATTTATTCGATTTTCAACTAGATATAACTTTTGTCTTACATTCACCCGCAAAACCAGAAATTAGACAAATATTTCCAAATAAAAAACGAATTTCCGCCCAGTTGTCTGTATTCGAATTAGAAAAAGATGTAATTGATTTTTTCAAAAATTATTTAGACCCAAAATTTACGTACGGTATTTATTTTAAAGATGAGACATTCGTACCGCAACTTTGCGAAATTTTACAAAAAACGTTTAAAAATTCAGCATACAAACTAATTAAGTGTAATAGCATTTTACAGGATGTTATAGAAAAAGACTTACAGAAAGATACAATAAAAAATTATCACGAAGGTAAAACCAATCACAGAGGGATTTTAGAAACTGAAACTCGCATAAGACGATCATATTACTGGCCCGGTTTAAAAAATGATGTTACAAATTATATCAATAATTGCGAAATTTGCCAATCCAATAAATATGACAGAAATCCACCTAAACAAAAATTAATGATAACTCCTACACCATCAAGACCTTTCGAAATTGTTCATATTGATACCTTTCAGGCACAAGGACAAAAATTTTTGACACTTATCGATACTTTCTCTAAATATGCTCAAGCTTACCCCCTAGCAGGTATGTTGGGTACAGAAGTTGTTAAAGCTTTTCTAATTTTCATGACCCATCATGGCTTACCATCACTTGTAATTATGGATAACGGAACTGAATTAAAAAATTCCGTAGTACAAGAATTTTTTAAAATTCATAAAATTGAAACTCATTATATTACAGTCAATAATCCCCAATCTAATGGACCAATCGAAAGATTTCACTCTACCATCATTGAACACTTAAGAGTAATACGAGCAAAAAATAAAGGTAAAATCGATATTTTAAATCAAATGCCATATGCTGTATTAGGTTATAATAATTCCATACATTCAATTACCAAACAGAAACCTATTGATATTATTAACGGACATTTAAATACTAAAGACCCCTTTGACATCAATTTAAATCAACAATTAATGAATAATTATATGCAAGAACATCGCGAAACCACTAAGGAAATTTACAAAAAATTAAATGAACAATTATCTCAACAAAAAGAACATGTTATTGAAAGTCATAATGAACGACAGAATCGTCATGACCCTTTGACATATGAACCAGACACTGACGCATACAGGAAAATTACCACAAAAAATCGTAATAAATTAAATCCAAAATTTTCTAGAGACAAAGTTATTCAAAACAGGAAAATAAAAATAAAAACTATTGGTAATATATTACATAAACAAAATCTAAGAAGAGCCCGGTCTAATAAAAAGAAATTGTTACAGGAACCAACTGTTCATCCTGATCCTGGTGATATCCAAGATCATGCTTCAGGAAGTAACGATAACTAACCTAAATAAGAATCCTGGGATTCTCCCGTATAAATTAGGTACAGCCAAAGTTAAATCCAATACACACACCTTTATCCACTATTTTGACTTAGACCCTATCAAAAATGAGATAAGAATACTAAAACAGCTATATATAAATATAACTATTACAATAAACGAAACCCTCAATCAATCATACTATTTTGAATTAAGTAATTTTGATAGAGCTCTGCAATATCAATTAACATTAGCTGAACAAAAATTCAATTCTCTAAGCCCTACAGGTAGAGTTAAACGTGGTCTTATTGATGGATTAGGCACCATAATCAAAAGTATTTCTGGAAACTTAGATGCAAATGATGCTGCTCGTTACGATCAAGCAATTTCCGATCTGCAAAATAATCAAAAAGAAATCACTCAAAAATTAAACAGACAAATTTCTCTTACCACTCAAATAATTGATAATTTCAATAAAACAATGACATTAATTAGAAATAATCAAATTGTAATTACTTCCGCTTTAAATAAAATGAGAAAAGAATTAAATAAATTTATTTTTGACTTTAATCATTATCTGGAAATCAAAAATAGCTTAGATCAAATTAGTTCGACATTAAATCTAATTTTGCAATTATTAAGTGATGTTGAAAATTCAGTCACTTTCGCCAGATTAGGTACATTGCATCCTAGCATTTTGAAAATCGATGAACTAGAATCAATTTTAGATACTATTATAAAATATAATACAGTCAATCAATTAATTTTTCCACGCAATTCAAAAAATACTCATAGGTATTATAATTTAGTTGACACTGAGGCTTACTACTCAGGTACAAAAATTGTTTTCGTGGTTCATTTCCCAATTATTTACCCCCAAATATTTTCCTATTATCATCTTTACTCGATTCCTACCCAAAACCTCACAACAATTGTTCCAAAAAATACCTATCTGGTTATGAACGAAAACCTCTACGAGTATACATCGATACCTTGTATCAAGTTACACCCTGACTACTATTGCCCTGAAAATAATTTAATCAACGGGATCAATAAAGAAGATTGCATCTTTGAATTATTACGATTGGAGTCCACCCACGAAAATTGTGTAGTTACACCCATACAAATCGCCGATACTGTGGTGCAACAAATCGACGAATCACATTACATAACAGTTTTCCCAAAACCCACTAAAATACGAACGGTATGCCAACGTACGGACCTTACAACACTACAAGGGAACTATCTTATCAACCTACCTTTTGGATGTCAGTTCCAAACAAATGAATCGATGTATGTTAATGAAAAATCAATCAGTGAAGGCCATCCAATGCTTCTACCAGAAATCATTATTCAACATAATTCACCTGTACCTTCTCCAACCAAAATAAATTTAGAAAACGTCGAACTTGACAAAATTCATGAGCTACAGAAACAACAACGAAGTCTGACACCTATCGATCTCACTCCAAATCGAATTACATGGACCAATACTTTTTGGACAATTCCAATATATATTATTTTAATTTTTACTGGCCTATATTTCACATATGCATTTATCCGAAGAAGAAGAAGGACTACCAACGAACCCGATAGTGACCAACCGCAACCCAGCACTTCGGCATTTTTCACCCCTTGAAATATACCTCAATTTAGGGATGGAGGAATTATGTCAGCCGCCTTGCAACTGCGCTAGCAGTCCTTATCTCAATTCTTGGAAAAGTGCTGACAGCAACATCTTGAGACCTATGCTTTGTTCTGCATCCATACAGTCAGTCAGGATATAACATTGAAATTGTAAACACATACTTACAACAAATATTTTAATTAAACCAAAATTCAAATTGTGAAAGTTTTGTTTTTTTAAAAACCGGAAATCGGCGACGAAGTATATAAGTTGTATCAAGTTTCTATTCTGTTTTCTTCAACTCTGCACCGATTTAAAAAACAAATAAAAATTGCTGCATTTTTTTTAATAAATTCATTGAAAACCATTAATGATGAGTCATTTAATAGCAAATTAACTATTAGAGAGAATTTAAGATATTGATAAATAATATATTTCTCAATTACACATTTCGCTTAGTCCACACGCCAGAAAGGTAGCGGCTTTTTACATGCCACTGACGTAGATCTTTCGAGATTTATAGAACCAAAGAAACTTTAGTTGTACCAGCCAGTATTACGACATTCATCGTGCTAAGATATTTAGAAGTTAGCTCCTTACGACATGAATAAGTTAATTGTGTGGTTATAATGGCCTTTCAAATATTGTCTTTATTAAGCCCACATCAGACTGTTGATGGATTAAGAGAATTTTATTTTTTTTCTTTATTATGTTACCTATAATAATAAGTTATTTGTGACTTGTTAAACAATATTTATCCATTTAATAGTCCCTGTTAAAATCGAATACATGCGAAATGCTACATGTGGTTAAGCACTAATGTTATCTGAGGTTTTCCCCTAGTATGCAGTTTTCTGCAGTATGTTTAGCAGTATGCAAAAACAAAAAAAAAAGGTATTAGCATAAATAAGACACACTTGATTACTTGACGGGTCATCATCGAGTTTAAAATAAAGCCTATACCAGCTAATGATGAGCCTGTTTCCTGGATAAAGGAAGCTATCAATCAGGTGATACAGAAAGGGACTGAGAACCTGGGGCCTCAAGATCAAGTGGCGTTCTCCTTTTGCTCCAAGGACTTCAAAGATGGCGACGGATGGATTCGGTTTCGGCGTGTGGAAGAAGTTACCTACGATGATGTATGGGGTGTTATAAGTAGCGTGTACCAGTCAAATTCCACTGGTCTGAATACGGATACTTTCTGTTTGGGTATAACGTCAGTGAAAATGCCTGCCGGAAAAGGAAATGGTCGTAGAGCACGACAATACAATTCTTTTGAGGAGGAATGTAGGATGCGTAAGGGGGTAGTAGTTATAAACAATAAAGCCAATTTGTGTCTACCTCGTGCTCTCGCTGTAGCTATAGCCAGAGTTGAAAAGGACCCTGAATATGCTAAAGTACGTAAGGATATTGGAAAATTGCAATTAAAAAGAGCCATTTAATTAATTCAGGACGCAGGTGTATCTATTCCTGAAGAGGGCTGTGGTATTCCAGAGCTGGAGAAATTTCAGCGCCACCTCCTGATCTATAGGATTGTGGTATATGCATATGACAGCAAAGGCCGTGATGTTATATTCACGGGTACAAACGAGGCACCCACTCTAATTTAGTCTATCATGAAGGACATTATAACGTAATTGTCTCCCTCACAGCGGCTTTTTCATGTGGCTACTTTTGTGAAGAGTGTCATGCACCTTACGATCACAAAAATGCTCATAGGTGTGGTGGGATATGTCCTTGTTGTTACCAAGCTCCGGTTGGCCCACAACCAATAAATGTACAATGTGATGATTGCAAGAGATCGTTTCGCGGACATACTTGTTACGCCAATCATCTAAAGTCCCGCTCTCATGGAGAAAGTACTGTTTGTGCCCAGATTACCCGCTGTGTTGACTGTCTCAAAACACTAAAAAAAGGAAGGGAACATAATTACGGTGAGGTGTATTGCAAGATTTGTCAAAAACACGTACCTCATGGCCATCTGTGCTTTATGCAGCCCGATACACGGAAACCTGACACTAAAGATATCCTATTTGTATTCTACGATCTGGAAACAAGACAGGAAAAGGTATTAAACGATGGCTCCTTTTTACATGAACCAAATTTGTGTGTTTTAGCAAGTCGATGTGACGCACGTATTAGCGAGAAAAAGCTATACTATCGCCAGAAATGCGGGTACAGATTAATTGTGTACAGGGAGTGCGTCATAACCAGCTTCATGAAACATATTACTGAGGTGAGAAAAAAATTCAAACAGGTAATTATTATCACACACAACGGCCAGTCGTTCGACCATCAGTTTATTCTCAATTATGTACTCGTTAATACAGATCTCAAACCCGAATTAATTATGAGAGGACCAAAAATGGTTTCGATGAAAATACAGAATATGAAATTTCTAGATTCCCTTAACTATTTTAGAATGGGTCTTGCGAAATTACCAAAATCATTCGGATTAGGACATACCTTTAAAAAAGGGTATTTTCCACACCTATTTAATACAATCGAAAATTCACGTTACGTAGGACCACTACCACCTATAGAATTTTATTCTCCTGACAGCATGAAACACGAGGAGCGATCTAAGCTTTTACGGTGGTATGACGCGCATAAGCAAGACGAATTTAATATGGGACATGATATTGTTGAGTACTGCATATCGGACGTGGAGATTTTGACTGCCGCCTGTCTTAAATTCCGAAAGCAGTTGCTTGAAATCGGGAATGTCTGTCCATTCACCGAGGCCTGCACCATAGCGTCTGCGTGCAATAAGGTATATCGACGCAATTTTCTACAGCCAAATACTGTTGGAATAATTCCAAAAGGTGGTTACAGATGGAGGGATAATCAAAGCAAGATTGCCATTCAATGGTTGATTTGGGTGGAACATACGAGAGAGATTAATATTTTACATGCTGCCAAAGGAAAGGAATCCGTAGTGAATGGCGTAAAAGTAGATGGATTTTGTCCGGATACTAAGGAAGTATTTGAGTTTCATGGCTGTTATTTTCACGGGTGTGAGAAATATTTCCGGTATGATCGAGATACACCCCTTCAAGACACCCCAGACGAAACAATGAATTCGAGACGGGAACGTACAACTGTTAAGATAAAAAGACTAAAATACTTTGGTTATACGGTTACTGAGCTATGGGATAGCGAATTTCGAAAAAAAATTCTAAAAGACAATGAAAAACTTAAGACTTTCACAGAAGAATATGCACTATTTACCTTTTCTCCACTGAACCCTAGAAATTGTTTTTACGGGGGGCGAACAGGAAATACCGTCGAATATTATAAGTGTAAACCAGGGGAGAAAATAAAATATATTGATGTTTGATCCTTGTATCCTTGGGTATGTAAAAGAGGAAAGTTTCCTCTAGGGCACCCCGTTGTAAGTGTCGATAAACAATGCGACCAAGTAGACTTAGCACAAACGGACGGCGTAATTAAATGTAAAATATTACCGCCAAGAGATCTATATCACCCCGTACTTCTTACGAAAATGAATGGGAAACTCATGTTTGTATTGTGTCGCACGTGTGGAGAAAATATGAATCGGGAGGAGTGTACACATAATGATGAACAAAGGGCATTAACTGGTACCTGGGTGATAGACGAAGTGAATAAGGCTTTGGTATTAGGTTATAAAATGATAAAAAAACATGAGATATGGAGCTATCAAGATCAGTGTAACCCTGTAACCAAAACCCGGGGTATATTTACCGACATGATGAACAAGTTCATAAAAATAAAGCAACAGGCTTCCGGTTGGCCTAGTAACTATGTTTCTCAAGAACAGAAAGACCGTTATATTGGTGAATTCCTGGAGAAAGAAGACGTTCAATTAGAGTTCCCCGAGATTAAAGAAAATCCAGGATTACGTTCTTTAGCCAAATTAATCTTAAATTCATTTTGGGGAAAACTGGGCCAAAGAGAAAATCAACCTAAAACTAAAATTGTCAGAGAGCCCAGTGAATTTTTTGCGATGCTAATTGATACTGGAATTAATGTCAGCACTATACTCCCCATTAACGAAAATACTCTCGTTGTAAACTACGAGTATAAAGACGAAGTGTATGATGTTCTACTCACAGTGAATGTGGTGATGGCTGCCTACGTTACGACACAAGCTCGTCTTAAGCTCTACAGTTACCTAGAACGCCTCGGTAATAGAGTATTATATTACGATACTGATTCTGTGATATATGTTAGCAAAGAGGGTGACTATGAATCGGAAACTGGTAACTTTATCGGAGATATGACCGATGAGCTTGAAATATATGGACCAGGCAGTTATATAACAGAATTTGTATCTGGCGGTCCGAAGAACTATGCATATAAAGTATTATCTACTCGTGATAATGAAGAAATGGTGGTATGTAAGGTTAAAGGCATCTCCCTTAATTATGCGGCCTCTCAACTAATAAACTTTAACAGCATCAAAGAGATGATTTTAAGACAAACAGAACCTATGCTTATTGTATCTAATAATATACGACGAACGGCGGAACACGAAGTGATAACGACTACACAGTCGAAAATATATAAACCGAATTCCTTAAAAAGAAAATTCTCAGAAGATTATAGTTCTGTACCTTACGGATTTAAAAAACTAATACATTCCTGAAAATGTTCTATTTTATGGTAAAAATAAAAATGTCGCCCTCTTTTGTCCACCTGTTAATAATTGAAATATATGTTATCCTTATAGCTCTAATAAACCTGAAAATAAATTGATAAAAATAAATATTTGTGTATTATTCCCTTACAAAACCTTCCCTTTCCCATTGACAGTCCTCGACCGCCGAGAAACTAGTTCCACTGTAAATCTAATACGATAAACGCTTTAAATACCATATTCGATAGCATCTTGAATACCATCAACAAGATACCTCATTCTAGCACAAGACATCAGAAAAAGTAAGTATTTAATCATTTAAATATAATTAAAATACAATTTAAAATTTAAAAAAGATCACCCTGTAAATATGACATCCCCTAGCACTGTGAAAATGTAAAAAGACCTTCCTGTATATTAACAGATATTTTAATTCGTTATTACAGCGAATTTTTTTAAATAGTATTGAAATAAAATTGAAGCTTCTAGTTGTCGCTAATTGATATGCCGTTAATTGATATGTCATTTGAACACCTGTCTGGCGGCATTCTTTGATCTCAATATGACGCGTGCCGGCGGCAAACATCAAAGGATCAAAAAAGTTCCCACGGTCATCAGAATTTTCCCACGCCAAATCATCGCAATGACTACTCTTGGTTCTTATTATCTTCTTTACTTAAATTGATTCAATAATTTTTGAGTCAATAATTGTTTTTTAAAATTTGACAAAAAATGTTTTTCCAAAAATTCCTGAATTTCTTGTTGAGTCTACTATTTTTTGAGGAATATAAAAGTAAGTAAAAGAAAATTGTAGTAAGGGAGTAATGAAAAAGATTATATTTCTCTGTAACAAAAACATTTAAGAATAAATAATGAGCTACGATTACATCAGTATAGTCTGTATTAGAGTATCAGTAGTACTGACATATTAAACGATGTTCGTCTTGTTTTGAAATTGGTAATACTTGTTATAAACTATGGAGTACGGGAAATAATTTTGTAAAGGTATAAAAAATGACCATCCGATACATTTTATTCTGGAAAAAAAATTATTAAATTATCTCGGATTGGTTATTAGACCATTAATGACAATTACTGTGAATCAAATGTCACTTGCAAAGAAGGACCATTAATAAAAAAGCCATGAGATTAACAAACTTAGTTTATCGTTTATTTTGTCACTTGTAGACTAATTTGCTTATCACTTACATATGCCCTCGCAAAATTGTAAACGTTTATGAAAGTACTAGTACTTCATTATAAATCTATTTTTGCAAGATAATAAAATTATTTATTTTTATACAATTAAGACAAACCTAAACTTTATAGCAATATAAGTAAATACTGCAAATTTATATGTATATTATTTGCTTAAACCTATATCGAAAAAAATACAGCTTTATCGACAAAAACATGTATTTTATAGTATGGATACAATAAATATGGACCGCGTAAAATATTGAATAGCGTTGTATATAATATCTACTGTATTTTATCTAACTTTTCCCTCCTGTGTGAAAAAGGGACTTCATTATTATTAAAATTAAAAAAATCTTTTAAGTAATATCATCCAGTAGTTGATACATTACGATCTTTATTCTTTTGTGAAAATTTTTTTATAAACTAAAAATCAAAGATATAGGAAAGAGTAATACTCTTTCGTATATCTTTGATTTTTAGTTTATAAAAAAATTTGCACAAAATAATAAAGATCGTAATGACAAATAATATTGACTTACTTCATTGATGTATTCAGTATTAATAAATTTAGCAATTATTTAATGTAACTAAGGAAGGAGTATTATGGATACTATTTATGACTCTATAACCTTCTTTTTTCATTTAAATATACACAACTCATACATTTTAAGTGGTTAAAGTGCAAGTAAATGCACTGCAGTAGTCAGTGTGATAAATGCATGGACTTACATATAGGAGAAACACATACACTCATTCACAGTAATTCTCAGGACTCACAGTAATTCTCAGAATGATGATCTATTTCTAATCATTAAGCCATTATTTTGCATTTGTGTCAAACTATTAATTCAATTATATTCAATTACTTCACATGATATGCCCTTTACAAGAAACATGAGATATCTGTATATGCCTTTCTTCAAACAACATACAGGTTAATTATTTTGTAACATGCTATCTTAACTTTGTCATAATTAAATACCAGTATGTTATAGTTACTTCATGCCTTACTCCTTGACGTCAATAATTTATCTCTAAAGTTTTTCTATAAAAATCCTTTAAATCGATATATTATAAATGAAAAATTTATTCACAAATTGACGTCCATATTTATACAATTAGTCTTAATAATAATCTTCATCCTATTCTCAGTATCACGTTTATACAATTTTAATCATTCTACACTGAAAAACTATAAGTAACTGAACCTATATTTTATCGACTTCTTGAACACATAGAACAACTAATTAAATTAAAACAATTAAATACTCTACTTAAGTAACCATAGTCACTACTATTACAAAAAACTTAAAATATTTGTATTACATAAAAGCTCAAACATTTTACAGTAAACGAAATATATATTTGATTATACATATTATAAGGTCAACAAAATTATACCAATGATGCAATCTATAACAATGAGGATATACTGCATTTATGTCTATCTATTACTTAAGATGATGAGAAAGTGGTTATTTAGCGACATTTTTTTTGTTATAGTTTTTATACATATCTTACGAGAATTAACCAAATTTGCAACGTTAAATTGATTCAGTATTTAGCGACAATTTAAAATTGCAATTTTACGCCAATTTCATAGCACTTCAGCCAACGGAATAATTTGAGTTCTAGACAATTGTCATTTCAAATATATTTTTGCAATATCCATCTTCTAATTAAAAACAATTTCTTCTGAAGTATGCATTATTTGACAAGGTTGATTTTACGCTTGAGTTTCTGTAGAAAGGTAATCTTCTCCATGTCTTTGACTTTACTTGACCATGTCTCGATAGCGTTTTTACATATTGCAAAGTAAAAGCAACACCACAGCGAGCTGTAACTAATATGAAATAGGTTTCGAATTATTTTGGAGACTCAGTCAAACGGAAATTCGAGAAGGTCATCAATTGAAGGAGTAAATTTAGCCAATAAGCGTATAATTTGAAATGCTCTCCGGAAGCAAAAATCAGATCATAAATAAATACCGCTCTACGCAATCAGTTGCAATATACAGTGTGATAATGAAATTTTGCAAGGAATTAAGTATATTTGTTAAATTATGTTTGCATCTATTAAAAATAATAATTGAGAATGCATCACTTATGTTCTTGACCTACAAATTTCCCGTTCTGAATTAAAATAGGGATTAAAATACTGTGTTCCATAAATAATAGATATATTAATTTCTACATAATTTACAATTTTTATCTAAATTGCTGATTTACACGAATTTATTATTTTAAAGTGGCATTGTTTGAGCAAAACGTTCTTCGTACTTCTCCTTTAATTTCCTTGACGTAACAGATACAGGTTTAAAACTTAAAAAAGTTGCTCATATACCTTATTTGACAGGGGTAAGGGCTTGATGTTATTAAATTTTATTATTTATGCCTCTGAATTTCTCTGAAATAAACTTTTAAGAATAGATTATGCTAAAAGTCTACAAACTTGTAAAAATTAACCAAAGAATGCGAGCTCAGGCTCATAGTAGTTCGGCCAGGCATAATTTTACAACTAATATATTTATATAAAAGTAATAACAATCTCAAAACTATTTTATTAAAGAAAAATATTGGTAGCAAAAACAAAATATAAACTTCTAACTTAAACACGAAATATTACTACGTTATGATGTGTTAATGACATGTTTGTTAATGAAGAATATTCAGATTCACGGTTCAAAATTGCCAGTTGCTGAAATTCATAATAGGCTAAACGTTTGTAAAGGTTTAATACAAAATAGAATTTTAATTGTCAAAGTGAAACAGATATTATAATGTGTGTTTTGGATGCGTCAGCTAAAATGTTCTAAAGAAAATGACATGTGGCCTGGCATTAAGTAATGATATGCGAAAATCAATTGTTAATGTTTGTAAACAGGAAATTTTTGCTCTGAAAATATCCGCTACGTATTCGCTGACTAAATCTATAGTGCAAGCAATTATTAGCTTGTATAAAAAACTAGATACATAGCCCAAAGGAAGAAATCTGGTCGACCATCTTAATTTCATATACCATCTTTGATTTCATATTTACATCAACATGCTCTGAAGAGGATTGTAACAACAAACTGACGATCCGGAAATTATGGTACTATGGAGACAAGCCATTGGAAAAAATATTTCTGTATTCAGAACTAAACTCCCATTTACGCTAATAAATAGGATATAAATTCTACAAGAGAAAGTTTGATTTTTTACATTTTCCTTTTGAACTTACTGGTTTCTCCTTCAGACAAAAGAAAAGCAGTCATTAAATAAACCACAGAAGATCAATCGATTAAAGTGGGCCAGAGAACATAGGCACTGAACTTTACAACTATGGCACCAGGTAATTTGGTAATTTGGTAATTTGACGAATCAAAGTTTGAAATCTGTTTGGGTGATACCAGAAAACATGTGCTAAGAACCCCACAGGAAACTTATCATCCTGTCTGTTTGGTTAGGAAAGGGAAGTTCCCTGCGTCCCTTATCATCTGGGGGTGTATGAATGGTATGGGCCTAGGAAAATTGCATTTCGTAGATGGTATTGTGACTGCATAAAAATAGAGACAAATTTTGATAGATAGTATATTTTTGTCAATACCAATATGTCAAGGCACTGACGCGCAGTACATTTTCCAGCAGGATGGTGCTGCGTGTCACACAACAAAAACTGTCAGAGCTTGGTTTACAGACACAATGTCCCTGTTATGGAGTGGCCCTCTAGCAGTCCAGATCTCTCGCCAATAGAAACATTGCGACATAAAATGAAAAAACAGTTGCAGAAACATCCAGCCCGCTTAAATAGCGATTTACGCACCAAATAGCAAGAAACTTGGGACAGCCCTCTTCCTGAAGAGTGCGCTAAGCTGGTAGATATAATACCTGCCAGAATTAAAGCTGTTGTTGTTAACGAAGATGATGTAACACAGTTTGGATGTAGCGGCTGAACTATTCTGAACCGCGAGTCTTAATGTTTTTATTAACAAACTTGTCACTGACATAACATAACGTAGTAATATTTCTTCGTATTTAAGTTGAAAGTTTATACTTTGTATCTGTTACCAATATTTTTGTTTAATAAAATAGGTTTGAGAGTGTTGTTACTTTTATTTAAATATTAGATGAAAAATTATGCCTGGCCGAAATGTTACGAGTCTGGGCTCGTAGGTACGATGGTGTCATACATATTATTAGATAAAGTTCATTATCATCCATACATTGTATAATAACATAAGCCAAAAAGTATTTTTGTTGCATAAGAGGATGGAATAGAACAGCTTCAAGTTATTACACTCGTGGGTGTCCCAAAGGAAGTTTCTTAGAGGTCTGTGGAATAAGATTTTTAGCTTTCTTTAATATAATATTCTCCTTTCTTTAATATAATTTAATATAATATATCTGATAGAAAACTATTAAATGTAGTAAAACTGGAATTAGTAGGAGGAATGTAATATTTTAAAACGAATTTTATTTGAAAATATTTTATCGATGATCAATCTTCTTTTATATAAGGATAACATATAAAGCGGTATCTTTTTTTTTGCATATGGTGAAAGAGAATATATTTTTTATTTAAGGTAAAGGGGAGTGACTAACGGAATATAATTGTCACATATGGTCGACCTTTCTTATTTTAATATTCGTACTATGATTATGTGGCATCCTCCCTATTAATTTGTCAGAGATCATGAATGTCTCTGATCAGAGATTATCTCTTATTTTATTGAATATACTTGAGATAACCTCATGAAAAATATTAAAAAAAAGTCTGGTGATCTTTTTTTTAAATTTGGACACACGGAAATTAGACATCCTTCCCCAGAAAGCCTACAGGAAGGTTTATGTAGGGGAAGTTTACACATATAAACGCGGACAAACACCCAGCCCTGAGGGAAGTGCCAAGTTCCCTCTGGTGAGAATCGAACTCACGCAGACAATGTGCCCAGTATTTGGCCCAGATGCCACCCTGTTACCAAATATCAAGTCAGCACCACCGCGGCACCATGAGAATAAGACCATGCGTCACCCATCAAAGTCACAGCCGTGCAATTCGTTGCTTGACTTCGAACAGCGCAGGTCCGACAATGAACGGAGTACCCTGCCTCATCTAACTGAAAACATTCATTCAGGTAGGGTTGAATCTAATGCATTTGAAGATTAGTTTACGAACACGAACATCTTAATCTTTGATGAGATTAAAATATTTTTCAGCTGTTAAATTTATTTCAATAAATATTTGATATAATGGATATTAAGATATTGAAAAAATTGATATGCTTCAGCTTACTTATTACTAGAATGTTAGTAACTTGACTTATACACATATCCTCTAATGATCATAAATATTGCGCTATTAAGCGCAAAATGACTTCGAGAGCAGTTTCCTAAAATATTCTATTTGTATGGACAGGTACTTTCGTTTGTTTTTTGTTTGTCTACTGGTACTTGCGAGTTTTAAAAAGCTAAGTATGTGGGTGATATTCAATTCAACGTTTCATATTTATTCATACTGTACTGGTATGTATTGAAACAGTACGACAAACACTGTTGAAAGATTATCTTGAATTTAAGAAAGACCGCGTCGCCTACTTTTGAGTTTTTACATAAATTTTGGCCCTTTTTGGCAATATACATTTATTCCATAATAAATCGATGATCTATAATATTCCATGGCATAAGTCATTGAAATCAGGTCATAAAGGGGATTTCGATAATATAAAAATATGTACGCCATTTCATAAAAAAAAACATTTCTCTTATCTGATTAAAAAAATACTTCTCTAACTTACTAAATGATTTTGTATGTTAAAAGTAATTTAAAAAATGTGCCTTTTAGTTTAAAAGTCGACTTGTTGCATGCCTTCAAATAACGCCAAAAATACGTTTCTTCCATAAATAGTTTACTCTGTATAACTCTAACTTAACTAGTCAAAGCTTTTAAATAACAGACAAAAATAAAATAATTGATATCTATGAAAAGAAAAAACTTATTATAGGTACACATAACACAAAAATTGTTTAGAATTTTGTTTTTATAATTTATCAGTAATTGTAATTATCTCTCTGATGATCGTAATTAAAACCGAAACGTATTATTGAAAACTTTTTTGTTTATTTAACGGACCGAAAACCCAAGAAACCAGAACGAGTAAAATATAAGTCATACCTACACTAAATGAAATCTATAAATATCTGTATAATAATAAAATAATATATGAAATGTAATAACGTTTATTCACCCAACTCAAATTCTTCATTTACTATTTTTAAAGCGGCTACCCACAGAAATACGTCATAGTCAGTGACAGTTACTTAATTTTATGATAATATAATTACACGGAAATTGTGACTTACCGTAGCGTAAACCCATAAAATAGGAATGTGAAAACCATATCTGGAATTTAGTTCATGTGCAATGAATGCGTCTTGTTTCTTTTTATTCATACTTGTCATATTTTTCTGCAAACAATGCGTAAACATGTGAAACGACTATAATAGTCTAATTCAAGAAAATGCCATTTTTTAATATGTAGCTTATAACAATATAGTCTGTTTGTTACACTTTAAATACTGTTTTAAATGTATTTGTATATATAAATAATAGATGTATGAAGTAAAGGTCAGAGATTTTTTCGTAAGAAAAGTTTGTCATTGCATTAATATGACTGTTTACTGGTATTTGTATTTGAGGCATGACTGTCACTTATAATTATAATTAAAATTGCAACCCTCATTATTTTAATGTATTTAATTAGATAGCGTATACTTTTGGAAATCTACCCTTTTGAAACTTTACCATGAAGTTAAATTGGAGATTGGTGTAAAATTTCACTATTTTTGGTATAAAATTTGAAACCTGTGTAATTAGTAGATTTTCTTCACATTGACACTATTGAAACATGAGGCAATATGGTTGTTCATAATTTTTGGTTAACCAACTTGCCTAAATGCTATTGTGTGTCTCAATAATCAACAATTAATTTTGTCAGTCACGTTTATTAAATTTTTTTGCAAAGATAACTGAATAATAATAATCAAATATAATGCGTTGAATTTTAAGAATTGCTGGATGATTTAACCGAATATATATTATGTATATGTACCTAACCTATTTGTCCTTCGCGACGATAAAAGAAGTAAGGTAATCTGAATGGATGTGTTGTATACGCCATTTTTCATTTATTGTTTGCTTATTATTTAATAATAATAATAATAATATATAAGTTTTACCAAGAATATTTCCATATTTTTATTTTCAGTGAAAACTAGATCCCAAGAAGGAGAATTAATAATTTTTGTTAAAGCCCGAATCAATGTGCCTATTTATTATTTCTGAAAAATTAAAACACAAATATTTATATATAATTTGTCAAATGGTCTGTAAAAAGTATGATCAATATTTACGTGAAATGAAAAGAATTCAAATATTTACAATGACGTGTATAATGGTAGATGAAGGACTGAATTAAGTTATCGAAATGAGCAGTCAATCCAAGAGCGTGTTTTGTAAATCAACATTATCGTCATAACACATTATTAAAAATATAACGAAATTTAAAGAATATCATTGATAATCAAATACATAGCTATGTAATTTTCCTTAGGCATCTTCTTAGGCAAAATATTTAAGAAGAAAGGCAAAGGAGTAAACGACATGCAATCATTCTGACGGATGTTACAGTCTCTAGAAGAAGGAAGCATGCCAAACGCGGCTATAACTCTTTACTACCATCACTCTAAACTAGTACTAATCTCGTTTGGGTGCGGTTTCGTTAAGGAAAATAGAAGACCCTGCTTTACCTCGCCTCATATTAATCAGCGTGTTGTTCCTGTTGAGAGTTCTTAATCAAGAAGCTTGCTAACGATGACCCTAATTGGTAACAGTTTTGCCTAATTTATTGGCTAAAAAATGGAGTTTCTCGATTTCAGTGAACCACATGCAAGAAATGAAAAAGAGTTTGTTACGTCTTCTTAATGCAGAAACATGACGGTGATCTTTAATAATAAGAGTTTCACCTTATTCGCGAAAATTTACAGTACTGTCAATATTTAATGTAACAAATTCTCCATCAGTTTTTGTAGCATCCAGTGAGTTGCCTCAAAATACGAATAACAATTATTGAGAATTTAATCTTGTCACCCCAAGTATTGGAGTGTTAATCAGAATGTATTTCAATATAAACCATTCGTCATCATCTGTAGTTCTATATGCAAACAATCGTGACGCTACTTTTATAGACACCATAATGTTAAACAATTGTCGTTAACAAAATTTAATTTTTCTTATCTGTCTATATATAAAAGCGCATGTTTGTTTGTCCCTATGTTCCAAATAGGCTCCTACACCGGTTAATTGATCGCTATGAAATTTTGACCATAAATAATATTTGTTAAGAAAAGTAACATTACCCCTATGTTACTTTTCTTGACGAATATTATTTGTGGTCAAAATTTCATAACGATGCCATCTGAATTGGTCCTGTGTTTTATTTCATTTTTGGGGCGTAGCAACGCACGCCAGATATCATCTAGTTTTATATATTGGTAGAAGAGAACCTATTGAAGAGAAGATGGGTTATCATTATTATAGATATGAACAATTAGTGCAAACTTTAGATTAATAATTATTATAATAGACCAGAAAATTGATAAATGGAAAACCAATATCCACACTGCATAATATTAATAAATATTATAAAATATTATATATTTCACTTTTCGGTAAGGAGATATAATCACAAGCTGAGGCTGACTGACAGCCCGGCCTACAGATAGTGTAAAGAAGACGAGGAAACCTCGATTCATCTTCTTTACACCTGCCCGACACTGGAGGAGAAGAGGTACCTTATATTAGCGACCCTTGTTATCCTAGAGGAGGCGAGGCTTAAGGAGGGGGACATGCCTAAATTTCTCCTTTTATGGGATAGCAGTTTTGGAAATGACCCGGATAAGAGGGAACCTACCCATGCGATCAGTGGCTGATGAGGCCCAAACCCATATACCATAATGTAATAATGTAATATCCACACTGCATGATATTAATAAATATTATAAAATATTATTTATTTCACTATTCGACAAGGAGATTGTCAAGAGTTGAATGATTATCAATTAAAAAGTTTCCCTAATTCCTCCCACATCTTTCCACGACAATATCTCCTTCATTTTTATTATTATCATTGCATTTCAACCTTTCATGACATTTCAATCATTATTAATTTCTATGATTTATTATCTTCTAGAATATATCAAAAATTAACAAAATGAAAAAATTATGCTAATTATGTAAAAATTTGTAATTGTGTAATCGCCCTTTGAGAAATTAAAATTTTTGATTACAAAAGTTCTCCAGCATCCTAATATTCAAGCTTTTTTCGCGTACTGTATATTATTGTTTATTATAATTATACTTTATTATACATATGTATTAAAGATATACAACTTTACCAATATTATTATTAGTAACTTCTAATATTAAATAGCTCATACTAAAAAGTCAAAATTCACTACCAAAATATAAGCAGGTAAAATAGTTAAACCATTGAAAACCAAATAAAACCACAAAAATATTTCCGAAACGCTTTGATTAGAAAAAAACGTTCTTTGTTTACATTTATCAAAAAAAAAAATAGTAAATGTGCTTTCACGAAATTATTTTGATATTCCTTCTATTATAAGCATTTACTGCATCAATTGCAGAAACAGTTTTCTATTCTATTCTAGACAAATTTTAGCAAATTACTTAAGAGAACGCCTCGATTTTTTACTGATGGAAAAAAGAATACAAAAAGAAATATTTAATCCGACAATAATGCGTTTATTTTACGAAACTATGTGGTTGTGGTGTCAACTGATAGTTGCACAGTTGTTTTCTCGTTCTAGAATTTTCATAAAGATTTCAATTATGCCTGTTATTGTTCACGGGACATATTATTCCAGTTAAAGCCTTAACTTTTAGAAATAGAAATACTAGTAATATATTAAGTAATATTTAATATTATGTGGTCAAATATATGCGATGGAAGTTAACTTGTAAGTGGAAGGACAGATATTCAAAACAAATGAGAACAAATAACAAACAAGTTACGGTTTACTGTTCCCAATTATCTTATAACATAACATATATACTACCTATAATTAATACTGTTACTCTTCTCTTGATACAATGTGAAGTGAGGTTAATTTTTTACTTCATGTGAAGCTTAATGACTGATATACTATTTGTCTCCCTTTTTAAGAACATTTGAATAAATAAATAAATAAAGAAGACCGAGTTATTGTTAACAAAATATACATATATTTGTAGTATATGTTAGACGGGCTGGTATTACACTTTTCACATTATATAATTACTATAATGATATGGGTATTGCGCACATAAGAAAAGATGTTCTGATAAAATATAGTTTAATCATAATTTATATTTAAGGGATTTCAACAGGGTACATATGAAGAAAGAGTAAATGACAATGCAAATAGTAATTTGACTGGCAAATTGTAATATCTTATAAAATAATTATTTTACGATTATTTATATTTACTCTATATTCATGCATACAGCACAGCTTCTTCTCTCAGAGCTATTTTATGTAGAAACAGTCTTTTTAGCATTGATAACAAAATATATAATACATTTTTGTATATAACATACAATACATAAATAAAATATACACAAATAAAAAATCCAGTTCTATATCTACTAAATATTATACGCTATAAAATGAGAGCTTTTCAAATATTAACTGAGATATTCAGTCACATCATTTTAATTTGACCTTAGTACTAAATTTTCGATATATCTTCATGAAAAACAGTTTTATTTAGAACAGACGTAAGATTTATCAAGTATACTATTTATATTATAATATAAAGTTCCTCTGTGTCGGTTTATTTTCATATAAATAACATGATAATTGAACAAATATATCAAAAGGCAAGTAGTAGCAAATTAAGAGTAATAATAGTACTCAATAATTGCTTATAATTAATAAAATATAAAATAATTTCATTTTCAAATTTTTAATTGTTATATATTAGTATCTTACAGTAAATTACTAGTCTTAGGTTGATCATAGCATCAAATAAAAAAGGAATTTTAAAGATACAGGTACATTACTTTTATTGCAATAAAATAATTAATCGTTTCGTTAAATAATCTGAGCTTAAGACAATTTATCAATTAAGGGAAAAAGTACCTTTATGCAAGTTGTCATATGTATATTTATTGTTTTATTAAAGCATTTCTTGAACCTCACATGTATATGTCAATTTCTGAACATCATTTAGGCGATTGCTGTTGTTGCGAAGTTTGCTGTGGTGGCTGTATTTGAGCCTGTTGAATCTGCGGCTGTTGTATCTGTAATTGTTGGATAGGTTGCTGCTGAAAATGTTGAACGGGAACGTATAAGTTTTCCTGCTGCTGTGGATGGTAGTTATCAAATGGATAATCTTGCGAAACAGGGCACATGCAGGGAACTAATTGCACTTGATGTACACTAGAAAGTGGTGATAACTGAGCACGCAGGGGCGTTTGTATAGGCACAGAAGGAGTTGGCACTGCACCCAGATTTGTTTGTTGTGGTTGGCCATTTTCTGTGTAGGCAGGGGCGGGACCCTGCAGGAGGCGTTTGTGATAGTAATATTGTATAGGTGCAGGACTTCTAGAAAAAAATCGCACTTAATAATATACAATATTCTTTTAATAAACAGACAATATTTTATAAAATTATCGATATCCGACAAAAATAAAGAATATTTTTAAAAAAATGTATACAAAAAGTTTGCTGCCAAAGCATTTGCAAACTCAAAATGATTTTTATTCTTATAAATACAGATTATGAAATTAATATGAAGGTATATTAAACGATATTTTTTGTGGTATTAGGAGATTCTTCTAACTCATCATCAGATATAAGTACGCAAGCTGACATTTTATTTTAATAACTAAACACTAAACTAATGATTTTAAAATTTTAAAAATTAATCCGTTGTCAAAATTTTTTCCAATATATCAAAATTTTAACATACCCTAACCTAAACTACATAAATGAGCATTTTTAGGTATATTTGGAACAATATAGCAAAGGTAGCAAATTTTGTGTCTTAATTAACCTTTATTTTAAGCGAGAAGTCAGTTTTTTATTATTGTGCTCATTACCAAAAAAAAATATTATGTGAAACATATTGCTACTAAAAATTGGTTACAAAATTAGCACATACTAATTCTACTAATTAGCACATAATATTCATTTCATCGCTATTTGCCAAATAAAGAGCTCTCTTATCTTTGCGATAAATGGAACAGTCTACCTGAGCCTAACCATAAAGACAAGCCACGGTATGTTTTGATATTTTTTATTTGACAAATAGCGATGAAATAAACTATACAATAGTTTCTGTTCAATCAGACCAAACAATTTGCTACCAGAAAATGGTTACAATTTCGTGACATTTGACCTGTTGCAAATGAAGACTGTTGAGAAAACTCAAAAAAATAGAACTATATTAATTTTTATTGCACTGTTCTTGCCGATTAACGGAGTCTACCTGAGCCTAGCCATAAAAATAAGTCACGGTATGTTTTGAGATTTTTTATTTGGCAAAAAACGATAAATAAACTATATTAGGTTGCCGTAGAAAAAGTGGTATTCAGGTGGTATCAGTGTCTTAAGTTATTGTAAATGCTGAAACTTTGATCCTTCAATTGCACATGGCTCAGTGTAGAAAGAATGATGTTCTACAGGAAGTGTAATTCGTTTTGAACGACTCGAATCCGAAGCTCCGTCCATATATCATATTAAAAAATTAATATACAATTTATAGCTCCGTCAGGTGTGTACTGTAGACCACAAACGTCGGTAATACAGGGATCTCCTTTCTTTCTTCCTGATATGATACTCGAGTAAAGAACAGACTAATATTGAAAAAATCTGTGAATTCTAGTGTCATAACTTTATAAGGAAATCGCTTTCCCTGGCTAACTTAATTATTTGCAAATAGTCAGCAAGAATATAAGCTTCTCGCCTGTGGCCTAATTTCCTTTCGATTTTGCTATGAATTGAGTCGACCTCTATTTGCGTGTGTCTGACCACGAGGTATTTTTGTTTAATTACCAGTTTTTCCACCATCGCTAGTTCAAGAATAGCATTAGAAAGTTTCGAATTTCTATTTTGGTAACAGTAGCCATCACTGCAGATAATTTGAGGGGTGGTGTGTGTCGATTTCGCTCTTTAAAAGTTGTGTGGTGATGAATGCAAAAATGTCGCTATTTAAGCCACCATTTCCCTCATGCCATACAAAGCATTTTGCATATATTTTATTTCCACTACGTTTCCATTGGCCGAACACATACGATATTTTTCAGGAGGTTGGCTATTTTAAGTACACATGCATCATGGCCCAAAAATTGGATTTTTCAAGCATACGATCTCTTGCACTATCAACGACATTCTGACATCGTTCGGAATTTATTTTTATATTTTATTTACATTTTGGATAATTATTCCAGCATCATCTACCCCCAGTTATCATTTCAATTTTACAGTGAAAATCGAAAAGTTGAGTGAAAAGAAAAGGAATTCCGTAGAAAATTATTATTCCACTGATGAAAGGATTGTCCAAAAGTTTTGGACTAATTTGCTAAATCTGAATTTGAGCTCAGACTTGCAATATTCAATATAGAAGATCCAATATGGTGGCCTACTGTTTGCCCTATTAGATTCATCAACTTAAAGTTTGCAAATCTAAACTCACAGTCTGATTCAACAAACTGAAATACGATTTGGTATGAAATCTTTTATTATTTGATTAACAATTTGTTTCACAATATCTTAATGCACCTTATAAAATGAGAAAGTGGCTCAACTTTCTCATTTTTTAGTCCGAAACTGAAATGATAAAATCTCGGAAAAAAAATCGGTACGGGATCATGCAAATAAATAAAAGACACAAATTTGAAATGCAAATAAAAGATGAATAAACGTTATAAACGATACCGTGAGCAGTTTAAAAAATCACTGCTCCTGTTGTACTATTTTAAATATGGCAAATCGCCATTTTTGTATTTTATCTCGAAATTCGCACAGGGAAAAAGGGAAAAATTTTAACAAAGGATTTGTTTTGAGACATCAAAATCCATCAGAGATAGCTAGTCCCGTCTTCAGTAAAAATTGTTATCGGCCTTTGTTATTTTCATTTAGGACACCATTTTTTCTTTATAATAACAGAGCACACAACTAATTTCTTTATTAAACTCCAAAACATTTTTCAACAGCTAGTTGACTTCATCATCTACTTAATTCATAATCTATTACATTCTGTTGAAAATAGAATAATGTTTACTACCGCTCATTAAAATATATATTTTCGTAAAAAAAACAAAAGTAAAACATCAAATACAATTTTAATAATAATGTTAACTAGAAAACTATAACAGAACAACGATTTTTGATAACCAGAATCATTGACAATCGAAGGTTCTTAGTTTCAAGAACCTAGAAGATTTCAAAATATACAACTTATTTTCACAATAATTAATAAAAACTTACAACGAAATAAACCTAATATTATTCGTGGATATTTACTTATATTCGTATATAACTAAAATTTGTCTGTATCTTAACTTTATGATCATATACTTACGTTTGCTCAGTCGATCCCCAACTAAGAAAATAAGCAGATGCAGAGCTAGATAATGCTAATATTGCACTTAAACTCTGAAACAAAATGAAAAATATGAATGTGAGAACTATCGTAATTATTTGATATAGCAAAACAACTTCCCAGCCTATTTTGCTTTACTTTTTGTTATTCAATCCTTAGCAAAACAGCGTTATTTCAAATAAATAAATAAAATGAAACAAAGGTAAACTATAATTTTATATATAAATCGTTAACCGTAAATATGTTTCAAATTATGTTTTTACTGTTTCTCTGTTAAGCAATATATAATATTTGAACCCAAGAACGATTATGTACAATTAAAACTGAGTTAAATTATTACGGACCATGAGCTCCAATAAGAACATAATTGTAACACCTTTAATTACATTGTACATATCATCTGTACTAACATACGTACAGATAAATATATTGTGACATATATTTAATATAGGCTTACGATATTGTGATATATGTTTGTGTACAGATTATATAAAAAGTAAGTTTCAGATAATTAATTACTACAATAAAGGTGAATATTGCTTACAGCAGCCTACATTAGTTTCATAATGCCTTAAAAATTCTATTATGCAGTTTCAATTACAGCTGGTGTAACATTGCGATATGTTCCCCGACTTCAGTTTTTCATGCGATTTTTTCTTTATTTACAAATAGCGGGGTTGAAGCAGGAATCAATTATTTGGTCATTCAGGTCCTTAGATTTTATGCTACTATATTCTATCTTGTAGGGCTATCTCACGGAATTAGTGTTACAAATTCTATCCTTAGATTTCGACAATATGAAAAGCACTGGATACTGAATTTTGAGCAACTTTATTAGGTAGGTACCTAATACTGTACAGCAATGTATGATATTATAGTATCATTTATTAATTTTAAAAAATGCTATAAAATAAATAAAGAATATATTTAATAGTCACAATACTGAGTCATTATTTGTTCATTTTTTAGATTCCAAAGAAATAGCTCCAATTGTCAGTATATATGAAGGTTTTAATTATGATAGATAAATTATAAGCAAAGACATTCTACAAAATAAGTAAATATGTAATATAATGTCATTTTTGGCATTATTGCTATTATATCGCTATATTATTATTGCCATTATATCGTTATATCGCTATTGAAATATGTGTTTTGCTTATTTATAAACCTACTATATAAGCTGATACTACTTTTAGGTTGCATAAATAACTATTAAAAAAATTATTAATTATTTTTTGTATTATTTTTTGTATAACAATAAGAATTCTTATACCTTCGGCAAGGTAACCACAATATCTAATCTTTTTTAATAAGTGTATTTGGAATTCAATATTTTTAAGTAACGTACTTATCTGTGACGTAGAACTTTATAACACTGGTTAAAATAACAAATGTTGAACTATAAGATTCACATTAATTTTAGTTAAAATAGCTTAATAAAATCAAAGCGAATTCATAAAGTTATTTTATATAAAATCCTTGAATATACCACATTCTCATAGAATATTTGTACTATATAAATATTTAATATAACATTTGTTAAAGACAACCAAATATAAATGTAAAGAGTAACCTTTTCCCTCAGTGTAACTGAATTACTTTTTTGCATATGCAAAACATTGAACTAGGTATTTAACTTCTTAATGACACTGTATAGTTTTACATTTAGCCTTTATAATTAAATGTTAATGAGAGAAATCGTGTAAAATGTGAATTTTAACGTCCATTTTGTGAAAATGGAGAAATAGAATATTTTTGAATATACTGTGAATGTTTATTTTTATATTGCAAATTATTGTAACCTGAAATAGAGGTCACTTTTCCAAAATGTACCACCAACAAATCGAGTCAAAGGGAATTATCGGAATAGACATATTCACAATACCTATTAGGGAAGATTTATGGTAGCCATTACAACTAAGTTAACAATCACCACACCTATCTGCGGCAAGAAGCCACAAAAGTGACAAAGCGAGTTTTTGAGAGCCCTTCTCAACGGATCCATTAAATATGATAAATAAAAACTTTGGTGGTCGTCTGGGATGACTGACGAATGAAGTGATAGAGGTTTACGTTAAGACAATAGCAGGTGATAGAACTTAAAAGATTTATTTACGTTTACTACTTTTTCTCTACCATGAACATAAAATGTATACAATCTGAACGGTACATTGTTTTAAATTAAAAAAAATATATTTGCATGTTTATAAGTTAGGGATTAGCCCTAACTTTCATCAGTTTTGTAATTTCTCGGAAACTCTGTAGTAAATAACAAGATATAATTAATTACTTAGTTATGTGTGTTTTTAATAAATTTTGTAAATCTATAAAAAAAATTATTAGTCTTATTTGAAGGCTAATACTTTTCTGCAAATATTGGTATATAGTTGGAGTAGATGTAGAATACTTTATGATTTGTTATTTGATAATGAGGTAGCAAAAGGCTGTCGTAAATAGGAGCATATCATCGCGCTACACCCATTTTATATTCTAAGTCACCAGATTCAATTCTATAATGCTATTAAATAACATCGCTCTGTAATCAGTCGACCTAGAAAGTTCATCTATATTTCATTCATTAAATTCACATACATCCCTGGACGTGTAAAATCATTTACTTATGAAGAACTATCCAAAAGCACTACCATACATCAAGTTTGCCTGAAGGTTAGGTAAGGTTTTTGAAAAAAATATTTGCTAATTTATCTGACCATGAATTCCTATAGTTTATAACAAGTGATATTCGAGAAATATATGTGTCAGAACATATACAAGTACAATATTAATTCAGCTAGATCACTTATATAAAACATCCTTCACCTAAAGTCTCAGGATGCAAAAGGGAAGGTTACACATATAGATGAAGATGAACACAATGTAAAACAATTCTGGGCAAAATTCCAAGCGCCCTCGCTAGATTTGATCTTGAAGCACATAGGAACACATGGGATAAGCGCACAGTCCCCCACAATACTACACATCCAATCTACCACCGAATACTGAAACCCTCCAGTATACGAGAATATGATAGGTGACATATCCATGTAGTGAACAATAAGTTGTGTACATTCATTAAATTTATTAACCGAATGTCCATCGAATTTTCTATCTATATAGTCAGCCCAAAACAATTCTATAATGCTGTACAAATTGGATTTGTAACCTTATGATTCTAGAAAAGAGTTAGTACTGTCAATGCAGCAACAAGAGACAGCAGACCGGTATACTAATAAATTATGTATCGCTCCACAGCCGTTCAGATTTGCGTCATCCCAAGATAATCAAAAACATAAATTCCAGTTCAAAAACTAGTTTATAGGTTTTGATTACGTTAGGGATAGTTTTTGATAAGCCATTTGGTTAGCGCAACGCCCACTTTCGTTGTACTCGACATAGTGCATCACAATCAATTTCCTTGTATTCGACGTAAAATTCAGGAAAAACTTTTTTGCGTAACTACGAACATCTACAAACTATTGTATACAAGATTTTGTAGCATATGTTATAGGAATACTCGAAAAACTCGAAAGTAAGATAATGAAGTTTTTCATATGAAATGCCTTAGAGCTTTAGAAATCTATTATTACAATTGCCCTATAAGAACATTAATGAAGTAACACTTAAAAGTTATCTATATTTAGTGTCACCCTCTAACAAAACAGCTAAAAAGGGGTAACTTGGTTCTATTTAAAATGTATAGTTACTTCATTTAACATAATTTACAGAATGTGGTGCATAATTTACAGAATATGCACATAAATCTTAGAAATGAATGAAATATAATGACTATTTTATTGGATATAGAGAAAAAGTAGGCTGTGTAAATTATAAATAAGTAAATTTTAGGAAATCAGGAATTATGACTAGGATAAAAATAATATTTTTGTTAAGAAGTATTATTAAAACACATAATATATTATAGGAAAATAGATTATTATTATAATATTTTGAGTATTAAATAAAAGTAACATGGTTAGTAGTAATTATGTATATTAGGATAAGTTATAATTAAAAACAAATTTATCTTTAATATTTCATATTCCACAAGAATAGCAAAAATCCCGTTAATAAATAATTACTCTAATTATATCCAATATTTGTTATCTTTTATTTTAGATTTGCGTACAAGAAAAATATAATGTATAAAATAGTAATCCATACGAAAAAAATTTTGTTATAATAAAAAAAGTTAAGTTATTTTCCTCTTCTCTTAACTAGTTAGTGAAAGTAAATAAAAATTTATTTACTTTCAGAAAATACTTAATATTTATAATTAAAATTAGAAATAGTATAATAAGTAAATTAATGATATTTAAAAGAACTTAATAAAGTAGATAACTAGGTAACTATGTAAATTAAATGTAAAGGAAATATAAGAAAAAAGAAGTATATTATATATGTATTCATGTTTAAATAACTTTTCAATATGTAAATCTCTGCTGAAAAATATATAGCTTTACTATTATATAAAGTAACCGATTCTACATTTTTTGTTCTACTTTTAATTTTTTTTAAATCCAGCAATATGGGGTGGATGAAACTACATTAGTGTGCAGACTAAAATATAACACAGCTTGTTCTTCTCTCGAATTTTAAATAGTCCTAAAGATAATTTGGAACATGAATATTTTACATTCATGCTCCAAAATAATATTTTATATTTTTTTATGATATAAATAAAAAAAAATCTTATAGAAATATTCAGCTTAAAAATATATCCTTTATCCGTTTCCACACTCATATAACGAGATACTCAATTCGCGCAATTCTCTAATATAACATGCTCTACAAAGTCTCAGTGTTCAGCATCGCACAGATAGTAATATTTTACTCCTATTTCTTAAATACATCATATAAACTGTCAACTTCACACTCACCAAAAATATGTTATATACCATGATTATGCGTCTCGTATATATGTATATAAAAAAACAAACACCTGTACACACTAGATGACCGCCGAAAGAAGGAATCTAATGACCTGGCGCCGTAGGAAGATTTTATATAAGCTTGCATGGACCTTGCCCTTCCCTTGGCCCTTGGTCAAAGCCGGCCGCTGACCACATATAATTTAATTCATTCAAAACCGTTATTACTAGTTATTAGTTATGATAATCCTAAATTTTCCTTAGTTTTCATGGAATAGGGTTTATTTAAAAAAAAACTCGTTGACTATTCAACATGTGTAATGTTCACATTTAATAACACTGGCATAATTATCCTATACATAACAAAATGTTAGCATACAATTATAAAAACAAAGATAACATTATCATATTAATGTATTACAATATGCAATTATTCATCTCAAAAGTAAATTTTGTAGTAAATGTGTTATGGTAAGCTAGGGAACATTTTTCTGCATTCTATTTGCACACGCCGAGAACCGAAATTGACATTGTATGTTAATTTTTTGTACATGCTTAATTAATTTAGAGACAGAGACCGATATTCGAAGCGTCGATGTCGACGGTTGACGACACTGAGGCCGCCTGATTAAGTATTACCCGTTTTCTCCTGAAAGCCATAAGCTTTCTTCTCCATCTTGTTGAAACTACGCCTGATTAAATCTTGACCCTGCAAATCATCTACTTCCCGAAAAATTTGTTGCTGTTTGAAAATATCAAGATACTTACCACCAATTTCTCTATCCGCAGAAAAAATGGACTTTATCACACCTCACCCCACCCACCTTATATCACCCCTTCCCATACATTCATTTACCGAGAATATTGAGTTTTTAACGTAAAGAATATATGAAGATATATTTGTCACCTGTACTGATCGATTGAAGAGTTATGTCGGTCATGTGATGCAAAGGTTAACTCATCCGTATAAACAATATTCCTGATCACATTTTCAGTATTTCGCTGTGTTCCACTACACGTTTGTGAAACTCTATTTGTCTGATATTATTTTCTAATATATCTTTCTTACTTTGTACGATCAGTAACAATTTAGGATAGTAAGAACTTATTTTACTATCGTATCACTTGAATCTATCAGGTCAGCAATTGTTCCAAAGGAAAGTGTCATATTTTCATTAGTACTTACATATTACCAGAGTATTTATGTCTCATATTATGTAGTCAGAGGGTTCTTTTTTGTAGCTTCTGGGACAAGCGCGTCTATGTTTTTCAAAGTGGTGACTCTTCGGGAACCTCTTGAATATCCATTTTTCCATTCTTGGTGTTTGTATTTATACGGGGTGGCCCACGAAGTTTTGGCCAGTCGATATTTCGAAACCTATTTCAACACTAATTTTGAAAATTGGCGATGTTAAGCAGTCTGAAGCGTTGCCCATTTCGTGGCATAAAAGGACTTTATTTCACCTGCATATTTCCGGTCACGTGACATGAACGTCAAAATTTTAAATGAGACACCTTGTATGTTATTACAATTTTGTGATGATCTATCTGATACCAATCCAACGATACCATATTTATTAGCACGTTTATGTGTAAAATAGTAGTAATCTGAGCTGTTAAATAAATGGATTAACTTTTTAAAACTTCTATTAAACAGATAAATAATTACACAGCAAAATATAATAACTATAAAAATCGTTACAGTTGATGCTCAAATTGATGTCCACCTTCATTAACGTAATACTCAAATCTTTTTAAAACATTTGTATAGCATGCTGCTCTAGTGATTTCTTGTGTAACAGTTTGGCACGCTGCTCTAATTTTGTTTTGCAAATCGTGTAAATTTCTAGGCTATATATTGTAAACCAAACCTTTTAAGTATCCCCATAGAAAGAAACGCACAATCCATCTTTCAGGGAAAGTAGCATCAAGATGTGTCCTAACTTGCTGGGCAAAGTAAGGAGGTGCACCATCCTGCTGTCACCACATCGCCCTTTTTTCGTTTAAGGGAATACCTTCAAGTAAATGGGGGGGGCATATTCTGGAGAAAATCTGAATATCTTTCGCCGTTCAACGTTTCTTGATAGAAATATGGCCCAATTAAACGGCCGTTGAATAAACCGCGTTGAATAAACCACCAAACATTTTTGACCCATGTTGTCTGGAAATTGCTTTCTCGCATCCATTTTAGATTTTCAGCCGACCAATAGTGACAATTGTATCTATTAACGATACCGTTGTTATAAAAATTACTTTCATCACTCCAGAATACTTTATTTAAAAATAACGAGTCATCTGCGACTTTCAATGACATTTCAGCAATAAAATTAAGTCTTTTTTCAGGATCTTTAGGGGTTAAACCTTGCGTTAAATGTATAATTGTAAATGTTTGAAAGGATGATATTTAATTAATAATGTTTTATTACTCTCTAGATTGTAGTTCTACTTACTTTTAATTCCTGCTGAAGACACCGCGTTGAGATATGGGGATTTACTTGAAAATACGACAGAATATTTAATTATGGTATTCTCTGTTTGAATAGGCTTTCTTCGAGGAGTTTTCCACTAGGAAAAGAACCACGTCTTAATGTTTGTTCCACGAAGCAAAGGTATTTTTACTTGGAGCTGTTTGGTCGGGAAAACGATAACTATAAAAATATCTAGCCCGTCTGGTATTTTTTCCACATTCTCCATAGATCAGCAGCATATCAACGTACTCGTCGTTAGTAAAATGTAAAGGCATAATAATCTTATTACTATTTTTATAAATACAAAATCTTCTAACACAGCTCTTGACAAGTAGTGATATATTTCTGTTGCTAGGACAACTTTCTTGTTTCTAAGATACCTACGCTTTTTTTACACATTTCTTTATCATTACTGTAGTACCGCAAAAACTTGACAAATAGTGTATCATTGGATTGGTATTGGACAGACCATCACAAAATTTGTAATAACATACAGGGCAACTCGTTTGAAATTTTAAAGTTGATGTCACGTGACCGGAACTATGCAGGAGACATAAAGGTCCTTTTATACCAAAAATGGGCAACGCTTTTGGCTGCTTAACATCGCCAATTTTCAAAATTATTGTTCAAATAGATTTCGAGATATCGACTGTATATTAGTCTAGTAGCCAAAACTTCGTGGGCCACCCTGTATATTAGTCTTAAAGACGTATTAAATTTAAAATTCACTTTCAAACTTCTCTTTTTGAAATGCAATAAAACACTGTGATTTCTCCGTCTTACGATCCTATATTCTCAACATCCTACCTCCCTATCTATATTATGGTGATTAGTTACATTCAGCACTCCAGTTTGTGATTATCTGAAGAGTTCACTCATTAATTTCCCTAGACTCAGTAAACCGTCCTGTATATAATAATTACCGCTTCCGGTAGCCTACCGGTTTCTGTATACAGGGTGTCTCACCAGGAACTGCATCGATCGATATAGGGAAAAGTACGCACCAGAGAATTTTGAAAGTTTGAGAAGATACTAATGGTAGTGTGGCCAATTTAACTAAACTAATTATAAGTATCTGGCACTTCCGGTTATACCGGAAGTCGATACCAACTTGCTTATTTTAAATAGAACACACTATATAGTTTAGGGTTTTCAAAAATAGCATAAAATTCTGAGTCAAAATCACGTAGAATATCCTATGCCTAAACCCAGCCATTTCAGACATATTTGAAATAAAAAAAAAATATTGACAGGTGTAATGGTTTACAGTAACCTTTATAACTTTCTTCGTGTAAAAGATACTAACTTGCTTTTTGTCATTTCGAAAGAACACAAGGAGAGATGCACTTTGCAATTGAGCTACATTCAAGAATGGTATACCAAGTGTTCCATTTTTGACGTTATATTTTGTAAACTTCAAACAGCGAAAACTTGTTTAGGTAAAATGGAATACCCTATATCTTTTTACATCAAGTTATGTAAAATTAAATTCCTTTTTTTCTAATATAGACATTGTGGGGGTTTAAGTCACAAATTTTTTAAGTATTTGCGATTTTCCTAGAAATTAAAAAATTTTTAGTAAAAATGTTATCAAAGTAGCCATAATTAGAAACAATCAGTAATGTGAGTCATTTATCATCAGTCTCTTATATCAAAAAATGTCACCGCGTTTAAATTACACCCACGAAGACTTTTTGAATTTGATTATTATTTATGGAGAATGTGATAAAGTAATATCAAGAACATGTAGCACATTCGCTACTCGATATTCACAAAAATGGAAACCGTCACCAAACACTGTAAAACGCATACTGGATAATTTTAAAAATTATCTTATAATATATTATTATTTTATAAAATGCTTGGGTTCGAGTCCTAACAGGGGACACCTTTTTCTGAATATTGGCTTACCTCTTACAGCCTGAGGCATTGGGGGAAAGAACTTTAGGGATAAATTCTTAACAGGATGTCTAGTATTCTTAACTTCAACTTATAATAGTAGATTCGGTGTTAGTAACAACTTTCCAAGATAAAGTTAAGTAAAATCAAGGGTATATGTCATAACGCCTAATATGTTTTACAATTAGTGAATGTTTTCAATGGTTCTTGGCTTTTACACTAGTAACTGTTCCAATAAGCGTTCTAAATATTACGATGACTGAAAATATTCTTGAAACACAAAAGTAAATACAGAATTTATATCCATTCATATATGAGTATTATAATATTTTAAAGTATCTTTGTACTATAAAATGATAACTGGTAATCGATCATTTACTAATGTTCATTCCGATACTAATTTTCTTTACTATCAAATATAATATTATGAGATATATGAATCATATAAAGTCAACATATAATGATTATTTCTGAAAACGAGACACAGTAGAATCTAAAGGAAGTGGTATTACACAGATATAGTCACCATTTATAATATACTAGCCACTTACGTACACATAATTTTTATAGCTGTATATGCCATAAAAATGAGTAAGCAACTATGACAGTTAAAATGTGATGGGCGTATAACAATAGAATTAAATACGATTTTAAAAGGTAGTATTTCAAAGGAATTTTGTTTGCTTCTCACATAACTTTAATCACTGTTTGTCTTGTGGAGTTGGATTGTAAGCGTCTCTTGATAATTATTCTAATATATCAGCCGAGTCTAATGGGGTGGGCATATCTCGCTATGACAAGTTATGATTATCCTAATAGCTAACTAACAAGGTACCTATACAAGGATGAATTATATGTACTCATATACATATATTTCATTTGAGAATAGTGTACACTAAATTATTTTATACTTGAAAATAACTGTTAAAGATTCATACATAGGGAAAATACTATTATAATTTTTAATGAAAAAATCTTTAGGAAATATTAAATATTTTCAAATTTCGAATGTTTTCGAAAAATTTAGAAAAAAGAATGCGTTGGCATTTCTAAAATCTAAAAGTGGTGAGAGTGTAATTCATCTTCTCCATTAGGGCCGTGTACGTCCTCTATCTTCTTCAAGGACATATCCCGATAAGAAATAAATAAAGTTGTAAAACCTTAAAACGGACTTATCCACACGTAGAACATCTCGAAATTGAGTCGCCGAGAAAAAATAAACCAACACATAAATGCAGAATATGTGTTTTATGCGACAGCTTTACTTTTTTCAAGTAGTCCACCATCGTGCTTTCTCATAACCCATGGATAGGGTGGGGTGTGTCCTATCCACCTCAAATTCAAAATATGTCGTCTGGTAGACGTTTCTAATCAGAATCAGTCGAAACCCGATCGATCCGACATGATTTAATTGAGTGATCGTGCTAAAAAAAAATTCTCAAATAGTCCACCATCGTGGATTAGATTTAGGTGGCGCTAATAAAAGTGCAGCGCTTTGATCTGGGCCTACAATATGGATAGGGGACCTATTTTTTTACAATTGACCTGTGCTCACGATTTTGTGTTCCCTTGTCTCCATTTTATCGAATGTTTGCTCGGTCTTCCTTACTCTACATACGTCAAACGTATTGTAGAATTGTGTATTGTATAGTGTTGGAAATTCAATTGTCCTTGAATTACAGCCTTTGTTCAGCTGTTTTTAATGGAAACTTTTAATTTTATATTTTTTTATTTTTCAGTGTTTGTAGGATACAAAATTATCAAATCTTAAGTTCTCATTAAAAAATAGCTGAAAAGGCAATAACTCAAGGACAGTTGAATTGCCAGCACTATACAATACATAATTCTATAATACCTTTTACGTAGAGTAAGGAAGACCCTGCAAATGTTCAAACTTTGAGCAAATTATGAGCTGATAAAATGTAGATAAGGGAAAACAAAATCACGAATACAGGTTGATTGTAAAAAACACATACATATATAGGATGTATGAAACGACATATAAGACGCATCTTTTACAACTGGTCATAAGAAACAAATCTAGATGGAAGAAATAGACACAGATGGTGGAATTACACTTCGATATCAATACCAAAGATTAAGAGTCATATTTAAAAAGAAAGGAATCGATAAATTAAAAGTTATTTTGATAATTTTGTACCACAAAAATTTGTAGTAGCTAGGTACTTAATTTAAATTATTCTCAATAAACATGGATCACTGCATTTTGTATGGTTCGAACATTTGTATATTTTCAAGGACTATATTTTTGAGATTTATGAATTTTCTTGGATTATAGTGGGGAATAGTCAATTTGTTGCCAAGAAAATTACAGTCGATTTTGAGTACATTACTGTCCCGGGTGCTGAAAATGGCAAATTATTCCAAGTGACAATGTAAAAATGTAATTTAATCCTCATATTGGCTCCTAATTTCTCAAAACATTTTAGCATCTTATGTATTAGTTCCTGGTAGTTATTTGCCTTGTGATTGAATAAAAAATGTTTGATTAAAGATACATAACTAAACCATGCATCATATTCTACAATGGTCATATATCTGTTAATATTTGGAAGTTTTACCAGTTTTCGAATTTATGTAGCGTCAAGAATCCCTTTTAATTATTCCATATTCAGTGGTGGAAATGCTTGACAAATGTATCTAAAACAATCACCTGACTGGTCCAGTGCTTTTACAAACTGTTATTAAACCTAGTTTTATGTAACAAGCTGGCATTATTATTTCTTCTTCTCTCTTTACTAATGGCTCGTGAACAAAGTTGACTTTTCCAACGATCATAGCGTTTCTCATAAATCAACTGGCAAAAGTTTGTTACCAATGCTTTTCTTTTGTACTACTATCCCGTAAATAAATCTGTAAAGGTTCTTTGTTGTCCAAGAAGTATGGTGATCATCTTTATGGTGACAATTGACACAAACAAACCACGGCTGGGAATAAGCAATTTCAAGAGTCTTCATTACTTTTACAAACGTAGTCAATTTACCTAAAATGGAGATATAATATGAAATTGGGATCCTCGAGTGCTCAGAAATCGATATTAAATTTGTGTCAAATTAAAAGAAAATTGTTTTTGTTCCTCACTGTAATTTTTTAACTTAATATCTCTTTATTAATAATGAGAAAACTGATCACATCTATTTAAATTTGTCTCTTGTTTTTATATGACATTTACATTCGAAGAATTAGCTTCAAAATATGCAAAATTTCATCCAGATTGCCCAGGAAGTATAGATAATAAAGCATTATTTATTTACTGTAATTGATTGGATTTGAAGTTAATAAACAAGTCGTATGTTTGAATGTTAAAACGGAAACATTAGGCAGAGGAAATTCCTACGATGTACATGACGATAAATACAACCGATCAATTAAAATTCATTAGAACATAGTTATTAACCAAACCAACCAAAGACAACCATAGCACATATTCTGCAATGTGATTCAATATCCCGATCTTAAACCGTGATCTAAATAGCGAAGTACGGAAAAATTACCTTCAGTTTTAAACACTGATAAGTGGATTCAATTAGCACAGGCTAAAGTAGATGAATTGTCCTGAGAATAGGAGGAAGAAAGTGAAAGAAAACGAATGAAAGAAATACAGAAAAGAAACGTAACGCAAGAAGAGGAGGCGCCTACAACAAAAAGAAAAGAGATGGATGAGTTACTGTGCCAAGAATAAATGAAAAGAAGGTGGCGAAGAATAGCGCTAGCAAAAGCAAATCAAAAGTTGACTGGACTGTGGGTTCTCACGTTATTGTGCAATATGATGAAGAGTTATATTCTGCCAAGGTATTTCAAATGGATGAATTAAATACGCAGTGCACAGCAATGGATAAAAGCTGGTTACAGTGGAAGTGGCCAACGGTACCGGATATTTTATGGTATCTAAATCATGATGTGATTGACGTTATATTCGAACCAAAAGGTTTAAGTTCACATGGATTATTCTCTGTAGAAGAAATATAATTTTATGCAGATTTTTAAGTTTTATTATTCAAAAAATATTTTATTCCCTTTTTACATTTTTTCTTATCTGAGTATACATATTATCACATTTTTTTAAATATGCTATTGATTTTTATCGTTTATAGATTTGGTCGCTATATACGATACATATGTCTGGTTACAATTGGTGGCGAAGTGGCTATAATAGGGAAATAGTACTTCTTCGATTTTTTTTTATTTATTGTATTTCATAGAAGTAATGCTTCATCTCTTTCTATAAATAGTAGTGAGTACAAATATACAGGCTATCTCATAGCATCGTCGAACGCAAGAACTGTTTGATACTACGTCATTGAATCAATTTCAAAAAAATCCTTAAAGTGGCTATAACGGGCGTGTCTAACTTAGATATAATTTTCTTATGACCTAGTCAAATCTACGGAACTCTTCCTTCATTAACATTTTTCCCAATGATATTATTTACAATTCCTTGTATCAGTGAAGTTAATATATTTTAGAACCCTCTATTCGAGAACATTGAAAAGAAGAAATAGAATAAATATTCTGAAATTCATCTGCTTAAAAGTTGTTGTCAGCGTTTCTTCGTCCATTATAGGTAATTTCTCCAAAACTATTCTAAGGATTAATTTATTCTATGCTCATTGGGCATCAGATATGATCCAGAAATTATTCAGAAAGTGTCCCTAGAAAACACCTTTGCAATGAATAACAATACATTGGCAATACTTTATATGAGATCTAGGAATATAATTTTATGCAGGATCCATCCAAAAATTAAGAGAAAATCGAACCAACCAACGGACGCCTCAAGTCTATTCTATAATTTTATAATGTGATTGACTCATTGTAAATAATTATGATTTGTGTATGTATATCAAATTGGTATTTGTTAGAGTAACAGTGTACTGTATACACAGGGTCTGGCATAAATATGAAATAATACCATGGTATCAAATAATAATATGGTTTTTCATATGAAACTTATAAAAAACGTTTCAAATAAGAGTTCTTTAGATATTTATTTTACACATATTGGTGACTTTAAAACTATTTGTCTGACTCACAGTTCACTACTATGGTATGGTTGGTACTATGGTCAAGATGTTGTAGATCCTTCATTTCCAGCCTGACGCCTCCAGCAAACATACGCCTGACCAGCGTATGTTTGAAATTAAATAAGATACCCTTTTCTAGGCTTTACCAGTCGACTTCTGGTACTCTTTTATAATATGTCATTAATATGTCTGGATCCTATAAATGTGTAAGGGGTGAGGATGAGGAGACGCGAGACATGTACAGCTACAACTAGCAGTTTCTCTTTCCAGGTGTTTTTTAAAACTTATCTCAAAGAAATGGGTGTTTAAAAATAATGTAGCTGATGTAGAAGATGTCTGAAAATTTTATGATAAAATCAGCTTTGACTACGAGCTCGTAGTTCGAGAGTTTGAGATACCGTGTTTTGTTGCAAGATATTAAAGATACTTATTTGTCTTGATGTTTACCACCTTATATTTGAATTTAAATAAAGAACATTTTTCTAGACTTTGCCATTCGTTCCCAGGCGATATATGTATAGGTACAAACAGGTAGCAGTTTCTTTTTCTAGGTGTTTTCCAGAATAACGTTAAATTTGACGATATAATTAGTTTCAATAGGAAACGGTTGGTTTTTGAGATAATAACGTTTTTTTCCTTCAGGATAAAAATTCTTATGCCTTCATTTTGACCACTGTACCTTTGAAATTAAATAAAGTACAATTTCTAGATTTTACCAATATATTCCTTGTACTCTTACTACTCTTACTTACTCTTACTATTATGGACCTATCCTATTATGGATCCTACAAATATGTAAAATGTGACATAGAGAGACGTAAAATATATACAGCTAAAACCAATAGTTTCTCTTTCCAGGTGTTATTTACTATAATTTTCATAGAAATGGGTGTTTATATATTATGTATGAAATGACAGAAAGTGTTATATTAGAGCCAGTTTCGTCGGGAAATTATTGTTTTTAGAGATACTACTTTTTTGCTAGCATGATGTTCGAGTTTCTTATATGTCTAAGAAATACATCCTGATTCCAGAAATTTTGAAAAGTGTGATGGCGGAAGATGCGAGATATATACATGTACAACTAGCAGTTTGTTTTCTAGGTGTTTTTAAATTAGGTTTCGTAAAAATGGATATCTATATATAATGCATCTTATGTATAAAATAACCTAAAATTTGGCGATTTAACCAGGTTATATTCCACATAGTAATACTTTTTTTCTGTCAAGATGTAGATTCTTATTTGTTTTCATTTTGGCCACCGTACCTTTAAAATTAAAGAAAATTCATTTTTCTAGATTTTATTAATCAATTCGATGTTACTCTTTAACATAATTCGATGTACTCTCTTTCCACATGTCCTTTAAAGTAATTTTCGTAGCAGCGGGTTTCTATATCTTATGCATCTTATGTATAAGATAATGTGGAATTTGATGATTTACCCAGTTTTAACGGATAATGATTTAATTTCACGATACTAATTTTTTTGCAGGCAAGATGTTGACTTTCGTTTGTCTTTGATCTGCATATCTTTGAAATTAAATAAAGTACATCTTTCTCATTTTTTATCAATCAATTTCTTGTACTCCTTGATATAAAAGATCATGGGTATATCCGGATCCTACAAATATGCAAGGTGTGACGGCGGAGAGGACCGAAATATACAGCTACTACTAACAGTTTCTCTTTCGAGGTGCTCTTTAAAAAAAGTATCAAAGGAATTGGTATATATAAATTATATACCTCATGTAGAAAATAGCGGTAAATTTGATGACAAGACTACATCTGATGGGAAATTATTGGTTTTCGTGACACGATTTTTATTGCGAGTAAGATGTTTGAAATTCTCATTTATTTTTATTTTGACCACCGTATCTTTGAAATTAAAAAAATATATACATTTTATAGACACTGCCACTCGATTCCTTGTACTCTTTTATATGAAATATCATGAATACATCTATATCCTACAAATGTGTAATGTGTGATGGCCGGGAGAGTCGAGACTTGTACAGCTACAACTAACAATTTCTCTTTCTAGGTGTTCTTTAAAATAATTTTCGTAGAAATGGATTTCGGTATATTATGCGTATTATGTACAAGATAACATGAGATTTAACGATATAACTAGTTTTGACGTAAAGTGGTTGGTTTTCGAAATGCTATTCTTTTTACGAACAAGCTGTTACATCATAGATTCTTGTCTTCGGATATCCGGATCCTACAAATATGTAAGGTGTGATGGCTGAGAGACACGAGATATATACAGCTACAGCTAGCAGAAACACTTTGCAGGTGTATTTGAAAATAATCTCAAAAATAGGTAATTATAGATTATGTATCATATGAGTATAATACATAATACAGATACTATTGTTGTAAGTGTAGATAAAATGTTCGCATTTGCTTTAACTTTGGCAACCGTTTCTTTGCAATTACATAAAGTATCACTTTTAAACTTTATCTATCGATTCCTTGTACTCTTTTATTTCAAATGCCATGGATATATCCTGATCTTACAAATGTGTAAGGTATGATGGCGGAGAGAGACGAGATATCTACAGAAACAACTAGCAGTATCTCCTTTCAGGTGTTTTTAAAATATCTATCACAGAAATGGGTATTTATAAATTATATGTCTTATATAGAAAATAGCGCAAAATTTGATGATAAAACAAGTTTTGACGGAGAATGGTTAGTTTTCGATATATTAGTTCCTTTTTGCAGGCAAAATCTTTAAAATTATCGGTACCTTTAAATTTAAATACCACAACTTTAAAATTAGATAAAGTATAATTTTCTAGGCTTTACCAATTTATTTTTTGTGCTCTTTTACATAAGATATCATGGATAATTTCGGAGATTACAAATATATAAGGTCACACCTTATACATAATGGCGGGGATAGACTATATATACAGCTGCAACCAGCACTCTCTCTTTCTAGGTGTTTTCTAAATGGATGTTAGCATGTTATGCATCTTATATATAAAATGATGGGAAATTTGATTATAAGGCTAGTTTTGACGGAAAATTAGTGACTTTTGAGATACTACTTTTTTCTGACAAGGTGTTGAAGATCCTCATTTGTTTCGATTTTGACCACCGTATCTTTGAAATCAAGTTAAGTACATTTTTTGAACTTCAATAATCGATTCCTTGTACCGTTTTACAAAAAATCTCATGGATATGCCCGGATTCTACAAATATGTAAGGTGTGATGACAGGAGGAGACGAAGTACGTACAACTACAACTAGTGGTATCTCCTTCTAGCTGTTCTTTGAAATAATTTTCGTAGAAATTGGTATCTGTATGTTACATATTTAATGTAGAATATATAATATACAGATAGCAAGGAAGAACAGTATGTAAAAATCGGCATGATATCGATATCGATATCGAAACCGATAAACTCGGGGTGTGTGTAATAGGGCGTTTTCACATTTACCGACATCGACATCAGCGAGTGAGAAAGAGTGACATATCGGCGAGTGAGAAAGTTTCCCATTTGATTTACATTTGAGATGTCATTGTCGTGTCAGCTAGTGTGAAAACGCCCTATATACGATTGCTAGATGAGAGTCTACCACCGATGTAAAACACGACCATGAGATATAACATATGTCGATGTGCAGAATTGGAAGATTGAAAAACTTTATAGAAGGAAATTTAACAATGGAAACATATTTATTCTTGTTAAGAGATAACATTATTCCTTCTATAGAACCTCTGCATCCCGGTGGTAGAAATGTCATAGAGAGGATCTCAAATCTAGAGATCCTAAGAATTGCGGTGAAATATTATTTATATACAGTTTTTCTATCAGGTTGATAGGGCACAGAAGAGCAGTGGAATGATCGACTCGGTCATCTGATTTGACCCCACGTAACTTGAGAGCCCATATGAGCTCGAACTATAAGAAGTAAAGTGTTTGTGAAAGGAAGGTGATGTAAACAGATATTTCATTTATAAACAAACTAGAATTGTGTAAATAACTGTAGACATTTTTAATAGTTGATATAACTTATAAAAATTTGAAAATCAAAATAAATCATATTTTTATGATTGAAATCCATTGACGTCTCTTAAAATTTATTTAATGAGACCTAATAAAAATATTACGTAGCCATATGTAGAATTGCTTGCTAATTCAGTGTATAAAAAAATATATAGGTTATTATTTAAATAATCAAATTTGAGTGTCAGAGAAGAAAACTTATAGTTAAAAGTTAAAAGAACGATTGAAGGTCAGGTCACTAGTAGTTACAATATAAAGATCTGAACTTTCATTTGAAACATTTTTGTATAAAATGGATAATTAAAAAGTTACGGACATTATTTCATTCTTATGCACGACTCTATATTATTCTTTAATATTTCGTTAAAGAATGCTAAGTACCTGCTGTCAAGAACTACTACAATGATTTGAACATTTTAATTATTAATTCTTACTTAATTTTCTAACCACTGTTTTCAATTAACATTAAGAATTTTAATTAGAGAACAATATTAAAACAAGAACAACAAACAACATCAATAAAAAATAACAGTGAGATATGCTTTTTAACAATATTTTGATATGTTATCTATAAAACACTATCATGCCTTGTGGTAAATTGGTTCTCAAATATTCCTAAAAAGGTTAATGTGGATAATAGTTCTGTATAATCTTTTTTAAAACGCATATTCGTAACGTGTTTAATATGTTTTTATAAAATATAAAAACAGAGTTTACCTTAGTTTACGTTGCGTGAACAATGCGTAATTTCGTTACAATTTTTATTACGAAATATTTTTTTCGCCAGTCCGCTGGGTGGTACCCCAGTCATCCATATCCGAAAAGTTTTCACTACGCCGCAGCGGATGTAACAATACATTATTGCATCAAATCTTAACACTTAGTTTTAATCACGTTTTAGTCACGTCAAGAAAAAACTACCGCCCAATTTTCTTTTATATTGATAACAGTCTCTCTGGTATAAATAAACTAGCATGTTTGGAATAATATATCAACATTGTGTACCAAAATTTCATATAAAAAGGAGTCTACATTTCTTCATTTATACGAAACCAAACTTAATTAAAATGTCAATAGACAAATAAAAAGAGACTAAATTAAGGTTTTGTAGAATCAAAAGAAAATAAGTAATTATCACTTTGGTTAAAAACTTGACTTGAGAATTCTATCGATAATTGAATGTCTTTTTTAGTTGTAGACTATGATTAATATAGAAAAGGTAGACACGACTTCGTGTTAAAAAAAATTTAATACTAAAGGATAGAAACATTTCCAGAGCATTTTAATCTCGAAGCATGTGACTTTAATTTATAAAAGTATAAGCATGTGACTATAATTTAGAAAATTATATAATCTGCAGTATGAGTCATATTGAAGCTGTGTACCTAATCTAAAGTGTAATAATACTACATAAAGAGTTTTGCGTGTTTGTTATTCTTTAAGTTATTTTAGAAAATGAAGAAGGAAGGAGAATATGTAAGAATGTTTTGTTTTCATTTTAAGCTGAATGGTTAAGCGAAGATATCGTGGCCTATATATTTATTTCCGGTTTATAGATAAAAGTTTTATATGAAGGTTGAAGGTTATAAGGCTATTTGGTTATATTACAAAGTTTGTCTTTAGGATTATAATTGGGAGTCGTACAGATAACTTGCAGATGCAACTTTAATTCTATTAAAGTGGAGAATCTTATATAGACATATAACACATAGAAATTTAATAATATACACCATGTTATATCGTTTCTCCAGATTTATGCATATTATAACGATATCATACATTAAATTTGTCTCGTTATTTAAGCACTTTCAGGAATTAAATCGAAAAATGCTTCACAAGGGAACTGGATCTCATTTATGATGTACTGTTTTCAAGAAAAATTTCAACTTTTTATTTCTTACGTAGAATTACATTTTATTACTAAGTTATGTATAATACCAAGTTGACTTGGTATTATACATAACTTAGGGTCCATCATCATTCAATAACACAGCGGAATATTTCCAAAAATATCTTTGAAACTGCTAAGAGGAATATTGGATCTGATTTTTAAAAATTCTTAACGTTTGTCAATAGCAAAGGAGAAGCAACAAATATTTCTAAATAAAGGAATTTTAAAAATACATGTTCGAACTATAACTACCACCTTAGATACAATTTGTATAATGGATCTTTGCGCGTGTATCAATTTAGTCACAACACACGGATCACATGCCACACTCGCAATTGTTATTAATATGCTACAATTACCAGCACGTATGTTTAACGACATATGTTTAAATCAACTACGTACGGCATAGACAGTTAATAATTTGCCAAACAAAATGCAATTATGAAGTCACGTCTTAGCTTTATTGTATAATTTAATTCATTGGCGTCTCAATATTTCTGTAAAATTTATTTCATTTCTGTTTCATTTATTTTGATAGAAATATCATTTCCATTGAATGTTTTTGTAGAGAACCTTTTTATTACTCTGTCATAGGTTGACGTATTTTTATGGTACTAACTGTTATCCTAAAATGTTTTTTCGGTACGACACTGTTCAAAAATGTCAGTTGATTAATTCATACAATTGTTACCTGTGACGCACACGCAAATAATCATTATAAGAACCATATCTTAAATGCCTTTGCAAATTTCTGTATTCATTCTGATTCATCTCATACTGATTTTATTAATGTAACTTATTAAAGTAGTATTAATTATTAAAATAAATTATTAAAGTAAAACTTTAATTATTTTACCTGTAAATTTAAATGTACATATCAGTATTTGAAACACTACAGACATTATAGAGCATAAATAAATTAAACCTAAAGTGACATCTAGTATAGAGGGAATTCCAGTATTTCTTGTTAGAGATTGTGCTTGAATATTTTGTTATCCATTTAGGATTTTACTTAACCTACGCATTAATAACTTTTATATAAATGTTAAACATGGAATTTTATACTAACCTGAATTATTATCAATTTTTATAAAATACTTTATTACACGATATAATTTGTCTACACGTCAAAAGACGAATCACGTCATATCAACATAATTTTATGAAACTATAATCAAGAACTACTAACTTATTACTATTATTGCGTACCAACGTATACATTACTCAGTACATTGTAGAACATGTTAATATATAATCTCACTAATATATATTGATTTCTGTCAACAAATTGTCAGACACATCACCATCATATACTGATGTGAAAACTAATTGAAAATGGGTTTTCATATTCACTTCGGAACTATTCAAATCTTACCTATCAGATCAAATTTATAGAATTTCGTGCATCCTCTGGAATGCGTCAGGATTCTATCTGGCTTTTACTATATGCCTTGAGAAATCTTTAGTTCTTAGAAAATAAAACAGTATTAATAACGTTAAGTGTACACCATGTATACTTAATTATCGTACTGGAAACAGTATCTAGTATTTAGGTGGATGTAGATCCACCAAAAATCTTAAAAATTTTCGATATTTCTTTTTACATATTATTATAGTATCAAGGCTTAAGAATAAATTTTGAAAGTTTCAAGTCGATATCTTTAAAATTTACAGAAATTTAGAGAGCTTTCACTCACGGGGTAGAAGGCGGCTAATACTGCTACCTGTGTCCCTCAATGAGCGCCCTCGTCGGGTGCAGAACAATGATCGACTTAACTAATCAGCGACAACCTTGAGGAATCATTGTTTCATGCATTTTTGTTGCTACTATGTTGTAATAATATTTACGCAAAAAATTTATCGCGCTAATTAAGATGAAACAAGCACGAGAATTCATCATCCTAAAAAAAGGCAACGTTCTTTGAATCCGAAACGGTGACCGTCATATCTCGAGAAACCATTGACAGATTCATTTGAAATTTTGCACAGTCACGCTTTAAGCCATTGTTAATAATTGACGATAGTATTTTTCAAAACCATCCAAAATTGATAAAAAAAATTACAATAATAAGTTAATTTTTTACCGAATTTTCGTATTTCAGTTCCATGTATCGTTTATTTCAAGAACAATTTTCGGAAACGGCGATCGTTAACATGTTACGTATTCACTTAATTTCATGATAGCTTACTACCCTTGATTTCAGATGATCAGTTTTAGTAGAAGAAGGGTTATCGCAAACCGGGTCGCGAAATAGATTTCAACTTCCGGCGGGCATATCTCTTCCGGTATTAAATATTCTTAAATTGTGTTTACTTCGCCATATTCACAATCAATTTATCTTCAATTAAAAAAAAAATTTATATACCATTAATGGTTCCCAAGAAAATTCATCCCAAAAATCGATTAGTTCTTCTTGTTTCTAGGTGGATGTAGCCCCTTAATTAGGATTGGACTATTCGAGATCTATGTGTCTTATTTAATCTTAAACTAACATTCAATACTCACACTGAAGACAGTCATTGAAGTATTAAAAAAAACTTGGCCTTTGTAATCCGTGGTAGTTGGAAATTCGTAAGCAGAAATATCTTACAAACTTTTTTTAAAGGTATTACTATTCGGTAAATGCTAAGATAGAATATATTAAGAGAACATAGAACATACTACATGCTAAAATAGTCCTATTGGTGTCCCTCAAAATGGTCTTTTGGCAAGGTTTGCGGTGACAGCACTTGACGCGAGGCGGAAATGTTGTTCTGAAATATTTCTATATAAGCTTATACACAATATGATTGTCTGTCAAAACCTATTAGGCAAACTGAATTTTTATGTACCTCAATTGCATGCTCGAACATCCAAAAGCTTTTACCTCTATTCCGCGTACTAATGTTCCAAGATTCTCACCCCTGTTTTTAATGTGTACTAAATACAACAACAACTGTGATAAATTCGATATATTTAACTGCACTCTTGTGTTTATTAAACATTTTTATGCTTGATCCGCATCTATATCTTTGTTTTTCTTATTTTTCATATATTGTTTCATATATCTAGGTATTAGATATGTATATACGTATTTGTATTAAATTTGATTGTTATGTTTCTGAAATTTATTAATCTAATTAGAATGTGAACACTCACTGTACTTTCCTGTTCTGTAAATGGATTTTCCTGTAGAGTAGTTGTAATAAATAAATAAATGCATCGCTTGTTTAGTAAACCATTCTAGACAATGATCAAAGAAGGAATATTATATTCATTTTAATATTAACATTTGACAATTAACGTCTTAAAATGCATTTAAAATAGACTAAATCACGATTTTCTTTCAATATTTTTCTCCCAACATACCCATTTTAATTCAACTTCAGTTTCAAATTCCATTATTATAGAGTTAAGTGGACTTCGTATATTTATAATAATAGCGTTGGAGTAGACATATTATAATGAAGACATCAATGACGCCTGACATTTAAAAAAAACCATTACATTAATTCTAAGACCATTAATCTTTTTTCAAATTACGTGAGTCACAAACACTTTTTCAGAAGAAAATACCTAGTTAATTATATGTAAGGGTTAATATGCTCCAGCGATTAGATAGAGATGTTTGTAAAGAGTACAATTTAATTTATGTACCACCAAAATCGTGTAGGTAAACGATCACTACATGTCTTCAAATGGAGCTGTTACAATTAGTCTTCGGTTCTTAAATAACCCAGAGCTACATAAAGCCATAAATTATGTTTGACATGGTTTCCTGCAGCCCACGTTATATTTTTATGGTTTACATATACCAGCTATGTATGTATGTTCCTTAATTTAGTCGACATGTATGTGATATTTATGTATATTTCGTTCGATAGCTCCAATGTTGGTTAGGAAAAATGTACTACAATGTTGCGTAATAGGTGAAGTTAAACGAAACATTTAAACCAAATATAATTAACATAAATTTAATGAGAAATATTAGTAGGCAGCCAGACGATTTATAGTACCTGGTTTGTAGAGTGAGGAGATCTGCTGAACTTCGGAGAGGTTTTTCGTTAAAATAGCCTTTTCCTAAGGACACAGGCCCGAATATATTTGTTATCATTTGGTTTACAATTGAAATTACGGTATAAGTAATATATGTAAATTTGAAAATATGTAACATAGAAATATGTAATATGTGCGAAAAGATACCTGTTGTCCTATTTAAAATAAAACTGAAATATTATCAGTACTACGTGAGTCTTCGCTTTCATATTTACATACAGTTAGAGTATCTCCTCCATCTTCAATATAAATACTATAATTTCAGGATACAAAAAGGCAAAATATATTTTTTCCAGTTGTAAATGCATTAATTTTTTGGTTATTCGGTATACATTACACTTCGCTTCAAATCTATAGTCCACATAAAGCAAACAAACTCTAAAATAAAGTTGAGTCATGGGCGTACCGAAGTAGTCTACTACAGTTCCGTGGACTGTAGAAAATTTAATATGTATCTTTGAATTCGGAGTATTTAAAACGTATTTAAAATGTTATGATACTAATGTATTTCCTCCATTTCTCTCATTATTTTTCAGAAACATTCAATAATCAATATTTCCAATAATTATGTAATATTATACTATTTACTTCATCGCTATTTGCCAAATAAAAAACTCTCTTATCTTGCCGATAAACGGAACAGTCTACCTGAACTTAGCCATAATAACAAGGCACAGAAAGTTTTTGAAATTCTTTATTTGGCAAATAGCGATAAAATAAACTATATATGTATGTCTATTTTATTATGCTTATAGAGCAAAACATTTTCCATAGCAAGATGTGTTAAAAATGAAAATTATATATATAAAATATACATTTTATATATGGTACATCAACGATAACTTATAATTTTAGCAAACTTATACCAAATGAAGTTGCTAGGGTTAATTTTCAATATATTTTTAGATTATCCTATGTAGGAAAGGTTGTCAGTTGAGAAAACAGCTTCATAGAAGTTTTTTTATAACACTGCAATGTACTAGAAATATGTGCTGTGGCAAAGTATTAGAAAAATAAGCTGTGAAGTAAACACTTTGTTCAAAAATCAAATAATAATAACCCGTATTGTGTTAGATCAAAGTTGAACCATATAATACCTATGTATGTACCAAATGAATTACTTCTAAACATTGTTTGAATTTTAATGTTTTTTTTTTCTTAGTTAATAATATCTATACATAGTTTATTTTAAAGGATTTAGGAATGCAATTCTATTGTTACTCATAAATAAAATACACGAGGAAGAGGTACAGTCAACAACAAGTTAGCTGATATTTTATTGGTAAACTAACGAATTACAGTTATAGTCAATTCTTTAAGAACAGTATTAAATTTGTAATTATCTTGTCTGCATATACTCATAAACATATCTCAGACTATTATTTTATAATGATTCTTCTAAGAAAATAATCTAATAAAATTAAATAAGAAGTATGTAAATTAATTTAAAAAATTAATTTCAATATATTTTTAATGTTTCCTTTTTATGACACCTTTTCATAATTTAAAATATAGTGATGTAAAATATTGTTTATAGAGGAACTTTTGAGTTAAGTATGTATATATCTTATATCTTAATCACTAAAACTATTGATTAATACACTTATGTATTTTTATTTATCTCATTTGCAGTCATAAACCATTCACGAATTAGTTGACGAGGAAACAAATGCAATGAGATAATTGATAATGTAACTTTTAAATAAGTCGTCATTTATAACACCTTCTGTTTTACGCCTTTCCCAATTAATTTTTCCTGGATATATCTATTACGTTTACTCTCATTGAAACCCAATTTTATTTTTGAAACGAAGTATATTCCCGTCAGTATACTCGTATTAGTCAGGGTATCAAATTTAACATATAATTGATTCATAAATTAGCTCTTTAATTTAATCCACCATTTTTCAATAGGCAGTATCGATTGGACTGTTTTATTTTTTGCTAAAGTGAAAAATGAATAAAAATCGATTAGTTTATGATATAGTATAGTTAAACAAAAATTAAAACATATCGAATAACGTAAAATTAAAAAATAATATAACGAACTAATTTTCGTATATTTCCCTGAAATATATATATATATATATATATATATATATATATATATATATATATATATATAAGCAATATTCACTAGAAAGTACTAAAAACCACATACCCTGGACATAAACAATATATTCACGTTCATGAGCATCCTGTAACCTATGTGTCTTAATATACTCTAAGGAGCTATTTTTTATCTCCATTTTGATCCCTCATCAATTTTGATGACTTCGTTAATCAGAAGGAAAACTCACGGGTCATAACGAGCATCGAATAGAAGTAACAATTATTTAATCGCCGTTAAATACCATTCTTAACCACAAAATTCTTGTGGTTAATAAATACAAGACATTTACTATATCTCCCCTTAACAACAAACGATATTTCAATACACCTGTATATGCACATTTCGATAGTAATATTATCGTCGGCAGCTGAATATGTTGTTTCTTGTTGGAATTCTAACTGGAAATTGACAGTATATTTTTTACTACCTACTTAAGTTTAAAAATCTTCTTGTCATAGTACTAACCATTTTTACTTAGACTATATGCGGGTGTTCTTTACGCGATATTTTCGGTCTCTGATTGTTTACTCTCACTTATTCGACGTCTTTTGTGACATCGCAAACATATTTATACACAGTATATGAGTGCATAGGTGTGGAATGAGTTAAACATAAACTCAAAGGAAGAATAATTCAAATAAATAGATATACTCGTATACAATGGATCTTATCCATTCGATTATGAAATAACTTGGTCATTCTGATAACCGAACAGTTTGAAGAAGTATTATGTGAGTTAATGCAAAATGCCCGTCTATAATCTAAAGTTTCGTCTATAAATCCAAATAAGACAGAGTTTATTCTATGTAGAAGAAAAATCAAGCTGGAAGAATTTTTCAAGTGGGTTCCAATATCTGGACACTATTTTTTATAATCACTTGACTTGTTTAACGTCTATAGAAAACAAAATAAATAAATCATGAACTACACTATAGCAGTACGATCATGTAATTGGAATGTCATGGTGATTAAATGCAACTGTGTGCATCTAATGGATGCACACAGCTGCCATAATTAGCTTATAGCCAATGCACGCAGAAATTGCCTAGTGCCCCGAAATCAGGCAAAAAGAACAACAGCACCAAAACGGTTATAACGTGGTCAAAGACTATCATGTTTACCTATTACTAGTGTGATGAGGACTGCACGCACAGCGTTTTTTGGAATTTTCCTTGAAACTGGCACCTCTTGATTACTTTATAGAGTAATTTGACTTAAGAATGGCTCTGACTATTATCATTTTTCATAAACATGAGACGTCTATAGAAAATGGGTGTTCTGTGGAGGTAGAATGGAGGGTGGTTCTTTCAGGATATGTACTGAGAAAGGTAAATAAGCAACTCTCCCTTGTGGAGGCAAACGTAGATTGGTCCTCCCCATTTTGCTGTTAAAAAAAACTATCGGGTTGGTCGCAACCCTTAAACCTAATATTTCGGTCTATACTGATGGTTCAATAATACTAGGAAGATCTGGATATTCTCTGAAGATATCATCCTCCAAATCAGTGAGTTACTGGACACTCTAGTAACTTACTCCAGTAAATACACTCCAGTAAGTATTCCAGTATTCCAAGTTGAGGTTATGGGGTTCCTACGGGCAATTATGCAAATTACTAATAAGGGGATTATACTATAAGTCTAATTACTACTAAATTAGTACTAAAACCATTGACATATTCACTATAGTAAAGTCATTGCAATCGTCTTAAACATTTTCAAGATTAACTCTGGGCTGATTCTGCAGTAAAGAGTGATTGAATGTGCTAGGGTAAATAAACGATGTCCCTTTACGTTGGAAGAAAGGAAACGCAAGAAGTTGTTGAAACGAGGAGGCGAATCTCCTGGGAACTCTCTGTTAGGACCGGAACCATCAATAGCGCTCATCAAGGCCACTCCAAATTCCATCATTAAAGACGCTGACGCACCACAGGCACAGGTGGGTGAAAACTAGTAGTTATAGACAGTCAAAAATACTTTTAAACTATAACTTACAGCATACTAACAGAATATTGCTTCAATCTATCTCATACAAACCTACGAACCCTAATAGGAACGTCGACGGGGCATTGTAAGCTAAACAAGCATCTCCGTGCTACGGATTGCACTGTAACTACTGTAGAACTGTCACTACTGTACTACAATTTGTAGAGGATGCAATTTGGAGGACGAGACTATAAAACATATTCTAAAGAACTACCCCTCACTTTCAATAAAGCCAGGAACTATTTTGAGGAACTACTGGCCGGAAACCACCACGACCGATCGTCGTCGACTACCACCGATTGAGGTCACCGGCTGAGGGTGTGAGGTCGGTGTTTGATGACAAATTCACAGCACTGATGGAGGTGTAGCACAATGGGTCCGATATGGTAACGAGTACATGTATCTACCCTATCTACCCTTTCAGTTATAAAAGCCAAATCCAAGTGCATAAGCGTGTTGCAAACTTTTTCCTGCCATTAAAGTATTCACTCAACCTTAAGGTACCTGTTTTTAAGTACCTTAAGTGTAATGAATCTCACCTTCACTTAAGGTACTTTGAGGCACCTTAAGTGAAATGTGTATATATGTACATCTATATCTAAGCAAATTAACACACATACATACATATACATATACACTAGCATAGGTCCCGAATTCAAATTTAATATATACTGATTTATAACACAAAGTTTCCAGATGATTGTTTCATAAACTATCGTGAGATGGAGTTTTGTTTATACTCCAATCCATCTTTAAATTCCTTAAACATTACGGATACAAATAAAACAGTTTATAAAACTACCATCTGGAAGCTTTGTGTTATAAATGATTCCTAATCATTATAAATGACAAAGTTTTATTTCGATTTCGATTGTTTCCGAAACTACCGAGAGATGGCGCATGGTTTACGTTCTACAGTTCTACTACTGTAGAACGTAACGGTGTCTATGAGATGTGAAGTCTCGTTTGTCAAAGGCATGCGCGGGACTAAAGACGTCAGGACTGAAGGAGGTCGAGGGGAGCGAACCGCTGCCAGTAGCGCGGGTCTCGTTTACGGGTGACACTTGCCTCTCGCGTAGAGATCCGCGAAAGCAGAAGCAAAGCTCGGCCCACCTTCATACGACGGTCCCGGCCTATACTATGGGCGAGTAAAGAGTAAAGAGCTGTAATCTCGCTCGGCTTGCTGCAAACCCATCAAGGCCATTACGCTTGCCAATGAATATTGGTGTCAAAGGCATGCTCGCTTATACTACACTGACGAGACCCAAGATAAGGTCGAAACCGATCTGTAGTTAGCGATATCCGGAGATAGAGGACGCTTTGCATCTTCCTTGTGATTTTCGAGCAATCCAAATCATTGTACTTTTAGTTCTATGTTAGAACAACATACGGCAAATTTCGCCATGTAGTTCAGTGTGCGTCGGTGTCATATAGCCGGGAGAATAGCTGTTTGGCTTAATTTGTTTTATCCTTAATGTTTAAGGAATTTACAAATGGATTGGAGTATAAACAAAATTCCATCTCGCGACAGTTAATATACACTCTTTATCCATATTAATATATTTGGCTTTCCCATTAATCACGACAGTTATTTTCATTTACAGATTTTAGAAGCATTAAATTATTTTAATTTAATTTGAATTCGGTCTTGTGTATATATCCGGTTATTTTTGATTCTGCAATTCTGTCATATTTTATGTGGGCTACATGTTGCTTGAATCTAGTGTCTATTGCTTGTTTTGTCTTTACTATGTAAAATTTGTCGCAATTGTTCCAACTGATATCGCATATCCCCAACTTATTTTGTTCTCTATTTTATATCTGATATTGCCTATTACAATTGTTTGAAGTACGTTGTGACCCCAAAACATTATTTTTTCCTCTGGAATATTTAGAAGAAGACAGTTAATTAAACAACCTATCAAATTAACACTTCTAATAACTATAAGAATAATATATGTTTCGCAACGCAGATCGGTCCCTCCTTCATTTATAATTAATACAGGAGCCATAAATCGCATCAAACTGTTTTCAAAATACAGTTATACACATATATTTGATAGTTTCGAATATAAGCATCAAAGCCAAAATACCTGAATGAAATATGAGACGAACTTCCGTATTCTTGTTATTTGATAAAAAATGTTCTAACAGAAATTATATCTAAAGCAGGATGTAACTGACCTGTTATATCACACATATTAAATAACAGACAGGTTTATCAGTTCATAATAGTATCTTAAATTTTCTAATAGATTTACACTGACTACCCAACGGATATATAGTATGAGATCAATGTATAATTAAAGGCTCATTAATATAGGAATTCAAGAGCGTTGAATATATAAGTACCGCTTACAGTAAATATTATCTAATACATCTATTAGATTTCCTTTAGACTATACTTTCTTCTGTATTTTGCTTAACATTAATTAATATAGGAACTGACAACTCAAGAACATTAAATACATAAGTATCGCTTACAATAAATCTTGTCTAATACATCAATTACATTTCCGTTAAACTATATTTTTATATAGTTGTAGTAAATTTTGCTTAAAATTAACTACATTCAATCCTGTATTAGTTAAAATTAATGTAGAATTCAATATTTTGAGATTAATGAAATAGAATGATTATATCACAATAATTTAATAATTTAATACTGTGCCGAAGGCGCAAGTAAGAGTTGGTACGAGCAGCAGTTTAATATTATTGCATTATAAATTAAAAAAAAAGTTATATTAAATGTACAATATTTATGATCATTGTAATAATAATAAGTTTAAATTATTCATAAGCTGCCGGTATCAGTTATGGCATACATACCGGGTGTGTCACTTACGGTAGCGTCTTCTTCTTCTTCTTCCTAACCTTTATCCCATTTTATTTGGGGTCGGCTGTCCTTGTATCATCTAAGATAGCGTAATAATTATTTTTTATGTCCGATTTAATGGTCATCATCATGTTAAATTATTTAACAAACACAGTGCTAAATAGTATATAAAATTATTAACTTATAGCTTATTATGTTATCTCATTAAATAATGTTTTAACATTTGCAGCCCATCGAAAACATATGAACAACAGAGAGCGAATGGAGAGCGAGCTAATGAGCTAATAGAGATTTGATAGAACAAAATATTTAATTGTATTGTGTTGCATTTATTATTAGTTTATATAAAAATGAAATATAAAAAATTATCGATGATATTTCTTCATCGAAGCGATGAAGAAATATCATCATCGCAGCCATCTATATCTCACCGAACCAAAATCTATATTTCATTCACCGCTCCCTACTGGTTTACAGCCAGACAGGTGCAAATGCACTTGGAAGAGGCGAAGACAAAATCCCTTTGATTCTCGGGGGAGATTTCAAAGTAAATTTCGGATCCAATGATTCTTTGACGTTGATTAACTTTCTTCGAAAAACATTAGGTCTGCTTATAAATAACAATCCCAAAGAATCAACAACAAAATCCGGAACAACAATAGATGCAATTTTTACACGTTCTCTAGAAAATATCGAATCACAAACATATATTTCATATTTTAGTTATCACAAACCAATCATATCAGTATTACCAATTGAACCACCAGCCGATGATGATGGTGTAGATAATGAATAAACCGAATATTTTTTACACAAATTTTATATTGTTATATTTCTTTTGAAATTATCCCTCTCCCTTTCCCTCTCTCTCTCTCTCTCTTTCAATCTCTCACTCTTAATCTCTCTCAATCTCTATTCTAAAGAAGTATTCACTTCTATCACGTGTACTGTGCTGCACATGATATATTTTTTTTAATGTTTTTCATATAATATCAAAATGGCATCTTGCAATGAATGTTTTGAAAAAATGGAAAATTATTTTCGTTGAAAAATAACAAACTTATTAATTTTTGAAAATCATCATACATCTCTGTCGGATCCTGTACAAGACAAACAACTAACCCGTCCGACGAAGTTAAAAAGTTGCAATGAACATACTTCTACCTCTCCTCTATGTTAATGGTAACATTCATAGTAACATACTCAACTTTACATACAGTGAATAGGTTATGGTAGGTCATTGCCTTGCATTTATGTTATATGGGGTCTTGTGAGGTCGCATAGTTTCGGATCTATCCCGATGTCTAAAAAACAAATCGAATTCAGTTAGTCTGGAAAATTGCATCCATATGGCAGCACGCGTTGTCATAACGACCCAAACTTAAACAAATTAAAAATGGGAGACTTTACTCACCAGGAATATGCAGATGTGCTGTTAGTTTACAGTCTGTGTAATGAAAGTAATATAGCTGCATGGAAGGAATATTCAATAAAATTTCCAAAGCTAATTTTAATCTTATACGTTATTCGTATATATCGTCATAATAGTAACAATCTTAACACAGATTAAATTAATCTCAGATTAAAATAGTTCAGAGAGGTCATAACTCCAGACCCTTAATCAAGTTTAAGTATGTCAACAATTTGAAGCTGACAGTATCGAAACCTGTGTTTTAAAATTAGAAAACAGTATTTTTTCTTTTCACAAAAAAAAGTAACGCTGCGTAAATAACTGAAGTGTGTACTTCATTCTAATGTGGCTGCTCTAACTGGGTAAATACTATTGAACTAAAATACTAGCACAAAATTCCAATTTCGACGTGCACAACAAGCGGTCGCGATTAGTGAAAGAGATAAAATAGTATAAAGCAATAGTTGAATAAGACACGGAATGTCAACGTCAACTGCATTCAACCTGAATCTAGCAATTTATTGACCCGATCCTATGGCGTTCTGTCGTAGGGGATAAGAGATTTTTTATTTTTTATTGGATTGCCTTACAATTTAAGTTTTTGGTTTCTGGCAGTGGAGTTACTATCCTGCTAAAGTTATGACAGAAACAATCCCGAAATCCTGTATATCATGTTATTAATTTCAGTCTTCCTTTTATAATTTACCATTAGTATGTTAAAACTAATAGTCAATTAAAAATATGGAACACATGTGAAGTCTAAGTAAATCTAGTCCAATTTAATAAGGTTTTCTAAAAAAATAAATTGGCATTTAGTTAATAACCTACCAAGATGTGATTATGTATTTCGATAGAAAATCTATGTAGCTTCAGTATTATCGTCCATAGACTGGTAGAGTCCGCTACCAATCTACTACTAAGGTATAACATTACTTTCTGATTTTTTAAAAAATTTAAAAATTACAGGTTTTAAGAGAAGGTTCGCAAATACTTAGCTAATAACATTTGCACCGCTTTCTTAATTTTCTGTAACCTTTGGAACAGTGTCTTCAGTCATGAAATAAAATAAAAAATTATAATTTCGGATTAACATAGAAGTAAAAGTTTTTGCATAATATTTTCACCATGTATCCTTTCGCCATTCAAGTAATATTTCAAACTCTCTATCCCTCATAACAATTAACAAATTAATGCGGGACTAATTAGTTACGCCATATATTCTATACACGGTTTATTTAGGGGTATAATAGAGAAATATTATTTATCATTGAAATCACCGATTTCTGTGATGTCAGTTAGTTATTATACAAAAGCGGTTTCTAATTAAGATGTCTGATCTTATCTATATGAAATTGTTAATGAAAATTATCTTGAAATCAAATCATATTGGAGTACACGCAACTTCTTCCAACAAGAAATACATAAAATTAACCCGGTTTAGAACCCGACCACGGTCAACGGCTTTTTTAAACTACGGGATTAACGCTGAGGATGGCCCTTTATGCATTGAATAATAGTAACACTTAACATTTCGGATGCAGTAAATTAATCAAGTCAAATCTTTGTCGCGATGTTTGTACCATGTAGGCTACATATTTCTCTCCTTTATCGTCTTACAGCTTTCATGTTTAATTGGACTCGGTTTCAGGTAACGGTTTATTTAAATAAGATAGCTAATACCAGTTATCTGAAGAAAATTTATGACCCATTTGAATAAATTTGACTATTCTGTTCTGGTAACGATTACACAGAAATAATCTTGATTTAAATCCTGAATATAGTCACGTAGGAAGTTTTTCCGTAAATAATGCCGCATTCTAATCAGTGTAAGTATAAGTTACTGAATATAGACTGAGGGGAGGTATTAGTATAAATAAAGTGTCGACTAACCCCTAAAAATATCTGCATTCTAGATCCAAGCACGTTTCATTTCCTAAGACATTTGACTAAGCATTAAAGTACATATTGTTTATTATCATAAATCGGCATCTTTCTTATCAGTAATCAGTCTATCAGTTTAAAATAAGTAAATTTTAGTAGACGGTAAGAAGGTATTAACTTATAACCTATAATATATTCTAAATAATATTGTTAGTAAATAGTTTTGTGACAATTATAAAAGATTTAATAATAAACATAAATAATATTTTTTTATAATCGTTAATACTGGTAATAAACTGCTGATACGGGGGTGGCACGGTGGTCTATAAGTAATGACGGGGCGTATAACTGTGTTGCTCAAAATAATGTCGAACAAATTAATAATTCTTTAGATTTTAAAATTAGTTATACATTTTTTCTTTACATTTCTAGTATTACAATATTACATATAGATATAATACTCTACTTTATAAATTTTGTGTATAAAACTCGGTAAATTTCTATATCCAAAATAAATAATTATAATAAGATTTTGAAATGTATCTTTCAGTAGTCTTTATTTATATTTTAAAAGATCTATAAATATTTACTTAGTATGTATAACACTACAAACTAAATTTTAAATATACATATATGAGTATGCAGATATGTATGCATATATTTTCTAAAATCAAGAACTGCTAATGTAAGGTAATCTTGTTTTGAATCCCCTGCTCGGAGTTATGTAGACTCCAGGACAAAACTAATGCATTAGAAAAACTTTTCAATACTTCATATTCTTGTTATTATAAGTTTTAAATCGTTAAAGAATGTTATATAGGTGACCTAGGACATCTTCTGACACTACTGTTACTGGTTATTGTTTCTCTCAGTTATTTATTCATGTTTTTCCCTATAACACCATTCTAACCTTTTAAACATTACTTGAAATCATTTAATTATAAAATCAATATGATTTAAATCCTCGAAAAATAAAAGTAATAATGTGAATGTTCACTGACGCATTAATTTTGTCCAGGAGTTTATAAACAAAACTGTTGTTAAAGTATTGCAATTTGAAACTTTTCTCGATTGGAGTCTAATAGACATCCGAGCAGTAAAAGTATTGAGGACCACAATAGCCTTCGGTTTATGCTTCTCACACACTAATCGTGGCTACACTAATAAGTCGTGACAAGGGCCTAGAACCTTCGGCGCAGCAACAAAAATATGAAACCAGTTTTCTACGAACACCGAAAGTTTCCGTGTTTTTCGACGCGTGTTTCGCCAGCTAATTTAGCATCATGATTATGAAAACTACATACGTGTATTTCACTTTAACTAATAAGTGCAACCACTAATAGACGCAATAAACTAAGGGTCTCTGTTTACTGCAAGAAGCAATATTCATCTCTCTTGTTAAAATATTGCAGGGAGTAATATTTCGGTATAATTTGCGGATTTATCATTACAAAGTCATATTAGCAAAATAGTTTTTCTTGTGTTCTTTAGATAATCTATTCTTAACAAAAAATATACCTACTTATTGTATTATAGGCCATCTTAGCAAAATTCCTTACCAGATCGAATTTCCTTAGTGTAATAAATAAAGTAATAAACTAGAAGTATTGCAAAAAATGCAGACGTATAACTCAGAAATCAAATAACAAATAAAATATTAACTGCATATGGTAGGTTTTACTCACTGTGAAATTGTATGATATAATATAGTAATATCCTATTCTGAGAGGACCAAAGTGAAACATGCATTAATTGAATTCTAAAGACTCAGAAAGAATTATAGGTTGGAGTAAAATTATTTTTGATTTTATTTTACAGATTTTTGAAAAATTATCTAATAATCTATACGTTTTCTAAATGAAAGATTTAATGTACAGAATGAGTCATGTAAATGCAATACAAGATCAGTACAGATCAGTGCATATTAGTACAGCATAAGTGCAGTACTGATTAGTTAATGAGTTATTAAACTGTGATATTATTTGAACATTATCAATTATTTAAATGTATTAAATTATAAGAAATATTCAAAATGTTCTCCAATTATTTATAATAAAACTTCTGCCTAATTTTCTGTAAAATTCTAGGCAGACTATTCTCCATTCCTGTTTGATTTTTTCTAAGGGCATAGTAATTCTTTTTCTGAAAGCACTAGTGTCGAATGTAATGTATTTCAATATGTTTGATACGTTTAACAGAACAGAGGCAACTTAAATTTTGAAGAGATTGAGATATTTTTCACCTGTCAAATTACTTAAAATAAAACCTCTGCCTAAATTTGTATATAATTCGAGATAGATTGTTCTCTATTTCTGTCTGACTTTTTTCTGAAAGCACAGGAAAAAGTTTTTCTGAAAGCACTAGTGTCGGATCTAGTAAATTAAATATATGTTTACTAAAACAGAAATAACTTCATATTTGAAGAGATTGCAATATGTTTCATCTATGAAATTCCCTTCAATAAAAAATGAACCAATGATATGATTGATGATGAACATTCATTCTCAAGACATGCATGGAACTTCCTGTTCAATGCAACAGTTTTTGAAATCTTATAGTTTATAACGACTTTATTTTCAGTTTCAGAAGTTTTTATTTTCATAAAATATAGAGAAGAGAATATCGTTTGTATAGATTTTGCTGATGATCATTATAAATATATTTGTTCAACAAAGAAATAAACACAGAGAATGTCAGAGAGCTTTAATATGCATCAGAAATTAATCTCTTCTCAACTTAATGCTAACTATACGTACATTGATGGAAAGCGTTTCCCATAATAATCACTTTTTAAAGAGTTTCCAGAATTTCGCGTCGCGATTAGATTATAAAGAAAGCGGTGTTTAATGTAAAATAAATATTAGCGGAACCTTGTTAAATAGAGAATTATTTTTTTAATGTGTAGCTCTAGACTCTTAGTTCACCATATCATTATTTATTTTTTTGAAAATTTATAATGTGCACATATTACACCTCATTTAAAAACAGTTTAGGAAATATTGCAAAAAGGCGTTCGGTTCGAAAAAAGTATTCCGTTTTTGTTAATTTAAATTTGCGTATGTACCACTTAATAACACCAAAATACCATTACAATGACCTAAATTGTATTAAAAGCTTATTATTACTTTTTAACGCAATGACATGAGTGAATATTTAACAGTATGTTGAAACAGAGACATGTTCACTTTAATGTTTTTATTAAATCTTTTTTAATTGACAATTTAAAATTCAATTTATGTCACATTGACAAAATTTAAAGCAATTGCATTATACGGTGTGGTTCTAAAATTTCTTCACCCCTCTAATTTTTCGAACTGAGAGACATAAAAGAAGGAAAAATAATATTTTAATTAATAAATAGTCGTATAATCATAATCAAAGCCAAAGATGTTTTTTGAAAATTATTGTTAAATAGCAACAGGTAGAAGTAATATCTTATTTGGATGCTGCTTCAAATGTCTGTTCAGATTTTTTATTTTAACTCCTATTTTCTTTTATTTTTGAAAAAATTAATTAAAGCCAATGTTGGCATATGATCAAACTTTTTATGTAATACCTTCCTATAAAAACTAAGTGTTACAGAAGTCTAACAGAAATCACGCAAAAAATCACTTGGATATTTTGACATAATCAATTTTTCTTTTGTGTTTGCATTAAAAATAAATTCTTAAAGTTAATGAAAACACTAAATTGAATTTTTAAATAATAAAATGATAAAATTAAAAAATAGTACCAGATCTAATACTAAATTGCTACCAGATATTTATTTTAAAGAAATTTAAGATGAATACTAAAAATGTGCACCTTCCTGTTACTGTCAGTAAAAATTCTCTTATAAAACTCTTCTCTCGTCCATTCAAATGTTTCTGCAAAGATTAATCCACATTTTTCAGTAATTACTAAAACTGTATAATCGGTGCCGCGTACATGTGGCTTGCGTTTTGTAAGGTGTAGCGGGGGCCTCGAGCACGTGATGCGGAGTTTAATTCACGCTGTAAATAAACTAGGTATCACAAAACACTCGATTTGTCCTAGGTATCCAGTTATTGTGTAACATTGAGACCGTGTGCGTCTGCTGCGCGAAAGAACTAAATCACTTTGCGATCGTAATTACATACATAAGTTGTACAGTATTCGTGCATTACAAAAACATGTCCAGAGTGCCAAAGGCGAAAAAACGGCCCCTTATCGACAATATGAATAAGTTTATTTGGGACTTTCCAGATTTGATATAGGATGGGGCGAAAATAGTGTGTAAAGTTTGTGAAAAGGATTTATTATATTGGGACAAGAGAGACTGCAAAAGACATAAATAATACGGAACATAATACAAAAACGGACCTATCACAGAAAACGGAGATCACTTTTGATCTACTTCTCATGTTAATTACCTGTCATTTACCACTTACATTATATTACACAGCAGCATTTAACGACTTTTGGAAGAAATACAATCCTAAGTACCCATTACCGACTAGAGCCATAGTACACAGCTATGTACCATCTGCAGCTATGTACAACATTCTGTAATACGTCCGTTCATATACATCTGTTCCATTATATTTCGACTTAAAAATGCATGTCTAACTATATGATTACCCAAGTAACTCTATGAATACGTTAACTTTTTATGGAAACTGTGTATGGCTCTCACGAAAGATACGAGGATTCTGAATATTCACATTTTACAAAAACGTTTGCAAGAATTCATCGATATAATAAATTGTTCTTGAATATCCTGTTTCGCATGCTATTTTTTCTGATATCAGTTCACAAAATTGAAGTCTGCTATCAGGATCATCTTTTGTGAATTGGTCAACTATTTGTAACTTTTGTCAACTATTTGTAAGTTTTGTTTGTTTAAAACATTTTGCACAGTTTTTGGAAAATAATCCACAAATAGCTCCAGTTTAAGATGTAGATTGTGTAGAATTTACGACTGTTTCAGCGATTATATATTTATTTGATGGTCTTCTACAATGCATGGGCGTCCAGTTATTTTTGTATCTCAAATATTATCTGGTTTCTGAAATTTCTGCAGCATATATTGTTAAATATACTCTAAACTCTACAGCATACTTATCTCTAGAGTCTAGAGATAGCGAACGGGATATCTCTCACTGAAAATTCTTTCAGCTGAATGCAGATTTCTTCTAGCCTCGCCAGAAATTACAGTCGCAACTTTTTCTTATTGCATCTTTATGTATGTTATTAGAATAAATCGAACGTAAGGTGAAGTAATCTTCTGAATGTAAACACAAAATCAAATTTGGATATGTAAAAACTGCTAAGTGATTATTTGTCTGACATTTAGCTTCCTGAAAAATCCTGACATTTAGCTTTTATAGGAATGCACTGCATAAAAGGTTAATGCAGCGCCTTGCTGTAGAGTATAGTCAATACCTTTGCCAAAGCTGTGCCAATATTAAAAGAATTGTTTTCAAAAATTAAAAGACGTATAATAAAATTCGTATCACTCGAGCACCTTATATTCTGAATATTCATTTTACAAAAACGTTTACAAATTCATCGATATAATAATTTTTTTCTGAATATTCAGTATTTGAGAATCCACAGAAACCTACGAAATAACATGCCGCCGATAATATTTGTAGTGCAACATCTATATGGTGTATTTAAAAAAAAAGAAAAATACGACATGGAGTTCCTTTGGAGCAAAAATTTAACGATGATCATCTCGATCACCGATTGAAATGTTGCGATATCATTGATATTGAGATCTGTTATTATAAAAACATTTTTCAGTTAACATAAAGACTTTACTGAGGTAAAGGAAAAGCATATTGGATGGTAGAGGCTCACATATTCCACTACATTATAAGAAAGTGAACATTAAGGCTGGAATTATAAGTAAGCAGATCAATTAAATTGTTGGACCGTATTTCAGTAACATGTACATAAGTCGGGAATCAAGAAAGGAACTACCAATTATCAAGTAGTTCCCGAATAGCAAGACAATTACATAATCGCTATAGGAAACAACTACTCGGGCTAAAGCCCCGTCAGGCATCGTTCCCATCCGGGACAGATGTGGAATCCTACCCGTGGCGGGTTTTATTTTTTGAAACGTTAATAGAATGTCTGATCGTGGAGAAACACGAGAAAGGGGTCGAGGGTCGCTTTTAGGAGTGTTAGGTTTAATTCAATTCAATGCCTGGTGGGGCTTTAGCCCGAGGAGTAGTTGTTTCCTATAGCGATTATGTAATAGCCTTATTAATCGGGAACTATTTGATAACCGCTTGGCGGTTTGGTAGTTCCTTTCTTGATTCCCGACTTATATGTTACTGACATAGATCGTATGGATGTAGATGTATACCCCATGGATTTCATTCGGCATTTGTCCTGGATCGGCGTACCATGTATGGCACGAATGAGAACTAATGAGTTCGAAACAGCTGTCCGTCGTACAGTTCCCATCCGAGACAGATGTCGAATTCTACCCGTGGCGAGTTTCATTTTTTGAAACCTTTAGTGGACCGTATTTCTTTATTGGTATAGTACCTGGTAAGAGTTAGTTAGATTTTTTGGATTAATAAGATGGAGCTACACCACATTTTGTAGTGGAAGTAAAAACCTATCTCAGTCAAGTTTTTTTAATAAATTTATGGGTAAATGCGTTGATTTTGTTTTAAGTTTAGATACCCGAAAATAAAGACCTTCTTCCCCTAACGTGTCAGGTTGTGGAGAGGAGGTTATATGTAACAGCCAAGGACAAACATGTCCATGTCTAGCTCAGTCAACTTAAGTATACCATACCTCCGATACCGAGCTCAGTTCGCCATCGTGAACCATAGTATGAATTACATTGCTACAAACACATATATGAAAATACGATATATCACTCATCGATGTTGTAGACGTGGAATGACGTGCTGTACATTAAGGGCTCTTTCATACGGACAGACGCACGTCTCGTCTTCGCGAGCGGGAGACGGCGCGGAAGACCGAAATGCAAAGAGTATAATGGAGCTTTCACATGGGAAGCGCGCGACTTTAGGTCGCACGAGCGAGAGACGATACATCTCGTGCATCTCGAGCCAGGAACTTGAAAGTCGCCTATCACTCTCCAGCATTAAATCAACATAGATTTTGATATCGAGTTGTTAATTAATTCAGTGTGTATCCGATCTGCCCTTTGGGACAAAAGTACCGACTCATACAGGGACCGCAATGAAGTGGCTAACATTTTTTTTTTGTTTTTCAACATTTTGTTGGAAAATTTGAAATCAGCGAGCTTGAAAACCCCTATATACAAAATTTTAGAAGTAAATAACAACTTTAAAGACTTTTTCCCAATTTTGTTGGTGTTTTTGACCACTGTGCGCTCGTGAGATCGAGACTTGCGTCTCTCCGTGTGAAAGAGTCCTAAACTCCGCGTCGCAGTAGTGATCTCAATGCCAACCATATGAAAACTATGTGGTTAGTTTACTTCCCAATTAAAAACCATTTTCTTACTTTTTTTTCAAACCCCTCAGTACACTAAATAACACCGATTATTTAAAAAAAACGAACAAATTAAATTAGTCAATTCACTCCGGGAACAATACAAAACGTTTTAATAGAATGACCCTATTATAAAATTAGTATTTTATAATAACGATTTTATTTATGAAGTTCCAATACAATTTTTCGTTTAATATTATATCTTATATATTGTCAGAAATACAATGTATCGACTTAGTGGGTTGCATATACACACAAAATATCTTGAACATAATATATTAAAATACGTGTCCATTTTATCAAATAAATATGGATCGAGTTCTTGAACGATAAAATAAAACAGCAATTAAGGTAAAATTATTTATTCATTAGTCCTTGATATATAAAGCAAATTATTATACTACACATATTGTGAAGATTTCAATTACTCATAATTAAATCGCCTTCCACCATCGAATCGAAAACCATAGGCAGCAGCGTTTTTCGCATCTACAAGGGCTGGATTTCTGTGTTTGTAAAAAGTACCATGAGAATGGGCTGCTCTAGAAGCTCCCGTTTCTTCTCCCCGAGGGTAGAACGCTTCGAAAGTACCTTTTGGAGGAAGAACAGAGCTCAGCTCTGGATCGTTCGGATCGTACGCACAAACAAGAGCTCCAACCGCCAATAAAATTGTTATTCTTAGATAAACACCCATAATATGATTAATTCGAAGAATAATAAATTATATAACACGAGTTAATGGACTACGATACGTTCAGCCAATATGTTTTTCCGTAGAACTAATAACAAATCAGTAACTTTCTCTGTTGTGCAATTTGTAAATGCCTGAGGCTTGGGTAATTTGAAAGGTGAGAATCGGTAAACAAAGCAGGTATATTCTTCGTTGTATTAATGGATGTCAATAACATCATTTCAGTTAGAGTATTTCTCAATATTGTATAACTATTACCTACCTATCCATATACGCACCCAGGATTCTATAAAATACTTGGTTAATCTGAAAAATAAACTTGACATAGTAGATGGGTACCTATCCGGTATTTATGGACGACCGTGAACTTAACTTAAAATGTAAAAGTCGCCATACAAATTTGTTTTAAATTTAAAATAAATATTATGATCATACCAAGTACGTATTTTTAATAAGCTTTATATCATATATTGCGCACGTATTAGTTAATGCGTTAGCGAAGTGAAAGAATTGTAAGATAAATGAGTCTTACAATACAGATAAACCCACTCATACTTGGACTGTGAAAACGACTGTGAGAATAATTTACTTAGATTGTAAAACTGGACCATTAGATTAATTTAAGTATTTTACGTTTCTTCCAGTATCGCATAAAATACATACCTTGTCCCTCAAATACATATTCAAGGGTCTTAATGGTAACATGAAGGAAAAATATGGAATATGTAATATAAGATGAATTCGATTTCTTTGAACAGTTAAACTACTAGGTACTTATGAAAAAGAAAGATACTGTAAAATTTCACAGCCTCAGAGTTTAGATGACTAACCAACCTAGAGTGACGAAGCCCTTGCAAATAGCCTCTTTGAACCCCAACTCTATCGGGGACAAGAAAACCGAGATGAACGAAATTTTAGCCCTATTCGACATCGACATAAAGGCACTGCAAGAGACTAAGCCATCCGGACGATCGGCTGAAAGTTTAAGGATATCATGTTCACAGGAGGAACCGCACCAGGGTTAGCGGCGGGACGGCAATCCTAGTCAAAAGCGGATTGACCAGCATTCCCTTCGCTCTCCCGGACCTGGACCAACTCGAAGTAATGGCGATGATCAGTCGTAGAGTCAAAGCCGTGCTTGACGAACAACGTCACGTTAGATGGAATCTCCACCTGGAGTCCCTCTCAGCCCAGGACAACGGCCTCTGGAAGACCCCCACGTGACTATTACTAATCACTACGTGGTCCAACCCTCTCGACCTCACCGTTACACGGAGAAAGGTAATTGGTATACACCAACGAAGAGAAGGCGGAAGCCTTTGCAGACAGCCTTGAACTACAGTGCAGGGAAAACCAAAACGACAATGAGGATGAGGACTGGAGCGAGGATGCGGAGCGTCGGACGAGGTACATCTATAGGATGCCCGAGGGCTACTGCACGTTCCGACCAGCTTCGGCCGAAGAATTCAGGCTGATCCCGAAGAACCTCAAGACACGGAAAGCCCCAGGATGCGACAACATCAAAAATCGGGCCCTCAAATGACTGCCAAGGAATGGACTAGTAGCATTGCTCAACATCATCGACGCCATACTGCGACTAAAGCACTTCCCGGAGAGATGGAAGATGGCACACTTCATCATCTTCTTCATTCCTAAGACCTAACCTAAGCAAGAACCTAACGCACCCTTCGAATTATTTTATTAACGCGGACAAGAGCAAGACCTCCTCTTCAACGAGACCAGGAAAACCCCAGTCAATGAAGTTGTCATCAACGGAGAGGGCATCCCATAGACCGACACCGTCAAGTACCTTGGCGTGATGATGGATGTGTTCCTGACGTGACAGACCCATATTAGAGACCATACAGGGATAGCCAAGTTCATTCTGATAAAAATCGGCCCAATGCTGGGATGTAACAAGGACCTCAAAATAAGGAACAAACTGCTGCTCATCAAACAGGTAATACAGCCTCGATTAATGTACGTTTCTACCGCATGGGGGTACGCTGCCAAGACGCACATCAAGAAGATCCAGGCCGTATAGAACCGCGCTGAGACGTGCTCTGGACGCTTCCTGGTGCATCAGAAATGACGACATCGAGAGCTATCTACAGTACAAGAACGTCACGGAGAAGATCCAAAATAGAGCGAAGAAGCTCTACCATTAGACTATGGATCACGATAATCCTCTGATAAGAGCAGCCTCTGACTACGACCCGGGAGGACCGCACCGCCACAATAGACCAAAACTCCAGGTTCTTGCGTAAGAAAACAGGATACGCACCCCAACGTATTTATTTATTTATTATACCAGGCCATATACACCTGTCGCCCAATAGCAATATCTTACCATTCAAGTGGATTGACATAGACATTTCCACACCTACCTACAGGAAGTGTAGACCTGTTTACGAGTAGGTGAGGCGGGGCGAAAGACAGACTCACCTTTCATGAGGCTATCCGGGTCTACAGCGATGAGTGGGTAAAGGGCAACAATCCTGCCCGTCCCACAATAAACCCCTCATCTAGGACACCGTGCCGCGAAATAGATATTGGCGCTCGGGGTTTTGTAAAGCTGGAAATAAAAATTCTCTAACAATTACTTAATAACGCTCCGCAGTGATCGCCATTGCGTTGCCTTTTGCCTTCATGATCCTTAAGAAAAAATGGCCCAATGACTCTAGTTAAAGTAATTCTACACCAAATAGTTATACCAATTGGATGCAGCTCCTATTCTTGAATTATTCAAACATTTTTAGAAGTTCCGAACCGAATATTCTGTTTATTAATATATGTCCGTTCAGATGAAAGTGTATTCCGTCACTCATAATTGATTGATGAATAAAATTACCTCTAATTATTGAATAACTAACTACGCTGTACTATAGACATAGGCGCTGTTGTGTATGGCGAGGTTTACTTTCATGAATTAGCTGTATTTCTTAAGGGAAGAAGTGCAAATCAAGTTTCAATACTCGTCTCAGGCTAGTCCTGGGGGCGCATCTGTGGTATCAAAATGTGCACGGTATTAACGTTGGGTTAAAATTTTGGATTACTGATTTAGACAATAGAATTCGTCAATTTTTATGCATTGGGGAACTGATAGGTGCTCCGTTATGAATTTCAAAAGTGGAAAAACGTGATAAGTTGTCACAGAGAAAGAGAAAAAGTACTAAATACAGTTTCACCGTAAAACTTTTTGTTCAGTTTAAAGGATAATTAACCGAAAATTAATCGCAATCAGAATTAACACATATGAATTATATCTACACAAGAAAAATAGGAATTGTGTAATTTCGAGTCTTGTATACATATTACACTTTCTAGAACAATTGTCATAATTTTCACTATTTGTAGTAAACTTAAAAGATGTCCTGCTTTTTCATGGAAGCAGGAATCACTATAAAAATGTAAACAATCAGATACTTGCTTCTAGAATGTGTATTTTTTTAATATCCGCGATATTTAAAGTCAGAAGACATTGGTCGTTAATCAAAGTTGGATGTTTTTGTACTAACCCCCCAGTGAAGCCATATTTTCAGTTTCTGACTGACGTGCTGCAGGTTTTCAGATAGAGCAAAACGGTAGCTCTATGATCTTTCTCCACAATAATTCTGAGCCCCAGTACCCATGCAGAAATGTATGTTTTGATTAGGAACCATCCCCTATGATTCTCCAGATATTAGCTCCACCTTAGTTATCGAAACTGCTAAATTCTTGCGTCCCATTAGAAGTTTAAATTAAAAAGAGAAATTACCAATAGATGATTCAGGGGGTACACAAATTGAGAGACGTGGCAAACTGTCCATCAGCAGCAGGGGCAAATACTTCTTAGGGTTTGAATATATATTTTTTTATTTATCATTTCATTGAATACGTTTTTAAAACAGAAATCATACATTCAGCAAACTTTATGTAAGTGTACTAGTTTGAAAATTATCTACAAATAAGTAATATTTATAAAAATTGCACAGTATATGTATATGTAAATAAATCGAATGGTACAATACATTTATCTTAATTTGTATAATGATCAGTGCTTCTTCGATATGAACATCTAATATATAATTCAACACTTCAGACCCATTTCATTAAAAATAATTATTTAATGACGTAAACTATAAAAGTGGCGTGGAAAAATTAATTCGTAAAAATATCTGATTACGACATCACTAACAAGTAACTAGTTCTCTTAGATGACTAAATTTGTGAAACTGTAGAAGGCCTCAATAGACGAATAAGACATACGTAAAATAACATATCAACACTAGAAGGGACATTAGATGAGGATATTTAGTGTCTAAATAGGGATATTTGTTTGATGGTGATCACATGAATTAGAGTAGATCATTATCATCATTGGTGCTACAGCCCTGCAAGGGCCTCGACGTTCTCAAGAGTCCTCCGCCATTCCTGACGATTTTGTGCTCCTGCTCTCCAGTTGGGGGCCACCGATACTTCTGGCATCCTGTGTTACACCATCGGCCCATCTAAGCTTTGGCCTACCTCTCTTCCTGTTTCCTACAGGTTCTATTCTAAACACTTTTTTAATGGGGTTCGCTTCACTGGCTCGGACCACATGTCCTGCCCAGTGCAGTCTGTTTAGTTTGGCCGCTGTGACAATATCTCTTCCCTTCGCTTTGTTTTTATACATGTTATATACCTCGAAATTATACCTGCGCCTCCATGTCCCATTTTCGCATACGGCCCCGAAAATTTTTCGTAGTATTTTCCGCTCGAAATAAAGTAGGGAGGTTTCGTCGGGTTTTGTGATGGTCCACGCTTCTGATCCATATAGCAATGCAGGGATTACTAGGGTCTTGTATATTCTCAGCTTTGTTGTCTGTGACAGTCGTTTATTGGAGAAATGCCTGGAAAGGCCATAGTAACATCTGTTTGACGTTACTATGCCCCGTTTAATTTCTCCCGAGATGTTATTGTTTGGATCGACTTGAGTACCTGGATATATGAATTCCCTGACTACATCAAAGTTGTGATTACCAGTTACTTTATTATGTTTTGTCCTGCGTTACCAGCTCTTGTCTGCAAAGTAGTTGACCTGTATTTTGTCTTTTCGTCGTTTGCCTGTAGTCCCATGGCCCCCGCTGCCGTTGCTACGTTTAAGAAAGTTTCTGCAGACTTTCTTACCGATCTTGTTATTATGTCAACATCGTCTGCATATGCCAAGGTCTGGACTGACTTAGTGAATATTGTTCCCCTAGTCTCAAGATTGGCGTCTCTAATGATTTTCTCTAGGGCTATATTAAATAGCTGACACGCCAGTGCATCTCCCTGTCGCAGCCCTTTGTGTATTTTGAATGCTTCCGATATGTCGCTCTGAATTTTAATTGCGGACGTGGTGTCAACCATGGTCATTTTAGTCAGATATAGTTGGTTTAGTTAGCTTCTTTGGTATTCTGAGGTCGTTCATGGCTTCGTAGAGTTTAGGCCTAATGATGTTATCATACGCTGCTTTAAAATCGATGAAAAGGTGGTGCACATCAATGTTAAATTCTCTAGACTTCTCTAGGATTTGTCGCAGAGTGAATATTTGGTCTGTGATTGAACGGCCTGGTCTGACTGATATTCCCCGATGTGGGCTTAGGTGAATGGTTTCAGTCTGTCATTCAGGATGTTAGACAGAATCTTCTATAACGTATTGAGGAGATTTATTCCCCTATAATTTTGGCAATTTAACTGATTTCCTTTTTTATGCAGTGGGCATATGAGTCTTAGCCTCCATTCTGCTGGAATGTGTTCCTCTTCCCAGATTTTACAGATGATGTCATACATGTTTTCAGATTTATTTCAGATTTATTTATTATAACCATTTTACAATGCCTTTGAGCAGGCATCCTATAGAGGTAAATAAAATTACCTGTACATAGGAAATGGTACATGAAAAAGAAAATATACATAGAAACTTAAAACTAACTTAAAACTAAAAACAAATCAGTGCTTGTTTGCACTCTTAAATGGCTATATTTACAAATATTACATAATAAAATGACAAATAATTTTTTGTATTCAACAATTATATAATTTTTTTTTCTTATTAGGCTAATGCGTTCTCTTTGATATAATCTTTGAGTTTTGTTTTTACTTTCTGCTTACTACCACATAACTCTTTTAAATCTTTGGGTAGATTGTTAAAAATCTTTAATGCTACATAATAACTATTTTTTGTAGCTATCGTTTTCGATATTTTCGGTATTTGTATGTTTTTATTTCTTGTTGTGCTTGTCGAATTAATATATTTTTCTCTTAAATTTTTATGGTGATATAATATAGATTGAAAATGGAATAATTGCCTTACATTGAGTGGGTATTTTTCATTTATGAAATTGTTTTGGCTAATGATTTTCATTATTTTATTTTGTACTCCTTGTATTAGTTTAATGCAGGTACCATAAGCTCCACCCCATGCAATTATTCCATAATTAATTATGGTATTTAAAAATGCATAGTAAGCAGTAAGTAGTGTTTTAGTGTCCATGATATTCTTAATTTTAGCAAATATGAAAATCAAATATTTGGTTTTTTTGATTATATATTCAATGTGTTGGTCCCATTTCATATTATAATCAAAAATTATTCCTAGATACTTATGAGATTCAACTCTATTTAACAATTTATTATCTAACCTTATATAAATTGTTTTTGGCACACTATCACAGTAATTTCCATAAGTCATAACAACTGTCTCATCTACGTTTAGAGATAGTTTATTTACAGCTAGCCAATTCGCAACAGTTTTGAGATATTCATTCATCCTTTCCTCAGCCTTCGCCCACGTATCGTCACTCGATATGACGATGGTGTCATCAGCATAGGATAGGATAGGATTGTATAATTTGGCATATTTCTCAGTAGGTTATTCACGTATATTATAAACAGTAACGGTCCTAGTATAGTTCCTTGAGGAACTCCAGTTGTTACGTTCTTGTCATCACTCATATTATTCATAATTTTAACTTTTGTATTCTACCGACAAGATAGCTAGTGAATAATTCTAGAGTAGTTCCTCTCACACCATATTTTTCTAATTTTTTTAGCAAAATTTTGTGGTTCACCGTATCAAAAGCTTTAGATAGATCCAAGAAGGCAGTTATGAGAGGTTTACTTTTATCTAAATTGCTGTAAATTAAGTTTGTTACGTAGTTCAAACAATCAGTGGTACCTTTATTTTTAACAAAACCAAATTGTTTATCTGATATTATATTATGTTTTTCCATAAATGAATAGAGTCTGTTGAAAATGAGTTTTTCCAAAATTTTGGCTATATTTGAAATGAGGGATATCGGCCGGTAGTTAGACATAACAGTCTTTGTACTAATCTGTCTTATGGATAGGTATTACTACAACACTCTTTAGTACTAAAGGCCATACCGATTTCTCAATGCATAAGTTAAAAATGTGTTCCAAAGGTTTAATAATGAATTCTGCTATAGTTTGTAAAGTAACAACAGTTATTTCATCAACTTCGCCATCTTTTTTTTTTCATTGAACAAATTATTTTATGTATTTCTATCGCATCTGTTGGTCTAATGAAAATCGATTCTTTGTTACTTTCTGGAAGTTCTAAATCCACTTCGTTCTGTTCAGCAATTTGTTTACTTAATTTTCTCCTATTGTGCAGAAATACTCATTCAGAGAGTTGGCTATTTCTGCTTTATTTTCTAGTTTTACATTATTATTATTATAAATACATTCTATAGAATCCTTTTTTTGTACAGTAGTTTTGCCTATTTTAGTCTTGTAATTGTTTTCCACAGTTTTTTTGAGTTATTACTGTTCCGCTTTATGGTTTCGCAATCAAATTTTATCTTAGCATCTTTAATTACTTTGTGTAGTACTTTCAGATAATTATTGTATTCCTGTTTCAAAATGTTACACGTAGGTTTGTTCTTCATTAAATTATAAAGATTTTCTTTTGTTTTACATGAGACCATAATCGCACTTGTTATCCAGCTCTTTCGAGGTACAAAATCTTTATTTTTATATTTTTTCGTTTTGTTTACAATAAAGGCATTCTCCATACAATTTTTTACCATTGTAATTAGAGATTCAGCAGCGCATTCTGGGTTATTAAAGTGCATAATAGTATTCCAATCTAGTATACTGGCATTTCTCCTTAGTTTTTTGTGACTAATGAATTTAGAATCTGTAAGGTTATTTATTTTTGTAATTTCTTGTTCAATACTTATAAATAGAGGATAGTGATCATTGAAAGGATTTGTTAATTTGTATGAGTTTATTGTAATATTACTAGACTTAATGAAAAATATGTCAATGCATGAGCCCCCATCGTTGTTGGTGGAGGGTCTCGTTAACTCTGTAAAGCAAGGAGTATATTTGAATTCTAAAATGTTGTTTATATATTCTTGGCTTATAGATTTTTCGCATATATCTTTTGTATTGAAATTACCGTCCAGTATATCTACATTGAAATCACCCACTAAGCAATGGTTTTTTGTTTTCCTCTGGTCTAACATGAATTTATTAATGCAATTTATAAATTCAATTTTTGGTAGATCGTGTGATCTATAAATCGCCGAAACTTTCAAAGCTTCACCAGTTGTTAGTTTAATATTGGTATTTATTATCTTAAGTCTACCTATTTCATCTATGCTAGTATTTTCCCATATATTATCTTTTATATATAACATTACCCCATCTGATTTATTAATTACACTCCCATTATAATAGCTTTTATAGCCTTCTAGGTGATAGTATTGTGGATGTTTTAAGTACCATGTCTCTATGCACACTATTATCACAGGCTTTCTGGCTAGACGCTCAATAAAGGTCTCTAATTTTTCAAAGTTCGCGTTTAGGCTTCTTACATTTACACATAATATAATGTTTTTGCTATTATTATCGTTGAAACTTTTATTGAGGGTTCGCATATTGCTAAACTCAATTTCACTATTAATTATTTCTTCAAAATCAAGTTCCTCCATTTTGTGCTTGTCTTCTATTCTTATTTAATATACTTGAGTTGATGCTATGTAGACTTGTCGTCGATAAACCAGGAGCCAGTGGTGACGTCGCCTGATATTGTTGTTGCTCTACTTTACCGACGTATCTTGATACTTCAGGAAAAATACTGTAATCCGTTGAATCAATCATCTTCCTTATTTTCGATTTTAACACTTCACATTCAAGACTGTCAAATGCTATATGTTCCGTATTATGTTTGGTTTTATAGTTGATATTGCTATGTAAACAGTTTGGACATTTATAGTGTCCTTCATTGCACTCGCTTGTATTGTGTTTACGGGAGCATTTTAGGCATATCACCTCGTTCCGGCACTTCGTCCCTTTATGACCATATCTGCCATACTTGAAGCATGGTTTTACGCTTATGTAGTCATAGACTCTGCAGTTTTGATGACCTATGTATACTCTGTTCTTGTTTTCTCGAATGTTATTGTAAATTTCGTTAGTTACCTCCAAAATAATCGTTTGCAGGTTAGTTTTAGGATTCTTATATTTGTGAACGACAGTGCTTTTTTTCTTCATGTCACTCAACTAGTTTTCATGTACTCAACTAGTTTTTTACCACCGTGTTTGAAGAGTTTTGTTGGGATGTCATCACTGCCAGGGGACTTGTTATTATTCAGCTTTTTTATGGCTGCTGCTACTTCATCAATTTCTCAATCTCTGAGTATTCGATGAAGAGTTTTGTTATTCGACAACCCGTTACTCCTCTCCATCTTTTATTGTGCTGGTCTCTTGCCCAGCCATTGATGCGGGCTCTGATCAGATTCCTACTTAGTCCCTAGTTTGGCAAGATCATCTGCAATTAGATTTCCCTTAATGCCATTATGCCCAGGTATCCATAAGAGTTCCACCGGTCCCTTCCCTGTGGTATCTCATGGCATCGCCTATATACCCCCGCACCCGCTCTATTCCCACTCTTGGCTCCATCTGTGTACCAGATGTCTCCATTGAGCGGTAATCCAGCTCGACCCTTTATCCAATAGAAGCCCCTCCTCAGCTAGCTCTCTTGAGAGTCTATTCAGATCCCTTACCTTCCTGTTCATGTTCCCACCCTGTGCATTGCCTTTGCGGCTTCCACTTTCTGGGTGACATCAACAGGTGATATTCCCGTCAGTATCCCCATCACCTCGATCGGTGTTGATCTTGGGGCTCCGGTTATACTTCTAAGGAATCAATCCTCTTAGCTTGTTAAGTCGATTGGCTTCCGACTTTAAGGCAGCCTCTCTCCCACCAGACCAGTGATGCATACGTCAGTCTGGGTTTTGAGAATTTCCTCATACATGCATTTCATGGTCTTCGGTTTCAAGCCCCAGCTATTATCATTGGCCCTTCTCAGTTGCCAAAGTGTTGCTGTGGTCTTCAAACATATGTGACTTAGATGTTTTTCCATGACAGTTTCCCGTCCAGGATTACTCCTAAGTATTTCACTTCGCTATTGTAGCTTAGTTATTGACCACCAAGTTTCAGCGGACAAGATCTGTTCCACTTATATCTTGGTGAACCTCAGTCTTAGAGGGATTGACTGAGAGTCCCCTATCCCTGCACTAATTCTTAACTTTGTTTAATGCTCCCTGCACTATATCAAGAATCGTCTCCAGGAAAGGGCCTTTCGTTATTATTATTAAGTCATCAGCATAGCCAATTACTTGGTAATCCTTTAACCTTTCAATCGGCTCATCCACTACCAGACACCCCAGAAGGGGGGACAATACCCTGCCCTGAGGACAGTCTGAGTCGAACCAGCTTGATGGTAGTCTTGTTTTTGTTGGCAATAAGCTGTCTATTTCCCAACATATGGTCTATCCATTCAGCGATTATTCTGGGGTGTAGTATCTACCTAGTGCTCCGCTAATCACTCGCCTGGGTGTAAAGTTGAAGGCTCCTTCAATATCAAGAAAGGTGCCGACAACGTATCCTCCGGATCCAGTTGTGCCCGTACGATAACACAACCTTATCCAGAACTGTTTCTGTTGATTTACCAGCTTAGCAGAACCAGCAGAGAAGGTACCTGTCAACTAATCGTTCGGCGTTCTTCAGTAAAAATGAAGTAAGGCTAATCGGTCGAAAGTCCTTAGGGGACGTGTAACCGACTTTGCTCGGTTTAGGTACAAAGACAACTTTTGTGCCTAGCCATACTTCTGAGACCTTCTTCAGTGCCAAGCTGGCCCTGGTTATATTTATAGGTGGACCGACCATTCTATCTTCTACTTTCTGCAGAAGTACCGGATAAATGCCGTCCGGTCCCGGCAGTTTATATGGATCAAAGCACCTCAAGGCCCACCTCATCTTAGCCGATGTGACTATCTCCTTCACAAGTTCCCTATCGTCCCCCTCTCGGTTTACCGCCCAGGTCCCATGTACCCCTATTACTAATGGGTCGGAAATGTCTCCCGTCTCCGGTCAATGAAAGCCCGAAAAATGTGCTTTGATGATATGGTCTAAGGTTCCCTCATCCGATTCCGAGAATTAGGGAGCTTGAGCGATCCTAGAATTGCTACCGGGCTACGGGCTGGGATTTTGTTCAGCCCTGCTGTATCAACTCCCTTATTTATCTCATTACAGAAATAGGCCCAACTACTTCTTTGGACTTCCCTAACCTCAGCCCTTTACAGATCCCTGGCAGTTCTATACTCCTCCCAGATTGTACGGCTGTTACGTTTTCTGACTCCCTTGAGAAGATTTATTACTTTGCATCTAAGGTTTCCAACTTATTGTTCCACCATCTTACCTGTCCTTTCGGCTTAGCTCATTTAGGTGTACAGTTTCCTTCATAGGCTTCTATCAATCCTCTACTCAGTCGGGAGGCTGCCTCCTCCAGTACTTTCCTCTCACTAATTCTGGAGGGGATCCCCCGAACTGTTACTAGAAGATCCAACTTGAACTGTTCCCAGTTTGTGAATCTGGGGTTACGGACCCACTTCGTCACCTCATGCTCTGTCACTCCCAGATCAAACTTAATAGCAGAGTGATCCGAGAGTGTGGGTTCATCCGAGACTCTCCAGTTCCGCACGTATCCCGCCAGGTGCTTGGAGCCCAAGGTAACGTCAATTACCTCCTCCCTTACATCATTATGAAAAGTGGGTGTGTTACCCACATTTAAAATATTTAGTTCTGTACTGACCATATGTATATTCCATGAGCTCCATACATCTGCTATTGGTGTTCGTGCTACCCAAGACCATATGGTGTGAATTCGAATCATATCCCATCAGCAAAGGCAGGTCGGCTTTTCGACAGAAGTCCACAAGTTCCTTCACCTCTGGTGTCGGATTATCCCTGCTATCATATGGTAGATAGGCTGACACTATGACCACCTTACCTACATCCTCAAGCATCATAGTTACCGCCATTAGATCTCCTGTTGACCATTTCCACAGGGGTGTGGCCCTGATGTTCTTCACTACGATGCCGGCTCTGGGTCTGTTGGTACTACTGCTTCCTTAACAGAGAAAATTTTCCAGCCCCTTTATAGATCCCCACACAACCCTAGGTTCTTGGATGAGTGCTATTCCTGTGTGCATCTTAGCCAGATCCTTCTGCAAAATAGCAGAGGCATCATTGCTTCGATGCAAGTTAATCTACGTAATTTGGAGTGGCGTCAATGCTATTATATCTTCTCCGCTCCTCCTTCATTGCTTTGGGCCCTCTCTCCATATTTCCCTCTTTCGGTTACTTTAAAAGTGATCCGACCGAGGTGGTAGAAAGGCCTGTAGTCCAGTGCCGCGAGCGCCCTGGCATGAGACTCGGAAATCTGCAGCACCAGGAGCTTCTTGTTCTCAACGCTAACAGGTTTCCCGTCCTTTTCCTGCGGCGTACGCATTACTCGCCACGCCGCAGTTTTTAGGGTAGAGTTGAATACTGCCAGATCCCGAAAGATCGCCCCAGATTCTTCCTTGGAAGGAAACCTGGCTGTGGCTTTCATTGGTTTCTGGAGCAGCGCCCCCCATTTTTATTTTCGGCCCCGACCACGTTAAGGTAGTTACTATCCCAAGCAACCGTTCCCTCAATCCCTGGTCGGAGGCAATGAAGATGAACGCTCCTCCTTTGCAGAAGAAAGTCTCGAGTCGGAGCCAATTCTCAGGGGGGTACCGTTTGCATGATCCCGATGAAAGCGTCCCTAAACTCGGTGAATTCCTCCCGCGTGAAGAGCCTGTCTGGGTAGTCCTCCGCTACCGCCACTACCGTGAGGGGATTGGCTCTCTGCGCAGCCGTCAGCCCTCCCCCATCCCCAGCAGCTGTCATAGCACCACTGGTGGTGGGTCCTACGGTTCTCCCCTCTCGATTTTTTATTGATCCTGCACACCGATGGAGGAGTGTCATAACTGTCCTTCCTACGCTTTGACGAGCCAGTAACATCATTGAGGTCTCCAACAGTCTTAGGAGCTGCTCTCTCACGTCTAGTTTTAGCTAGATTCCTTCGCTGGCTTCCGCTCATTCGCTTTTTAGCAGTTGCACCACTTTCGTCCCCCGGTGTACTCAGGTTTCCCTTGTCCTTTCCCTCAATAGACATTAAGGGCAAGGTCCCGAGTATGGCCTGGGTGTCGACGATTGCCGACGATGGGAGTAACTGCTTGGCTGGGAGCATGGTGGCGTCCATGGTACAGGCCCGCTTTCAACCTCCTTGTCGTCCAAGATTTTTTCGTTATTAACTGGTTCCATTTTGGTCCCACGAGTAGCTAGGGAAATAAAGGTTCATTTTCGCATAGCCCCACATGCGGGGGTAAGGACTTAAATACTCAGGAATTGCACCAAGTGCTCCTGAGGCACCGGTTACAACTCTCGGTATCCCCTGAGAGCCAATCAGTCCGTTAGGCTCGGTATCTCACACCATCGGTTTAGGGGGGGTGTGTCATACCCATCCAGTTTCTCCAGGCTGAATGGGGAGCTGTTTCTTAGTTGTGAACCGAGTTTGTCGCCCCTCCGTGAGTAAACTCAAGAAGGGTTCATACCCGGGATGCTGCCAAGCCATATCCCTTCATTCACATGGACAGGCCCTTTACCGGGGCAGCCTCATTCATACTCCCATTCGCTTGGGCAACCCCTACTTAAAGGGGTGCCATCATGCATACAGGTACGGACCCTTAGAGCACGCCCCAGCCCACAAGGCCCCCCCATCAACTACAAGGTCTTACAGCCCCTAGAGGGGGTGCTGATTGTGTACTTTATATAAAATTCAAAAAGAACTATTAGTGTATGTATGCACATGCACATGCCAAGAGTAAGTACAACGGACATCTTTACTTAGGAGTAACAAAAAAATTGAAAAATCGTAATGCGTTTTCAACGGATAAGAGAAGTATGAGTTTGAATTTATAAAAAGAGCTGCAGCCCTATATCTATTTGGGTAATAAAGATATACGAAACACTGCAATAATATTATGTCAAAAGAATTCTCCCGTCTAATTTATTCCCCATGTGGAACATCAGACATGAAAACTGCATATCGCTTTATTTCAATTTCATATCTTCATTCCCATTAAGAATCATCAGTTCAGTATACTCGATAATACTTGATCCCATTTTTGACATTTAACTTGTGTCTGAGGTTCCCTATTGGGAAATACGACACCCATAAATAAAATGGGACAATTCTTTTCTTTTGTAGAATTTACCATTTACGCAGTTTCCGTGCTTACCTGCGCTCCTAGTGGACATTACCCACAGAGCCTGTGTAAGTGGTATCTTGGAGATCCCACGTAAAAAGAGGTTGCCATTTGGTATATACTCGTACATGGCAATAGTACCATTCGAGACAATATAATTTGATAAACTTTGATATAACATAGATAAATTCCAAATTTATTAAAAATCTGTTTATCCAGTTTAACCTATATTTATTCCTTCGATCTATTCTCAAGATTTTCTCGTAATGTCATAAAACTTAAACTCACCGACAATAGATCATTAAATACACATTTACAATTATTTTCGTTCAAGTTCTGGATTTCGACAATGAAACATTATTAAACTCCTTAATATACCTTAAAACACACAGAACTTTGCAATTTATTAAAACTCAGTCCAGACATATCGCTACTAACACCAAATGTAAATAATTAGCTTAATTAACAAACAAAAATATGAAATATTATTTAGGAATAAATATAAGACAACGCTTTGTTTTTCTTGTAAACCATGACACATATTATTTTACTTAATAATCCAGTTTAATAACCAAATAAATATACGGTCGTATTCAACATTTCACAATTATAAGCATTAAGGACTTAGAATTAGGTTTATTTATACTTCATATATATTAACATTAGTAGAACAATTAACCTGTAGATAAGATAAATATAAAAAAAAATATATTTTGTTAAAATAAAATAGTTTTTCAAAGTAACGTCTCAATGAATTATTTTTATAATACTACATATAAATTTATTTTTATAATACTGCGGTGATGTAACTTAAAATATGATACAATAACTTTATAAAATTAAATCACCATGTACCATTTTGTGACAGATGAATATATTTAATGTATAAATTGTATGTTATAATAATGTAATTATACCCTTATCACGAATTCATATAATATTTGTGATTAAAAATTAAAGAAAAGCTATATATGTATCTGATTAGTTTATATTATGGTAAACAGTTATCATATCTTTATGTAGTTATTTAAATGTAACTGGAGAATATGATGAATATGGAGAATGGAATACGAGGAGTTCATATTCAACACATATGGCAGCAACATTTTCATCAATCATTAAGTTCGAGTACCATTAGAATAGGTAGAACACATTTCCTTGAGCAGGAATGTGCTTGTCCTCATATATATATATATATATATATATATATATATATATATATATATATATATATATATATATATATATATATATATATATATATATACATATATATATATATATATATATATATATATATATATATATATATATATATATATATATATATATATAATCAGCCAGAAGACTTACGGAAAAGAGATCGATATCAGATTTAAGTTAATAAGTAAACTTTGAAAAAACGTTTTCAATGTTAAACGTTGTAGAAGAAATACATATCATACGATATTTTACAAATTCGTGGATCATTTTAATTGTGCTCTATTCTTGTTCATAGAGACTACTATCGTGATCATTATGTTTATCGTATTCCACATATGTCTTAATATCTAATTAATTTTGTATACCAAGAATATAACAAATGCCGAGTTCACAAAAAAAAATATGGAATGAGTACATTTTTAATACTAATTCTAAATAATCATGATGTATGGATTTTATAATATGAATCGTATCCGAACAAAATATTTTCAACATCAATGATTTTCAGTATCAAAAATTATTATTATTGCTTAGGCAAGTTGACCTTGACACGACCCCTAAATTTAAATCCAACGTTAAGGTCAAGTTCACTACGAAGTCCCAATTTTCGATGGTATAATAAATAGAAATATAATCATCAAAGATACCGTCACGGCGCCATTTTGAAAAATATTTTTAAATGGCAACAGTGTGTGAGTAAGAACTTATTTGAAAGCTGCTCCGAATATTTATTCGAATGTTGTTTTTATTCACACGTCTTTTAGTTTTTTAAGAAATCTATTAAAATTAATATTTACATATCATCAACATTTTTAGGCAATGCCTATATGTAAAGCGTGGAGGAGTTAGGTTTTTCCTGACAGAAATCATGCTCAGGAGAAGTCACTTAGACGTTTTTATATATCCAAATGATGTTTTGTGTTCAAATTAAATTATTACATTAAAAATAAATTATTAATTTAAAATGTAAAATTCACAAACAACAAAATGATAAAAGTAAGAAGTAGAACCAGATATATATATATATATATATATATATATATATATATATATATATATATATATATATATATATATATATATATATTAACAATTTTAAAATAAATGCTCCCTCTTGCTGACAGTACCCCAGAGAGTATAAAAGTTTTCTTCCGCCCTTTCAAGTGTTTCTGCGGAAACTAAATTATATTCTGCAGTAATTATCTGTTTCAAAACATCGATATTGGCGTTACGATGGCGTTAAGTTACTTAGCGTTGACATAAACCTATAGATTTGGAAATGGGGAATTTGCACGCACATTGTATAATATTAGTTCGTTATAGAATATTATATTTTATACAATTATTTTACTCGTTGTAGTTTTATGATTATTATATATATATATATATATATATATATATATATATATATATATATATATATATATATATATATATATATATATATATATATATATATATATATATATATTTTACTTTATGATCAAAGAACATAACTAAAATACAATGTACTTTGGATATTTTACATGTGCGACATTCTTTAATTACTTGTTTAATTTATTTTTAGATCGTTAAAGACTACAAGCGATTTTAGTTAAATCGTTTCATTTTTCATTATTATATTTACTGTAATAATTTTACTACTGAATGCAAATATATAATGTGTATAGACATATTGAAAGTATCAAAAATATCCGTATATCGAGCTACAAAGTAGGTAGTACATATTTACGTTCAAGAGACCATGTATTTGAATCAGCAGAAATTAATTAAAATCGGTAAAGTTAAATATTAAAAGTTTATATTCATTAAGTTAGTCCAATAGTTACATTAAAATTATATTTTTTCACATATATAATAGACACCCAAAATGGTTTACCTACTTATATTTAACTACTCAAAAATACTATACTATTTTAAAATATATATATATATATATATATATATATATATATATATATATTTTATAATTGCTTTGAAATAATTCAGTAACTGAATGCAGTAATCTGAATATGGTATAAAAGCAGCGCAGTGTATAATAAAAAGACCGATTAATTGCAGTCATTATATAACAATAGACAACCTTGAATTCAAGAAATAGTATGGGTATAAAAAGATTGCAATGTAAGAGGGATTTTTTTAAGTAAAGTGAACCTTGGATATTAACAGAGAATTATACACAATAATTGAACATTTCGATTTCAATAGGAATTAATAAGAATTTGGTAGACCTATTTATTGCATTAATTATTATATATATTCTTAACTCATTTATCGTAGCCATGAAAACTTTAAAAACAATTCGGGATTATGGAACATTTCCAGTAAAACCTAAATTTGTGCATAAAAATTTAAAATCAAATCATATTCATATATAGGATGAAAACCGCTTATGGAATGAAATTATTTTTGGCGTTATTTTAAAGATTTATGGGAAAACCTCGACTCCCGAGAGCTAACTTTTTGGAGGAAGTGACCCATTTTAGAAGTCTCTAATGCCCGCGCTGGGTTACCCTCCCCAAGAGTACTCTGATCGGTCCCTCTTAATTCCATGAGGAGCCCGTTCTCCAGGTCTCTCACCAGTCCCAGATCCAGTGTTAACTGGTGTCCGAAAGGACAACGAAGCAGCAGGCTTTTGCCAGATTCTTGCTTATTTTTGGTTTTTACCCTAATCATATTGTCCAGCCGCAGAAGTATTTTGAGTGTACACTGCTCTCTTGAGTGTGTACTCTACTTGAGACCTTCCAAAAAATTGCCGTAGAGGTGCAAGAGATATTTGTTTTAAGCAAAAGAAAAAGATAATGCCGCGAAAGAGCTTGCGGCAGCCTCTCCCACTTGCATTTATATTTTTGAACCTTTAACATATTTTTTCTTTATTCTCGGTGACTTGGGAAACTCGTTGACAAAGGAAGAAACGTTGTTACCTATCAGCGCTCGTGTAAAGTTTCCCATAAGGGCTGAGTTTTTCGGAATATATGTTGTAAAGGAACTGTGACTAGGCTTAGTGACCAGATAGATCACAATAACTTCCATCGTTGAACTTGTTCTGTCGAGTCAATAATAATAGTATACAATAACTCAATAATAAAGTATGTGCAACAAAACTAGATATAATATATAATATAAAGGGTGGTCCAAACATAATGCACGATGTTAATTGTGAGTCACACCTTAACGTCAAGTTTTTTGCCCAATTTAATTTGACATTCCTTTGTTTCAGTGTTTAACAAATTCAACCATGGAGAGGTACACAATTGAGCAGTGCGTTAAGATTGTTGAAAGCCTTTTACGAAAATAGGCGTTCAAATCAAAATGCATTTCGTGCACTTCGTGACTATTTTGGTCAGCATAATCGACCAAATGTGTTCACAATCGGGAGAATTGTGCACAGATTTCAGCAAACCGGGTTTGTAGGAAATGTGAAAACACCTGTGCATGCTCGCTCAGTTCGTTCTGCGGAAAACATTGCTGTTGTTCGCGATAGTGTAGCAGAAGAGCCGTCAACCTCGACTCGTCGTCGTGCCCAAATCTCACGAACATCACTGATGCATGAATTTTGAATAAAGATTTGAATTTACACGCTTACAAGGTTCAATTGACTCAAGAGCTGATGCCTACTGACCATTTCAAGCGTCGTCAATACGCCGAATGGTTGGTTGAACAGACAGAAGTGAATGGTGACTTTACAAATAAATCATCTTCAGCGACGAGGCACACTTTCACCTCAGTGGATTCGTTAACAAGCAGAATTGCCACATTTGGGCAAATGAGAATCCACGAGTGATTGTTGAAAAGCCGATGCATCCACAAAGAGTGACTGTTTGGTGCGGTTTATGGGCTGGCGGCGTCATCGGGCCGTACTTCTTCGAAAATGAGGTCGTCCAAGCAGTTACCGCAAATGGTGTTCGCTATCGCGAGATGATAACGGACTTCTTGAGGTCAGAAATTGAGGATATGGACCTGGACGATATGTGGTTCCAACAGGATGGTGCCACTTGCCACACAGCCAACGAAACAATGGCACTTTTGCGCGAGAAATTCAATGGCCGTGTTATCTCACGTCGTGGCGATGTTAATTGGCCGCCACGATCATGTGATTTGACACCATTGGACTTCTTTCTTTGGGGATATTTAAAAGAAAAAGTGTACGTTAATAAGCCAAGAACAATTCAAGAGCTAAATGATGAGATAATTCGGCACATTAACGACATTGAACCTCAATTATGTCTCAGAGTCATCGAAAATATGGACCATCGGATAGAGGTATGCCACCGAAGCCGTGGCTAGCATTTGGCCGATATTTTGCTTCACACATAATTGTCATAGATCCTTCTATCATAATAAAAAATATTAAGATAATTTTCTGAAAACTTTTTGTTTTATTTACAATTAACATCGTGCGTTTTGGTTGGACCACCTTTTACATAAATAAAGAATAATTCACATCAATTAAAAATAATAGTGTATTGCGCTTACATACATCACCTTGTATATTTAAAATTTCGTTTAGAAACTTAATCTGTTGGAACGTTTACCATAAAACTTTAATAAACACTTTTAATTCGCAACCGGTTTCCTCCCCGTATATAGCAAGAATAAAATACGAGTATGTAATTTTATTCATGTATATATTATTACATATGCATATAAATTTTGTGGTATATCATTAAAATATATCATCTGAAGATAAGTATATCATCTGAAAATTACCTAGGTTACTTAATTAATAACGACACTAAATAAAAAGAGTCATGTCTAATTCTAGAATGAAGTGTAATTGTCTTTTATCATAGCTAATAGTTAGATAAAGATAGATTATATCGTAGGTGATAAATTGAGCATCTCTTTGGAATAATGTCGTCATATCCTGTGAATCTATTTAAATTCGGTTTTACTGGTAGAGTGCAGTTTGTTTAGTGTCCTGAACATGTCACTCATGTATTATCGGATGGTTCAGGATATGCTTATAAAATTACTCTTTCTGTAAATAGGATATGGTCATGTAAACAAATAAAAATTATTGCATGAGCATTAAATCGTATGAAGATTATATTCAAGTATTTACTAAAGTTAATTTGATGTGTAATAATCTTCTTATCAACACAAAATTATAATATTGTCGTTCAGCAGAATGCACGATTCTTTGATACATGCTGTATAATGTACAGGATATTAATTCTTATTTAATCGGAAGCTACAAAGAACTAGACCTTATTTTTGGCAATAAATAATTTTTCAATGAACACATTTGTATAAAGATCAATTAATCTTTATAAATTCTGGACCTGATGCCTGATTATTCTAAGGAACATCCATCATTAAACTCAAATAGCTCCATACTCAATATATACAATATATATATATATATATATATATATATATATATATATATATATATATATATATATATATATATATATATATATATATATATATATATATATATCAATACAACTCAATATATATCTCCACCAAGTAATTTTTTATAGTTTGTATTTATTAATATCCTTTATTTTCACATATTTACACTTATGTAGGTATGTGACTAACTTATATACACAGGTTGTTCAGTAAGAACGCGTGGAATTTGTTTATAAAGTGAACCTCAATAGAAATATAAGTATTATAGAAACAAAGAGGACATTCAGCTAACATGCAATGTAAACAGAACTGAGTCGATATTATCAAGACCGTTTTAAGAAAAGAAGAAAATTTTTATTTATTATGAATACTACCCACTATATGCATAAGTCGACTGTATTTGTTAAACAGTGAGAAATATAAGCGTCTGTGAACCTATTGCCCTAAGGATTATAAAAACAGAATATATAATATAAACATACATCATAACTACCGTTGTTGACACCTAGGCATATGCAACAACGTCTGCATTAGATCTAAGCTCCTGCAAATCAGAATTGGAAGACTATGATTTTTAGTGACGAGTCTACCTCTATCACGTAACATGCAGTGTAAAATATTCCTTGAACGTAAATGTTTGAGGATGCATGTCTAGGTGTAACACAGAGATTATTTTTCTGTTATTTGTGCTTTTCCTATCTCATATTGGGAATTATTTTATTGTGCAGGATAGTGTATCTTAAACCAAATAAACTACAGTGAATTTTAATTTAGAAAAATAGAAGTAATCCAAAAGATAATTGTCTCCAATTGAAGCCTTTTAGAATAATGGATTCATTATCATGAGGTCGTCAATCCTAAGACTAGTTGGACGCTAACCTCGAGCTTCTCCTATCTTGTGCTAACCTACGCATTTCGCTAATTGTGCTACAACCTACATCCCTTACTATTTGCGAGCAGTAGTCTAATCTAGGCCTACCTCTGCCTTTCCTCACTCCTATTTCTGCCTCCAGAATATCGCGGTCTATTCCCCCATGTCTCAGCAAGTGGCCTACCATTCTATCTCTTCTCTTCTTTATGTTTTTCCACATATTTCTTTTCTCGCCGACTTTCTCCAATACTTCTTCGTTTCTAACCCTATTAGTCCATGGTATTTTCATCATTCTTCGGTAACACCACATCTCAAAAGCTTCTAATTTCTTCGTACTTGTTTCCCCTACCGTCTAGGTTTCGCAACCGTATAGTGCCGTGCTCCATACATATGTTTTCAAAAATCTCTTCCTTGTTTCTATGTTTATTACCCCCGAGCATAAAAGTGCTTTCTTTTTGTTAAAAGCTACTCGACCCTGCGCTATTCTTTGTTTTATGTCTTTATCGCTTCTTCCATCCCAATTTATTTTACTTCCTAAATAAGTGAAGTCTTTAATTTCCTCCAATCTTTCATTATTAATTTGTACTTTCGTTTTTGTTCTGCTCTCGCGCCCTCTGCACACTAACACTTTAGTTTTGTTTTTATTCACCCTCATTCCATATTCCTCTGTCAACACTGCCTCCATTTCGTTCAATGCTGATTCTAATTCCTCCTTACTAGATGCTAATACTGCTATATCATCCGCGAATCTCAGCATTTTTAGTTTCTGTCCCTGTACTTTAATCCCGAAATACACTCTATCTTTTACCACACTAATCGCTTCTTCGATATACAGATTAAAAATTAGTGGTGATAGCGTCCTTGTCTTACTCCTTTCCTAATACCCACTTCCCTTTTTACCCCTTCTACTTCTATAACAGCAGTTTGCTCTTTGTATAGATTGTGTACTACTCTCCTATCTCTATACTTTATTCCCGCGCTCTTTAGTATCTCGAACATTTTTTCCCATATTACGTTATCAAAAGTTTTTTCTAAATCTACAAATCCTATATAAGCATTCTTTCCTTTTTTTATTGTTTTCTCTAACATTACTCTTAGCGCTAGAATAGCTTCGCGAGTTCCCCTATTTCGCCTAAACCTGAATTGGTCCTCTCCTAGTACTTCCTTCGCTCTATTTTCCATCCTCTTCTGCACTATTCTGGTTAAGATTTTTGACGCATGGGAGGTTAGGCTAATCGTTCTAAAGTTCTCGCATTTGTCGGCCCTTCTCTTTTTCGGTATAGTAAGGATAATGTTTTTCTTATAATCCTCCGGCATCTCACCCGTTTCGTATATGTATTTTACCAGTTCAAACATCCTATTTACTACTTTCTGTCCCGCACATTTCAAAATTTCCGCCTGTATTTTATCTACACCCGACGCTCTATTGGTCTTTAGCCCCCTTAGTGCTATTTCAAATTCCTCTCTCAATATAGGTTTTCCTACATTTTCCCTATCGATGCTAGATTTTTCCTCTAATACCTCTCCTAATTCCTGACCCTCGTATAAATTTCCTAAGTACTGCTTCCATCTATCCGCTTTCTCCTCTCTACCGATCAGTATGTCCCCCGATTCACTCCTAACGTTTCTACTTATTGTTCCTATTATAACTGAAGTTCCTCTTAATTATTTTGTAAGCCTCATCAGTCTTACCTACTTGCAGCTTATCTTCTACTTCTTTGCATTTATCGTCTATCCATTACTCTTTCGCTTTTCTACATTTTCTAATGATTTCCCACTTTATTGCCTTATAAGTTTTCAGTCCTTCCTCGTCTCGTCTGTTTCTGTAGCCTCGTCTCTTTTGCATTAAGTTTAAGATTTCGTCCGTTATTCAGGGCTTCCTAGCTTCCCTTTTCTCAACCTTCCGGGTTTTCAGATTTTTGAACTTTAATCTAGCTTTCATGACTACCAAGTTGTGGTCGCTGTCTACATCTGCTCCTGGATAACTCTTACAGTCTTTTACTTGATTTCTAAATCTCTTCCTAACCAGAATGTAGTCTATCTGATACCTATCTATCCCTCCTGGCATTTTCCAGGTGTACCGCATCCTAACGTGATTCTTGAACAATGTGTTCGCGACTACCATCTTGTGCTTTTCACAGAATTCTATCAGTCTGCTACCTCTCTCGTTTCTGTTCCCTAATCCATAAGGACCTACAAATTCTCCTTCTTTCCCCTCACCTACGACTGCGTTAAAATCTCCCACTATTATTAAATTTTCATGATCCTTCACAAATCCGATTACCTGCTCTATGTCCGAATAAACGACTTCTAACTCTTCCTCACTGTGGTTAGAAGTAGGCATGTTGCACTATTACTGTTTTCACTGGCTTCGAATCTAACCTGACCATCATTACTCTCTCGCTGTATTGTAGGTAGCTATCTACACAGTGTCCTGCGTTCTTCCGCATAACGATTCCTACTCCCGCGTTTCCATTTACCGATCCTGTGTGTATTACCCTATAGTCACCGCTCCAAAAATCTCCTACTTCCGGCCAGCGCATCTCACTTATACCTACTATATCTAATCCTAACCTATCCATTTCTATCTTCAGATTCTCTAGCTTCCCTGCCTGTCTCATGCTTCTGACATTCCACGCTACGACTCGTGAAATGCTACACCTCTTACTATCCCTACTATTGCACTCGATCACGTCTCCCGGAACAGTCCTCACCGGGAGATCCGAACGGAGGACTATTTTACCTCCGGTGTTTTTTGCCCCAGGAGACGCCATCATTATTTGGGATAAGCTTTCTGTTAGCTGTTCTGAGGATTATAATGTGGTGGTTTCCTCTTGCCTTCCACATCGCAGTCGTGTGTGTCATAGCACCATACCAACCTCCACGGTTTCTGCCACTATGACTACTGAAAGAGTTGCTGCCCTCCTTCAGGGACTTGTCTGAGTCTTGTTTTTCAATAAGGACCCCCCCACTATGGTTAAACCTATGGTACGGCTCCCTAAATCATTAAAACGCGCAAGCCGACCCACCCGTTCTAGTTTGCACTAGAACTTCGTCAAGGTGCAAGTCCTATCAGATCGGGCATAAGAAATTATGAATTAGGTATAAGAAATGTCGGTCAAGTAATATAGTGGACAATGCTCCGGTCTTTTATACCGAGTAAGCAGAAAATAATAAAAACTATAAATATAATAAAAAGAATAATAAAACTAAGGAAATCTTAACAACGACTACTACTGCCACACCACTACCCACCTCCCCCCTTTTTTTTTGTTATGGAAAAAAGACAGAGGCCGCGTTCACATATTATAATATTGCTTATTTATTTTAATACAAGTACCTTATATATACTATCATTTAAACAGAATTGTAGTCTGAATAGGAATGACGAGATTTTTAGTTAAATGAATGGCACACCGGTGGTCCCATTCTGAGCGGTGGCAAGAACTGATCATTTTCTTTTCTTTTCACACGATTTGACTTGACTTTCAGTTCGATCCGAATTGACATAGATGTTTATAGACATGGGCAGAACTTCTGAGGGTACAGGTTCCCATAATTAACCACAGAAAGTCCCCAAGTTCCCTGGATTAATTTGGGGTAATTATGTGGTTCACTTGGAGCTGGCTTAGATTGCCGGTTCCGAGTAATCCAGGCGTGGGTGAGTTCGATTCCCACATAAGTTGGTTGGGTGTCTGTGTGACTGTTGTGGAAGGATATCGGGGATTAAGTGAAATAGTAGCTCTGATCTATACATCACACCCGTCAAAACAGGGATGAAATAAATATATACCACAATGTTTAATTTGTGTACTAGTCTAGTACCTGTATATATTATTCTAGATGTGTAATTTATTATTTAATATTATTTTATCACGCTCTTATTGACGTATACATAAAGAATTATTTGCAGTGCAAATTAAATACAATTGGTTCATAAAACATATACCACCGATAAATAATGTAATGAGTCATTTTCTGTAGGTTACCCTGAAATCAGGCCTGGTGACAGAAATGTTGAGGCCCGTTACTCTGATTCCCATGTGGACCCTCCTGGTCCCTAGTTTTGCATTTGGTAGTTAGTATATTCTAGTAGCAAGTCATATTCTGCTATAGCTTAGCTTAATAAGTATTTGGGTAGGTGCAGGGTGAGTGAATCTCGATGTCCCAGCTCTATTATGAGAAAAAGAAAAACGATAGAAAAAATCTGAAAAGAGATTATTAAATAGGATTGAGTAAAGTTCATTTTAAGCCTAATTCACATATTTTTTTCATAATTGAAAACTGGAGTAATGACATCATCGATTTTTTTCTTTCCAGAAATCTACCTATATTCTGGCATATTTAAATAGAGCTAAGTTTTTTGAACAAATTCTGTAAAGAAAAAAGTTTTCTATCTTTTTCTGTTAAAAAAATTATAAGCAAATTTGTAAAAAAAAAGTATTATCAAAAATTCGCAATCGTCACGATTTAAACAAATAGTCTTTGGAAACAAATAACAAAGTCGCATCTGTCTATCATTAAACATTATTAATTAGTATTATTTATTAATTTAACATTACAAAACACATAATATGTTACAACTATTACCACAGAAAGAAACAAAGTATGTAGGCAATCACTACAACAAATTTTCAATGTCACTACCTCCTACTTCTAAACACTTATCCAATCTCTGCCTTGAACTAGATAGTTCATCGCAAGTATTTCTATTTTTTTACTTTTAAATGTTTCAAGTTAACACATGTTGTTCTGTAAACTTTATTTTTCAAAGTTCCCCACAATAAGAAGTCCAGTGGGGTCAAGCCCGGTCCATTTACGAGTATACCCATCCAATTTTTTCTGTAAGTTTTATTTAAATATTGCTAGACATTCTTGCTTTATGCGGTGGAGCTCCATCATATTGGAAACACATGTTTGCTCGCAGCTGTAATGGCACATTTTCAAGAATCACAGGAAGTTATTCTTGAAGATATTCAAATATCAATTATCGATCACTATTTAAACTTCCTTCGTAAAAATATGAACTAATCAAATGCCTATTAATAATACCACACCAAACGTTATTCCGAAGTGTCCTTGGTTTTCAGGATTGACAAAATGTGAATTTTCAGTAGTCCAAAAATGTTCATTTTTTATTGGACTTACCGTTACTAACAAAACGGCTTTCATCCGTCCACAACACATGATGAAAAAACCGATTGTCATTGATCTCTAAGTTTACCATCACTTGGGCAGCATAATTACTTCTTCGTTGTTGATGTTGATCTAATAAGTGTTCTATGTTATGAACTTTATAATCGTGATAACTATTTTCTTTCAAAATTTTTCGTATCGAACTATATTTTAAATTAAACTCACGATAGGCTGTCACATTAAGTTTCTTGGATGGTCTTCAAAGTACTGCAAAATAGTGGCAACAGTATTGTCAGAATTGACCCTTTTAATATTTTTTCTTCCCTTTCGAGAAGAAAATGCCTCGTTACTTGCACGTAAATTGCGTTCTAATCTTGCAAATATTTTTAACCTTGGTATAACATGTTCCAGGTATCTCTGGGCGTATAACTGAACTGCTCTTCTAGGGTTCTTTTCAAATTCCCCATAAACTAATAACATATCGACTTTTTCGTTGTGCGTTAACATTTTTCAAAGTCAAATAACAACAAAAAAATATTTGTCAACCATTAGATTAATTATTGACAGATGCGACTTTGCTATTTGTTTCCAAAGGCTACTTGTAAATCGTGATGATTGCGAATTTTTGATAATACTTTCTTTTTACAAACTTGCTTATAATATTTTAATGGAAAAAGATTTCCTTTTTCCATTAAAATATTAAAATATTAAAAATCCTTGCGGAAAACTTTTTTCTTCACAAAATTTGTTCACAAAAATTAGCTCTTTTTAAATATGCCAAAATATAGGTATGCTTCTAGGAAAAAAAATCGATGACATTATTACCTCAGTTTCCAAATATGGAAAATATGCAAACTTAGCTTAAAATGGACCTTACTCAATCCCATTTAAGACCCTCTTTTCAGATATTTTCTATCGTTTTTCCCTTTCTTATAATAGGGCTGAGACATTGAGTTTCACTCACCCTGTACATAATAAAATAATGAAATATTTTTTTAAATTAGCCATTGCTAGAAACAAAACATATTTCAACTTTAAATGAGGCTTCGTACTTTTAATGCGACAAAATCCTTTATAACGTCATTGAAATCTATTTTTCATGCTGTTTCATGCTCTATAGATAACAATGCCAAATTATTCAATAGTTCATGAAGCATTGTTCGGCGCATGTATGTAGTTTTTTATTAAGGCAAGCTTGCTAAATCCTCCTTCACTTTCCACGACTATCATTGGCAGACTGCAAAAAAAGCGCAATGCAATGTTCCCTTCTGGGAACATGTTTTCTAATTGCAACTTGTAAATCGTATTCAATAATACTAAAGGACCTGTAATTTCTTTAACTGTCGCATGATAAATATTTTTGAGGTGAATAATTTCACTCTCCAGGCTTGGTGTCAGGTCCTCCGAGTATATTTGAATTAATATTTCAGATTTATCTCTTATATCATCTATATTCATATTGTGACAACTTAGAATCGGTGACAGCATAGAGCATATATGATTTAAGTGCTCTAATCGATATTTGAGTTCTGTTATCGGAGAGTTCATAATTATCAGGAAAACATTTCTTTAAATTTAGTTTCCGGGTCCATATCTTCGGAACATTCAATCTGATCCCCTCGTCGATATCCGTATGGAAATTCTTCTGTAATAAGCTACATTGTGTGCAACGAGTTTGGCTTCTGAAAATAGAGTTCGCCATTCCTCCATCAGTGATTGGATTTCATCTATTAGGTTTTTGGTATTTGCTGTAGCAATTTCCATTGTAATAGCTCTTGACTGTAAGATTAAATTCCTTTCATCAAAGCTTTCTAAAACTTTTACCCACAAGACCTCCATGTATCGATGGCGGTAATCTTTAAAAGATGAAAAATATTTTCGTAAACCGACTGCTTCTAAGTAGGCTTCAGCGGTGAGTTTTTAACGTTTGGTGTCAGTGAATTTCTCTAAGGCCTCAGTAACCTTTGGAACATGCGTGCCAATAGGTCTTACAGCTTCTCTTTTGTCACTCCAACGAGTATCGCTTTGCCTGTGAAGGGAACAACCCGCTTTCTTTGTTAATATATTCCATCTGTCCAGGCTGCCACTAAGAATAATGTACAGATAATTAATACATCCAAAGAATGTTGTGGCATGAGAACAGCATGAACACCAACAGGATTTAAAGAATATACATCAGATGGTGAATATATTGCTGTAGGATGATTTTTTTGAATTCGTGTTTGTACACCTTTATATTTTCCCAACATGTTGCTGCCGCTGCCGTAGGATTGGTTCCTGCAATTAGCAATATTAATGCCATGATATTGGAGTCGGCGTAACTCTTCATCTGTTATTTCCAATCCAGTATTCTGGCAAAAGTCGAATAATTCTATAAACTTTTCTTTTATGATCCATTCTCTGGTTGTTTCCTCTTTGAAAACATATCGCAAATTCGATACATTTTGCTTATTTTTATGTAACATATTGCATGGGGCCCACTATCGTCCACGGCCCAGTACAGCTGTACTGGCCCCCCTTGTCGCCGAACCCGCCTGAAGTATAGGCAATAATCAATTAATGTTTAGAATTAACTACAATGGTAGTCTCAAAATGGTCGGCCCTGTGTTAACTAAGAGCATAATTGACTAAAAATTAATTATTATTGACCATATTTCAAGGGAATGTATTAAAAGCGTCTCGTTATATTCTTATAATAGAACCTAGTGATATTTATTTACAAACATAATATACTAATTGTAAGTGTAAATAATTTTGCTAAATTTGCACTTTGTTCAACAATTAACACATTATTTGTTGTTATCGATAATCAATTCCGTTTACTTCCGGTCATCAATGATTCATGCACTATCACAAAATGTGGTAACCCTTACAGTGGCCTTAGTAATGTAATAACTTCATATCTCATTGTCATTCATCAACAGCGGTGAATTCCAGCCGAGGTGATTGGTAGTGGTAGTCTATAAACGGCAGGCAAGCTACCAACTCGTTGAGCAAGTCTCCAGTGTCAAGGATATAACGAAGTAATAAATTGGTTACAGTAAACATAAACATGGCCTGTAAAGTATATTTCGATTTGTCTAATGGCCTGAAAATACCCGCTATTGGATATGGAACTTGGTTGGTAAGTTTATCTATTCGTAACGAGTTTGAAATATTTTAAGTTGCATTAATGATTAACTATACGTTTATGTAGGATTGTACACCGGTTATACAATACTTTTAATTTGACTAGTTTATAAAATTAATGGCGTACACTTGTCTAAATTTAAAATTTTTATGTTGTTAGTATTGTATATGTCGCAAATATGGTATAAGTATTAGAGAGGTCGTTACCTGAATACAGAGAATAATCTTATCACATTGTCACTTACAATTAGAATACATATAATAATAGTATGATTTAGATATATGGATTTAACATTGTTCCCACTATAAATTCCTTTCTGTATTTATATTATGTACCATAAAAAACGAATGTAATGACTCTGGATACTTTCTCCTGAAACACAGACAATAATACATTCATTCCTGAAATGAATGATCCTGTTCACCTCTGTTTACCAAAATCATAATTAACTCAAAAGTACATTTTGTATTGCTTATATTGCTGTATTAAATTTGATTGTGATGTTTGTGAAATTTATTAATCTAATTAGAATGTGAACACTCACTGTACTTTCCTGCTCTGTAACTGAGTTTTCCTGTAGAGTAGTTGTAATAAATAAATATTTCAGAGAAATGTATTAAAAGGGTCATTATCTTATTTCGTTGATGAAGTCGGTCACATCTTATCATATCATATCGTATTAATTATGGTTCCCACAGTTTATTATATATTAGAAAGGAAATAGTTTGTAATATTAAAGTATAAAATATAATACTATATAAAATTCTACATATTGACGTTAACTGATTTTTTTTTGAGTTATGACGTCACGAAATTAAAAGTATCTTGTAAGTAATAAATAGGAAATCCGGAAATACTCGCAATAAAAATTTTTTTTTTCAATAACAAATTTATTTTTACTAGTAAAAAAGAGTAGTTATTGCAATCTAAGGAAAATAATAGATATAAAAATGTGTATATTAAAAAAAATAAAGGTGATATATAATTCGTATTTTATATAAAAATAAGAAATAACTGAGTTATGAATATTATGAGGAACTTTACTGCCACAATGTATATGTACTTAGTAAACATTAAGATGAAATATTATTTGAGAAAAGAGAAAATATATTATTTAATTGTCCCATTGATTTTGAAAACGAAATTATTTTGAAAATAATTGATACAGGTTACATACATGATGATTCAAATGCATTGGGGTCATTTTCATAATATTTTATTAGAACCAAATACAGTTAAACCTCTAAGGAATTTTCTAAGGAATATTTCACATCTATTTATAGAAGTCCAGTTGGGTTGTAGGAAAGATGAATATAGAATCTGAAGTAATTCACAGACAAGATGTAAAAACGAATTTATTCCATAAAATATACAAAATTTGAAGTATCATGTGAAGTGAACATATAAATTATAAAGACGAAGAAACTAAAGAAAATATACTTGGTATTTAATACCTACAAACAAATGTAATACTAATCGAAAATGCAAAAGATAGGAAGAAAAAAACATTAGAAAAGAAATAAGTCTACATAATATGTGTCCTGGGACGCTTTCCTCTTTTGGGTGAATAAAACTCGGATATTAAAAAGATATTTATATTCACAATTTTTTATTTAAATTTACAATGTAGGAAAAGTTATGTATGAAAAATAACATCGTCGAGGTGCTTTCCTTCACGTCGCTGTACCTCTTTAAGGAACGACCTAAAATTTGTAATATCTCACCAAAATAATGCTGGGTTAATTCTCTGAATTTTCTCACGTATTTTGACTTTTAGAAACAAAATTCAAGGAGCATCAGTGTACACCATATATTTCAAATAATCCCATGCGATCATCAATCGGCGTTAAGTCGAGACTTCTGGGTGGCCAATTAGTGTTCTCCACTTAGAGATTACTTACAGTATGGGACGTAGCTCTATATTTCTGAAATAATGTATCCTCAGTGAACCTCATGTTCAACAAACTCCTTAAGTTCCTCATGTTCAACAAACAAATAATAAAGAAAACATTTCAGAATACTTTGTATATACTTTTTAACGTTGTTGGTACAAATAAATTGATGAGACCAACAATAGTATAATAACAGAAAAATGTAACATAATTCAAAGAGAACAGTAGAAATGAGAAAAAGCATATTTTTCTAAAAAAGCAAAGATACCCCAATTAAATTAATATATGATAACTGTTAACTTTTTGCAGTATTTGCCAGTTCTTTAGATTAAGTCTTAAGAAACAAACTTCCACCATATACTATAGGCATCTGGAAATTATACCAACTTCTTTTTAATCGTTGTCAAAAAAATACGTTAGTATTTGTTAGGAGTAGATGATTTTATAAAGAGACCTATTTCAGTGAAAACAGTAGTATTGTATGTATGCGAGTATATTACAAAATTTCTTTTCACATATATATTTCACCTTCTCTTATATAATTATTTTATTAAAATAAGTATTCAAAACAATCGCCACTTATAATTTTAAGGATAGTCAATTTGTTGTTTAAATCTATTAAATGCATGTTCTTGGATGCGTTCCTTGAATTATTCAACACTATTTGACTAACATATATATTTTTTATTTTTGAATATCGCCACAAGAAAATATCCTATGAGATTAAGTCTGGTGAATATGGCTATTCAATAGATCTTCTACCGATCAACATTTTTGGAAATGCATAGGGGTAGAAATATTTTTATCCCTTAATGTTGGAACATAATGTATAATTCTCTTCGGTAAAAATATTTATTGTGCAGAAGATAACTTTCTCTTTTCTATAAAAAAAAATAATATCTAAAAAAAGTAGAAAAATTGTATGTTCGGCATTTGCGCCTGTACCAAAAAGTGTCTAATAGGGAGACTAGGTAAGCCGTAAGTATATCTGTCAATTAAATTTTATCAAAATATATTAGATGACAAAGTAGATTAGCTGAAAATGTGCATCCAGTAAAAATAATTTACTTTGGTCGATACTACATTAATATTTTGATGTACAACAAAAAATATACATTACAATTTAGGTTAAGAAAACTGTAGAATTATCAAGTAAAATTCATTGATGATTGAACCTCCTCTATGAACTCGATAACTCGTCGAAACATGGATGGGTCTCGTGCCGAGAATCTTCCACAGTCTTTTGAAAATGGAGTAGATTTAATAGTTTTCTGCTCATAATATCCCATACATATTCAATTAGAGAGAAGGCAGATCATTGTAGAGACGATGAAAATACTACTAATTTCATCGCTATTTGCCAAATAAAAAACTCTCTTATCTTGCCGATAAACGGAACAGTCTGCCTGCGCCTAGCCATAAAATCAAGCCACGATATGAGATAAGAGCCATTTGGAATTTTTTATTTGGCAAATAGTGATGAAATAAACTATACATTGACTAAACATGACTTACAGCTAATATTATGATAAACCTCATAGCTGGGCTTTTATGTTTTCTCTAATAAAAACAAATTGTGCTGCACTTCCATAAGTTCCCATACTATAACTTTCACAATGTACATTCGCTCTACAGAATACTAAATACGTGATCTTTCTCCACGTCTTCTCCTTATTCTCATTCAACCGTCGAGCATTCCTAAACGGAAAATAGATTTAATGTCTAGGATCACTGAATATAATACCATACGATTATGTTTTAATCACCATTCTGTTTCAAATTTGACGGAATGATTTATTTTCCGCATTAGCGTCAGTGATCGACAATAAGTGGTAACATATAACTTGGGCTAAATAAAGAACTCAAAAAACGTTGTTGACTGACTTTGTAAACTGATATTTATTACCGATGAATATATTAGCTATATACTATGATACTATTGTACTGAATACTGTTTGCATTATTATTGGCCTACGTTGATGTATAACTCGCAATAACTCAATATTGAATAGTTTAATATTTAGCGATATTATAGCGATCTTCACCCTTTGTAGCGTGCCTTTGGCGTGCATACTTTTAGATCTTCGTTTGTACCTTCGTTAAGAGAAACCTTCATTGAAAACATTACATCTCATCACATCGCAGGTTATTTATTGCTATTCATGCGATGAACAATTTCCTTGTACAACTACCAGCTTCACAAATTCTAACTATTAACCTCTTAAGGCCTAGTTACACAGTGCGAGCTAGCATACAAGCTGGCCTAGTTAGTTACTGCAGTACAGCTATTCGCACCGTATCACCGCCTCATATGAGTTACTGTCATGTGCGAGTCGGGTCAGTAGATTGTATCCGAGTTACTTCAACATTTTCTGTTTTTACTCTCCCATCGCCTTCCCCCACCACCCACAAGGCAGCAGCTCGTATATGACTCGGACGTCAACTCGCACGATTTTGAGAAATGTCAGTAACTCGAATGTTTGGTACATTTGCACACAACGAAATTCATACTTGACTGTAGTGTCTCGGGCAATACCTGCTTACCCATGTCATAGTAGCTACTCTCATCGTATGACCGGTCGAGGCCAGTCGAGCTACTGTCATGCGAGTATACAGTGGCAGTAGCTGTCTACTGTCACGTCAGCAGCTCGTACTTTGTAACCAAGCCTTTAGGTGTTTAACGTTGCGTTGTGTAAATATCTTAAGCTGAGTAAAATTGTTATTACCAACAAGGTGGCGACTTGTGACAACTCTAACTATTAAGAGATTAATCATAGAAAATAGTACCAACTATCCTGTTTAGGATGCCTTCATACTGTTATCAGTGTAATCATTACTGGTTTACAAGATAGATGGTATACACAGTTTCCACAATAAATATTAGTTACTGCTAGGTGTTGTATTTTCTATGTCATTTAGTATATCATGCATCAAAATGTATTTTAATGCAAGTCAATGTAAGTTCAATGATTTAAAGAGTATTATTTTTAGGCAGACGATGAAGAACAATTTGAGAAAGCAGTAAATGCAGCATTAGAAGCTGGATATCGCCATATTGATTGTGCTATAGTTTATATGAATGAACACATTATCGGTAAAGTACTTAACAAGTGGCTGTCTTCAGGAAAACTCTCACGTAAGTTAAAAACAAAAAATATTACGAAAATTGCAAGAATTAATAACATTCTTAAATGGCTATCAAATATAAATTTAAAGTTCATGGTGATTACCATACTTATAGATTCTTAAGTGCTAAATAATTTATGGGATTTTTGAGATGATTTAGAAGAGGTGTAATTATTTATAGTGTATTTTGAATTACAATATCTTTAAACATTATTTAGATGGTTTTGAAATAAATAGATATTAACATTTAATATGCTAGTTACATGTTTAGATTTTAATTTATATGTGTATTAATGTCAGACATTACTTTATTCATCACGTGAACATACAGAATAACCACTGACACTTATTTTTAAACACACATGATTTTCGGACTTCGACTTATTTATGTTATATTAAATATAAAAATAATAAATATTAGATCATGGATTTAATGTAATGAGTTAAGAATAACTAGGGTTTATTTAATAATCGCATTCAAGAGAGACACATAGTCGTATTTTCGTTATTCAATTAAATATGGTACATCCACACCAAAACACTATAGAAATTGTAATTTTCAGATCACATTATTAGAAACTATTTCATTAGTAGTAATAATTTATAATACGAAACTTAACTTATTTATAATAATTTATAAAACGATAGGAAACGATATTTTTTGTATCTATACTAAACTACTATACTTTATATCTTAAATCATGCGCTTCAACATTCTTTTATGAAAATGTATGTACGTATCTATATAAATTAATGAATATAGGAAAATACTACTAGTCATTATTTTAACTAGAGATCATTATTAAATTATTTTCAGTGTATTATTTCACAAAAAGGTAACTAGAAACATAAACAGTAAATAAATAAAAAAAATAGAGAAAACCATTAAAATTCTCTATGTATAAAGACCATTTCTCTAGGTAAAGAGAACTCTCTGTATAAAATCTGTATAAGGAACATCCTATAACTATTAAACTGTCACAAACTTTAACAAATAATAATATTTATATAAACTTACACAATCCTTGTAGGTTTTCATCCATTCTCCTATAAGTGAATTAATCGATATTTATACAATCTATTAAACTTACTCTATATTGATTTCCTCGTATATAAAACATCAATATGAAAACATTATTCCAACTAAATTGAATTTCTTAAAATAGCTATTTCCGATCATTTTATTTGTATAACATTTGTGTGTAGTTTCACTGTTGAGTTTTTCATAGATCGCATTGAGAAAATCAATACGTTATATAATGCTAATATCATATTAACTGTAAATATGCAGGTACGAAAAAAATTCTCAGGATTTACATAGACTATATATCTACTAAAGATAGTACATAACATTTTATTTTACCCCTAGAATATGTTTATTATAATAGTATAATTATATATTTTAATTTATTTTACATTTATTATTTGTGGTTTATTAATAGGAGAAGACCTTTTTTTGACCACAAAGTTGCCCCCATGTGGCATGAGACCAGAAGATGTGAATAAGTACTTGAAAAAATCTTTAGAGGCTTTGCAAGTTGATTATGTTGATCTGTACCTTGTGCATACTCCGTTTGGACTTAATGAAGTTGAAGGAAATCTACATCCTACTAAGGCCGATGGAACGAGCGATATTGATTTTAGTACTGATCACATTGCTATATGGCAGGTATGAAATATATTTAAAATTCAAGACTATTCAAATGAATAGAAATAAATAGAGACCTGTAAAAGTCATTCATATGTTGAAGTAAAATTATTTGTTCTTGTAGTGGAAACAATTATTGTTACATTTTGTATGTTCCTAAAAATGTTAGTACCTACATTTCATTTTATATGGTAATGAAATAAAAATATTGATCATATAACAAAATTAGGAAGAGATTTAGAAATCAAGTAAAAGACTGTAAGAGTTATCCAGGAGCAGATGTAGACAGCGACCACAACTTAACTTGGTAGTCATGAAAGCTAGATTAAAGTTCAAAAATCTGAAAACCCGGAAGGATAAGAAACGTATAAATGTAGACATATTGAGGGATCAGAATATGAAAGATAAGTTCCAGGAGAAAACAGATCAATTAATAAATAAAACGAGTAAGGACGAAATCAAGAACGCAGAAACTGAGTGGGAGGGTATCAAGAATAGTCTAGCTTCCGCGGCTACGGACGTTTTAGGACACGATAAAAGGGAAGCTAGGAAGCCCTGGATAACGGACGAAATCTTAAACTTAATGCAAAAGAGACGAGGCTACAAAAACAGACGAGACGAAGAAGGACTGAAAACTTATAAGGCAATAAAGTGGGAAATCATTAGAAATTGTAGAAAAGCGAAAGAACAATGGATAGAGTATAAATGCAAAGAAGTAGAAGATAAGTTGCAAGTAGGTAAGACCGATGAGGCTTACAAAATAATTAAGAGGAACTTCAGGGATATAGGAACAATAAGTAGAAACGTTAGGAGTCAATCGGGGGACATACTGATCGGAAGAGAGGAGAAAGCGGATAGATGGAAGCAGTACTTAGGAAATTTATACGAGGGTCAGGAATTAGGAGAGATATTAGAGGAAGAATCTAGCATCGATAGGGAAGATGTAGGAAAACCTATATTGAGAGAGGAATTTGAAATAGCACTAAGGGGGCTAAGGAATAATAGAGCGCCGGGTGTAGGCATACTAAATAAATATATTATTAGTCCAAAGAAATTTTATAAACATAATAAATAAATAAACATTCATAACATAAATAACCAACCGTTAAAAAATGAATCTGATGAATTGGGGAAATTTTACGAAGGCCGGTACCACATTCAACTACAATAGTACCATTTTTATTATAATTTCGCTAATAGTCCTTCAATTAACATCTATTAAAATTATTTCTTAGAATACATGGTAAATTGTGTTGTACGTCATTTCTTCTATTATTATCAATTAGTTATTTATTTAAGAATTTCTCGTTTAAGTACCGAATGTATACTGAGTACTGAGCAATATAAAAATTATGTAAAAATGGAAACATATTATGATGCAGTTAAAAATAAAGCAATCGAAAAATATATAGTTATAACAATTAAAATAAATAAAAATATCTAACGGTATTCGTAAAATGTTTCCAAAAAGTAAAGTTTTAGTTAATTTCATAACATATTCTTAATATGTTATAAAATTAACTAAAAGTTTATTAAACCCAATGACAGTTGTCAGTTGTACTTACTACACTTGTACACTTCATTTGGTGTCATACACAACTTCACTTATATTTTGTTCATGTCTAATTATTTCTTTAATTTACTGCTAAAACATCATTAAAATGATAATATGTTTATTATGATATTATCCCACTTCAAAACAATATTGTTAAACAATTGTCATCGTTTATCACATTGTTAGTAGGACAAAAGTTAGTTTGTGTGTTATTAAAATTTATAATCTATAAGCTAGAAAAAAATATATTTATTATAGAAAATACAATTTGGTATGAAAGATGCAATTTACATTTGTACAAGACAAGAAGATACAATTTACATTGGTAATATCCTCTGATATTACCAATGTTGGTCCTAATATTCGAACTCAGGTTATGATAGACAGGAAGTCTTATTAATTGCAATAAAAGTGCAACACTTTGCTCCGCGGTCACTACAAGGATAATCGTATTCTCCTACAGAAGCGTCTGTAATAATGTGATTCGTACTGTGACAGTGGAGTCATGCAATGGGACCATTATTGGGCACTATATGTTTTGGTTGAAGTCCTAACAGGGAGAATTTTGCATCCTCCCCCTGAACATCGTCTCCACGTGTAGCTTTCTCCTCCATGGCTTGAGGCTAGAAGGAAGTCAATTTGTAGTGTGTAAACAAACATTTTTTATTAAAGCCTTTTTAGTCGACTAATGTATCCAATAATACAATAATATAATAATATATAATCAACTTTCCAGGTAATAAATAACCAACAATATTGTCTTTTACATATGCGGTGCAATATTATGAACTCATTAAAATTGTTATAAATTAATTGTATTTTTGCTTTCAGGCTATGGAAGAAGCTGTTGCTGCTGGGCTCACAAAATCAATTGGTGTTTCTAACTTTAATATTGATCAAATCAGCAGACTTTTGAAAAACTGTAAAATACCTCCATGTAATTTGCAAGTAGAACTTCATGCATATCTTCAGCAGAAAAAACTAGTGGAGTTTTGTACAGAAAACAAGATTGTTGTCACGGCATATTCACCACTTGGTTCTCCAGGCTTAAGCAAATTGGGAAAAGAGTAAGAGGCAACATTATAACAATTTTGCAATGATATAACTTATGAAAGTATATTTTTATAACCATCGGCTTCATTATGACAAGCCATCTTGATTTTTCAAACACACAGGTGATACTTAAGAGATATAACATATTAGAAATATACGCTTTTCCATTTTCATGCTAGTTATTAATGGTTAATACTGGTTGATTGTCATGATGAGAATCTAATAATTGTATTTGCTCGGAGAACAATATTTAAACCTCATTGAACATAATATTCTGATGTTTCCAAAAATCGGACCTATCTGTAAGTTTAATTAAAGAAAACATACCAAAACAAACAGTAAAGTTTTTTATGAACATTTATGACATATAATATTTCAAATGGAAATTATGGTAAATTCAAAAAGTCTAAGGGTGGAAAATAATGAATATTTTTTATATTAGGATTAAACATGTTCGGTTGGCCGTTCATTTCAATTATTCTGAAAGAAAAAACAAATTTGGTACAGTTTGGCAGATTCATTATTTTTTTATTTAATAAAAAATGTTTTTTGTTTTGTGAAAATGTGTTTTCTTCGTAGACTATTCGTAGTAGTCCACGATTAACAAAATTTAAAAAGGAGAAAAGTCGTTTTAATTATAAGCATATCTAAAATTAAACAGAAACAAGTATTCAAAGATAAAAAGTTTTATTTTACTAAACTTTTCAAGACAATCCACAATTTAACTCAAAACAAATAGGTTTTGGCAATAATTCCTAGAACAGTTAAAACAATAAAAAATAAATACAATATATAAACATTGTTATGAATTTCAATTACCAGCTGTGTCTCCAGATGTGATAGCCTTCAATAATTTACCATAAGGTCATTTAAAACACAAAGTATATAAATAGACTAGCAAATTATCTGCTATACCACTTTAGATAATTGGTGATCATCAAAAGTAATAATACTCGTAATTACTCAATGGTTCGCTGTATACAAAACATTTTCTAGATCGACCTCAAAGTACAAGAATTGCACTCTAGCACAGCTTACTCAATACGTATTGAGTAAGCTGTGACTCTAGTCTACAACATTGCTCATATTTGTGAAAAAGAAACTCGGAATACTTTTTTCTTACATATATAGCTGATTATTTGGTATGTCCAATATCCCTTCGAGTATACATTATGTATTAAGAGTGTACGATATATTCTTAAGTGGCTTGTAAAAAATGTGTCACTAACCTAAGTATCATTTATACACAAAATAAAAAAAACGTATATATAATTTTATATTTACAGAACACCTGACCTTTTGGGCCACCCTGTGGTAAAAGATATAGCCAATAAATATGACAAATCGACAGCACAAATTTTATTGAGACATATTGTACAAAGAGGCATAATAGCTATCCCTAAAAGCATAACTCCTGAGAGGATTCGTCAAAATATTAATATTTTTGACTTTCAATTGACTGATGAAGATATGGAAACGTTAAATGGCTTAGATGCTAACTTAAGAATTTTGGACTTTAAATTTATATTTAAAGGGTAAGTAGTTTTCAATATGTTTCTTTTCTTAAGTTCTGTATTTATTGATTTTTCTATTTTTAATAGACTACACATTTAAAAAATATAGTATATATATTTAATGTGGTCGTCACACCCCATCTGTGGTATTACTAAAAGCATTTAGATAGTTAAATACATATACTATGTATGTTCCTTTATAAAAATCCTCATACTCAATGTTCGATTTTGAATATTTTTTGCCAGAATTGCAAGAGGTATCTATATTTTGATCTACATAAATTTAACTTTCTGAAATAGTTTTATTGAGATGTTTCCCAACATTTATTGATAGAGAGGAGTCTACTAAAACTTATATGTTGGTTAGGATATTTACAGAAATTAAATGCTCTTTATAGCAAAATTAAGAAGTATACTTTTATATATTGAGCAACCAAGAAACTTAAGCCTTAACCTATCAAAACAAATTTATTTAAAAGAGTGAGTAAAAATTAAAGAATTTTTTTGATACTTCTTCTAGTTAAATTCTTAGTAACATAGTTAAGTTCATTAATATTATAGTTAAAACACATATAGTCATATATGTAAATAATTGATGAAAACAATAGTTGACTAACTGATTTTAATTGATGAATTTTTCACTACAAAGAAGATTTATATTTATTATAAAGGATTTGGAAACCTGAACATAAATAGTAATGAAAAAAAAAAAAAGAATACTACAGGTGGGTTACTCATCTATACAAAAAGTAACAACTAACCTCTCACAGCTTCAGTAACAAACTAAAAGAATTGATCTCTTGTTTCAGCATTACAGAACACCCTGAATATCCCTTTGGAGATAATGTATAAGTACATTTTTTCTTTGAAAAAGAAAATCTTAATTTTTTAAACATAATAATTAAAAGAATAATATACACTGTAGATTAAATAAAATTAATTTGAAAAGTAATTGTTTCCTTTAATTTATTATGTATAACATAATCATTAATAACTATATTAATGAGCTTAGTACTTACCTTTGAAGATTTTACCAATACAAACCAGGAAGAAAAGTATGGGATTACACACAATGAAAGTTTGATAAAGCAATAACTAATTTCTTATGTCTACTATGATATTTTGAAGGAAATCCATAAAACAATATTTTCTTCTCTTTTCAAATGGATATAATTTTTCTATATCATAAAAGCATCTTCAATCTAATCCCTCCAGGTTGAGAATGTAGCCTATTATTATATCTTATTTAAGGTGTATATGAAAAACTACTGCATAGAAATTTGTTTTTATTCATTTATATTTTCTACAGTCGGTTGTTAAAAATAAAATGTTATTTTCATTTTTATATATTTATTGTTTTTAATAAAAATATAGTTGCAATGCAATGCAACTATAATACTGAACTGCAATGATTAACACTGTAACAAAATATTTATAGAACTTATAGACTATAAATATAGGTAAGTAGAACTAAAAATTTATCAAATATTAATATGGCAGAGGTGTATGTAATGGATCGTTTATTGAAAATAAATAAACGAATTCAAAAACAAATCTCGACATTTTTGTTAAAACATTGTGCCCTTATTTATGCTTATTCTATTATTTCTAATTTGATGTTAGTGTGCCCCTTTTCCTGAGATTTGGTTCATATAAAAAAATTACTCTATTTTCAAAAGGGTGATAAAAATGAAACAACGTTTAGACCTATAATTATGCTTTGTAATTTAAACTTCTTGAAACTACTTTATATAACTTATTTTATCATGTTAATACTTTAATTTCATCAACATGGTTTTGAAACTAGCAGGTCAATAACTACTAATCTTGTGAATATAATCATATATAATTTTCTTGCTAAAATATTAGACCACAGATGCTAGGTTGATGTACGGTAATATATACAGATCTGTCGAAAGCCTTCTATATGTTTGAAACCGTCTTTTATTGCAGAAACTATCAAATTTTGGACTAACCAATAACTTCACTATATATTTTTTTCATATTTCCCTAGCAGAATATTAACGTGAAGTCTCAGGGATTTACAATTACAATTCAAAATACAATTTCAAATTAAGGCACCATCAAGTGTTCCACAAGGCTCGATTCTTGGACCTCTACTTTCGTTTTGTTTTTAACTATATTTATCATGAAATTAAAATTTATTTTTGATTCTACATTTGTTACTCATATCAATAATATTGCAGCTAATGCTACTAGAAACTTTGATTTCATCATTAGAAATTCAACTAGATATTTCAACTTCATTATTATTTACTGCATTTATTAGGTCTAAAATAGAATATGAAGTTTGGAAAAGATTCAGAGAAATATCTTAAATGTCTTTTTTTAAGTCTGATGACATTTATCTACCTATAGGTATTCTAGAAAATAACATATTGTCTTCGTGCAATTTTATTGATTTGGCACTGTGATGGATATAGTTTACTATTTTATTCTTACATAAAGTTTTAACTTATAAATTTTACTGTTCTGATGTACTTCATTCTATATATTTTAACATATCACCAGCTTTAACTTGCTTTTATTGTTTTATTTATCTACACCGTGCAAACATTTTATGAAACATTCACCTATTTATGCGTTGTTATACTCAGTACCAGTCTTAAGATGCGTCCAAACATGCAATAACGAAGCGTATCGTAACGCCGCCCTGTGATAATTTAAAGGACCCACAGCGTGATATCGTAACGTCGTCACTCAACATCAGAGCGTTCCGTAGCTTGTTGGTTATTCAGCATCACATCAAAGGCTTGTACCGCGGTGGCGTTACGCATCGCCCTTAAGCTACGTCCAAACATGCAAGACCGAAGCGTATCGTAACGCCGGCGTCTGACTTACCATCGTGACATCGTATCGCAACAAGACACATACTTTTCATTCGTAACACCACACCGTTCCATCCATCATAGTCGTTGTAGTCCCGTGCAGACATGTATGTGACGCCGAAAAACCGACAAGCCACGGAACGCTCTGACGTTGCGCTACGACGTTACGATGTCACGCTGTGAGCTCTTTAAATTGTCACGGGGCGGCGTTACGATACGCTTCGGAGTTGCATGTTTGGACGCAGCTTTATATGTCTGGGCGGGCCTACAACGACTACGATGGGTGGAACGACGCCGGCGTGGTGTTGCAAACCGATGTTACGCGTCGATGTCCTGTTGCGGATGAAAAGTATGTGTCTTGTTGCGATACTAAAGGGTGGTCCAACCATAATACACAATGTTAATTGTGAGTCACACCTTAACGTCAAGTTTTTTGCCCAACTTAATTTGACATTTCTTTGTTTCAGTGTTTGACAAATTCAACCATGGAGAGGTACACAATTGAGCAGCGCGTTAAGATTGTTGAAGCCTTTTACGAAAATGGGCGTTCAAATCAAAATGCATGTCGTGCACTTCGTGACTTTTTTGGTCAGCATAATCGACCAAATGTGTCCACAATCGGGAGAATTGTGCGCAAATTTCAGCAAACCAGGTGTGTAGGAAATGTGAAAACACCTGTTCATGCTCGCCCAGTTCGTTCTACGGAAAACATTGCTGTTGTTCGCGATAGTGTAGCAGAAGAGCAGTCAACCTCGACTCGTCGTCGTGCCCAACAATTGAACATCTCACGAACATCACTGATGCGAATTTTGAATAAAGATTTGAATTTACACGCTTACAAGGTTCAATTGAGTCAAGAGCTGAAGCCTACTGACCGTTTTAAGCGTCGTCAATACGCCAAATGGTTGGTTGAACAGACAGAAGTGAATGGTGACTTTACAAAGAAAATCATCTTCAGCGATGAGGCACACTTTCACCTCAGTGGATTCGTTAACAAGCAGAATTGCCGCATTTTGGCAAATGAGAATCCACGAGTGATTGTTGAAAAGCCGATGCATCCACAAAAAATGACTGTTTGGTGCGGTTTATGGGCTGGCGGCGTCATCGGGCCGTACTTCTTCGAAAATGAGGTCGGCCAAGCAGTTACCGTGAATGGTGTTCGCTATCGCGAGATGATAACGGACTTCTTGTGGCCAGAAATTGAGGATATGGACCTGGACGATATGTGGTTCCAACAGGATGGTGCCACTTGCCACACAGCCAACGAAACAATGGCACTTTTGCGCGAGAAATTCAATGGCCGTGTTATCTCACGTCGTGGCGATGTTAATTGGCCGCCACGATCATGTGATTTGACACCGTTGGACTTCTTTCTTTGGGGATATTTAAAAGAAAAAGTGTACGTCAATAAGCCAAGAACAATTCAAGAGCTAAAGGATGAGATAACTCGGCACATTAACGACATTGAACCTCAATTATGTCTCAGTCATTGAAAATATGTACCATCGGATGGAGGTATGCCACCGAAGCCGTGGCGAGCATTTGGCCGATATTTTGTTTCACACATAATTGTCATATATCCTTCTATCATAATAAAAAATATTAAGATAATGCTCTGAAAACTTTTTGTTTTATTTACAATTAACATCGTGCGTTTTGGTTGGACCACCTTTTATATCACGATAGTAAGTTACGCGTCGGTGTTGCATGTTCGAATGCACCTTTACATATTTCAAATTGTAATTTGGCAATATTAGATGTATTTAGGTAATTAAGATTTTTCTGCTTAATGTCCTCTCTAATCTAACTTAAGTTGTTTATATTGTATTGTCCTTTCACTTTTATATGGAATACTCATTTTTTAAGTCTTGTTGTCTTTTTACTTTATGAATAACTTATGATTTTTTTTCTTGTCCAATAATTGTATTTTAATGTTTATACCATGAATAAACTTGGACCTGTATAAGGTGGCTTGACTTTTAAGTATGTGTCAATTTATTATAGATACCAGAGTATAGAGTAGAGATACTGGTATGAGCAGTTTTGCGAGTCAACCTTCAGCTGATGACAATAATCATAATTATATAAACATTTGGAGTTCCTCGGGAATACATTCAGTAGCCAAAGATGTAGTGAGTGTTGAACTCTGTGTGTAGAATTGGACAAAAACAATTCATAAGGACAGGACAAATACTAATGATAATAGAGGTAGTTTACATGATGAGATATCGGATTGTACCAAACACATTACTGCAGTGAATGATTTTATAGCTGTTGCAATTAAGCAATGAAAGAACTGTACTATCATTACAATTTTCCTCAAACTGGATAACTCCATTACAACAACATTTCAACAGAACACCTTAGAATGTGGAATTCGCTAAGTATGTGAATACCCTGTTGTCTTAAGGAACACATAACTGAGTCGACAGGATTGTCCTACCCATAATCCACATTTATTAAAGAAATATGTGAGTGAATGTTTTTTATTTTGGAACTAACTCTTTACTCTCCAGATTTTAACTATATAATAAATCTTCCATAATTAAAGGGTTGTTAGCAAAAAACAAAATGCAAACCAAAGCTAGCAAATGAAAGTAGAATTTTGAAAACAATTAAAATGTTTATTGAAATAAATTACAATGTATAAAAAAAATAACCATGTACTTGTATATCATATATATTATATACACTACTGTGAGCTTTCATTCAAAATTACAAAAATATCTCAGAAAACAAGCATCTTTTGGAACAATGTTTTAAATTCCCATTCGTAACCATTCAAAAATCTCATACATTCATCTTACATAATCTCAGAATTATCTTCTATATCTACAATTTTCGTTTTCTTAAAATTCCTTTTGGTGCCCTTTATATCGGCGAGCTTCCTTTTCTTCGCTTCTTTGTTTTTCTCATGCCTCTTAATTTTCTTCTTGGCATGCATTTCGGGATCTTTTACTCATACATTCATCTTATATAATCTCAGAATTATCTTCTATATCTACAACTTTCCTTTTCTTAAAATTCCTTTTGGTGCCCTTTATATCGGCAAGCTTTCTTTTCTTTGCTTCTTTCTTTTTCTCATGCCTCTTAATTTTCTTCTTGGCATACATTTCAGGATCTATTACCGCCAACTGAGTTCTTGCCCTCTTGCGTTCTGCTCTCCTAACAGATAATGATTGTTGTAAGCTAGATAACATTTTGATGTATTTGTCCATTCCAACTTTCCTTTTAAGTACGTTTGCCACTTCTTTAGCGAGCTGCCTAAGAGGCGCATTTTTTTCATCAATGGTTACCATCTCTCTAACTAATGGACCTAATAGATGACGTAGTATTGATAAAACTTTATCAGCATCTAGTGCTGTACCAATTCCTGCAATCCATTTGAAGACTTCAGTTCTTAGAATTGTGCTAGAAGATTTCTCAACGATTTCTTTATTAACTACTTTTCGCATACGTTTGCTTAGCCAAAGTAAATTAATTTTTGTTTCGTTATTTTCATTCTTAATAGGTACTTTTTGTAACACTCTGGCAACAAATACTAAATTTTTTATAACTTGTTCAGCTAAATCACTTTTAATTCCATCTTCCAACTGATCGCATAAATCCAATGTCAATGATTTGATACCATTTATTGGATCATTATAAAGATATCCCCTGTCACTTGACTGATTCGAAATGAATAACTCTGATAAATATTCAGTGTCCAGAGATGATAACACAAAACCAAGAAATTGAGCTGCAGCTAACCTCACCCAATCATGTGGGTATGCAAGCAAAGTTTGTGTATGCACAGCCAAATCTTCGATTACTTCTGTTTGTTTTAAAAATGAAGGACAATGAGCACTTAATTTTAATAACAATTGTAAAACCTGGAATAAATGGTGGTCTTCAATTCTTTGATGTTCTTCTGTATTTTTCCCTTCTTTTTCATTCTTAATTTTAACAAATCTCCCAGGAGCATTGTCCAACCCAAATTGTTTTAATATTAATGGCAAAAGCGATGGAAGCCTGCTTTCAAAATCGCTTTTTTCTACCATCACAAAAAGTCCACACAGCTGTGCAGCAAGACGCCGATGACTTATCTAAAATAATTAAAATTTCAATTGCTAATTTATTAAATATATATAAAATACTGTATGCAATAAAATGATTAAGACTACTAAATAAAAATGTAGATATTCATATGATTTTTAGCTGATTAGTGATTATATTTTGGTTCCAGCTATAAAGCTGGACTTCTGCTGAAATTTTTCAATTAAAGCTGTAATAATAAAGTTAAGAAATGACAAAAACTCATATTACATTCCATCTTTAATTGCATTAAAAAGCATATGTATATATATGATTATGCAAAATAAGTATCATGTTATTTATAGACACTATGGGTCTCTATAGCAGGTACTTAAAAGTAACTAGAACTCTTAATATTAACAAATAGCAACTTCATTATTACTAGTCCACTTTGTTATTAATATTGAATAATTTAGCCTCTACATATATCTATACAAGGATTAGTATATTAAACAGATGAAGATAATAATTCTGAATAACGTCCATTAAATTTGAACTAATAGTATATTGGAGTACGTTAGAACCTTTGGTGTGGAGATAACACTAACTTAGTTTTCAACAAAACACCAGAACACTTCTTAAAACAGTGTAGTTTTTTGGTGTTTTGCGGAAAAATAAGTCAGTGTTAATAGTATATTGATAAAGCCAATAGATATCAATGACATTTGACTGATATACTATTAATATAATTTAAATAAAATTATTTATATATTAATCTCTTATCGATATCAAAATCTCTTCCGAGAAATTGAGCCAGAAAATGAGCGTTAATAATAATGCCAATTGCTAAGTGCAAGAAAGAAAATGAAAGTGAAAGTAGAATAAAAGTAAATGGGAAAAACATGCATAAGACATGTAATAAGATTTAGTTACTATATATAAAATCTGACTAATATAATAAATGTAGAAAATTAACAAGACTTAAAATTTTCAGTGAATGTATGACATAACTCAATATTTTTTTATAAAAATCCCTATTTTTTTTAATCTTATTTATATTTTTAATATTAACATCTTTTACTTAATTTCATATGTCCAATTTTCTTGAATAATAATAATAGCATCGTAATAATGATATTAATAATGGTGTATTTTTAATCATCGATTTTAAGAACCTTCAATTATCTTATTGTTAGTTATAATATTTAATGGCATATTTATTAACTCATAAACCCACCATATTATGTACTATAACTAATTTGTTACAAACGATAATGTAAGCATAATTCAAAACATACAATACTGATTACATAAAAACCATGAAGGATTTACTTACATTTTTATCTTTTAGCCAATCTGTTATGATTTCGTATAAAGGAGTTCGATCTGTTTTAGGTAATTTAGTTAACATTGATGATATACAATTAGCTATCATTTTTCGACATTCCGGAACTTCATCGTTTACCAGTCTTGCCCCCAATGTTATCAGGAATGTGCCACTATGGCTCTTCAAGGTATTCTGAAATTGTAAATATTTTCTTTGGAATTAAGTACATATATTGACTAGATCTAATAAATAACATTACATATGTAAAAATACCAGATTGAGTTATGCTGATTAAAATGTTGGTTTCTTAAAGTATTAATATAAAGAAAATGATAAAAAATATCATGGAAAGTAATTGTATTTGATTGTGATCTTGTTTCATATCACTAGGGCGAACTGTTGTACCACATCTGTTGTTGTTGCCTTAAGGGTTGTGAAATAAACAGTGGTGTTTACTTCAATACATAGTTTTATTAAAACTAAGCAATAATGGTGAACACTTTAAAGAAAATGTTCTGTATAATGATTATAAAACTGATTAATGCCTAAGTTACGTGTTAAGCAGTGGATGTAGCAATGCATATGATCGGCTTTCGATTATGTTTTATAGCCTGTTCCTCACATCTGGCTGTGACGGCTTTTGTGTCACTCAACAATAGTTATTCACAGCAAGATATGATTCCGAAATAAATTCAGCAGACTCGACCTTTCCCATGATAGATAAGTACATTTTTAAGGGAACCAAACTATTTACTGTGACCCTAATAAATCCACTGCCATAAACTAATAGAAAGAAGTCTTAACAGTAATCAAATAATACTGAATATATAGACCAATAAGAAAATATATTTTTCTTACCAAAGGAAATGTGTTTATTAAGGTTTGCATCATTTCTATTGCAGAATCTCGTCCATATTGAAATTCATAACTGAGCTGAGAAATGTAAAATCCTAAATGTTTGTCTAAGGTATTGCCTAAAGGATATTCCATAATGAATTGATGAAACACGACCCTAGACTGTTCTCTTACATGATTTAATTCAGAGATTATACTCAGTTCTGCAACTTTTTCCATTACATCATGTATTTCTGGAACAATTAGTTTCCTAGCGATTATTGCTTTCAATAAACTGAAAGCTGTAGCTTGTCTATGATGATCATGCATATCCTGTTCGACATACATGAGAAGGATCTTAAGCTGGTTTGTCTCAATTGTATAACACTTTACATCTCTTACCAGAACTGCCATTGCCTGAAATAAGTTAGTCAGTTATTTCTCTTGTAAATAAATGAATACTTTTGGCATTTTCTGTAAGGTTTTCAAACATAAATTAATATAAACCTAAAAACTATTTTAACAATGAATACTGTTCTCAATATTAGGATTCATACATATATTTTAAACCGCTTTTAACATTAAAATTTTTATAAACTCTTACCTTAAAGGCTGCCATTACTAAGTCAAAATTATCTCCTTTACTTAGTCCAGCAGAGGCATACTGGTGTAAAATGGCAAATATATCTTTGGTAATAGATTTAATATTCTGTTTTATGGATGGAAGATCATATTTCATAATCCAACTAAGACACTGAAGGGTTACTGTACTTAACTGAAAACAATTAATACTGTAACAACACATTAAGACATAATTAAATAAATTCATTATATATGCAATGAATGAATGTCAAAAAATTCTTTTAAATATTTATATCAGAAAATATGTAAAATTCAATGAACATATGATGATGATGATGATGATGATGATGATGATGACGATTTTCATATTTCTGTAGTTGATATAATAAAAAGAACACGCAGTGCAAAATGTTAATATTGCGTTTTACCTTTACATGTCTGGACTTCAAACACTTTTTCAATACTGACACAAATGGATCGATAAAGGGTTTGTAATCATTGTCCCTCAATTTATCTCTTTTTAACATCACATAACATAAGCTCAGACCAAACTCAACAAGAAGATGGGCATTTGTTTTCAGAGAAGTTTTAACGTTTTGCTGCCTATAGGCTGTCCTATTTCCAGGGACTTTTGGTATAATAAAGCAGTCTTCTCTTTCTCTTTGGAGCTTTTCTCTTTCCTTTTCAGTCAGTGCCTTTTTCTCTTTTGTTATTAACTGTGGAATACTTTCTGATGCCGTGCCATAAGCAAATTTCAATAGGGATTCTGTTGAGATATATGTATTCTCGACCAAGCCCAATACAATGTGCCGTAGACATTCTTGAGACTTGTGGACAACTTTGATAGAGTGTGATAATTCCAACATTTGTTTAATTGGCAGAATCAGATCCATCAAACATGACTGTGTGATGTGCTGTGCTAGAATTTTAAGAGTATCATAACTTTTCATAGATTTTGCTTCAGATACTTTTATAATAATCTTTGCTACTTCTTTTTCTTCAGATAGAGATCCAAAAAGATCTGCTTTACAAAGCTGAAATATAACATTACATTAAATTAAATATAATAAAATTATATTTCTAATATTGTGTATTAATTTTTAAATAGGATTCAAAAATACATTTTGTTGTAGGAGATACTTAACGCTGTGTGGTTTCTTTTTGATTGACAAAACATTTTGGCTTGGATATACTTGGATTAGAAGTATATCAAAATATATGTTGACCATTTCTTTGAAGGAATAGAAATATTTTGCAGAAATTCTTAACTTTAAAACAAATATGTTAACCTTAGCTTTATATTCACAATAATATAAAATATAACCAGTAACAAGTCAGGAAACAGTAGGTCTACTCGGTAGTATATCTAAACATATATGTTGACACGAACTTTTATTAACTGTAGCTCTTAAATTACTTCCTGAAATATATACAGTCCGTCACATAAGAGCGTAGCGGCGATTATCCACAGCCAGTAAGTTGTAGGCATTTACCTTTTTTTCCGATGTAGAGGGCCGTTTTTGCAGTGCCATTAGTAAGATGTCCAGTCACTCCCAGCATCGATAATTGCCTGGCACCTCCGAGGCATACTTTCCACAAGATTTTTGGCATATTCCTTTGGGAAAGACCTCCAAATATTTCGAATTCGTTGGGACAGCTGAGCCAAATTGCAGGGTCGGTTTTTACGGAGCTTCAGCTTGATAAAAGCCCATACATGTTCGATGGGATTTGCATCAGGCGACTGAGATGGCTAATCCAAAGTGACGATGCTTTTCTGCTCTTTCCACAATTTGCACACTTTGCTCCGATGTTTTGGATCGTTGTCCTCTTGGAGTACCCAATCCTCAATGTGTTTCTTAAGCCAGCATTTAGAAGACGGTAATAAAGCTTTCTGGTAAATTTTGTTAATTTTTTCAGCGTTCGAGTTGTCGGTGAAGAGATACAAAGTGCCGAAATCCTTTTTTGAAAGGCACCCCCAAACATGGACCTTGACGGGATGCTTTACAGTCCGTTGGAACAATCTGCTTGAGGGATTTGCCCAGGCACATTTAATGCTTGAAAACGCCTAAAAAGATGCTTCGTCGGTGAAGATTACATTGCTCCAATCACGATTCAAGTTCTCTTGAGCCCACGCGAGGCATTTCGCGACGTGTTTCTCACTCAGCAATGTTTTTTTTTCCTCGAGGGGAAAATCTTCAAAAGACACCTAGCCTCTGATGTTCTGTTATTATTTGGCCAGGTAGTGTCGGATTCGTGTACGCCTACCAACTAAAAACCCCCCGCTATCCTGTCAGTGTAATGCCGAAGAGGAACCGCTCTCGCTTTACTTCTCTTCGGCATATCAATCAGGATACTTACTCGTTTCCCACTTCCCTCTCATCTTTCTCCTTCTCCTTCATGATGGCTGTTACCATATGCTCCACCACTGCTCATCTGTCCCTGGTCTCGAGCATGATTGGGATCATGTTATCAACAGTGATGGTATGTCCTATCTTTTGCTCTAGAGCTCTCCTTTCACCTATCCACCTTTTGCAGCTGAACACTGTGCATCAGCCTCCCCACAGGATCAGCACTCTGCTCTCGCATTTGCCTATTTCCAATAGGTATTCCGCGAAACAGCCATGCCCGGTAAGGATCTGGGTTAAATAACACCCGACATCGCCATGTGCCCTTTCGCACCATGGTCTTATGTTCGGGATTAGCACCCTCGTCCATCTCCCTCGGGGCTCCGCGTCCCATCTCTCCTGCCAGTGTTCCCATAGGCTCTCCCTTGCTGCACCTCTGTCAGCGCCTCTGTACACCTCCCGTCTCTCCCTTGCTAGAAGGTCGATAGGTGGTATACAGGCTATCACCAGCGTTGCCACTGTCGATACCGTCCTGTATGCGCTACAGACCCTTAGCGCTGCTCTTCTCTGGACTTTGGTGAGCTCTTTCCTCCACTTGTCCCTTCTCAATATGTCCACCCACACCGGTGCGGCGTACAGTAAAATCGACTGCACCGCCCCGCTGAGGACTCTCCTCTTTGCCGCCCTGGGGCCCTTGATGTTTGGCATGAAACGACCAAGGGCCGAGACGGTTTTGCTCGCCTTTTCCAGAGTCTATTTGATGTGTTCCCTAAATAACAGGCAACTATCGATCCAGACTCCCAGGTACTTGACACTCTGCTTCGGCATGACGTCGGTATCCCCTACTCGAAACGTGATATACGGGGACTTTCTCCTTCTTGTCAGGAGAACTGCCTCCGTTTTATCCAAAGCCAGAGTCAATTCCCTTTCTCCAATCCATCTCCTATCAACAGTGAGGTTGGCGTTCTCCCTCACGTCGGTACCACTTCTTCCGGTAACGACCACCGCAACATCATCAGCGTAGCCCAAGACCCTCACTCCTTCGGACACTCTGAGTCTAAATACCCCATCGAACATAATGTTCCATAGGATAGGACCCATGACCGAACCCTGTGGCACTCCACACGAGATTTTCCTCCTCTCGTTACCATCCCCGGCCGACAATATCAGTTCCCTACAGAACAGGTAGCTGGCTATCAAGTTTACAACATACGGCACTATTTCTAGCTCCACATGATCTTACCCCATAAGGCCGAATTGAATGCGTTTCTCACGACCAAAGTGATCAACGCGCAAAATTTCTTGGACTCCCACGCCTCCTGTATGATGGTTTTTATAACCATGACAGCATCAATCGTGGATCTCCTCGCCCTGAAACCATACTGGTTCTCCGACAGGCCTCCCTTTCACTCCAACTCACCTAGGAGTCTACCTAGGATGAAATGTTCCAAAAGTTTCCCCAACACATCAATCAGGCATATTAGCCTGAAGGATGTGGGGTCCTCCACCGGCTTGTTCTCTTTGGGGATTAGAACAAGCCTGGCCATCTTCCATCCTTCCGGGAAGTCGCCGCTCCTCATGACTTCATTCATAATCCGTAGCACCTCCACAGGACAGAGCTCCACCACAGCCTTCAGGATCTCAGGGGGAATACCGTCCGGACCAGGCGCCTTGCCATTTTTTATCTTGACACAAACCCTTAGCAGTTCTTCCTCCATAAGCGGGTCAAAATCGGCTCCTGGTTGGCGTTCCCATTCTTCCACCGGTTTCACGGGGAAGAGCGCGTCCACCGCCTCTCTCATTTTTCCTAGGGGGATCTCTTGTTGGTGACTATTCGTCCTCTTCACCACAAGTTTGTACGCCCTGCCCCAGACATCTCTATCCAGGTCGGGGCATAACTCGTCCCACTTTATCCTCTTCTCTGCCTTGATAGCATCCCTCAGCTTTTTCTTTTCAGCCTTGTACGCTACCTCCGCCTCTCCCTGCTCATTAGGGCTCCAGGTTCGTCTGGCCCTGTCCCTGATATATTGCCTTCGTGCGGCAACGCACTTCTTCCTTTGGGCAGAGATCTCCTCTGTCCACCAATATATCCTCGGGGACTGCCTATTTCTGCCTTTTCTGGGCATAGATGCATCACACGCCCTCGTGATGCTTTCAACAAATGATTTGGGATCCCTGATACTCCCATGTTCTCTTTGGTCGTCCATGACCCTACAGAAATTAGCCCTATTCTAGCTGTTCAACTTCCAGCCCCTATTCCTGGTCACGCTAAGCGTCTGTCCCGCCCCTTCCACAACTTTAAAGAAGATGTATTTGTGGTCACTGAGTGTTTTCTTATCGGAGACACTCCAACGCACAACTTTGACAGCTGCTCCGGTCGTAGCGAACGTTACATCCGGGTTGGACGTCCATCTCCCCCTTTCGAACGTTGGCTATGACCGTCGATTCAACACGGCCAGGTTCAGCCTCGCTGCCCACTCCAATACCAGGTTTCCCCTGGCATTTGGAACTCCTCCCCCCCATTCGGGGGCCCTGGCGTTGAAATCGCCCGCATTAATGCAGTCGTCATCCGCACCTGTCACTAATTCTTCCAAACTATCCAAAGAAACCTAAAGCTCATTTAGACTTCCATTTGGAGAAAAATAGCAACTGCACAGGATGAGCCCGCCTACCTTAGCCGATACGTAACCAGTACCAAGGCCTGATCCAGCGACGATGAGCCCCGTGTTCGCCACCCTAATGGCGGCATCCACCTCCCCCGTGACGTACCAACCGTTCCCCCGGGTCATCTTGACATTGGGCTCGCTGATGATGGCCATATCCACTCTCTCTATCCTTATCGTCGCCCAGAGTAAGTCCTGAGCCACCCGGCACCTGTTTAGGTTAACCTGGATGACCCTGAATGTTCCGGCGATACCTCTCCTTTCCTCTTCCCTTCTCCGGCCTTATGCTTCCAGCACTCAGCCGGATCTGCCCTGTGGCCCTCCTCTTTGCAGATAGGACAGAAGGTGGCATTCTTACAGTCCACCGCCTTGTGTCCTTCTCGTCCACACTTAAAGCACAAACTCCTTCTGTCAACCCCCCTGCACTGGTCAACGAAGTGGTCCGTGCTCCAACACCTCAAACATCTGGTTCGGGAGGGTCTGGACCTGATCCTACACTTTCCCCATCCCAGGCGAATCCTTCCTCTATCCAGGAGCTTATTGGTCCCCGCCTTGCTGGCCTCTATGACAGCTATTTGGCTGTCTTCCGGACCCGCTTTTAGGGAGACAACGGAGAACTCCTCATTCCCCATGTTAGCCCTCAAAGCCTCCTCCACCTCGGCCTGCGTGGTCGACGGGTCGATATCCCTCACAGCTATCTGACCTCCGCTCCCTCCATCCTATTCTGGATCTCTGCTTTGAGGGCTCACTCAGCAATGAGCTCTGATATTTAACGTTATTATCGCGTAAATGCCTACGAATTGTTTCATGAGATATTTTCACACCTTTTTTGCTCAATTTTTCGAACCCTTCACGCAAAGTCAAGGCAGGATTTTTGGGATACAAGTCGCGAACCATTTTTTCGGGTTTATCTGATACTTTTCCAACATGCCCACGATTCAGAAAGTCATCGACATTCCCAACATCCGAAGACCAATTCACCAACTTAGCTACGAACTGCCGCGACATTTTCATGTATTTTGTGACAGCTGAATGTATCATTTATGATCCTCGGGGGTGAGAACATAAAAACACCGCCTCGTAACGTTTAGCGTAAATAGCACTCATTCTCTTTGACGTGCCAGAATCAGACTGAATCCAAGTAACAAGTGTTCCTTTCCATACTGTGAAAATGGCAAGAGCTCCATCTACATTAGTATAAAAAAGGTAAATACCTACGACTTACCGGCTGCGGATAATCGCCGCTACGCTCTTATGTGACAGAGTGTACATCTTTTTCCCAGACATTGTATATTACAAATTTCCAAAACCAATTAGTAACATTAATTTTCAATCTCTTTTAGATTTACATATGAAAATGATTAAATAAAAAAAAAACCATACTTACATTCAATACAGTAAATAGTATATTATCAATATCTCCAGGTTGATACATTGCTTTTAGACAACTTAAAACACTGTGTACTGTGTAAACTAAAACATGAACCTGAAATCCCCTACTCAATAGAGGTGTCATTTCTCCTAATAAAGATTTAAGATACTTGGGTCCCAATGACAACATAATTTTTTGTAACGTGTCTCTAGTTACTCTCCGCACACTTTCCAACTTTGACTTCAAGAAAGTACAAAGTTTCATAAAAACACTGAAAAATGAACACTTTTGAGTAAATGTCGAAATGAGTATACACAATTAACAAAACTCACCCTGGCAAATTTGCTTCTAGAATCTGTGTAGGTAATCTTTGCAACAATTTAACTAATGCCAAAGAGATAGGCACTCTTAGTAAATCTGCTTCTTCTCTCTCATATCCTGTCCTCTTTCTGTTTGTTTTATGAGAACTGTCGTGGTGGGTAAGTACTGCCAGAGACTTATGCAACTGAGGCAGAAGCACTATCTACAAACAAAAAAGAAAAAGTTCCTTACATCCCATTAAAACATTTTTATTGTAAAGCTATAACGTGTATATAAAAATAATTGTACAACAAAATCATCTACTACTAAGTATTGTTTAGTCCCATTTTAAACACGAAAAAACCTATATGAATGAAAACTCAGTAGAGGGATATATCCTAGGCCATTAGAGTGATAAATAAGCAAACATCTGTAGAAAGACAACAAACTGTAACAACAATTTAAAAATAGAACATTTGTTTATTTCTGATGTTTATATGAAAATGAAGGCTATGAAGCTTACACTAAAAAATCATATGCTCAAAGATGTGGAATATTCATAAATCCTCAGATATTTCACTTAACATGGTTTTGATTTATACATGTCTGACCATTTACTCCGATCCGATAGGACTTGCACCTTGACGAAGTTCTAGTGCAAACTAGAACGGATGGGCCGGCTTGCGCGTTTTAATGATTTAAGGAGCCGTACCATAGGTTTAACTATTGTGGGGGGGGGGGGGGGTGTCATTATTGAAAAAACAGACTAAAACAAGTCCCTGAAGAAGGGCAGCCTCTTTCAGTAGTCATAGTGGCAGAAACCGTGGGGGTTAGTATGGTGCTATGACACACACGACTCCGATGTGGAAGGCAAGAGGAAATCACCACATTATAATCCTCAGAACAACTAACAAAAGACATCCCAAATAATGATGGCGTCTCCTGGGGAAAAAACACCGCAGTTAAAATAGCCCTCCGTTCGGATCTCCGGGTGAGGACTGTTCCGGGAGACGTGATCGAGTGCAATAGTAGGGTTAGTAAGAAGAATAGCATTTCACGAGTCGGAGCGTGGAATGTCAGAAGCATGAGACAAGCAAAGAAGCTAGAGAATCTGAAGATAGAAATGGATAGGTTAGGATTAGATATAGTAAGTATATGTGAGATGCGCTGGCCGGAAGTAGGAGATTTTTGGAGCGGTGACTATAGGGTAATACAAACAGGATCGGTAAATGGAGACGCGGGAGTAGGAATCGTTATGCGGAAGAACGCAGGACAGTGTGTAGATAGCTACCTACAATACAGCGAGAGAGTAATGATGGTCAGGTTAGATTCAAAGCCAGTGAAAATAGTAATAGTGCAAGTATACATGCCTACTTCTAGTCATAGTGAGGAAGAGTTAGAAGCCGTTTATTCGGACATAGAGCAGGTAATAGGATTTGTGAAGGGTCATGAAAATTTAATAATAGTGGGAGATTTTAACGCAGTCGTAGGTGAGGGGAAAAAAGGAGAATTTGTAGGTCCTTATGGATTAGCAAACAGAAACGAGAGAGTTAGCAGACTGATAGAATTCTGTGAGAAGCAAAAGATGGTAGTCGCGAACACATTGTTCAAGAATCACGTTAGGAGGCGGCACACCTGGAAAATGCCAGGAGGGATAGACAGGTATCAGATAGACTACATTCTGGTTAGGAAGAGATTTAGAAATCAAGTAAAGGACTGTAAGAGTTATCCAGGAGCAGATGTAGACAGCGACCACAACTTGGTAGTCATGAAAGCTAGATTAAAGTTCAAAAATCTGAAAATCCTGAAGGATAAGAAACGTATAAATGTAGACATATTGAGGGATCGGAATATGAAAGATAAATTCCAGGGGAAAGCAGATCAATTAATAAATAAAGCGAGTAATGACGAAATCAAGAACGCAGAAACTGAGTGGGAGGGTGTTAAGAATAGTCTAGATTCCGCGGCTACGGACGTTTTAGAACACGAGAGAAGGGAAGCTAGGAAGCCCTGGATGACGGACGAAATCTTAAACTTAATACAAAAGAGACGAGGCTACAAAAACAGACGAGACGAGGAAGGACTGAAAACTTATAAGTCAATAAAGTGGGAAATCATTAGAAAGTGTAGATAAGCGAAAGAACAATGGATAGAGATAAATAAGTAGAAGATAAGCTCCAAGTAGGTAAGACCGATGAGGCTTACAAAATAATTAAGAGGAACTTCAGGGATATAGGACCAATAAGTAGCAACGTTAGGAGTCAATCGGGGGACATACTGATCGGAAGAGAGGAGAAAGCGGATAGATGGAAGCAGTACTCAGGAAATTTATACGAGGGTCAGGAATTAGGAGAGATATTAGAGCAAGAATCTAGCATCGATAGGGAAGATGTAGGAAAACCTATATTGAGAGAGGAATTTGAAATAGCACTAAGGGGGCTAAAGAACAATAAAGCGCCGGGTGTAGATAAAATACAGGCAGAAATTTTGAAATGTGCGGGACAGAAAGTAGTAAATAGGATGTTTAAACTAGTAAAATACATACACGAAACGGGCGAGATGCCGGAGGATTATAAGAGGAACATTATCATTACTATACCGAAAAAGAGAGGAGCGAAAAGGAGGAGGAGAGGAACTTTAGAACGATTAGCCTTCCCACGTGCCAAAAATCTTAATCAGAATAGTGCAGAAGAGGATGGAAAATAGAGCAGAGGAAATACTAGAAGACCAATTCGGGTTTAGGCGAAATAGGGGAACTCGCGAAGCTATTCTGGCGGTAAGTGTAATGTTAGAGAAAACAATAGAAAAAGGAAAGAACGCTTCAAGATACTAAAGTAGCGCGGGAATGAAGTATAGAGATAGGAGAGTAGCACACAATCTATACAAAGAGCAAACTGCTGTTATAGAAGTAGAAGGGGAAAGAAGGGAAGTAGGTATTAGGAAGGAGTAAGACAAGGATGTATGCTATCACCACTAATTTTTAATCTGTACATCAAACAGGTGATTAATGTGGTAAAAGATTTCAGGATTAAAGTACAGGGACAGAAACTAAAAATGTTGAGATTCGCGGATGATATAGCAGTATTAGCATCTAGTAAGGAGGAATTAGAATCAGCGTTGAACGAAATGGAGGGAGTGTTGACAGAGGAATACGGAATGAGGATGAATAAAAACAAAACTAAAGTGTTAGTGTGCAGAGGACGCGAGAGCAGAGCAAAAACGAGAGTACAAATTGATAATGAAAGATTGGAGGAAGTTAAAGACTTCACTTATTCAAGAAGTAAAATAAATTGGGATGGAAGAAGCGATAAAGATATAAAACAAAGAATAGTGCAGGGTCGAGTAGCTTTTAACAAAAAGAAAGCACTTTTATGCTTGGAGGTAATAAACTTATAAACAAGGAAGAGATTTTTGAAAACATATGTATGGAGAACGGCACTATACGGTTGCGAAACCTAGATGGTAGGGGAAGCAAGTAGGAAGAAATTAGAAACTTTTGAGATGTGGTGTTACCGAAGAATGAATGAAAATACCGTAGACTGATAGGGTTAGAAACGAAGAAGTATTAGAGAAAGTCGGCGAGAAAAGAAGTATGTGGAAAAATATAAAGAAGAGAAGAGATAAAATGGTAGGCCACTTGCTGAGGCATGGAGGAATAGTCCGCGATATTTTGGAAGCAGAAATAGGGGTGAAGAAAGGGAGAGGTAGGTCTAGATTAGACTACTGCTCGCAAATAGTAAGGGATTTAACGAAATACATAGGTTAGCACAAGATAGGAGAAGCTGGAAGTTAGCGTCCAACCAGTCTTAGGACTGATGACCTCATGATGAAGACCATTTACTAACATTAATAGAAAGATGTTTGACCTATTTCTTATTTTTAAAATATACTCTAACACTGAGAAAGTTTGGTGTTTTCTTTAATTTTAACAAATAATTAAATACAAGCCATAAATAACCATACCTGTATTGTTCTTATTACTTTGGTAGCTGTTGATTTACACAACACAGTGACTTTTTCACAAATTTTTATGCTATCAGTGTTTCTTTCTTCAGTATCCTTACTATAACTTTCCCGTTCTTCATCATTTTCATTACCTTCGCTTTCTAAAACCTCATCAATATCCGCAATTTCTTGAATATCTTCATTACTGTCTTTTGAATTACTTTCTATTTCATGTGTAGATTCTTTATGTTTATCACCATTCACTACAATATTTACTGGAGTATTTACAGCTAGATCACCAGGATGCCCTTTACTTAAATCAAAATTAAAAGCATCCAAAATGGCAACTATTAATCGAATCAATTGTTTTTGGTATTCAATCTTCAATCTCAGTTTATTTAAATAATATTTAAGGATTCCTTCATATTGATGCCATGGTAGGATTTTACAAACTGTTCCTATCGTTTCAATGGCTGCATCTATAATGCTGTTTTTGTTTGAATATCTTTCAGAGCATAAATAATGTGATGTCAACGGAAGAATAAACTGTGTTAGTGTTCGTGGATTTGGCGTTGTACTTAGCTCTCTAGTAATTTGACAGAATTTTAGAAGTGCTCTGGCATGCCTATGTATTTGCAAATGTGTTAAATTTTCAAAGAAATCTACTTCTAGATCAGCTTTATTTGTATACTTGTGTAAGTCTCTTAAAACTGTATGACTTTCTGGGCATTCTCGAGCTAAGTGACCAAGCAAAGATATACTCTCATTGCGAACATCATCTTTTCCATTCCTCATTCCATTCCTTATCAGAGTAAATATTGTGTCATTTAAAATGTAATCAAACTCTGTAGGAACGTTTTGATATCTTTTAATTAACATAGGACAAAGTAATTTCAAAACATGTGTGGAATTTTCTTTTAACGACAAGTCTTTCTCGTTGCTCAGTAAAAAATATAAATTGTTGATTAACAATATCCCTAAGGAAATATTAATTTCATTTTGACTTATGATTTCTTGTATCTTCTTAAAAGCATTGTGCCGTCTCTCAAAATCTGGTTGATCTATCCATTTTGTGTCCCATGCATTTAATTCAACAATGAGACTGGAAGCTATTTTTAAATCATCACCTGTTTTCTCAGCAACAATTTCTAGTGTTTGTGTTAATATTTTTCTACAAGAGGAATATGATACATTAGAGAATAGCGGACACAAGTGTTTCAGATGTATTTGGGGTTTGTCTACATTTTTGATTAGATTTTGCACCGTTATCAAAAGTCGTGAAATAATTTCTTCACTACTAGAAGTTTTACATTTCTGTAGAACAACAGGAAGTAATAGTTCCAAAATGGTGTCACTTGTATCAGCTTCCCAGACCAGTTCGGAGATTCTAGATAAAATGAATAATTCTCTTTGTTTTAAATTTTTGTTTTTACCAACAAGTTTTCTTTTAATTTTGCTTAAAATAAATGAGACTTGTGGAAGTAAAATGCAGCTGCCATAATTCAGTTTATCAATTAACCCAACTCTACTGAGAATATCCTTTTGAATAGGTACAACATTACCTACTGGAATAGCTAACTGTATGTCTTCCTCATCTGGCTCTAAACTTAAGAGTTTTTCTAACATTTCCTCAATTGCATTCACCACTGTAATATGGCTCTTATCATTCAGCAATAACTGAATAACATGTGGTAAAATATATTGGTCTGGGTTTCCTTCTTCAAATTTCATTAACAATGGAAAATATCTGGGGTTAGAACCCCACAGCAAAAACAATTTTAGTAATGCAGTAGGACTGTGAATACCTTCAATATTAAGTTTGCTTAAATAGGGCCATATGAATGTAATAAATATAGCATTAATTTGCTCTTCAGACCAAGGATATTGCTCAAAATGTTCAAAAAATCGTCCCAACATTTTGATGCATGACATACGTAATGATCTTAATATGGCCACATATCCAGCATGAATCTGTTTAGACTGATCAAAAGCTCCTTTTAATATGGCTCCGATGATAACCAATATTTTAAGTAAATAAGTTAGTAGTTCATTGCCCATTAAACCACCAAATTGTTCCAAAACTACATTCAATAAATTCATGGTGCTTTGTAATTTTTTTGGTGGGATAAATCTTTCCAAATCGATACTCTTGGATACAGAATTGGCAATAATTTCCAGATTGTCATCGAGGTAATCATTATAAAATCTGAATGCTTTTTGAATGAAATTCAACATTTCACTTTCTTGGCAACCTGCCATAAACCTCAATATTAAATTTCTTCTTAGCTGTCCTGAAGACTTACCACCTGTTCGTAAACCAGTTTTGGCATTCATTTTACTAAACACTATTTGCATTATAAAAGGCATTAAATTTTCTCTATGCTCACTACGAACCACATCACTATCTTTATCAATTCGAAATGTACTAATTTCATTTTTAAAATTCGTATCATCAACTAGGTTATACAAATTTTCCTTATATGGAATCAAATATTTATGCTTATAAGTCATTATACAATCTAAAGCTGCTTTTTGTATTCCTGGATCCTTATTTTGTAAAAGGTCAAAATATATTTTGTACAATTCTGGTTCCCGGTACATCGACATAGGACTTCGAAATTTAGAAAAAACATTTAATTTTTGCATCAAAGTTCTGTAACAAAACAAACATTGTCTGAAATATTATAATACAAAAAGAAAAAACAAGTTACATACATTATTGATAATAAAATTACAGTATTCATTTGCTTTTTTTGAACAAAATGAACTACTCATATCATGTGATTGTTAGTACATGTTTTTTTTTTTGTTTTGAAATAATTAGTTTTAGGTTGCAAATGCAATATGGGTACCATATAACAGTTGGTATTAAATTTTTAAGTCGAAACACTTCCAGTAATAAAAATAATAATTTTTCAAATAAAGAACACTTTAATTTATTTCACTTTAATAAATATTTTACTTACTTTATCTTTATTTTTCTTGAAGATTTAGGAGCTATATCTGAAGGCCATTTTTTGATTTCTCCTTCATTTTCATAATTTGTACTATCTTCATTGTTTTCCTCATTTATAACATTTTCTTTAATACTACATATTAAAGTCACATCTGAATTGGTATTAACAAATTCTTGTCTAAAATGTATTTATAATATATATATATAAATCATTATTACTATTTTGTTGGATGAGAATTCACAAAAATAAAATCTGTAAAAAGGGTTTTATAAGACAGACATCGTTCAAACTTTTGAAATATTTTACATTGGATTTTATCATAGGGAAAATTAAACTACAATTAGTAAAATTCCATTTTTTGCAATGCGAATTCTTCCACATTTCAGATATTCACTATCTGATAAAAATCTCAACTCAACACAAGTTGAATTCCATTTTTTCTTTTTTTTTTTACAGATTTAATTTTGGTGAATTCTTCCCATTATAATGCCTTAAAATTATAATGACAATAATTATGCACCAACCTAACACTACATAATATTTGTAACTATAATAATATATAGTTAATAATAATAATATAACTATTATTTTCTATACTAACACAAATTAACTTACTCAATAAAATTTAAAAATAAATCAGAAACTTCTCTTGTTTTTGCCTCAGCTACTTCAGGAAACATAGTCATTGCTTTCCACAAGAGGACACGATGATTCAGAAAGTCCGGTTTAAATTCTAGTATCTGAACCTTTTCAAAAAGATCCTGCAAGAAATCACAGTTTGATACAAATGAATCAACACTTATTTCTTTAGGATTTCCGATATGTTGACAAACGCTTCTTAATTCTTCACCAAATACATTCCAAAATATGCTCAGATCTAAACCAGCAGCATGAGATGCGATAATTTTTAAAATTGGTTCCCATAATAACTGAAAGTTTATATATAAAACACCACACAAATATCTTAGTGGTATTGTATTGAAAGCTGTTTGATTACACATCATCATCTGAGGTTGACCAAAACTGAATTTTTGCAGGTTTTGCAATTGATTTCTATATGTCTGAACATTAGACTCCACTAACTCAGTATTATAGCATATACTAAAAACTTTCCAATCTTCAGCAGGAATGTCGGGATCGTCTGAATATTTCAATATAAAATCAGGTAGAATTTCAAATACGGTATAAATGTGTGCAGTCACCAAGCGAACCTAGAATAAGATTTTATATGGCGATGTAATGATTAAACATTATTATATAATAAAACAGCTTACCTCATGAAAAGGTGAACTAAAATTTTTTTCCAGGTGTCGTGTAAACCTCAACAGTAATTCCATTGTTATTATTTCACTACTTTTCAGTGCTGTTAGACACAAGCTAATAGTTTTTAAACTTAGAATATGTTCTGGGTATGACGTCAAGCCCAATAAACAATTCACTGTTCTATCGAAAAGTGTAGCTAATACATTTATTTCAGATAAATGTATTAAGCATTCTATAGTGCCATTAAGCAGGAATAAATTCTTCTTAAGTTTAGTTTGGTTATCATTCTCAATTTTTTCCAAGAAAACATAAATGTTTTTCTTTATATTTTCAACTATCTGTTCTTTATCTTTCAGAAGTAAATGTGGTATGCAAAGTAAACTGCAATAGTAATTATCTGAATTCCTCACATCCGTTTCAATATCATCTAGATGAATATAATTTAATATGATATTTGCAATAAAATTGTTATTTTCTTTAAAGTCGATTGTGTATTTTTGCCAATTATCTAACTTAATTCCACTTCCTGATGACGGTGATTTCTTCATTATTAATTTGGCCAAACTATGAAAGCATGCATCATCTAAACTATAATGCACACAATTTTTAAGAAAATTTGGTAGGATTAATACATTAAATAACGAATAATCACTAATATTATCAACAAAATATAGAAGTATAGATTTATAAGGAAGTGAAAGTATTTTTCTTATCAACGAAGATGCATCGTCCTGTGGTACTTTTATATTCTTCGATATTAAAAGTAAAATTCCAATTTGTGTTATTGTTAATATGACTGATTCTGGTAAATTATTATTTAATAATTTTAGGAGTTGTTGAATAAGTAGAACTGGTTTTTGTAAATGCTTTCCATTCTTGTACTCAATACTTTGACCAACCAGTTTCAAAATAATGTTAATGTTGTTGGCGGAGTCGTCACTGTTGCTTATGAATGTCTTATTTAAATCTTCTAATATACTTATGAAGGTTACCCATAGCAATTCAATTTTTTGAGGCTTAATATTTGCAACAATATTCGCTATCACATGTTCTAATACATCAAATAGAATCTGTTGGTATAACTTTTCATCACATAGGGAGCGTAAAAGAAAGGGCAGCATCGTTTCCGCACAGCTATGAAACTGACCATCAATTCCATTAAGAACATGAAACAGTAATTTTCCACAACCAACGGCACCCTAAAGGTGAATATTGAAATATTATACATCTATTAAGTTACACATGCAAGATACACAATTTAATGTTCTTCATTTTTATAAGGTAACATTCCTCATAAAATACTTTATGCACATATTCTTATTCTCTTATATTTTTCCATTATGTAATTATTAAGTATTCCATTAAATTTGGCCTACAATGTTACTAACAACGAAGTGATTATAATTTCACAGTAAAGGTTTCATGTAAAATGAATGTTCAATTTCAGTCAAGTTTAATTTGAGTTTGTCACTGAATCTATAAAGAGTGTGTGATAAAATGTATACTCTTTTATCTGATACAAGTTGAAGAAACATATCCCATTCACAACTTGAACTTGGGACTTCATTTCTCTATACAAAATGTGCAATAGTAAAATTTAAGAGAACTATAATATGTGGCTCTCTTTAAAATATCTCTAAATATGTTCTTAATTATTTAACAACTTGGAAAAGGTTATACATACTTCTAAGAATCCTATATAAGATGTGCCATAAATATTTTTTTTATTAATCATCGCGGGTCTACTGCTAAAGATGGGTACTACTAATAAAGCCATAGGTCAAAAAGTAATTTATAGAATAAGGAAATATATTCTTACAAAATAAACAAAACCTGTTTTTTCCACTTTAAAAAAAATATCCTTTCAAAAGAATTTTATATTTTATATACTTCTAAAAAATTTATGGAACATTTATTTTAGAGAAATACATTCTATAAGTATTTTTGAAGAGTAGGTATGAATTTAAGTAAAAATTTCCATGTAATCATTCTGATGATTGGACACAATAAAGAGAAGATTGTTATGTAACAAAATTTCACATTGTTCAAAAGATTCCAATAATACTCAAAAATAAAAATTAATGTATCAAATTTGCACTTCAATAACAAACTACACCTGATTTTATTCAGTTTTCAATTAGGATTTCCTGTCAAAATAACATTTTAAACTAATATTAACTTCAATATTACTATAATTATATTACTATAATATTACTAAAGCTATTATTGCACACTTTAAAAAGTTCACATTATACCATGAAGAAACATATATCTTAGGGTGGCCAATTCCTGTTAGGGTAATTGTATACAAGAAGTGTTCCTGGGCAAATGCTTATGAAACTTTTCCTGCCCCCCTATTTTCGAGGGTGCTGGAGACAAATCTGACTTCAGTTTTATCCGCTCGGATACGGTTTTTGAGAAAATGAATTTTCCACTTTTCCGCATGAGGCCATTTTTTCTATCAAATAACTTTTACTTCACACTACATAGATAGCTAATATTAATACCAATAGATGCTACAACACTTCCTTTACACATATCATATATTAATCCGTCATAAAACCTATTAGAAACTTTCGATGTTTAGTTACTTCAAATGAATACAATGACTTGCAGTTGGCGTCGTCCATTGTAGTTGTACGCCCTCCGTGTCGTTCGATGAAACTACATACATACAGAGAGGCTCCAAAAGCTAACTTTGAATATTAACAACTAAATACGCTGTTATTTTGAAGGATACTAACCTAACCTAACATGACTATCTACTTATTATGGTTAGGTCATGTTAGGTTAGTATCCTTCAAAATAACAGCATATTTAGTTGTTAATATTCAAAGTTAGCTTTTGGAGCCTCTCTGTATGTATGTAGTTTCATCGAACGACACGGAGGGCGCATGATTGCAATGGACGACGCCAACTGCAAGTCATTGTATACATTTCAAGTAACTAAACATCGAAAATTTCTAATAGGTTTTATGACGGTTTAATATATATGTGTAAAGGAAGTGTTATAGCATCTATTGGTATTAATATTAGCTATCTATGTAGTGTGAAGTGAGTTATTTGATAGAAAAAATGGCCTCATGCGGAAAAGTGGAAAATTCATTTTCTCGAAAACCGTGTCCGAGCGGATAAAACTGAAGCCAGATTCGTCTCTAGCACCCTCGAAAATAGGGGGGTAGGAAAAGTTTCGTCAGCATTTGCCCAGGAACACTTCTTGTATACAATTACCTCTGTTAGTTTGACTTTCCAGGACTATTCTTACTTAAAACAAAAATTCTACCCTCTTAAGATTGACATTAATTCATCCCAATTCTATAAAATTTGTTTTTTTGGTGTCATAAAAACTATCCATTTCATAGATTGCTGATTCATATTTATACAATAACTATTGGAAGCTGAATCAATTTTTATGTGATCACATAAAACAGCGATTATTCAAATGCAAAAACAGAAATATTTTTGTAGAATGTACTATTTAATAAGTGGCAGTTAATTGAAAATACAAATATGTATTTTCTATTAACTGTATGAGTATTAGATTTGTTATAAAGTGGTAAATGTCTATATAGGCTTAGCTGTGGTTCCTTGGCAGTTATTCAAACTTATGTCCTGGTTCATCAGAATAGAAACCCTAAGATACTTTCATTCTTTCGTTATTTATATCATACTTACATCCCGTCTGTTTTTTACTGCTCTTAAGAGGAGTATCAGAAATGCTCTTTTGTCTTTTACTTTTCTTGCTACAAATGCAAAGCTCTCTGCAGCAAAATTATTAATGTATTCAGGTTTATTATCTGATAGAAGTGGAAGCAGAGCATTAAAAACATTATCAATATCTTTAATTAGGGACCTCCAAAGAAATTTAAATAAATATGCCAAACATGTGAAAGTCCATTCCAATTGTTCAGTATCTTTAGTATTCAACAAAGAAATTATTATATCTAAAAACTGAGGATAGTATTCATAAAATTCCTTTTGTAAATCCTTTGCAACAGCCACAACAATCCTAAAATTGTAAAAAAATAGAAGGGTTTTATAAAACAAATAAAATAATTCAGTATTAGACATAATATATACAAATTTGTTTCTACATAATCACGGGTATACCTGAAGTTACATATGAAAAACTATGTTAAGTTATATGCTGTGTATTATATTCATGCACACTCACAATGATATGAGTATGCATATATATATATATATATATATATATATATATATATATATATATATATATATATATATATATATATATATATATATATATATTGTATATTATTATTTTATTACTCTTAAAATAATTTCATTGAATAAGCTCACAATTAAATACATTTATATACAGATAAACTTTAATTGATCCACGAAAATTTGTCCTTTTCTGTAATTAAACTCTTAAATGCAATAGCACTATAAACTTTTATATATTGCTTATAAATAAATACACATTAAGGCTTGTTTAAATATAATCAAAATGTGAGTAAGGAACATATGACTATACCCTTCTAATAAAATTAATGTGTATGAAAGCTTTAAGCATCATCTTACTAGTCGTAAAATAATCATAACTTTACTTACTCTAGCAATGGTTGAAGGCACAACACATTTTTCATTTGTAAATGTTTTTTCAAAATATCAACTATTTGTTCCTTACCCAGCAAAACCTGGGGTAAGGTAATATAATGTTGTGGTTTTATTTCCTTTTGGAAAGTGTCATATCCCTCCGTTAAATTTAATACATTCCATTTTTCTATTGCTTGATAAAAATATGAATGTTGTTCTTCGGCTTCTGATTCATACTCATGCCCAACTTTATGGAAAATATCTACATCTATATTTGCTATACGTTCGGAAAATGGGAGGAACTAAAAATTAAGATTTCAGTGGAAATAATTAATATGATTATTTAAAAACTTCAAACCTTAAAAGTATTTATCTCCTTATGGTGTGTGGATTTATTCTTCATTTTACACGTATTTTGTTCCTGTTGTTACATGAAATAACCTATAACACGTGCAGTGTGCACGCCGCAGAATGTACAGAATATTCTACATTTACTCACAGAATGTCACACACCATGGAACCAGAGAAGTGAATGTAATAAGTTATTTACTCGCCAATTGATCTATTCACCATACATTTTCTTCAGAACCAAAGCTGGACATAAATAAACATGTTTATAGATTCAAATTAAATTAAAATAGAGTATCAATAGGGGAATGATAAATAATTCTAAATAAATATTAACACAACTATGATGTTCAATAGGTTCAACCTTTTTTCGAAATCACATAGTAGGCTACAACTAAAATATTATTACCTACATTGTTTTCGTAAGCGCAAGTAAAACAATAAATATATAATTAATAAGTAACACTTGACGTCTTAAGTTAAGAATTCTTAAGTAAAATAGGTTTTAAATAAATAATAAATTTGTATTTATAATCACTTGGTGAAAAGTGGGTAAGTGTAAATTTGCTATTTTATTAGGTATGTAGTCATGCAGAAGTTGCCTTTACCTTGATAATTCTAAATTTGATTTTTGTAAATGTAGGCTTGCCATATTTCTGAAATGTTCAACCGGGACACCAGAATGCCATGCCCCCCAGCGTCACAGGTATTCAAAGATACACACCCTTGGCGGGTTTCTAGAATGTTTTAGAGGGTAGTTTATTTTCAATGTTTTGAATAAATAGTTACTGATTAGGAACCTAAACCAGGGGTATTAATAAATGACAAGCATATAAGCGCCTAACGCCGAGTGAGTAGTGGGTGGTGGGTGAGTCCAATGTTATTACACACGAGATGCCTCTCGCATCGCGCATAGTCAGGATTGGCGAGACAAGACGATACGATGACAATATTATTTATTAGCAGACCATCACTCTTCAATAGTATTCACTTTTCATACAGTACAGTGAAATAAATGACAAAGTAATTATCCTAAATAATCCTTCACAGTTAATCATTTTTAGGCTTTTTTGGTCATCTATAATCAATTTAATTTTTACCGGGACGTGAAATAAACCGGCCGGGACGCATATTTGTAAACAGCGGACGCTTCCGCTGTAAGATGCATGCCGAACCACGATTTGTATATAGCAGACGAGTCTGACTTTACGCGTCTGCTGTACCAGACATTTCTAAATTTTGATAATTTAAAATACTAAGTAGGTACCTAATCTAGTAATAAAATAAAAGTGAAAATAGTTATGGAGATTATAATATAAGAAGTAAAGGTATATAAAAAAAATCTTGTTAAAGGTATCTACTTTATTAGGTAACAAAAGTAATACATCTTAGCATATTCATTTTTTAAATTTATTAACACCCAGTTGAATATTCTTTTTAACGCATTGTTCCAACGAATGAGGTGCTTTTTGTCTCATTTTAACATCAGATGGCAATCTTCCCGACTTCGCCTTTTTGCTACCACATGGAACTTTTCTGCGTCCTACCGATGTTGGTTGGAATGTTGGAGTTAGTTTTCCTTACAGTTCCCTTATATTTAAAAGTTTTGTGAAGACCAGACAAGAGAGAAGTTATGGAACAAACATGTTTTTTTATGTTACTTAAATATGCCTCCACAGCTGGACAAAAATTTTCAGTCTTCATCAATGTTTTTCATAACAAAATTGTAGTGCTCCATCCACTTTTCTTTCACTATTTCGGCCGAAGAAATATTGCTATCCTCAACATTTTCCACAGATTCCAATAATTCTGACTGTTCTAAAATGTTCTCTTCTTTACGGTTTTCTAATACAACGCTTTCTTCGTCCTCCTTTTATACAGGCAGGAAAATTTGTTTATTTGCATAAGAAAGTGTATTTATTGCGCTTAAGAATTTGTATTTTTGCAAAACGGTGCCCTGATGTTTGCAATGTTTACCATTAAAACCCACTGCACACGTACACATACAAGTTTGAAGATCCACATAATATATATACAATTGTCATTATTTTCACTCGTTACTGAAAATTCCAATGAATCTATGCAGATAGGTTCAACAATCATTTTACCATCAGTTAATGTAGGTAAATACCTAGTAGCAACCTCTTTTGCGACTCTATTGAATAGTAAATCCAATATACGCTGCGTGTAGTAATTTTCGAAACTTGTAATAATGTAGTCGTTCAGTTGGATTAGGTTAAATGCATTCGCTCTCTCTAGCGGTATGTCCTTTAGTAATCTAAACATGATCTCAGTGTAATTATTGGTATCGCTTCCTCTTAACTTTAAATCTCTTCTGTACAGCATACACCAACTTTCTTCACGGGTCAGCAGATTGCTTATATAATTCTTCAAATTTTCGTGACCGCAATTTCTAACAAAATTTCGTTTTGCTTCGTTTAGTTCATTTTCTGTTTTGGAGTGTAAAATTTTCTTAAATAATGTATAATATTTTTGCGCTGAATCCCGTGGTATTCCATTCTTCGCTGTTAAAATCCATCTCCAAACTGCCTTCTTCACATGAAATATGAATCCCCCTTCGCGTAATCACTCTATCTTCGTGGTTTGGAGAAACATTTGTTACTTACCTCCACATCTTCTTTACTCACTAGTTTGCAGAGGATCACACTATTTTCTCTGGTTGTTTGATACTCATAATTATCTGGTAATTCGCGCATTTCGTTTAAATTTAATTATTTAATGTCAAAGAACTACGTAATGCTACAGCCGTAGTATCAATCGCACACGTCTTCTGAATATAAAAATACGTACTTGCCCAATGCCCATGCCAGTGATTGCTAAGTAAACAGCGGACGTATCAGGGCGGACACGTCTTCTAAATATAAACATTCTTTGGGCATCGCCGAAATTTATCGAAGGGATAATGCGTCTCCTATTTACAAATATGCGGCCGGACACTGGGATTTTGTCTGAAAACCGGGACGTCTGGGAATCATATGTAAATGGGGTTATCTACGGATGTATGTATAGTTTATTTCATCGCCATTTGCCAAATAAAAAATCTCAAAACATACCATGGCTTGTTTTTATGGCTAGACTCAGGTAGAGTGTTCCGTTTATCTAATACTAATATAGCAAAATGAAACTGAATAAATATTAGACAGACCGGTATACTGTAATACATTTTTGAACACTAACACTTGGGAATCTACTCCTGCTAAATCTAAATATTATTTGCAAGCCGATGTACACTCTCAAAAAATATATAGAGGGCAGGTATATACAACTCATCAAGAATAGGAATACTAGGAATAGCAAGTCTCAAAACTAAATAGCCTGGTCTTTCCTTAGTTGAATTCAGACATTTACAGGGTGAATATCGATGAATATATATTGAATGTACACAGAGGGTCGAATAGAACTACTACAGGGACACTTCTTTTAGAAGACTCACACCTCACCCATTTCAGAATTAAATTTCCAAATTTTATTTAAATTGTTTTATTAGGTTTCCTTACACGAATACGTAATAATAACGTTCTTGGAATAATGGTGTAAAGAACATATAGGAAACTGTTAAATATAAAAATAGAATATTGTTAAATATAAAAATGAAAGATTGTTAAACATAGGGAAACCAGAAGTTATATAAGTTCGGTAGTGGTTACCAAAATTAGGTACCAGTAGCTGTTAAAAGTAGCTACTAGGTCAAGATTATCAACAAAGGACATTTTGAACACATTACATTACATTACATTACATTACATTATGTTATATGAGTTTGGGCCTCATCAGCCACTGATCGCATGGGTAGTCCCTTGGCGATCCCCTCTTATCCGGGTCATTATCCAAAAATTATATCCCATAAATGGAGCAATTTAGGCACGTCCTCGCCTTAAGCCTCGCCTCCTCTAGGATAACAGGGGTCCTTAATATAAGGTACATCTTCTCCTTCAGTGCGGGGCAGGTGTAACGAAGATGAATCGAGGTTTCCTCGTCTTCTTTACAGTATCTGCAGGCCGAGCTATCAGTCAGCCTCAACTTGTGCTTATATGCATTCAGACTACTATGGTTGCCCGTTATGATTCCCATCAGGGTTTTGACTTTGTGCCTGTTCAAATTAATGAATTCTTGGGCTCATTTCTCAATGTCCGAGTATTCGATGAAGAGTTTGGTTATTCGACAACACGTTACTCCTTTCCATCTTTTATTGTGCTGGTCTCTTGCCCAGCGATTTATGCGGTCTCTGATCAGATTGCGACTTATTCCCACTGCAGGTTCTGGTCCATAGAGGTTTTCTCTGGCAGAGAAAGTCTCTTCTTAGTTGCCAAAGTGTTGCTGTGATCGTGCAACATACATATGTGACTTAGATGTTTTTCCCATGACAGTTTCCCGTCCAGGATACTCCTAAGTATTTCACTTCGCTATTATACCTTAGTTCTTGGCCACCAAGTTTCAGCGGACATGTTCTGTTCCACTTATATTTCTTGGTGAACGCCATCACCTCAGTCTTAGAGGGATTGACCGAGAGTCTCCTATCCCTACACCAATTCTCAACCGTGTTTAATGCTCCCTGCATTATATCGAGAATCGACTCCAGGAAAGGGACATTCGTTATTATTACTAAATCATCGACATAGCCAATTACCTGGTAATCCTTTAACCTTTCAAGCAGCTCATCCACTACCAGGCACCACAGAAGGGGGGACAATACCCCCCTGATATATTACTCAATGAACTATTCTGTTTTACTCGACACGTGCAATTAACACGTATGCAATCAATCAGGCATGTAGAGGACACTAGGGTAGGAAGATACGACACTACCCAGCCTGCACCTCCTCCTACTTCCAAAAGTACAGACATCGCAGCGTCGCTCAAATAAGGGTTAATAAAACTTCTCTTCTAAGTCCCATGGATGTCTATTATTAAAATAACCTGAAAAAAAGCATCATGGTAAAGCTGTCAGGTGTTTTTATCGAAATTTTATTGATGACTGTGTACATCAATAAAATTTCGTTCATGCTTTTGTAACAATCTTAAGACTTTTGGACAATATGCAACAGGTTCACTTTTCAAGTAGGGCACCAATTTTTACGTTTTATCCTTTAGAAGAATCTTTTTATACTGATATTTTATTTAAAATTCAATGTACTTGTTAACATGGAGTAAATTCGCCACAACATTCTAGGTTTCACTGTCACGATCTTGTATTCAAAATAAACCTAAAGCATAAAAGCGTATACCATAACTGTCTCGGATAATATTTATTAGCATCGACCATCAAAAAATTATCCTCGATTGTTATACTCTTCATATCGGCCTAATACCATTGTATACTGTAATATTACAATATTTCAGTTGTAATAATCAATGAACATTTTTGCTAGGTACTTTACTACTATATAGTACTATATTTCGATAGGTATTTATTAATGTTTAATATGTTATAGTAAAATATATATTTAGAATAACTTTATACAAACTAGATTCAGTATTATTCTCGTGTAATAGAGCTGATAGCCAAATATAAGTGTAAGTATAGTCAAAACTGATAACAAATAAAAGACGATTGAATTTCCGATTGACCAAGTGATATCATCCCATGTATTAGCATAGTTTAACCATTACAAGGCCACATTTTTACATAGAAAAACTTCTCACGTGTTAAGAGGATTTCTACTAGCAAAGCTATGTTGATTGTTGTCATTCGAGAAAGGTCTAATAAAAATGGTCTGTCAAAATTTATGCCCAGAATTATGTGGAGTTTTGGGCAATACAAGAATGGCTCAGCTTAAAATTTACTTTCACGTATTTTCTTTACTTTCTTTTTCAGCTTCACATTTAATTTAAAAATAATATAGTATAGAATACAAAAATACAATGGTTACCATACTTTCAGTAAAACTTATTTTTACCTTAAATTTATTTACTTTACTTTTCTATATTCTCCTAGAAACTTACTATAACTCTAGAATGTCATACCAATATGAATATTTGGATCCATCGTGTTATGAAGAGCATGAACAGTATCTAACTAATGGATATGAAATGGGACAACATGAAACTATTCAACCATGTGGGCAAAATCTTCATACAGAACAACAGCAACAAGAAGTCGAAGGAAATATGGAAGTCACTGAAGAACAGAATATAGAAGTCGAATCCAATAAATTGAAATTTCAAAATGCAGATGTTTTAATTCAAACTGAAATCAAAGAGATAATTTTTAAAAAGGTTATGATTAACAAACATTATTTTAAAGAATATTTTGATTTTTAAAATTTATAATTTGAAATGAAAGATTGTACCAATATAAACTTCATGAAATAATGAAGTATTTAATATATTATGTAAATACTTGTTACTGTTTCTTAATATAGTGTTTATTTTTTTTAACTACATAAAAATGTGAAGACATGTATATTTGAGAAAGTATTCTACGAAAACGACTAGTAATTATTATTAGTATTAGTAATTAATTAATAAATCTGATTCAAAATCTTTATATGATATAAATAAAATTCATTATATTTAAAAAATATATATAAAGTAATATTTGTTTGTTGCTACAGTTAACAATGCTAGTTGCAAGTTAACAATGAATGAATAAAAAAGTTTTTAAAATTAAATGAACTGGCAATATGATTTTTCAACGTAAAAAATATTCAAATAACAGTATGATTTTGTAGAATCCTTGACACATTATGATCGGATTTTTCCATTGTCGATATACAAAATTGCGCCACTATATAATTTTGGAAGTTTATGCCACCACAATGTCCTTCAATTTTCATAGTAAACTTACATATAAAATAAAAAGAAACGATCTGTGTTCTGTTTCAGGAAACTGAAAAAACTACTTTTGCGATTCTTAATGAACAAAGAGCTAATATCATTCAACAAATTCAAAATTTGCAAGATATAAAGAACAAAGTTATTGAAGAGAATGAATTTTTAAACATAAACACTGAAATCGAAAAAGACGAATTTTCAAACTTGCAGAAAAGAGTAACGTATAATGGAGAAATAGTTGACAGACTAGAGCAATTTATTGAAACTATACAGAATGGGTTTCAGCACATAAAGTTGCAAAATCGACAGTATATGTTGAACCTAAAGGAACAAATGAAGAAAAGTGACGATTCGTTAAATGTACATAGGTCAAATATTTCGCAGTTGAAATTCGATGTTGACAAGAGAAAAACAAAACATAAGAAGGATAACTTCAATCCTCTTTCAAATGAAAATTTAATTTTAAAAGCTAAAGTTATAGAACAACAAACACGCCTAAATAATCTGAAAGATTGTTGTGAGCAGATGAATATTAAAAGAACCAATATTACTCACTTAAAGAATAAAGTAGAGGAACATAAAAATGAGTTAAAAGAAAAGAGAAGTTACCTACAACAATTGCAAAATTTAAAAAATAAGAAGGAAATAGATGTCAATAAATATATGGGACAGGCATATGTTAAAAAAGAAGAAAAAAGTAAAAGGTACTATTCATTTCATCGCTATTTTCCAAATAAAAAACTCTCTTATCTTGCCGATAAACGGAAGAGTTTACCTGAGCCTAGCCATAAAAATGAGCCAAGGTTATGTTTTGAGATTTCTTATTTGACAAATAGCGATGAAATATCTATAATTATATTAATGAAATAAGCACATACATTGTATATAAATGAATTGCTCAGTTGTCATAAAATTGTCTAATAGCCACCATAAGCTAATAGCCATCATAAAATAATAAGTGAACTTAACTTGAAGAATAATTATATTAAATTATAGTATTAATGTAATTTTGATAGCTGAGGCACGCATTAAAGCTATAGTAGTAGTAATTATTATAAAATATTGTATTATACTGAAATCAATACTAGCGCTTTATAGAGTCTTTATGTATATGGTTTACATATTTATGATGATCTGGCCTATATTCTTAATGTTCTTTTCAGGTATATTTTTGGCCATACGGATTCTGGCTCAACGTATAAGGATGCAATAATTAAATATAACTTTTGAAATATTCGATGACTAAGGACCACACATCTATGATTCCATCTCATGAGCCGGAGAATTCTTAAATATTCACCATTAAATAGAAACCATCTAGTATTTGATGACCACACTCTAATAATTAAATACCTAACTGATCTGAACACCTGGAATCTGATGTCCTGGAATACATTACATTATGTTATATGGGTTTAGGCCTCATCAGCAACTGATCGCATGGGTGGTCCCTTGGCGACCCCCTCTTATCCGGGTCATTTAGGCACGTCCCCCATCTTAAGCCTCCCTCCTCTAGGATAACAGAGGTCCCTAATATAAGATACCTCTTCTCCTCCAGTGCGGGGCAGGTGTAAAGAAGATGAATCGAGGTTTCCTCGTCTTCTTTACAGTATCTGTAGGCCGGGTTATCAGTCAGCCTCAGCGTGTGCTTATTATGTATTCAGACTACTATGGCGGCCCGTTATGATTCCCACCAGGGTTCTGGCTTTGTTCCTGTTCAATTTAATGACTTTTTGGGCCCATTTCTCAATCTCTGAGTATATGATGAAGAGTTTGGTTATTCGATAACCCATTACTCCTCTCCATCTTTTATTGTGATGGTCTCTTGTCCAGCCATTGACACGGTCTTTGATCAGATTTCGACTTATTCCCACTGCAGGTTCTGGTCCATAGATGTTTTCCCTGGTCCCTGGTCTGGCAAGGTCATCTGCAATTAGATTTCCCTTAATGCCATTATGCCCAGGTATCCATAAGAGTTCCACCGATCCCTTCCCTGCCAAGTGGTTCAATGCTTCATAGCAATTATAGATCAGCTTAGATTTTGTCGTTGCTGAATTCAGGGCGCCGCCCTACTATCCGAGCAGATACATACCTTCCCTTGGGTCCGATTTTGGTCGGCCCCCAGAACACCGTATGTAATTGTAACTAGCTCCACCTGGGGTGCGGTAGTGTATTTATACAGAGGAAAGGTTTTACCTATCCTATCGCGTCGCCTATACACCCTCGCACCCGCTTTCCTGGAATACATATATTTAAAATATATCCAAAATCCTGAGGATTCTTTAATGAAGCATATGATACTTAAAATGACTCTCCCTAATAACTAAGTATCCAAAAATAAATATTTAATTACTACATCCTTATACGTTGAGCCGGCATTCGCATCGCTAAAAATATACATGAAAAAAAAACATTAAGAATATATATATATATATATATATATATATATATATATATATATATATATATATATATATATATATATATATATATATATATATATATATATATATATATATACATAGATCATCCCTCACAGAATTTTCCACATACTCAAATTCACGACCATCCTCATATTTTCAACACACACCCCTTGAAGTGAGCATCACATTTCGGCATACATCCCTCGTGGTGAGCTAGAACCCTCCCAGAACTAGAATCCGCATAACTTATCTACTGATGACATTTGCCCAAGCACAAACTGAAGACAATCCAAATCGCCAACAATCGAATACATTGGACAGAAATGAAATAGTTCTTGATAGGTGAGGATAGATGAGGTAGTTACGTCAAATGAGAAAGTAAATCAGCAGAGCTATTGGTATTGGCCTACATTCAAAAATGGTTAATGTTTGGGAAGGTATGGTGTGTATTGGCAACCATATTGGTTCAATTTTTATTGAAGGGAATTTGACAACTAAAGATGGAATCATTCCTATTCTGACTATTACATCAAAATGCACTAGACTCAACACTACCAACTGAAACTGGTAACTCAAAGTTGGGGCAACGTTCCATTACGCTGTAACTGAACGAAAGTGGTTAAATGCTAATAAATGAAACCTATGCTAATAAATGGATTGGGCGAAAATTAGAAATAAAGAATATTTCACCTCAATTTATAGACAGTTCGGTAGGAGTTTTAGTACAGACTTAAGGGCTTCATCAGTGATGTCGTATGTAAACAACTACGTATAAATTATAATAAGTTACATATGCATTATATGTATTACTTCGTTTACATAATATGTAGATAGTCAAACACGACGCTAAAGCTGTGATGGAGCTATCCAAGTGTAACACCGTTAATACAGCACTAGCAATGGGAAAATCATTAATAATGATACACCTAACGTTCAAATAAAGTCTTTAAATAATCAACAAGGTAGATTACAAGTGTTATATGTCATTGAAATCAACTTATTAAGGAGAATTCAATAATATAAAGTTCTGGATTCAAAACTGTCCTATATCTATAACCATACAAAGTGTCCAAAAAAATGTTATTCCATGAGAGGTTTTTATCCTACATAAAGCACCTATCAAGTTAAACAAGAGTTAGATACAAAATAAAGATAATTTTAGAATACTTTACTGTATTATTGCTCTTATTTGAAATTATTTGTTAATAAAATGTCAATTTTTTCATTGGTTTAAAGTAACAACAATTCACTCGTAGTAGTCTTCAGTAACGAACTAACAGTTACATTCTGAAGATTATTATGGGATCGATAATTCACAAAAATCTACCAGAGAATATATTAGTAGGAAAGACAAACAATAACTACCAGGAGGTAAGGAAGGGCCTTTCTTACTAAAAATTACATCAGTGTAAACAGTTTTCAAAGAAAAAAACAGAAGATTAGCTCTTATTATGATGCTATAGACTAAATGAAGATGCTATACATGATTCTATGGTACAAGTAATCCAAGGTAATGGATACCAAATCTAATCTAAACATAATCCAAAAGTGTTTTCTCGAAAATGCTATTGACAATGCGAGAAGTGATATTCCTCTATAATGTACATGAGTTCTTCTTATGGAAGATCTAGACCAACGAGTAGACGAAACGCTCAGGTAAGGTTTACTAAAAAATTACTAATTTAGTACTTTTTATTGTAGGTTGAATGAAGTTTCACAAAATAAAGAAAGCATTAATATTGAAATACATCAACTCATTGAAGAAATAGATGTTAAAAGGAATACAATTTTGCAAAAAGAGCAAATTAATGCAAAACTAGATGAAGAGCTATCTGCACTTGTTAAAATTCATGAAAATAAAATAATAGATCTAGATGAAAGTAATTTACAATATAGTAATGAAATTTCTTCTATGCAAGATAAGTTGAGAAATACGCAATTTGATTTAATGGAGCTAAATAAGGAGAACAATGAATTAAACTGCGTATGTATTTTTATTTTAATTCCAGCATATAAAAGTAAATGTTTAAGGTTGAGGTGAAAACTAAGTATTGAAATAATGAGGTGTCCTGTGAAATTCACTATGGCATATTATTTTTACGAATCTTTAGTGCCTTGTATGTGTATTTAGTGTATGAAGAAATGTATCTATAGCTTTTTATTATTTCATTCTGTTTTAAAAAAGTTGTTATCCTTAAAACTTCCGTAGCTGTTGAAACTAACTGGCTCAGTTGTTTCTGCAACAGTTACATGAACGTAACTTTAAAGAAAATTTCTTAACAATGACATCAGTTTGTGATCGAACAAGCTTTCCCAAATCCCTTTTAAGTAATCGAAGTTCAAATATCGTACAAACGTTGGTAAATATTACTTAAGAGTAGCTACTATAGGTATTTAACGCTTTACGCAAAATTGTATGACGGTATTTTTTAAGCATCTGTCAAATAAAGAAAAATATTAATATAGGAGCTTTCGTAAAAATATTCAAAATATTGAATAAACAACGAACTATTTTTAAAATTTTTACGGTAGCTCCAAGATAGGATTGTCGCAACAAATAATATTTTGCAATTATTTCTTCGCATTTATGGAACCGATAAAATTTTGTAAAATTGCAATGATATTAATGGATCATTCATATATACCTATGTTAATTTTTTACTACTAATATGACAAAAAGTAACTACTATAGGTATATTTACAATTAAAAAAAAAATCAAGGCTGATAAACTTGTTGGATGGGCTTATTGGCATTAAATACACTTATTAAGAGTAAGTATCTAATTGTCTATCTCTGTTAATATTGTTCTATGTTTTAGGTAACTTTCCATATTATTTTACTTGATAATATAAACACTTAGATCTCGTTAATACTGTAGTATTTTTTTTTTCAATTTTTAAGCGCATAAAATTATATATTGGCGAATTGTTAAGCTATAATTCTTAAGTCTCATAAACGTATAGATGCAGATTGCACATATTGCAGCAGATGCTGCAAATAGTTTCTTCCTAATGGCTTACTTTACGCTGCTCTTTCTCTACTGATGAAAAAACATTTATAAATTTACAGTTTACAAGTAGTAGTTATCTTTCATTCACCTTGTACACTATATATTCGTGACCCAAACCTACGAAGAAGATTCGGGGGAGTTCGAGGGCACAACACCCTCGTTACGTTTTTTTTCACCGTATGTTTTTATATTTTATCATGATGTATTAATGTTTTCATCGAGTATTTTTATGCTTTCATTTTTATGTTTTCATCGTGTATTATGTTTTTATGAAAAATATATAAAATAAGTCTATTTAAACATTCACGTAAAATAAGTTTTATATGAAGTGTTTGTTATGTATTTGTTATGTTTATATCAAAATCAGTATTAAATATTTTTCTATTCAAGGAATTCCAAAGATATTCTTGTATCCTTTTTTCACAAAGCACCTTGCTTTAATCTAAATAATATATTTTATGTACATGGTTGGAATTCATAATCTAAGTTCTTAATTTAATCTAAGTGACGTATGGTACATACAATTGCACATGGCGCATCTTTATTATTTCGTTGGCGCAATATAAGGTCATTTTGAAGGCAATGTTAACTTCTGTTATAACATATATGTGCCACATAGAACTATTCTCCTAATGTATATATTTTTGTTGATAGATCTATTTATTCCTAGATTACCTAATTAATTCTGATTAATTATTCCTGATTTTATTTTCTCTGAAAATATTGAAAAATCTAATTTTTCTACAAAAGGTTAACATATAAGTCGGGAATCCAGAAACGAACTACCAAATCGCCAAGCGGTTATCAAATAGTTCCTGAATAGCAAGGCTATTACATAATCGCTATATGAAACAACTACTCTTCGGGCTAAAGCTCCGCCAAGCATTGAATTATGTCTAAAGAGGATCCTCGATCCACTTCTCGTTTTTCTGTAAGATCAGACAAGCTTTCAAAAAATAAAACCCGCCACGAGTAGGATTCGACATCTGTCTCGGATGGGAACCGAACAGCAGACAGCTGTTTCAAACTTATTAGTTCTCATCAATGTCGTACACGGTATGCCAATCCAGGAAAAATGCCGAATGAAATCCGTGAAATATATACCTCCTGTGGGGTAGTTCCTTTCTCGATTCCCGACTTATATGTTATTAACATAAATCGTATCGATGTATATGTATACCCCATGGATTTTATTCGGCATTTGTCCTGAATCGGCATATCGTGTACGGCACTGATGAGAACTAATAAGTTCGAAACAGCCGTCTGTAGTTCGGTTCCCATCCGGGACAGATGTCGAATCCTACCCGTGGCAGGTTTTATTTTTTGAAATATAAAAGGTTAATCACTATTTCAGTTATCTCATATGCCATAAATGCCATAATCAATTATCGTTTATTACTTCAGCCTATCTATTTGTATCTTCAGATTATACCTATTGTATAATATGTATTTACCACAAAGTATGTACCATCAACAAATAATATAATAACACACTCGATATTATATTTTTCTGAAATATACGCAATAATGAATTAATTAATTGTACCCCTTGTTAATAACAGCTTTGAGAGCGAAAGCTTTATAAAGATAAAATTCATTAAGTTTAACATTAATATTTAAGGGAGATTCATTGAAAGTGTCTCATTATATTACTCTTGATGGTACGTACATTTATTGCTTCATTAAGGCAATATTATCTGTATTTATTGTTAGAGTTTGGAGTTATTAAAACAGGAATATATTGCCAAAATGGAAGAGAAGAACAATAAATTCTTATTAAAATTAGAACACGAGCAAAAGTTACATGCAGAGAATGTTTTATTGGCAAACATAAAATTACTGGAAGAACAAATTGGTATTAAAAAGAGGAGACCCGAAGAATTGTCAGCAAAAATTGATAGTTTATCTGCGGAGCAGTCCCTGGAAGAACTTAATAAGAAAAAGGCATATTTAATATCGTCTACTGACTATTTGATAGAAAAGTTGGACAATGTGACAAAACAATCAGAGAAGATAAAAGCGGTGATACATAATTTGCAAGAAGATATAGATTGTGTTAGACAGTTGAATAAAGAAAATGAGGAGAAATATGACGCATTGCAAAAGGAATTGCAAGAAAAAATGGATAACAAAGAACTAACAGGTGAATATTTGGATACACAGCGTGGCCGAAAACCATTACAAATTAAATTTTTTTTTCTCAAAGTACGTCGAACAAAATATATATCTAAAGAAACTTGTAGAGGGGTACTTTGATTTAGATGTATATGTGTTCAAAGTGAGCTTTCAAAGTTAGTAACATATTCTATGCAAATTTAAAAATTGTGCGTAGATACGCTTGTAGCATTTTGTTTCAATTCAATATAGCCGTAATAACTCAGAGATCTAGAAATAGAGATTTTAACTCTAGAAATAGAGCTCAATAAATTTGTATAGACGCTATCTTCCAGGTGGCTCCAAAAAGGAGAGGATTAAAGGTGTGGCCAACCTACACCCTTATCGACAGATTTATTACAACAGGATAATTTAGCGCTATTACACTATCACTAAAATCATTCTTCAGTAATAAAAAAAACAGAAGCTGTACGTGTATTGTGTTCGACTGCAATCTGATTAATCAATCAGATTGCAGTCGAACACAACGTACAAAGACTATAGCGTTTTAAAATCTCGCTTCTGAAAAACGAGTATAATGTCCAAAAGAAAAATAGATATCGTGATCGATGTTATTTGACATAAAAACAAGTATCTTGCAGCGACCTGATATTGGTACCATAACTGTAAGCTTTTGAGATATTAGTGTTTACAAGCAATGTCCTAAGGATCTTCGCTTTCCTAGATACTGTCATATTGACGGTTACCTGGTATGGGGGATGTTCACGTACTCCCAAACCAGGAATCAGCTTCATCATAGAAACTAATATTACAGGGACCAATTTTCCTGTTCTCACGTTTATTGTTTATTAGAGCAGCGAAGTTTCTCTTTGATGTAACGCTGCATCGTCGGATGGAGGTTGATAGATCTTATACCAGTATATATTGTGGTTTTTCTACTTAATTTAAGCTGAGTTACTCATTAAGCTTGGAACACTAAGGCATTAGGGTTAGCATAAAAAACTCTGCAGCCAAATGATCATCAAATATACTCGTAATTCTATAGTTGGTGTTCCACTCCCAACTCCATGTGTATAATTGACCAATATAGCTACAGCAGCCATATATCATCATGCTTTCGAAATAAGGAGAACATTGGATGTCACTTTTTGCAATGATTTGTCGGTCACGCTGTATATATAAAGGGGACTAATTTGTGATCATTTCCGGTATAATAATACTTCTAATACATCAATTATTCTATAAGTTAAACGACCTCGTACGGTTCATACTATACTATGAAACATTGAGTGTACTATACATATTGTACTATGAATACACACTATGTATTCACTATACTACACAGTATGTGTAGCACTATGAATAGACGGTGTATTCATACTGTACTATGAATACACGGTAAATTTATAACGTTATGTTTTTCTACATCCTATTGCTTACTTACAATTAGTCTCATATATTTTTGTTCTAGTTGTAGAAGATATTCAAAGGAGTACTGCACCTCCTAGTATTTTAAAATCCCCATTAACTCATAAGAGAGCACCAGCTTCGCCCAAAAAAGTCCAATTTGAAGGATTGTTGTCGTTTGAGTCAAGTTCTAATAGTGAAGTACTCACTCCTACTGGTTGCACGCAGAAGAGTATCGTGGCAAGTTATTTGTTTTTTATTTTTATAATTATTAAGAAAACATGTATGCAAAACTATTTATTCTTTTCATCGTTAGGCTGCAATATTAGCCTTATTGAGATTTATTGAGTATTTGATACCAGATATAGCAAAAAAAAATATTTACAAACATCAACAGTGAAATCATTAGTGGACGTAATAAAAGTTAATTTAAACTTACTATCAATATCGCTAGACCTAAGACGTAATTTGGTAATTGATTTTAAAAAAATCTGAAATACCTTACAAATCGTTAGTTTCGGTAAAATAACAAGTGGAATCTAAATAGAGTATACATATAAAAAGTACTCCATATCATTTAAAATAACAGAGCTAGAAGCATCTTAAGGAACTTCATTGGTGAAGAGTATTCATTATTGTACTTGTTTTGAAATTATCACAAGAATGTATTAAGCAGATCCACTAATATTTGATTGTACTATTATGTTCAACTAATCATCATATTAAAAATTAATACAGATTTACTTATGATAAACAATTCATTTTATATCTGTAATATGAATAATTGGAGAACTTTTATGTACCTACTGACAATAAACTATGACATGAGCTATTTTATTTATTATTGATCATTATAACTTTTAGTGTGGTATTATCAAAATTAGATAGGTTATTTTCAGAAGACGTTACCTAATGACTTTTTAATTTTTACGTATCTACACTCAAAATTTACTTATGAGAATCTATTTGTTTTAGGGAAAAACTTTTGATGATATATTGGAAGAAATTCACGCAGAATCTTTCAAAAAGCCCTTAAAAGTTCCTAAAAAAAGGAAGCTAGATCTCGAATAATCAGATTTAATATGAGTATCTTCCTGTTTTCTGTTTCAGTAATTTTATCATTCTGTTCATGTTTTACATTGTTAAACATTTGTATTTCGCATAAGAAAATTAAAGTGTTTCCTTTAAATATCAATATAAAGAATAATAAATTTTAGATTATCGATAATTGAGTTTCTTTCTGTCAGCAGCATGAGTTGAGGCAACAAAGCGGTGAGTATATGTTCGTTGATTGGACCTGATTAGTGATTGGTTGTACATGTACGTTACTATATTTTCATGTATACTCCCCCTCTAAATCATTATTAGAGAGGCACTATATATTTCTGTGATTCTTTTTCTTTCTATGTTCTCTAATTCTTTCACTTGGAAAAGAAGAAGTCCCTCGTCATATTTTCTCTTTGTAGTTGTTATTACTACCTACGTAATTACTACTACGTATGTTAACAAGTAATATAATATGTAGTGTTGTTTATGGATGAGTGGATAGGCTCCGAGATTGACGAGCGTCCTGAAAGAGTAATACATAAGCAACTCCCTCTTCTCGAGGCAAGTGTGGATTTGGTCTCTCCCTTAATGTTGGACTTAATTCCGATGACTCCCTTAAACTGCACATTTCGGTCTACACTGATGGTTCAAGAATGCTGGGAATCCATCACTGAAGATGCGACCATAGAAACACTAATCAGGGGATTAGCAGTAAAAGCATTGACATATTCACAGACAGACACTAAGGTCACATTGTTGGCTTTAGATGATTGTAGGACTATCTCCGGGCTGATTTCACGACATTACTTTATATTGGCCAAAGGAACATGTAGAAAATTCTGGAAACGGGAGGTGTATACCTTGGCACGTTGTGGGTCTAAACAATTGCTATTGGGACCGGAGCCAGCAGTAGTGCTCAGCGAAGCCATACTGAATTCCATCGTAAAAGATTATACACTGAAGTGCCACAGAGACATGTGGGCCAAACTTAGTAGTTATAGGCGAACAAAAATACTTTTAGCTATACCTTGCAGCAAACTGGCAAAATATTGCTTCAATCTTTCTCGTATTTATCTCCTACGAATCCGATTGTTGATGGGACATTGCATGCTGAATAAGCATCTCCATGTTATGAACTGTATTGCCCCTCTGACGTGTAGAGGATGGAATCTGGAGGATGAGACCGCGGACCATCCTAAAAAGCTAAAAACCTAAAAAGCTGCTTTCCACTGTGGATAAAACAAGGAGCTACTCTGGGGAACTATTGATCGAAAATGGCCAATCTTGGTCGACTACACTACACACTTACCAAGTACACTTGCTCGAGTGTACTTATTCTATACATTTACACTGAAGGATGGCTGAGGGAGTGAGGTCGGTATTTAATGAAATTGGCAGATGAGCTACCTCTGTGTAGCTCATCTACCAGTGAGCTAGCTCTTTGTGCTACCTCTGATAGAGGTAGCACAAAGCTACCTAGCCTTTTTTTCCTCCTGCTATCCTATCAGTGTAATGCCGAAGAGGAACCGCTCTCGCTTTACTTCTCTTTGGCATATCAATCAGGATACTTATTCATTCCCACTTCCCTTTCTTCCTTCTCTTTTTCCTTCATGATGGCCGTTACCATCTGCTCCACCACTGACCATCTTTCCCTGCTCCCGAACATGATTGGGATCATGTTATCTACAGTTATAGCATGTCATATCTTTTGCTCCGCAGCTCTCCTTTCTCCTATCCACCTTTTGCAGCTGAACACTGTGTAGCCCGCATCGTCTCTACAGGACCAGCACTCTCTGCTCTCGCGTTTGCCTATATCCAATAGGTAGTCCGCGAAACAGCTGTGCCCAGTAAGGACCTGGGTTAAATAATACCCGACATCGCCATGTGCCCTTTGGCACCAAGGCCTTATATTCGGGATTAGCGTCCTCGTCCATCTCCCTCGAGGCTTCGCCTCCCATCTCTTCTGCCAGTGTTCCCATATGCTCTCCTTTGCTGCACCTCTGTCAGCTGCTTCGTACACCTCGCGTCTCTCCCTTGTTATAAGGTATACAGGCTATCACCAGCGTTGCCGTTGCCGATACAGTCCTGTATGCACTACAAACCCTTAGCGCTGCTCTTCTCTGGACTTTGGTGTGCTCTCTCCTCCACTTGTCCCTTCTCAATATATCCACCCATACCGGGGCGACATACAGTAAGATCGACTGCACCACACTGCTGAGGACTGTCCTTTTTGCCGCCCTGGGGCTCTTAATGTTTGGCAGAAAACGACTAAGGGCCGAGACAGTTTTGCCAGCCTTTTCCAGCGTTTGATATGTTCCCTAAACGAGAGGGAACTATCAATCCAGACTCCCAGGTACTTAATACTCTGCTTCGGCACGACTTCGATATTCCCTATTGGAAATGTGATGCACGGAAGCTTTCTTCTCCTTGTCAGGAGGACTGCCTCCATTTTGTCCAAAGTCAGAGTCAGTACTCTATCCTCAATCCATCTCCTGATCCTCTCGATAGTGAGGTTGACGTTTTCCCTCACGTCGATACCACTTCTTCCGGTAACGACCACCCCAATATCATCAACGTAGCCCAAGACCCTCAGACCTTCGAGCACTCTGAGTCTAAATACCCCATCAAACATAATATTCCATTGGGTAGGACCTATAACCGACCCCTGAGGCATTTCACACGAGATGATCCTCCTCTCGTTACCGTCCCCGGCCAGCAATGTCAGGCCCCTACAAGACAGATAGCTGGCGATCATGTTTACAATATACGGTGCTGTCTAGCCTACCTAACCTAAGTAAATATGAACACTGTCTACCCTCCCATTTATAGAATCGAAATCTGTATGCATGATGTACAATCAATTAATAAATCACGCTATAGCTATCATAATAAGAACAAACGGCTTGGCAAATTATATTTTTTAAGCAATGGAAAAGCACTTAATTTCTTATTTAGCTTATTTGGGAAAGTCAACCTTAAACTTCATATATGTAGAAAATTATAGTCAAATACTAATTAGGTGTACAAAATGAGGAAAGAGCTAGAACATAGTCAAAGAAATTTCACTAAAATAGCAATACCTGCGCCGTTTCGTATTCATAAATTGTTAATACTCGTAAATTTTTTCAAGTTTCAATAGCAGGAACTCGTACACAATGGTAAAAGTTTACTACATTGTCATTACTTCCAGTTTATAATATACAAGATCAGGGAAACAGATAATCTTAAAGTAATTCTATGAAAACAATATCACTATATACATTAAAGACACAATATCGTTATTAAAAACACAGGTACACAAAGAATATCTGCTCTCTAGCTTAACCTTGCATTACTGAAGCATAAAATATCGACTAAAATAACAGTACTATAAAATATTGTGATAATTATACACACATAGTGGATTATGTTTCACAATGATAACGATGACGATGTAAAAACTGTGCTCAAGTACGGTGTTCGATTTAAACTAGAAATAGTTAAATTTGATACCATTTCAAATCCCCTAAAAGTAAAATCTTACCGCAGCAAAATTTCGTCAATCTAACAGTATTTACTTGGAGTTATAATAATTATAGCATTAAAAGGTAAACATTGCCTTGTATGAAACGCTTTACGTCCATTTTCTTCGGCAAAATATAATTTCTGCCCTAAAAGCTTATATGAAATTCCTGTGAAGTTCATATTTCAAACCTTGTGCTTTATAGTAATAGTAAATGAATAAAAAATAATTTCCTTAATTATTTATTATTAATTATTTAATTATATTGCTCTAATTCCCACATAGTTCCTTATTGTAAAAAATATATTGTAAATTTATTTATAATTTATAGATATGCATTTACAAATAGCTGCATCATTTATCCTTTAATTTTATTAATTAAAACATTCTTGACATCCTATATAATGTATTAATTCGCATTGCCAAAGTTATATCTACATCAAGTGCAATATGCAATGTTAAGGTAGTCGGAATATGTATTACATAATATTATTCTCTAACTTTCTCTTCATCGGATGCTCATAAATTGGATTTAGTAGGATACGGAAAATATTTGAGAATATTTTATCTTCCAACATTACTTTTCTTTTCAATATTGCGTAGTCCACCTGAATACCAGCATAACAAAGCTAATTACCATATACACTGGTAGACATATTTTTAAAGACCCTGATCTTTAACTTTATTAAGTGACAGTTCGTTTGCAGCTACCGAATTTCAACAATTTATTCTTACATATAACACTATGTAATTTTCATGACAGATTTATGTGGTAATTACATACAGTCCTAGTAATTTTACTTTACTTGGTATTGGATCAATGGCAATCAGCCATTTTGTAATACCGGCAGATATTGAAACATGCCAAACAATTGTAGTGACAATTTGAGGGCTAGGCTATATTCTTAGTTAGGAAAAAAGCTATGTTCTATTTACCATTACTATAAATATATAGTTACGAATAATAATATAAATAATATCAGTAATTTCTCTCATCAGAATGTTTACAAAAAATGGCGGAATTGCGGATTATTAAATCCTAATTTCTCAATGGGAATTAAATTTTTAATTTAAATAGAACTAAAGCATGGAAACTTTCAGATACTAAAATTTTCACCTACCTATTAAAAAATGTTTCTATTGTTAAAAAAAGTTACAAACTAGTGGTTGTCATTTTATGCTTCTAAACTATAAATTACTTACAGAACTGAATTAGCTAGCACATTTTAAGAATGGTAACATAAAAGTTAAATAAAGAAAACATACTTTCAACACAAGCAACATTATGGTATACCAGAACCTTATTATTTGGATTCGCAAAACATTTTTGAAATTTTCGCTACTACACGACACTACAACTTCATAATATTAAAATATAATACAGGTAATATTTTTGTAGATCTTGTACAAATTTTACACAATTTTAACAAACATTCACTTTTTACAATAGTTATTATTTACAATTTAAAACAAACATTGAGTTTCACCTGTTATAACAGAAAGAAAAGAAATAATGTTTCTTGTAATTCTGTTACATAAAATAAATATAATCTGACCTCTAAACTATTCTGAGAATTTCTCTTCCAACTACATCATAAAAATATTAATGAAACATCTGAATTAAAATTCCTATAAATGTTTGCACTACCTTAACCTTCCGTCTGGCGCAGCCTGAATCCAAACACTTTCGGGCGCAATGCATCTAAGAGATCCCATATAAAATCTCACACAATTTAGACTTTACTGAGGTGGCGATTCAATTAAACGCTTATTTTAAATAATATAATACAATAATCTATATATCATACTGGTTTTTAATCGCAATAATTAAATTTTCACAAAGGAACTCATTTCATGTTGTAAAGCAATAAATTTGGAATATTTTTATAGGAGAATCAGCTATTGGCTGGTTTTTTTCTGTTTTAAGGACAAAACGCACACATAAATTAGTATTGAACAGTATTTTGAATACAGAAAACAAACCACCTAAATGTAAAAGTCATAAATTTATATATAGAAAAATATGGGACGTGAATTGCAAAGAAAAGTTATATAATTGCCTATTTTAAGTGTAAAGAATTATAAATCCTTTTTATCATTTTGGCATATTCCAAACAAAAATAAACGTCACATTGTTGGTAACGATATTTAGTATAAACCACGAATTTAACATCCAAATGTGTTAATTTTGAATAATAATACCATAAAAAGCCAGAATAAGTAAATGTAGAGATCCCACAAAATATTATTAATTTAAATAATAAAAGGAATCTAACATAATATAAAAGTAAGAATAATGACGTAATCAGGCGCAATGCATCTTCGGGCGGGACAGATTTGGGCGACCCTTAAGGTTAGTACACACCTAGCAACAAAGTTGTGGAACACGTGTATCGCGACAAGTCCCAGGAATATCCCGCGACATTTTTTCCGTGTTTGGAACTGTCTCGATACAAAATTTGCATGTAGCAGGTCTCCCATTCGAAATGGGATACAAATGTTGCGCAACATGATGTACTCTGGACGTGTCGCGAGACAATGTCCCGGGACCCACCGATTGCAGCCTTCAGATAGCCGCCACGTGTTGTTGTTGTATTCTGTTGCTTGCGATGGAAACTGTTCTACAAATTATTGAGGATTTACACACCCTCCCTTGTCCTTGGGATGTTAAGTCTATCGAGTATAAAAACAGAGACAAAAGGAGGGAAGCAATGAAGTATCTGGCTAAAAAATGTTTGTGTTGCAACTGGCTCTCTAGGTGTGGACACGGGATATTGTCTTGCAACAGTCTAGGGACAGTGTCTCGCAACTGTCCCAATACAATGTCCCGCGACTTTGTCGCTAGGTGTGTACTAGCCTTTATAAAGCCGGGCAATGCTCTAAAAAAATCGACACCATATCGAGAACAGTGGTTTGGAACTAGGAAGATATGAGGGAGTTCGAGTTAATCGTAATGCACACGAAAGGGAAAAGAAAAAAGTGACTGCCGGATCTCACAGGTCGGCTGCGCCCGAGGAAAGGTTAATGAAGGTTTTATTAAATTATCAATACAGATACACAATTATTTTGTTTTTAGTTAACTGTGAATTGAACCAATAATATTGTTTAAATAATTTATGATTTAAAAAGTAAATCAACACATTTTTGTACAATATATAAGCAAACACCAAACAGTGTTGATATATTGTCAACCTTTGGCAGTTGTAATATTGTCAACCTTTGGGAGAAATATCGTGAATACTTTTATGATTAATTAAGAATCTGGGAAGTTTCATCTGCTCTATTACGTCTATGAGAAAGGAGAAATTTCCTCATGTTACGTCTAATATGAGAAAATAGAAACTTATTCTACAACTTCTTATTAAGATGTAACGTTAAAATGAAGTGTATGGTTGCAGAAGAATTTTATAGCTGGAGAAAAATTTTAGCAATACTATATTCTCCGGGTAGAAGATAAAATCAAGAAATCTATTGCGTATTAAGACTTTATTTTTAATTTTCATTATTGAAACACATTTATATGTGTTTTGCATATTTTGCAGTTGTTATTAAACTTATCAGATCACTAACATAAATAATAATATTTCTAGGGGTCTAATCATGTCTTTCTTTGACTTTTTATTGTCTATATTTGTGATGAATTACTCTGATAATGCTATCATTTTTATACAAAGCAATTCCTTCGTTATTTGTGAATTAATTTTGTATTTTAAATATGTTGCATAAATATATAAAAAACATATTTACAGTACTGAGCACAAAAATCATTTTCAGAACTCAACGTACAAATGTCCTGTTTATATTAGGATAGTTAGACAATTTATTTCGAAGAATCTGGTAAAATGTCTCACTGTAAGTATTTGTTGATACTGCTATATTAGCAGTAGGTAATGACTACGAAGAAGCTGCAAAAGAATTGCAAAATCAGTTAACAAAGTTAACTATTGGACAAAAAAGTGGAGAATCAAATTATATAAATCAAAGTCTGTATTAATTAACTTCACAAATAGAGCTAATCAATAGCCATAAGCATAAATGATAAACGAATCTATTTTAAAGTACAGCAAAATATATTGGCATTATCCTTAATGCTAGGCTATGCTAGAAAGCCCACATCAAAAATAAAAAAGAAGAACTTATGATTAAATATAGGCAAATGTACTGCCTGCTTGGAAGAAACTCCACATTAACTATTCATAATAAGCTTATGTTATATAAGCAGGTATTTAAACCGGTATGGACCTATGGAATTCAGCTGTGGAGCTGTGCTAGTCGGACCAATTTACAAAGTATTCAAGAATTTCAGGATAATGTCCTTAAGAACATCGTAGATATACCTTGGCACATCCGAAACAGTAACCTCAATCGAGACCTGGATATGGATATTGTTGAACGAGCCAGATCCACTCATGAATAACAACTCCTCCAACATGTCAACGTCGAGGTGATCCAGCTCTTTGACAACGCCGCAGGATTGACAAGAAGACTCAAGAGAATCAAGCCCTTTGAGTTAGTTCAGTGATGTGACAAAGCAGAGAATTGTGCGCCTTAGTGTATATACGTTAGCTTCTTTAGTGTACTTAGTAAGAAGAAATCTCTGTATATTGTTGAGTACGACCTTAGCTCTAAGCTTCTTAAGTATCATAGAATTGTTACTAAGTTAGATAAAATATTGATATTTATTATCACATTGTCCGTGAATTCCCTAAGGAGTATTCATAAATATATAAAAAAAAACAATAAATTTTTATAAATATTAATTCTTGTTAAATTATTCTTATATTACGCTTGGACTTTACAATAATTGTAGACGTATTTTCTTATTACTTTATATGGGAGAATAAATCTTAATAATTGCAGAAAACCATTGAAATATCTATAGAAATAAATAGGAAAACATACACCTATAAATAATATATACATACCAGTAAACTAATTTTAATAAGCCATCTTATGTAAGCTAGTGTGGAGAAAAATGGTAAAAGACAGCCCCACACATTGATGAATCTTACACATAATTGCAAATATGATCCTCGCCACTTAAAAATAGTTTGCTGTTTCTCTTTTAATTTGCATATTTAAAACAGCAAACCCTTGGTCATGCCCATATTGAATTTGAACTTCTAAATTGGCGCAGGTACCTAGACAGTTCGAGTCTCGATTGAATGTATGTCTCGTATGTGTAAAAGCGTGGACACAGCTATAGTCTGGGAGGCTATCATCTGCAGAATAAGAAGGCCGATTACAAAACAACATACTGTTCTGAAACCACTGACATGATGTGAAATTTATGTAGCCTAAAATTCTCATGGAAAAACCAATGATATCGTTCCGCTGGAACGCTTTCCCTTCCTCATACAAACGTGAGTACGTAAATCCATTAAAACCCATCGCGACTTTCGTATGCGTAACCCATCGCGTATGGCTTTGGGGATAAGGAATTTGCGGTTGTTCCTCGATAGTTAGTCAAAATAGGGTGAAAACAGCTAGTTAAAACTATTTACCATAAACAGTGAACATCTTACTAAACGCAGATTTATGTATTTATGTCTGCTCGATTACGCCTTCCTAGAGAAGTCGGGTACCCATCTACTCAACAACTTCCCCATATTGAGATGTTTCGTTAAATAAGGTGTACGCTTGCAGTAATTTGCATTTAGAGGGACATTTCAGAGACAGTTCTGTCTATTATTTGTTCTAAAAGCGCTGTCACTACAGCATTATGTTTGTTATGTTGGGTTTCACATGGTGTTGGGTATCACCTTGACTATCACTAATGTCCGTCCTGCTCTCGCGATTTTTTTTCGTGCATCCAAAACTTTTTTTAAGGAATACGCAGACCTGTCCAACGTTTTGACTAACTAATTGTTTCTGAAAATCGAATATATTCTTACCTAGGAGTCAGTGGCGGCGCTAGCATTATTTTGCGGTTGGGCGAAAATAGGCAGGAAATATCTAAGGTGGGCGAGAGGGCATTAAATATATTATTTTATGTGCGAATGTGATATAGTGGTGTTATAAGAGGTTGGGCGACTGGTTGGGTGAAAAGGATTTTGCCTGGGCCGTCGCCCACCTGTGCCCACCCCTGGCGCAGCCACGGTTAAGAGTACACCAAATTTTGCATTACATTGCACGCAGAGCTTGTGGATTGATGTTTCACGACCAACATTAGCGTTAGCAGTAAACTTATGCATACTTAACAGGGAGATAAAATTTATATATGGTTTTCATCAAGTCTTTCTTTTCAGGATTGTACGTACTCCAACGGAGGAGTATACTATTTGATATATGATTGAGTTAACTATTATCAATAGCTGATTGTTGCAACTCATATCATCTATTCAAGTTTAATTATGATAAAATAGTACATACTCTACTATAATGCGGCAACCTCGCACTACTACCCTTTTCAAAGTCGATAGTGCTAACTAATGCATATCCCGTATATTGAGAAGGATGTTCATGTGAAAACAAATACCAAGAAGGATTTATGTCTTCTTTCTTGTCCATTTTCGTGAAAAATTATTTTGGTTTTTGTTGTTGAAGTTTCGAAATTAATGAGTACTTAATAAATACGGCAGTATATTACTTTAAGATATTACATGCTTTCACTTAAATATCAGAGAGGGAACGTTCTTTAAAACATATATTTAATACAGACATTAAACATCATTCATCTCAATAGTATGTATCATGTAGTATTTCATTTACACTCGTACAATAATTATTTTTTATCTTTTTCATTATACATGCATATCAAGAATGCACTCGAAATAGTTTGTTCTATTACCAAATAATAGATCCCTCATTAGGTAATAGAACAAACTATTATAACTTCAAACTATATTCGTCTAGATAAATGTAGATAATGTGTCAAATTAATTAAAAAATAATTGGGGAGAACACTGGTGCAACTAATAATTATGTAGTGCTTTAAAATATAGCCAATTTAGTGGGAGAAATGGTATATGAACAAATATAACTGAGAGAAAGCAAAACTGTCTTTTATTACTGCCAAAGGAGTATTCAGGTATTCAAGTATTTTATTATGTAATATATTAAGTAATACAGTGACAGTGAGTTGATGTGTAGAAGAAAAAAGTAGAATAGTGAACCAATTCATTAAATAAAGTGAGGTGACATAACAAGTTGATATTTTGAAGAGTAAACCACATCTATTAACAGTGAGCGCATTTTCATTTTAATTTCCAGTTATTCTCCCATTAAATATAATTAGCTTTTATATAAAAAAGTAAAATTGTAAGGCATTAAAAGGCAATTAAGAAACATTGTCAGCTTCGTTATTTATTAATTTTCTTTTGCACACACCATAAATAAATGCTGTCAAAATTATTTCAATTAATTTTGATTCATGTGGCAACAAGCATTTACTTATTTTCTTTTAAAACTATTAAAAACTAACACTATTTTACCCTTAAAATTAAGATGTTTAATATACTGCGTTATATTACGGACATATTTTTTTTAAATGTCATGAAAGTCGACAAATTTGCCATCTTGACAACTTATCAAAAACTAAAAAGGTATTGAAAACTCAGGAAAAAAATAGAAACAGGATTAACTTGATATCACTATTTCCTAAAATTTATTCTTGAATTTCTACATGATACATTTTTTAAAACATATATTTATGTAGATGTTCATTGGGTAATATTTTGGCAGATGCAAATTCCAGATTATATGTACCTTTGTAAAACTCTAAAAACTAAAAAATTAAACGGTTTGTCTCATATATCGTCAACTTATCCAAAAATATTCCAACTAAATTATAAATAGATTATTGTATCCTACTCTATCTTATCTTTAAATATGTCAACAAACAAGCAATATTAAATACTTACACTTTAATATGATTTAATAAATTTGTAATTGTAATACTTTTTAAACAGCTATAAATATCTCAAAAAAAAATTGTCACGTTTTACGTGAAAATTGTGAAACATGTGGGGATTTCCAGACATTTCCTAAAATAGACTGTAATCGAATCTTTCTCATATTTTCTATACATTCTTGCATATGTATAATTTGTCTGTGAAGAATTTAACACGATCTACGTTAATAAGTACATGGATTTTTTGTTTAAAATTATACTATACGTACATATTATTACATGCGACATACATTAAAAATGGGTAAATTGGTGGTAACGCTTTAAAAATGATAATATATTGTTATTTTTATAAAATATATTTTATAATATATATTTATTTTTATTCTATATACAAAAAAAAACTATATATATTAATTTTTATTAATACATTATCCCACAATTCGATTTACAGTTATTACGTAAAAAACTGTTTTCAAAATCCCTCTACTTAATAATATACATACATATATAATACATACATTGCTTTCATTAAGTAATGAATTTTATCGAATTTATTCATTACTAAATTCAAGGAATAACTTTTAAGGACAAGGGAGAAACTCCCGTACCCGTCAAGTTTTATTTTTAGTTGCGCGCCTTTTATATAATTAATACATACAGGGTGATTCGTGTAGGAGATTTGACATCATCGATTTTTCTAACAACCTTTTTTATATCGGAAATAAAAGAGCACTTTTTTACATACGCTATAGTAATAATTAGTTAGCGTGAGTATAGGTTAGATTAAAGAAGAATAAGAAAAACGATTTTGTTATTTCGAAATTCTAAATTTAATAACAATGATTATTTAAAAAAGTAACTAAATTAAATGTTCAAATTCTGTATTTATTAGTTATATTTTAAAAAATGCTGAGCAAAAAATAAATTTTGACGGATTCGAGAGTTTTTCCTAAAGGACAAGAATTACGCTATTCAACATGAAATATCAAATATTATAAAATTTCATGCATTTAATTATCATCATAAATCTTAAATATTAATGCTATATACATGTATTGTGGTTCTGCAATATTTTTATCCCAATTAAAAAAATCACTAAGATGAAAATTAATAACTTTTCTATTCTATTTAAATCCAGTTATTTTCGTACAGTTTATAAATTGATGAGATAATTATAGAGCATATCAAGCAATATAGAATATCATATAATATGTGATATAATATATTCGTGTCCTAGTTAAATTAATATAAATAGTTTTAAATAATCCTGAGTAATAAGGCAATTAAACATGATAATAAATTCCTTCTAAGTTTCTTTGAGGAAAATTTAACCAATCGTTTTATTAAAAATAACATCATGTTTTATTACATTATAGACAGTAATCAAAGATAATATATATAATTCATAAAACTATTTGGTTTTAATGGAATTCCACTATTGCGTTCAGGCTTATTCCGTGATTAAATGAGCTTACTTCTGGGGTCACTTGAAATACAATATCTTATAGGAATAAATTTAAATTTGAACATGCGTAGTGAAATAATTTGAACTAATATTATTGTAGTTTATCAAAATCTATTGTAAATGCATGTGTTAACTTTTATAGTATAGTATATTAAAAACTGTTCAAATTTTTTCATATACTACTTATTTCCAAACACATTTGCAATATTATGGATGTACTCCTACATTAAGTGCAACAAATGATGCTAACAGGATTGCCATATACATTATGTAACATGGAACTATTCGCCAACTTTCTCTTCTCCGGAAGTTTATAATGTATACCTAAATCGGTAATCTGGTCTCACGTGGATAAGCAAAATATACACGATTACATTATCTTTCGACGTTACTTTCACTTTCTGTATCATTCAGTGTGTCCGAAAACTAACCTGACTAAAAATGGGGCAGCAATGGGATTATTTTTTATGATTTATTAACTAGGAGAATGACCATTGACATCAATTTTAGTTATATAAACTATATCTCATGCAGCGTAAAGTAAAATATTATTAGATATTAACACATCGCAAAGTGAGGTAAGCAAATAAATAATTTTTGATATACAGGTTGCGTCATGGTAGAGGAGTATGAGAGAGAAGTTATACTTTATTAATATGATTAATAAATATATAAAAAATAGACTATCGTTAAAATATGTGAGTTATTTTGTAATATATAATTTTTTTAAAAGAAAAAGGATCTGAAATATATCAATTTCCAATGCCAACTACGCATTTTGTGACATACATATATGTCATGCCTCTTTTGGAATATCTCTTAAAACTTCAATAGGTTTTAATATCCACCGATGTTAGTATGTAATTTTATTATTAAATGTACGTAACTAGTAATCTACAGAGTCTATTTACTTTAAACCAATAACAATAATAGTAAGATGTTATAGATAATTAAAACATTTTCAGGGCACAAGAAATATAAAAAAATAAACATAAATTTTTATGAAAAATTATACGTCGAATAGTCGAAGAATATCATGCGGTAAAAATATTCCTCGGAAGTCTATGTATAGATTAATTTCGATTGTCTCTATATGCATATTAAAAAAAGCCTATATGAAGTCTATAAAGGCAATTCACAGGGTGGGAAACATGAATAGGAAGGTAAGGGACCTGAATAGACTCTCAAGAGAGCTAGCTGAGGAGGGACTCCTATGGATGCCCTCTGACAGTATGGGTATCCACTTCCTGTTTGACAAGAAATATAAGATTACCCTCACCAGTAAGACCGACTGGATGGAGGGTCGAGCTGGATTACCCCTCAATGGAGACATCTGGTACACGTATGGAGCCAAGAGTGGGAACAGAGCGGGTGCGGAGGTGTATAGGCGACGCGATGGGACAGGTAAAACCTTCCCCCTGGGCAAATACACTACCGCACTCCAGGCCGAGCTAGTTGCAATTACATACGGTGTTCTGGGGGCCGACCAAAATCGGAACCTGGGGAAGGTATTTATCTGCTCGGATAGCAGGGCGGCGCCGGCGTTGGCCCTGAATGCAGAAACGACAAAGTCGAAGCTGGTCTATAGTTGGTATGAAGCATTGAACCACTTGGCAGGAAAAGGACCGGTGGAACTCTTATGGATACCTGGGCATAATGGCATTAAGGGAAATCTAATTGCAGATAACCTTGCCAGACTAGGGACCAGGGAAAACCTCTATGGACCTGCAGTGGGAATAGGTCGGAATGTGATCAGAGACCGCATCAATGACGAGACAAGAGACCAGCACAATAAAAGATGGAGAGGCGTAACGGATTGACGAATAACTAGACTCTTCATAAAATACTCAGAGATTGAGAAATGGGCCCTAGAATTCATTAAATTGAACAGGCACAAAGCCAGAACCCTGGTGGGAATCATAACGGGCCACCATAGTAGGCTGAATGCCTATAAGCACAAGCTGAGGCTGACTGACAGCCCGGCCTGCAAATACTGTAAAGAAGACTAGGAAACCTAGATTTATTTTCTTTACACCTGCCCCGCACTGGAGGAGAAGAGGTACCTTATATTAGGGACCCCTGTAATCCTAGAGGAGGCGAGGCTTAAGGCGGGGGACGTGCCTAAATTGCTCCTTTTATGGGATAGCATTTTTGGATAATGACCCGGATAAAAAGGGATTTCCAAGGGACTACCCATGCGATCAGTGGCTGATGGGGAAAACAAAATAAAATACTTAAATAATTTCTCTTTTTTTGAATTGTTTTATATACTCGTATGAAATTTAACAAAAAACGAAAAATAATTGATGCAGAAAATATTAAAAGTTATAAACAAGTTTCATTGTATGATTTTCTTTTATTTTTGCAGTGAACTGTCCCTCTGTAGATTCCAACAATAATCGGCTATCATGTGACGATGCCGCCCTTTTTGATACTTTTCTTCCATTATTAGGATATCCTGATGAAATCGTTCACCTAGTTCCTCACTGTAATTTCCTAAGTTAGAAGGAAACTTGTCTGTTACTATTCAAAAAATGCAATTTAACTTTCATATTGGCTCCAAATTTTTTAAAACATTTTGGCATCTTATGTACTAGTTCTTGGTAGTCGCTGGTTGCCTAGTGATTACCCACAAAATATTGAATTACAAATACATAACTAAACCATGCATCAGATTCTGCAACGGTCATATATGTGTAAAAATTTTTATCTTTTATCAGTTTTCGAATTTGTGGACCGTCAAAAATCCCTGCTTTTAATATTTTCATATTCAGTGGTTGAAATGCCTGGCAAATGTATTTAAAACAATGACCTCATTTAGCCTGTGCTTTTACAACCTGATTCATGAAACCCAGTTTGACGTGAAAATGTGGGAGTAATATTTTTCTTTCTTTATTAATGGCTCGTGAACAATGTTGACTTTTCCAACGGTCATAGCGTCTCTCAAAGGCTAGACAGTTTGCTGCCAGTGCTTTTGTTTTGAACGACTATCCCATAAACAGAGGTGCCAAGGATATTTGGTATATCCACTTTGCTGTCCAAGAAGTATGGTGACTATTTTTAAATCGACAAAACAAATCACCGATGCTGATCATATAAGCAATTTCAGGAGTCTCTATTATCTTAAGAAACAGTTAATTTAGCTAAAATGAAAATATAATATGAAATTACGGTCCTTGGGTATAACATATATTAAAAGAAATAATAGCTCGTACAAATGATAAATTGTTAATAATTACGAAAGCTACACAAAGTAACTAAAAACCATTATAAACGAACTGATATATGTAATGTATTAAACAACATGTTTGCAGAGATATATATATATATATATATATATATATATATATATATATATATATATATATATATATATATATATATATATATATATATATATATATATATACATATATTCAAACATGTTGTTTAATACATTACATATATTATATATATTTGAAGATATAATTTCTAATGTTAACAACTGAACAATTAAACATATCGAATTCATGTTGATACTATATATACATACTTCCAACACTGTATTTAAATGTGATATCATTTTAACATATTTAGTTGATGAGTTGTTAAATATTGAGTATAATGTAATTTGAACTGATGATATTGTGCTTATTAGAATGGTATGCAGGAACAGTACTGAAAAATAATTACGACATGTGGGTCCTTTAAATTAAATTTATTTAGTAATAAATTCTAGCTTTGAGGTATACCATCCTCCCATTTCGTATAAATATACCATCCTTGTTAAAGCTAAGGTACTTGACATACTTCCTTTGAACATGTTTCGACATAAAGAATATTATATTGAGCATCTGAAATAATTATATCATACTCCAGCTTTTGCCTGACAAACGTATTGAACAATAGGGTAAATATCTAAATGTCTCAAAAAAGTTTAGAATTTCTGGAAATGTTTTGAAAGTGAAAGTTCGTAATAACTTTCGACACACTGTCATTAATATGGGGAATAAAAGTAACATAACGATGTCATTGTATATTTCTCATTGTACTTTCGATGTAATGTCATTAATTCGGAGAATAAAAAATAATTTAGCATTGAAAGTAGCATTACGATGTCATTGTATATTTAATGAAAGTCAGTACCTTACATTACATTATACTTTATGGGAGTCTATTATATTTTTATTTTATTAATTAAGACATGAAGGAATGTAAACAAATACAAAATTTAAAATAACATCTACTATTGCACTATGACACAACACTTTAACTGATTGTTAATATTGCACTAATTGTAAATATAAAAATAAATACAGAAAATTAATAAAGAAACCACCAACTAATTTTAGAAGATTCTTATTGTAAATCGTAACAATCTTCTAAAAAGTCAATAGTTACAAATATTTTTAGATAATGTAAATGAATATCTAATATCCAACGAATACCAAAAGATCAATGTTAATGTCTTTTATGAGTGTAATAAACATAATAATCCCGATGACTGACACCTTGGAAATTTCTGATGTTGATTATACTGTACGTGATTCAATACTCCGCGAATCGATACATAACATAATTTTCTGATTCTTAAGTATGGTCGGAAATAATAGAGACAATCTAGTTAATTCATACTTCGATCGTTTATGTAGCAGAAGTCAATGATTTAGACTCTCCAGGGCTTTTGCCAAGTTTGTGTTGATAACATCAGCCTTACTAATCCGATGCCGGTGAAAAGTCAATATTGGGATGAGGTGAGTTATGCTTACCAGATTTGTATAGGCTATCTCAGTTGGAACTATACGATTAAAATTGTGCGCCATTTGTGTTCTGCCAAAGATAGGGCATCAATATTTAACGACTGTCATCTGCAAACCGTGCACCGTCAACATGTCGCGATTACAACTGTTTCATGAAAGTGAGCGATCATTTACAGTTACATTTTGTGCAATGAAAGATTCGCACAAAGTTAGGACAATATGAAGCGCTTACAGAGTTAACAGGTCGTAACTTAATCAAGAAATGTGAAGATACGAGTATGCACGACGTCGAATTGATGTGTTTGGATACTCACATACACTTTCTCTCACTGTAGCGATGTTTTCGTCTGACCGACCATGCCCAGGACGTGTTGGTGTTGCCTTATCAATAACAGAACCCGTCTCTTCAAATTTCTTGATTAACTTAACTTATTAATTATTAATTCGGTAGGCTTCTCATATGTCTTAATTTTGTGAGAATTTTTCTTGGTCCCACTGTAAATGATCGCTTACTTTCATTAAACACTTGTTTAACGAAAGTAAGCGTAAAGTAATTAAACAAACTATTCGTTGTTGTTAATCACGGTACATTAACGTTGTATTGCTTGTAGATGTTGTAGATGTAAGGAAATGTTGTATATTGACGAAATATATTAAATATACTGGGAAATGAAAAAGCAAAGACCAGTGGCGGATTATGGATTTAAATATTTAAATTTCCTCGGTTATTTCCTCGATATTTGAAATACGAAATTGAGTAACATTTTTAGTGACTCCCAATTTTACTGATTAGTATATTGTTGTTTCAATAGATGCAGTCTCACAGAAATGGACAAATGCATTAACGTTATTATGTTTAAATGCATTCATGTTTTGGGTTACTGAACTACTAGTTTTAATAGTTCATAAAAGTTTGTTATATTTGACATATTACTTAAAATAGCCCCGAAGTCATTAAAATAAGACCTATTGTGAGATTTAGTTCAAATATATCTCTATTGTGCTATGTCACTATTCTTTTTTATTTGAAAAAGCGAACATCTTCATAGTTTTGAGAACCTATATGCTATTACACAGGTCTGCGATGAAAAAATTGTAGCATATTTAACTAGTGGGTTTAATAGTATTTCTTGTGCTGATTAAGGAAAAAATAGTGAAAAAATTCCATCACCCCTAGATAAGTCACAAATTTCACCTGAAATTTTCTTATTTTCAGGGGTTTTCAGGTTCAGTATGCGTACGATTTTTCAAAATTATAGCCTATATGAGTGGTAAATTTAGTCTGAATTATGGAGATTTCATGGTGAACAGGTTACTAAACAATGTGAGTATGTTATTTGCAAAAAAAATGTTTTTATTCTATTTATTTAAATAAGACAATGAATCTAAACTGGGAAAATCCAATTCCTACTGGAACAAGACATGTCTCAGTCTTTATGCTCCCTCCCCAATCCTACTGTCTGCTAGACGTCGTGAGAAATGTAGTGAGCCGTGACCTTGATTGCAGTCAGTGACTCAGTGTGGAGCTAGCCACTGTGGTGTACACATCAAAGTTTTGTGCTATTTAGAAGAAATGGCTACTAGAGGATGTGTCAACTCTCCTAACTGTTTCTGTTATATTTGTGGGTCTTATATCATCAAGAAGCAACAAAGGAACATTTCTAATTTTGGTCAGAAGGTGTATTTTGCATACTTTGGTGTTAAATTAGGGGACCAAGATAAATCTTGGGCTCCCCATATAGTGTATTCTGTGTGTTGAAGAACTGAGACAATGGTTTCAAGGTAAGAAGAAATCATTTCGTTTTGGAGTACCCATGATTTGGAGAGAGCCTAAAAATCACAGTAATGACTGTTATTTTTGTTCTTGTTCAGTGCAAGGTTTCAATTCAAAAAACAGGAAGGACATTTCATACCCAACCAACATACGTTCCTAAAAAGATCTTACTTCCACCACTTCATATCAAATTGGGGCTAATGAAATAGTTTGTGAAAGCATTACCCAAAGAAGGAGAGTGTTTCAAGTATCTTTGTGAATAGTTTCCTGGTCTATCCGATGCTAAGCTGAAAGAGGGAGTCTTTGTTGGGCCTGACATCAGAATACTTTTAAAAGATGAAAGCTTTGTCACTAAAATGGAAATGGAAGAAAAAAATGCCTGGAATTCATTTAAACTTGTTGTAACAGGCTTTCTTGGAAACAAAGAAGACCCAAACTACAAAACATTGGTTTCTGAATTGTTACAAAACTACAAAATGTTGGGCTGCAACATGAGTGTCAAAGTTCATTTCCTTCACTCACATCTGGACTACTTTCCAGAAAATCTTGGGGCTATAAGTGAGGAACAAGGAGAACGTTTCCATCAAGATATAAAAGAAATGGAGCGCATATACCAAGGTCGATGGAATGTCAACATGATGGCAGACTACTGTTGGACGTTAAAAAGGGAACATTCACAAGAACACAGCTGAAAAAGTACCAAAAGAAGCTTTGATGGAAAAAGAAAACGTTTTTACAAAGGCTTATAATAACTTTGCAACACATGTGCATCACTATTATGTTTATTTTAGCTAGGTATCGTTATTTTTTTGCTTTTACTTAATGTTAAAATAATAAATACAAATCCAAAATTTTCCGTGTTTTGTACTTTTTCCCAAAAACTTCAACTTTATTTTGTAGGCAAGCTTTACGTGATCATTTTTGGAATCAGCGCAAAAACTACATAAAGATCAGTTAACTAAATCAAAACAATTTTTAAAAACGTTTTTTTTTGCAGACTTGTGTTATTATTCCTTTACAAATTTGATTGTGGAGCTACAATATAAAAAATAACGTAATCAAGACATGAGTTATTAACGTAGTCAAGACTTATGACATTGATTCGGTATATATCCAATATATCAGTTATTGATTTATCTAAGACTTATTCCTTGCATAGTTAGTAGCCGAATTGTCAATATCTGACCGCGTTAACGAAACTTTATAACACACGAGATAAATAACAGTTTCTTATTTTTTTCAGGCATGTGGGTGGCGATTATCTTATTTATGACAGTTGTAGCAACTTTATTATATCTAGATAGTAAGAAACCCAAACATTTTCCACCTGGACCGAAATGGTGGCCGCTGCTAGGAAATGGCTTAGAAGTTGCGAGAATCAAGAAGAAAACGGGCTATTTTCTTACAGCGTCTGCTGAGATGGCTAAGACTTATGGACCTGTATTAGGTTTAAAAGTTGGAAAACAAAAGTTAGTAGTTGTCTGCGGTCGCAAGGAAGTTAAGGAATGCTTAATGTCTGACGATTGTGCAGGAAGACCCATTGGAGAATTTTATAACATGAGAACATGGGGAAAACGTAGAGGTGCGTGGATTATTTTATTTTATTATTTCGTTACGTGAACAGCCTTCAACGTCCATGTAGCAGTTTTTAAAATTATAGATAGTTACTATCGATAATAGTAAATATACAGGAAGACCATTGTCACAGAGTAATTTTCCAATATCACTGCGTTGTTAAGTTAATACGAAATCATCAATCCAAACGCTTGTTCCACGTCTACAATATGAATAGGTGACCTATAGTATTTCCCTTTTATTACAGGGGTTGTAATAAATGATGTTATTAGTTTAAGGTACGTCATTGTATGCTTGTAATGATATTGAATTATGTTACATTCATTATTGAGAGTAGATAATTCTCATATTATAAATTTAAAACACATTTCAAATGTTTGTCATGAGTTTTCGTTGTGATCGAATAAAAAAAAATTGCTTACTATAGGTTTATAAAAATTACTTAGGTACTATACTATATTTATAATAGTTAATGTGCAACATATACACGTTCATCGTCATGTTCTTTTAAAGGTATATGAAGTTTTTCGAGTTATGAATACGAAAATATAGAAGCTATTGTGATATTCAGTATTTAGAAGTTGAGTTTTCAAGATGCTGGACCACATTATATCTTGTATGTCGAAGAAAGGCATTCTTCTAATGCTTTCCTTATTATGATTCATGTTATGACTGTTATAGGTTTTGTAAAAACATTGCATTCAAGCAAAAACTTACACTCATATTAATTTCAATTGCTGATTAAGCTTTCACATTTCAAGTATCGAGAAACCGTTATTATAGACACTGAAAATATAGCACAACAACAACAAATTGTTTTTTTTTTTTGGTAATGATTTGAAAGGAATATCGTCGTTTTTCCTTCACAATGACATCTAAGGTAATTGTATTAATTGATTGTTATTTAAAATTGCACTCAATATATCATAAAACAAAGATTATTAACCTCTGTTTTGTGACGTATTGCATGGATTAGACCTTGAGAGATTAGGTAATAGAAAATCATGAAGTTGTATCAGTACATCTGTGGTAATTCCTTCGGTTCTAAGATTTAGATTCTAATTGAAGACCTGTTGGTTTCAAATTAATTCTATGTAGGGAAGAATTGTTATATGTTCGTAATGTTCAGTATATGCTGCAGTTTTTCAATGTTATCTATATAATCGTCTAATAAAAGTCGTTACTATCTTTTCAAGTACTGTCATGGAGTTGACTGCCTTAGTTTCCTTCGATTATACTCGTAGATTATCATTGTAGTACAAATAATGGTAAGCAAACCTATTGTTCTATTTTAACTAACTATTAGTTAACATTTTATTGTTCTAATATTTTTATTAGTAATGCCTTTAGCCAAGTCTATTGAACTATTTTCTAACTCTATTCTACTATTCTACTTGAAATCTGGCCAAAGCAATAAGCAAATGTTTTATTTTAGTGCTAGAAAACAAATTGTCCGAAAATCAGGGTTTAGCGCTCTTACATCAGAGGCTTAACTTGTATGGACTACTATTTACTGTTGTAGTTATATACACATACTTAAATTATAACTTTCAATCAACTACTCTATCTCTAAATTATAATTATAATTGTTTCTAAAGCAGGGGTCTCCAAACTACGGCCCGCGGGCAAACAGCGGCCCGCTAGTATCAACAATCTGGCCCGCGGCAGCGGGCCGGACATACCCGGTATCCGGTCCGCCATAGTATATTTTAATTACATTTTAAGATAAATTTACAATATAAGCAAGTCATACAAAAATAATAATCAGATGTTTTTATTTAACAACCAATTAAGAAACACAATAACTGTGATACATGATGAATGAAATTGAACATTTAACTGTAATTAATGATATGAGATTTATACTAAAAAGTTACAATAAGTCACATACAAAGGTAATTCACATAATTAAATTAAACACTATAATTATGATTAATGAGATTAGTGAAGGATACTAGTGGAAATTGTCAGCGGCGACTTCAAATGCTCATGAGTTAATTTGGATCTGTAAATATTTTTTGTATGTTTCATTTTGGAGAATGTTTGTTCCACACAGATATGTAGTGCCGAAAGGATAGAAAAAGCCACGAGCATATTTATCCAACTGATCAAACTGTATGAGTGGAAGACTCTTATAAAATTTCAGCAATGATGACTTTAAAAATATTTTTTTTAAATATCGCTGCACTGCAAATCTATCATTTCGTCAATCAATCATTCAAATTTACGTGTAATTCAAAACTACAGTATGTTGGTATAAGGAGCTAGCTATGTCTGGACCCCTGGGACGTAGGAGGAATTAGTGTGACCCTTAAGCTAAAAAGTTTAGAGACTCCTGTTCTAAAGGATTACATTGCTTTAGTCAATGCGATTTTGGCTGTTATCCAGGAGGTTTATTGTTAACAGCCTGGGAGTTAGGATGCACTGCAAGTAACGACAGATATTTCACACTCGCACACTTGGCTTCATCTAACACATTTTTAGATTCCAAATCACGGTGTAGCGTCTCCTTTGTCATGAACCACGCAAGATAACCGTAACGGTTTCTTGTTTCGAAATGTTAGTGTTTCGGACTGGAACCTTTGGAGAATTTTGATATTTGATATACAGTTCGATACCGTAAGACCATATAGGTTTAAAGAGAACTTTATACACAGTCAGTTTACTGGACAACGAGAATTAGATTGTTTGCCAATTAACAAGTACAGTTTAGCTAAGTTTTAAGTTAAGCTGATTCCTCTTCAAAAATGTACTGTGTCTCAAATTTAGTCTTCTATCAAGGTTCATACGTAAATATATGACTATGTCGCGTCAGTCTGTAGAAGTAGATGATCATTGAGAGTAACGCTATTCGGTTCGTTGACTCTTATTCTCCATTTTTTCATCCAATCCTGGATGTTATGGATAGCTTCTTGAAGTTTATAGGTTGCATGTCTTAGTACTACATGTAGGGTACCATTTGTAACCATAGTCGCGGTATGGTCAGGGATATAGAACAGGTCCCAGGATGCTCCCCTGCAGAATTATGTGAAATTTTATTAAGTGGTCTATTTAAAAATACTTGTATTAATATTCACACTATAGTATTATGTATGTTTAGGATTGATATAAAAAATAATAGGTACTTCTTATTAGTACTTGTGAAACGGATAAAATATTTTAACAGCGTGGAGTTCAGTCCAGAATATTCTTTTTTTTTGTACTATTATCTTTTGTAATTTTTACTTCTTCGCACTCCAACTATACCAGAGCGGAAAAGTAATGTAGTCGTGTGAAGAGAGATGGGAAACAATTTTTTTCTACCGTCTATTTTTCGTTTTTCGGCATAAAAACAAAAAAAAACGGTTTTTACAAATTTTGTGTATGTGTGTCGTTGTCGGCATTAAAATTTATTGTTAGCACGATAACTCAATTAAATCGTGTCGGATCGATTGTGTTTTTGACTGATTCTAATCGGGGGCGTCTTCCAGACAACACCTATTGATTTTGAGGCGGATAGAATACACTTTACCATGTTCATGGGTCATGAGAAAGCACAATGGTGGACTATTTGAGAAATTTGTTTTGTTAGCACTATCACTCAATTAAATTATGTCGAATCAATCGGGTTTCGACTGATTCTGATTAGGAACGTCTATCAGATGACAGCTATCAATTTTGAGGGTGGATAGGACACATCCCATCCTGTGCATGGGTCATGAGAAGGCACGATGTAAATGTTTATGTTCATTCTGATATTTTAAACATAAACATTTAACGTGTTGCTGATTTTGCTTTGAACGAAAAAAAAAACATATAGTCGGCCTGTATCGTATACGAATGATGATAAAAAATAATTTTGTTCGATCACAAATGTATTGATACGGCACTGAAGCAGTTGCCAATGAAAAAAGTAAAACTGTTGCATAATTTACATATTCTGCATTTATGTGTTGGTTTATTTTTTCTCGCTCACTCAATCAAGAGATGTTGTACGTGCGGAAAACTCCATTTTAAGGTTTTAAAACTGTTTATTTACATATAAAATAATTGTTAAAATGTTGCCCATATTACGTTAGTAACTTTTAGAGAATCATAATCAATAACTAAGTAACTGTAGATAACACATGTGATACTTCTTAAATCTCGTCAATTAATTTAGAATCGAATTTTGGCGATTAGAGTATCTTAAACACATTCGATTTATGTAAAATAAAAAGTGAAAGTGGTAATTCACAATTGAACAAAATATACACATATATTTTGTGTTTCAGGTATCTTATTAGTGGATGAAGAATTCTGGCATGAGCAACGAAGATTTATTCTCAGACACTTACGAGAATTTGGATTCGGAACAAGAAACATGTCGACGTTAATTGAAGAAGAAGCCCAAGAATTAGTAAATTATATAAATAAAACTATCGACATGAATGATTCAGTAATATTTAAAAGTGAAAGCTTATTTAGTGTTTCTATATTAAATACTCTTTGGAAGATGTTAGCTGGAGTGAGATATAGCCCAGGCGATCCAAAACTGAAAGAGCTTCAGTCGATTTTGGGTGAACTATTCAGTAATATTCTAATGGTGGGAGCTACATTCAGTCATTATCCCGTATTAAAATACTTAGCTCCCGAGCTTTCAGGCTATAATTTATATATCAGAACACATGTACGTCTTTGGGATTTTTTACATAGGGAATTAGAACATCATAAGGAAACCCATAATCCAGATGAGCCTAGAGACTTCATGGATATTTATTTAAATGCAATAAAATCATCAGAAATCTCCTCAAATAATTATAGTGAAGAACAACTAGTAGCTATTAGCTTGGATTTGTTTATGGCAGGTTCGGAAACAACCACTAACACATTAGGTTTCTGCTTTTTAGGTTTGGTTTCATATCCAGAAGTACAAAAGAAGGCACAGGAAGAAATAGATAGGGTTATTGGTAAAAGTCGAACACCAGCTTTGCAAGATAGACCAAAGTAAGCATTTCATGACTTTTAAAATTTTATATCTACCTATAAAGAATAATCTTTTTGATAAATATGAGAATGTTTATTCATTAACATTGATTTTCCTTTAATATAAGGCGCTAAAAATTGGACAAACGGTTGCCTACCCTGACTTAATGTACACATCATAGATTATATAGTTAATTTAATCCGTACATACCATAGTTAAGCAACGGCCACTTATAACTTCTAATGAATTGTAAATCACTAGACTCACAGAAGTTGCATAAACTTAGACGAGGTTTGTGTAAAAGGTATCTCTCGGATATGAGGTAATACCATAGGTTTTCCATTATATTATGCGAAAGTAAAGCAAGTGATCTCTATCCTACGACAATAGCGGGGGTTTTGGAAAATTTCAGGTTGAAAGAAATTGGAACGCACGAGATCAGATTACGACTAAAACATAACATACAAGAATTTGACAGTTTGATAATTTTTAACTGCTAATGTTCAAGTTTGATATAAGTTATTTCTACTATAATGGAGCGTTAAGGTAGCAGGAGAGGAATTGCCTCACCAATAAAAACAGAAAAAGTATTTTACTTAGTTTGCTAGTTCAATATACATATTCTAATCACCGCAATTTCAACCCACTATTTAATATCTCAGTATATCATTACTAAACAGATAAATTCAGATTAAATTCATATATTATATACCCTGGCACTTCTGTTACATTTAGCGCCACAGTAAAAAATCAAGGGATTGCGTATTCTAACGAAGATAAACGATAGGTTAATAGTGTCATGTTGGTTTAATAGATCGGAGGATTTTAAAATATAGCTACATACATTTTAAAATATAGCTATAGATACAATTTTCATGGATAAAAAAGCAACCAAATTTATAGTATATTGAATATTGAGGAACTTCCGCATTTGCTTCAAACCAATCAGGCACGAGATTTCAAGTAGCTTGCGCCCTTACTTTGCGCAATGGATAGTTCGTTGTACGTCAGATTCTCAGAGGGCACCTAGGCTTCTTTCCTGCATTAATTTAATTTAATGTAAAACACAGGGCAGGACAATACTCTGAAACCGGTGGATATTCTCAAAAATTATGAGCGTCACATTTAAGATCCTTAGACATCTAGCAAATGACATTTTTAGTTTATTTATTTTAAGATATCAAGCATTTCTTGTTGTTAATGGAATGTAATGTTTATGTTTTGTTACTGAAATTGAAAGTGTACTAGATTTTGCATATTTTCAGACATTTGTGATAAAGTAAGACTATTTTGTGCATATATATAAATCTCGGAGTCTATACTAGAATCTACTCGTATATACAAAGATCGGAGGTTCCGGGTCCGTCAATTTCAAACATTTTCCGAAAGTAAACATAAATATATATATATATATATATATATATATATATATATATATATATATATATATATACATATATATATATATATATATATATATATATATATATAAATAAATAAATAATAATGGACGTAAATTTACACTTAGGTCTAAAAGTCCTGACATGTTTGTTATCTTGTAAATGAGTCGATTTTAAGGATGCGTTGACAGGAACCCTGACTATGCAATTCTGAACTTACTTCATTGCATAGATATACTTACGCTTTTGTAAACTAGATCATTGTATTTTCCTAAGTAAATAGATTGGGGGGAGAGGTGCCATAAGGTGAGTGTCCTAGATCTCCAGACCTTAATCCCTTCGATATTATCTATTAGGGGCATTTAAAAAATGTATTTATTGAACACAACATCAAGATTTCAGTGAATTGCAAAACTGTATCATTGACGTAGGTGAGAAAATAACACCATTACTAATCTGGCACACCCTCTGGAACTATTATGAACGTCTAACACTCTGTCAAGCTATGGAGGGCCATCACTATTTATTTATTAAGTTAAATAAATGTGTCTTTAACTTGGTAATGTCTCTTAAACTGTCCATTTTATGCATTGTCATATAGGGAAAAGTACACTACTCTAATAGCAAAAAAAGTTGAACTTGGAATAATCCTCAAACTCCCACTGTTAAATAAATTATTAACATCATATCTTAGATTTCAAAAAATTATGAACCTTTGTATTAATTCTTTTCTGTGATCCTCACACTTCTTGGGAAAATCAAACTTTTTCACAATTAAATCTTATTCTATATATTTTACAATTAATTCATTGTTTATTACTTTTCATTACAGTATGCCTTATGTAGAATGTGTGGTATTGGAAGCTCTGCGGATGTTTGGTGGTCGAGTTTTGACTGTTCCGCACAGAACCCTCAAGGATACCTGGTTAGGTGGATATCAGATTCCTAAGGTACGTAAGGCTGAAAAAAATGTATTTTATTACTAATTACTAAAAAATGTATTATATTACTATTATAATAATATATTACCTTGATTTTTCTAGTATAATTTTCGAACTCGCTACATGATGCTTACTGTTTCATTTTTGCCACCAACCTTTTTTTACGTATTACTTTTCCGTACTCCACTATACGCGGAAAAGCAATGTAATTGTGTAATTTTTTTTTCTTGGGTTTATTTTTCATTTTTCGGCCTAAAAACCAAAAAAAAAAAAAATAAACAGTTTTAAAATCTTAAAACGGACTTTTCCGCATGTAGAACATCTCTATCTCGACATTGAGTGCCTGAGAAAAAATAAACGTACACATAAATGCAGAATATGTGTTTTATGCGACAACTTTACTTTTTTCAAATAGTCCAACATCGTGCTTTCTAAGAACCCATGGACAGGGTGGGGTGTGTCTTATCCACCTCAGGTGTGTGTGTGTGTGTGTGTGTGTGTGTGTGTGTGTGTGTGTGTGTGTGTGTGTGTGTGTGTCTGTCTGTCTGTCTGTCTGTCTGTCTGTCTGTCTGTCTGTCTGTCTGTCTGTCTGTCTGCCTGTCATTGTAGTTGTCGTCTGCATTTATTCTTGTTAGCCCGATAACTCAACTAAATCGTGTCGGATCGATCGGATATTAACTGATTCTGATCGGGGACTTCTCCCAGACAACACCTATTGATTTGGAGGTAGATAGGACACACCCCACCCTGTCCATGGGTCATGAGAATGCACGATGGTGGACTATTTGAGAAATTTTTTTTGTTAGCACGATCACTCAATTAAGTCATGTCGAATCGATCGGTTTTCGATTGATTTTAATCAGGGACGTCTACCAAATGACATCTATTGATTTTGAGTTAGATATGACACACTTTACCTTGTCCGTGGGTCATGAGAGAGCACGATGGTGGACTATTTGAGAAAAATTAATAATAGTAAAACTGGCACATAAAACACATATTCTGCATTTATGTGTTGGTTTATATTTTCTCTGCCACTCAATTTCTTTCTGAACCCCTTTAAACTCTCAAACTCTCAAAGTAATAAACAATCCGCTTTGGTGTATCCTCGTGAAAGGAAATCCAACGCTTTAAAATATCGTCTATATTCTATGTCACAAAAGCAATAGAAGAATTATTTAATATTTTACATAGTAGGGTACATAGATAAAAGAGTAACAACTATTCTGTATATAGTATTGAAGAAATATTAGATCATTAACTGATTAATTATTTTGTTCAAATTACTCTCAAACTGACTTTACCAGGTACAAATTTTAAAGACAATTGTTAAAAATTAAAGTATAAAAATGGCTCATTTACCGACAGAGAGATAGTTGAAGGGTTACTGATAATTGGATACGGTGGAAGACGATCTCAGGAGGAGGTTTGTCTGTTGTTTAATCAACTATGTCCTAATAAAGCAAATAATGTTTATTTTTCTGAAGGGGCAACTTTTTCCTTGAATGGAATAGTTCATCGTCACAATTGCTGCATATATTAGTCTCTACAGCTAACTATAAAATATCACTAGACATATAACTGTAATGCACAGCTCAAGATAAACCGTTCAATATTTACACAGGAATATGCACAATTACATGTCAGTACTCCATTGTGTAATATAAATTTGTTACACAAACATAAAGTAAATGGTAGTGTGAAGAGTACCTCTTAATAAAGCCGTCAAATGAAACTCTCATTATTTAATATTTAATTAAGATGATTTATTTAATTTTGCCGTACAATATCTGCCTATTCCCATGGAATTTTTCATTTGTTGTGCGACTGCCGCTAGTGCATGATTTTTATCGACTCTTTTTTTTTAGTGGGGGCGTAGCTGGTGCTTGCGCTAGCCGAACAAGTGCCCCACCCCCCAGATCAGTGTTCCACCTACCTCGGCACCGCTCTCGCTTATCCTCGAGTAGAGGTTAATCTTCTCATTAGGTGTTAGCAGTTCCGTTCTTCACCCTACGTCCCTCCTCCGCCCTCGCGATTAGTGGTTCGGACCAATCTCTCTTTCCTCCTCCTCCTTCCTCCTCATAATCCCGACAATCATTTTCTCCCCATACGCCCACTTCCTCTCACATTCAATCATCCCACCCACAAGATCTTTTCTCTCTCCGACCACCCCAGACCAGCCATACATTCTTCCCTCTCGCCCAATCACCTCGGGCACCTGAGCAACGTGTGGTCGGGGTGATCCCTTTCTCCGCAAAACATATATTCATCTGACTTAACCTTATCTATCCCTCGTAGGTACTCCCCGAAGCATCCGTGCCCCGACAGCACCTGCGTGAGATGATACTCAACCTCCCCATGTATCCTTTCTACCCAAGGTCTGACATACGGTATGATACACCTTGTCCACTTCGCTCTCGTCTCAGTCTCCCATCTCAATTTCCACCTTTCCTACATTCCTTCTCTCGCCTCCTTTCTTTCCAAACCCCGGTATACCTCCTCTCTCCCTCGCGACGATATCGATTGGAGGCATACCGGCTATGACCAGTGCAGCTGCCCCCGAGACGGTTCGATACCTGCTGATCACTCGCAGAGCAGCTCTTCTCTGCACTCTCGGGACTTCATTCCTCTATTTGTTCCTCTCCACTGGCTGCATAAAGTATGATGGAGTGGATGCAGTTCCGGCGAGCACTCTTCTCTTACCCACTCTTGAGCCATCCCAGAGCCGCCACCGTCTTACCAGCCTTCTCCAACGTCCTAACGATATGCTCCCTATATTGTAGTCCTGGGTCCAACCACACACCTAGGTACTTTAATACCATTCCTGGCGTGACGCTAATATCTCCAACCCGGAACTCCACCTCGGGCTGCTTTCTCTTTTAGGTCAGGAGAATGGCCTCAGTTTTCTCCCCTGCCAATTCCATGTGTTTCTTTCCTATCCACCTCCTAATCCTCTCTACGGCCAGGTTGCCATCCTCCCTCAAATCCACTCCCTTCCTGGCTACCACTAGTACAGTGAGGTTATCCGCACATCCAATGATTGAGACTCCTTGCGGGATTCTCAACCTGAAGACTCCATCGAACATGATGTTCCACAAAACTGGTCCAAGGACCGAGCCCTGCGGGACACCACACATAATCATTCTCCTGTCCTCCCTCCCATTCGTATCTCTCATTACCACATATCTATCCTTCAGGTAGCTGCCTACTATGTTTGTGATGTATGGAGTTACTCTTCTCCATTAATCCGTCCCTGATGCTTTTCCAGGCTTCCGTGTGATGGCGTTGACTGTCGACCTCCTGGATCTGAAACAATACTAGTTATCCGAGAGGCCTCCATTCCTATACATGTCCTCGAGAACCCTAGCCAATATTAAATGCTCCAACAGCTTCCCGAGTACATCCGTCACACATATCGGCCTGTATGCTCCTGGGTCCCCGTCAGGCCTCCCCTCCTCTCTAATAAGAATCAACCTCCCTTCTTTCCAACATTGCGGGAAAACTCCACTACGGGGACCCTATTCATCACACTTAACACCACACGTGTATGATCTTTGACAGTCGCTCTTACCACCTCTGCTGGGATCCCGTCTAAACATGGAGTCCTTCCAACTTTGATTTTGGTACACGCCCTCTCAAGTTCGCCCTCCGATAAGGGAGCTATCCCTTCCCCTGATTCCTGCCTCTCCGAAGGTATGGATCCGTTCCTAGGGAACAGCACATCTACCGCCTCCCTCATCCTTTTCAGGGATAACGTCTGCTGGTAGCCTCCCGTTCTTTTAGCTACCAGCTTGTACGCTTCCCCCCATACATCTCTGTCAAGATTTTGGCACAGCTTGTCTCATTTTTTCTTCTTCTGAGCCTTTATGTTATCTCAGAGATTCCTCCTTTCCACCTCATATATCTCCTACGAGCCGCCGTGCATCTTACCCTCTGGGCAGCGATCTCTTCCGACCACCAGTATATGCTCTTGGCTCTCCGCCCAATCTCGATCTTTCTGGGCATCGAGCCATCGCACGCCCGAGCAACAGCCCTCGCCAGGGTATCCGGGTCCAGAATCTCTCCCCTCTCCACCTGCGCCGCTATGGACGTATGAAATGCTCCTCTATCCGAGTGTTTTAAGTTCCAGCCTGTGATCCTAGCTATACTGGTAGCCTGCACCTCCTCCTCTCTCACCTCGAAGAAGATATACCTGTGGTTACTGAGTGTCTCTTTTGTTGACACCCTCCACCATTTTGGCCATCCTCTCCGTGACGAAAGTTATGTCTGGGTTGGACGTTACTCTCCCCTTCTCTAATGTAGGTGCCCTCCCAGTATTCATCACGATAAGGTTCGTCCGTGCCATCCACTTCAGTACAAGATTCCCCCTGTCGTTCGTGGTGCCCGACCCCCATTCGGGGGCCCAGGCATTGAAATCTCCGACAATTATAGCCTTGTCATCCACATGCGTCATTATCTCCTTGTCTTTTTTTTTGTTTTTTTTTCCTCGAGGGGAAAATCTTCAAAAGACACCTGGCCTCTGATGTTCTGTTATTATTTGGCCAGGTAGGGTCGGATTCGTGTACGCCTACCGACTAAAAACCCCCCGCTATCCTACCAGTTTAATGCCGAAGAGGAATCGCTCTCGCTTTACTTCTCTTCGGCATATCAACCAGGATACTTACTCGTTTCCCACTTCCCTCTCATTTTTCTCCTTCTCCTTCATGATGGCCGTTACCATATGCTCCACCACTGTCCATCCATCCCTGGTCTCGAGCATGATTGGGATCATGTTATCAACAGTGATAGCATGTCCTATCTTTTACTCTGAAGCTCTCCTTCCACCTATCCACCTTTTGCAGCTGAACACTGTGTGGGTGGCATCATCAGCCTCCCCACAGGACCAGCACTATCTGCTCTCGCGTTTGCCTATTTCCAATAGGTATTCCGCGAAACAGTAAGGACCTGGGTTAAATAATACCCGACATCGCCATGTGCCCTTTCGCACCATGGTCTTATATATGGGTGGCGTACAGTAAAATCGACTGAACCACCCCGCTGAGGACTCTCCTCTTTGCCGTATTTGTACAGATACACTCTTGGTGTTGGGGTTTTCCTTAACTAGCCGTAGAAGGATACTTGACTGACTGTCGGCCTGTTTAATAAGCCGCCGCAATTTCGTAGCCAACTGTTCATCTTGGCTTCTTACCGGGGTCGGCCCCTCCATTATCACCCCGCTTGCCTCCTGCTTCCACACCGATGTGGCCTGCTCCTCATCCCATTCGAAACTCACCGTAACCACATTTCCCCCTGGTGTCCTAGCGGGGGTCGCAGCCTCCGGCGTCCACGATGCAGCACTCTGTGCCTTCTTCTTACCCCCGCTGTACTCCGATGGGGGGTACGTCACGATCAAAAGAGCCACCATCCTGTTACTCTTCGCCCTAGCCGCTCTGACTAGGGTCTGAGTACTTAGTTTGGTCTTTTGACCCTTTCTACTCTCTGCCCTTTCTGCGCTTCCTGCTCTTCTGGCTTTTTCCGTGCCTCCTGTTCTTCCACCTACATCTCCTTCTCTAACTCCTCCTGCTCTTTCCGAACTTCCTCCTCTAACTCCTGCTCCTACTCCTCGAGACTGTCTAGGGAGGCCCTAAGCTCCCCTAAGGCCGCATTTGGGGAGAAGTAGTAACTACATATGGTCACTTGCTTTATTCTCACCCAGACATATCCCGGAGCAGTGCCTGAGTCACTCCATGTACATCCCCTTCCCAGGACTCTGATGGCCGCGTCCAATCTTTCGCCGATCACCCAGCCCTGACTCCTCCTCATGGAAATATTTGATTCACTTAATATCACTACATCGGCCATTTCCTCCCTGGCGGTAGTTCATAGGAGGTCCTGGGCCGCCCGATACCAGTTCAGGTTTATCTGGATAATACTGAACGTGTCGGCGACCCTGCTGATTGCATCTTACTGCCCTCCTCTGGCTTCCGTGATGGGCATTTCTTTATATCTGTCCCGTGCCCATCTTCTTTGCAAATCGGGCACGCTTAAGAGTTTCGACACTCCACCGCCTTGTGTCCCTCCTTCCCACATCTTAAACATAAGTTAGTTCTATCGGGTCCTTTACATGTCGTTCTAGCGTGGTATGTACCTCAGCACCTAGTACATATCATCGTTCTGGGGTTTCTATCTTACCCTACATTTAACCCAACCAATCCTAATATTTCCCAGGTCGAGGAGCTTCCTCGCCGCGGATTTATTTACATTAATTACGGCAACTTGGGACTCCTGGTCTCCTGGACCAGGTTTCAAAGTGGCAGTCGAGACTTCCCCTTTCCAACGTACGTGCCAACCGCCTCCTTTACTTCATCCTCAGTGGTTATTGCGTGAATATCCTTGATTATTAACCTCTCGCCCGTTTTAGAGTCCTGACCTCCGTTCCTTGGATTTTCTCCATGATCTCCTTTTTAAAGGACTCCGCCTTATGTCTACCCCCCTTGACCTCCAATAGGAGCTTTCCGGCTCTAGTCTTGCTAAGGCCGATGATTTCTACGTCAACGGTCTTTGGATCCACCCCCATTCTGATTCTTTTCAGGGTTTCAACAGAGCTAAGGCCACTTAGCTCCTTAATGAGGACTGCCTCCGGTTTACCACCTCCTGTCCTTGCGCTCCTTTCTGGCTGGATTTCGTCTTCCTTCCGGGTCATAGTCTTTTTTAGCCCCCTCCTGACTACCGTGGTCCATTCAGCTTCCCTATTGTCTGACTCCAGGTTAACCTCCCGGAGTCGTTGCTGTCCCGGCTTTCCCTCATTATCAGGGTGGATGACCAGCTCCACCTCCCCCTCGTCCTGGGACACGTACTCCGCGGCCTTTTTTTAACTTCCCGTTCGATATTTTTATGAGGAAGGCCAGCCTCTTACATAGGTATTTCAGATTGCGTAGACTATTTAGCAGGTCTCTGACCTGGCAAGGCTTATCCCAGGATTCTACCACAATTAGATAATACGCATATTTGCTCATAGTTACCTCCTCGTTCTCTATCTTTGACGATCTAGCGGTATCTTGTCGCCCATACGCCACTCCCCACATAGGCACCCCCTGGCTACCCAGCTCGGCTCCCTCAAAATACCTATCCATATTGATTTCGGCGTCTCCTCGTTTAACCATTGCCTGGTCACTTCTCCACCGCATACTTAGTCCCATTCTGCCGGGAGCTGTGTTACCTTTCCCCTAGCCACAGACACCTTTTTAAATGCTTCTACCGGTTATATCCGTTGGATTAACTCCTCCAGGTTTTCAGGAGTTTTAACATCTTTCAGTGATTTTTTGATTTTTTCCACCTCTTTTGATACGTCCGTTGTCTGGGTTTCTACCTCCGCCGTTTGCGGGGGATTGTATCCCACCCCAATGTCTCCCTTTCCTTCCCCATACTTGTCATTTCATTTATCTTCTGTTTCACCCCTGGTTATTGGTGCCTTCAGGGTGGGTTGCAGCTCATCTGTCATAAGCTGGCTAGCGAGATTACGCAGTCTCGCTTCCATATCCTTTATATCTCTTTTAGTATTTGCATTATTCCTTATCAGGACGTTAAGATCTCTTGTGAACCTGTCTACCCGCTTAATAATCCCTCGAATAATATAGGGATTCCGGTTTGTCGCCTTTGGGGCGCTTCCATGCTCCCCCTCAGATAATTCTCTATTATTCTCTCCCCTTTTTCTCTTAGTCGATCTTCCCTGATCCTCATCCCAGATGAGGTCCAGAGTCAACATGTTTCGTGGGGAGTTGCTGACCCACGAATGGTTTCTTTGCCTTCCCGGGGACTCCCGGATACTTTTTTAATCAGTTCGACCCCTGACAGCGTTATTCTGCTGTCTGCCGCCGCTGATTCTTTATCCTTGATTATCTGCTTCTCCCCTTCCTTCCTTGTCTCTTCTATCTTACTGGGTTTCCTTTCATTTTTTGGGTCAAACTCCATGACTATTTTCATGAGTATGGAACGAACTAGAGGTCAACTCTTAGGTGACGCCCATCCTGGGAGTAAGGCTACATACTGTGGGATGCACCAGGTGCCCCACTGGCTTTAACGACTTCGCTGTTGGTTTGTTATAGAAGCTTCCTCCTCGCAGGCCGGTCAATTAAGGCAAGCCCCCCTGTTCTGGTAACCGCACAACATTCCCCTGTTGTACCACACAGAGGTCGTTAAAGTGTGGGCCCGGATTCCGGTTTTAAGCGGGTAGGTGGCCTCTACAACCCGTAGCTCGCATTGCTCTGGGTTCGCCCAAACCCATACCCATGTCTTGCGTTGTGAGTTCCTGGAGCTCGGTCCCGGGTTTCCCCGCGGCCCTCGGCTCCAGACCGCGTCTGGAGTTACGATTTGTTTGAATGTTTTGATTCACGGGTACTATTTTATTTCATACCTATCCGCCGGCCGCAATCGGTTAGGACATTCCCTTATCTAAAACCCGGGGACGCGGTGATTCAACATTTACACAGGAATATGCACAATTACATGTGAGTACTCCATTGTGTAATACAAATTTGTTACACAAACATAAAGTATATGATAATATGAAACATTACCTCTTAATAAAGCTGTCAAATGAAACTCTCATTTAATATTTATTTAAGGTGATTATTAAATTTTGTCGTACAATGTCTGCCTATCTGTCCATGGAATTTTTCATTTGTTGTGCGACTACCGTTGGTGCAGGCTTTTTTTACCAACCCCTTAGAAGTATTGAAAACTCAATTGCAATGCAATTGAGTTATGACCAGATTGTCTAAACAGAGGCAGAAACTCGTCTGCTTCATAAAAATTGCAAACGTTGGTATAATCCTTATTGGATTTCAGAATCATATAAACAGCGTCAAGGTAAAGTAAATGTATGGATTCGAATGATAAACCAAGTCTTTTAGAAGATTTGAGTTATGAAATTGAAACTAAATGGAAAACATCAGCTTGGACATTGATGAACATTTATTATAGAAAATTTGTACGCCTCATTTCACATGGGATTTCGTATTAAACGATAAATAAAAAATTTTAATAGTTTTCAATATGTAATAAAATCTAATGCATGAAGTCATTCTTCATAAATAATTCTACTGATTGTTAATATAAGATAATAATCAATTATTTTTCATCGAGAAACTAAATTATTTGGCGTGTTTAAATTCAAAATATCTATATATTTTAGGACACACTTATCGTCGGAAATCTATACGATTGCATGTTATCAAGAAAATGTGACTTTGAAGATCCAGAAGTATTTAAACCGGAGAGATACTTGAAGGATGGAAAAGTATCAGTTACTGAAGATTTCATACCATTTGGTGTTGGAAAACATAGATGTTTAGGAGAATCCTTGGCAAGAGCTAATTTATTCATATTTACCTCATGTTTATTACAAAAGTTTAACTTTCTGGCGCTGCCAGAACATCCGCCTTCTAAAGAATGGAGAGAAGGTGTTACACCTGGACCTATGCCTTTTAAGATGAAAGTTATACCTAGACATTAATATCGAAGGTTTTATTCAATATAAACTAATTAAGTTTTATTACAAGAAAAAAATTGTAAGATATTGTTATCATGAAGTTTTGTGTTGTGGTACTATTGATACTTATGTATTTAAATTATACATCTGAATTCATTTTCTTGGAAAACATATTTTCAGAAAACCAACACAAAATTTTCAATTCATTATTAGCTTTATTGCTGAATATCGTTTACTATCTATTGAAAATTCATGATCATACAATATTAGAGCGATCACCGTTTCCTTATTAAATTTAGATTTGACGTAAATTTTACATTTGGAAAATGCAGAAAAGAGAGCGCGTTCGACATTCTTATAACATAAGTCACATAACATAAGTTGCAAATAGGTAATATGTTGCTGCGTATGTAAAACCCAGAAGAACGTTATAAATACATTAGACGACATAGACATTATACTATTGTGTTACTGATTTTACTAACGAAAATCACTATTTATAAATTTAATTGATAATTTAAATATTACTATTTGACTTGATAGTGAGTGCATTGATGGAGAAGTCATTAGTCAGGTCACAATATTATATTGATTACTATGTGATAGTAACAAAAAATAATATTAATTTTATAAATACATCCACTTAAAACATTAATTTACACCTCTGATCAAAACATAAATATGAATGCACCATCAACAAGCAACGTAACGTGACATTTTAGAGTTAATTACGTTCTTGATCAATATTAAAGGCTTTAGGATGAATATTAAAAGTTAGTTAAGCCCAATGGATTAACTAGGCCAAAAATTAACTGAGTATTACCTATATTTCAGGGAAACTTATAGAAAATGTTTAATTATATTCTTACTTGATGGTATATATGTGCCAGTATGTATAACCAATCGGATGAAAATTTATGGAAACAGTCACAGAATGAAGGTGATATATAGAAAAGAAATCATATAAAAGGATTCTTTAGTAAATAGGTATCTAGATTGAGTAATCAAATAACCAGTATAATGGAAAATTTATTTATGTATATAAATTACTATAAATGAAAATGAATAACTTTTATATTTAACCAGTTATCAAATTGACCAAGCGAAACTTTTTATAAAGAGACATACCATTTATAAAACAAAGCCTAGTCGTCCATCCAAACACGTGTAATATACTTAAAATTTAAGAAGTATGTAAATTTGTATGTGATGTAAAATTTATAATTTATGTTAATGAATGTTTCAAATGCAACTTATATTCCTAATATTACGTATTATTTATTTTAAAGTATGTTACAAATGTTAATTTTGTGAGAATATAATTCTAAAGAGAATAACTTTTGTTGCAACCACAATAACAGGAGACCAGTTTTCCACAAACACTGAAAGATTCATTCATTTTAATTTGTTTTCACTTTATTTTCTTTTACGAGAGCAAGGAAGAGATCAGAACTCTTTCACCTAATTCCCGGACAGTCACACAGATTATATCGAGCCCAGCGATGTGGGAATCTAACCCACACCCGGATTACTCCGAGCCAGTGTATTATCCAGGACTCATTAGACAGCGGCAGAATCGATTACATGTTATGTTATGACCCACGTTTCGGTAAAACTCAGCTTCAATTATCTTCTGATGATGCCACCTTCGTTGGCGAAATACCGAATAGACACCGAGTACACGTAACTCAATTCGCGCTTCGCCAACCATAACAGCATCATCAAAAGGGGATTAGAACTAAATTATAATCATATCCTGATGATGCCAACTTGGTTGACCAAAGGTGCCTTGAATAACGTATCATTTTTCTGAAAAACTGGCCTTCTGTTTATGTATAGAAATAGTTAATTTGCATTACTTTTTAAACTGTTAACGTTGATACGAAAATAGTGTATCAATATAACTTACATGTTATTGATTTGTATGATATTTTATTGTATTAACTTATAAATGTGTATTTATTCACAGTTGTATGTAAGATTATTTGTATTATTTGCATATATGATGAAGCATTCGTAAATTATAAAAAATTATGTGAACCGTAAAATAAATTTCTCTTTACAAATTATATAATCTTCTTTTATATATGTAAATGTAAGATAATTTGATGATTTAAAACTAGTATTTACGTAACTATGAAGGATGAGTTGTGCATGATTATATTTATTACTCCTAGTTTGTTTGTATAAAAATGTGAAAGTGATAAAATAAACAAATGGAGGCTGTCTATTAAACAGATCTTAATTTGCATTGTTTATTAGAAAGTAACATATTTTCACATATTTATTTAATTTACTTCATATTAACATTTTGTTATTATAAACTAATTATTATTAAAAATTATATTTTATCAAAATTTATAATTTTTTCAAAATTATTATTAAAAATTATATTTTATCATACAGCAATGTACAGTGTCGTATATTGCTGTATGATAAAGTCGCTATTGGCAAGTAGGAAAAACATGAACAAGTGGATTTTGTTCTCTAAGTGCACATTTTTTGGTATAGGTATTATTTCTTGACATTACGTGTCATTGACGTGTCTTTAACAGCAACAGCCGTATTTGATAATATCCCTTAAAAGAGCACATTTCTTTATTACTTCACATTTACCTGTTTCCACTTTATTTAAGTTTTAAATTTGTAATAGCATGTATTTCTATTCTTTCGCTTCGACACTCGTAGAGTTATGGGTTGTAGACACTTTTTTGAAAATTATAATTTTGTTGTTAGTAAATTTTGTTGTTTTTATATTATCTAACGTACATTTTTAAGAATTTTTCTGTTCTTTCTAAGATTTTGATCATTTTTACGTTACTTGATTACTTGCGATTGTTATACCATAGAACTTTACTTATCTACTGTCACAAATTTTCAAAATATGGTGCGTTCTAGTAAAATACAACGGTTTGAAATTTTGATGATGATTAGATGTGGAAACAGGATACACCAGCTAAGGTTTGTGAGTCGACCAATTATACGCGCAACCATAAGTAAAGTGGAAGCGAAATTTTGGTACTGTGAAAGCATACCTATACCTAGGGTCGTTCTACCATTCCGGAATACTATAAAATTCAGATATCCATAACATTCTGATTCACCAACTGAAAAATGTTTGATGTTTGCAGAAATAATAGGGCGTAAATTGATTTAGATAACGCTACTAAGGAAATTAACAGTTTGGCGATAGTAAGGATAAAGAGTGCTTATGCCTTGACCGGGAATGGAACCCGGCTCTCCCAATTTCCGGTTGGTTGCTCTGACCGCTGAGCTATCGAGGTACACTCATTATCCTTGCTAATGCGCCAGTTTAATGCGTCACTACAGTACTCCCTCCCTAGAGACATGGTTTGTCTCGATACAATTTAACGGAATGTGACCGCGTTCGCCATTCTTACGAACCGTTGTTCGGTAACCCCCGGACTGTAGGGCGATGGATAGGACAGGAATCAAATCCGCGAATTTGAGATGTAAGGGAGGTTGGATGTACTGGAACGAATCACATCACGTCGGGGTCACCACTTTGGCGCTAGCAAGGATAAAAGTGCATTTTGCCTCGACCGGGAATCGAACCCGGGTCTCCCAATTGCCGGTTAGTTGCTCTGACCGCTGAGCTATCGAGGCACACTCATTATCCTTGCTAATGCGCCAGTTTAATGCGTCACTACAACAGACATGAACCAATAAATAATTCGTCTGAACAATAACAGCTTGGACTTTTGACTAATTGCACTATATTTAACAGGAATAAAATTTAAAAGCTACCATATGCTACTATGCTTACAAATCATATAGTGGAACCAGCTGTCAAAAAAAAATGCATTGATTGAATTAGTTTTAATTTGAAGGTAATAGCAAAAATTAACTAAATAGTATGGACCAGGGTGTACTCCAAAAAACTTATAACTGAAGTGGCTTAAAACTAATTATATACATACAAAATTATTTATATATTTAACCATATAACATTGAACAATAGAATAATTACCAGTATGATTTTTATTTAAATCAATTTTATTCAGTTCAATTACGAAACCAACGAAAAAATAAACTATACTTATCAACATGCAGATGGTTATAGCACAGCAGCGACAGAACTTTAAGCCCTTTAGGGCCGGTATAAATACTCTTTGGCTAGTAGTGTCATTTAGGCTGGCGTGATAAGGCCCTAACATATCAACTATGTATCCATTTATTGCATAAATAGTAAATGGTTTACATAATGGTACTTTCTTTTGTCCAAAAAAAAACTTTCTTGTATATTCGTTATTAGAGCTCTTCTGATGGCGAGCATATATACACAACAATATCTAATTTTGATTTTAACTTTAATACACTCCTCAGTATCATTGCATACAACACTCAGATTAAACGATAGATCATCAGAACTTGACTGAGACGAAGTTGTCAATGATAAGCTTGATTCAGTTTTTTCTAATAACTCACATATATCTGGAGATGATTCATCTCCCAAAGACTTCTCCTGCCCTTCATCATTAATTTTTATTTTTGTATATTTCAATACACAGCAATTTAGACACATATCACCATCTACAATTGCACATACATATATAGAGGATATATTTTCTAAATTGTAGTTTTAATATATAAAAAATGAAAATTGATTCTGATTGAACCAATCTATTGATATATAATATTTTTTTCCTGTTTCAAAATGCAAAATGATATTTTAAGTAAAATTATTAACATCTAAATATAGTTTATAATTAATTTTTGAATATTTTAATAAAAAAATATTTTTAGATTATTGTTTCCAATATTTAATGTTATTTGCACTTATAAATTAATCAAATAAGCTTCGTTTCTGTTGGTTCAAAAGTAAGAACATTGAAATAAATTAACATTGAAGTTATATAAAAAAATCGGTTCTTATTTTTTTCAATATGGCGTACCTTTCTGATCAATTTAAGGATTTGAGAGGTGATTTTATATCGAAAAAGACAAAAAAATTTTAGTTCCAAATTTTCCTAGAACGTTATCATAAAGAAAAAAATAATTTCTGAAAAAATCGCCTGTTTCTAGTGGTTATTATAGAGATCATGAGCTGTTATTTTTTCGCGTATAGCCTTTGTATACTTCTATAACTTGTCCAAATTTCATTTAAATCGATTAAACCGTTTTTGAAAAGAAAATATTTTGATTCTTTAATTTTTTAGATTTATTCAAAATCCAAAATAGATAGAGGTCTGAAACTTGCAGATTCAACGTATTTCAATAGCATCAACATACTCTCAAAAGATGATTCAGATATCCCTCTGGGGCCGATTCACTATGCTTATCGTCCTATGGCTTTTCGTATTCGATCAACAAGACAGTAATTTGTTTCAGATCTCAAAAACAATAGGTATTATCAACAAAAACTTCACACTCGCTCATGATAAACCGTAGACGAAAACTAAAGCGTGAAAGGAAACCAAAATGTAGAAGACAACCAAAATATAGATGTAGACCGAAACGTAAACGAAAATATAAACTAAATCGGATGTAAACCAAAAATCTGGATGTAACCAAAAACGTCTCTAGAAAAACGCAGCTACAAAAACTATACGAAAAACTTTGCCCATATTTATTTGTTATTGATAACGAATGGCGGAGAAATAATTGAATTTGATATCAATTAAATAATTGAATTTTCAGAAAAAAACATAACATCACCAAATAACAGTCAATAATTGTTATTTACAAATTGTGGATGATTACCTAAACATTATCTTTCCCAATAAGAGAATTTTTGAAGAAGAGCTATTGAGTGGCTAGATAGATCTCCGGATCTAACGCCGCTGTACTGTTACTTGTTGAGGCGCCAATATACCAAATTGAAGGTATATTTTAAAAGACCAGATACTATTGGGGTATCAAAAGACATAATACAAAATTAAGTAAAAGTAATTAAGGCTGGATCACTAAATAACGGTTTACAGAATTTCAGTTTCGACTTGAATATTATCAAGACGTAATTGATATGCTAATTTTATTGTTTTTGTTTGTATTAAATATTAATTTTCATAGCAATATTTTAATTAATTTGCTAAAATATTTTTGCATCTCAAAACAACTTATTAGGCAAAAAAATAATAAAAAAAAATAATTTTTGGGCACACAATCGTAGAAATGTGAAGTATGAAAGTAATACATCCTTGAGCTGCTGCTGATGAGTAAATTTTCTTGTTGCTATAGGCAATTGATACTACTGATACATTTTTAGTCCTAATGGGTAGATTTTGTAGGTCCCCAGTGAGTGATAATTTGTATTGTATTTCTTTAGAAACAAGTGAATACTCAAGAATCCGGATATCTGTTACAGTCGGTCCTCCCGTACGTTTTCTTGGGTGGATTGTATTTTTGCTGTTCTGGTATTGAAAAGTCTTTACAAAATGTGTACTCTAGAAAATAAGCTTCATATGGTGTAGGCTGCTTCCTTGCTTCAATGCTGGCTTTGTATAAGTTACTTGGAAGATGTATTTCCCTATTTTTGTTTTCTTTCAATGAAGCTGTGAACTGTCACACTCTATTTGAGTGTGACCCAGTTCCAAAAATATTTGAGTGATAGTTACATTATTTTTTATGGAAAAGTTCAATAAAGCACTTACCATAACGCTGTTACAGTTTTGATAATTTTATCCATCAGAAAATATTATAGCACGTATTTTTAATTCCAAGTAATCTCTCTTAAGGTAATCCATCAAATATGATATAAAAGTAGAGGCACTGAGAGATGTTTCCGTAAACCAGTAACACGCAATGTGATTGCTATATGATAAATTGTTTAATTGTGGCAGCACAATTTAGTTTTAATATGTACTTTAAAACTAAACAAAGATAGTACACTTTTCATTGCCTGTAGGTCCATTAGGCGCAAAATAATTTCACATTTCCTGGCTTTTCATTTATGTTTCTCTTTCATAACAGGCTAAGTCTTTGTTTTTATGTTTGATTTCCAAGATACTTCATCTACGTTTCCAGCTTTATAGGTACAACAAAGATCATACATATCTTTCATAGGAGAATAAATAGACAGATTCATTTATGAAAAGTCTTTTCTTCTCAAGATATTACTCTCTCCATTATTAGTAGATTCGTCAACTAGTATTTGGTACAGGTGGGCCAGCGATTGTGTCGCCTTGTAGAGAAACTATTGAGCTATATTTTTTTACATAATGCGATGACAGCTTAGGAATTTGATCGAAAAAGTTATCCAAAACCTTGGTAGCAGAATATGACCTTACATTACAGTTCTGTATTTTTCTATCTGCATTTACGATAGTTTTTTCAAGATTTATTTTATGTTTAGAAGTTTTTACCCACTTGTGGATAGAAAAAGGTCCCAGCACAAGGATATTTAAGAACAGTTGACGACATATTTGCAGCCGTTTTCACCATTCTTAAGGTAATAATTCAGGGTAACGTTTCGGTTTGAGCCTTTACTGCAGTCTAATTTGTCAGTCTGCCGTTTAGTTTTAGAGTATCAACATGTGCACACACAAAAGCTATTTGTTCATCCCAATTCTGAGACTAAGATTCATTGTTTCTCATCTCCTCTGTGAATGTGCCGAAGCGATTTTTTTAAGTTGCGCGTTTTTTCAATTATTCATTTAAGTATGTCGCTTCCCTCTCATCCTTCCTTCTTAAGCCAGGTTTTTTTCAGCTAGTTTTTTTCTTTCGTTTTCTGTTTTGCATAATATTGACAATTTTATTCACATCCGAACTAGAACTTTCTTCAGCATTACATTCCTCTGAAACCATATGACTATTATTTTTCATCAGGTTCAGATACGTCATCTGCAGAAACAATAGGACTACAATTAATATCACAGTCTCAGTTAAAATCCTGTAAACTCGTATTGTGGTTATTTACAGGTTCAGTTACGCTACCATTTCCGTTAGCAGGGACACAAAGGCGAGTGTTATTATCGTAGTCCAAATTCAAACAAGAGACCAGAGCCCAACTGATGATAGGAGATTATGGAAGGGCGTACGTCGCTTATTTCAGATAGGAGATATTTTCCCAAAAATATTTGAATATGAAACCAGAAAAATCTTTAAGAATGATAACTTAGTTAAATTTTGGCCAAAATGTCAGATAGGAGGTATTGTCAAGTCACCGTCGATATTCAAATTTGCATTTTCGTCTCTAAATAAGCCTCCTGTGGAAAATGTCACATACACCAATTCCGTTTAATTTGAATAGATCTTGTATTATAATTCGAATATGTTATGTAACTTATTGTATACGTGAGTGCTGGAAAACGATAATTGGGAAAAATAAATAGACTTTTGTAATAATAGTATATTTTTAGTTTGTACAAATATATGACAAATAAATGATATTTAGCTCTGTTCAATTGTTGTAATATATGTACAGAAAAATTAATACTAACTAAATAGGACATGGTACTAGATCAGGCATACTATTAATTTGAAATACCGTTATTTAAAATAAAATACAGTATAGTTATACTGTTATCAATTCCAGACATTAACGTGGTATCACTCTTATATTAAGTATACTTAGTTACGAATACATTTAAATATTACATGTTTATTTGTTTACATCAAAAGTCACATTTTAGGTTAATCGATTAAATTCTTGTTTTTTTTTCTCTACGTACATGAAAAGCAAAAGTTATAAATATTATAATTATATAAAACACTGCACTTATAAATTAAACCCAACGTTACACATACAATCAACAATAAAAAAACGAAACATTTGGAAATTCAATTCTAAAATTCACGATATCAACTTAAGAGTATTCTACTATAAAGCGAAATAGTTAATGTACTTTGTTTGACAATTTCTAATGTGGCACATGGATTTAAAACATATGTTGGTAAATACATATATTATAAGTGTATTTATGTACGTATATGTATGTATGGATCTGGTTACATTCCAAGATGACATTATTATTGCTACTTGTTGCAACCAATAGTACATGCATTACGTAAGACTTCGTTTAACTGGTCACTCTATCTATCATATAATAGATTTCGTTGTAAAATTACACCAATTTATTTAAGGGATGATCATTTGAATGCAATCTTGTATGCACTAATTTATAGAAATTTTAGAAAAAAATTACATCAAAAAATTATTTCCTAAAATTCTGATGTGTGAATATTATACTATTATATTAACATACAATTAAATTATGCTATTATATTAACTCCTTATTTAAGAATGTATGATGTATTGAAAAAGTACATTTCAAACTGAAGGAGCTTTACTGAGAATTAGAGTGACAGTAATATGTGAACGATTGTATATCATTGACTTAGATACTAATGAACATTTTTCGTATTTATCGTATTTATGTTAGTAGTATAGCTATGTCACTCCTGGCTCACCCTCGGATTTGTCCGCGGACATTTGATGCGGATGGCATGTGGTCATTGTTGATCTGAAGAACTCTTGGCGCAGGTATAAAACAGGTCTCTACAGGTATAAAACAGGTGTGTATCGGTTTAAAACAGGTATGGTAACCTATTTAATGACGTCATGTTTTTTTTTCTAATACCACCATACCTGTTTTAAACCGGTACATACCTGTTTTATACCTGTACAGACCTGTTTTATATCTGCGCCAAGAGTTCTTCAGATCAACAATGATTAAATGCCATCCGCATTAAATGTCCGCGGACAAATCCGAGGGTGAGCCAGGAGTGACATAGCCTTACTACTTATGTTCCACAAATATTAAATATATACACCACCAAGAAAGACTGTCCTGAGATATTTTTGCTGAATTCATATTTCTTGGTGGTATTTAAATTAGTTTATAACATCGATCTATATCTTTGGAGATTACCAAGTGATTTTTGGAACAAAACTATAACTAGTGATTTATTTCAAAACGCTCGGTTCGAAAATTTACCCATTTTAAAAATTGTAATATTCGAAAATATAGACACATTTGAGATGGATGTATATTGTTAATAAGATAACTTATTATCCACCATTTATAGATGTACCATCGAGAAATAATGCAATGAAACATTTCATACGTTTATTTGACATATAAAGAACTAATTAATTCTAAATTGTATTAATTATGCCTATATTTCAAGAAAACGCGTAAGAACTATCAAAATTTCTCGTTGGTATTCTAGAAGATTAGCTAAGAACGATGGCCAGTCGAGACCAGCTACTTTATTTATATTCCTTGTGATATTTAAAAACCACAGTTACATGTATAGCCTATGCCGTCAGTTATATATCGAACGAGAGAAGATAATAGAAGAGATAATTTCCAACCAGAAAACTCATATGTTGTTATCTAATTCCTCGCGATGTGCAAGTTATAACCATTTTTGTTATTCTCCTAATAATCACTGATTATCTATTCTTTTAATAATCATGTAAAAACCTATGTGTAAAACTAAGTTCCCGACCAAAACGATTGAAGACGATCTTATTCAAGTAGCATATGTCGCATATCATATTGACATACTAAGAACGATAGTGTATCGCAGTTTAAGGATACATCTACTTGCTTATCACATTCAACGTGTTCAATTTGCAATGACTATCCGAGATGGCTACAATTTTTCAGGAAAAGACTGTGCAAATCAAGAGAACACCCACATTTTTTCATCTATATTTTATAGAAGAACGAGATTAGCTTTCAACACAACTGTCAGCGAGATTGAATGCCTAACGGTATTTAAGATTCATATAAAATCTGTACAATATTCAGAAAGATGTTCCCTTGTCTAGCCGTACGACAATGTGAGTTCATAATGATGAAGCTCCTTCACATTCTGCCTCCAAGTTCTGCACTATACAAAACTTGCAAATAAGTGGTTAGGATGAGGAGAGCCCGTACAATGACCACCCCGTTCGCCATATCTTAACCTCTCAGTTTTCTTGCTATGGGGTTGCTTTAAAGAATAAGCATTTGTAACAGAATACCATGGTGAGGAACATATTCGTACAAGAATTAGAATCGTTGTATATCAGATAAGAAATAATCAACACGCCCTAAAATAACTTGGAATTTTATTCAAGTATGTAGAAGGTGTATATACGCGGAAAAAACCACTTCGAATATGTTGAAAAACCTACTTTATTTGTAAAGAACCTCGTTTGAAACTGTGTACTGTGTTTCCATTTACAAATAAACGAATATTACGTAATAAAACATAATACTTTCATTTAATCAAAACCATTCTTTAATAGTTCTCTCCAAAACAACACAGATTATCCCGAGTTTATTATAAAAACATATAGAGTTTTTAATAGATTTTTCATTTTGCAAAGGTAGCGATTATTAGAAGAATGGCTAGAACTTGTAAATGATAATAAATCTAATAACACAGGTATGAGTATTTTCTGGTTGAAAATACTTCCTCTATCACCATATTTCGTTTGATTCATGCATTACGAGACATCATGTATTACTTAATCAACGGAGAATATAACAGATGTATGCAACCATTATCTCAATTTTTAATTTATTATAATTAATAAAGGTTATTAGTGTTCATTTATTTTATTTAACTAGTTGATTATTGTGATTAACTTACTTGTGATTAATAATGCAACTGCAAATACAAATGATCTTATCTCCAGAATCAATCCATGAAATTACAAAAATGGGTCATTATTGGATAGTATAGGAAATAGTATCAATGCAGAAAATGTTGACATAATTAATTATATTACATATGAAGATATTTATACTTTATATGTCATCGGTGCAGTTTCCTAGTCTCCAACAAATACCATCAATTTTCATATAACTATTTTATGTAATGCAAATCAATGAAGTGGCACTTTCAGCTTATATTGGCAATTAAGAAAAATAAAGAAAGATCTATGATTAATGAGATATTTACATTTTTCTGACTTGGAGTGAATCCGGAACAACATATTCTTATTTTTAGATTCGTGACGTTAGTTCATAAGTATTTAAAGTTTACTGGATGAGAAATTACACCAATTAGAGAAATATTACACGGCGGTACTTGAAGGTAGAACAATTTCTGTAGCTTCAAGTAGCGATACGTGGGACTCCAGTAATTTAATTTCAATAATAAATTTATTGTGAACGAGGTACTAGCGTTACACTACAAAAAAAAAGACAACTTAAAAATTCTTAAAGGTGATTCTAAATGTGTGCTTAAGGAGTCTAATTTAACTGAGCTTAAGAGTTTTAAGTCTCTACTGTTTTTCATTTGTATAAACTTCAGATTTATTTTCTTAATATAAAACTTTGGTTACATATAAACTGTGATATTTTATAATTTTATTTACATTTCTAAAGAGTCCTAAGAATTTCTAATGTCCCTTCAAGAAATATATTTGTAATCCTCAAACAGATTAATATACTAACCCAAATAAGTTACTTTAAAGCAGAGGCAAATGCAAGGCGATATTTAAAAAAGTCGTACATATACCCATACACCCTTAAAAGCAGACTTATATTATATAAATATGTAATATATTTTCGTGAACAATCTATAACTTGTAGATGAGAGTTTCTATTTAAATAGTAACAAATATCGCATTTTACTATATATTATTTTCATACATAAATATTTTTGTTCTGCGTACACATTTAGAATGATTTTTAACTGTTGTTTACGGATGGCCAGAAAACACCAATTCCTTCACTATTTTAAACAATCATTTACCACAATATACCTTAATTAAACACAAAAAATAATCAAAATGTGATAAATCTATTGTCGCTAAATGCCATGCACAACGTAAGCAATTTCTTATATTCCTTATATTATTAGTATACATACAAAATCTAGGATAAGAACTAAACCGTGCATATTAGAACTATATTAACTAATTGAATTAAATACAAATTGTTATGTGTATTTATCGCCAAAAATATTTTTTTCTGATAGACATGTGAAATCGCTATCTAATAGTAATCTCTAATTGTGATTTGAAATATTTGTTCATTATTTTATTTCCATTTACAAAATGGGATTGTATGAAGGTTATGTGGATAGCGGAGAAGTGAGCTTGAGCAAAAATTGTTTGATGAAATAATTTATTATATATTTAACAAGAAGAGAACCACAAGTACTACGGAGCTTTTAAAATGCTTCAAACCTTACTCTCACCTTATAAGCGAGAACAGGCCAAGCAGTACTCATTGATTCGACGTACCACATTGTCTATGAATTGACCAAGGCAAATTGTCTTCTAGGTGGCGATCTTCTATCTATAAGGAGATAGGAAAATCACGACGCACGATTTTCCCACAAAACGAGAGGCATGCTTGTCGAGTCGACACATCAGTCTGTTTTCAAGTCAAGCCATGACGACCGTCGACTCTACAATAATTGCTCCGTCTGTCCTCACTCTTATGTTAACACAAATCCGTCAAGATAAAAAATGTTAACTATTTCATCAGAATTACAAACTATTTGACGAAAACTTTGCATTTTATTGTAGCGTTATAATAAACTTAACAATATTGACATAAAATGAGTTCTCTGTTACACTTCGTACTACGCAAATAGCAAAATATGTATGTTATCATCATTCAACTATTTTTTCAGTATTTTATTTTGCTATTAAGTAAAATAATTGGGAAATTGATAATTACGCAGAATATACTACCAAAATTAAATTTATAGCAGTACTTGATTGATATTCAAAATGTAACTAATGGCAATTTTGGAGTAAATTTATTAATGATTAAGCATAGAAAATAAAAAAATAAACTGAACTCCTGTATAGAAAATAGCATACTAAGAATAATACTTGAAACATCAAATTGTTGATAATAATGATAACAGACATATACAGGGTGGAAACCTTAACTGAAATAAATTTTGTATTCCGTTCTAAATGAATTTAATGACTCGGATATGCAAGATTTCAATAAAAAAATCTTGTAATATATCGATTTTTTATATTGGTTGCCCACACTTTGGGGGTAATAACCTTTACATGTCTTCACTCTGGAGGGAAAAACCGCCTCCGTTTATTTTTTAAACATAAGGGTATGTCTAGTGACTATTTTAAATGTAGCACAGAGAGGAATACGACATACCTCGCTTTCTAAATTAAAATACCTATTTTTATGATAATTATCAATTTATCATAAAAGGTGTACCATTTCATTTTTCTTGACGTTTTTTTATTACGAGGAATATTGATAATACACATTTCTTGTGTTCACTTTTTTTTATCTTGACTTAGATGTTTTGTTCTGACCTTTGCTTAAACTTTAAAGAAATGTGTAAGTTTTATCTTACCTCGTATTCTACCCCTGTATTTTAACTTGATCGTGAAATATTTTATCTAATGAAAGCTTTTTGTATTGAAATTTAGATGTTGATTCGATATGGCGAAAAATGCTTAATTTAAACGGAGGCTGCTAGCCAAGTTACAATGAGTAAAATTGAATCTCGTTACCGAGACTTGGGTTATACCAGAGATGCGATGCACCTGTATCGAGCTCAAGCCTCTATATGCACTGTTAACGATGAAACCAAATTAAATGGATTGTTAGATGTTTAAGAAAGGCGCGCAACTTCAGCTCGACAACGTGTTTATGACTTTAGCGATAATCCTACCACAATTCCTATATTATTGAAAGAAGTACAAATGAATGAAGATGACTCGGATTCCACAACTCACTTTGAGAAGTAATGATGGAGTCTATTATCTACAATCAGATTTCTTTAGAATGGATAGTTTATATGAGGTTCGGGTATACTCGGGCCCCGATCGAGTAAACTCGGTTCGGGTATACTTGGGTCCCGAGCGGATAAACTCAGTTCGGGTATACTCGGGACCTGATCGGATGGACTCAGTTCGGGTATACTCGGACCCCGATTGGGTAAACTCGGTTCGGGTATACTCGGGAACCGATCGGGTGGACTCAGTTCGGGTCCTACGACCGCTGTCGGGCCGTATCGGTTCGGGTATATTAGGGCCCCGATCGGGCAAACTCGGTTCGGGTATACTCGGGACCCGATCGTTTCTGATATACTACACCATTTCTGGTGTAGCACGTGGACTGAGACTACACCATGGTGATTGCTATTGGTGGATTGACACAGTTATCGTTATTGAGATAACAGCACCCCTCACTGGATGTCACACCCAACGCTCACAAAAAATAAAGATGTGGGTTGGAATAATAAGTAGGACAGGGTACTTGCAACGTTAATTTTTCATAATATCAGAACATTGATGGTCCAACATATGTAAATTTCCTATAAGACGATTTGGTTCCATCTTTGATGAATGAATTAGATCCAGATCTACCTGACGCCAGAATAAGGTTTCAAAAAGGTGGAGTTCCACCCCATTATGCCTTAGGGCTCTGTCAGACTAATCTTCCCGGGTGGCGCTACTCATTTTGACGCCGCTTAATTCGCGACCTGGGAAGCACAACCCACGGGTCCAAGGCCCTTCAGTTGAATAGCCTCCTTCCCAAGCGTTCTTCTTTCTATCCCTATTTGAGTACTCACTGCACCCAACATCCCATATAATAGGGCGCTGTTCCAGCATCAAGCAATTCCATCGCTGTGTCCATTTCCTACGACCACGCGTGACAGACTGATTAGAAAACATACACTGACTGATTAGAAGACATAGCGCACTGGGTCGTGCCACCGCTGGGGAACTGGGAGAGTCGCCGACGGTCGACCAGGTCGCGCCACCTGTAAAGTGGCACCACCCCGTGTGAACTCCCAATTTAAACTATCTTGATGATTGGGTCGCGTGACCCAGATAGCGCCACCCAGGAAGCCTGGTTTGACAAAGCTCTTAATCGTCCATCAATAGGACGAAAAAAATAAGATAACTAAAGGAAGATAATTAAAGGTAATTCATTATTATAAGTCTGAACAACAACAATCATAAATAGACCTGTTTCAGGAATTCTTCTTGAAACTCTCCATACCCAAGTTACCGACATTATCACAGATAAAGTTTCCACCCTGTATAAAGGAAGTACAGTAATTATATTGCGCCTATTTCAGGAAACTATGAAGTTTTACCATACAAAAATACGGTGAGTTTTTAATTCAGGCAATACGTTTATGATTTATTCGCTATCTATTAATTCCGTCTATTTTCTAGCACGATTTCGCTCCTACCGTGGTACAAGCTGGAAAAGTGTCCCTTTACAATTTACATACTTAAGGCTACTTGCTTTCTTGTAATAGCAAGTTCATTAACATATGAATGTATATATACATATCTTATATTGGAGATTGTTACGTCGCGCTATACAATTCCTTATACAGTAAATGTAAATCATTGTGGTCCCTGAATAATTTTAAATATATAAAAACTAATAAAATCGCTGTATTCATATATCAATTATTTTGCAATATTCTTTATAGTCAAATAATGTGACGAACTTCAAAACAATGTTGAATGAAAATTGCATTTGCCAATATCGGCTAAGGCGGTACAGTTTTACTTAAATTTGGTATTTGCATTGCGTTACTCTATTTGAACAAGGCGACATATCTTATTTGATTTGTTTCAGTCTCAAATTTATACAAACATAGTTTAGCACATTGATATAGTGTAGCTGAAGACAGAATATGTGACATTATATTCCAGATGATGTACTTTAGTCTAGGTGAAAAATATATTTTTATTCCTATATGTGAAAATTTAATTCACTTCAATTAAAAAAAATAGTTTAGATTTTTTTTAAATATGTACATACATATAATACAAATATGAGTGGATTATTTATGTTCATCGATCTAAGGGATTTGATCTAATGCTGAGGATGGTCTTATTTAGTGGTAGTTTACATATTATAAGGATTGCTTGATATCGTTTTATAAAGAATATCTTCAGAAGGCCTGCTATATTTAATAATTTTATAGCCTGCTAGGTTAGGCCTGCTATATGTTAATTATTTATTCTGTCCTTGGGTCGTATTTAATTTAAAAAGAAATTCAAAAACACTAATATCAGACGTTATGTATTTTGAGAAAATTTCTGTTACTATTGCATACATTTATATTGTATATAATCATGCTTTCATACATTTATTTTAGCCCCTTTGCCCTATTCCATTTTAATTGATTAAAATCTGAGAAAGATTTATTAATTAATACAGAAAAATGTAGCAAATTATGTAATAGACAAAAGTATTGATCCACTTCATTTGGAAGGCTATATTAAGCAACGATATAAGGTGCTAAGGTCAGAGATCAAGCTGTTTGACATTCTAGATTGCGAGACTCGATGAGGTAGCACTTTTCTGGACAAATCGCATTATCGTAAATGTAGAAATCGAACTTTGCAGATTACGAAAACTCCTAAAGCTGAGAGAGAATTTCTGCTTCTCTAGATTACCATTTGATGGTGTTGCTATGGACTATGGTCATAAAGAAAAAAATATATAACATAACCAATAAATAAATAAAGACATCATCTTCACTTAACATGAGTGCTTTATCTCACTATCATTCCCTTAAACATATAAATATACCCTTAAAGTATACTTTCTATGCAGCTATTTCTAGCTAATAAATATCCTTTGTATCTTATCTATATTCTATCCTTTCCTATGCAACTATTTCTGTGTTACTATTCTTGATTTTTTACAGTGAAATTTGGTATTTTCATTTGATAAGTTCATGACCTTTTAAGAACTATTAAAAAGTATAATCTCGATAACTGAGTCCGTAGGAATAGTTTTCTAGATATTATTTAACACAAAAAACTACTAATTGTCGCTGCGTGATTTTTAAGATTTAAACTACAGAAATAAGGAGTTTATACTCCAACCCATCTGCAAATGCCTTATGTAATAAGGACTAAACAAATTAGCCGAGCGCTGAATTACATGACAAAATTTGTCGTATTTTTGTCTAACAGAGTTAGCACTAAAAATACAGTAATTGTTCCAAAACCACCAAGAAAAGATGCAAAGTGTCACCTATCTCAGGATATCGTTAACTGCAGACCGGTTTCGACCTTTCTATCTTGCTACGTTCCACCGCAGTAGAACGTACCAAATGCCATCTCTTGGTAGTTTCGAATAATCTAAATCAAAGTAAAAACTTGAGATCATCAATTTCATGCAAAATTTTACTACCAAAGGGTAACATTCAAACTACAGAAATAAGGAGTTTATACTCCAACCCATCTGCAAATGCCTTGATATCCTGAGATAGGTAACACTTTGCATCTTTTCGTGGTGGTTTTGGAACAATCACTGTATTTTTAGTGCTAACTCTGTTAGACAAAAATACGACAAATTTTGTCATGTAATTCAGCGCTCGGCGTTTGGCATATAGCCAGGAGAATAGCTGTTTTGACCTAATTTATTTAGCCCTTATTATATAAGGCATTTGCAAATGGGTTGGAGTATAAACTCCTTATTTCTGTAGTTTGAATGCCACCCTCTGGTAGTAAAACTTTGCATTATATTTTAAGATCTAGTCTTAATGGAGAGTTTAATGTTTCCGCGTGAGCAAAATAGTTAGTCAGTTAGGACGTTTCCCTGACAATGCTTTATATTAACTTAAATCAACGGATCACCTGTCAGATATGCAAATAATTTTAATTTTTTATATAAACGGTGGATTGTAGCGATGGTAGTGGTGATATAAGTTGCACTCTACCTCACATTAAGCAAAGGCTAATATTAGATTTACCTACGGCAAAAATTAGAAAAATATATGATAGAGAATATTCATTGTTTGTGAATATCATCGTATCACCAGATGCACATTATTTAATGCCGAAGGTAGGTACATATTTATAAATTTATGAAATATTAGGTTCATTTTTGTATATTTTTAGGGAGTGTCAATATTCGGTGAAGTTTGTTGATTGGATGATTACTTTTATTACCACATAGAAGGCGACGAGTCAATTCTAATAATAATAATCCAGAAAAATATGCTAGGAGATCATCAACATCAACATACAATGCACATTTATTGTGTCAAAAGGGGGTGACGGAAATCTTAATTGCACTTCATTATACTATAAATGTTAATCTTCGTCCATCAGCTTCAAAAATATAACGTTATTATAAGATATAAGAATGGAAAACGTGCGAAGTTATTTCAATTAACACATTTGAAAATATTCAACATTATTCATTGTACTAATAGCACTAAGGGGGCTAAAGAACAATAGAGCGCCGGGTGTAGATAAAATACAGGCGGAAATTTTGAAATGTGCGGGACAGAAAGTAGTAAATAGGATGTTTGAACTGGTAAAATACATATACGAAACAAGCGAGATGCCGGAGGATTATAAGAGGAACATTGTCGTTACTATACCGAAAAAGAGAGGAGCCGACAAATGTGAGGACTTTAGAACGATTAGCCTAACTTCCCACGCGTCAAAAATCTTAACCAGAATAGTGCAGAAGAGGATGGAAAATAGAGCGGAGGAAATACTAGGAGAAGACCAATTCGGGTTTAGACGAAATAGGGGAACTCGCGAAGCTATTCTGGCGCTAAGAGTAATGTTAGAGAAAACAATAGATAAAGGAAAGAACGCTTATATAGGATTTGTAGATTTAGAAAAAGCTTTTGATAATGTAAGATGGGAAAAAATGTTCGAGATACTAAAGAGCGCGGGAATGAAGTATAGAGATAGGAGAGTATTACACAATCTATACAAAGAGCAAACTGCTGTTATAAAAGTAGAAGGGGAAAGAAGGGAAGTAGGTATCAGGAAAGGAGTAAGACAAGGATGTACGCTATCACCACTAATTTTTAATCGGTACATCGAAGAGGCGATTAATGTGGTAAAAGATAGAGTGGATTTCGGGATTAAAGTACAGGGACAGAAACTAAAAATGCTGAGATTCGCGGATGATATAGCAGTATTAGCATCTAGTAAAGAGGAATTAGAATCAGCGTTGAACGAAATGGAGGCAGTGTTGACAGAGGAATATGGAATGAGGGTGAATAAAAACAAAACTAAAGTGTTAGTGTGCAGAGGGCGGGAGAGCAGAGCAAAAACGAAAGTACAAATTAATAATGAAAAATTGGAGGAAGTTAAAGACTTCACTTATTTAGGAAGTAAAATAAATTGGGATGGAAGAAGCGATAAAGATATAAAACAAAAAATAGCGCAGGGTCGAGTAGCTTTTAACAAAAAGAAAGCACTTTTATGCTCGGGGGTAATAAACTTAGAAACAAGGAAGAGATTTTTGAAAACGTATGTATGGAGCACGGCGCTATACGGTTGCGAAACCTGGACGGTAGGGAAGCAAGTAGGAAGAAATTAGAAGCTTTTGAGATGTGGTGTTACCGAAGAATGATGAAAATACCGTGGACTGATAGGGTTAGAAACGAAGTATTAGAGAAAGTCGGCGAGAAAAGAAGTATGTGGAAAAACATAAAGAAGAGAAGAGATAGAATGGTAAGCCACTTGTTGAGACATGGAGGAATAGTCCGCGATATTTTGGAGGCAGAAATAGGAGTGAAGAAAGGCAGAGGTAGGCCTAGATTAGACTACTGCTCACAAATAGTAAGGGATGTAGGTTGTAGCACAATTAGCGAAATGCGTAGGTTAGCACAAGATAGGAGAAGCTGGAGGTTAGCGTCCAACCAGTCTTAGGACTGATGACCTCATGATGATGATATTCATTGTAAAAATGGTTTTTGTAGTTTTCATTATTTATCAAATTTATCTAATGAGAGTAATCATATTTATGACAATTTTTGGTTAATACTGATGTGGATATTACCACTCTGAAATTCCTAGGGCCTTAATAGTAAACAGATGCCGAATGCCATAGAATATTCAACAGAGTACAAGATATAAATGACTCACAAAATTCTAAGATCAAACCCTGAATCTGAACAGTCTAAATCCGCAATAATAGATTCAATTCTAGTTAGTAATAAAACCAAATTCATAGTTGTTGTGATTTTAAAAAATTATTGTCGATTGTTGTTTTGAATAAAAGTGAATAATAAAATTATTTTCACGATATGTCCCGACAAAAGACTGTGCATTTTGAGCTAATACTGTTCATATTCATATATATGAATAACATAGTAACATATGACTTATATGTTACATATGATATGTAACATATGACTTATATGTTACTGACAGAGATCGTATCGATAAAGATGTATACGCCATAAAGTTCATTCGGCATTTGTCCTGAATCGGCGTACCGTGTACGGCACTGATGAGAATTAACAAGTTCGAAACAGCTGTATGTCGTTCGGTTCCGATCCGGGACAAATGTCGAATACTACCTGTGGCGGGTTTTATTTTTTGAAACCTTATCCGATCGTGCAGAAACACGAGAAAGGGGTCGAGGATCGCTTCTGGGTATAATTCAATGCCTGGCAGGGCTTTAGCCTGAGGCGTAGTTGTTTCCTAGAGCGATTATGTAATAGCTTTGCTATTCGGAAACTACTTTGATAGCCGCTTGGCGGCTTGGTGGTTCCTTTCTCGATTTCCGACTTATATGTTACTGGTCGTTAAGGTAAAGCAATGTTATCATAAGTAATTCATTTAAGAAAAATTAGTAAAAGATTCTTACAGTTATTAATGTAGGGGCATCTGTATTATCAAGAATGCAACGAGACACTTTCGATACATTTCTGTAAAATAGAGGCAATACTAAATTCATTTCTGAGTTAATTATGCTTTCAGTATATTCAGTATATTCAGTATATAAAGGGAGTGTCCATTTTGAGACCAAGAGTGTAATTAATTCCAAAAATTAACTCATTATAGCCTACATTTTAGGAGTACGTATCGAAAGTGTTTCATATTATTTCTTGGTAGTATGAAGTTCATTTCTTGCTATTTCTGCGAATACATATTTGCGTATTTCCAAAAATAAATATTGGCGAATATTTAATAAAATCACACCAGGTCCAGTAATAATTCCATTTTTGTTTATTAAAAAGTCTTCTATTTGGAAGTAAAAGTTTAGAAGCCGTTAATCTGCATAATATACCAATGCATAATCAGAAGATTTTTTCTAAATTTAAAAATATCTTCTAACGGTAGAAATAATTCTACAGCAAATAAATTATGCGCAGATTAATTTCAAACGTAATTAGTGATCGGTATATCATATAGATAATTTTCGGCTTCAGAATTTAAGTAAAATAGCTTTGGAAGTAGCTCTAACGAGAGTAAAAATAGTTTATTATATTTTTGGTTTGAACATTTTTCGAAACAATCTCTCAAAAATAATTTTTAGGCCTTTAGGTTCGATGAAAATACATGTCTTTGTTTCGTTGTCGTTGCCCAAGAATAGCAATATGGGCTTTAATTCTTGATAGAGCTAGTTCAAAGTTTTATCTCAAATAATCTCGACAAAAACATATCTCTATACGTTTTAATCCATACTATCTTAATGTAGTACTTCTCTTACAAGACATCTGCAGTATCATTCGTTAGTGTTTATATGCATGTTGTTGAAATTAATTAAAGAGAATAAATTGCGAATTATATCTTAAGTAAAATTTAAATGATTATTTTAAATTTATCCTCTTTATATACAATCATTTTACCTATAGAAAGCCAATATTAGTACATTTTGTTGCACACAAAATGTCCTTTATATTAATATCTTACTTATATTTTGTTTACAGTTTATTTTTACAAAATTATAATACACACTGTTATATTTACATCATGTACAATAGGATATAAACAATACATACTTTGTATAATATCAAATAAAGTTCATGACAAATTGGGAGGAAATAATATACTGACTGGCTTTAGTCAAAAATGGGTAATGTATACTCATTATTTTACACGAATCACAATAAATAGTTTTTATCGATCGTTCAACATGAAAAGTTTAAGAATACTATCTGTTCAAGAAAAGATATGGAATTGACATGGATATAATAATCTATTAATCTAATTAAATAAAATTCGTACAAAATAACATATTTTGTAGATAATGTTGTTTTAAACTCGCTCGTTGTATCTAGTATCATTATTTAATGTTCCTTCTACATTGTAATGATAAAAACCAAAGAAGTAGAAAAAGTAATCCTTAATTCGACTATTACCCTACATTTCCCTTTTCTACTGTACGTCTATCATTTCTTTCATAAAGTTATTTAATTCAGCTTTTCCGGAGGAATTAAGTGAATTGCAGAACTTTTTATAATGGATATTAATTTTTATGCTAGAGAATAATATATTTTCATAAACACTTCCATGCAAAAGTGAAGCAATTTATTAACTTCATTATCCACATTACAATGCAAATTATATGAAAATTTACTAAAGAACAAACCTCTTGGGTACCTTCTCAGTTGGAATATTTTATCTATTATTTGTCCCGTAACTAGTTACTTAAAACCGTAATTTCCAGTGTCAATAATGTGAACTGAAATAAAGAATATAAAATAAATTTGTAATGGGTATTAAACGATTTGAAATAAATTCAACTACTTAAAATAAAATGGTTTCACAGTATATATGTACTATATATTTTTTTCGTGCTGAACAGCTATTTATTACCATTTACTATGTGAATATTATTTGGATACAATAATGGTATTTCGGTATTTATTATTGAGTTACTATAAAATCAATGTATCTTTTTTTATACAATGATATTATCTATCAGTGCAAAATAAATCTAATAAAACATGATCTATATGTTTTTAACAAAATCTTTTAACATATCCTTCTATTCAAAAGATTTAGTCTAGTTTTTAATTATGTATTTCGAATTTTGTTGGCGTATCTCCATTTCTAACACTGCTGGGAGGAAAAAAATTTGCTTAACCAGCTTAAAATATGCTATATCGACACGAGGTACGGTAGGTAAAAACACGCATTAGATATGTATGTAAATGTATACGCAAACAGATTTTCCGATTCCATGGAATAATTATATGCCTACTTGTTTCAGCTCGTATACCATGCCATTAAATATGAAAGATAGTCTATACTTAAGTACAGCTATTCCCGCTAATTGTAGATTTGAAATGTCTATAATTTAAATCGCTTAGCTTCTCATACGAAATTGCCACAACTGAAGCGAGAGAATTATAAATAATATAGCACGTGTCATGCTAATTGTAAGATTCGCTACTGTCAAATTCATATCCGACCGCTTGGTTCTCCCTAATCCATTTCCAATGACGTTAAAAGCATAATATATTTGAATACAAAAATTAACATTTACAATAATTTAAAAAAATTATTGTCACGAAGTGTTCTTAGAGGATCGTAGAACAAGAGCTTACATATAAAATGTTCAGTGTTACATTTAATATATCAACCTCCTAAATAAAATTAAATGTTAATAAGATCGCCAACAGTTTCACCTCTCTCAATTCATGATTATTTAATATTGTTTTACGAATTTAATTCCAATTTTCTAGGACAGACGATATTGTTCAGGATTAATGCTATTTCCTTCCAACTTTTCTTAAATATCAAATACTTCTCTTGAACAGATCCTATTTACATGGCTCGTTGTAAGTTGTGCAGAAGAAAATATCCACTCTTATCTCAATGGTATATTAATTTGTATTTTTTAACCATATACATGCCATTCCGTATGATTGAAATTTTGGTGTTGTAATTAATCAAAGCATTTACAATTGCCTGGTAATCTGTAATAAAATTATTTCCGTTAAGCTGCAGGGTATTAATTTGCTTAAAAGAAGTCTTAAAGTGTACAATATTAGTACGTAGCATTAAACATGCTTTGTTTAACATTACAAGTATAGAATAAAATGAATGCTAGAAAATTTTAGAAAAACAATGTATGTGCTTAATTTTTGGAGACAATCATGTCAACAGGTTTGAAAATATATAAAATTATTTATAAAATATTATACTTATGTTTTGTACACAACGAGGAACGAATGTTTTTCAATATTTTTATTAAACGTCTGTTATGTATTTAGAATATTTATAAATGTAAGAGTTGTTATTATCAAAAATGCAACATATATTTGGAATTTATATACCTAGTGGATATTTGAATATTATACGTATTTGCAAAAATGATGTAATATACATATGAGAATATTTCAGATTCAGATTCTGAATCTTCAAAATATTCGATGAATAAAAATATGCATTCATAATAAAAACACAATGAAAATATTTAATTTATAAAATAATATTATTTATTAATTTAAATGATTTGTAATAATATTATTATAGAGTGTATTATTAATGAAGTCATAATAATGATATAGTAATAGTGTAATAATAATTACAATTGAATAACTAATAATTATTTTATTTTTTAATTTTCAAAACAACTTTTATTGATGCAACTCAACACTAAATGAAGAAATAGATGTAACAAGTTTATTTAATACAGCTATTTGAAAATTATATTTTAAGAAAAATATATCAATTGTGCTACTGACATTATGACAATTTAGATGAGTAAAAGCAACACCTTAAACTTCCTCTTTCGGAACTTCTTCAAGTTCCTTTTGTATCTGTACTAAAGTACATAAATTGATAAAGTGATAAATTGAAAACATCCCTGAATAAAATCTGTTTCAATGTAGGCAAGTAAGCATTTCAATGTTATGTATTTCATCAACACCCTATGTATCAGGTAATATAGCTTTTGATAATCAATATTTAATAATCCAATCCTCAGAATTTTAGTAACAATGCTGACGAATGTTGAGAAACTACATCTACGAACACCAACAGAGAAAATAAATAAGTAAATTTATATAGTCAGCCACTAATGATAAGTTAATAAAATAAATGAATCCAAGAAATGATACAAAAGTATGTTGATAAAAAATCTACCGGTGATAGATCAGCAGTTTCATACTGCATACCTCTCAATTTTATAATCAAATGTAAAATTGTATGTTACTGAAGCTTACACAAATAATTTACAATTCACTATCGAGCGTCGTCGACCATCGAATGTTCAGGATATCTCAAATTTCTTCCTGTAGATTAATAATATATTTAATTCAGGCTTGCTGGTTGTGTTACGCAAATCAATTCTGAATGTTACCTGTTATTACTGTAAACGCATTTACCGCCATCGATAATTTAATACATATGACATCCCGAAGTTCATCCAATGAATGCAATGGAATTATTATTACATTCAACTGATAATGAGCAATTAAATAAGCAGTTAAATATGACACTAAAATCAGTTACATACACAACGGTTCGCTGAATCAAATATTTGTGTTCATTATTATTATATTAGTCACAAACACCTATGCACATACATACATAGGTATTTGAAATATTTCTGCCTATGTAGATTTATGTATACATAAATGTGTGTCTTCTTATTGGACAATTGATTTTATTTATTAGATATTTAATATGAATATTGTTTATTTCGCTGTGATAATCATTAAATTTAATTAAATCTGATATAATAATAATCATTAGCATTGCTCGAAATAATTACTGACATATGTACGATGGTTTTATTGCTAGACAGATACTAATCAAAATTCTTAGCAGTAGATTTTTATAAAGCGAACCTAAAACAGGTATGTACAACACCTCGTGGCCCCAAGATACCGATAAGGTGATAAGGGCAGCCGTAGAAGCGAACGCTTGGGGAAGTACCCAACCAATATGTGGTAATGCATAAAATATGCCACACAAAAGTATCTGGCCAGTTAATCACTTAGCTTTTTACTACGTTCATACTTGAACAATAAATTATCTATATACTTTGATAGTCGTCATCAGAATCAATATTGACTGTCCTCAATAGTATCAGAGCATAGCATAAATTGCATTTTTATTTTTCATAATGCCGAAAGTACGCGAGACGCGAGACTACAGTGCCAGAGCGACACGTTATTCACTTGGACAAAAAAGGGCATAGAGCGACCAAATAGCAAAACCAGCGGAATACCACAAAGTGCAGTGCATTACATAATAAATAAGAATAGGGCAGAAAAAACAGAGAAAACAGACCACGTACGGGATGCCCCAAAATATTAACAGACAGGGAAAAAAGGCAAATAGTGAAACAAGTAAAACAAAATCTAGCCACGAGTCACTAGTGCAAAAAATTATGTGCTGAGATTTTTTAAACCAGCGGTTAAAAGGTTAGTACCGAAATTATTCGTCAAATGTTAAGGGAAAGTAACTATCATGGCCAGGTTGCAAGAAAGAAGCCATGGATCAGTGCAGTCAATAAAATGAAACGATTAGAATTCGCTCAAAAATACGTACACGAGCTTGCAACCAGGGGCGGCTGGTGTATAGGTGCTGCAGAGCTGCAGAACTGCCAAAAAATTAGATATTTGTATATTTTCGCGACATAATAATTACTAAAATTTATTAATAAAATAATTTGGTTAGTTGGTGCAGCTAACCAAATTATTGCGTTAAAGTCGCATTCTGCCCGCCGTCCTCTACTGAGTAGTAGACCAGATGAATTATCTGGGTCTCTACGCGAGCGCGTCGCGGTACATTGAACTGGGCCACACGAGGTAGTTCTCAGCACGGCTCGGCACACCCGTCCTCCTCCTCAACTCCCGCGACAATCCACACTTGGCGCTCGTAAATGCGCGAATTTACACGGTCAGTGAGCTGTATTTTTTCCAGCTAAGGCAACATCAGTGAATGTTTAATCCTTCCTACTCGGGCGGGCGTAAATCGTACGTATTTCGTATTTCGTGTTAATTTGAGATTTTAAATACTGTTTTGTGAATTTGTGTAGTGATTTATTGTACTAATTATTAATATTTATATACTGAGATAGTGCCAATGGATTTAGTTTATAATTTAGTTCATGTGAAGCGATTTTTTAAATACTCTTATGAAGAAAATATTGATTTAAAAAACAATGGTAGGCCATTGTCCGATATTTTTATTAAGACTGCAGGTGTTAGCCGCGGAAAAGCATATAAGCGTCAATTTAATAGAGACATTTATTCGAAGAACAATTGGATTTGTGGGTGCAACAAAAAAAAATGCTATTTTTTTATGTTATTTTGTTTTCCTTGTTTACTTCTTGGCGGTGATAAAGCATGGACGGAGGTAGGGGTGACAGATTTGGTGCACTTAACTGAAAAAATAAAAAAGCACGACAACTCCAAAAGCCATCTACATAATACAATGGAATTAGCTTTATTAGGAACAACTAATATTAAAGCGCAGCTAGATTCAGCTTATTGGATAAATGTGCAAAAGCATAATGATAATGCGACAAGAAAAAGATACGTTTTGTCAAAAATTATAAACTGCATAAAGTTTTGTGGGGCCTTTGAACTGGCGCTGCGAGGACATGACGAAGCTGAAACCTCTCAAAAACCCGGGATATCTCGTGGTTTGATAAAATTTTCTGCTGAGCTTGATGTAACTTTAAGCGAGCATCTACAAAATGCTTCAGTATTTAAAGGAACTTCTAAAGAAATACAAGATGATCTTTTAGACTGTATATTAAAAGTATGTCATGAAGAAATAATTAAAGAAATTAACAAACTTTCATTTTTGGCAGTTATGGCAGACGAAACAACTGATGTATCTGCAAAAACTCAGTTAGTGGTAATTTTAAGATATATTCTCGATGGTGAACCGATTGAACGTTTTTGGACATACCTGAAACGTACAAAATGTGACGCTGAAACTCTTTCGGAAAATATTTTAAGTGTTATAGACCCTCTAGTAGAAAATTCACCTTACAAGCCTTTTCTATTAACCAAAGAATATGACGACAAACATGAATGTTCTTCAAAAAGGTATTAAATTCCAAAAATTTTTCTTGTGAGTCTATATTTTTGTATAAACGGATTTTACATAAAAATTCTGAAGTATTAGGAAAACGCGTGACCTTGAAAATTTTTTGCGGCCCCTACAGCGCCAGTAGTTTGGATACGTTTGAAATTTGCATGCGGGCGGCCAATACCCTACGATCGGCCCTGTGCAGAACACCCGTATCATTTCATCACGAGCCGCCACTGCCTGCAACCCTTTCGGAGAAAGTAATTTTTAGTGACGAATGTATATTTGGGATCTTTGATAGCTGCCGTAGATAAATGGTATAGAGAAAACGCGGGACGTCATATAACAAAGAAAACCTGAAACCGACGATAAAATATGGAGGTGGGTTCCTGATGGTCTGGGGCTGTATGACGGCTGCGGGTGATCTCCATTTTATCGAGGGGTCAATGGATCAATAAGTTTATATAAATATTCTTAAGCAGCATTTACGATCTAGTGCAGAAAAATTGGGGTTGGGGGAGAATTCCATTATCATTATATTCCAGCAAGATAATGACCCCAAACAACGTGATCGTAAAACAAAGGAATGGCTGCTTTGCAACGCGCCCCGCCAACTTAAAACACCCCCTCAGTTGCCAGATATTAGCCCCATTGAGTATCTCTGGTCGAAATTAAAGCACAAAATTACGTCGTTACAAAATCTCAGAATTACGAACAAAGAGGAGTTGAAATATCATTTTACAGAAGAATGGCGCAATATTAAGCCAACTTTAACGCATAAGCTAGTGTTTTCAATGTCGAATAGACTTAGGGCAATTATCAAATCTAGGAGATATCCAACTTATTTTATGTCTTATTTTTCTTTTTTGTACAGTGGCCGGATACTTTTGTGTCGAATATCTGAGATACTGCAATATTTGTACCTACTTTTTCGGAAATGTGCTTTCTTTTGTTTTATTCTGTATACATCAGATAATAGAGACTAATAATATTATTTCATATTATTCCTTTTTTGCGAAATGGCCAGATACTTTTGTAACTATGTGTATAAGAATAAGTTTGTGTTAAAAATATGTAGGTGAAATTAGAATCCTTCAATATATGATGAAAAAGTATCACATTTCATCAGATTCTGGTAATGCTCAGTGATGATTATTTCCTTGAAATGCAACCGACCAGATGCAATCCATCTGTATTAATTGTTTATTACATAAACATATTTTGGTAACAAGTGTACAGGTATAACTAGTTTCTCTTTCAAGTGTACACCTTATTTCTAAACATCGATATCAAATAGGATCCTGTTTATTAACAATTTTAGTGTTCAAAAAGCGACTTAAAAAAATCTACTTTATCAAAAGTGATACTATAGGCAGTGCTATCAATCCTAGGAAATACCAGGCAAAATAAGCTCTAAGGAATACTAGAGCTCTACTGTACAAGCTCTAAGCGAGTGTACTAACGTAATGCCCAAGCACTAATCTTATCGTAGCTACGAGCTTTGCAAGTACGATAACCATCAGTGAAATAGTATGATAGGAACTCAAACAATAATCTCGGCGGTATTTTAAATATTTCGAGAGAGCCGACAAAATTAAAATTGTTAAATGGTATTATCAAAGTTAGCAAAGGATATATTGTAGTTTCATTTAATGAAACATTTCCCGGTCGACCAGCATCAGTGTTGTCAATAATTCACAATATTAGTAACCACTTTAACTGCACGGCTGTTGATTATAAACACCACAAAAAAAAACATTTCATCCCATTCAAGCTCATGACATAAATATTAATATCTGTGCACTGAAAATCAATAAGCCAGTACTAATTCTGAAATTATTGCTAAAGTAGATTCTATTAATGAAGCAGTACTATTTCAGTTTCGAAATTTTTCATTTTTACATAAAACATACATTGCATCAACCAAACTTAATTATTGTTTACGCGATGTATTCGACTTGACAGAGAAATGTAGAAGCCCATCCAGTCCCTTACGCTGTGTACGGCAATACTGAAATGGTCCATTGGAAACCAAATTAGCTTACCCTGTTGCCTAGGCAGTGTTGCCAGTTTTATTTAATTGAAATTGTTATATACGTTTTTTTTTAATTAACAAAATGTACACGAAACAAACTAGGGATTATTCTTTAATTAAATATTTTACCAACATAATTTAATTTATAAAACATTATGCTGAATATTGGCTGACCTCTGGTCACTTAACTATATTTTGTTTTAATTAACAAATTATTGTGTTAAAAGTGTCATCGAATATTAATACCCAATTATTACAACTCCACATACATAGATTCTATTAATGCAAAAATAAAATGAGATATGTCAACAATGTCAACACGGGATATTCATTATCATCATGAACGATGCAATATGATCAAGTTACGTGCAAATTGCGCTCAACTTTTCTATGATCGAACAGTACTTGCGTTGTTGTATATGGTACATATTTTATATATGAAAATAGAGTGACTTAATTGTCCTATTTATTATAAATTATCTCGTAATGAAATATCGTTATTTTGTTCCTACCACTACTGGCATATACCTAGCAGGGGCGTAGCGTACATGGATGCGAGTGATGCGTCGCATCCCTTAAAAAATTGTCAAATTAATGTTATTTAAAAGTTCAATCGATTTATTCAATTATCACAATTTTTTAATTATTTTAAACCGCAAACATACATTATTTACTTTAAACGCTACCATCAACTTTTTTATTTCAAATCGGCCGTGAAGGCGCCCCAATTTTTTGGACTCCCGCGTTACCTGCTGCAGTGCTGAAATGCGATGGTCCACGTTACATCTAAGCTACGCGTTAGATGGACGAAAAGGCCAGTGATCTTACGCAGTCAACAGTGGAACCTCGAGTGGGTGTTGTCGTTATTTCCGGACTCAGTTACGCGATTATGTGAACGCATCTTGGCGACTGTCGCCATAACATAAAGAAGATTTGGAAGCGTTATTTCAAGTGATTGCGGAAAGTGAAAATGAGGAATGGGATCGAGAAACCGTTGTTTGTGCTAGAGGCCTTTTAACTTTATTGTGCGACTTTGATTTTAATTTTTTCTTAGCAGTTTTTTCTACCATATTCCCACACTCCGAGAGTCTGTTTAAAACTCTACAGACAACAATATCAGATATTAGTTACTGCAATAAAAAGATCGTCGATTTCAAATCATATATTCAAAAAATGAGAAACGAGTTTAGTGACATTTGGGACCGTATGGACAGATTTGTGTTAGAAAATCAACTACCAAGTAAAATAATGCATTTGGATTTAATTGCTGAAGAATATAAGAAAAACACCTACGCACGATTGTTTTATGATATTTTGGACGCTATTACTTTGAACATTAATGAACGGTTTAGTGAAATTTATAAACTGAAATTCTTAAATCTAGATTCCACACAATTTACTTCATTCGTGAAACGTTTTCCTGACGAACTTTTTTCTTCTTTAGTAGATACATGCGGAATATTCTTTGACGCAAATCGTTTAAAAGGTGAACTTTCAGCGATTTATAGTGATCCCGATATGAAAAAGAATACTGTGTTTGAGCTTCACCAATATATTACGTTCCTTCAATTATCTTCTGTTTTCACGGAGTCATCAAAATTGTGTCGCTTAATTTCGACTATTCCTGTCACGAGCAGTTCCGCGGAAAGATCATTTTCATGTTTAAAGAGAATAAAAACTTATCTGCGAAATTCTCAAAAACAAGAAAGGCTGTTAGCTTTAGCATTAATAAATATTGAAAGTGTCTTGTTAGAAGATATGAGATCGTCTCCAACATTTGAAAAAACAGTGATAGACGTTTTCGCTGGACAAACAAAAACCGAAGAATTGATCTTCATTTTAAAAATTAGGATAATCATTTTAGGTTACTGCCTTTTTTATTTTTACCATTTTCATATGGCCTACCATACAACTGACTATACCTCTTCCCCTTATAAAATTTTCATCACATTCCTAGATTCTTTTCTCACGCTACGCCCCTGGTACCTAGTTAATTATAACATATAAATATGTAATGAGATAAATCAAACAAATATACAGTGAAATGTATTAATTTTACCATATATGTGAAAATATACCTCATAACAAGTGCTATTTCAGCTTATATTTCCCGTAGATCCTGTTTTGTGCTAAAGTTCGAAATCAAGTGTGTTACATTATATATTTTTGCATAGTTTATCAAAAAAATATTTACTTTACGACAACTCCTTGTATATTACTGTTTATTCCCGTATTTTTGGAAGTTTCCATAGTTTTTGAAAATAAGGAAAATCTGTATGGTATAATAAAATCTATCCACTATTTATACTTTATTTTCTTTAACTAAGGTGAATTTACTGAAATTTCGTTGTACGTTGAAATTTAAAGTATAGCAAACGTAAATGAAAGAAAGCACTTGAAAGGTTTCACAAAAATTGCAAACAATATTTCTAATAATTGTTTCGGCTTTTATACCATTACCAAGTATACCATTTCTTTGATTTTTATTTCTAGTCTTTTATGCCACTTCTTTGAGAATGGCATAAAAGCCGAAAATTGTTAGAAATATAGTTTTCAACTTTTGTGAAACATCCGATAATATTTCTACAAATACATTTTCTGTGCGTGATTTTTGCAAAAAATACATATTTAATAAGATTTAAAAAGCATAATGCTGCTTTTTAAATATTATAAGTTGACACCACACCTTTTTTAATATAATTTTCGACGTTTTAGTAAAACCTATATACTAATATGTGCCCATCTTTTTCAAACGAATTATTTGAAAATTTCAGTAATAAATATTAAATTTATAGTATTAAATTTTGAGATTACTTTTTTGAGATCATTTGAAAACAAATTTCCTATTTCCATAGCACAAGTGTGACGAATACGGCAAATTATGTAATACTATGCTGGCAGCATAGTCAATGCAGTTTGTGTTTTAAGTTTTAATCTCCACTTTCGTGTTAGTCTTATTTGAATCTCTTTTGTGACAATCCGTTGTAATGAGAACTTGCAAAAAGTAAATTACGACATTCTTTAATGGAAGCAATTCATTAAAAACAAAATAGAAACGAATTAGAAATGTTTGTCCCCTTGCGACAAATTTACTTTAGATATTAAACAATTTCCATACTTATTGAAAGGCGCACCTTCTATTTCTATTTATACACAGTTTTGGAGTGAATGGATTCATTTAATTTCCCTCGTCATAAATATAAATTTTGTACTCTCAAAATTGGCACACAAAATATTAGATTTTCATAACACTCTACATTAACAACCCATCCAATTAAAAAAAGTTCTTTGACATCTGTATTTTTGCTTCCTGAATGAGATTCTAAAGTTAAAAGTAGGTAGTCGTCTACTTTTTGAAATACGTGGTGCTAAAGTGCTCCAAAGTCCATTTTATATCACTGCCGTACATCAGATTTTTAAAAATATTTCACATATATGTTGGTATCAATGTGGCATATAGCATCATTTTACTGCAGATGCACTTCTGTAAATATTCTGTGGAGTAAATCAAAATGGTATACATATATTAATATATCGGTAACGATATAAATATGTTCTATCACTATCAAGATATCTTACAATATGTGAACTATGTTATTATTAATTTTAGAAAGTTAAAGACTGCTTAAAATTTCACTTTGGGGCCTTATTCTTCGAAAAGTGTAGATGACCGCCAAATGTGTAGCTAATGTAAAGTTTTATCCACAATTTACTTTAAAAATTCTGTTTGCATGTGGTTTTAAATATCCTTGGAACCTCGACTTTGTAATAAAAGAAAGTTAATAACCTTTCACCACTTCACTTGTAATACACCATTTCAGATTGTCCTAAATAATTATATTCATTATTGCTTTCACTTTGGTTTTTCAGTCAGAACAATCAAAATCTTTTCCTTTCCAAGAATAGGAAAAAGTATGAGATTCTCTAGCTATGCGTAGAAGAAAGAGTGAGGCAGCATTCAAAGGGAAAAGGATGCATTTTACGCGCGGCCGGATCGAACTCTATGTACGTTTACAGTGAATATTATATTCATCGATATTCAGTTTGCAAAGGTCCCAATCCGACTGAATAAAGGCTAAGCTATTTACTGCGCACCTCGTGGGCTATACGATATTGCAGTTTTGACACTTGTTCCTATTCTTGACAAGCTGTACTTATAGAGCGTTATTTTTGAGCAAATTCAAACCACTACATAACATTTATCAAAGCTACAACAAAATTACAGAAACGATAGTAAACTGCTGAGATTGTTTTCTACAACACTTTATTTTGGTTAGAGGTTAACTTTTGAATGAATATTGAAGTCAGCACCAACAAATTTATAATAAAATGAGTTAGCAGCATAGTAGGGGTTTTTAATTTTCCTTTTTTTGATTTTATAGTAATACGTTAACACAGATTTTTCTATAACTCATTTCATGGTATCTCTTAACATTACCGATAATGTTTGGTCTAAAGTAATCAACATGAAAACAGATTTTCAAATGCTAGAACAATCTGCTAGTGATTGCATCTTCCGAATATCAAATGATATATCAGATTTCACATAACGTACATGATGTGCCCTGAGAGCATCGATTCGAGAAAAAAAAGAGCTACAAAGAAGTACAAAAATATAAATATAACCTTTTCCCAGATTATTCATGTTTTCATTTTACAAAATACTTCAAAAACTAACACAAAGTACAAACCAATGCACACCTTAAATAAACGAGTAGATGTTAGTTTAATATGCGGTTTATTATTAGTTAATAATCCCATTTCGTTTTTGGTGTACTGATTGGTCTATATATAAATTGCCGGCTGCTAGACGAATCAAACTTCACGAACAGAATAACGGCATGGCCCCTTCTTTGGACGTTTTTAGTGAATTTTGCTTAACACTAGAACCGCCACCGTCCGAATTATGTCCCAACGACATACGACACTTTCAATCACCTCTAATTTTGTTTGTGTTTTATTTAGGATCATTAAGCTTCTTGATTATTACCCAATTGGTGTATTTACTAATTTTTAACACTATAATCTTTATAATTTTCATAAGTTTTGAAAAAAAAAGATTCATCTAGAACCGCCGGCGGGTCATTTTTGTCTCGACATAATTAAACGTAGAGAATGTTAATTATTAGATGTGATTTATCACAATCAATAAAATAATAGCTTCACTTTAAATTACCTGATGATGTTAAATTATCATTTAATTTTATGTTATTAATTATTTAATTTATTAATTATTAATTAATTGTTATTAATTAATTGTGAAAAAATCGATGGAACCTGATATCAATAAGGGTAGAAATGTTACATGTGACAACTTCTTCACTTAGCTATTATTAGCTGAATATTTGAAATCTAAAAATACTCGTATCGTCGGTACAATCAATAGAGCTCGCAGGGAAATACCAGTGTGCGTGAAAACTGCAGAAGAAGAAGAAGTACATTTATACTAAAAACAAATGCCACTTCTTTGAATATTTATCAAGCTCAGGCTAATAAGACTGTCCTAATGCTAAGCACTATGCACCTATAGGAACTGATTCAAAGAAAAAAACCTGAGACAATTTTATTTTATAATGACTCGTAATATGGGGTAGATGTTGTCGATTAAATGAGCAGTAAATATACAGTAAAGACACCCTCGAGACGTTAGCTAGTTCATATATTTTACAATATTTGGCAGCCATAAATGCGTGGGTATTATATAAAATGCTTAACAGCAGTAAAATTACGCGCAGGAATTTTCTATTGCAATTGGAAAAGGAATTGGGCAAAAAGTATATGGCAAGTAGAAAGACCAGTATTCCTGTTGCAATTCAAGAAAATACATCAGAGAAACAAGACAAACACACACGGTGTCAAGTCAAGTTAGAGTGCGTAAATAATAAATCCTCTGTGAAGTGTCACATGTGCAAAAAAACTGTCTGCAATAAATGTATTTCTAAAGAATATTATTTATGTGTAACTTGCACTTCAAATAATAGTAATAATAAGGATAACTAACGCATAGATTTAGACTTTAGTACAGAAAAAACATTAGTTAATTTATAGCTTTTTTTTAGTTTTTTAGTTAGTTCTCGTTACTTAAAGAATACAGAATATGATTAAAAATCATTAATAAAACCATTAAATAGTATTTTACTGTGTATTTGTATATGATGACTTGTGACATTAAACGGATAATCTTCGCAATAATTAAAGTAGGTCAAATTTGTCCCGCCACGCGCCCGCGGTTTACGGGGGATATAAAACTTCGGCGGTTCTAGTGTGAATATGAACAGCTATCTTTTATTCTATTAGCTATTCGGATTCTGTCGTCACCGCCCGTAAGTTAAAACTGATTTACTAAATATATATTGATCCCACTCCAATAATTTTGGAAAATAAAATGTTATGTACAATGATTAAATAAAACAATAAGCCATTTTAAAGTAATAAAATAAAAACATTTAATTTCTGACCCTATTTACAACTGGCTGATGGTATAGAACTAAAAATTATATTCGACTTTACGACAGTCGCTCTTGTTCGTTCTCTAGATATACACTGTACGCACATATGCACATACATAAATTTCCAACTTTGGCTCCCGTTATTGTTGTAAATAGTCCCCAATGAACAACGAACTCAAATATATTTGTTTAACACGGAATAGCATGTATTATGGGGTAACAGTGTGAATGTGAGATTAGGCCGACGCGTTTCGACCGAAGTTTCAGCCCCTCAACGGCAATTAAACAGTGATCTGCATAGGGTAGTGTAGACTCAAATATCACAGTGGATGCGAAGATGAGCGGTCGAGCACATGACGTATGTGCGGGTAGATCTGGGAAGCCAATGCCCGGCCGCCTGTCGTTGGTCACCTGGTGGCTAGCTCGTCTTGGATGTGTATCTGTGGAAAATTACATATTTGTTAACATCGTTGGTATAAAACAGAATAAAATACACCTTTGTTGACCATTTACATACAATAAGTACATTTGTAGTCACACATTTGGTGGTCATAAAAATTAAAAATCATAATATAAATAAAAAACAAACAAAATATATTATACAGAACAAGAATTGTCAAAAGGTAAACATTATACCGAAGACACAGTGGATAAAAATTCATTAAAGTTCTTGATATTTTCATTTTTGATTCGATCAAATTTATTGTAGAGTCCTACTTCTAAGTTGTTTTGTTGTGTAACATGTAATATTGACAGCGGTTCTGTTAAATCTTCTTATTAGCAGGTTTTGAATTACGTTGGTGTATGTTGAATTTGTTGCAGATTGTGCAAATTTGTATACATTAGCATAAATGACTCAAGTACAAGGTACAAGCATGCTAGGGATATAATGTTCTGGCTATTTATTAATTCTGTGGAGTACCGCTAGTATCTCCAATATTAACATCCTACAAAGGTTACAAAATAAGTTATTACGTGCCATCGTCGACGCACCTAATTACGCCCTCAATGAAGTAATTCAGCATGACATTTCTCTGGAATCCACCAAGGAAGCCATACAACGATTCAATGAGAAAGACAGTGAAAGAGTGTCAGTGCATTCTAATGTGCTACTCAATATGTTAAAAGAGCGCGATATCAGTGAAGTGTATAGGCTAAAACTTCTGCTACTACTAGACTTGATTACAAGACATAAATAGGTTTAGACTTAAAATCACTTAGTCAAATAAGATTACTTTTTAAAGGAGATTATTCAGTGGAGTGACACTTTACACGACATTACATTCTAGTCACGAAAAACGCTTACTGCCACTGGGCACATTGCATCTCTCTAGGAGTTAAAAAATAACTTTCTTAAGAGTATGCGCTGGTGCGATAGTTTCTCTATAACAAATAAAATTGAGCAGTGTTAAGTTTTACTATTATATATTCCGTACATGAAACGACTTTAAAACAAGGTGAAATAAATGATTCTCATGACGTTATTATTTAAAGATGACTGCCATTGTCTCATACTAAATATTAGTGTGCTTAAGTTACAACAGAGATGAACAGAGACTGTCAAGATCAGCAGATCGATTTAAAGTAGGAGCAAGTATGATGCCTAGCATGTTCTGACTTTCGCCAAATATTACTGAATGTAAATATTTTTTGTTTTGCCCATATTAAGTCTTAACTCATTGACTGAGAATCTGGTACCTGCTGAATCCAAACTTTTTCTACTCATCTATCTCCTTAGTTCCTCTACATAGCAAAGTGGTATATCATCAGTAAAAAATATACATAAACTATCCTCAGTTGCAACTGGTAAGTCGTTTATATAAATAAGACATAGTACTGGACCTAAAACAGATCCTTGTGGTATACTTCCTTCTACAGGTAACAAAGCAGAGTTGGAATCTTCAATACTGACATATCGTTGCCTATTACTTGAGTAGGAAGAACATTGTAATTCTCTATTATAAATGCTATGGTATTCAAGCTTTATTCTTAGAATATCTAGGTTTACGCAATCAAAAACTTTGGCTAAATCGCATACAGTTGCATGTGTGTTTACTTTAAGACCAATATCTTCAATAACGTCATTTATTAATGCTAATAAAGCTTTTATTGTAGAGGAATTTTTCCTACATCCGAATTGTAATAAAATAGATTGCTTTTCTAAATATGAAAAGAGTTTTTCTTTTAAAATAATTTTACATATTTTAGAAATATACAGGGACGCAGTAGGTCGCAAGTTATCCAATACAAGTTATCAATATCCTTTTTATTTATAGGAAGAATATTTTATTTTTATATATAAGGAATTTTTAGTATATAGAACTGTGATTATATCGTGGTCAAGTTACCCCGTAACTGATAACGATTTTGAAATATTTTTATATACATATATGGTACAGAGTTTGTATCTGAATTTCAAGAATTCTGATTTTAAAAGAATATTACTTTGGGCCTAGATAAAATATCCTGATAGGCGAAAGAGATCTAGGTCGTCTTGGTCTTGGGACAAAAATGTAAAGGTAAATTGTTCAAGTTAAAAGGCTTTTCTTGTATATGTTTGTTAAATACGCTGTTTGCGGGATAACTTGAAAATTGTTTATACAAAAAAAAAAACTATAGGACTTACTGTATAACAAAATATCCTGGAAGGGCTATTTTACGAAAAATACAATAAATTAAATTATATTTAATTAATTCCACTTAATTACATAGAAGTAATAAAAGGATATTTAAGAAAAAAATAAAATAAAATATTCTCCATATTAAAAGAAAAACAAGAAAAAAAAATCGAAAAACTCGCATGAGGCGTGAATCAGATAATTTTAACGTGTAGTTAAAAAATGCTTTTTTAACGTAGCTTTTCTTCCCAAAATGTTCGAAGTCTGTAAGTCTTTTTATTACTTCTTGTGATAATTGTGCTGAGAAGCTTGGTACATTTGAATAAATGTATACATCAACTTTCTTGATCGTCTGAAATCAATATATAAGTGATCTGTCTCTAGTATTTTTCCTATAAATATTTTAATTCCCTGATTTTAGTTGTATTTAGCTCTACTAGAACATATTCATCTACCTCAAAATTTCTGCCATGTAAACAGGATATTCCAAATTTGCTGATTGTTTTGTCGAAACATAAGTCTATCTCTATGATTCAGAGACAGCAGAAGAAATCAAAAGAATGGCGACATAATGGCCCATGACCAAAATTAAAATTGTCGTTAGAACATCAACCATTTCTTTGAAGCAAAAATAGAGTAATTATGATACTAAACATTTATAAAAGGAATTCTAGGGGAATGAAAAAGAAAAACTTAGGTAAATGTAGCTGGATACGATAATAGGCTCGAAAACAAGTAGTACATAATATGAATGTTAACAGACAGTTCTTTCTTATACCCACAAATGTAATACGTACGGCAACTGTTAATATGTTAGAATTAAAAAAAAACAAACAAGAAATATGAATATTATTTATATAATTTATGAAATTAACAATACAAGTACTGTTGAACAAATACGATTAATCGCTCAGTGCATATATATATATATATATATATATATATATATATATACCGGGTGTATCAAGAAAAACGCCCCAGCCTATAACTTTTTAATTATCAACGCTAGAAACGCCATTTTTTGGACTTCGGTGTTAAAGTAGGTTTTTCACAAGCTCTGCATATAATATGTAACATGTCGCTTCCGGAAGTGACCGGAAGTTATATCAACTTTTTTATTTTAAATGGAACACCCTGTATATTTTTACGGTATTAGATGGCACACTTTATTCTAAATCCATTGATATAATATTATTTGTGCTTAATGTCAACGGTTAGCAAAATACAGACCTTTGTACATTGCATTACATTGTAGCACTAGAGAGCTGTGAGACATCTTGAATAATGAATATCATTATAATACCACATTTTTTTTTAGAAGAATGGGTGTAAATAGTTTGAGAATGACGATAAATAATATAAGAATATCTAGGTATAAACAAAACTATTTAATGAAAAACAGCAGCAAAAAAAAACAACAAATCAATAACAAAAATAATTTAAGGAATCTAGAAAAAGCAAATAAAACGTTTCATTAAGAAAACCAACGAATAATAATGTACCTGGTAGTTCAAAATCTGTTAGTATTTATTAACTTATCAATTTAAATATTCAAATTCATTGTTCAAATTGCCAACCTTCATTTTCAACGCATAACTGACACCCATTTATGGTATTTTGGACAAATTGAGGTGATATGTTGTCAACAGCCACTCTAATTCTTTGCTTTAGGTCTTCAAGGTTTTGCGGAATTGTTAGATACCTGATCCTTTAAATGGTCCCATAAGAAAAAATTTAATGGGTTGAGATCAGGTGACCTAGCTGACCATCTTGTTGGGCCATTCGTTCCGATTCAGTTTTCTCCAATTCGCCCATTTAAATAGTTTACATTTATACAGGCATTATGGCTAGGGACCCCGTCTTAATGGAAAATCACATTCGCGCATTCATTGACAGGCTAAATTGTTCTAAATAATTCTCCAAATCGTTTCTTAAAATGTCATTATAAGTAATAGCATTTAAATGTTCATTAAAAAAGTGAGGCCCTATTATTTTATTGCCTTTCATCCCGCACCAAACATTTACACTGAAACGCTGTTGAAAATTTGTAGTTCTAGTGTGTCTGGGATTCTCATCACTCCAGTAGTAATGAACATTCCTATTAAAAATACCATTGTTACGAAAAGTACTTTCACCGACCATAGTATGTTATTTAATAATAAATAATCGTCATTTGCCCTTTGCAGAAAAGTATTACAAAGATGAATTCTTCTAGGAGCATCAATTTCCTGTAGATGTTGAACTAAATTAGATTTGAAAGGCCGCAGTTTATGCTTTCTTAATAATCTGTGCACCATTGAATGCGACATATTTAAATTATTTCCAATTTGCCGAGTTGAAGTTTGAGGATTTTCCTCAATTGCCAGTAAAACGTCCAACTGTTTCATTTCATTTGCTATTGTTGGATTTTCCTATTTAATTTTCTTCAGTGATCCAGTTCTTCTGAATTTCTCATGTAAATGACGGAAATTTTTCAACGTACCTTCTTAAGGCCTCACCACTATTTTTATTTGAAGCATAGTACACTGTCAACATATCATCTATAATTTCATCATCCATTATTCCGAAAGATTTTTAAATTAATTATATTCGTTTACTTTGTGACAATAAACAGAAAGGTCAGTTTAAACAGAATTGTCAAACTAGCATCACTTGTAACTATTGTTTTAAAATTGTAGTCATAGGCCCTCTTAGCCTATAGTGTACTATATTTATTAGTTATTAGCGCAGTATAGTACATAAAACTATGTATTGTGCTAACCGTTGACAGTAAGCACAAACAATATTGTATCAATGGATTCAGAATAAAGTGTGCCATCTAATACCGTAAAAATATATAAGGTGTTCCATGTAAAATAAAAAAGTTGATATAACTTCCGGTCACTTCCGGAAGCGACATGTTACATATTATATGCAGAGCTTGTAAAAAACCTACTTTAACACCGAAGTCCAAAGAATGGGGTTTCTAGGGTCGATAATTAAAAAGTTATAGGCTGGGGCGTTTTCCTTGATACACCCGGTATATATATATATATATATATATATATATATATATATATATATATATATATATATATATATATATATATATATATATATATATATATATATAAACTCCGTGAATATTTGTTTTTGCAATACGTGTGATATTTTCTAATGCTATCCCAATGGGCATAACAATATATCGATCTCATGAATTTTTATTTGCATAAGAGCACTATCCTTAGGAAAATATAACAGTCCTTTTAAGGAGCGGCTATTATTTCAGAAATGTGACTGTGCTATGCTAATGCATATGAGGGAATATGACCCTTAAACGTTTCTAACAGATAGATTGGGGTACAAATCGATTGTACATTAGCCACTCGAAAAAAATACATTTCAAATGTACTCTCGATTCGAACCCTTGGAAATAGTAAATGAACTAATGAAACTTCCAATACTTCAAATTCCAAAAATATCTTTTAATTTAAATATATTGGTACTGATTAACTTAGTTATGTTTCTAAAAATAATAATTTCAAATTGCAGGTTATAAATGCCCATGAGGTATAAATATTTTTTTACCAGGAATGGTGAAAGTCTGGATATGATTTGTGGGATAATTCTTCTAGTTACGTGGTGTTGCTTATATCATCGATTTTAAAAGTATATCAATCTATAACCTTAGCATCAAATATCGTTTTCTGAAACACCTTCATGTAATATATCCTCGTATGACTCCGCATTAATCCATTCGAATTAAACATATAAAAACATGGAAGGTATAACATGGAAGGTATAAAAACATGGAAGAATTACCTCAAAAAACTTTAGCTGTTCGCCAATAACATATGTCTTTGAAAAATGTTATTGAAATTTTTACTATATCTAAAACTCGCAAAAGCATTTCAATGATATTGCAACATTCTAAATTATACCTTTCTAAATATCTTTAATGCATATTTCTCCGACTTTCTATTTGAATTTTTTTCCAGTGGTTGTCAATGGTTTCGTGCTTCGCCTATTACATTACATTATGGTATATGGGCTTGGGACTCATCAGCTAGTGATAGCATGGGTAGTCCCTTGGAAATTCCCTCTTATCCGGGTCATTATCCAAAAATGCTATTCCATAAAAGGAGCAATTTAGGCACGCCCCCCGCCTTAAGCCTCGCCTCCTCTAGGATAACAGGGGTCCCTAATATAAGGTACCTCTTGTCCTCCAGTGCGGGGAAGGTGTAAAGAAAATGAATCGAGGTTTCCTCGTCATATTTACAGCATCTGCAGGCCGGGCTGTTAGTCAGCCTCAGCTTGTGCTTATATGCATTCAGAGTACCATGGTAGCTCGTTATGGTTCTGGTTTTGTGCCTGTTCAACTTAATGAATTCTTGAGCCCATTTCTCAATCTCTGAGTATTCGATGAAGAGTTTGGCTATTCGACAACCCGTTACTTCTCTCCATCTTTTATTGTGCTGGTCTCTTGCCCAGCCAATGATGCGGTCTCTGATCAGATTCCGACTTATTCCCACTGCAAGTTCTGGTACATAGAGGTTTTCCCTGGTCCCTAGTCTGGCAAGGTTATCTGCAATTAGATTTCCTTTAATGCCATTATGCCCAGGTATCCATAAAAGTTCTACCGACCCCTTCTCTGCTAAGTGGTTCAATGCTTCATAGAAATTATAGACCAGCTTCGACTTTGTCGTTGCTGAATTCAGGGCTATCAATGCCGCCCTGCTATCCGAGCAGATCCTCTTCGAGGTCTCCTGGGTCCGATTTTGGTCGGCCCCCAAACATCGCATGTAATTGCAACTAGCTCGGCCTGGAGTGCCGTAGTGTATTTGCCCAGGGGAAAGGTTTTACCTATCCCATCGCGTCGCCTATATACCCCCGCACCCGCTCTGTTACCACTCTTGGCTCCATCCGTGTACCAGATGTCTTCGATGCTTCGCCTATAGTTACAATGCTATTTTCACACCTGAGTATACATATTTCGGTGGAATCAATACTCGAATCACTTCTTAAATGTATTATCACTTAAATTTATTTTTTTTTGCTTTGGAAAATGTCCATTCTGTTTCTATTTCCAACAGTTTTTGCAAATTTATATACACAGTCAATATATTCATTTGCTCAAGCATGCATATATATATATATATATATAGCTCGTCAATAATAGGACAAAATGTGAGATTCTCTATGTATGCATAGAAGAAAGAATGAGGCAGCATTCGGAGGGAAAACGACGCACTTTATGCGCGGCCTGATCGAACTCGTGTACATTTACATTGCACATACATCACTTTGCAAAGCGCAATGCGACTGAGTAAAGACCGGTGCATTTACTGAGAACCTTGTGCGTGGTCTGATATCGCTGTTTTGAGACTTGTTCCTGTTCTTGACGAGCTATACGTGTACACCCTCAAGCTGTAGCATCTCAATTAATGGAACATAAAGTCTATTACGACACACAATCCATCCTAGCTACGAAAATAATAAAATGATAAGTATACAGTCCAAAATTACAAGGGATATCACAAGGATACTTTCGTCCGCGAGAATATGCGGAAACTTATGGAATGACTATTTAATAGATTAAACTTGAGCTACCCTATATGTGGAACATAGAACAATGTTAGGGAGGGCCTCATGATGGTTTGAAGCAAGCCATTTTTAATATACCTAAAAGTATATGAAACATAATTTACTGCTTCGCTTCCTGGCAACCAACAGATTAATGCATTAGCGGTGAATGGGGCTACAACCCCATAAACTGAATTTTCATAAACTCAAACCTCACGATCGTTTCTAAGTGAGGTTTTCACTTTAAGTGATGATATGTAACATAACTATGTAACATAAACTGGATTGGCTGAATTACTTCAATTCTAAAGTGTTTGTTTACAAAATAAAAAAATATTCAAACGAAGCGCTTTTATTTTGTTCCTAGGACAATTTGCCCACAACGTAGCCTTTATAAACATTTTTGGTGATTCTATAGTCCTTGAATACCACTAAATATATATTGACACATGTAGTTAATTAAGTTCAATGACAAATTACCACATATGATATAACTTGAAAAATGTAAATGCACTTTACGATCATTGCATCCTTTTACAAAATTATTCCACCACTTTTACTGTGAACGAACTAACACTATTTGCAGTTTTGTATTTACATCCAAATAATCGCGAAGAAAATCTACTTCTAATAGTAAATATCACAAGAGATTTTGCTCACCTCACTTAAAATGGCCCAGTTGTCGCTTTCAGTATGTACATTAAGTCTTATGGACTGAACTTTACCAATACTTTCGTCTGGTGTGCCAGTGGCTATCCCCGTGCTGTCAAATTTCCCTGGAACAAACAAAACATTTGGATAAACATTTATTGAGCAAATAGTCTCTTGAGAATGCTACTAATAAATATTGTCAATATTATTAAACGGAGAAAACTTACTAACAAAAATTAAATAAACGTTATTAGGGTCGAGTAAACTGCATGATTCAATGTAACGAGACACGGGACAAATACATAACGACAGGAAATCGCAAACAAAAGTCCCCTTTCGTTAATAGTTAGATTCCGGACAGGGGAAACTAGAGTAATAGGAAAACACTTTTGCTGCACAGCTCGGGAGATTTCCGTGTATATTATTTCTACGCTTAGAAAGCTTAGCATCACAGATGTCGTCGATGACAAATGAAACGAAGTAAATGAATAGAATATTCTATGCAAGATGAGAGGCTTCTAAGTACCATTAATTCTAAGAAATTTTATTTAACGGTGTGTTAAGCGACTCAATTTTTCGAAATTATGAATAAAGCTTTCAAGCAAGACATCTCATCAACACTTTTTGATTGTATACGGAACAACTCTTAATTGGAAACTTGTCAGTTTCAGACACAAAATATCTATCGAGACGACCTTATCAATTAAGAATCAATTAACGCTCCTGCGGCAAAATTACTCTTAATATTGAGTTCGTGTATTGAGCCTGTGAGTTTTGAAATTGAAACCCTGCTGATCTTATTTGAAAGCTTATAATTAAACTTTATATATAAGATTGCCAAAAATTATCCTGTGATGTAATTCTTAATTTTTAACACCTGTACTTCGAAACTTAAAAAACTTTTCATCATTAAAATTTTTTTCATTACATTATAGTATTTATCAACCGATACATTGAAAAGTATTTAAATGGAACCAGACTATTTTATAATACTGTCATCTTGAGTTATCACTTTAAATTGGTATGATTTTTATAGTTTAAAAAAGAATAATAATAAACGTAAGAAAATCCTAACAGTTACTAAATGCAGATGTTCTAATATTTATTAAAGTGGTGCTGTGAAATTATCATATATTTCTTGGCATTTAATTAGTTTTTCATTCTGTGTCGAATGTATTATCAGAATGTTTTATCTAAGGTCAGAATAGTTAGACATAATATATGTATTTTTTGCAATTACACATGGATGTTATACTGCAAAAAACTGTAAAAAACAAAAAGTAAATTTAATTATGTATTATTATTATTGTAGTTTCAGTTGTTATGTATTTGTTCCTGTTATTATATCTATAGGATGTGCACCTAATGCGTAAGCTTAAAATATATTGGTTATGTTTGAATATATTATACTTATATAAAAAAAATAATAAATTAGGGAATATACAGGGCATATAGCAATATATATACTCGTATATATATATATATATATATATATATATATATATATATATATATATATATATATATATATATATATTGCTTTCATCTGTATCTATTTATAGAGTCAATGAGATATATAGCACGAGTTAATGAAATGTTTCATATATATTTTACAATCTTCTTAACAACCATATTCTTAACATTTATGTTATTATAATGTATATTTCATGAGCTTTATTTAATAAAATTGTTTATCCCAGGGTAATCTATCGCTATTCCACTGCTTATTAAGTGTGAAGACGTTGTATTCAATATCGATATTAACTCCTTGGGTAACGATGAATTAAAATTATGATTCGCCTAGTTTTTATATACTCTCATAGAGCCACCGTTTCACATTTTTATGCGTTATTAAAAAGCGATGTACTCTTACATTTCTAACGACTCAATTTTGAGTATTAGAGTAATCTTAATTTAATGTTTCAGGCGCGCTTTTAGCATTAGTGGGCTGATTTACGGTAACTAAACCCTAAAGACCGTTTCGTTTCAATATTCCTGAGAGACTCTTATTTAAGCGTAGGACCGTCGTTAGGCGTAAATAATATTACCTAAAATCAGCACTTTTTGTTTTACAGGGTGGCCACTTTAAAGGTTCTACTTGTTTATATGAAGTTACATTTGGATTAAAACATTACTAAAAATCATATTTTTAATTATATAATCTAAATACCTAAATGAGTTAAATATTAAATTAAAAATATGTATTTCTTATTCAGTTATATCAAGCCCGTCAAGATATAATCTTACGATTATGGATTTACAATTAAAATGTGTATGAATCGTAGGAATATTAAAATGTACAAAGATATATATGATAATACTGTTAAATAGCAATACGGAATGTCTATATTGTAGAAGTAGGTAGCCTTGTTATATATATTACAATATTACATACATTATATACAACATTTCTGCGAAGTGCTTAAACTTAGGAGTGAGAGATCTTCATTTTGGTACAATGATTTAGACGTGAGCCTTCCTAGATACTTTAATGAAATGGTTGACATTAGCTCAATATTTAAATCTTTGTGTTTGACCTGGATCTTTTCATAACCAGAATGATTCCATATATAATTAGAAAACGGTACGTATTTTGTTGTGTAATATTAAGGAGTAATTTTCTTGCCAATAAATTTAACACTATAGAAAAATCTCGCTGTATTTCCTGATTTAATTTTATCCAGTTATCTGTTTTATAAAACATTACCGTATCATCACTTAAACTAATAATTTCACTTTTTATTGGAATACTTCATTACTTTAATATTTTACTGCATTACATTTTGTTATATTAATATTTCATTGACAAAAAGATTAAATAACAACGTCCCAATACTGTGCCTTAGAGTACTTCACATAACCCATTTTTGAGCTACTTGCTGCATAATGTATTTTGGCACACTGCGTCCTATTTTCTTTTACCTTTGTAGAAGTTAATATGGAATACCTCTAATGCCAATATTGTTCAGAGTTTTTAGTGAATTAAAGTAGCTAACGTACCGAAAGCTATAGCTAATTGTAAGTCAACAAAAATGCATGCCAGAGGCTCAGTATCCATGGATGCATAAAATTAGGCATTACATTTACAATACCAACTTGTGTTGATTTTGCCTCACGGAATCTTACTGTTCATTGGAAAATATATACTTTTCCATAATAATTAGTATATGTTTATACTTTTGTTTGTTTTAAATAAGTTTACATAATTTAGCAGTCTAGATTAAATTATTCTTTATTTGAATATTCTCGATAAACGCAACAACAATGTTTATAAGTTTACAATTTGTTACATCTAACCTATTTCCAAATATATGTATTGGTATAATCACACCTATTTCAAATGCTTTGGGAATAATTCAATTCGAAAGAGATACATGTGATTAAAAATGTATGTTAACGGTTTACATAAATATACAGCACATCGTTTTATAGTCTCTACCCTAAGCCCATTTAAGCAAGTTATATAAGCCAGTATAGTTAAGTCCATCATTGTATATATTGAGGATGCCTAATTTTAAAAAAATATTTTAATTTCCCATACAATGCATAACTATGCAAAAAATGTCAAACATAATATTGTAACATATTATGTTACAATACCTAGATAAAAAACAATACATCATATTGCTCCGATATATTATTATAACGACATGTGAGATATTTTGATATCGCCTATTTTCCCCTGAAATGATCATTCTCTATGACTATGTAGCCCAAATTGCATTAGTGAATGAAATTGTAAAAGTAAACTTCCAACAGTTTTGTATCAAACGTGAGAACAAACCATGAATTTAAAACCACGGAGCAGTCGTATGTGATGTCGTAATGAGGATTAAAAGCTCTGAATATGGATTGTGCCGGATGCTATGAAGTGTATAAAAACCGCGAATAGAGAGAAACGTTCATTATCCGCTGTTTACACATTCGCGTTTTGTGATTCCTCTTCGGCGTAGTCAGTCGTTTATGCAATTTTTGTAGATCAGCTAGGTGGCTCTTTTGAATATAAAGCAAGCAGCTTTACATGATAACGATGTTTACCTTGGGATATTTACAATTTAAATTTCATTGTGTTGTTCTGTCCGTAAAACGAATTTAGGAATACAGATATGTAAAAAAAAATTAATTCTACTTCGTATACTTTGTGGAGATATTACACAATTGAAGTGGAAAATTCTTTGTTATTTCACAATGCCATCGAAAGTGTATTCTAACTGTCTAGTGGACTTTCATTACATAATATCGTAAACAAATATCAATTGCCAATGCAAGATTTTGTGTATGAAAAATGTTGTGCTAATGTAAGAAAATATGAATGTATTTCCCGATCCCCGATCGAACTTAATCAATTTAATCGCAATGACCTACAAGAATGATTGGAAAAACTAGAGACGTATAATGTACAACCTATTTGGAGTAGGTACGCAGATACTTTCGAGATAAATTTCAAATAGTTCAAAACTATCATTTCTGAAATAATTATTAAAATAATTATTTTATCCATACCATATGCAAATAATTACGCGAATATTACTGTACAAAACATGGGCATGAAAAATTAAACGGAGCGAAGAAGTTCCAGTCGAAAACATTATTGATGGTGTGGTTGAATGAGATAAAGCTTTTAGGTCAATTTCATCATCAACCATAATTCATGAATGAATATACACGTGATGGAATATACACATAGTTGGAATATACCCACATTTTGCTATGCAAGTATAGCCTGTGCAGTTTCTGATTTCATTCGCGCTGAATCAAGTCAAGGTGTTACCATTGAAGCTAAGAATCGTATTTCGTCTGTGAAGAAGTTAACAAGCCGAAAGGTGAATTTATTAGCAGTTGCAATTGAATATCAACTACAAACATCAGTTCTAGAAAATATTGATAAGACCCATTAAAAAAACATTGCTTAACTAATTTGATCACGTATTTTCAGGGATATGTGGACAGGATGGCGAGAAATCTTTTATATAGACTAGGGTTCAGGAAATATGATGATTAACTAAAATGAATATGTGAAAGGACAGTCCTTCTAGAGGTTGTTCATCTGAAGCATTAGTATTTTCGAAATAATGGGAGGGTTTAGATTAGTTAAAATATGATAATTATTGACTATAATAGATATTTGCGATATACAAAGAATAGACTTCGATATGCCTGTAGGATTTTTGAAATTACAAGAAAAACCTCACTTCTTCATAATCAAATTGCTAATTTAGATTTAGTCGGTGAACAAAGTCATTCCACAGTAAAACAGCCACTCAATAGTAAGTGACTCAAAGTGGGGGTGTGTTCGAAATATTCGTAGATATATTTCAGAAACTATTACATAATAAGAAAATTAGTTACTGGTTGTCAGTCTCAGGCTTGTAAAAAATATACATTCATATTTATATATTTATACGCTATTCGATAGCGTATAATCAATTTCATTAAAATTGACTACGAGAACCATTGTAAAATCTATTGGGAGAGTATATTATACAGGGTTTTCTCGAATTATACAGGGAATTTCGAATGCATTACTTTAAAATAAACACTTCCCCAGTGGAACTTACTGTTTAAAAAAATACTATTCCAATGTGGCACATAATCATAATCAAAAATATAGAATTTGGTAATGGTATTTTTTTCTTTACACATTAAAGTTAGAAAGCTATATTGTTTTTTAACGAAACACTTCGTATATCTTTTTCAATCGAAATTTTCAAATCGAAACATTCAGGAACACAATTATTAACGAATTTCTCAAAAAAGCTTTAAAAACTCTTCAAGGATAAGATATTATATCTTGATAAAATTACTTTGACATGCTGCTATGAAGTGAGGGTAAATAAGTTAGGGAAAATTGCAATGTACAGCTCATCAAGAATAGGGACAAGTTTCAAAATGGCGATATCGGATCGCTCATGAGGTGCGAAGTAAATAGAGCCTGGAATTTACTCAGTCGAATTGAGACCTTTGCACAGTGAATATTGAGTATGTATGAATGTACACAGAGTTCGATCTGGCCGCGCGTAAAGTGCATCCTTTTCCCTCCGTATGCTGCCCCGCTCTTTTTTCTAGAGAATCTCACACTTTTTCATATTTTTGATGATCAGTATAAAGCATTGTACTGCAAAGAGTGCTGGGGTACTGTTTGTGAATCTTGTGAAATGCTTGGCTCTTGTTTTATTCTTTCTTTAATTATGAGCTAGTTTAAGAACAACAGAATGAGTATCGTAGATAACATGCTCTTAAATTTCAAAATGGGTTAGATAACTTTACTCGTACATAATCCATGATATCTTACTGAATGACAATCGTGAGTTTTACACGTTACATCAAATGTAGTGTAGGCAATTTGAAACACATTAATTTGAACACATAAATTATTAATTTAGATTTTAGGTTTTATATTAAAATTAAAACTAAAGCTCTTAATGTTGACAGATTTGGGACCCTCGATACCCTTTAACATGTGACAATAATAATGTGAGACGATGAGTGCATGTGAGAATGTATATAAAAGAATTTTGAAAATTCGTTGTACATAGATAGCAGTATTAATATTTTAAGCTAATTTTAAAATTTTACATATTTGTGTCAAGGCACTAAATTTGATACTCCATTTTTCATAGATTTTTGTCCATATAAACGTTATCTAAAGTGAGAGAAAATCTACACAAGGTTTCTAAAATATGTTTAATATGCAATTGTCGTCATACCACTTAAAAGTAGCTACTTAGCCTTTATGTTATACGAGTTTTATAGATACATTTTGTGAACATATTTGTTGTTTCTAATATTTCGATATTGCATACAATCTGTTACTTTATCTAGAAGATTTATTACAACTTCTAACAAACTAACAGTTTTGGCGGAGGCGCAAGTCATAATACTTATGTCTTAAGATATTTTTCTGTATAAAGAGTAACATTTGCGTAGACGTAGATTAAGATTGGGATTAAAGCGAGTTTATTTAACTTCATACAGAAATCTGTCATTAATTTTTATTACTTTTGTGACTTGTTCTTATTTAATATTTACACATTAATGGACATTATAATATATTGATGCTTCGAAACATACATAGTTGTAAATTTTTATTGTTTCAATACCTTATCTTGAATTTGTTGGTAACACTTCTCTTTTTTTATCTAGTGAAGTATCATTGTATGCTTGGGTTTGAGTTCTAACTATGTGTGTTGTCCTTGTATTATTGTCCTAGTATGTGTGCTTCTATTTAAATGAAATATTTAAAACGGGATTTAGCTGAGTGTCAGCCTTGTTTGTTGTTTTGATTCACGTTTTTAGAAATGTATGATATGAATTTGTATCAAAATTGTCATGACTTTTAAAACGTTACAATGTATATATGCCACATGTAATATATAGTAAAATAGAAATAGGTATGTCGAAAATATTTGTGCATTATTTAATTAAACAGGTTTAGCTAGGAGATGGGAGCTCACTCTCTATTTTACAATTATTAAAGTAGGTCAACACATTGAAAAGGTTGGCGACACTGGGTGGTCCACATGAAAAAAAAACTCATTCCTTTTTACTTTTCCGCACTCCACTATAAGCCGAAAAGTAATGAAATCGTGTAAAGAAAAAGTGAAAAAACAAAATTTTTTTGGGCTTATTTTTCGTTTTTCAACCTAAAAACAACAAAAAATGGATTTTAAAAATTTTTTGCCGTGTGTGTGTCATTGTCATCGGCATTTATTCTTGTTAGCACGATAACTTAACTCAATCGTGTCGAATCGATCGGGTATTAACAGATTCTGATCGGGGACATCTCCCAGACGACACCTATTGATTTTGAGGTGGATAGCACACACCACCCCCTCCCTTGGGTCTATTTGAGAATTTTTTCTTGTTACCACGATAACTCAACTAAACCATATCGGATCGATTGGATTTTGATTAATTCTGATCGGGGACGTCTCCCAGATGACACCTATTGATTTTGAGGTGGATAGGACACACCGCACCCTGTCCATGACTTATGAGAAAGCACGATGGTGGACTATTTGAGAAATTTGTCTTGGTAATACGATAACTCAACTAAATCGTGTCGGATCGATCGGGTTTTGACTGACTCTGATCAGGAACATCTCCCAGACGATAAGTATTGATTTTGAAGTGAATAGGATACACCCCACCCTGTCCATGGGTCATGAGAAAGCACAACGCTGGACTATTTGAGAATTTTTTTTTGTTAACACGATAACTCGACTAAGTCATGTCGGATCGATCGGGTTTTGACTGATCCTGATTGGGGACGTCTCCCAAATGACACCTATTGATTTTGAGGTGGATAGAATACACTCTACTATGTACATGGATCATGAGAAAGTACAATGGTGGACTATTTGAGAAATTTTTTTTGTTAGCACGATCACTTAATTAAATCGTATCGGATCGATCGGGTTTCGATTGATTCTGATTAGGGACGTCTACCAGACGATACCTATTGATTTTGAGGTGGATAGGACACACCCCACCTTGTTCATGGGTCGTGACAAAGCACTATGGTGGACTACTTGAAAAAAGTAAAATTACCGCATAAAACACATATTCTGCATTTGTGTTGGTTTATTTTTTCTCGGAAACTCAATGTCGAGATAGAGATAGAAACTCAATGTCGAGAGATGTTCTACGTGCAGAAAAGCCCGCTTTCAACTGTTTATTTACTATTAAATCCACACCTTAATGGCGACGTTCATCATATTGTTAACAAATATTTCAGCTGGTTCTAGATACAAATCTTTAAAAGTTCTTTCCTTATAAAATTAGCATTCTAGCGACTAGATGAAGACGACTACGAAAAACGAATAAAGTTTTGTGAATTAATGACTGCGAGAATTAAAACTGACCTAAACTTTATAAAGAATTTTATTTATTCGTCTACTATTCATGTATTTCCATCAAAATAGTCCCTACTAGATATTATACAGTTATTCCAGCGCTTCTTCCCATCCCCATCTTTGGGATAGTATTTAGCTTTGTCAACAATGTGCTTTTTATCTCATCTATGCCTGCAATAGTCCTTTAGGGTTCTTCTTATATTTGGAAACAGAAAAAAGCCACACAGAGCCATATTTGGCGAATATGGAGGTTGGAGCATCATTACAGTGTTGCTTTCGGCGAATATTCACGAACAAACAGCCATGTATTGTTTCGCCACAAATCCGGTTATTTTTTTCGAATTGCTTCACGAAAACGGCGTTGAACTTGCAGGTAGTACTTCTTATTGATCGTTTACCCTTATGGCAAGAACTCATTGTGCAATAAGCCGGTAAAATCGAAGAACACAGTGAGCATAATCTTCACATTTCGACCGCACTTGTTGAGCCTTTTCAGTCTTGGCGATCTAGAATGCCTCCACTAGGACGATTGAGCGTTAGTTTCGACGTCATATCCGTAAACCCATGTATGAACCTGTCATGAACGTTTCAGTAGTTCTGCACCGTTACTGACTTCATTTAGCAACTAAGCAACTTCCATTCGTCGCTTTCTTTATTCTAAATTTAACAATTTTGAAACCAATTTTGCTGCCACACGTTTCATACCCAAAATACCCGAAAAAATTTCATGGCATCAGCCACTTGATATGCCAACATCATCAGCGATTCTCTTATGTGATTTGATGATCGTTCATAATCATTCCTTCAGTTTTTTGACGTCTTCATCGGTTGTTGATGTGCTGGGGCATCCAGGGCACTCGTCATCTTCAATATCTTCACGGCCTTCTTGCAAACGCTTATACCACTCATAAACCCTTGTTCTACTCATAACAAACTCACCAAGAGCAACATTTAATATGTTTAAAACATTGCTGGACTTTATTCCATTCTTATAGCAAAATTTAATGCAAATTCCCTGATCCATTTTTTAAATAAATAAATAACCGCCGATCGTACCAAAACACATGTAACATTTTTGACAGTTAACTACACATCCGATATGGCTAACAATGTACAGATACGTTTCAGACATGTTTACCAATACAAAACGAAAAAGTCGTGGGAATCGGGCCAATACAATTCGCGAAATTAAAAAATTTCCGTTACTTCTTGAACAGATCTCGAATTTTTGTAATGGTTGGATTAAAGGTTTCCCGATAAATGCATTGACAGAGGAGGCGCTCGAAAATCGCCGGCGAGATCTTTAGATATACCTCCACTGATCTTCTTCTTCTAGGATTATTTGAAGACAATTTTATAGAAAACACCATCTTAGAATATTGGAAACCAAAGAAATAGAAATACACACACAAGCAAGCTGATTTAAAAATAGACATCTGAAAACGTGCAACATTCCAGAGCAAACAAATTCGAGAATTGATTGTATTTTTGTCAACAATAGTGGGCATGTTGAGCACATAAATTTATTCCATTAATTTATTTTGTTTAAATAATTTTATTTTTGCATCTATTGCGAAAACGGGCCAATCCAATATATTTTTAAAGAAATAGAAGAGAATGTTTTATAAGGTACCTTTTAACATTTCTAAAGGGGAGTAGCTGGGGATAAGGGGCGAAATATAAATTGCAATGGAGACCAATTTTAAACTTCCTTTTCAATATATAAATTTACGTGTTCTTTGTTTAGAGGTAATTTGCGTTAATAAACACCGATTATAGATTCGTATAATGTGCAAGTTTTATGTTAATATGTCAACCATTATACTGCATTGATCTAATTACATTTACCTGCTTATACTGCAAATTCGTTTTATTAAACCACCTGGTAAGGTCGTTATTCTTAGCATTAAAAGGCAGCCTATTATTACTCTAGCGGAATGACGTTAGTAATATATATCAGTTCTTTATAGTATACGAATACTTTTAAGACATACCTTTTTTAAAATTATGTCAATAACTGTATTTATGTTGTATACATTACAAGTTTGCCTTCTTATTATCTATAACTGCACTATAATTGTTATTTATAAATTATTATTTTCATAAATATGTGATCGTTATATGTATTTATGTTATACGTTAGTATACAGGGTGTAAGAAACATACCTGTCATTATTTTAACAGTTGACATATTGGGTTTAATCGAACAAAAAAAGGGAATGCCCAACTGTACCAAATGTGTAAACAACCTAAATATGGATATCATAAATACATTATCGGGCAAAATAAAACTAAAACCTGTAAGATTTGTGGAATTCCTTAAATGATAGTGATATTCGAAAATAATTTCTCTTATCCTTTAAGCCCTTTATTATTTAAGGAATCCCACAAATGTTGAAGTTATAATTTAATTTTTGTTCCAATAATGTATTATTACATCTGTAACTAGGTGATTTACATATTTATCTTTCTTGTAAATAGTAGAGTTGACCTCCCATGTTATATAACTTTTTGTGTGTGTTCAAGTCCAATCTATAAACTTTTAAAATAATGGCAGTGATACCTCTTACACCCTGTATATGACCTTAAATCATGGTTACAATTATATTAATGGAAGTTTATTTTTATATGATTAATAATTCCATGGATAGGGGATAAATCCAAAGAAGTAAAAGATAAGTTCCAAGTAGGTAAGACCGATGAGGCTTACAAAATAATTAAGAGGAACTTTAGGGATATAGGACCAATAAGTAGAAACGTTAGGAGTCAATCGAGGGACATACTAATCGGAAGAGAGGAGAAAACGGAAAGATGGAAGCAGTACTTAGGAAATTTATACGAGGGTCAGGAATTAGGAGAGATATTAGAGGAAGAATCTAGCATCGATAGGGAAGATGTAGGAAAACCTATATTGAGAGAGGAATTTGAAATAGCACTAAGGGGGATAAAAAACAATAAAGCGCCGGGTGTAGATAAAATACAGGCGAAAATTTTGGAATGTGCGGGACAGAAAGTAGTAAATAGGATGTTTGAACTGGTAAAATACATATACGAAACGGGTGAGATACCCGAGGATTATAAGAGGAACATTATCGTTACTATACCGAAAAAGAGAGAAGCCGACAAATACGAGAACTTTAGAACGATTAGCTTAACTTCCCATGCGTCAAAAATCTTAACCAGAATAGTGCAGAAGAGGATGGAACATAGAGCGGAGGAAATACTAGGAGAAAACTAATTCGGGTTTAGGCGAAATAGGGGAACTCGCGAAGCTATTCTGGCGCTAAGAGTAATGTTAGAGAAAACAATAGAAAAAGGAAAGAACGCTTATATAGGATTTGTAGATTTAGAAAAAGCTATTGATAATGTAAGATGGGAAAAAATGTTCGAGATACTAAAGGGCGCGGGAATGAAGTATAGAGATAAGAGAGTAGTACACAATCTATACAAAGAGCAAACTGCTGCTATAGAAGTAGAAGGGGAAAAAAGGGAAATAGGTATCAGGAAAGGAGTAAGACAAGCAAGTACGAGTACTATCACCACTAACTTTTAAACTGTACATCGAAGAGGCGACTAATGTGGTAAAAGATAGAGTGGATTTCGGGATTAAAGTACATGGACAGAAACTAAAAATGCTGAGATTCGCGGATGATATAGCAGTATTAGCATCTAGTAAGGAGGAGTTAGAATCAGTATTGAACGAAATGGAGGCAGTGTTGACAGAGGAATACGGAATGAGGGTGAATAAAAACTAAAGTGTTAGTGTGCAGAGGGCGCGAGAGCAGAGCAAAAACGAAAGTACAAATTAATAATGAAAGATTGGAGGAAGTTAAAGACTTCACTTATTTAGGAAGTAAAATAAATTGGGATGGAAGAAGGGATGAAGATATAAAACAAAGAATAGCGCAGGGTCGAGTAGCTTTTAACAAAAAGAAAGTACTTTTATGCTCGGGGGTAATAAACTTAGAAACAAGGAAGAGATTTTTGAAAATGTATGTATGGAGCACGGCGCTATACGGTTGCGAAACCTGGACAGTAGGGGAAGCAAGTAGGAAGAAATTAGAAGCTTTTGAGATGTGGTGTTACCGAAGAATGATGAAAATACCGTGGACTGATAGGGTTAGAAACGAAGAAGTATTGGAGAAAGTCGGCGAGAAAAGAAGTATGTGGAAAAATATAAAGAAGAGAAGAGATAGAATGGTAGGCCACTTGCTGAGACATGGGGGAATAGTCCGCGATATTTTGGAGGCAGAAATAGGAGTGAAGAAAGGCAGAGGTAGGCCTATATTAGACTACTGCTCGCAAATAGTAAGGGATGTAGGTTGTAGCACAATTAGCGAAATGCGTAGGTTAGCACAAGATAGGAGAAGCTGGAGGTTAGCGTCCAACCAGTCTTAGGACTGATGACCTAATGGTGATGAAATATTAATACAAATTAGAGTGGGAATATCTTCGTAAAACGACTGAGTTCGACTAAGGTACCTGCACCAAATAAGGCCACGCTAAGGTTTGACAGTCAATAATAATAAGAATAGTTCATCAAAATTTCACCAAATATCATTAATAATATCTTGAACTTGTTTACTTTCATCCTGCACTTGAAACTGTTCATATGGTAAACCTTCATATTTTAAAATTTATTTTTTGAAAACAGTGTCATTGGCCTTATTAGAAACCCCTATGTCTTAATAAGGCCATAGACTAAAAGTCGGACAAAATTCATGAAATAATAGAATAAATGTGCTTAAATATATTTTTTTATTGCACATGCATATATGGCTAGGGAATATTATGATTTGTACCTATATTTATAATTTGAATATTCGTAAAAAAATAAAATATATATTTGTAATTTTAATTTCATATTTTAATTCGTATTTTAGTATTCGTAAATTTGTTGGATGAAAACGTTTTATCACGAGTAGAAATCAATTTTACAACACAGACGCCATGAAATAGAATGTGTCTACTATTCCTTCTGTATGCATTTCAATTAAGCCGTGTTTATACCAATAGACTCCACGTCAGCAACTTGTTGAACAGCGGGAAACTACAATTTGAGACTTTCACCGTTTCTAAAATAAAGGCATTTGGCCTTACTGGGAGCATGACCTTATTTGGTGTAGGTATCCTATACATATATGAAGACTCGGAAACGGAGTATAATTAATAAATAAGGTTTTACTAGAACGAATAATTTACGCAGTCGTATTTCCTTTTCGCTATGTAACCAACACAACTCTCATCATGCAGACGAAATAAGTGGTACATCAATACTGAAGTGAGGAAATATGGGACTCCTGACATCTATGATGGATACATTTTTATACTCTAATTAAATTAATGTTAGGTTATAGGTGTTCTTGTACACTTGTTAATAGAACATCAAAGTATTTTTTTCTGAAAAGTTGATCAGGCTTAAGTAAAGTATAGTAAATTATTCGTTAGTTATTGCTACTATCAGTTCTCATATAATGCAGATAGAAAGTGAATTTAACAATATTATATTACTATATTTAACTGATTTTACAATGTGGCGAAATATATTAACTAGTCTATGTATGGAATATTATGCATAAATGCAAGTTTAGCATTATATACAGTGGGTGTTACAATAAAGGCGCAAGACATGAATTTTGAATAAAACATGGTTTTCTGTAGCAAATTATTGAAATATTTATTGATTTATAATGTAGATATTTGGGAATTATGTATAGAACAACACATGTGATAGATGGCCGCCACGGTTTTGGTGGCACACCAGTACCCTTCTGGCTAAATTTTAAATAGTGATTTTGCATAAATGTGGTGGCATTCGTTGATACGGAGTTCAATTTCGGCCTTCAATGCTTGGGTTGTCGTGGACCTGTTCAGAAGGAGAGTTCAGAAAAAGCCATAGAAAAAAGTCCATAAGTGTTAAATCGCAAGATTGTGGCGGCCAATTCTGGTCAACAAAGCGAGACATGACACGGCCAAAAAAAGATTTGTGGAAGACCGTCAATGTTTGACGGGTGTTAATTGCAAGTGGCACCGTCCTGCTGAAACCACATACCCTCAAGAACAATTAAGGTACAAAGAACTGGGTTATTATGTTCTAAGCCTCAAGTGCGTTAATTTTGCCTATTAACGAAGCTATTAAAGTGAAAATAGGCCTTGCCGCAGAAGATGATTTTGTCCACAAAATCGGTAATCACTTCTTGTTGTTCAATGGTCGAATTGGTGACTCTTCTTCACTGTGCATGGTCTGGTGGCAGCAGTTGTTGAGTTAATTGCACTTTGTTAGCACGCAGATGCAAATGTTTAGTGAGAATACGGTGAAGAGTGGCTGTTGAAACGTCCAGTTCGTGTGCATGATAACGAATCGAGGTCTCTGGGTTCTCGGCCACACTCTCGCGAACTGCCGTGATGTATTGTTCTGAACGACTCCTACAAGATCGTGTCGTGTGTTTCACATCAATAACTTAACAAGTACTTTCGAATTTTTCGATTATTCTTTTCACAGTTGATAAATTTGGAATATTATTTCTAACGAAAATTGAACGCACTTTGCGACTCCTAGCAAGCAATCTTTCATCATTTTGATAATAATGTTTAACAATGAGGACGCGTTGCTGTATTACGTAGCGCTTCATGCTTAAAAAATGTGTATTTCATGTTGTCACATTGTACAATATGTACAGTGAAAGGTGTAAAACCGAAATAGAGTTTACACCAAAAGGTGGTGAAGTCTGCACTAGACGTCGCGAGTCGTGTTGATCTTACTGGTATGAAAATGCATATCAATGAATGGTAATATATATATATATATATATATATATATATATATATATATATATATATATATATATATATATATATATATATATATATATACATATATATTTCGTTTGGTGTGAAATTGCTGTAAAATTTTAGAGCATATTTTAGAGAGTGTAATATTTTATTTCAATTACTAATTATGTCTAACAGTAAATTATAAAGATGTTTTTGATACTACCAAGGAGATTAGAGATAAGGAGAATAAACTTCCATGCATGTACCATTGTTCGCTTGATAGAAAATACGACGGTATACCAGGCGGCGCTGCGATCGTGCCTAAACCTGCGCGGAATATCATTCGGGCTGATCTGCGCATGTCGTGAGCATGTGGTTAGAATTTAAAATTCTCCCACTTCCACCGTTTGAATCCACTTCATGCGCAAAACACCTCGGTTGGTTTTCCGCGCACGTTCGAATACGCCCGCAGCGCCGCATGGTTTACCGTCATATTTCATCTCAGCTGAAAGCAGGAGCTTACTCTCTTTCTCTCTAACCTCCTTGGATACTACTATTCTAATGATTTTGATTACATTAGAGCCTTGTTGCGTTAACGATACATCAGTTAAGGTATCTATTTTAGCGAAATAATACGAATAACATGGTGTGAATAATGGGGAGAAAACATGACGGAGCAAACGAAAGCACGGTTCCTATTATTTGCGAATAACAATACCTTCTGTACACACAGTCTGATCCATTTTAACCACAAAGGCAAACCTCATATTTGTTTTTGTATTAATCGAGTTCTACGTTCCTTGTCTGTTTTCGACAAAAGAAAAAACCGAGTAGACAATGTACATGTGGGGGAATGATACACGGGGAGATATAAATACATATTTAATTAACTCTAAACCTGAGATACTTTAAATTAATTAAATGCCTAAATGGATTGCCATACAATTATGTTTTACGTAAATACATTTGGCATATATTTTAAGCAAATAATAAACTGATATCCGTATATCTTGTAAATTCCGTATAAATTGCGTCTAATCTAGTAACAAATTAGACGCTTCACTATTAAGGCAAAAGAAAATAAATTTGTATTAATAAATTAAAAATGTTTCTCTTAATAAATGTGTCCATTTCTTAAGAGCATTAAGGCAAATTAATATTAAGGCAACAGAAAATAAATTTGTATTAATAAATTAAAAATGTTTCTTTTAATAAATGTGTCCATTTCTTAAGAGCATCAAGTCAATATCCAGAAAATTTACACTATTAATATACCTCATCATACGAAAAAAAGTCTATGTATATTTCGTTATGTAATTCACTTAATGTAAATTGGGAGATTTTCCTAATTCGTGCTTGAGCTACGCAGTACATAATCTGTCAATTAAATATGTTCAGTGATGGGTACGACAAGCTTTTGTTGTTATTATCAAGAATCTTCAAGGGAAGCTATATAAATACAAATGAGAGAGAACTTTACTATAACTCCACTGACAACATGGTTTTTAGCGGGATTATAAAACATATTCGGCTTTATAATTCAGGTGGGAAGATGAAACTATAAAGCCATAAATTCTAGCTACGAAACTCGCCTGAATAAGCAATGTTAAATTTTGTACTTGTAATCTCTCAAAGGAATCTTTCAGATGAGGCAAACCCATGAAAATCTCTACGCTACACAAAACATAAATCAGCAAATGTAAGTTTGCCTTGATAAAGCACAGTTTCATAAAGTAGCCACCATTGTTAAAATAAATATTTATAACGATGGCTTACATCTTATACGAGGGGGTGCCCAAAAAACGAGAGTTGTCTATTTAGTTCTTTTAAATTTAAGGTAACATCTTCAATACATCAAGTCCCTTCAAGATATTGTCAATTAGATGATATGCGCTTATTCCAACGTTTTTCCACTGTTCACCAAACATATTTTATATTCTCTTGAATAAGTGCTGTTAAGCAGCGTGTTTTTCTTAACATTAACATCTTCAGTCTTGGGAATAAGAAAAACTCATAGGGGACTAGATCGAATGAGTAGGGAGGTGCGAACCTGTTGTTTTGCGGTTTTTTGTTAAAATCTGGTTGATTTTTAACGCTGTGTGGGTAGGTGCGTTGTCATGATGAAGAATCACGTCCCCGATGTCCACACTTTAGGTCGCTTTTTTCACTGCCTCACGCAATCGCTTTAGCACTTCCAGATAGTAATTTTGGTTCACTATACATAATGTCCTGAGGAATAAATTCATCGTTAACGACTCCTTTATGCCAAGAAAATAAACCTAATGGATTTCACATTTGATTTTATTTGTCATTTTCGGTTTGGTTTGGGCGATGAATGTACCTTCCACTAGCTGGACTGCTGATTTGTTTCGGAATCATAGCAGTAACACCAAGATTGATATCCTGTGGTGACTTTTGGCAAAACATCGGGGTCAGTCTGTATCTGTTCTTTCAATTTCTAGAGCATCTTTAGACGGTTCTCTCTCTGGTCATCGGAAAGCAGTCGTGGAACACACTTTTCCGCGACGCGTCTCATGTTAAAATTTTCAGTTAGAATTCTTTGACTGACGGTTGTCGTTGATTGTTAGATTGACTCTTTGACTTCCTTGACAGGAAATTCCAGTTATTTTCTACAATTTGACGATTGTTTTCGTGACGATCAAATATGATGGCATCACGCACTTCTTTTCACAGTTTCGTCTATTCTGGATGTTGAGGGGCGACCTGAACCACCTTCAAATGATATTTGACCACCTTTGAACCGGGCAAACCACTCGTAAATTGTTGCCTGGAGAGCTCTTTTCCCATAAGTTTCCCGAACCATTGAAACTGTATATGTCACAGTCTTCTTTAACAGGAAACAGAATTCGATGTTGGCGCGTTGGTTTTTAAAGTTTTCCATTACAAAATCGCAGAAAGTGTTGGGACGGGTTTAAGAAAATAATAACTCTGTCTCTTGCGATTGTTTTACAGGAATAATGTTTGACTAAATGAGAAGGGGAATGTCTAGTATCGAATATAGCGGAAGAGGGCAGCACTTCCAACCCATTTGTCTATAAAAAATGATACTTGTTTTTATTTTTTGGGTACCGCCTTGTATACCCTAATAGACGACAACTTATATACAGCACACTTTATTCAAACGTTTTTTTATGATATCTGCCTCTTGATTTTTGAAAAAGTGGGTTAAATAAAAAAGTATACCAATAAAAAGTGTGCGAATCAAACTTTTGCAACAAACAAGCACTGCCTCTTTGTAAATGTCAAGGGTCAGGGTTTCTTGACATATATCACGCAGAAAATCACTTAGACGTTTTTATATATCGAAATTTGATTTTGAGTTTAAATTTAGAAAGTGGCTTTAGCGTACTTTTGATTGATTCTATCTGATAGCATGGCACATACTTTAGAAGAAAAAGTTGATGCGATTCTAATTATCGGCGAGACCAGAAGCCATCTGCATGTAAAAACGCTTGTCTGAGTGAATCGTGTTTAAGTGACTTTTTACATGATTTCTGTCAGAAAAGAAAACGATACTTAGATTTTACAGGAAGACACTACCTAAAAAGTTTGATAGTATGCCAAGATTACATTTAATCCATTTTTTTATAATCAAGACATACCAAAATAAAGACAACGTTTGAATAGATACTTCAAGCAGTTTCTAAATGATGTATTCCAAAAATTCAAAATGGGGCCACGTCATCTTTGATGATTATATTACTATTTATTAACTAGTTCATTATTTTCATACTATGGACTTCATACGCGTATTGTATAATTACGCACAGTGAGGGGAACACTTTAAACAAAAATAATAGTTTTTCTCTCAAAGTATCACATATTTCTAGGACATTGAATTATATATCAACATCACGTATAAACATTTTAGCATTGATGATTTTAATATGTGTACCTATTTCATAATCCCATTCAGTAACTACTTATTTATTCTCATCGATATTTGATAAAAGTATTAGACATTGAAATGGTTATATAGCTTGACACTTTTATATGAAGATGACATTGTATGTTAAATAATTATCGAAATTGTAATTATATTTTTGTACGATACATTAAAAATTCTAACAGATATATAATAACTCTATATTCTAATAATAATTCTATATTTTTCACTCTTTAATTATTAGTATCAGCATTACTAATTTATTAACTTTTAATTGAAAATCTTGCGGAGACATCATTACTGAAAGATCTGTTACAAGAAGACACTGTTTATTTGTTTGAAGTTTTTCGTACCCGATCTTTAAAACAATTAAAGGTGAGTTTTCATTTGGATTTGTTTTGTAAAAATGTTAAATGTGCCAGTTAGCATAAACAACAATGTTCAGAAACCAATCCACATACCTTAACGATATCAACATTTTATATAACTTCTTTAATTATTGTCACATATATTTTGATGTTTGATTTTATGCTTGATATTTTACATGTGTAACTAATTTTTTCGATGATTTTTTTCCATATACAGACACCGTCAAAAGTCTTGGACCTCCGATGTTTTGTAGTAATAAATAATTTTTTTTAAATATTGTATTTGTTATTCAAAATATGTTTATTCTAAATGTATTTTTTTGTAATACAGGAATAATTTTTAAAAATTTACTCAATTAAAAAACAATTAGAAAAAAAAATTGCAATTTTTAAGAAAATTTATTATGACAAAACATAACAAAAAATATTTTTTAACAAAGTAAACTACAACTTGATAGTCAGTATGGCCTCCTCTGCTTCTCAGTACATATTGACACGCCTATGCATTGAAACAATCAAACGATTGATAATTTCTTGAGGAATATTATTCCATTCCTTTATTGCTGCTGCAGTTAACTCTTCCGCATTTTGAAGTGGGGTCATGCGTTTGTGAATTACTCTAGAAACAAAATCCCACATGTTCTTAATGGGATTCATATTGAGGAATTAGCTGGCCAATCTAATCGGGTAAAATCTCTCTGTTCAAGTACCTCTTGAACCGTTCTTGGGCGATGTGGCCTCGCACTGTCGTCCATGAAGATGAAATTGTCACCTAATTCGTCACGTAGGGGATAAATAATGGGCCTGATAACACTTTCAATATAAACTTGACTTGTCGTATTCTGATTTATGGCAATTAACGGCGTACGGCGATTGAACTTTATTTCTCTCCAAAACATTACTGTCCCATTATTGTAAGGAACAACCTCACGGGGAAAATTTAGTCTCTCTTGATGACCTGGCTCTCTCCAGACCCTTTGCGTATTGTCATCACTACCAGTCCAATTCTGATTTCATCTGTGAATAAGATCCATCGCTATTGATGCAAAAGCCAATTACTATGTTCCCGTGCTCACTGAAAGGGGGCAGCTCGAGGTCGTGGAGGTAGAGTGGATACCCTTAAAGACCTTCTTGCACGTAAATTTACACGATGAAGTCTTCTTCGAACTGTAGAGGTCGATATATCAAGGCAAAACGTACCTCGAAAGTGAGCCCTGAGGGCTTGAGCTGAATTATTTAGATGTATACGGGTATATTGAACCAAAATTGGTCCTCTTTCCGCTCTCCCTAATTCTTGATACCTATGGACTATTCGCACAACAGAAGATCTAGGAATGACTAACTTCCCGTATATCTGATAATTGGAACATCCAGCATCATACAAAGCAATAAGTCTTGCTCTATTAAATGCAGAAACCTCACGTTCTGGCATTATAACGAAAGAAAAGTATCAAAGTCGCTTTGCTAAATATGCAATAAAACTGACGAATATTTAAAAAAAATTATAACTAATCAACAATATTTTATCTAGAAATTCATTTGATCTTGTTTCAAAGCTAATTAACTCACCTTTGTTGTCTAGCAACGAAAACAAAATAAACATAGTCGAAATCTGTAATATACGGGGGGTCCAAGACTTTTGACGTTGTGTGTATTTAAAAAATAGTTAAAATAAAATACTGCTTAATGGTGAGTTATATGTTTCATATATTTATTTTCTATAGTATTTAATACATTAAATAATTGGCAATCTAATTAATGGCTGGAAATCGTAAAACACCCTAATCAGAGTATTCTAATATTTCATATAAATGGAGCTACCATATACTCTTGGGGTTAAAATAGGCCAGTATTATCAAACTTATCCCCATATCAAGTTGCTTCGTTTATCCGCTAGAGAAGATCAATTAATTTGTTACTATAAGTGATTTCTTCATTTTTTTCTCTTGTAAACTTTTAGTAAGCAAAACAGTTTCAGATAAATTAATTGTTTTATTATCATCAATAACGTATTTTTTATTGAAACTAGACTTAATTTAATTCACTAAAAAGTTCGTGACAACAGATTCTAATTTACAGAAATTTGTAAAGAGACTATTTCACAAAAACTATTGTTGTGATGTGATTGTCACTTAATATTCAGATATATAAACATTGTTCTCAGTTATACGTAGCATTTGATTTTTGTAGTATTGCCAGTTTTGTTCTTTTGTAGTACAATACAATAAATCGTCACGATTATTTTAGTAGCTAAACTATTATAAGATGCCGATTTACCGAACAATTTGATGTTATTAGTGCTAGGGCTTTCTGTAAATAAAGTAAATTGTGTCTGCTAGTAAAATTGTATTGATATCTAAATCGTAATATCGAATTTTAAACGATCAGACTTTTATAAATATTCAAAGATGTCTTTGGAGAACCTGGTACGTTTGACGTGGGCAGGCGTAAAGCCGGGCGATCTAGTCTAATCTGGAATATCCTTGTAGAAGTGGGTATTTCAGAGGTGGTTGAAAGAAACTCAGAAATTAATGTCAGGTTAATAGAAAAGCAGATTAGGGTTTCAAAAAGTACAGTGAATAGAGTAATCAATGAAAACTGATTAATCACTTCTACATTCAGCCAGTTCAAGAGCGATTACTTAGGTACCGATTTTGCAATTCGTCTTCAATTCTCGCAGATTATTTGGCAATACAGAGGCGACGACATGAATTTCCACAAGAAAACTCTTTTGATTGATTGGACGAGTTATGTTTTACAAGACGTGAAATAATAAATTTCTATAATCAACATGTTTATGCAGATTTAAACCCCCATACCATTGGGAAATACGCCTTTAGCACGAGTTTAGTATAAACCTGTAGATAGGGATAATCAATAACTTTCTGCTAGGTCGTATTAGGTTGCCAGAATGTCTAAATAGTAAGACGTAATTAGATTTTCTTTTAAAATATTCTGTCGAAATTTATTGACGATTTACCACTAAATCTATGCAGGTATATGTATTTATGTATGATGATCCACCACTGAACTTCGCAGTATAATAGAACCTTTAAATGAGCAATACTGAAGGAGATGAATCCGCCAAAGAGAAGACGAAGAGTAGGACAGAGATGAAAAAGAAATCAGTTTTACAAAGTGAAGACTTTTTTGATCTAATAAACGTTTCTTACCAATTATTACCAGTTGTAATACTCATATTATAATAAAACATTTGATCTGACAAAAAATATACGTAAATAGTAAATACTTCTTATGTTATTTGGAAAAATGAAGGGTGATTTTCAAAACATTATTTAAATTCTTCTCTGTTAATTCTGACAACTATATAAATGCAATATTATTCAGGGTTCTTATGCTATAAACTAGAAAGTTTATTGTCTGAGAAAATTCGCTTAGAGGTGAGACATCAGACACAACATGCGAATTTAGAGACCGATTTCAGTATTCAAAAGTGTATTTTAAAGAAAATTCCGGGTTATAATTCCCCACCTTACATTGGCTTTTTTTTGTGGTTTAGGCAAATAATACTGAATTCCAGGGAAGTTTCAGCTGCCTAAACTTACCTACCTGGCCATAGTACCGTTTTATCAAAACAGTTACAACTGCTATTGACCTATATGGGTAAATAGTGATTTCTGTTCAAACATGATCATTGTTTACTTCAACATGTCGTGCCTTGTTAATTATAATTTTTTTTTCAAAAATATAACTATGATAGCAGAGATAACCAAAATCGATGAAAACTTGATTCACCGACTAGCATTAATTCTCGAGGTAATTAACTACGGTTTTCATATTGACCCAGTCAAGTTTGGATTGTATCCTCAGGAAACTCCAAAATTAGCTATTGCACTTTACCCATAGCTATATACCATCAAAAATGCATAAAATTTTATTCCATGGTGAAGAAATAGCGGAAGCTGCAATTGATCCTGATGGCTTACTTTCTGAAGAAGTACAAGAGAATTGCAATAAAGACTACAAACTCTTTCAACTCAATTATTCACGAAAGATATCGCGTTTGCATACAAATGAGGATGTTGACCATCGGATCGTTGAATCTTAAGACCCATACATTTCAAACTTGGTGCTTGAGCCAAAGACACAACACCTCCCACTGGGTACAGACGTATTGCAACTATTAAAATAAGGTAGTTTTTATTTGCAAGTAAAGTAGATACCTATGTTGTTTTTAGAAGTAGAAATATTTTAATTTTTTCACTCATTCTTGAAAATAATTTTATTTTATCAATACTCTTGAAATAATAAGTCTTATTTAAGAGCAAACCTTGCATACTTATGTCTTAGTTTACATGCATTTATTATTTTATTTTAGTTGCATTTTTGAAATCGTAAATCTATGTCAGGTTTTATTTAATATGTTGCTTACATTGATTCCATAAACAATAGTGAATTTATGAAGAATTTATTTCTCAAAAACTTTTTTCTAGATTTCTTATTATTAGCAATGTATGGGAATGTAATATTAATAAAAGTACGAACATCTCTCTTGAAATATAACACTCAGAACAACAGGTTATTATATTAAAAGCTCAGTCAGGCAATGACGGCGAATTATGAAATTGATAGTTGCTTCATCGATTCCTTTTTCAAAATTACATAAGAATAATAAAAAGCGAGGATTGATTTATGCATTAACCCGAACGGTGATCATATTGAACAGATTTTGTAAATACATAGTCATTTACAAATTTTTTGTAAATTAGAATCAGTTATTGCGACTTTTAAAGTGATATGAATTGCCTTGTTATTACAATTAAAAATGTGTTATTGGTAATAAAATAATTAATCAGAAGATAAAACTGTTTTAATTACTAAAATTTTACATTAGAAAACGAGCTTACGAAATTACTTATTTTTTGGATACAAAATTATGCCTGCCAATGGTTAAACGAGGCAACTTGGTATCGAGATAAGTTTAGCAAAATCGACTACTTTATGCAGAATACTGAAACACCCTGTATATCAAACAAATCATGCTACAACTAGTAATAATAAATAACAATAAACATAAATATGAACCCATGACCCAGCTCACCAATAAAGTCGTTCCCAACGTGTTAAATTCTATTTCCGTTACAAAATACTGTTTTAATGGTTTTCTATACTGTTTTATAAAACTGCATGTTGAGTTATCTAATGTCAATTTTACTTTGAAAGTGTTCTTTTTCACCTGAAGATACTTCATTAGTAAGAGATATTTAATTATTTTCTTTTTATTCATAACAATAAGTCGTTACTGCTAGTACGGCAAAGATAAACACATATATGGCCTATACAATGATTCTTTGCGTGTGCGTCATAGGTAACTATCGTATGAATCAATCAAATGACATATTTGAACAGTGTCGTGTCGAAAACACATTTTAGGATAACAGTTAGTACAATACAAATCTGTCAACGCATGACAGAGTAATGAAATGGTTCTCCACAAAAACATTCAATGGAAGTGATATTTCCATCAAAATAAATGAAATCAATTTTACAAAAATCAAAATAAGTGAAACAAAAATGACATAAATTTTACAGAAATATTGAGACGCCAATGAATCAAATTATACAATGAAGCTAAGACGTGACTTCATAATTGCATTTTGTTCGGCAAATTATTAACTGTCTATGCCGTACGTAGTTGACTGAAACATGTGCCGCTAGACATACGTGCTGGTAATTGTGGCATATTAGTAATAATTGCGAGTGGTGTAGCATGTGATCTGTGCGTCGTCACTACATTGCTACACGCGCAAAGATCCATTATACAAATTGCAACTTGTAAATGTGCTCCATAGACAACCAACGATTCTTATTTTTATTCCACATTACCCACAACAATGCAGTATAATTCAGGAAATTGTCGATTACTGATAATGAGATATATGAAGTATGTATGTATGCCAGATTACCTACAAAAATATGCAATTCTACCGTGGGAATATTTATTTTCTTTGCAAATTAGCCAGTTCCTTGAACTACTTATAGTTATTTATTTTATGTAAATACTTCATAACAATAATTGAATGCTTAATATGAGTAATAAATACTCATAAATAACTAATTCCCTGATTTGACACAAGTACATATTATATCTTTAGCTTTTACAGCAAGAAAATCCAAATATGGGAATAAACAAGCACTATTTGAAAAATCACATATATCACAAATTATTATATTATTTATGTAATATGTAAAATTAGGTATTTCAAGAGAGAAACACCTAATTTAACACCTTCTTTGGGATGCTTTTAAAAATGTAGGTACTTAATTGATGTGCTGGTACCTAATAAATAACAACGGTAAAATGAGTTTGCAATCAAGAATAAGCCTTAGGAACGTAATTATAAATGATTATTATTTTTCATTATTATTAGATATTGTTCATGAAGTAAAAACATGAACGCGATGGTAATATATTAAATTAAAAACACGATGGTGCAAAAAATATATATTTAGTTTGCGATAAACCTTTGTCGTGCTGGCACAAAACGGACTGCAGGAAATATGTAAACAGTGTATAGCGCAGATATTAAAAAGTGGCCAAAGACCGAGGACTGAATATACATATGTTTAACTTAATTTTTATGCTAATATCATGTAATTTACCATTTAGTTTACTCAACTAACAAACATGTATGTACTATATATGTGCGATGGTGAAACAAGTCCAGAATAAAAATCGTGGTTATGTGTGTTATATAGTTGTACGTATACTGGAACCTGGAACCTCTTAGACCATTACGTTTATTCTTACTGGCTAGTAAACAAGATTACAAAAATATATTGGCGCAGCAATTACAAGGGTAGTGTTATATACGAGGGAATACTAAGAAAACAATAATTATTTTCTATGGACAGGTTAGCAGGGTTGCCCTCTCCCGCTATGCACATTTGCTAGACACTCCCCTGCTCAGTTGGCCAAGTATCGTTCATGTGAAATCATCGCAGTGGACAGAGTTATTTTTTTCTCAAGCTCGTCCCAAGGCTTTCGGCGATTTTGCGACGCCAAACGATAAGCATCAACACATCATCAATTTCTGTTTTCTGTTAAAGAAAATAGTGGCAGATACAGTTTTAATCTCTCTAGAGAATACAGAAGAAGCTCTAAGCCAGACAGGAATTTACGGGTGGTTTGCTCATTTACGGGCAACATCCAGAACAGGCCAAAGAATGCACGATAAGTGAAATTAAATGTGAATTACATGTTGGTTTGGTTTTTCGACAACAAAGGAGACTGCTCAGGACACCCTAGTGAACCAAAATTACTATCTGAAGTACTAATGCGATTGCGTGAGGCAGTGACAGAAAAACGACCTAAATTGTAGAAATCAGGGGACTGGCTTCTTCATCACGATAACGCATCTGCTTCCACGGCTTTGAAAATAAACCAGGTTTTGACAGAAAACGGTATGAAAACGGTTTTGGACCCCCTTGCTTGCCCGACCTAGCCCCCTGTGACATTCTGTTATTCTCAAGAATGAAGGGAAATATAAAGAGAAATTCTTTTCAGGACGTACAAGAGGTTAAGAAAAAATCGCTGGAAGTACTTAACAGCAGTAGTTCAGATTCATTAAGTAGACAATTTTCGTTTTCTCTTGGGTACCTTCTCGTATATAAAAAAGTTTTTTAATTTTTTAGAAACCAAATTCTCATGTTTCTGACGTGATGATGATGTGTGGCAACAGTATGTTCTAAAGGCCGTTGTCTTAAACAAGAGTGTGGTAACTTCTTACACATTATATGTAAACTTCATACATTACACCTTGTAGCTAGATCAATTCGAAGATGTTATCCAAACGTAAATGAACTCACCTGCAAAAATTGTGTTTCTCAAACCACCTAAGCGTAGTTGACAGTTTCACAGAGTATCATAATAATTCTGAACCAGCATGGCCGATTCTTACTCGCTGGAGAATATGATTATAGGCAGCATTTTATAATACTAAGCATTAACACAATATAAAGTATATAGGGTTACAATTTGATTCTAAAGAGGCAGATGTTATGAAGAACATTGAAGTGACATATAAATATACTTAATTTAAAGCAGATTTAGAATTCAAGGAATTCTAAAGGAATTCAGGAATTCAACAATTACAAGGGACTAGTGAATGCAATAGAAAAATTACAATTCCTTGTCGTTATTAGCCACGGAGAATAGAAGATGCTGTACACGTACATATATAGGTATGTAAATATGAAACAGGAATCTTTTATATAGAAAATACACAAAAATGATAAAAAATATATTTCCCATTGCTATACATTTTTTTCATCTCTCTGACAATTTGTGGATTCCATGCCAAAAAAATTCTTGCTATTTTGTGGCAAACCAGTCATCGAGTCATTTTTATACGGTGTACATACGATGAGCCATTTTGTTTGCCGGATAGAAACAAGTCTGGTGAGTAAGCTGCATGTGAAAGTATTACCAACTAAACGTCTCAATCGTTTCCTTAGCCGGTTTTGCTGTTTGATGGCGTATCATCATGAAGGAAAACCACTTTGTGTTGTCTTTCTTGATATTCTGGTCGTTTTTCACGCAAAGCTTGATTCAAATCGATCACTTGTTGTCGGAAGCGTTCCGTATTAACGGTTTGACCAGGTTTTAGCAGCTCATAATAGATCACACCCTTCTGATCCGATCAAACACACAGCATTGTCTTCCGACCATAGCGACTTGGCCTTGTAGTAGATGTCGATGGTTCGCCTGGAGTTACCCATGATCATTCATGCTTAAGATTCTCGAAATATATCCACTTTTCATCGCCAGTCACAGTTAGATGGAGAAACGACTTTATTTTGTACCTTGCGAGCAGCATTTCGCAAAGGGTTCTTCGGTGTTCCTGCTGTCTATCATTCACTTCATGTGGAACTCATTTTCCCATGGCTTTCAAACGTACGGAGATGGCTTCTCATGTCACATCTAATTGATCCACGAGTTATTGTTGCGTTTGAGCGTCATTTTCATCTAGCAATGCTTGAAATTCGCTATCTTGAAACTTTTTCGGTGATATTTCACATTCTTCGTTTCTCACGTCAAAATTACCACTTTTGAATTTTTTAAACCACTCAAAGTACTGTGATTTATCAAGAGTATGCTCACCGTAGGCCTCGACAAGTATTCGATGCGATTCTGCAGTAGTTTTCTTCAAATGGTAACAGCAAATCAATGTTGTCCTTAAATCGTAGCTTCCAGGCACAAATTTCGACATGTTCAACACTATTAAAAACAATGTTGTATGAAACTTGTATTGTTGTGAGATAACAGCCTTTATCAAATGTCAAAACAAGAAAATGACGCCAATGACGCGGTATGAGGGTATCTATGGGAAAATTCCGGTTTCGTATTTACATACCTGATAATAGGTATATGGTTTAAAGGATGGAAGAAAATAATAGTGTTATAGCAAAGTTTGTCACTGTTTTAAAATAAGGTTCAGATTTTACTAGATTAAAGAAAATGTATAATGTTTCTAGGTTTACAGATTCATCATATTGTTATAAATATTATTTTAATTGTGCCAATATTACACCACTAGATGTTAAATGGTCGTTCTCTTTATGTAAGAGCGTGTTTTCAACACTGCGAATATCACTCGATGAAACACCTGTAGAAATTTACCGAATGTTGCAGATTTTACCTAAGCTAATTCAGCTGATAACGCTATTTATCGTATTTTCTTTGATTATTACGAAACCGTGAAGATGATGCTTCTGATGACTAATGACGAAAAGAGCACCTCTAGGCGTAATAAACAGGATCTAAAATATTTATCGTTCCTGCGAACGCTCAAAATTTACTGCTAACTTAAAAGAAAACTAATGAATACTGTTTGTATTCAACACCAGGCATGTGTTGAATACAGACAATCCTATATGCAATTAATATATTTCACTAGGTATCCTTATGATTTTATTCCTAGTGCTTATTCACTAAAATCGTTACCACTTTGTATCTAACATATCTCAAATACGGCTTCCTACGTCGGATTTTAATGCATGATTTAACAAGTATTTGACATAAAATATTACAGTGTTAATCGACTCAGCGGAATATCTTATCAGTTTTATCACAGACTGGTAACTTTTTTATTTTTCGGATAGCACCCTCGTCAAACTGGATGGAACTAGTTTTGGGTCAACGTTATATTATCCTTTACACGTTTTTTCAGGGTACAGCATTCTGGACAATCGCTGGTTCAAGACAGATAGCAGATCGAGTCGGTGGTGGCCTATGTCATAGTTAAGAATATTTTTAATGGTCTAATTTTATGTGTATACGTCAAACTATCAATCTCGACCTAGAAATGATCCAGTACACTACGTCTTCAAGTTAAAAGACGCTGAATCTATTAGGGAATCAAAGTGAAAGAAATCTTGGAGGCATTTTGTAATAAGTTGTTACATACAAATTAGATACAAGACCAGATATAACGTAATGTAGAGATGAATATAAAAGGATTGTCGCAATAGTTAATCGACGGCTAAGGTTTGATGAGGTAAATTTATTCATTATGCTTGCTCGTGTAACATTATTGTATGTTAGGCTTTACATTCGTTGCAACAAAATTAATCAAAACAAAACTGTTTTTTTATGAAACAGATTGATACCTGCTGATGTTAATACTAGGATTTAAGCACATGTTATAGTAGACAAGGATTAATCGCGACTAAAGCACAAGACAATCTTAATCATCTTCACAACCGTTGCTACATTGTATTTTTGTAGCAACGGTTGTGAAGATGGTTAGATTGTCTTCAATCAATAACACTGAAGTAGTTTTCCACAAAACACCAAAACACTACACTACACTTGACGCGCGTTTCGCCAACAAAGTTGGCATCATTTGGAGATGATGGAGTTTTAAGCATCTCTAGATGACGCCAACTTTGTTGGCGAAATGCGCGTCAAGTGTAGTGTATAGTATTTTGGTATTTTGAGGAAAACCACGTCAGTGTTATCTTCACATCAAAGGTTCCAACCCACTCCAATGCAATGTATAACAAGGTTGACAACTAATACTTGATTATATAACATTTAAGTATTTAACTCCTTCCATGTATTAAGTAAGAATGAACTAGTAAGTTTTGAAGGGTGACTATTTAGCAACATATATTTTTGTGATCAAATTCTCTAAGAACATGGAAATGTGTTGGAATGGAAAGCTATTGTTCCGTTTCGACCGATGATAAAAGACAACGAAAAATGCGGGTGCACAATTGATAATATCGCTCATAAGTGTCATGTAATAACTCTTAAGATATGCAATAAGAAATTAAATTTTTTTATCATTACAGAAATGATGTTAATTTGACTCCATTATTGGCATGAAAATTCACACCAGCGAATTCATTTCACACCTAACTGGCGTGTGAATATATACTCCGTTTGGTGTGAAATTGGTATCAAATTTTACACCACATTTCAGACAGTGTATATGTATTACATGTCATGATCTCCTTTGAGCAAGATAATTTTTGTAACCTCGGTATTTATAATTTATAATAAATAATTTCCATGTGTATTAAACTGTCATTCAAAGAAACAGTAAACTGCTTTATTTGTGGAAAGAATAATATAACGTATTGTATTCATAATAATAAAGACATCAACAATTAGAAGCATTATTCAATATGAGTTCTCCATTTTAGACCGTATGGGGCCGAAAGGCACTAGAAATTATAATAGCTACTATCGTAACAATATCTGCTACGTGACTTACCTACAATAATGTAGCCATCACTTGTCACGTTCAGCGAATTACCAATATTGGTATACTGACTGGAATCCGTAGGTAACACTTCAACGGTTGTGTTGTAGAATTTATCAGAAGGATGTTCAGCGTTCCCACTTTTGAAGTAGAATCTGCAAATAGAAATGATAAGGCATATTTGAGAAAATAAATGTACTTGAATTTATTCGACATCCTCTCCAGAGGGTCGTTTAAATAGACATGTCAAATTGTATTGTACATATACAGAATGACGAGAGGTATGAAATAATTTCATAATTTCTCAACCAAACAATTTTCGTAAGACAAAGGGATATATACGTCGAACTTAAAATATCTTTACTGTGTAATATATTCCTAAAATTTTGCCCGTAAAAGGTACCGCTCTTGAGAGGTCTCTCAATTTTCTATGTAACTAAGTCATTGAATAATTAATTACAATGTACAGGTTGTAATTATATCAGGCATTTATCTCCTTAAGAGAAGAAAATTGAATTGACATGATATCTACATTTTTGACATTTCAGTCAAATATGATGGACTTAAATTAATAATATGGTTCAGTTTTGATGTTTGAGTGGAGTATTGAAGCGTAATATTTATTATAGTGAAATTATTTTTAAAAAATTGACAATAATGTTTTCCCGATTTGTTAGCTGTAATTACTATATTGTGTTTTCAAATAGTGCTGCCTATTCATTATTCCCCTATAAGAATCGTTATAGTTTAACTTTTAAATTGGTGTAAGTACAACGGATTTTATTGTTTGGTCAGTTTAGTGTATTGGCAAATTGTTTTAATGCTTTAGGTTAATATCTTTCATACGAGGTGAAAAGTTTCTACAATTCAGTTATGATGAAATCCGTTATAGTAATTGTCGACCAAAATTAAAATAAACTAATATTTAGAACCAAAATATTATTTACAAATTTTTCAAATAATTTCATTATTTGCAAGTATTTGTTTCCATATCAAACTCAAAAAAGAAAAAATTAAGCATACATCGTTTCATAAAAAATGTCTAATGAAAAATTTTCATTGTACAACGACTTTCAATTATTAATTTTGATTTTAATAACAAAATGAAATACGTTCGCCGTGATTAAAGAAAATCCGGAGATAGTCAATTTCATGCAGAACCGGAATACATTAAATATATACAGGGTGTCTCATTTAAAATTCAAAATTTATGACGCCTCCGGTTTCATAAGAAGTAGTGTTGCTAATATAAATATGTACGTTAAAATAGTCCTATTAACTTCCCACACGTGAATTTTGAGAGAATGCCGCATACGTTGAAGATGAGGAATGAAATTTCTTCTAATTTTTTTATTTAAATGGCGGACTAATACAAAATCTCATTGACACCGAGAATACGTAGAACACTGGCATGGTAAATCAACCTAGTAATAAAGTAGTGCAGTAATAATATCACAACTGGCACAATTAGGGTGTCAGAAAAAGTTTATATGTTTTAAAACATAAGCGCACTGAAAAAAGTTCTTGTCAATATGCAACTATTTCAGCGAATTTATTCCCATCTTTATATGTTTTCTGTATAATGTGAAAAATATTTATAGAATAAACATAGTAACATTTGTATCAAAACTATTAAGATTTTTGAAGAAACTTTAGCTACTGGCAATTAAATGTAGAGTGCACTAAAAAAACGATTGCATTAGGTTATTTGTTATTGACAACAATGTTTTAATGTACCTGTTAATGCATATTTCAATAAATGTTTTGCCACTTTTGGATTTCATATTTGAAGTGCACTGAGTTTATGTTTTTCGTTAATAGAAAGGTGTTCTGAATATACGACTTATAATTTGAGAATAGTTTTCATCGTTCAAATAATTTTTAGATGTATAATGGAAATTTGCGTGAGTAGATACAGGTTTAAATTAGGTAATGAAGAAGTTTTATATCTTACATTACATTTATAAATAAAATTCAGAAGTTTTAATAAAGTAACATTTTACAAACATTGTGTAAAAGATTGATTGCATAAATTAACTTCTGTGTTTTATTCCCAAATGCAATGTATATTCGGAAATTTCTCCATATCTAATCTAAACTTTTATATGGCCGCTTAAATGAATACTCTAAATATTACTTTAATAATCAATTCTATTCTAAAAATAGATTCTCATTTTCGTATAATCGGACACTTTGCTAAAATTAAACATGGAATTGAGGAGTGTTGAAAAATACCTTTCATTTTGTTTTTAGGGATTTTAAGCAAATATATTTAAGGCCTGAAAACGCAAACGTCATAATTTTGAGGATTAAAAAAAAAAACAATTTTCATAAAAATATCAACCACTTTTTATAAAAATGAGTGTATTTGAACATAGCTAATTATAAGCTTTATTATTACCATCAAAAGTATTTCTCACGTCGGTAACTTTATAATGGACGCCAGGTTTAATTTTTAATTTATATAGATTAACACAGTTTGCACCTCATAGATGGAAAATATCTAGTTTTGTTTCAATATTCTGTTAAAAGGTCTAATGTTTCTTAATAAATGCTTTATTATGCTAATAAAAGTAACAGACAAACACAGATAATTGTAAAAAATATAGAAATCATACAGAAAATCCTTCCATTGTCGAAGAACGTGTTACTAATGTCTCATTCTGAGAAACTTGCTCTTTTAAAACATCACCAACTTGTGAGAGTGGAAATTTCAAAATATTCATATTTTTTATCTCCTGCCAATCCTGCCCATAGTAAGTTACTAGCAAATAACTAATGGAATTCTTATCTCCCACCATTTTTTTTCCAGATAGCAAACAAGTAGGAACAATAGTAGAAAGTTTGCAACCTCTTTTTATAATCGTTTTACTTGTTCTACTGTTAATATTGTAATTAGTTTTATAATTACGATATCATACCAAGAAACATTGCAATATATCATATTGCAATGTGTCATAAAGTGTCGGAATTAAAATATAACGAAATTAACATAAAATATACAGAAACAAAAGAATAGTATGTAGCATCACGAATGAGATCCTAATACCGCATTGGCCAGAAATAAAAAGTTTTGCATCTTAATGAGAATAGCAAATATAGAGTTTAGCAACTATCACTTTTATTTTCAATTTTTCCTGTTAAACACCAAGTTTTGCAAATAGTTCTCTATATATTCTGATAAAGTATTCTTCTGACTTCTGATAAGTGTTGTTAGATGAGGTTCATCGTTAAACAATAAATAAATTTGCATTTACCGAGTTTTGCATGTATAAACCTCATTTTTATATTATATCTCTTGAGACATGAACAGTTTATAATAATTAGTACAATAGTAGTTGGAAAACAAGAGATATACAAATATTTAGGTAACTTAACAAGTATGTCAAAACTAGCAAATAATAAATGAAAAAAGACGCTATAATTTTATGCCATTTAGATGCCAAACTGGGTTATTTTTACTGATCGATAATGTGCTATTTCGCAATCAAACTCTGTCTCCACGTAATTGAGAATTTCTCATGAAATTTGTCTCATTTCAATTTTTATTCGTCCCTACAGATATGCTGCTGATCAGAAAATTTTACCCTTTAAATAAGCCTCCAAAAAACGCAAATCCGATAACTTTAAAAGTGACGCGTCGGAAAAGTGCGATGTCAGGATGATGGATTTATTTCATTACTCTTCTCTTTGCTTAATTTTGATGTAATTAATATTCTATCTATAACATTTTCTGTATTTTTAAGCGGGTGAGATTATGTAGTGTATTTTAAGATAGTGCACGTAGAATTTCTTTTGGTAAATTTGAGATAACTATCTTTTATAGTTCATTATATGTAAAGATGTGTATAATTCAGAATAAATATTAGCAATAAATACTCGTCAAAGAGATATTGCTCTTTTATAGTTTATTAGAAGTGTATAATTCACAATATATATTAGCAAGAAACAGAAAATGATCAGGTGCGCATTATTTTTATTCTCTTCTAAATATGTGCTATATGATTTATTTAAACACTTTGTCTTCCAAATAACCTCACACACGTAATTCCCTTTCGAGTCGATTCCATGACCTCATTGGACATGGACATTCAAGTTAACGCCTCCTGATCTATTGCGAAGATTAGGAGACCGAAGAAGTCGTGTAAATATTTGCAAATATCTAAGACAAAGTGGGCTTTAATATTGTTGGAACTATTCTGAACTATTGGATTTATCTAGTAAATTTTAATTAAATCCAATTGGATAGATGCACACATATTTGTTTCTTAGAATAGTCAGATATCTCATTTTCATATGGTATTTATCAACACGCCAAAATACACAGTGAGAACGTATAGATTGGAACTAATTTGATAAAACGGTTATCGAATAAGTAGGAAAAAATTCTTGGAGAAGGTTGATTTTGTTTCTTAGACGCGCATCGTTTCGTGTACCCCACAAATTTGGCGCTATGTTACATAACACCTGCCTCGAGAAATTTCTTAATTTAATCTTTAATAGCAGGTACTTTCATTATTTGGTTCCAACACTGGTTGTAGCTACTTTATTGAGTATTAGATTTTTGCAGTTTCAAAATTTGTTTACTGGTTTTTCGTTACTTGACGTGATTTTGTCTTTAATTATTCTACTCTTTCTAAGATTTTATATTGTATTTACATTATTTGGCGTTCATTAGGCTACATAGCAATTTTATTTAGCTAGTGTCACTATGTTAAGATTTAAAAATATGTTTTCTCTGACGAGACTAATTTAAATGGATCAGTGAAGAGGAATTCCTCGTTGGGTGATAGGGATTGATGGTTGGTAAGGAACACACTTCCCGCGGGGAGTTTCCAGAGGAAGTCAACGTGTGGGCAGGAATTGTTGGTACCATAACCGCAGGATCGATTCTTACAGATATTGCATTAACTGCTGGAAAGTATTTAAAGTTGCTACAACAGCATACAGTTACCTCAATTGTGGTACTGTCTTCAAATTTGTGCGTGATGGACTGATAAAAGCAGATGTTATTTTGAGAAGTCAGCTTTACCTTCGGATCTAACCCTGCTGAGCTATTTTAATTCTAAAGTATATCTTAACAAACCCTGTAATGTCATTAAGACAGAATTTGGAACAAAACAAGATTAATTAACCCTGTAATGTCATTAAGATAGAATTTGGAACAAAACAAGATTAATTGACGTTATAACGTTTTACAAGAATAATATCAGTTTCCACTTTCACTTGTTCAAAAAACTCCGGCTATCTGCGTAATAACTTTACAAAATCAAGTTTGTAGCCCTTCCATAAATGCACAAAATGTTCCTAGAGCTTGTAGATGAGGTTAGAATAAAAAACGATAGATGCATATTGTAAATTCTCCATATATCTGATAAACGTCAATTTAGATATGCATATTGGACTAATATTAGAGTCATTATAAGTCTCAATTAAATAATAATGGAAAATAGTTTTTTAAATGATGGAAGTCTTTGAAATAGAATTCGATGTTCGTACGTTTTCCAAAATTTCATTACATTTCCAGTTTAAATTTATTTGCGATACTCATTTTCTGGTAAGGAAATAATAACACTCAACGCCCCAATACAAATGCATTTGTTGGCATTGTATAATTTAATTGCAATTAATGATTGACTTGAATAAAGGTGTTTAACTAAAGCATACAAGGAAAACTGTAGGTATATTTTACACGTAAGATATTTTACGTGCGTTAAAAGGACAGCAAATAATTTTATTTAAATGAAAGTTTTGATTCCTAAAGGTTCTAATAAAAATATAGCAGATAAAGTGGAAAAATACTTTCTTCCTTATTTGAAATCATTTTAAAATAAACGAACCCCTTTAGCCGTTATTCCTTTTTTTTTAGTCTATCTGGTGCTTGATACTCTTTAATGTCCTTAATTCAAAACCTTAATACTTAGTAGATATTTTCATGGTTGAAAAATTTTTGTGCGCATGCGTATAGAAAGGAACAAGAAAACGTTGTTGTTATGGAATATGTCGCAGCGACACGGACAGTAATTCATTTTCGGAGAATTTATATTATTTTATTAGTTTTTCAAAGCCTGGTCTCGTCGAAATATCGTCAAAAACTTATTAAATCAACGAAACAAAAAAACATTTAACAATTTGTCCAAAATGCGGTTTGTGAGTTAAAAGATGTTAAAAGATCAACAGATTGATCATGTTAATAAAGACAGGTATATTTGTTCACTTTATTTCGAAGCAGAAAGTGGTCCAACAGCAGAACATCCTGACTCCATCAGTTGTGTAAAAAGAATCATGTAATCAGGTAATTTTCATTCAATTCTTAATGTAATAACTCATGTTATAATCTTAAATGATGAATGCTCTTTGTAGGTAAATGTAGCAAGGACTTGTTTGAAAAATATGAATAAACTTATGGTTAAGTTGATTATTTAAGAATGTTGCTCCTATGGGGCAGTATAAAAGTTTTAAAAGAAATGAAAATGAAAATTTTCTAATAAATTAAAAATAATTTTTATTTTTAATTATTAATGTTTATTTTTCAATTATTAATTAGTTAATATAAATATAAATGTTATATTAACTTCAACAAGTTCTGCTATATATCCGCCTTGGGGACGGCCATGGCAGATAAACCATCGTCGTAACTGAATACAATTATGTGCTTCTACTGTGGGATCCACTAATGAAGCACCATCCATTAATCATTCATTTAATTGCACCAGTAACAAAGGTAATGATCCTTGTTGTCCAGCTATATTTATAAAAAGTGCCCGAAAATTTCATATTACCGCATTTTTAACATGGCAGTCACGCTTGCGCGTAACTAGTCGTGAAAAGGTCTATAGCGACGATATATAAAATTTATCCTCCATATGGTGTGTTTTTTTTATTTCTTTCCTTAATAACGCAAAATCATATGCAAGTATATATAACGGACGATAATGCAGTTATCATAGACAAAAATTAAATTAATGGAGTTAATTCAATGGGCTGGATTTTGCCTCAGATGTATCAAAATAACATGGGACAAAACTACATAACATAAGTAAAATTATTGTTGCTGACGTTGGTATTCGGATATATTCTTGAATATTATTGTACTCAACGTTTATTATTTGTAAAGTAAACATTATAACACTCATATAATTCTATTTTAGAAATGATAAAGAGGTGTGTAAAGGAATTATTGCCTGTTAAACGTGGAGGCAAATATTCAAAACAATGTATTTTATTAGGCGTAATAAAAATGATCATTATAAAATGATTCATTTTTTACGACAGGACATGTATGCTACAAAACACAAAAGTAAACATGTATTTACAGGATACATAAAAGTTTTAAACGCATATTTTTTATCAAGACTGTTAAATACTTTACAAGGGTTTACTTTTTCCAATTTTCCAAACTATGGAATGGTTGACATGATTACTTAAGCCCTGTTGTCTAGTAAAAATGTGACGATATTATTAAATTTCAAGCAATATGTTTAATTTAGGGTCTTTACTGACTCGGGTCGGACTTACTGACTCGGGTCGATGTAAACGTAGTAGGATACCTTAATATATATGATCGATGGGCATGGCAGATGCCCACCGATCATTAACATTTAAGTTCTCTTCCGTTCGGTTAAACGATATATTTTTGTGCACAATCTTTAGACACAGCATGACAAAGTCAATTTGACAGTAACAGTAATAGAATAATTAACTAGTTTAGTGTTAGTGTGCTTAGTTTTGTAAACACAGCAACACTAACACTAAAAAGTAATACACACTCGTGTGTTTTACTTTTTGTAATAAATTGTTGCGATTTGGAGAATACAAGTATGACGCCATAACTGAAACACCAAATATAAAAAAAATTTCTATGCCAATTAATCTTATTAACGAATAGGAAACGCGTTTAATATGAAACTATATTAGATTTCGTTCATGAGATTTCAACATTAAATTAAATATGACATTTATTTGACTGTCCTGTATTGAGATAATTGTCCTTTCATCATAAAAGCAATATTTATAGATGCATACAGGGTAAGAATTTGCAGACTTTTTACACCCTCTTGTCATAAATAGAATCAGAATACACTGATGATATGTTTAGTTACATGCTGTTATTATTGAAGATTTTAAAGTAATGGGTAGTCAAGAGTCTCACGGTAGTTAAAATAGCGGTATATTGTTTTTATTCACCGGAATAATGGATACTTGTATATAGTAAGTATTATATTATTAATTCCAGGAAGACACGCAATAAATGTTATACATGCAATGTCTGCCCATATGAGCAGACTTAATTTTCGTTGCCTTATCGAACACATTGAAGTGTGTCAATTTATTTAGAATATAAACCGTAAATTCCTTTTGTATTTCACTTACTTGTGTGCCAATAAACTATCTAATATTACTACGTACGTTACTCAAATTACTCTGCTTGCCACGATCCCAACGAGAACGAAAATACATCATATCTTTCCATTTGCGTTTACATTATTATTATATTATATAGGTTTGGGCCTCATCAGCCACTGATCGCATGGGTAGTCCCTTGGCGATCCCCTCTTATCCGGGTCATTATCCAAAAATGCTATCCATAAAAGGAGCAATTTAGGCACGTCCCCCGCCTTAAGCTTCACCTCCTTTAGGATAACAGGGGTCCCTAATATAAGATACCTCTTCTCCTCCAGTGCGGGGCAGGTGTAAAGAAGATGAATCGAGGTTTCCTCGTCTTCTTTATAGTATCTGCAGGCCGGGCTATCAGTCAGCCTCAGCTTGTGCTTACATTCAAGCTACTATGGTGGCCCGTTATGATTCCCACCAGGGTTCTGGCTTTGTACCCGTTCAATTTAATGAATTCTTGGACCCATTTCTCAATCTCTGAGTATTCGATGAAGAGTTTGGTTATTCGACAACCCGTTACTCCTCTCCATCTTTTATTGTGCTGGTCTCTTGCCCAGCCATTGATGCGGTCTCTGATCAGATTCCGACTTATTCCCACTGCAGGTTCTGGTCCATAGATGTTTTCCCTGGTCCCTAGTTTGGCAAGGTCATCTGCAATTAGATTTTCCTTAATGCCATTATACCCAGGTATCCATAAGAGTTCCACCGGTCCCTTCCCTGCCAAGTGGTTCAATGCTTCATAGCAATTATAGACCAGCTTCGACTTTGTCGTTGCTGAATTCAGGGCTGCTTACGCCGCCCTGCTATCCGAGCAGATACATACCTTCTCTTGGGTCCGATTTTGGTCGGCTCCCAGAACACCGTATGTAATTCCAACTAGCTCGGCCTGGAGTGCGGTAGTGTATTTGATCAAGGGGAAGGTTTTACCTATCCCGTCGCGTCGCCTATACACCACCGCACCCGCTCTGTTCCCACTCTTGGCTCCATCCGTGTACCAGATGTCTCCATTGAGCGGCAATCCAGCTCGACCCTCCATCCAGTCGGTTTTACTGGTGAGGGTGATCTTATATTTCTTGTCAAACAGGAAGTGGACACCCGTACTGTCAGAGGGCATCCATAGGAGCCCCTCCTCAGCTAGCTCTCTTGAGAGTCTATTCAGGTCCCTTACCTTCCTATTCATGTTTCCCACCCTGTGCATTGCCCTTGCGGCTTCCGCTTTCAGGATGACATCAAGAGGTGGTATCCCCGTCAGTATCCCCATCGCCTCGATCGGAATTGATCTTGGGGCTCCGGTTATACTTCTACGAATCAATCCTCTTAACTTGTTAAGTCGGTTGGCTTCCGACTTTAAACAGGCTCTCTCCCACCAGACCAGTGCTGCATACGTCAGTCTGGGTTTGAGAATGGCCTCATACATCCATTTCATGGTTTTCGGTTTCAAGCCCCAGCTACTACCAATGGCTCTTCTCAGTTGCCAAAGTGTTGCTGTGATCTTGGAACATATGTGACTTAGAAGTTTTCCCCATGACAGTTTACCGTCCAGGATTACTCCTAAGTATTTCACTTCGCTATTATAGCTTAGTTCTTGGCCACCAAGTTTCAGCGGACATGTTTTGTTCCACTTATATTTCTTGGTGAACACCATCACCTCAGTTTTAGCGGGATTGACCGAGAGTCCCCTCTCCCTGCACCAATTCCTAACCTTGTTTAAAGCTCCCTGCATTATATCGAGAATCGGCTCCAGGAAAGGGCCCTTCGTTATTATTACTAAGTCATCGGCATAGCCAATTACTTGGTAGTTCTTTAACCTTTTAAGCAGCTCATCTACTACTAGGCACCACAGAATATCCCTCCCTGTAGACAGCTCGAGTCGACCCGGCCCTCGATGGTAGTCTTGCCTTTATTGGCAGTAAGCTGTCTGTTTCCCAACATATGGCCCATCCATTCAGCGATTATTCTGGGGGTGTAGCATCTGCCTAGTGCTCCGCTAATCACTTCCCTGGATGTAAAGTTGAAGGCTCCTTCAATATCAAGGAAGGTGCCGACAACGTATCCTCCGGAGTCCAGTTGTGACCGTATCGATGACACAACTTTATCCAGAGCTGTTTCTGTTGATTTACCAGCTTGATAAACATGCTGGCTCCCTTGAAACGGCCTCTCTATTAAGACAGTATCCCGAAGGTACCTGTCAACTAATCGTTCGGCCGTCTTTAGTAAAAATGAAGTAAGGCTAATCGGCCGAAAGTCCTTAGGGGACGTGTATCCGACTTTGCCCGGTTTAGGTATAAAAACAACCCTTGTGCCTAGCCACACTTTCGGGACCATCTTCAGTGCCAAGCTGGCCCTGGTGATCCTTATGAGTGGATCGAGGATTATCTCTTCTGCTTCCTGCAGAAGTACCGGATAAATGCCGTCCGGTCCCGGCTGTTTATATGGATCAAAGGACTTCAAGGCCCACCTCATCTTAGCCGGTGAGACTATCTCCTTCACAAGTTCCCTGTCGTCCCCCTCTCGGTTTACCGCCCAGGTCCTATGTGCCCCTACTAGCAGGTCGGAAATGTCTCCTCTCTCCGGTCCATAAAAGCCCGGAAAATGTGCTTTGATGCGATGGTCTAAGGTTTCCTCATCCGATTCCGAGGATTTACCATTAGGGAGCTTGAGCGATCCCAGTATCGCTTCCGGGCTCGGGCTAGGATCTTGTTCAGCCGTGCTGCCTCAGCTCCCTTATTTATCTCATTACAGAAAGAAACCCAACTACTTCTTTGGGCTTCCCTAACCTCAGCCCTATACTGATCCCTGGCAGTCTTATAGTCCTCCCAGGTTGTACGGCTGTTACGTTTTCTGGCTCCCTTGAGAAGGTTCCTTACCTTACATCTAAGGTTTTCCAGCTTATTGTTCCACCATCTTACCTGGCCTTTCGGCCTAGCTCGTTTAGGTGTACAGTTCCCTTCATAGGCTTCTATCAATCCTCTACTCAGTCGGGAGGCTGCCGCCTCCAGTACTTCCCTCTCACTAATTCTGGAGGGGAGTCCCCGAACTGTTACTAGAAGATCCGATTTAAACTTTTCCCAGTTTGTGAATCTGGGGTTAAGGGCCCATTTCGTCTCCTCATGCTCCCCCACTCCCAAATCAAACTTAATGGCAGAATGATCCGAGAGTGTGGGTTCATCCGAGACTCTCCAGTTCCGCACGTATCCCGCCAGGTGTCTGGAGCCCAAGGTAATGTCAATTACCTCCTCCCTTATAGCGTTATGAAAAGTGGGTGTGTTTCCCACATATAAAATATCCAGCTCTGTACTTACCAGATATTCCATGAGCTCCATACCTCTGCTATTGGTGTTCGTGCTATCCCAGACCATATGGTGTGAGTTCGCATCACATCCCATCAGCAAAGGCAGGTCGGCTTTTTGACAGAAGTCCACAAGTTCCTTCACCTCTGGTGTCGGATTGTCCCTGCTTCAATATGGTAGATAGGCTGACGCTATAACCACCCTACCTACATTTTCAAGCATCGTAGTTACCGCCATTAGGTCCCCTGTGGACCATTTCCACAGGGGTGTGGCGCTAATGTTCTTCACTATGATGCCGGCTCTGGGTCTGTTGGTACTACTACTCCTGTAACAGAGAAAATTTCCCAGTCCTTTTATAGATCCCTGCACCACCCAAGGTTCTTGGATGAGTGCTATCCCTGTGTGCATCTTAGCCAGACTCCTCTGCAGAATAGAAGAGGCATTTTTGCTTCGATGCAAGTTAATCTGAATAATTTGAATCATTCTTTTCTTAGCACTTGCACCACTTTCGTCCCCTGGTTTCCTCAGATTTCCCTCGCCCTCTTCCTCAATAGAGGTCAAGGTCCCGAGTGTGGCCTGGATATCGGCGGTGGAGCAACTGCTTGTCTGGGAGGATGGAGGCGTCCACGGTACAGGCCCGCTTTTTAAAAAATAAAACCGGCCACAGGTAGGATTCGACATTTGTCTCGGATCGGAACCGAACGACATACAGCTGTTTCGAACTTGTTAGTTCTCATCAGTGCCGCATACGGTACGCCGATTCAGGACAAATGCCGAATGAACTTTATGGCCTATACATCTTATTCGATACGATCTCTATCAGTAACTTATAAGTCGGAAATCGAGAAAGGAACCACAAAGCCGCCAAGCGGCTATTAAAGTAGTTCCCGAATAGCAAAGCTATTACATAATCGCTCTAGGAAACAACTACTCCTCGGGCTAAAGCCCCGGCAGGCGTTGAATTATACCCATAAGCGATCCTCGACCCCTTTCTCGTGTTTCTGCACGATCAGATAAGGTTTCAAAAAATAAAACCGGTATCGAAACAGCTGTATGTCGTTCGGTTACGATCCGGGACAAATGTCGAATCCTACCTGTGGCCGGTTTTATTTTTTGAAATAAAATATTCTGTTGCAATAAGAAATTAAAATAAAATCTGTAGCGCGCTTTTTAAAAGGAAGAAAATTGGCACATGTAGATTGAAGTTAATGTTTTAGTTAATAAATGGTTATATAATTATCAAAGATGGTATTGTGGCGCCATTTTGAAAATTATTATTAAGTGTAATTTTTTATTCAATGTTGCAAGTAACATCTCATTTGGAAGCTGCTTCGAATATTTATCAAACGTTGTTTTTATTTTTACATCTATTTTTTAATTTTTGAAAGCATCGATTAAAATTAATATTGACATACCATAACTGTTTTGGCAGTGCCTCTCTGCAAAAGTTAAGTGTTAGGCTTTTTATCACAGAAATTCATACAAAAAGTCACTTTTAAACACATGTCCGAATTTTATTTTGTGTTTACATTTAGAAATTCGCTTTAGCGCAATTCTAAGTGATTCAAATAATATGGCACGTATTTTAAAACAAAAAAGTTAATGCAATTCTAATTATTGGTGAGACTGGAAGAAATCTATATGCAGCTGAAAGAATTTTCAATGAGAGATATCTCCATCGCACTATTGTAAACGCGTACGATAAATTCTAAAGAAGTTTCACAGAACAGGTCGTGAAACCAACAAATAAATATTATCGCTGAAACATTCATGAATTCCATACAATCTGTATGTGCAAACACTGTGCAAAGAGTTTTAAACATAAAAACTCCCCTCCTACTAATTGCAAGAAAAATTCACTATCTCAAAGAACGGGGTGTATTTGGATAAATTTCTGAATGCTACAAAACTGCTAATTTTGGAAATTCTAGAGAATAACACTGACGAATTACAAGATCTAGAAATACTTTTCAAAAAGATGATGTTCCTCCACACTATAATGGACGCCGGAGTCCATATTCCCTCAGATTTAACGCCCTTAAATTTATTTTGCCGCGCCTACTTCAAATCTAAGGTACGCTACGCAACTCACTAACATCGAGGTTTTGAAGTACTGAAGAATGTAGGTAAATTTACGCAAAACGTTCTCAATAGGTGAGAGAGAAGCTCTATTACTTTATAGTGTAACAGGATGTAGTTGACAAGAAAAAAGTACACATTTTGAGCATTTATTTTAAAATTTTTACAATTCATTAAGGGCTAAGTTTGTAGACTAGAGGCTACACCTTTCCACTTAATCCTCACCTAAGAACATATAAGAAATAAATAAAAATAATCTACTGGCTATGTAAAAATTGCTTTTTGATATGACACTTAAAACGTTTTAATCTGAATAGCTTTAACTGATGTCCAATGGTATTGAATGAATGTCTTGCATTATAAGAAAATTATTTTTTAAATGTTGATGTATGGTACACTGGCATAGTAAGTATTTTATTGTGCCTAATATCTCGATTATTTATTTGATCTTTAGTTACTAATTTAGTTTTAAGGTACGCAGGTGTTAGACGACAAAAATATAAAAATGTACAAATGTAAATAAATAAAATTAAAATTATTTTCCATATTTAACCACTTTAACTGACGAAATTTGTATGTGATACATTTTTTTTTCAAGTTATTGATAAATCGATATATGTTCTAAACTTTTTGAATTTTATTTTTTGTAACACACTTCAGACTGGGGTCTGAAGTGTTACAATACCTGTATAAAAAATTTAGGTAGTACAATTGATTCACATTATTTTATTTTTTTATAATTCAAAATATCTTTATTTGCATATATGTATTTGAAGGCATGTATACGATTTTGTAATGTGTTGAAATGCCCCTTTAATTTTAAATCGATGTCGAACGTAATACCTAGATATTTCGCTAAACTTATCAACAAATAATAATTTTTTATATTGAAATTTAATATTTAAACTGGAAGTTCTTCACACATATTCTTACAAAAATGAAATAACTCCGTTCCATCTGTATGTTCCTCAAACATTAAGGATTGAAACCAATTAAGCAAAAACAGCTATTATCCTGGCTATATGGCGAAACTACATGGCGCTGAACTACATGGTGAAACTTGCCATATTTTGTTCTAACATAGAACTAAAATACAAATATTTGGATTGCTCTAAAACCACAAGAAAAATTAAAAGCGTCCTCTATCTCAGGATACCGCTAACTGCAGACCGGTTTGGACCTTATCTTGGCTCTCGCTAGTGCAGTGTAAGCGAGTATGCCTTTGACAAACGAGGCATCACATCTTGTAGACATCGTTACGTTCTAGTAGAACGTAAATCAAGCGCTATATCTCGATTTTTTGTGCTTTAGTTCTATTTTATATATAAGGAACATACAGACGGAGCGGAGTATAAGCCTCTACATTGTGACAGTTTATAAAACTACCATCTGAAACTTTGCATAATAGATGATTCCTTTCGTTGTAGACGACTAAGCTTCATTTTAACTTGTTTTCGAAATAATCGAGAGATGGCGCTTGGCTTAAGTTCTACTACGGTAGAACGTAACGGTGTCTACAAGATGCGAAGCCTCGTTTGTCAAAAGCATACTCGCTTACACTGCACTAATGAGACCCAAGATAAGGACGAAACCGGTCTGCAGTTATCCTGAGATACAGGACGCTTTGCATTTTCCTTGTGGTTTTCGAGTAATCCAAATATTTGTATTTTAGTTCTATGTTAGAACAAAGTATGGCAAATATCGTCATGCAATTCAGCGCTCAACGTTGGCATATAGCCAGGAGGATAGCTGTTTTGACTTAATTTGTTCCAACCCTTAATGTTTAAGAAACATACAGATGGAGCGCAGTATAAGGCTCCACATTGTGACAAACTGTCACAATGTGGAAGCTTATACTAAAACTACCATCTGGAACTTTGCATTATATATGATTCTATTAATTTTGTCTTCTGTGAATTTACTTTTAGTTTATATTTTGTGCAATTAGATACGATATTGCGAAGACCATTGTTGATATTACTATATTACTATAGTTATGACAATTTTCTCTTTTAATACCGTATATTTCATATAATTCAAGTGCTTTTGTATACAGTCTACAGTCTTTTTAACACCATTTGTTATACAAGACGATGTTACTTATTTTAAATAGCAACGGTACTGATTTAAAAATATCTCATATTGAAGCTAAGTTTTCTTATTGAAACTACTATTAGTTGAATAAATATGTAAAAATAATTCTTTAGTTTGCAAGGAATACACAGGAATTAAACCAATCATAACATAGATCGCATTAAAATTAACATTTAGTATGAACTTATGTAGATTCAGGACCAAGTTAATAAATATGGTAGAATGAAGTTCTTTTATGCAAGTAAATCTCTATCATCTGTATTCCTTATATCTCGTGTCATACTTTTTTTAGAATTTCACATCGTCTTAATTAAAACAGAAAACTTCTTTAGCAAGCGCAAAGGGCGGATGAAACCCACTAAACTAACGCGCCGAGCTGTCGCTAAAAGTTAAATCTTAAATTTAATTACCTTTTGATGGTAATTGGAGTTGTGAACTTAAAAATAAGTTGATCACCAGGCTGCGGAAGAAGTCCCCAGAAAAATGTCTCGCCGAGATAGGCGCGCTCCAGCGTGTACTGCTTGTAGTGCTTGATACCCGAAATGATTTCGGCCTCGGGATTGCTGTGGGGGAAGAAGAGGGCGACTTTTCCGAACTGCTTATCCTGAAAATAAGAAAATTCCTGCTGAAATATTTTTCAATAGATTCCATACTTCCTCGAAGCAAAAGGTTAGCTGAAGCGTTAAAATTACTTCAAGTTTTAAGACTGCGAAGAACGCGAAGTAGGTAAATATTTTCTGAAGGCATTCAAATAATTTCCTACGCTTAAAATTATATCAACGCGGATTCCTGGTTGATGAAATTATTGATTAACATTTTAAACAACGTACTTTTCAGTACATGTAATTTAATACAAATCTTCTGATTTTCATCTAATAAAATTTTAAAACAATTTCACAGACATATTGCCGAATTTTAGATGTTAATGTTCGTACTACTCATAATAATAATAATGCTTTTATTGTACAAAAAAAAATCATTTATAGAACACAAATACGAATAAATACACATAATATGTTACAGTATATAACTACAAAATAAATAAATAAGGCAATACTTTAACATAAATAAACAATGTAAACTTCAGTAACATATAACTTACATGACAGTAAACAGCCTTAAAGTGCTTTTCTCTAAAGATAGTAACTCATTATTAATACACTTGTTCAAATCATAAATGTTAGATATTACATTAAAATTTTGTGACATTACAAACATTGACGATTTTAATAGCACGTTAGAAGAACCTAACGTGTTAAAAGTCTGGATAAATACAAATGAAGAAGATGATTACTACTGAATAGTTTTGAAATTAGTATATTGTGATTGACCTTGTCGAAGGCCATCGAAAAATCAGTATACACTACTACTTGACCTTTATTATCTACGTGACTTGCAATTACTTATGGAATATATTCAATAAATCAATAACATTAAAACCGATTAAATAGTATGGGACATGCCAATTGAAATTTATAAATTGAGTGGCTAATTCAAGATGTTACGGATTTTCAAGGAATTACATTTTTTAACAATTGTAATGGAATAGGTCGGGTTTCTTAACATAATGGGGTTCTTAATATAATGGGTTTTTTACCATAGTAGGTGAATACTTAATAATAAGTCACTTATTGTTGGTGAAGTGTTCAATAGAGATTACTTTTGCAAATACATTCCAATATTTATAATAATTTTACACGATATTAGAAAATCGTTCATATAATAATAAATAGCTATAAATAGTACATTTATATAGCCTAACCGTCTAACAAATATTTTAAAAGGAATATAGATTTTTTTATTAATAATAAATATCATCATAAACCACAATTTTCCAAGGAACTTTTTAAATTTGTAATACTATATGGGATAATGTAATAATATACGAGACTGTGGTCAAGAAAAACTATTTAAAACTTCTACCCTGTAAGTCAAAGTACAGCTAGCTACTTTTCAAGATACGCCAAACAGCCAACTATCTAATGTACCAGAGTTTAAATACATCCTAAAGTTCACAACTTAATTTTCCACAAAACACCAAAACAAAAGATGACTAAAACCCTTCTAAAGAGTATTAATCATCTCCAGATGATGCCAACTTTATTGGACGAAACGCGCTTCGAGTGTAGTGTATAGTGTTTCGGTGTTTTGAGGAAAACTGAGTCAGTGTTATTTTCACGCAAAAGGTTGCGACCTACTACAGTATCTAAAAGTTCAGCAGAAAATTGTAAATGGATCGAATCAAAGAATAGAATTTAGTGAAGAATATGGGCAGATAAATATATTAAATAGAAAAATAATATATTTAGAATGGGTATAGATATCGAGAAGTTAAGAAAATCCATCCAATATCTGTTGCTGATTACCATCTCTACTTCCAGATAAGATTAAGAGATTATACTATATTATTATAGATAAAATATTATTATAATGAAGAACACCAATACGCTGTGTGTATTTTGAGTGACCATATAGGATAGATCTAATAATTTCTTAGAAAATGTGGGCAACTAGATGTATATATAACAATAGATAGTTCTTTATTATATATTTATTTATAGGTTTTCAGATTTAAGAATATCCAGTTGATCGACATTAAATTAATAAAAATACAGCACTTTACACGGACAACAGAGTATGGGTGTATCTGGTCTCGTCTCTATGTGTAACCTTTTGCTTCACGCGATTTAGAGGCAAGAATTAGATTTCTATATCAAACATTAAACTATAGAATTTCAATAAGTTATATCACTACAGCGTAACTCATTTGCTTTGAAATTTATACTAAATAGCCTATTATTCACAGGAAGCCTTTCCAAATATAAAGGTTTACTGAACCGAGGGTATGCCATTGAATTTCCAGATCTAACGTCAACGGACTTCTATTTGTGCAGTTTTAAAGGATTCTGAAAGGACACGTTTTGTAAAATATTTATAAGATTATTGCATACATGGGCATTTAAAATGTTTTTTTTTATTATGAAAAGATATGCACAATATTTGTACGAACTGGATGAAAAACTAGTATTCCATGTACTCTCTGACGAAAACTGTACGTTGGAATATGTGTGAATGTTGTTGTGTTGGAATGTGTGTATGGAATACGAGACAATTATCAGACGTCATGATTCGGACATCAATCAGTGTAATAAGAAGAGGAACTGAGTGCGTTCATTGATATATCCCACTATTTACTGCAATGTGTTCAAAACAAATGTTATTAGTTTTGAGGTCATCACAATTATTACATAACTAATTTAAAGAGTATAATTCCTGAACACGAAGGGAACAGGAAGGCGAATTCAGAACTGAACAGGAAGGCCTGCTCAGTTTTTAATTAAAAAAAAACGCAAAAGGGATCACTTGTTATAAAATTAATATCATAATTAACATATTTGCAATAGTCTTTAGTTTTATTACTTTATAACAAAAAGAACTACGAAAATATCGATGTCTCGCTTTAAATGAGATCCTATAGCATTGAATATAATAAATCGTTAGCATTTAATGTCATAAATCAATAGGGTTTTAAAAAAGAAACTCATGACTTTCTCCAAGCCCGCTTTATAGACATTGAAGTTCTCAAGAAATCCAGGCATGTAACACTTAACTTTAATCTTGGTAGCACATTAGAGAATATTATCTTAAACTTGAATAAACTTACAAAGCCATGAATACACGTCAAGCAAAATACGTATATCTTGAGAAATTACCATTGATGTTGATGTACTACATTGTATAAGACCCCACATTTAAAATTACAGCTGAGTTTCATTTTTTATAGTAGCTTGTTTATATCGCAATGTACTCTGTAAACTATTCCCCAAAATTCGTTGCTTTTGTAATAAATATTTTCATTTTTAAACTGTCTAGTCCATTATCTAAATTGTTACAAATGTCACTTAGGAGGAGAGTATTCAGCTTTAATTAGGACGTAAAATCCTAGGTATACATACTACAATCGTATAGTGGTTATTTATTTACTCAGGAAGTTATTGTCTTAGGAAATTTTTTGCTTTTAAAATTTAATTATCACTTATTATTGTATATGTGTAAACGTAACCAATAACATTGAAAATTATTAACACGTTAACAGTTTCGGAATTATCCACGTACGTAAAATATTGTTTATTACTATACTACTTGTTTAATAAAGCTTTAATTTTTAGCAGTCTTTTCATAATCAATTTTTGAAAACATTTTACGTAACTATTAACATATTTAACATATACAAATAACACTGCAAAAATAAGGTAATTAAGTTCTGAAATATTCTGAATGAAAATTTAAATTTTACTATGAATGAAAATATATATATAAATTTTTGAAAATTCAAAGACTAAGTTGTGTGTGCTACAGGTATGAATTATTTATTATTCTTTTTAATATTGTATCAGACGTGACTTTAGTACTGGTTACCGTAATTGTTATAAATAGACATTTAAACATTTTTTTTATACTCTCATAAAATGATTCTAAAAATATACAAAAGTATTTTTTTGTTGAATATGTAAGATTTCATGATTAATGATATTCATTAAATGGTTAACCGTGCGAATGAATGTTAATATATTTTTTAATAATTGATAAATATGATAGGTAGTCTTTCTAGTTTTGATATTTGAAGACAACAAATCACTTTTATAGAATTCCTCTAGCACGAATAATAGGAATAGTTTCCACACGAATAGACTTCCCCAAAACGGCATATTACACATGAAATAATTCAATTATCATCGAGAAAATGAAACATTTAAATTACAACTATTCAAAGATTTTTTAATAAATATTTTGATGCAATATGTAACTAAGGCGACAAAACTTTAATATGTATTTAGGCATTCAGTCTTTCGAGAATTATAAATGATAATGATGGAAAACGTACATAAAATATCGGTTTGAATAAATATACTATATTACAGAACAATTTGCATATAATAAGGTGCTTTCCATTTAGAAGACAGAATATTGCAGAATATCAGAAGAGACCGCCTTTAAGAAACGTCTGAGGTACGATAATTGAGGTTTACTGTTTGGTAAGAATATTCAATATTCTGATTTATAATTTTTTATGCAACATAGACGACATTGAAATTAAAATATATACATCAACGTCATGTAAGTAATTAGAATATATAAAAATCCAATGAAATCCAGCCAAATGTTTTTGTTTATAAATTTTATTTTTTAGAATTCCCATATAATTATAACTTATTTTTATTAAACAAATCTGTCAAAATATTTTATGAATTACATAACATGCTTATTAAAACCTATTATAACAATATGGCACATAATAAAAAGAAAATATAATATTCATTCTATTAACGCAACTAAGGGCGTGAAAACATAAGATATTATGACAAAATTATTAGACCCCTTTTAAAAGATTCTTTGCAAAACATATAAAATGTCATAATAAACATAATACACATGTTTTTCATAAAAATGACTGCAATTATTTCTTATAAATTGTGTAAATAACAACCACTGATAATTTTCTTTATTGTTCACTCTTATATACAAGAGTGTATTTATTTTACACTAAAATAGATATTCGACATTACTTTAATAAATAGATCTCCTTGATATTATTATAATTGAGTTTCGATTCCCACAAACTGAAAAATATATGTTATTTGACTGTAAATGTAATTTGTAGAAACTTGCTAAATGTCATAAAAATAATGTACAAACATAAAATATACAAAATTTGTCACAAAATGCTCTAAAACAATCAATACGAGTATAGTATTTATGTAAGTATTTATGCATCCACATCAAAGGAACATAATATAACTGTTAAGTTAAAACGGAAGGCAAAATTATTATCTTCCTATACTATAATATTCAACTGATCTTAAAATCAACTATTTATTTATTTACAATTTATTAGACGAATGATAATAATATATAAATGGGAATGACAATGATATTGAAAACTTACAAAGCTCTGGCTAGGTAATACTTACATTGTTTATGAGCACTTGTTGGGAATCTGTCTTTAATTGTAATGAATTTTAATGTATAATGTATGATAATAATTAATAACGAAAATAATTAGATAGCAGAACTATAATGCTAAGATTATAAAAATTCCGAAACAGAAACTCAGTGTCACTTTTAATTTATATAAAAAGTTTGTATATTTACAAATGTAACATTTTGTATGCAATTCAAAGTATGCCATGGACTATAAATAATATTTGTAATTAATTTGTTTATAGAAATGTTTAAAAATTTATAAAAAAAAAAAATGCTCCAGTTAGAAGACAACAATAAAATACACACCTTATTGTTAGTAAAATACAGAACTATAATGATGCAGAACTACAAGTCAGGATAGAGAAAGTAACGTGGTAACTTTGGTCAAGTATTTGTAGAATTTGCGTAGAAACTGCTACGATATTAAAAAAAGATATGCATTTATATATCTGAAATATTAGTTGTATTAACATTTGCCTAATAATGATGATAGTAGTCGTTAATTACAGTTTTTTTAATCGATTTATCGACCAAGCAATAAAATGAGTTTAAAATTTTTATTTTTAATTTTATTGATGAGGCTTTCTTTCCAGATTAAGAAATACTTAACATAAATAGTACGAGGTACTGACGTAGAAAAAACTATTAAGTATCTGTACATTATCACTTGCTACATTTTGAAAACGACTTATGTAAATACTTACACATACATAGTGTGAACATTTAACTTTGCACTCACACTTTGTTGGGCTCATTCTATCCACGAATAATTAAATGACAAATATATTTATTATAAACTTACTATTTAAAATATGACTTTAAATTTATGATCAACCGACATTTAAAATAGTTTTAATTAAGTTGCTCAAATTAATTTGTTGTATAATTTTATTAATTTTAATGATGTGAAAAATAGTATAAAAATATCGCTATTTCTGGTACAAAATTTAACACAAGTGTAATTGGTAAAATTCTACAACACTATAATTGTAAACCTTTATACCCTTTAACTATGAAACTAATATAAATACATTACAATATAGTACATTCTACTCCACGTGGGATAGATTGTAATCTATGCGTGGTAACTATTCTAGAGTACACATCCATGTAGTCTTCATATTGACACTGTTGGAACGCGAGGCAATATGGCTGTTCGTGATCTCTGATTAACCAGCTTATTCCAAAATGTTATGTGTCTCAAATATTTTATATTTGTCATTCTTATTATTAATACTATTATACTATTACACTTACTTTGGCGTTAGCACGGATAAAAGTGCATTTGCCTTGACCGGGAATCGAACCCGGCTCTCCCAATTTCCGGTTGGTTGCTCTGACCGCTGAGCTATCGAGGCACACTCATTATCCTTGCTAATGCGCCAGTTTGATGCGTCACTACAGTACTCCCTCCCTAGAGACATAGTTTGTCTCTATACAATTAACGGAATGTGACCGCGTTCGCCATTCTTACGAACCGTTGTTCGGTAACCCGCAGACTATAGGGCGATGAAGTCGAATCCGCGAATTTGCGATGTAAGGGAGATTGCATATACTGGAATGAATCACATCACGTCGGGGTCACTACTTTGGCGATAGCAAGGATAAAAGTGCATTTTGCCTCGACCGGGAATCGAACCCGGCTCTCCCAACTTCCGGTTAGTTGCTCTGACCGCTGAGCTATCGAGGCATACTCATTATCCTTGCTAATGCGCCAGTTTAATGCGTCACTACACTTACTAATAATAACGCATTAATTTTATCAAGAATTGACTAAATTATTAAATAATGAATTTAATAATTGGGTAGATTATTGATGACGTTACTACTGCTTAAATTAAAATTTTTATTTTATGTAAGGACTAAATCCTGTTAATACAAGACTAATTAGTAAATATCCAAAGGCACCTGGATATTAACGAAGCACATTTAAAACTCATTAATCCGGAAGAACATTCACATTAGGATAGGATCGTAATATCTAATTGGAAAGTTCGGTAATACAAATAGTATTTCAAATATGATAGTTACGAACTTTATTGGGTTGTTCACGAATATATAAATATTTTCTAGACTTGCATTAGCACATATAATATTCACCAAAATTTTATTAATGCAATAAAGAAATTAACTCTGTATATTGAAAAAAATATATAATAGAGTGTATCTTCTTTCAAAGAAATTAACTCTGTATATTAAAAAGAAAAATATAATAAAATGTATTTTATTTCAAAGGCATATTTTCAAAAGGCAAATATACAAAGGCATATTTTCCTTCATTATACAGATGTATGGACAGTAAAATTTAAATAAACATCAAATAAAACACCAAAAGCTGGTGAAATTTACACCAGATGTAGTGTTCCCTTTACATCATGACTGGTATCAAAATTTACACTAACGAATGGTTGAATTCTACACGGTCTTGCGGTGTAATTTCACACCGAACTGGTGTATCCATATACGTAGCCTGTTTGGTGTAAAATTTTACACTATTTTTCAGATAGTGTATGATTCTTATGATACATTGTCATGATACACAAGATAAATATATTCTATCATTTCACAACTTTTGAAGGTTGTGAAATGTTGACACTGAAATAGGGTTTGACTAGTTTTCTCTAAAATTTTTAAAAAATGCATTGGACCCAAATATTATTTTTAAAGTCTTCTGCACGATTTAAGTTGGCATTTACCATATCCTCCTTATAACAACTTCCTCGTAATTAAATAGTAAAAAATTATTTCAAAGGGTCACATATTATTTTGTAAAAAATAAGTATATAATCTATACCATAAACGTAAATCTATACAATAAACGTTTTAATTTGAAAATATTAACGTTTAACATCTACTCTCCATTAAAACCAAACATGCCGCGAATCTGTTTACTAGAATACTAATTTGTTCTACATGACATAATAAATTTATAATCTCCTAACAAGAACGCACAATTGGTTTCAAGCGCACAATGAACGCTTGAAGAGTGTAATTAAATTAATTAAAAACGGAATTAATGCGATCAACGCCAACGCGATATGCTGTACTCAGAAAATATATCAAAACAATAAGCATCCGGGGAAATGAATTATGTTCCAAATTAGCACACCATCCATCAGTTCCTTTAGGCGAAGATGGTATATTAAATGTGCCATAAAAATAAGACCACCAAACTGTCTGCTTAACCAGAGCAATTCTGTGTTTCCGAGAAGTAGGAAGTTTGATTTTTATTGCTAAAAATGTATAGTAAGCTAACATGCAAACTAAAAATATTAGTGAGGAATGCCAGATTTATGTATGCAAATCTGAAAGCAAATGAGAGACCATCCTAATATATATGTTACTATTTCAAACGTACGGATATGTAAATAAAATTTTATAACTTCAAATTATATATTCGTGAATATAGATATTTATAAATAGCATTGATTGGGCAGAAAATTGGTTATACTGGTATTATTAAGAAGGTTTATAGCTCATACATTAACTTTTTCATACTACATACTAACTAAATGGAATGAGCATAAATATAAAGATTATGGCGTAATCCGTTCAGCGCCGTGTGCATCACTATTATACAAATCGGATGTACTTACTTAGGCCACTTGTAGCAACTTTATACAAACCGCGTGCTTCTCATGACACTATGTGTATCAGAATGATTCACAAGGGTTTGGTGCCTTTGAGGTCTGTGTATCATTCGTATACACTGTTTTCTGTCATTTTGGATAGCAGGTTGGCTTTGACTGGCCTCTGTGTGTGACATGCTGCAATCAGCACTCAACAGGTTTGCCAACTTAATAATCAGTGAAGAAAGATACAAACTGGGTAGATTTGCATTCTGATAAGAATAAATTCTAATAGTGTCTTTATTATGTCTTCAAACAATACAATAAAATCTTAGAATAACGTCTTCAATTTAGAACAAGAAGTAATGTTTATACCAAAAACTGGTATAAATGGAGATGGGAGATGTGGTAAAAGAAAACACATTTTCCATTGAATAGTTGTTATAAAAATTACAACAAAAGTTATTTTTAGAGATAATAACGCTAATTCAGAAATTGTACAATAATTGTTTTTGTAAATGAAGGTTTATTAGTTCACTGAAAAGTTTAATTATCGGCCACACGTTGGGACGCCAGTGTAAATGAAGGGGTGCGGCGGTGCAAGAGGGGTGGTTACCGTTTCTTGTCGTCGCAGGATGTTAACGTCTTCACTACTTGTTGATTGTGGGGTTTGACAATTAATACGTTACCAGTTACTACTAATATTCCTATATTACACATAAACACTGAACTTAACACAATTAATAGAATATATATTGGTAAAATATATAATAGATTGCATGCAGCGTATCGTACAACAGCTCGATGTGAGAACAATTTATAGAATGACATATGACATGTGTTCTGTGGGATGACCACAGGCTACTGTGTGTAAACGAGCACACTCCATGCATAGTTCTAGTTTCCAAAAATATAGATGTCGCGCTACACTCTTCCCCTTCTGGACGACGAAAAGGACCTCCATCGTGGTCCAGAAACCAACTATAGCTTCTTCTTCTTCTTAGGTCTACCACGCTTTCGTTTGGGCTCCCTAGGTACAGGAGTAATGGAGTCGTGACTAGAATGAAACGGAAAAATATCAGAAGCGTGATATTTCCCTACGGCTATAGAATTTTTATCCATCGTTGGAACTTCAAAAGTAGTTGGGGTGACCATCCTGGAAATGATATAAGGTCCGTCACGCTTTGTGGCAAATTTAGCAGTATATCCCTTTTGTTGGTTGCTAAGAGTATGCGTCTTCAAAAGGACTTTATCACTAACTTTGAAATTACTTTCGATTCGATGTCTATCTGCAATCTCCTTACGTTTATCCTGTTTCTCGATTTGTATTTCCTGAGCTTCACACAGAATATTAGATAATTGTTGCAGATATGGAGTTATTCTAGGGACGAAATTTTCTGCATTTACGACTTGGCGTAAATCATAAACTGAATCATGAGGGGCTCGAACCTCACGACCAAAAGTTAAAAAGGCCGGTGTATGACCTGTGGACTCACAGACAGTAGAATTTATTGCAAAACGGACACTTGCAATGTACAAATCCCAGGTATTATGTCTATCTTGAACTAGAATAGAGAGTTGAGTCTTCAATTCTCGGTTTTTCCTCTCGACAGGATTACTCTCAGCATGATATAAAGGAATGAAAGAGTTTTTAATACCGAAGCAGAAAGTAACCTTTTGCATGACGTCAGAAATGAATTGAACGCCATTATCGGAAATAAGCTTTCTGGGAGTTCCAAAACGTAGGAAAACGTTTTCAATCAAAATCTTAGCACAGTTTTCAGCAGTACCATTCTGCAGTGCGAACAATTCAATCCACTTTGATGCTGTGTCTTCCACGATTAGGATCCACCTATTTTGATTAACAGTCTCTGGCAGTGGACCAAACAAATCAAGAGCTACAATCTCGAACCTCAGGGATGGGGCTGGTGTCTGCAGAAGGCCTGAAGGTTTCAGATTGGTGGACTTATATCTTTGACAATCCAGACAATTTTTGATGTAATCCGATATATACCTTCGCATTCCAATGAAATAGAATTTGTCAGAAATTTTCTTAAGGGTACGGTCGACACCGTAATGTCCAGCGACACCTGAGTCGTGATACTGTCTCATAATTTCCTTTCGACTATTTTCTGGTATCACTAATTGAGCCTCCTCACAGTGTAAATGAAGGGGTGCGGCGGTGCAAGAGGGGTGGTTACCGTTTCTTGTCGTCGCAGGATGTTACCGTCTTCACTACTTGTTGATTGTGGGGTTTGACAATTAATACGTTACCAGTTACTACTAATATTCCTATATTACACATAAACACTGAACTTAACACAATTAATAGAATATATATATATATATATATATATATATATATATATATATATATATATATATATATATATATATATATATATTGGTAAAATATATAATAGATTGCATGCAGCGTATCGTACAACAGCTCGATGTGAGAACAATTTATAGAATGATATATGACATGTGTTCTGTGGGATGACCACAGGCTACTGTATGTAAACGAGCACACTCCATGCATAGTTCTAGCTTCCAAAAATATAGATGTCGCGCTACATTTTTATTTTCATTACCATCTCCGACAACGTTTGAAACCATATAGTTTCACTCCCACACAACTTTCACTATTTTTCCTTATACAAATCTGTTAATTTCATCGATAACTTGTTAGTTTCATAGATAGTTGTTATAAATGTTAGTGTTTCTGCGAGTCTTTAACAAGCTAAAAGCTAAACAAGCCTTACAGATAAACAAAGTTTGTAAATTTAGCCAATCTGTTAAAATTCTTCATAATTTGAGTATAACTCTACGGAAATCCTTGGAAATTTAAAAAACGAAGCCTTCGAAAAATATAATGAAATCTTCGAATGTCTTAAATTTAGAACAAAAAGTAAAGTGGTGGTAAATGAAAACAGATTTTCCATTGATTAGTTCTTATAAAACCACAACAAAAAAATAAATTTACAGATAATAACGCTAATTCTGAAATTTTATAATACATAATTATATATTTTTTTAATTACTAGGTACTCCAACAACTTTTGAAATCATATAGCTTCATTAAATTTGATTTCCACTACTTTTTAATATACAAATTACGAAATTAAATGACTAATGTTATCAAAAATAAAGAATAAAAAGAAGAATTCAGTTTTATACCATATGTATTGTAAACATGTTTTAAATTTTCCTACATTAGGCTTTTAAAAAATATTTTGTAATTGTTGGTTAATAATACACTTAACGTTGTTTAAAGTGATTTAAAAAAGGTAATAAATTTAGGTACGCTACTGATTTTTTTAAAATTTAATATCGTCAGTGAATGAAACACTTTTTAAGTACACTTAGAGTGGAATAAATGAATCATCCATGCAAATTAAGGAAATATGAAGCAGTGAAAGCGGTAACTCTCGTTAACGAGGGACGTAGTCAGCAATATGTGTATTAATTTGTTAGAAGTTAGACAGTCAACAATTAATGGAACAATTAAATGTCTCAATGAACTTGGAAGTTACTGTAGAACCCCACAGATATAGATGCAAGGGAAGAAAGAGCGATATCGTATGCAAGTTGCTTTAAGAAACGGACATTCTACTACTAGAGCCCTAGCTCAAAGTATAGTAAATTCTGGACGAACGGTCAGGATGTCAAAAAGGCTTAATGAAGGTGGATTGGACAGTAGAAGACCAGCTATTGCACCACTCTTTACTAGAGAACATAGAGTTACCAGACTGAGTTTTGTAAGAGAAGACGTAAATTGGACCATGGACGACTGAAAGCGATTTCTGTTTTCAGATCAAACAGTAGTAAATCTTAATTCACCAGATGGACATCAACGTGTCTGGCGGAGGCCAAGGAAGAGGTATGCTGCTTGCAATATCTCTCTGAGGATCCCATCTTTTGGTGGATCAATAATGTTCTGGAACGGAATTTATTTTGATGCACGGATTTACTTTCTATACAGGATAGATGCATAAATGCACATTTATAAGTAGAAGACATCGTAGAAGAACATGTAATACGATTTGCCACGTCGGGGACAATTTAATTTTTATGCAGGATAACTCGGCCCCACGTTGCTAGAGAGGCACTGGACGACTTTCGATTTGTCTAACAATTGGCCACCAAGAAGCTCAGATGTGAACCCCACAGAGCATCTGCAGGATGCACTAAAGCAATCAGTTAGGCGCTATATACCTACCCCTATAATTCTTAGGAAACTCGAACAGAACGTTTTTGTTGAACGAGAAAATATTCCCTTGGAAATCATTCTACGCTTAACCAATAGCATGCCCAGATAAATGGAAGCAGTGATAAAAGCTAGAAGAGGATCTATACGTGACTGAATATAAATTCTTTCGATTAATTTTATCTTCAATTTAGTTTCTAAAGTTTTTCATTATGACCATTCCCATTCTATAGTAATAATATATAGTAAGTGCTATGATTTAAACCTTGAGTAATAACGTGAAAGAATAAGATTAATGTGAAGTCTCACACATGCGCTAATTTTGTTCAGGAATTTATATATGTAATAAATATAATTTTTTAGATCGCTATTTTGATAAACTATACGTTAATTAAATAAATTATATGGCAATGAAGAATTTACTTATTTTATATTTGAAATAAATGAACAGGAAATTTTTCGAACATGTTTTATTAAAATTTTATAAGGTTGTTTTGCTGAAAAATCAGAATAACTGACATATAATCTATAAATAAACACGAACTTAATATTAAATTGTAATTGAATGTCAATAACTAAATTCGATAGCGGATATTTGCTTTTCAAACTCTCATTACTGCTTCTATCGTTGTATGCATGTGCATGCTACTATTAATAGTTTTCAATGATTCCTTGGCACATAGTTGTATCGCATATATGTAATATATCAGAGCTGCCAACATCGGGATATGAATCAAATCATATTGTCACATAGAAGGTGAGTATTTTATGGTTTAACCAATTAATTACTACACCTAGTATAATGAAGATTATTTCTTAATATCGGCATCATTAACGGAGTTATGAATTTTTAATATTTAGAAATATTTGCTCAACTCTTGTGTAATGATGTAAACTACTGATTTATTGGATCCTGTATATCCATGATATAAATACAGCGTTCAGTATCGCCAAATCTCCTCATTACAGTCTCGTACTTTAGTTGAAAAATAAATGGCCAATTTATTTTATTTTAAATAACCTGATTTTTATAGATAATTTCTACTTAATTTATATTAGAAAATTCTCAAAACTCTCCAAACAGCAATTTTTTATATTTTATTCCCCAAATTTGTATGAAGCGATTTTGCTACAGAAGAGTAGTCAAATCACGGAGGTTAAGAACTATTATTATATCATAAATATGAGATCTCTTCAAAATTAAATAGCCTTGTATTATTCGGCACATTTTAATGGGTTTGTATGATTATTGACAACAATGACAAATTACACAATTATTATTAACCGGTGTTTTAAAAATATGCCCCCAGTATCAACGTGTCAACCCGTATACAAAATTCATATTCGTACCGAAACTGAGCAAAACGATCATCATTAGGTCATCAGTCCTAAGACTGGTTGGACGCTAACCTCCAGCTTCTCCTATCTTGTGCTAACCTACGCATTTCGCTAATTGTGCTACAACCTACATCCCTTACATCCCTTACTATTTGCGAGCAGTAGTCTAATCTAGGCCTACCTCTGCCTTTCTTCACTCCTATTTCTGCCTCCAAAATATCACGGACTATTCCCCCATGTCTCAGCAAGTGGCCTACCATTCTATCTCTTCTCTTCTTTAAGTTTTTCCACATACTTCTTTTCTCGCCGACTTTCTCCAATACTTCTTCGTTTCTAACCCTATCAGTCCATGGTATTTTCATCATTCTTCGGTAGCACCACATCTCAAAAGCTTCTAATTTCTTCCTACTTGCTTCCCCTACCGTCCAGGTTTCGCAGCCGTACAGTGCCGTGCTTCATACATATGTTTTCAAAAATCTCTTCCTTGTTTCTAAGTTTATTACCCCCGAGCATAAAAGTGCTTTCTTTTTGTTAAAAGCTACTCGACCCTGCGTTATTCTTTCTTTTATGTCTTTATCGCTTTTTCCATCCCAATTTATTTTACTTCCTAAATAAGTGAAGTATTTAACTTCCTCCAATCTTTCATTATTAATTTGTACTTTCGTTTTTGCTCTGCTCTCGCGCCCTCTGCACACTAACACTTTAGTTTTGTTTTTATTCACCTTCATTCCGTATTCCTCTGTCAACACTGCCTCCATTTCGTTCAATGCTGATTCTAATTCCTCCTTACTAGATGCTAATACTGCTATATCATCCGCGAATTTCAGCATTTTTAGTTTCTGTCCCTATACTTTAATCCCGAAATCGACTCTATCTTTTACCACATTAATCGCCTCTTCGATGTACAGATTAAAAATTAGTGGTGATAGCGTACATCCTTGTCTTACTCCTTTCCTAATACCTACTTCCCTTTTTCCCCTTCTACTTCTATAACAGCAGTTTGCTCTATGTATAGATATAGAGCAAAACGATAGTCTACGTAAAATGCATGTAAGCAAAAATTAGTAGAATAATAAGAATTAATAGTATTGCTATAATTATATTAATAGTATTATTATTAATAGTGTTACTGCTAATAGTCAACTTACACTATGATATGTATTGATGGTTGTATATGTGAACTCCAAACTTGTAATTAGCTGTCATCGACATCTAACAGATTTCGGTTTAAATCGGTAGCGGATAAAATGCATCATTATTTTGTCTTCTGTTTTAGTTAAGTCTAGTTGACCAATAGTAAATAATTTTAAGGATATAATCCATGTAAATAATATTCTTAGTACGTAAATATGAAATACTAAAGTTTCAATAGGTACGTAAGAGATCGAATTCGCTAACATAAATGACAAATACTTAGAATATTGGATGAAATTGGGTTCAGAAATTAATTTCGGTGGGTTTGAACAACTAGTACCTACTCACTGAAAAAATAAAATTGTACTCACTAGTACCTACTCACTGACAAAAACAGATGAGGAGGGCATTTTGATTTATAAATAAGTATATGTCAACATACGTCAGTTTACGAGTATGTGTTAATAACTACAAAAAAAAACAGTAGTATGTAAGGGTACAATATAATCAACGTAGTTACCTGCTAACTCAATATAGATTCTAAATTTCATGACTTTTCGTCGATATATGTTTTTGTTTATACTGAAAATTATAATTTAGTTTTGTACCTTATTTTTAAAATAATATACTTACATGAGTAAAAGATGAAGAACTGAAAAACGTTCAGTCTAGTAAATCGACTGTAATACCGTAAATCGATTCTCTTAAAGAATTAAAACTGAAACATTAATAATGTGAAAAGTGCGGTTATACTTGTCATATCTAAGTGATTTCAGTGATAAGATATCATTAGAATATAAGGTCTTATTCTAACCTGAAAATGGCCAATAAGTTACACTACTTTCTCGGCAGATGCACACGAAGCGAGATTATACTCCAAAATATATACAGAGAAAAAATTCCTTAAGTCAAAATATCTGTGAGATATGCGACAAGAATAATTACCCGACTTTGTACTTATCAAGAAAATTCTCGTGTTGTATAAGAGATCAACAACAATTTTATTTGCGTTGAATTATTAATTTTGGATAGGAATCATTAACTTCATTATGATTAGAACATCCATTTTTTTTTATTTTACTTTTCCGCACTTCACTATACTAGCGGAAAAGTAATGTAATCAAGTAATGTGTCGTCGTGGTCGTTGGAATTAAAATTTCTTGTTATCCTGATCGGGGACGTCTCCCAGATGACACTTATTGATTTTGAGGTGAATAGCACACACCACCCCCCTCCCTTGGGTCTATTTGAGAATTTTTTTTTAGCACGACAACTCAACTAAATCGTATCGGATCGATCGGGTTTTGATTAATTCTGATCGGGCACGTCTCCCAGATGACACTTATTGATTTGGAGGTGGATAGGACACACCTCACTCTGTCCATGAGTCATGAGAGCACGATGGTGGACTATTTGGGAAATTTGTTTTGTTAATATGATAACTCAACTAAATCGTGTCGAATCGATCGGGAACGTCTCCTAGACGACACCTATTGATTTTGAGGTGGATACATCCCACCCTGTCCATGGGTCATGAGAAAGCACGACGGTGGACTATTTGAGATATTTTTTTTTGTTAACACGATAACTCAACTAAATTATGTTGCATCGATCGGGTTTTGACTGATTCTAATCGGGGACGTCTCCCAGACGACACCTATTGATTTTGAGATGGATAGAACATACTACCATGTGCATGGGTCATGAGAAAGCACAATGGTTGACTATTTGAGATTTTTCTTGATAGAACGATCACACAATTAAATCGTGTCGAGTCGATCAGGTTTCAACTGATTCTGATTAGGGACGTCTACCAGACGACATCTATTGATTTTGAGGTGGACAGGACACACCCCACCCTGTTCACTGGTCATGAGAAAGCACGAGGGTGGGCTATTTGAAAAAAGTAAAACTATCGCATAAAACAGATATTCTGCATTTATGTGTTGGTTTATTTTTTCTGTCATTCAATTTCTAGATAGAGATGTTCTACGTGCGGAAAAGTCCATTTTAAGGTTTTAAAACTGTTTATTTAGTAATGTAAGATGTGTATGATATGATGGAATGGAGCAAAATAACGTCAGATGAGATGAAGTGATGTGAAATGTAAAGCGCTTTATTTTTTGCCGGATGAGGTGAGTTTGTATTTACTTAACTCTTCCATTTACTGTTTTACTTTGTTAATGTTATTTTCTTAATCGTCGAAAATGTCTTTACTTTAAATGTAAGATATTAACAATTTTATGTTCCATTATAATTGAGAATGTAGAATTTCCTGTATTTCTAAAATTATTTTCTATATTTCTTGTTTATAAAAATTGAGAGTAAAATAATAAATAAAGAGTGTAATTAAATAACGGTCTATGGTAAGTTCCAAAACCACCAATCCGAGAAAAATCCACAGTATTGTTCCATTAACTATTTTTTTTTTTTTGGGTAAATAAAACAAAATTGAAGTCATTCAGCTATTTTAACATCCTTTATGTATACAGTAATGGTTTTTACAAAAAAAAAAAAACTAAACTTTATGTCAATACAACTTAAACGTAAAGGTAACATCCTTAAGAATGTTCAAAGTCAACAAGTGGTAACACAAATTATGGTTTAAGTGCATTATAAGTTCAAAAAAAATGCTTATGGTCAGGATCAGGTACGTAGTCAATCATCAGAAAATCATCATCGCAATCACGTGTCTTTCCTCGGTGGTTTGAAACTCAGATTGGGAAATTTTGTACGAAAAACTTGGTAATAGAATTGATAAGTCAAGTTACTGTCAGGGAATATTTATTTATAAGCTCGATACAAACGATAGATGTTTAAGTCGGGTCTGAGGTATTCCTTTGAACTCGGTTCAGTGTGTACTGGCTTATTTTCACGTGGAACCAGATTTATATGATCAACAACTTTCTGCTTATCTTCTTCTGTATATTTTCTGTGCTTACTTTTATTGCCTCTATTCCCTTCATACATCCGGTCCCCACACTTTTTCTTCTCTGTCGGTGTTTGAACTTTTCTATGGGTTAAGGCAAAAATATCTTGAATAGTTTTTCGACACACCTGAGTTACTCCCCCATCGAGTTTTGGTACAATATGATAAATCGTATTTGTTCTCCTAATGTTTGCAAGATCTTCATATGTACCATGTCTTCTTCTTTTAATTTTTCCAATATGCATTAATCCAATTAAGTACGTGGACTGCTTTTCATTGTCACCCATTTCATAGAATGCGTGGAACAACTTACGTTTCTGCTCAAACGAAAGGACTTTGCAAGCCAATTTACATTTGCAGGACACCTACGACGAAAAAAACACAATAATACACGATATGACCAAAACTGGAATTACCTGTTCATACTACTTCTTTTGGAGGATTTTTACATATTTTACAATGCCTCTTTGAGTCACGTATGATTTATCACTGTTTCTCTTTTGATTCCTTTCTTGAATTTCACTGACTTCCCCTCCCTTTGGCTTCATATTGGTATAAAATCCACAACAACTTGCTCAACACGTTTGTAAGCAAATACCGCAGTAACACTTAGCGAAGAACAGGTGAGACTTAAGTAAAGCTTTATGGACACAGACTGGTATTTATTTTATTGGCAAAACCACATAGACCACTTTGTAATAATAAAATCGAATTCATAGATGTTGGCACTTAGGCCCTTACTTAATTACACTTTTCCAGTGGTCTATAAATAAAAATATATTTATATAAAAAATAATAAGAAAAATTAAAGAATATATTTTGGATATTTCAAAAACAAATAGCAACGGTAGTCGGCGCTTGATGAGCGTAACCTGCATGTGACGGTGCTTTAAAGCAAAATTTTACAAAAAAAAAATTAATTTTTTCAAGAAAAAAAATACCATTAGTGTTCTATACTGTAAAACACCCCGCTAACATACATGCTATTCTTCTAAATAAATTTGACATTAGTAATATTTGCACTTATATTTGAATAGCTGTAGCACAAATAGGGCAGAAAATATTTATACAAATACAGTTTTAATGGATTTGTTTATTATTCATGGACAGTGCAATAAGATTATCAACAGAACTTGTAAACTATTTAATGATAAATATCCGAATTTGCCGCAGATGAACAACAGAAAGTTTTTACGAATTCAGAGGAATTTTATAAATTTTGATTCGTCATTAAGAGAACAATAACAACAGAGTCAGTATTAAGAAAAAATAATACCTAAGCAGCAATAACAGTAATAAGGGCTATAAGTAGCAATAACAAATAATACCAATAACTAATAAAATGTATAAAAATCTTAAAACTATTCTAATAATTGTTCGAAATGTTGACCGTTAACTTCCAGACAACTTTGTATACGATGATGGACAGCGTTTGTTGTAGCAGCTCTTATATCAGGGGGGTTCAAGTTTTCAATCTCTTGAATCACTCGACGTTCTAATTCTTCCCTGTTGTGGACTGGAGTTTTATAAACTCTATCTCTAAGAATACCCCAAAGATAAAAATCTAACGGGGTAAAGTCAGAGGACCTCGGAGACCGATTCCTAGGTCCAAAACGTCTAATCCAACGGTCATCGAAAATGCGGTCCAACTCCATACTAATTTCGTATGTACAATGTGGAGGAGCTCCATCGAGTTAATACCAACAAGTTCTATATTTTTCAAGAGACAGATTATCAACGAAGTCTTCCACAATTGTTCTAATTACATTTAAATATTTTATGGAATTCAATTTTTCGTCGTATATGTAATATTTTATTTTATCATCCATTAACATACAAAAAACATTGAAACTAAATTTAACTTGAAAACCAGCCTCTCTAGTAATGTGGGGGTTGTCTGTGTGTAAGATATTGGAACCCTTTTGATTAATGAAGAAGATGCCCCGAGGCCTTGCCTAACCACAACTGAAAAATTATCTTTTAATTGCTGCGTAGGTAGGAGAAAACACGATTTACTAAAAGTAAAATTTTTGGCAATAAATTCAGAAAAGAATTATTATCTCGATAACGGCTTGAGATAGATATAGGGAAATATTAACAAAAGTTACTCAGAAAGAGATGACAATCCAAAAAATGCAAAATATACAGGGTATTCTAAATAAATAACGAAGATGTTGCCAGTTTTACGTATAAGTGGTAACACCGCACATTCGAGAATATTTTAGTTGCATAGATCATACTCAACTATTTTGGTAACCAAAATTTTAAAGCAATCGGTAGATCCGTTCTCCATATACTTTTAATACTCCATCCATATATATATATATATATATATATATATATATATAATATATATATATATATATATATATATATATATATATATATATATATATATATATATATATATATATATATTACAACAACATTAAAAGTGGGACAATTCATTAACTAATTAATACCAAGTACATATTACAACATTCTTTATCATTATTTAAATAACTTAGTTTAGACTCTCTCTATCTCTACTTCTGCAGTCTGCACTGTATTAATTAATTAAAACTACCGACTTGTTGATTAAGCTTCTTGGAACTAATACATTTGCAAATTCCTACCTTAAGCTTCTGAACTTTCCCCTTCAAGGAAGAATGTGTTCCAATATGTTGGAAGAGAGACGGTTTATAATGGATCCACATTTTCGCTTTATCTCTCTTGCAGAAATCCTGAAACAAGTAATGGCCTACTTAGTAAATTATCTACAGTGAGCCTCTATCTTAATCACGGTACATTTAACAGTAAGACAACGGATGGAAATTTTCTGGATACGCGGGTAAGGCAGGAAGTTATGTAGATATATGCAATTCGATTAATGCAATATATCCAAATCTATTAAATATTTGATTTAGAGCTTACAGCGACTACTTGTCTACTAATTCAGTAGATGTAGTAAGGTCCGATGAATTGTCGTTTTATGAAATTATTAATAACTGAAATCCAAATAGAATGTCTGTTCACTGCCAATTAAGTGTTGTTTGTGTAAAAATGTGCTTTTACACAAGAGGCACATTGAACTAACGAAATTGTTAAGCATGGAAATAGAGGCACATATATTAACTGTAATGGAGGTATAGTCAACATTAAGAGATATGTAATAACTTTACAAAATAAGACTCCTTTCCACTTCATATCTCCACTGGCTACTTTTTTGGCCTACCACTAATACTATCCAATTTCAACAAGACGACTGAAATTTTTCACATAACTGATGTGTCTTCTGAAAATATAGTTATTATTCTAAAATGGGCATTCATAGGACATTACTAATAGACCGACACACTCTATTGTTAAACATCTGACGGAGTAAAACTTTATAACTTTTAATGGTGTATAATTTGACTATTTTCGGTATAACATTTAATACCACTATAATTGTAAACTATAACACATATGAGACACGGATACACCAGAATATATTATACTTTAATCCATTATTTATTCCAATATGACTGATGTTTTGATTATTTACTAAAAAGTGTTGACCAAGTTTATTACAACTAATTATCTAGATAACGAGAAACAGCTAGTGAAGTAAGAAAGAAATACTAGAAAGAAAGACTAATATAAACGCATATGTTTTCAACTCTATGCGCTTTCAATTCTCATTTATAGTTTATATAATAATTAATAATATTATTAACATTATTTATATAACTATATACACCTATATATTTAAAAACAATATATAAATTTTGCCAAAATTATAAAAAAAAAATTAATTTTCAGTGAAAATTTAAAGCTCTATAAGAAGAATTACCAGAATTAACAGTTATTATAGCCTGAAGTAATGTGTCCGTTAGTGATTTGTGAACAACTAACTAATGCTCTAATGGTTTATCTGTTCTTAGAAGCAAATTTTAATAGTCTCAAGCAAGTTAATTAAAATTAATAGATAATTAATGCAAAACTTTTATAATATTAATATATATTAAGATTATATAAATTTGAAAACTGTGTTAAATTTTGGCATGCATGGGAAGGTCTTGTTGGGTAGATAGTGAAGTAATATTTTATATTATTATTTATTGCCCAATTATTAATAATAATATATGAATATTATATAAAACTATACCCAATTATGGGTTAATCAATTTGTATGTACACTGTACATTAAATATGTTAAAACTGAATTATATATTTTCAATACGAACTAAATCCTCTTATTATAAGAATAATTATTAATAGATATCCAAAGGCTTCTGAATGTTAACGAGGTATATTTATTACCTATTATCTCGAAAAAACATTTATACATATATTCAGAATATTTAATTAGAACATATTTATGAAATTCCCTGCGTTATTCACCAATATATACATGATTTCGAAATATATCGAAATGTATAGTTTGCAGTATATCTAAACACACACAATCCGATATTTGATTACTTCAATATATGTATATTAGAAATTGTAGAAGTGTGTACAAAAATGTGTACCAGAAATGCGTTTTATTTTTCTTGTTTTAGCAAAATGGGTAGTAAATTATCTAAAACTGAATTAAAGCTTACATTAGACATTCTGTTCATTTTACACTACTACTGGTATGAATATTCACACCAACGAATGGTAAAATGTTATTGATGCCTTTCTGTATGTACTCGGTTTGGTGTCCATTTGATGTCCAATTTTATAGACAATGTACATTTTATACTTTTCAATATTATACCAATTAATATTACTTTTCCACACTCCACTATACGCCGAAAAGTAATGTGACAGTGTAAAGAAAAAGTGAAAAAACAAAATTTATTTTGGGTTAATTTTTCATTTTTCGGCCTAAAAATAAAAAAAAATGGATTTTAAACATTTCCACACTCCACTATACGCCGAAAAGTAATGTGATAGTGTAAAGAAAAAGTGAAAAAACAAAATTTATTTTGGGTTAATTTTTCATTTTTTGGCCTAAAAATAAAAAAAAATGGATTTTAAACATTTTTTGCTGTGTGTGTGTCGTCGTTGTCGTCAATTATTCTTGTTAGCACGATAATTCAACTAAATCATGTCGGATCGATCGGGATTTGACTGATTCTGATTGGGGACGTCTCGCAGACGACACCTATTGATTTTGAGTTGGATAGAACACACTCTACCATGTACATGTGTCATGAGAAAGTACAATGGTGGACTATATGACAAATATTTTTTGTTAGCACGATCACTCACTTAAATCGTGTCGGATCGATTTGGTTTCGACTGATTCTGATTAGGGATGTCTACCAGACGACATCTGTTGATTTTGAGGTGGATAGGACACACCCCACCCTGTCCATGGGTCATGAGAAAACACGATGGTGGACTATTTGAAAAAAAGTAAAATTGTCGCATAAAATACATATTCTGACTGTGTACTTATTATGGTTAGGTTAGGTTAGGTTAGTATCCTTCAAAATAACAGCGTACTTAGTTGTTAATATTCAGAGTTAGCTTTTGGAGCCTCTCTGTATGTATGTAGTTTCATCGAACGACACGGAGAGCGTACGAATTACAATGGACGACGCCAACTGCAAGTCATTGTATACATTTGAAGTAACTAAACATCGAAAGTTTCTAATAGGTTTTATGACGGTTTAACATATGATATGTGTAAAGGAAGTATTGTAGCATCTATTGGTATTGATATAAGCTACCTACTAAGTGTGAAGTGAAAATTATTTGATAAGGAAAGTGGCATGTATTACGGAAAAGTGGAAAATCCATTTTATCAAAAACTGTGTCCGAGCGGATGAAACTGAAGCCAGATTCGTATCCAGCACCCTCGAAAATAGGGGGGGTAGGAAAAATTTCGTAAGCATTTGCCCAGGAACACTTCTTGTATACAATTACCTAATTTTTATTTAAAAATATAGTTTCTATCCATGAGATAATATGTTTTATTAAATTTTGTTCTCATTTTCTTATGTTTGATGGGTGGTGAATAATTCTCTTTGTGAGATCTATCGAGATTCAAACTAAGATATTTTCTATTTTACTGTTGTGGTATTTATTTATTATTGATTGTAACTGGCGGTTGATAAGTCTGTTTGATTCATTCTACAGTTCCATGTTGTGGTCTAAGTCCGTGTTCTGGTAAGATACTTTTCTCTATTAGTACATATATCCTTTAATCCCTTTATTGAAAATTCTTGCTTCGAAAATAGAGGTACCTAATAAATTGTGGTTGGTCCTTTGTTCAGGATTTGTTTGGAATATATATCCATAGATATTATTTGCTTTAGTGATTTCCCTGGCTTAGGTATAAATATTACTTCAGCAACTTTATACTCTTCGTATATTACTTCAACAATAGTTCATCTATAAAATATATTAACAAAAGAATGCTATTAAAAAGTACCTACATAGTAATAATCGGCCTTCGGTTGTAGTTCTCTTAGGACTTTTCCTGTAATTAACTTAAAACCTAGTGTTTTATTTGAATTCAAATGGTCAAAGACTCTAGTACTGTTGTAGTTTTAGGTCTCTGGTGGTTCACTATTCTGCTAAAGTTGTACCAGAAACGATACTGAAACCCTATATATACATTATTTTATGTTTTCGTATAAACACGAAGTTATTATTTTATTCCACCCTAATTTTTTTTAATCGTAGATCGATGGTTATTTACGATGATTAGATTTTGTCAGGAGATTTTCTAATCAGTCCTGTTTACTCTAATTCAATGTGTATAAAGAATGGTATAAATTTAGTGGATCGACAGATGAATAGAATAGCTCAATAAAATTAATTTTCATTCAGAATATATCATATTTCTTTCTATATGAGGAAATTGTTACATACTAATGAAATGTCTTGAAAAACTTTTTAATGACAGTTGTAACAATTGACGCACAGGCAGGCAGTTACAATTATATGGGTAAAATCCCATACCTACTGGGGCAATTAAAAATACTTAGATGTCAACGTGATAATACCGATAATGGCCTATATTGATTGCCACGAATGGCCAATCGTACAACCAATTAACCTCAACCTATCCTTTAACCTCATTACAGCTGACTTCTTCAAGGTCAGAAGTTACACTAACAGGATGTATTAATAGTACAATAGATGTTACTCGAGTAGAATATAGTAGATTCAATGCAAATAAGCATTTGATTTGTATACCTTCAACATATATATGCCCCTCAAATGCTTTTCCTATTTTCTTAAAATTATAAATCAAGAATAATATCATATAAAAAAATATTATCTTAAAAAAAACAGTTTTTTAATTAATATCACTGATATTTAGCCACCCCAGCTTTGGAATATTAAATGACATCCTACAGAATTTGGGAATTCTATCTGCATATCAAAAGGAAAAAAATATTTGTTTCTGAAATGGGATCAGAAATTAAGGCTGTAATGGTTAAAAATATTACGTGTTATTCAATATTGCTGAAAATATTAATAAAACCTACTGTCTAAATCTTAGGGAAGTCTACCGAAAGTCTAGTTTCTGCGAATCATGAATTATCTTTTACAGGTTGTCATACGGGTTACTCTTAGTTTACACAAGTAAATTAATATCATAATTAACATCAACAAGTAAATTAAATTGACAAGTTTAACATTAAAGAGAATTATTCTTCTTCCCATATATCGGATTAACTATGTTTTTGATATAAAACAGAAGTACAGTACTAAAAACCTTTAAAAAAATTATGTTTTGCCCAGGAGAAACGAAATTACCTTCAAGTAACTGACGTGCAAATCATCGACTTTTATAATAGCTCGAGTTTCCAATAAGATATCTCGGTAAAACAGAATTTATACATAATTTGCTTGATTAGAAGCTACAAAAATTACGGTATGCACAATACAAAATCAACAAGATTGTTGGACAACGCAGCGCAGGTCAAAGTTCTTATTTATTGCGTTACGGGTCTTCAAACCTTCCCAAAAATACTTACATTAACTAACATACTACTACATTCTACTCTCTCTGTTCATAAGGTACTCCATCCATCAACACCTCAGTAAAGGTATTATAAACAAAGGATACTTTTTGTGTGAGTAAATGACAAAAAATCATAGATGATCTAAATGCAAGGAAGAATATTTGTGTTAACGACTTTCCTTTACTGAATAGTCTCCAAGGAAACCTTGGAAACCAAGTAAGAAGAAAACGTGATGCTTGATGAGTCCATTACTATTCTTTCGCTCTTTCTGGAAGACTAGTAAATGAAATATTTCCTCGCAAATGAATTGGAAGGACAGGTACCGATAAGAGCGTCGACAAAACCTCCAGATTTTCGGATTTACAAAACAATTTCTTAAACCATGAAGATGATGAATCGTAAGAAGAAGGTGTCATTCGAAATTAAAAGTACGAACCGGCTGGGAGAAAAGAGATAGAACCCAAAGTTCAATTGATAGTACTTTAGAAATTCTTTCTCGAAAATTAAATCGATTCGTTCCTTCGTACTTTACTGTACTGTTGTTTTTTGTTCAAAATAATGTGTACTTTAGATGAAGAATTATTCTGTGGCGGAGAATTATGAAATAAAGTACCGTTTATGCACTTTTAAATTAAATAGTGAATACACTTTAACAGAAAAGAATTCACACAAAGTGGTGTGCTATACGATAATTGTTTGATGCGATTCATATTTACATATTAACTGATCCTTTTAATTCCATTTTACCTTTTGTATTTCGTTTATCTATACACATGCGATTATTTGATATGCCCCTAATTAGGAACCTTTCAACGCATCCCTTTGAATTAATTAATGTGAGAAGTAGGTTGCAGTTTAATTTAAACCGAAACGGAGGAAAGTTTCGCCACTGCTTAAAGCATCTTAATATTTCACCGTCGCGTTCCGTAACTATATTAGTTTGACTATAAGGAGTAGTTAGACAATATTAGCAGGATGGGGAGATGTCAAACAGCTTCGTAAGTTGCCAAACATAAAACATTAGTAATTAGTGAAATAGATCTGATAATAATATTTTGTGCATATGACGACCACAACAAGACTAGTATTTTAAAAATTTAAGTGCCAAGACAGAATTTGAACTATCCTGAAATGTGAATCAATCAATCGGATTATATCAAGTATATTACCAATGCTCAAAAATCGTTGATAAATTTTAGTAAAATGGAAAATTCTTTTGACAAATAGGGAAAACAGAATAAACTCGATATTTTTATTGTGTCGCCAGTTACTTTCTCTGGTAGAATGTTCCTACTGCATATTTATAGTAACTCGTAGAGGTTTCTGTAATTTTATATTTAGTAGATAAATACATAGATGATAACTATCATAATCAAAGAATAAAATAATATAAAAAGAATGGAATATATATTCGGCAATTTTGAAATTTATAAAATATTATGGTTGCCACTTTTGGCATTTAATCTTTACATACAACGCAAGAGGAAGAAATACATGACCGAAAGGTAAATTATAACATTTTGAAATTCATGCTTCATGAAAATTACAGAAATTTTTATTTTATTAGATGCGGATATGCTGCAGACGGACTCTTTTATAGAAATAGTACGATGGCCAACTAATTGTATATTCGCATAGCTATGGTTGTAGTAATAAAAATAAATATAAGTCCGGTTGCATTTTTGATGTAAAAAAAAGGAAAGTTTGCCCACTCACTTAGACGAACTGGGCAGATTATTGTGGCTGTAGTTGTGTCGCAAAATATCCAGTGTGTTAATATGAAAACATGCATGAGGATTAGGTATTTCAATAGCACTTTACCCGTATTTTACATATTGGTTTCAAGACTTATAAAGTTCAATCGGTAGACTGTCAATCGCTACGTATAGGAATAAAAGCTTGGAGACAAGAAACATCATTCATGGGTATTGAAAATGCACGAAGATAACTTTACAAGAACATCATAATTATCACTATGAGCAATAAGGGTCTTTTTAAACGTTTTATCTATGCCAACAAAAAAAAATTATCTCATCTAGAGCTCTAAATATTTACCAGTAAGTGTTCACGTTCTCTGCAAGGCGCAATATATCGTAAATGTTTTGCGCGGCAGCATCCTTAGTCCATATTTCCTTCAAAAGTGCATCTGGTATAATCGCAATTATGAATGACCTCCATTATCGACAGATGTTGATTGGCCTTTTTTGGCTTGACCTTGATACTTTAAATTTGGACAAAAACAATTTTGGGTATACATTTTGGAAGTACATGCCACATAAACCGGGAAATAACAGAGTTATTACCTCATAAATTTTCTGGACCTGTAATTTGTTATTTTGAAGATATAAATTAGCCATCCAGGTCACATAAATCAAGCCAGTTCGATTTTTTTAGAGACTTATGTGAAACAGGTTTTACGCTAATTGTCTAAAAAGGATCCAGAATACCCGAGCAGCTATTGGTAAAATACGAGTATATACAGGGTGGTCCAGGTTAAACGTCATTAATTTTGAAAGGTGATAGAACAACAAGAAAAAAGTAACTTTGATAAGAAAATTTTGTTCAAAAATGTTTCCTAACAGAGATACAGGTTGTAAAAAAAATCTGGTTTTCTCATCATAACTTCTAAACCACTCGATCTATTTCCATCAAATTTCTCACACAGACTAATGTAGTACATCTCTAAGTAATGATTAAAATCGTTTAAAGAAATTCCCCAGTGGCGTAGATACTGGGGGGTCGGCACCCCCTTCTCCTTTACCAATCTTCGGCGCCACTGGATATTTAACAAATAAGATTCAATATTTGGATTTCCTGTTTAATTTATAAAAAAAAGTTATGCTTCAAGTTTTTGATTTATGGCTTCGTTTCGTTTTTGAGATACTTATTTTAATTTAAAGTGTTGCAAGCAGACCAAACCTTATGACTGGCCTACCAAGAAAACACGATATTGAAATGAGAACTTATTAGTGTAATTATTTGTTTAGTTGCTTTTTTTTGTATCTTTGATGTACACTATGTCTAGTAAGTAATAAAATGTTTAAAAAAAATTTGGCATCTCATATCGTATTTTCTTGATAGTTCAGTCGTAAGTTTTGTCCTGCTTGCAACACTTTTAATAAAAATAGGTATCTCAAAAACGAACCCATAAATCAAAAACTTGCAAGGCTAATTTTTTTTTCTAAATTAAACACGGAATCCAAAAATTGAAACTTCCTTCTTAAAATATCCAGTGGCGCCGAAGACTGGGAGGGGAGAAGGGGCTGCCGACCCCCCATTACCTACACCACTGGAGAATTTCTTTAAATGATTTTAATCATTACTTAGAGATGTACTACAGTAGTTTGTGTGAGATATTTGATGGCAATTGATCGAGTGGTTTAGAAGTTATGATGAGAAAACCAGTTTTTTTTTACAACTTTGACACCCTGTATCTTTGTTATGAAACATTTTTGAACAAAGTTCTCTTATGAAAGTCTACTTCTTTCTTGATGTTCTATCACCTATTAAAATTAATGAGGTTTAACCTGAACCACCCGGTAGAATATTATGAAAAAATTTTGCCAAAATGGTGGCTTTTTATAAGCGATTCCGAGGTGGTTATTTCTTAGATTCTGTTTTCTAGGTTTAATCAGAAAGTTTGTACCAGAATTTTCAAATTGAATTCCTAACTCATATTAAGAAAAATATATGCATATTTTATGATTCGATTCAGTTGATATAGTCATCGCTCGCAAAGGTAGGAAGACTACAAGTTAGAGTTAAACCTTTTAAATCCTACCATGGATATTGTTACATAAATGACGCATATATTTTTCATATATTTGCCATACAAGTACGCAAATATTATCCAGTATAGGTCTTGCTGTCTTACATGTTTCACACTTCTTACTTTTCATCGCAATATCGTTCACATTTATCCCAATACAAATATGAACTATTCAAGACTAAAAGGAAATTACTTCCGTAATTATGCTCATAAACTATGTATTTTTAAATGCCAAACATGCCTTAACTATTATTGCTTCTATTAAGTTTTGAAGTAATTAATTAAAATGCTATTGTATATTTTAGTAGTTTTATATCATTATAATGAAATAAACCCTTAATAAATTTAATATTTTTCATTTTTTAGATATTAAATTTAGAAAATTTAATATCTAAATTTTCTAAATATACCCATCAATATTGAATAGATATGTATGACGTATATATTCTGGATAATCCATTCATGAGTAAGAGAGCTGAGAGACAGCTTATCACCTCAGCAGTATTGAAAAATTAATCAAAGTGTGACACAGCATTTGTCATACTTGACGGAGCACGTTATATAATGCTCTAGCACAAATATATTAGCTTTTTGCATATTAAGAATACAGAAATCACTACTTCCATTTGAAACTACAGTAACTTATGGGATTAAAATCGAATTCATTTTCTAAAATTAATTTAGGCAATAAAATAGGAATACTGCAAAAATAGATAAGATCTCATACTAGTAAATTGGAATTATATTACCTACAGGTAATTACATGGGAGTGCTTCAACCTATTATTAATTAAAATTATATGAAGAGTCAACTACTTGAGAATTTTCGTTAGAATATCTCCATAAAAGTAGTTACCAGGCGTGTCTGTCTTCAGCAAAGACCTCAAGCGGAAAATTACACCTTTGACGCCCTGCATAGACTTACTTCGCTATTTAGTGCATAGATGGCTGTAGTGTTGTCATTTGTCATATGTGTTATGTGTACGTTCACTATTCCAATTCCGTCCGAATAAGTTTCTCAAATCAAGTATCAAGTACACTACACTATTGATTTACATTAAGGACAAAATCCATTGGGAATAAACTAGATGACAAAAAGAGATAGAGGAATATATACAAACACAATAGAGTTGACATAATGCTATTTATATACCGATATAAATATATATGCTACTGCTTCTGCTACTGCTAATGCTAACAATTAGTATAAATTGTATGTTAAGCTTCCCTTATTATAAGATTGACATATGTATTTGACTGTCATATATGGTAGTGGCTAGAATGTAATCAAATCTGAAATGGATATTATCAACTAGCGCCATATCGATCTTCAATTAATAATCCATAAACTTGACCAACAACTTGCAATTAAACAATGAAAATGGTAATGCGGAAGACAATATCCACGATCAGTATTCTATATATATGTAGCTACAAGAACTGTAACTATTCTTGATGAATCCTGATAGTAGTGCGTTTACTCGTAATACTTTATTCTGGTGAAAGATTTAGTTCGCTGCAGTATGATAGATTTGGCAAGTCATGTTTGGTTAAGCATTACATTATCAAGGGTGAATATATACTACGTACATATTTCAGGAGTGGAACTGTCCGTAAACAATAAAAATATTAACTCAACACAACAGACTTTCGGGATAAAATGAAGAAAAAAAAACAACAAATGATAAATTGCGCACACCTAATCTAATTCATGCTTGAAAAATTAGTGATGCCGTTAGTAATATGGATGTTGTTATTAATCGTTTTATCAAAGACATGTCGTAGTGAGAACACTTTATTGATTTGTAATGTCACGAGCTATTTTTACGACGGCATAAACATTGAAATTTAAAATTAATAATTGATATTTAAACGAACGTCTCGCAAAAGTTCTTGAAGGTACATGAATATTAATGATATTTTAATTAAGGGAAGTAATTAATTCCTAAATTAAAAAGTTATAAGTACCGTATAATTAAATTTATTACATAAATGATACAAGGCAATCGAAATTATGCTCGATATGAATAATGAATATTTGGAATAATTAATTATAATTAATGATAATAGTTCATTGTATAATATATATTTAGGGGAAGGTCGGGCAAAACGGATATACGAGGCATAAAGGATCATTACAAAATATTTTTAGAGGATAACTTGTCACTATTGGCAACATTGTCAGGGTACTCAGCGCCATTTGTCGACATAACTCATGTTGCTTCGAGGGCCAGCACCAATTAAAGGTAAACATAATAAATATCTTGTGTTTTAACTAATTTGAAATACTAAAATAGGCTATAAGTGAAGTAGTTGTAGTAGGTTTTATAATTGCATGATATTATTAATAGATACACGCTTGGTTTCACTAGGATTTCAGCTATAATTTAGACACTAAAAAAAAGTTAGGTTATGTAAACTTAAAGTAAACCGCGAATTTTAAATGTAAATAAGTTCCATTCCGGGCAAAACGGATCGGGCAAAAGGAACCAAGATCCTTTTTGCCCGAATTATATGATCCGTTTTGCCCGATAGAAAGTTTCTAGAACTGTTTCTTTAACAGATGGTGTTCAATTATAAAAGAACAACACAAAGGGGTCTTGGATGGGACGAAGAAAAAATGTCATCCGCGTTGAGAGCAATAGAAAACAAAGAAATTAGCTTACGCCAAGCTAGCACAACTTTTAACATACCATTTACGACCTTACAACGTCACAGTAAATCTGGCAAAACAAAAGAAAAATTGGGAAGGTTTAGACAAGTATTTACAGAGGAGGAAGAAATGGAATTCTTTAACCACATTAAGGACTTGGATGCTAGATTTTATGGCTTAACAAAGAGAGGGCTCTGTGAGTTAGCATACCAGTACGCGGAAAAGAATAATATTACTCATCCGTTCAGAAATGGCTCTGCAGGCTGCCAATGGTACAGGAATTTTATGCAGAGATACCCGGATTTGAGTTTGCGCATACCTGAACCGACAAGCATTGCGCGAGCAAGGGGCTTTAATAAAATTCAGGTGGGCAGATTTTTTGATAATTTGAAGGCAGTACAAAAAAACACAATATTTCCATAGATAACATCTACAGCGTAGATGAAACTGGCATACAGACCTCCAGTAAAAGGCCTCTCCAAAAGTGCTGTCACTGTTAGGAAAAAAGCAAGTAGAATCTGTTTCTTCCAGCGAAAGGGGAACACTAATAACCGCTTTATTTTGTTGCTCGGCTACTGGCAAATTTATTCCCCCTGCCTTAGTATTCCCAAGAAAAAAGAAGAACCCTAGATATTTGCAAGGGACTCCGCCGGGTACATTACAGTTGGTGACTGACAGCGGCTGGATCACCGCAGAGACTTTCTTGAAGTGGTTGCAATTTTTCGTAGCAAGTGTTCGACCTAGTGAGGAGCAGCAAAAATGCTTATTAATTCTAGACAATCATACTTCACACCGAAGTCTGAATGTGTTGGAATATGCCAGTAGCAATCATGTCGAAATTTTGTCAGTACCACCTCATACTACACATAAATTACAACCCCTGGATGTCTCTGTGTACGGACCTTTTGCTGCTTATTTTCAGTCTTCTATCGATAAATGGCAAAAGACTCATCCAGGGTTGCATGTTACATTTTATGATATAGGTTCAATCTTTTGCGAAGCATATTTAAAGTCAGCTACACCAAACAACGCCATTAAGGGCTTCGAGAAAACAGGCATTTCTAGCTGCAACATTGATATGTTTGATGAAGTTGAATTTTTACCTTCCATGGTGACTGATAATTCCATTAGTGAAGATGTGACGACTAGAACAAGTATTGATATAAATTCACTGGGAACTTCTTCTGGTTATTCCATACATCGACCAGAGCAAAGAACACCTCCTTCCGTACCCACTGAAAATATTTGTTTGTCTGAAGGACATAATCCAAAACCCGATAGTCCTCAAGAAATGGTTTCTTTAAGAACCTCCAATACACAAATATGCCAACATATGAGCTCTGCAAAGAAAATAAAAATTATCGATATACATATTTTACCGAAATGCGATCGCGGTTCTTCGCAATGCAAAAGAAAAACTCAGAAATCAGAAATCCTCACATCAACTCCTGTGAAGGAAGAAATAAAAGCTTCCACTAAATATAAAGTTAATTTGAAGTAACACAAAACATAGTCAAAAAAAATATTGGTAAAGGAAAACGAAAAGTTGAAAAAGACCTGCAACCCCCTAAAATGCCTAGACCACCATCCCCTGCAAAAACTTGTCCTGATGAGCAGTCAGTAGAGTGTGTTTTATGTGGAGATACTTTTGGTAACTCCCAACCTGGCGAGAATTGGGTTCAGTGCAATTTCTGCAGCGGACGGGCACATGCTCTCTGCTCGGACTATAAAACGGGAGTTTATATTTGCGACTATTGCAAGGCTGATGTACTTAGTAAGAGAAAATAAGTAGATTTGTATTTTAAAAATATGTTTTAATACCCACTTACCTACCTTATATTATTCTAAATGATGTTTACTTACATTAGAATAGGTAGGCAGAAGCTGTTTTTTATTTTTTAATATGATACTTTTATAGGCTGTTTATAATAAAAAAATATAAAAAGTTTTTTCGCTTATTATTCTTATTTGTGCCTTCATATATATATGATTCTTTTTGCCCGACTTGGTGATCCGTTTTACCCATATGGGTCGGGCAAAAGTAATGGAAGGCATTCTTCCATTTTCATTAAAATATTTTTTTATTTATTGCGAAATTATTCAAAAAGTATTTTTGATATTATACTTAGATTGTTGATAGATATCATAGTCTTTGTTATTTATATAAATTCCAAAAATTGGCTTCAGCAAGCGACCTCAAACTAAAGTGATCCTTGCTGCCCGCCCTTCCCCTACTGTAATAACGTTGAACTGCTGGAATTCGTACGAAGTTATACTACATGTATTTATGGAATTTATATAAATGCTATATTACCTATCTATAAAATATATTTAATATTTAAAACTTCTTTTAACCGACTTACAAACATAGTTTCCGTAGTTATTCCTGTTATATTAAAAATGTACTCACAGTTCTCCGTAAAAAATAATATTAATTTTATTAAATAGCATAATATATCATTCGTAAACATTAAAAGGATAGAAGTAATTATTATAGATTATAATCATAGAATAACAAAAAGAAAAAAAAAATAAAAGAGAAATATCCAAGAATAGATAATAACATTATTCTTGTATTTCTTCACTAAGCTTAAGATTACTACCGAATTTCATGGAGTTTTAGTTTGTTTGTTAAATAGTACGCAATCGCAGGAGTAAACTTTATTCTTTGTTTCGCTACCTGTTAGCCATTCATAGTTAACGTATTAATTAATGTTAAAAGTTTTATATAGTCCATGTTGACGTGTAATATATTTTTATATTTCAGGAGTAGGTTATAATTTGTAAATAAAGGGTTTAATATCGAAATTTACAGTAGTCAAATTCGCCTCTTTAATGCCACCTTTATATACTTACGATCAGTCGAACGTTATCTATATATTTACTGTCTTGATTTTTTACACGTCGGTCACTATTACTTAAACAACACTGAAGTGAATGAAATACACGAACAAGAACTGTTGAAACATTTAAATTTGTACGGCGCAACACCATGATTGTCCTATTCTTGTTATACTATGAAGACGTAAATCTCGTCAAGAATTGAAAAAAGTGTGAGATTCTCTAGGTATGCGTAGAAGAAAGAGGCAGCATTCGAAGGGAAAAGAATGCACTTTACGGGTGGCCAGATCGAACTCTGTGTACATTCACATTCAATATATATTCATCGATATTCACGCTGCAAGGGTCTCAATGCGACTGGAGTAAAAACCTCTAGTGTGTACCTCGTGGGCGGTTCAATATAGCAATTTTGAGACTTGTTCCTATTCTTGACGAACTTTACCGATATGTTTGTCCTTTACCGACATGTTAGTCGAAGAAGCGCGAATATATGATAATCTCCGAATGACAGCATTGAATAAAACTCAAAATAATTGGAAATTTTGTACCGTTTGTAATACAGCATTATTGTAAATTGTAAAAATCACAAAATAAAACAAATCGTTGTACAAATTTACATTTAATTCGCAAATACATGTTATGTATCTCAAGAAAATTAACTCTTTCTCAGCCGTTACATTTTGTTTCATTTTAATGTTTGATAAAACTGTTGAATTGTGGAATTATGTAAAAAATATTGTGAATTATAATTCAATTTCAATTATAATTTAACTCTACCATAAAGATAGACAATATGTAGTCCTAATTATAGTAATTCTTAAAGATTTTGTGACAAAGAATTTTATGTAAAATGAATTCATATTTTCATAAAGAAATACAACATTAATAAAGTGCATATAATGTACACTATTACTAATAATTGAATTATGTATTTAAAATAAATGATTTAGGTTGCTTAAGATATAAATAAAATGCTTTTATCAAGCTCAATGTCAAAGGGTGTTATAATAAGAGCGCAAGATTTCAATTGCGCGCCATTTTGGCTGTCATTGTGACAGATCACAGATCGATAGGAGACAGACAGAAGTTTGGTTGCTTTGATTCGTAAAGTGCATCCAATTTTCGGTATAAATAATGTTCCAAATTTATCAACTGTGAAAAGAATAATCGAAAAACTGGAAAGCCATTAGCTTTGAATGAAACAGACGACACAAGCTCGTAGTGGTCGATCAGAATAAAACATCACGGTAGTTCGCGAAAGTGTGGACGAGAATCCAGGGACCTCGATTAGTCATCGTGTACAAGATTTGGACATTTCAACAGACACTCTTCACCGGATTCCCACTAAAGATCTGTCAATTGACTCAACAGCATCTGCCAACAGACCATACACAGCGAAGAGAGTTCACCAATTAGATTATTGAATAACTAGAAGTGAATGCCAATTTTGCGGACAAAATTATCTTCAGTGACGAGGCTCATTTTCACATTAATGGCTTCGCTAATAGGCAAAATGGACGCATTTAGGGCTCAGAAAATCCATGAATGATTCATCAAAAGCAAATGCATCTTCAACTTGTCACTGTTTGGTGTGCATTGTGGTCTGAAGAAATTATTGGACCACTTTTATTTGAAAATGAGACAGATATTGCATTAACAGTAAATGGCGAACGTTATCGTGACATGATAACCCAGTTCTTTGTGCCTCAATTAGTAGATATTACTCTTGAAGACATGTTGTGTTGAAAATATTTTGTGTATTGCATGATGAATCTATAATGCGTGCGCAACGTCTAACCCCGCTTAAAACGGCAGTCTGTTGTCAAGGGCGACAACATTTACAACCTTCGAATAATACGAAGACGTTGCTTCGTTAACTGTTGATATTAAGCAATAAACAAGGTCCTTCGATTCAAAGTGTGTGTTATTATTCCAAGAATAAAAACCAACATGTGGTTTCAGCAGGACGGTGCTACTTGCCATACCATCCGTGAAACATTGACGGTCTTACACGAGTCCTTTGCTGGTCGTATTATCTCGGGTTTTGGTCACTACAATTGGCCGCTACGATCTTGCGTTTTAACACCTATGGACTTTTTTCTGTGTGGGTTTTTGATATCAGGTTTATGCTAACAAGCCCACGACCACCCGGGTATTGGAGGCTGAAAGTGAACGCTGTATTAACGAAAAATGCCACCGCCAAATTTATGCAAAAGTGTTATTGAAAATTTCACCAGAAGGGTACTTTTGTATCACCAAAACCGTGGCAGCAATTTACAGGATGTTTTGTTCCATACATAATATCCAAATATCTACATTACATATATCAATAAATATTTCATTACTTTACTAAAGAAAACTATGTTATATTTAAAATCTACATCTTTCGCTCTTATTTAAACACATTTTATAATACAGTTCCGCCTCAGGAGATGACCTTGCCCTTTCTATACGAATTGCATATTTCATACGGTATACGTTCACTATTCGTAATAACTACCTCTGCTGGAGCCGCAAGCTTGACAAACTACTTGTAACATATGTCGCGAATTAATCTACCATCTGGGATTTGCATGGACAAGTCCAAACTTCCTGGACACTACTCACCCTGCCCATCCCGAAGAACCATCATTATATTCTTATTTTAAAAGAGGGATAGTAGACAGAGTCCATATGCACTTAGGAGATTATATTAGAGCCATTGTGATCAGAGCTATGTCTCTCCTAATACTGATTTTCCCACTCCCACGACCATCCCATTGTGTTTCCACAAAACTGGTGTGTGCGTGTGTGTGTGTGCGTGTGCGTGTGTGTATATAAAATATGGAAATGCATGTTTCTAGGCTTTATACACGTCGTTCAAAATTTATCAAGGGTTAAATGTGAAAATGGCACTAAATGAATAAAAATATATATATGTAATTTCCTTCTACAAAAAGTTAACGTAGTAAGATAAATAAAAGTTTCCATAAAAATTGTGTATGTAGTCAGTAGAACATGAAGTGTGGAGCCCCCTCTATGTATACATATTCGAAAGCGGTAAATATATGAACGATAGAGGCCATTAAAAAGCCTTTTGCAAGTCATGTCAATCATTCTTTCAGTACAGAACTTGTTAAATGAACACGCCTTTGTATTTTGAAGAGTCATTTATTACTGAGAAATCAAAGGGAGCAATATTATTATTTAGTATGTATCGTAAATAACGTTCCATAGAGAAATATTCACGATATTGGTTGTCCCTAAAATATTCAATTTATTCACATGTAGAATATATATGAGTCAGCTACTTTTTTATTTTCAATTTCATACTTTAAAAGAAAATTGTTATTTTCAAGGATATTAATATCTTGAAAAATAACATTTTTCTTTTTCCAGTTGGCTATATAAAACAGAAGTATGTTTGCCTCATGCTAATATGTAAGGCCGGAGATATTTCCTAATGGCCAATTAATACATTCGTGGAATACATTTAAAATTACATCTTAAGAAGTTGTTGCAAGAGCCTCGGAAGATACTTGTTTGAAAATTGTATTTGATACTCTTAATGAAATTTATAATTCTTGCATTGGATTTACTATGTTTTTATTTGTTAATAAAGTCTTAACTTCATAAATGCGGACAGAACTGAATGCGGTAAAATAAAATTTAATTAAACAATATAGGAAGACACTAAACGCAGAATTGTTTTTTTATGGAAAACCATGTGTTTATTCTTTTAATCGTAGTAAAATGGCAAAAATTCACATGTCTGCGATATTATTGATAACTTCTATTATTGATTTATGTTATTGATAATTAATACCATCATTAATACAGGGTGATATTTCTTAATGGTAACCCCCTTTATTATTTTAAATAAATAACTCTCAATACTAAAAACACTATTTAACGAAGTACAATTTGTAGTTTTTCCCTGATAGTAATCAAAAAATATTATCAGTCGCTAAGGCTACTGTGAGGCAGCTAATGGGGCAATGGGACAATTTGAACATTTCAATTAGTTGATTTTTTAAATAATCATTGCAATAAAATTTAGTATTTTAAAACTGCACAACCCATATTAATTTTGTTTTATCTAATGTATAATCAGTATAATGTAATTATTACCGTAGTGTATGTAAAAAATGTGCTCTTTTGTATTAAGAAATCTGTTTCCCTAAATATTTACCATGAAACAAAAGAACGAAACTTTGAGAAGTTATAATGAATTGCTATTAGAAATTTTCTTTAAAATCTGCCATTTATATAAATTCAAAAAGAAGTAATATATTAGTCGTACATATTGGTCGTTCCTATAGAATAAAAAAATACATGCAGGAGCATAAATAATATTTTATTTGTAAAAGGTTAAATATGATAAAATCTCTGACTTAAACTTGGAATATCTAAACAAGAATTACTCTAAATATTATTCAATGGATCAAATATTGTAAGATTAACTGAGCTAGTAAGTATCCCTGGTATGTATAAGAGAAACTTTAAATTGTAAATGCTATTTAAATTTATTCAGGAACGATAGTGTTGCTACTACCATTAAAAAATTGTTTTGAAACCCAAACGTAGGATACTTCTTGATTAGAAATATTTAACAGGTTAGGGGTCCACCTAGTTTGAACAGGACAAAGGTCCGTTTGAAAAGGACAAAAATGTTAAATATTCATGATTATTTGCACACAACATTTACTGTTTATTACGTTGGACGGCAAGGAACAATTAAATGACCAATCATTGAATGATCAATCTTCTCACCTGTCAGGGATAGATTATATTTTTGAAGATTTTTGAAGTGTCTGTATAAAAACAAATGACACAATATACAAGAATTGCAAGATCGAAGAACTAAAGCAATATTTACATTATTACACTACAAGTGAAACAAAATTCATGAAATCAAGAAAAATAAGTGATTTTCACTAAATCATTATCAAACCAAGAAATCGTCATCAAAATATGAATGAGAATATATGTGACCATTTAAATTAAAAGTATGATCGGTATTAGAGCCGTTATAATTTATATAATGGTTCTTTGCGTGTGCGTCATAGGTAACAATCGTATGAATTAATCAATTGACATTTTTGAACAGTGTCGTGCCGAAAACACATTTTAGGGTAACAATTAGTATAATACAAATCCGTCAACCTATGACAGAGTAACGAAAAGGTGCTCCACAAAGACATTCAATGTAAGTGATATTTCCATCACTTCAATGCTTTAAATAAAAGTGCTTTAAATAAAACCAAAATAAAATAAATTTTACAGAAATATTGAGACGTCAATGAATCAAATTATACAATAAAGTTAAGATGTGATTTCATAATTGCTTTTTGTTCGATAAATGTCTATGCCGTACGTAGTTGATTGAAACATATGTCGCTAGACATACGTGCCGGTAATTGTGGCATATTAGTAACAATTGAGAGTGGTGTAGCATGCGATTGGTGTGTTGTCACTAAATTGACATAAGTGCAAAGATCCATTATACAAACCATAATGTTTTACTAATTATTTCTTACATTTTTTTTTGCGTTAATAAAGAAATGTTGAGAAAGGAACCACCAAGCCGCCAAGCGGCTATCAAAGTAGTTCCCGAATAGCAAAGCTATTACATAATCGCTCTAGGAAACAACTACTCCTCGGGCTAAAGCCCCGGCAGGCATTGAATTATACCCAGAAGCGATCCTCGACCCCTTTCTCGTGTTTCTGCACGATCAGATAAGGTTTCAAAAAATAAAACAAATCGTAATATATATATATATATATATATATATATATATATATATATATATATATATATATATATATATATATATATATATATATATATATATATATATATATATATATATATATATATATATATATATATTTTTTTTTTTTTTTTTTTTCCTTTTTTTATGAATGTTTGGGTATAACTCTTGTGTTTATGAACCGATTTTAAGTATTCTTCTTGCGTTGGGTTCAGTATAGCGCCAAGGTGGTCCCATCTCAATTTCATTGTTATTGTACCTTGGACTTCGAAAATACACAACGGAACTCCTTATTCAAGTAGCCGTCGCTTTTGATTCACAAAACATCCCTAGTATGTCTACCTATCAATAAGTGAAAAAAAAAAGTAAAAACGATGATTTCTACAACAATGTAATACTTATCTGTTGTTCTGTTTAATGTAATTAAGAAATTATTGTTTATTATGTAATTATTATTAATTATTTTATATAATTTTGAAGTCGATTTCATACAATATTAGTAATGCGAATTCCGGCCCTCCGCAATTTTAAATGTAAACTCGTTGTAATAGTAGCAAGGTATATATTCTTTTATGTTTTATTTGGCACAGACTTACCGAGAATGATATAAAACAATTAATAACAATTACATAATAAACAATAATTTCTTAATTACATTAAACGGAACAAATATGTATTACATTGTTGTAGAAAACAGTTATTTCTCGCTATTCAGTTACTTTTTTCACTTTTCCGCACTCAACTATAGCGGAAAAGTAATGTAATTGTGTAAAGAAAAATGGAAAACAAATTTTCCTTTATTTTTCGTTTTTCGGCCCAAAAACAAAAAAAAATAGTTTTTAAAAAATTTTGTCTCTGTGTGTGTCGTTATCGTCGGCATTACAATTTCTTGTTAGCACGATAGTTCAACTAAATCGTGTCAGATCGATCGGGTATTGACTGATTCTGATTGGGGACGTTTCCCAGATGACACCTATTGATTCTGAGGCGGATAGTACACACCCCACCCTGTCCATGGGTCTATTTGAGAATTTTTTTTGTTGGCACGATAACTTAACTAAATCGCGTCGGCTCGATCGGGTTTTGACTAACTCTGATCTGGAACGTCTCCCAGACGACACCTATTGAATTTGAGGTGGATAGGATACACCCCACCCTGTCCATGGGCCATGAGAAAGCACGATGGTGGACTATTTGAGAAATTTTTTTTTTTAATACGATAACTCAATTAAATCGTGTCAGATCGACCGGGATTTGACTGACTCTGATCGGGAACGTCTCTCAGACGACACCTATTAATTTTGATGTGGATAGGACACACCCCACCCTATTCATGGGTCACGAAAAATCACAACGGAGGACTATATGAGAAATCTTGTTAGCACGATAACTCAGCTAAATCATGCCGGATGGATCGGGTTTTGACTGATTCTGATCGCGGACGTCTCCCAGACGCCACCTATTGATTTCGAGGTGGATAGAACACACTCTACCATATTCATGGGTCATGAGAAAGCACAATGGTGGAATATTTGAAATTTTTTTTTGTTAGCACGATCACTCAATTAAATCGTATCGGATCGATCGGATTTCGACTGATTCTGATTAGGGACGTCTACCAGACGACATCTATTGATTTTGAGGTGGATAGGATACACCCCACCCTGTTCATGGGTCATGAGAAAGCACGAGGGTGGACTATTTGAAAAAAGTAAAACTATCGCACAAAACAGATATTCTGCATTTATGTGTTGGTTTATTTTCTTTCGGCCACTGAATTTCGAGATATAGATGTTCTACGTGCGGAAAAGTCCGTTTTAAGGTTTTAAAACTGTTTATTTTTTAAACTTATTATTATTTCGGATATAGTAATAATTAAAGTTGCCCATTACGAGTACTGCATCAATGATGTTACACTCTGGTAACTTCGTGGCAGTCGAAATGTCGTCGCGTGGACTAAATATATTTAAATTAATGTAGATACAAGGAATTCAGTTTAGTTTTGTCGTTCTGTTTAACCACCGGCTGTTTTGTTTGTTCTTGCGGTATAAATATTCAAACTTGTATCTAGTTCTCGGATAGCGTAAATATGCCGAAAGCTAGCAGCAACACGCTAACTATGTACACATAATATCAGAAGGTTTCTATGGGAATGTCATGATTTAAAGAATCACTATCATCAGCAAAAATCGGATAGAATTTCAAGTGCTCCAGTATGAGTAGATTTAAAACTATCCATAGCAATTATGTAGGACAAGCGGAGGCTATAGACAAAATACTTCGTTATCCTTAGATAAATCATTATAAATAAATGATGTATAAAAAGCGTTCAGACTTTAAACGTGCACAAAATGTTACAAGAAGGGTACTCGTGTTGGAGAAAAATTTGACAGACCAATAAGGCAAACTCGCCGGATTAAGACACATTTATAGTAAGAGCATTGAACAAGGATACATTAAGTAGTTTCAGAGGCTAGTTTAACTATGTAAATCTTACATCTTTAGATGCCGAACAGTTATCTTCTTTATATAAGGTGTTTGTTGAAGATGAGAAATGGAACAAGGAGATGTTTTTCTGATTTGTTTGCTGAACATCTCGGAAAGTGGAAATGGAAAATGTGCGCGCGCATGTTATTGTTATACATCAAACAAGATGGGGCTACAGCTAAAGTGCAAATTCATCAATGGAGCATTGACGTTAACTTGGTTAATATTACATATTGCATATATAAATATAAATTCTTGTAAATTAGACATTGTTATTAGGGCGCCATCAATAGTGAGGCGTTAAAATAGGTAGTTCTAGTAATAATTTACAGTAACATAATAGTTATTTTATGTAGTCTAATAAAAGAAAGACTGTTGATATGTTAGTCGGTATTCGGGATATTTTTATGTGTAGAATTCTTATAAATTAATAGAGTATATTTGGTCGCGACTATAAATAGAAACATTCGAATACTATTTTTAAGATTTGTATGCAGCTTCACAAAAATCTTAAAAATAGTTCTAAGTAAATAAAAATTATATATTAGTAAAAACCGTTATTACTCCAATATTCTAACTTCTCCTAAAGGCATGCAGTAAACCACTAACTGATTAACCAGTCATTATATCTGTTACTTATCAATTATGTGGTGTATTACTTTCATATATTGTAAATAAATAGGTAAGAAAATGTGCCCGGTAACTCAAAGTAATTTAATTAGTACCTACTTGAGTTCAATTACTGAAGATATGTATATACTATTTCAACAGCCAAATGACACAAAACACAAAATTATAATATATATTGAATTCCGTAAAGCTGGGAGATTTTCAAGCACATTCTCCTTTAATCATTTTGGTATTTCAAATCATCCGGTTATTTTAGACTACAAAGACGGGAACCGCATTGTTTAGCTGCCTATCCAACAGTCACTTATACAAATACTTTGTGGCGTAGCGTAAACTTTAATGGCTGTTTGTTGCCGGTCTTCTATTTAGACTGCAAACCCCACAACAATTAACAAGGTTGCCCTTGTCAAACGGCAGTTGACCGTTTGCTGTTATTGTAGCTTTCCTCCGTCATTCGCTGTAATCTTATATTTTCACACATTAAAACAGAATTATGACTAAATGTATAAAGTGAGAATATTTTTTTCGAGAAGTCGTATAACATTTCAATCTGCCCATGAGAAATTGTATTACTACGTGACAGAGATGGGCATATTCGTAATCGTAAATACGAATGTATTCACAGAAATCGTTTTCTATGAATATGAATACAAATATATTCATGTACATTCAAATACGAATATATTCGTAGTCACACCTGTGAATATGAACTCATGTGAATACGAATATATTCGTATTCAAAAATGTGAATGCAAATATATTTGTATTCAAAGGTGTTAATACGAACATATTCGTATTCATGTCAGTGAATACGAATACTCATATTCACACCTATAAATACAAATATATTCGCATTCATAGCTGTGAATTCACAGACAATTGCATGTATACATACCTACGAATATTCGTATTCATGGTGTGAATACTGTATGATTGGCATATGATATCTCACGAATATTCAAATTTCAAAAATTAATTACTAATTAACTATCATTTTGTGAGATCTGGCACCTCCGCCATATTTTAGCTTAAGTATATACATTATTTGTCAAAAGTTTGAAAATCATTAGAGCCGTTTTTGAATACTAAAAAAGTCAATTTTGAATTAAATTTTGAGCTCTAAATGTTCATCAGTTTTCAACCAAATGTTTGTATGTTATCTACTATTCATGATAACCTTAAGATTTAATGTTGTAATGAAGGCTACTTCTTAATTTAATACAAATGATTAAGTTTTTAATTTTATTATATAAGTTTCTTTTTTTATAATTATTTTGAACATTATATTGTGTTTTTAATTGATTGCAGTTATTTTATTATTTTCTGGCTCTTAGTCTTGCTGCACTCACCCACCCACACACGAGTTAGAGGGTGTCGGGTGGGTGCGTCCAAAAATATTACTCATTTTTGGACGCTCTAAAAATAAATTTTTTCATTGTCCCCCCTATTTGACCTACACAACATTTTGCAGGTTCTTTGTAATGGAAGAACCTCTCAAACTGGCGTTTGTGCTTCCTTCTGCCCCACGGTTAATGACAAACTCGTTTTTGAGACCTATAGGTAACATACGAATGCATGAATACAGCTGTATTCGACTTCACAGATATAAATATGAGTATATTCGTATTCATAGACGTGAATACAAACATATTCATACTCATAGCCATGAATACGAATATATTCACATTAACATCTTTGAATACAAATATATTTGTACTCACACATTAAAATACGAATATATTCGTATTCGCAAGAGTTCATATTCACAGGTGACTACGAATATATTCGTATTCAAAAGTGTGTACATAGAATATATTTGTATACATAGTCATAAAAATCTATTTTTGTAAATACATTCGTATTCATATTTACGATTACGAATATGCCCATCCCTATTACGTGATAATAAAGCTATATAGGGTGTACGCGAAAGGTTGGAAAAACTCGAAACTGGAGATACTACTGACCAAAATATGCCAATTGAGCCAAATATGCCTTGTACAAACGTTGCTGATTTCAGAGATACGGGGCTTTCCATGTTACAATTATTGTTATGTTATTTTGAAATTTATTAATAATTTTGAAAGTGCTAATAGTACCAACAAAACATTTTGCAGCTTTATGTTTTCTAACACGACAAATACAAATTTTCAACTAATTTTAAAGTTGTTTATATAGAGAGCTAGTTAAACCTACTCGGGGCAATTTTTTTCCATGAGGATATGAAAGAGCATCTTTCGTTAAAAGTTACTCTTGTTTAACTTTGATATCTCTATCCGTTTTCGAGATATTTGCTTATAAACGTTTCAAGGCATTTCGGTTTTATGCAATTTTTAATTATTAAATTAAAGCCCTATATAAACTTTTATTGTTGCGTTAATCAAATTGCTTTGAAAAATATTTGCAGATAGCGTTACTATGATTTCTAATGTTTGTTATGACATGATTACTTTAATTGACAATAAGTATCCTAAGTCGAAATTTTGTTGCAAAATTTTCAAAATCACAACTAAGTTTTCATGGAGGTACTTATGTGTATGTTCATTATATTTATGTTTCCCTAATGTTTTGTGTTATTGGTGCGTTATTTATTTGCGTATTATAGAATGTTTCCGCTATTTGTTTGATGTATTGTTTTATATATGTATATTAGTCCCGTCATCTCATGTAGTGTTTGTATGTTTATGTATCCACCTGAGTTTGTTAATAGTCTTAGTCTCTTATTTTGCGTTGTCTACAGTCTGTTGTATTGTTTTCTTGAGACTCCGTGCTATAGGGGGCATGTATACGCTAAAATGACTAAATATAGTTTCGTACAGTGTAACAATTTATTTTTAACTGTCATTTTATTACGTCTGCTTATTAATGGCTATAGTTTACTGATTGCCGTATATGGTTTTTGTATGCAATTACTTATTTGTGCCTTAATTCTCAGTTGTCTGCATAGTGTTACCCCTAAGTAGTCTGTTTTTCTTACCTCTTATATCTTCTTGTTGTTTATTTTAGTTCTTGTAAAAATGTTATTGTTTGTGAATTTTCTTGTTAATACGATTTGTTTTATCCTTTCTTCATTCATATTTATTTATCTTCCACTCTTTATAATAGTCTATAATTTTAATTAGATAGTATTTTAATTTATGATTGGCCATTTGTGAGTGTGAGAAAATTAGGGTATCATCGGCGTATACTTGCATTTTTGTAATAGGATTAATCTGGTATGTCCGCCATGTATAGGGCAAATAATACAGGTGAGAGCACCGTTCCCTGTAGTATTTCGGTTGTAATTTTTTGTTCTTCTGATGTGTTGCTATTAATTTTTACTTTTATTAATCGATATTTTAAGTAAGATTTTATCAGATTTACTAAATGTATTGGCATTTCGTGCTTTTCTTTTAATTTGTGTATTAGTCCACTGTGCCACCCTTTGTCAAACGCCTTTTCAATGTTTAAAAATATTGCCTGTATTCGATCTCTTATTATACTGTTCTATAATGTTCTGTATTACAGTTGATATAGCATGGGTGGTACTGTGGCCGGGTGTGACGCTTAATTGAGTGTCCGATATTAAAATGTTTATCATTTATATGTTGAAAAAAAAAATGTTCGAGATACTAAAGAGCGCGGGAATGAAGTATAGAGATAGGAGAGTAGTACACAATATATACAAAGAGCAAACTGCTGTTATAGAAGTAGAAGGGGAAAGAAAGGAAGTAGGAATTAGGAAAGGAGTAAGACAAGGATGTACCTATCTATCACCACTAATTTTTAATCTGTACATCGAAGAGGCGATTAATGTCGTAAAAGATAGAGTGGATTTCGGGATTAAAGTACAGGGACAGAAACTAAAAATGCTGAGATTCGCGGATGATATAGCAGTATTAGCATCTAGTAAAGAGGAATTGGAATCAGCGTTGAACGAAATGGAGGCAGTGTTGACAGAGGAATACGGAATGAGTGTGAATAAAAACAAAACTAAAGTGTTAGTTTGCAGAGGGCGCGAGAGCAGAGCAAAAACGAAAGTACAAATTAATAATGAAAGATTTAAGGAAGTTAAAGACTTCACTTATTTAGGAAGTAAAATAAATTGGGATGGAAGAAGCGATAAAGATATAAAACAAAGAATAGCGCAGGGTCGAGTAGCTTTTAACAAAAAGAAAGCACTTTTATGCTCGGGGGTAATAAACTTAGAAACAAGGAAGAGATTTTTGAAAACATATGTATGGAGCACGGCACTATACGGTTGCGAAACCTGGACGGTAGGGGAAGTAAGTAGGAAGAAATTAGAAGCTTTTGAGATATGCTGTTACCGAAGAATGATGAAAATACCGTCAACTCATAGGGTTAGAAACGAAGAAGTATTAGAGAAAGTCGGCGAGAAAAGAAATATGTGGAAAAACATAAAGAAGAGAAGAGATAGAATGGTAGGTCACTTGCTGAGACATGGGGCAATAGTCCGCGATATTTTGGAGGCAGAAATAGGAGTGAAGAAAGGCAGAGGTAGGCCTAGATTAGACTACTGCTCGCAAATAGTAAGATATGTAGATTGTAGCACAATTAGCGAAATGCGTAGGTTAACACAAGATAGGAGAAGCTGGAGGTTAGCGTCCAACTAGTCTTAGGACTGATGATCTCATGATGATGATGATGTTTGTTTATTTTTTAATAATATCATCTCAGTTACTTTGGACAGTGAATTAAGGAGGGATATGGGACGGTAGAAGTTAGGATTTTAGGGAGGTTTATTGGGTTTTAGGATTGGCATTACAATTGCTTTCTTCCATTCTTTGGGAAAGTATTGATGTTTTATGATAGCGCTAATTCTGTATGTGATTGTTATAATGGCTTTTTTAGGAAGATTTTTTAATAATTTGTTTGTTATATTGTCCAGCCCAGGTGCCTTGCAATTTGTAAGTGTTTTTATTATTTCTATTAATTCTTCGGGGTTAGTTTTTATTAGGAAATTCCGAAAGTTAGAGAAAGTTTAATTTACTAAGATTGTGTAATAAACTAAATACATAATAAATACAGCAATGGAAAAATGTTTGGAGCACCTATTTAGTTAAAATGAAACATTTTTAATATACTGAAATAAGTTCAATAAAATTATTTTAAATATAATTCTAACTATAAAATGTGCAGAGAAACTCATTTTTATACAAAATTTATAGTAAAAGTTATTTGGTTTGCTGTATTTTGATGATGTATATCAAATATAAACAAGAATGGCCAAGTTTGAACGTATCAAATTCTTATAGAATAGTCAGTCTTACACAGGCTTGAGAAGTAACCAGACCTATTTTTCCTTATACAGTAAGAAAGTGATTAGTGATTCGCTAAAAGTATTATTTTTCATTATCAGTATGGTTAAAAGCCACGAATTTACTGTGCCAGAAAGAAGTAAAATTGTGTTGCTTCATTCGCAAGGACGTTTACAGGTAAAAATTTCTAATATTATGAAGTGTTCGGGAAAAGCTGTTCACATAACAATAAATAGATTTAAGGAAACAGGTTCCTATGAAAATAGACCAAAATCAGGAAAAAAACGTGTAATCACAACCAGAGTGCATCGCTTTCTAGTAAGAAGTGCTCTTATACAGCGGACAAAATCATCTACAGACCTAGCTGGTGATCTGTGGGAGCACCAGAAAATTAAAGTCACTTCCAGAACAGTTAGAAATGATCTAATAATAGTAAATGTACACGACAGGTGAGCTCGTCGTAAGCCACTATTAAGTGAGCGCCATAAGAAACTTCGATTGGTGTGGGCAAAACAACATGTAAATTGGACACCTGATGAATGGGCCAAGATTATTTGGTTTGATGAATCCGATATTGAGGTAGGCATCATTATGGTTTATCTAGTAATCATATAACAAAAAATATATCGCTAAGCAATTATTTCAATTATTATATTAAGTTTTACATTTTATAAAATCATTAAATCAAATGTGTATTTTTGGTTCTATTACCTTAGAGATTTGGGCAATCTGGAGGCACTTTGTAAGACGTAGACCAAACGAAGCTTTTCTTTCCATATGCATCACACCAACGGTAAAGTTTGGTGGTGGCAGTATTATGATCTGGGGTTGTATGACTGCCAGAGGTGTAGGTGAAATCTTTTTGTGCGAGGGTCGGATTCAGAGCGCTATACTGCCATGTTAAGCGAATTTAAAACCCTCGATATTAAAAATATTTGAAGAGGATGACCCTGATTATGTCTTCCAGCAAGATAATGCTCCTTGCCACAGAGCAAATCAGACAATGGATTGGTTTAGTAATAATGATGTTCCCCTGTTTCCGTGGCCACTTCAGTCCCCAGACTTGTCGCCAATAGAAAATTTGTGGACAATATTAAAGACGAGATTGCCTATCTACAAATGTATATCAAAAGAAGATTGAAAAGGAAAAATTCATGGAGAATGGGGAAAATTTTCGGCCAACTTATACAAGCAACTTGTGGACATTATGTCCAAAAGAGTTCGTGCAGTGATAAAGCACAAGCAGGTACCACAAAGTATTGAGTAATATCTTTTAAATTGTTAATAAAATTATATATACTCGTTTGGTTTTAATTGTTCTTTATAATATTTAGAATCTTAACAAATGTATAGGGTGCCCCATACATTTTTCCATGGCTGCATAACATTTAAATTAATTGTTTAAAAGTTGTAAAATTAAAAAATAGAAAAATTTGTTTCTTACAATATACACAATGATGAAAGTGCTTCTATAAAATTAATTTAGTATAAATAAAACTTAATATAATGATATATCGGTTTCTCTAAGTGCATAATGAAAAATCGTAATTCTTTCGTTCTCCATTCTGTAACAGTACACCATCTAAACCAGATGACTAAATTTCGAGGTTTAGATAAGAATTAAATTACCAGAATTTAATAAAATTGGAAGTTGAGCTCTAGACAAGATTTCATTCCGCCGCCAGGTTATAGGTAAATAAATTCTGCTCTAATTTACTTTTATGGTAGTCACAATCGCCATCATCCTAAATTAGCTTAAGTATTCAATTTATTTTAATTTAGATATCTCATATTCAGTTGGATTTAAGTTATATTCAATTTTGTCCTGTTTTATTGTATCAATATTTCATGAGCACCATGTTTACAACTTCAAATAATTCATTGTACATGACAAATGAATTCAGTGGCCAGCATGTTTTTAACATCTATAATTAGCTCAAGTGACATGGATTATATATTTTGCACCATTATTTCTAAGAAGCACTGATTTAAATATTTGCTGTGTTTATTTACTTTGTATTATTTTTACGTGTTTATTTGAATTTAATACACAATATTGTCAATTTCCACATACAAAAATCAATAGAAATAAGATTTTAATGAAAATAGTTGATTTGAAGGAAAAAAATAATTAAATTAGTATTTGAAGGATGCGGTAAAAATATTTTTACAATTACTCACTATGGTTTGTTTGTGTAATTACATTTCCTATTATTAGTATGTTAAATGTATCGTTTCAATAATGGAAAACTCAAGCATTAATAAAGTCTTACTTTACTGTCTCATTTTAAACAAAAATAAGTGCACAAAAAACAAAATATGCGAGATGGTAACTGGTATAGTTTTAGTGTCTCAATAAATAAAATACACTCGTCTAGTATATATTTAAAAAGGTTGTTAGTAATTTTTCTGTATATGCTTTTCGGTAATATTAAAGAAATTAAGTCGATAATATTTTAAAGTGGTATGTGGTATAATCTTGACTTTCCCCCAAAAATACTCTAGAACACTCATATATTTTCCATGAGACTAGACTGAATACTAATTCAGATATACAGGTGACAATTGATATTTTGTAAGTAAAAAATAGCCAATAAAGAAGTTGATTAATTACACAGGCGAATAAGGAACAAAAACAAACATTGAAATTAAAAATATAAACACGAACGTTAAAATAATACGTGAATTAATATGAAGGAATTGCATGTTTTTTGAAATGGGGTATGAAATTTATGTATTATGCTGTTGATCAACATAGAATTTACAACATATTCTTACGCATGGAATTACTGATTGTTGATTATTTTTTGATTGATTTTCTTTGATATTTTTTTGATTTTGATACATAGAATTTACAAGATATTCTTACGCATGGAATTATTGATTATTTTTGTAACTATTTGAGCTTCATTCTCGGAATTTTGCAGCAGTAATGAGACATTTGGAACTGCGATATATGGAGGTCGTTCAACTAGGCATCTTGCCATTATCTGAATGAGAATGAATTACCCCAAAAAGAGTTTTCATGCCTCAATATGTTATGGATAACCTCATCCTTCGTATATTTAATAAATTATGCTAGTTTAATACGATGTGTACTGAAGAAAATACTGACGATTTGGAATGGCTGGGTAGGGTTAAAACATACTGATGCAAATATTGACAGTATTACTGATCCTCAGGAATGACAGTATTACTGACCGTGTAGGGTTCGTTTTAGCTCCCCTTCGAATAATTGAATGCCCAACGTGTCTCACAAAATACAGAGTGGAAATCTTAACTGTAATAAATTTTATAACCTGAATTTGGAAGATTTAAACAGAAAATCCTGATAGGCCTAATTTGATTTTGGTTGTCCACACTTAGGGGGTAATGACTTTTAGTTCATGATGATCACCCATCATAAACTGATGCAACTGTCATAATCAACCTAATTTTTTTCCAATATAAAGGCATGTTGAGTGACACATCATTTGAAAGGTGGCATCATTTTAAATGAATACAATACATTGTTCAAATTCTTAGCGGTAAAGAGAATAAAAACTTACTTCTTATATTAATGATTATTTCATGGTAGAAGATGTTTCAAATGGGTACCGTTTCTCTCGTGACGAAAAGATAATCGATGATAAAATCCGTTACATTCTGCAGCATCTTCGGAGTGATCTGTCTGATTTCTTATTATTTGCTGCTGAATCTCAATGTTGTTAGGCTTTGTCTTAATTTTTTTTTGTTTTAAAATCAAGTAAGATAAAATCTCGAGATCTTGGCGGCAACTTAATAGGACACAGTCTTCTAATCCACCTATTTCAAACTCCTTTCGAAATATTGATGGGTGGTTACAAGACACTGAGGTGAGCTGTATCTTTTTGAGACAATATTCTGGCATCAAGTAGATTTGAATATAATTTATTGGAAAAGACAGTCGACGAAGATGGAACCAAATCTTGTCGACGAACATTTAGGTACGTTGGACTACCATGGTTATCATTAAAAAATAACGGTTCAAAAAACCTGGCATCTACTATTTCAGCCATACATTTATTTTTCGTGGACGTTGGGAACGATTTTTCTCCAGCCAGCACCGGTTGCTCTGTCATAAATGACAATTGTCTCGATTAACTTTATCATTTAGATCGTATCATAAATGTACTTTCATCAGAAAATATTATCCATTCTAAAGACATCTGATTATTGATAATAATAGATTCACAATCTAGGGTGAAATGAACTCCGCGGGGCTGTGGGAGAGTGTAACAACCCACTCATATGTGTTTTTATACCACTAATGGCATAAAATTATTTAAACAACTATTTGGTGTAAGCTCTAGTAATTCGATATACTCGTTATTCTTACATCCTTTATGTGTAAAATTGATGTTACGATGAGTGTATGCACAAGTATTCATTTCATTGCTATTTACCAAATAAAAAACTCTCTTATCTTGCCGATAAATGGAACAGTCTACCTGACGTTACGGTATGTTTTGAGACTTTTTATTTGGCAGATAGCGATGAAATAAACTATAATTCCTGCTATATATTCTTCAAAAGAAAAAAACTAAAAGAAAAAAATGCACTTTATTGTATCTATTTAAATGCACTTTATTGTATAATTTGCAATCCAAATAAATGTTTAGGAAATATTTATATATTAAAGAATACCGCAACCAATATTATAAATGTGATATTTGAAGTACTGTTGTCATTCGTTTTATCGAGATTTGTATTTAAATCTTCTGAATCTATTGTCCTAATACTGATATCGTTTCAGTAGGTGATAAATGCGCTTCATTGATAGCCAATAGTTTTTGGACATCTGCTAACGATTCTTCTCATAAAGAAATGATTTAGTTACTAGCTGGAGGGTTAGGGGGTTTAGTTTAGTAAAAATATAAATGATATTAATGATATAGTTTAGTAAAAATACATATTAATGATATACACACAATTATTTAATAGTTAAGTGTATTCTTGATATTAAGAATTGCATTGAATTTATGAAAATTTTCGTTGTTAATTATATCGTTACGTATATCTCAACTTTCACTCGATTTCGATGTTAGATTCTGTTGTTCTCTTTCGGTTGGTAAACTTTAAAACTAAAATTAAACTTACAGGAATAATTTAAAAACATTATTTATTGTATGCGACTTTTTAGAAATTGCCTATCTAATTTTCCTACAAATTTCGAAAAAATAAATTGGAAAAATATTTCAGAAAGGCAAACTATTTAAAAAAATTGATATTTCTAGTAGTGTCATTATAACTAAAAATATAGAATTGGATTTGAACATAGGTATTCACATTCCAATTAACATTAAACGATTAACGGGACCTTGATTATTATGATATTAATTTATAGAACACGGCATACTAGATATTTTTCGTCCATATATATTTTTCTATATATATATATATATATATATATATATATATATATATATATATATATATATATATATATATGAATGAAAGATATCTCATTTTATCTAATCAGTTTCTATTCAATTAACCTGTCAGAAAACGATAATAATGGTTGGTGGGGAGCAAATTAAGGAGGTGGTCCTTCTACATAGGTCAGTAAAGTCTCTCAACCTTAAATATCGTAAAGTTGGCTTGAATACAATGTTGTCCCAAGTTAAACGTACAAGTTCATATTTATGCAGATTAATCTAGGTTGATACAAGTAGTGCAATTATATAACAGCTAGTCTTTAAATTTGAATCTGGTTTTTCATTTGTATATGCTAATATATTCAATTCTAAACATTGCTAGTAAATATAGGTTTAGTTCATTACTTACATTGTTCTTCTCCCAGTTACAAATTTTAGTGTAAATCAAATGGTCCAGAAGCCAATCTACTGGCTTGTCGTTATAGAACATTTGGAAAAACTGAATTAACCAAGGTAGCTCGGCACTTTTAAACATCTTTCCTGAAAATAAAAACGTTATCAATGAAAATACGGCCATTGCCCTCTGTATCTCCTAAGTATTTTTGTAATCTATACAGAGTATACGAAGTATACCTGCCATTATTTTATGTTATTATCAACTGCCAAGTTGATGGCTTGGACTTACACAAAATGCAGTAAAACAACATGGGTCCCACCCATTGTCAAGATGTTAGTAGCATTATCGAAGTAGACTTAAGATATTTTGCACAATCTAACAACATTGCTATAAGTCGCGCCTCGGATTTATCTTGTGTTTTCTACAAATTAAATTATTTCGTATATATCGCTTTACTATTTAAGGAATTTAAAGAATGTTAGATTTTACTTTTCTTTTGTCCCATAATGGCATTAGGTTAGCATATATCTTTTTGCAAATAGAGTTAAGTGCTCATGTTGTATAACTTGTTTTTTGTTTCTTCAAATCTAAACTATCAACTATGGCGGTTATACCTCTTGCACCCTATACAATGCAATGTAACATGATAATACAATACATGAATATGTAAATTTCAGTGTTATTTATAAAGGGACTGAAACAAAAAAAAATCACTCCTACAAATTACAAATACTTCACCAGCTGACAAGATGATACTGATCGCAGACTTCAGTTTTGTGAAATGATACCAGAAAAACTAGCCCACAAACCCGAATATTAAAAAACAATTTGTTTTACCGATGAATCTGTTAATTTTAAATGTTCCTGTGTATACTGAGAATGTAAAGTACCGGAGTACTATGAATGCTTATATTTTTCATGAGTCACACACAATTTGCAGAGAAAGTGAACGCGTGGGCGGGGATCTTGGGAAACCACGTAGTTGGAACTGTGTTGCCAAATCTAAATTTAACAGCAGAGGTGTGTTCGCATGTTGCAAAATGCTATTGACCTGCTCACTTTGGAGATTCTAGAGAAAAATCCTGATCAATCTCGATATATGGAAATAAGTTTTCAGGAAGATGGTGCTTTTCCAGAATATTATGGCGCAGTGAAAGTTTATCTCAAAAAATAGTATCCCAATAGGTGGACTGGAGGCCGAGGTACAATAGAGTGGTTTGCTCGGTCTTCAGATCTATTGCCCTTAGATTTATCTTCATGAGGCTACTTAAAATCTAGGGTATGTATATATTTGATAACCCGCTAACCTGAAACGCTTGCATGGGCGAAACAAGAGTTTAATAATAGGCTATTCTATTGTGAGCAAGAGGGAAATACACATTTTGAAAAACGTCTTTCTTTTTGAAAAAAGTGACTTTCTCCGTGATTTCTGTCACAAAAAGAACCGACATTCAGTTTGATACCTGACTCTCGCAGGGGGGCTTCATCTAAAATATTAATGGCATGCTAATATCAAATTTAATGTTAGAATAATTATAAGCAAGCCCCGGATTTGACTGTCGATATGACGTAAATGTCAGAGGCGGACTTACAATGAAGAGCACGTTACATGTAAAAATTATTCACATATTAATTCACCTTTCATTGTGTGATCGTTTAGGAACAAATGAGGACTTGTAATTGTATTCCTAAAATTGAGTAGTCAGGTCCGGGGGCAGGACAAGTCATCACGTCAGTAGTTCTTCAAGGTAACATCACCACACACCTAACACTATTTAAGCGTATGATAACATGAGTATATTATTAGTAGTTGCCCTAAATGTTCAGTAGTCAACGAGCGACATCTGTCAGTAAATATACATTTATAATGTGAAAATGACCATTCTACGCCAGGGAAGAAAATGAAGCATAAAGTATGAATAATGGTGTAGAACCTTCATATTGATTTCCGAATTAGAGACATGAACTTTTTTCTGCTGTAAAATATCTACTATAATTGCTATAGTAGAAAACCCCGGGTTGTTATCCAAAACTGAAGTAATTTTTTCTTTGTAGCCTTCGCAGTATCCTCTTTCAACTGAATAATATGCTGCCGAAGGTCCCAAACAATCATAATTCCAATAGGCTGTTCTATTCATCCATAATTGAAATAGGTAGTTCATCAGTCTGCGTTTTTTTTTACAACTTGTCAATGGCGCTTGGTATGCGCGAGAAATTGTTAAGTATATACGGATACTGGAGTGAGTCTGAATCCTTTGGTGTGAACATAACACTGACTTAGTTTGCCACAAAACACCAAAATACTATACATTACACTCGGAGTGGAGTAGGTTAAAATCCTTTGGTGTGAAGATAACACTGACTTAGTTTTCCACAAAACACCACAATAGTATACACTACACTCGACGAGCGTTTCGCCAATAAAGTTGGCATCATCTCAAGATGATTAAAACTCAACTAAAACTAGTTTTAATCATCTCCACATGATGCTACCTTTGTTGGCGAACTGCAGAAAACTGCAGTAATAATAATGTGAAGCCTCCTCAATCCACGTTCTCCACTGGGTTATTACAGACGCTGGAAGTAACTGGTGTGGGGAAGCATTTCTCTGGATAATTCCATTTTTTGCGGGACTTTCAAAAACACTTGTTTGATATTCGCTACCAGGCGATCGACATTCGGATAACGACCAGAGATTGCCTCTGCTACGCGATGAAGACAATGTGCTAGGCACATTACATGTAACATATCGTAGTTATACGTTTCCGCAAGGAATCCGCAAGGAAAGGTAAAGCCATGTTTTTGTTTTTCTCATGTTTACCGCCCCATACTTATTATAAAGCCTCATTTATTATCAATATTTAAAATTATACTTGTGAACTACTAACATTTAAAAAAATATTTCTGTAAAATCAATCTAACAAATTTAATTCGCTGAACAGACCATTGTATAGCTAGTGAAACAAAATAATACAACTTGAAAAATTTTATATATATACAAAAAAGAAAAATCATACTTTATCTCCCTCTGTACCGGATTGCCTTCTATAACTGACAATAATTTTAAAATTTATGCGTTCCTACTCATTTATTTTATATAAACTTTAAGCCATATCCTTTCCTCGTGTGTGAACACCCATTAGTTAGCTATTGAAGAAGTACGTCTTACGTACCTTCCGCTTTATAGCTGCCAGATAAATTAAATTAAAACTATATACATGTTGACCTATCTCTACATATATAGTTCATCAGTTCTTTATGAAGAGTTGGAGTACCATAAATTAGTGACAATGTGGAACACGTTTCAATTTTTTATTCAACAATATAAACGCACATAAATTATATGCTTTATTGAACCTCCTACAAAATAAAATAGCGTAATATGTCTCTGAGACGCTGAGGGAATTTTTATATAAATGGAAGCGATATGAAATTTTAACAACTCATTTCTTATTTCGTTCTGAAATAAAAAAGAATGTACACGGCAGGGCCGACCCGAAGAGAGCAATAAAAGGACGACTTATCCTATAATATTTATTACATTCACACAACTCACCGATAAAGCCGAGCTGGCAAAAGTCCAGAACAAACCATGGCTCCTTTGTGGCAATTTTTTCTATTGCAAATTTCTTCATCTCGGTAACATATGATGGTTTAGCAAGGATATCGTCCTCTAGCTGTACGTAGAACGTCCCTGAAAAGATAATGTAGTATTTAATAATTAGAATGGATTTTTATAACGTAAAATTTGAGTACCTCTACTATAATGGTATAAAATTTATAGATGCAATAGATAGAGTTCTTTTAGTTTAAAGAGAGTTATTTTTTCACTCAAAAACAAATTTTTCTTATAATTAATGGGTAATTTAAGAATTTTCAAATTACTTAGAAAGTTAAAAGAATTTCAATTCGGATTGATTAAATCCCAACTTCACTACAGTAGACTATTGTATGGTAGCAGTTGATTTTTTCATCAGTGCCATCAATTTGATAATTTTAGGGATTCATCCCTAGATTATGGGAATTTTTAAAATGCATTGTAAACCTCTTACTTAAAGGAAACATGTTAAGAGTGTATAATGACCGTGCATACGTTTATCGGAAAAATAAATACAACGAACACCTCGCTTTCATAATTTTTTAAAATATACCTTAAAAAAAGTTAAAAAAAAGATTTTTTTATGATAAAAATATTTTTGTTATGTTAAAAATTATTCACCTCATTAGATACGAGAAAGTATAAAAAACACCTAATGCAAGCAAAAAGTAAATATGTGATCTGAGATGGGCCGGAGGGTTCTTAGATAGTAATCTTTTAGTAACCTTCACGGTTCTAAATTTCCTTCAAGAAGATTTGGTTGCACCTTAGTCGACACTCTCATTTCCCAAAAAGTTAGATATCTATTTAACGGCAGCATTTCAACGAGATGCTCCACCCCACTATGTGGGGTGCACCATATAGGTGGATTGGGTGACGAGGTCTAATTAAGTAATTGCCAAGATCTCCAGACCTTGAACAACAAGGTTCCTCAAACGAAATCTGACAGTATTGAGGTTCTGAAAACAATAAAGACAGATCACTCCGGAGATACTATAAAATTTAAAGTTTTTGGGCACACAGAAATCAACTTCGTGAGGAGGTTGCGGAGGAGAAGGTTACACTTAAAGATAAGGACTATATCATGCCCAGTTTGCCAAGTTTGCTGACCACACTACGAATAACATTGTGGCAGCAACCTCTATAGGAGCATATTCCCTCTAAGAGATGCACTTTATCGTCAACCAACTTTTTATCAAAATAGAAACGGGATCCATTGCGCACATCTTTTACGATGAAATGATCATTATATCATTAATATAAAAACTCAGTTTTCATTCTGTTTGCAGGTAAGAATTTCAAAAATTTAGAAAACGAAGTATGTGTATTTCTCTCGGTGGAACATTTCAACTGATGTATTCCTTAACATACCCTCATATTTGAACAAAAAGAGTTGAAGGCACTGAACCCTCCAGGGTGGAAATATATAAAGGTTGTTCCCCTAAATTTAGATAACCAAAGTTAGCAAGGGGTGGCGAACTACATCTAAGAACGCCAAATATCACCCAAGCGTCAACCTCACCTGCTCGTGGTGCACCCTGCTAGAAAACCAACGAGGCTCTGGCGACCGAACATTGGCGGTATAATCATATGTCGAACACAACAGGTCTAAGTCTCCTGTACCTAAATAACCTGGCAGAAGATATAAAATGCACAAAGCAGTATATATGAAATGTCGTGTGATAAAAAAGTATTACCCCAGGTGGGTAGGACGGAACGTCCAGAATCCCACCCTGAGAAATCAGGCTGCTCCACGGATTCTGGGGGGAGCAATCAAACGACTAGTATACAAAAACAAGGAGACGAGGGAAATCCATTTACAAGAAGAGACACTATAACAAGAACTCCACCGAGGTTGAGAACTTCTTCACTTCTAGACATGGACATCAGCGACGACTACCAGAGAAAGAACACCCAAATTATGGAACAACCAAACAAGAGAAAGAGGGCCGAGAAAGACGCCGATAACGGTGACAGTCCGAATATCAAAGGAATGGAACTAAAAAGTATAATGGAAAAAATGTGTAGGCAGTAAAATTGCTGGAAAAGGCGATCAAGGAAACTTATAAGCCAAAGAAAGAATTCCAGGAAATAAGTGGAAAATTGGCGTTGCTAGCTGAAGAGCTTCAAAGCAAATCGATAGCAAACTAGCTACAAAATGCAGTCAGTGGAGCAAGAGAGGACGAAATAAGAGAAACGTGATATCGCGAAAACCAAAAGATTCGTAAGCAACTGCAATACATGGAAGACAGATATAATAAAGAAATGGAAGACTCTAAGAGCGCCAAAACATGTGCGGAATGCAAAAGAATTCAAAGATATCACAAGATAAGGGAAACATTAAAACAGAACAAGACTATAGACATTTCAGGAGATAAAGGAAGAAGACTGGAAAGACGAAGTTTTCCCCAATATTGTTATTCAAAAAGGTTACATTTGGGAAGCGCCGGCTGACTGGGACGTAATACTTCCATGTAGTAAGAATATTGATAGTAAAGATGTAATAATAAGTAGAGCTATAGAAAAATTCGGAGGAAAAGAAGGTCTTAAGAGGCAAAACAAACAAAAAGGAGAATTCGCTATGTTGACCCATTCGATAGGCTTTCCAAGAAATGATGATGAGTTTGATATTAGCACAAGAAGAATATACTACCCAATAATTATAGACGAACCAGAAAATAAATTGGCTGAGGACAAGCATACCTTTCAGTCTCTAAAATATGTTAGAGACCATATGCTAAAACATAATAGAACCAAAGTGGCTGTTCCAGTTTCTGTTCGCGGACACTGATGTGGAGATTGTTATCTATAAACATGATCAAGTGAAAGAGCAGAAAAGCCAGAGCAGAACCAGAAAACGCACAGAAACAGACGGTACCCTAGAGGATACAAAGCAGCAGAGACCTAAACAGGATGCAATCTTAGTACAGATAAAAGACAAGTCTTTTGTCGAATTACTCAAGACGGTCAAACAAGCAGTAAATCCGAGTAAAATAAGTGTGGAAGTGACAAACATGAAAAAGGCCAAAAGCGGCGAATTAATCCTCAGGGTACAAAATGGAACAAACAGGGCAGAGACATTAAAGAGGTACATAAAAGATAAAATCCCGGAGGCGACAACACACCTTTTGATCAGCAAGGTGCTGCACATAAAGGATTTTGACGAAGTAACAACGGAGGAGGAGGTTAAGCAAGCTATATGTGAATCTGCACAGATGGAACCAGAAGTAATAGAAATGAGAGCCCTACGGCCGGTGTACGGAAACAAACAAAATATAACAGTGATATTACCCGAAAAGGAAGGTCGAACGCTTATTGAGCTGGGAAAAATGACGATAGGCTGGATGAAGCGTAGAATAATTGAGAGAAACACCGAACAAAGGTACCTCAAGTGTTGGCAATATGGGAATACTAAAGCTGAGTGTGTGGGTCCCGATAGACAGAATTTATGCTTAAAATGTAGCAAGGAGGGGCACAAAGCAGCGAAATGTCCAAATAGTCCCTTTTGTGTATATTGTAACGAGGAAGGATATCAATCCGGAAGTCGAAACTGTCCAAACAACCAGAGAGCAGCAGACACGCCATATACAAGAAATATAAAAAAATAAAACTACTGCAAATAAATACAAATAGGAGCCGTGCAGCTCATTAATGACATTGGCCATGGCTAGGAACATAAGGGCAGAAGTAATATGTATCTCTGAACCAAATTGTAATAGTATTAGAAACAGAAAAGGCTATATGATGACGACATGGACACGGCAGTAAAAGTGATGGACAGTAACTTAGCGATCAAGGATCAAGGACAAGGTCATTGGTATACATACATTGAAACAGGCATTTGTACAATATATAACTGCTACTCATCTGGCAACAAGGACATGAAGGAGCTAGAGAAAATACTGCGGGAACTTGCAAACCGATTTAGGCATAAAAGAAGGGCGATCATTTTGGGGGACTTTAAACACGAAGTCTCCATAATGGGGAGAACACCGCACCGATGCGAGAGGTCAAGTAATAACGAAGTGGATCGCGGAGAATGATTTAGTAGTAATAAATAGGGGGAACGAACTAACATTCCAGCGGGGCGACTCTTCCTCCACTATATATCTGACACTGGCAACAGATGACATAGCAAACAAGATTGCAACTGGAAGGTGACTGAAAGCGAGTTGAGCGACCATAATTATATAAACTTTGAAGTTGTCGGCGAAAACCCCAAGCCTCAAAGAATTTAAACAAAATATGAAGGATGGCAAGTCAGGAAGCTAGACCAACAAAAATTACGGCAGATTCTAGAAGAGCCGCTACACATAACTGGCACAACACCAGCTAAAGAATTTTCGAGTAAAATTTAGCAAATCTGTAATGAAACCATGTCAAAGAGGAGGAAAACACCAAGAGAAAGATCTGTATATTGGTGGAATGAAGAGATTGCGGAGCTCCGCAAAGAATGTATACAAAAAAGAAGATTGTATATATGAAATGCAAGGCACAACATACTCGCAGAAAATCAAGAACTATGGGAAGACTACAAAGAGAACAAGAAAAAACTACAAAGAGCCATCAAGAAATCTAAAAGTGAGAGTTGGAAAGCCCTTTGCGATAAAGTTGACTGTGATATCTGGGGCGACGATTACAAGATAGTCATGAAAGGACTAATAGGATACCCTGCCAGACTGGAATTAACCATAGAAACTATGGAAAAGGTGGTAGATTACCTCTTCCCCATACACCAATCTGTGATATTCGACTGTGATAATTCTGTGATATTTACAGATTTTACTATAGAGGAACTAAATGTAGCGTGCGAAAAATTAAAATTAAATAAAGCACCGAGACCCAAAAACATTCCGGCCGAAATACTAAAAGAAGTAGCTCCTAGCAAACCCCATTACGTATTGGAAGTATACAACGAGTTGGCGGGTGGGTCAAACTTACCTGCGGATTGGAAACAAGCCAAATTGGTGCTAATTAGAAAAGGAGACAATCCCATAGACAATCTATTGTCTTTGGGAATAGGTTGTCTAATCCCATAGACAACCTATTGTCAACCATAAATCTTTTAGGCCTATTTGCCTATTGGACGTAGAAGGCAAGCTATATGAACAACTAATATTAATTAGACTTAAGAAGAAATTAGTAGGGGTGGGAGGTCTATCAGAACACCAGTATGGCTTCAGAGAGGGGCGTCAAATGGTGGATGCCATTGCAGAAGCTATTCGATCGCACGAGAGGTAGATTCAAATTACTCTCAGAAGCATCGAAGACTGTGTGCCGTAATAACATTGGATGTCAAGGGCGTCTTTATTAGTGCATTATGGCAGATAATACTTAATGAATTAAGCAGAAGGAGCATAGACGAGAGCCTCATAAGAGTCATAGCGTCGTACCTTTCAGACCGGAAGAATTTTAGAGGCGGAGAACACGGCAAGGGGAAAGCAAATAAACAGTGGATCGGTATTGGGAGTGGATCGGTATGGATTGGTATTGGGACCGACCTTGTGGAACATCATGTATGATGGTCTGCTTGGCATATAACAGCCCAAGGGAGTCCAGTTGATTGGATTTGCCGATGATGATAGCCATGGTAGTGGTGCCAAAAGGAGAGGACATTCTAATGAACACGGCGAACTTCAGCGGGTTTCCAATTGGATGGAACTAAAAGGCCTGACGCTGGCACCACAAAAAACAGAAGCTGTCCTCTTAACAAAAAGAAGAAAAATTAATCCGATTAGTTTTAAGATTCAGGAAGTGGAAGTGACTCCAAAAAATGCAACTAAGTATCTTAGGGTCTGGCTAGACACAAAAATGACCTTTGCGGCACATATTGATAAAATATGCCAGAAAGTAGAAAAGACAGTAACCGTTGACAAACATCATGCCGAACATAGGGGGACCTAGGTCATCTAAGAAGAAATTGCTGTCAAGTGTAGTACAGTACCAGATGCTGTATGCTGCTCCTGCTTGACACAGAGCGACAGAAAAAAAAGTTAACAAGAAAGCTCGCTAGCATTCAAAGAAAAATTAATATAAGGGTCTGTTGTGTATATAGAACAATATCTACAGTAGCGGCAGAAGTAATTGCAGGAATCCCTCCAACAGAGCTACTAATAAAAGAGAGATGGGAAAAGTATTCGGCGATAGGGAGAGGAGTAGCAAGACAAAACCTCATGAGTAAATGGGAGGAACAATGGAATCAAGCAACAAATGGGCGGTGGACATACCAACTGATTCCAAATATACAGATATGGATCAATAGACCATATGGAGAGGAAGATTATTACCTCACCCAGGCACTGTCAGGACATGGTTGCTTTCGATAATACCTGTACGAAAGAGCGAGAGCAGAGACATGCCTATGCATATATTGTGGAGAGGTAGATAATGTCGAATACACGATATTCAAATGCAAGCAATGGGATGGCATTAGACATAGTGACGAAACGGGAAGAACTTTTAGCATCGCAAATGTGAGCACAGTTCTGGTGTCAACCGAGGAACAATGGATCGCTGCCTACAAAGTAGTTAGGAAGATAATAGAGACCAAGGAAAGAGGCGAAAGAAGATAAGATACTAGATACCAGACACCCTTCTCACCGAAATAATGCTAACGTGGTTCCAATGAGAAAGGGGAAGAAAAGGGGGAGGGGTTTTAGTCGGTAAGAATCCGACACTCCTGGTAAGCCGAGGTCTCATGCAATATTTCCCCTCCTCCTACCAAAAGAAAAAAAGGTAACCAAAGTTAAACGACGAGATTCAGGAGACTCTATTGAAATCTTCCATATTCAAGTTTCATCATGTATGTATAACAATGAACGTAATTATTACAAAAATGCACAATGTAACTGAGGAGGAAAACTAATAAAATTGATCGTCATATCTCTCAGAAACGAAGAGGTACAAATAAGAAGTTCAGGTATATTTCGCATCAAGATTAGTCGAAAATATATCCTGAAATATTTGTATACGATTAGGATATAGCCTGTATATTTAACATTTTGCTAATGCCTCGTCTTCTCAAAATTAAATTATGTAGATATATTTTTAGAGCTACAGTATCAGTTGTATCGAAATTTATCGCAGCAGAGTGGTGTTGAATAAATTATTCGAATTTAATGAATAATAATTAATGCTCCTAATAAATTTGAGATAGCATATATGTGTACTAACAATAAGTTATTCATTCGTTATAATGAACGGATAACGTTCTTTAACTGTTCCTTAACGACGTTATTTTTAGAGTTATGAAAACAATTAAATCGTCGAGTTTTTAGGAGAACGTTAACAATGATAGAGTGAGAGGTTAGTTAGAGTGTTCAAATCATTAAAACTAAACTTGGACGAATTACAGCTGACTACACTGACAACTATATACATGACAATAATAGCACTGTTTCAATTAAAGATATTTAGTCAATGTAGAAAGAAGATACTTTTATGGTTTAAATAACGCAGACCATTTTGTATAATGCTTATAATTTATGAATTTCCTGCAGTTTTATATATATTCTTCTTGTTCTTATTTTAATGTTATAAATTGCTGTTTTTGATGTTATACATTTTTTGCAGCATTTGAGTTTTATTCTTATGGTATTTCAAACTTTTCCGCTTTTGTGTAACCCATTTTAATGAAATGATAACAGTATCAAATAATAATAATGTTATGACTCGTGATAATATTATGACGTCATATCCTATTTTTTCAGATTGACGTATGTCTTCAGTGTAAATTTCTCAAAACTTAAAATAATTTATGTTTTGCCTTGACGGATATTTGGAAGTTGGAGGTGTTTATTAATTCACAGTGAGTGGTTTTTATCTGTCATGCTAGTTGGAAATATTGGTGCATGTTCAATAGTTTTTAATTGTGAGTGCCATTGGATTGTATTCAGCATTTTATTCGATTTCATTAAACTCCATTATTCATTAAACTCCATGTTTCAAAATAAATACCGATGAAGATCAATTGACTGGAGACTGTCGATTGCGTTGTGTTAATAAAGATTGCTTACAATTCGTATGTCTGCTGTAATTGACTATGTATAATGTTATGAAATGGTTTTATCTTTAGAAGACAATAAACTTATACTTGAGGCTTACATTCAAGGTCATTAAGATCAGAACGGTGGGAGATATATGAGGGTGACTCAAATATAAACCGAAATTTTGTTTAAATAAATTTATTTATTATTCAATTTTTTTAATGCCATTATCGAAAAATGAAGTTGGTCGTGCCTCTAATCAATTGCATACTAATTCTTTCACGTCTTGGTCGTCATCAAAATGACGTCCTCTAAGTTCTTTTTCGAGGGGCCCAAAGGTCCAAATATGTGCTTGAGAATATAGTTCTAATAATTGTACAGACTTGACGCTTTGATCCAATTTAAATGAAAAACACACACACACACACCTAACATAATCAAAGATACCTAAGGTATATCTAAGTAAAATATTATCAATTATCACCTATAAAATGTGTAAAAGAAGATACCAAAACCTACCATTTTAATATTAATTTAAAATACAAGGAAAAATTACAAAGTTCCCAATATACCAATTCCAACTTATTTACACTGAAAAGCTTTCCAAGTGGCTTGCATTCCTGTTATCTGACGTAATTACAGGAAATTAAAGGAAATATTCACTTAATAATTTCAATCAAAATTAGGTTATTTATCGTTGGTATTGATGAGTTAATTTGCAGTGATTTATACAGGTTTATGATATTTCTCTAGTCCAATTTAGATATAGTCGTATAAGGCAACGCACTGTGGAATTACTTTCTTTGTATTTGCTATCAAAATACCGTAATATTCATGTAATAAGCAAATTGATATGATCATTTTTCATTCTAGAAATTTCATCTTCTTCATACTACTAATTTTATACAGTAAATAAATAGTTAATTTTTTAATATTTCTTATTAGTTATAATTTTATCAAACTGTGAAGAAATATTTAAATTTATTTAACTAAATTTAACTAACACAAAGTAAAAGTCTGGTTGGTCAAAATATGGTTGTTCAAAAATATTCAGTCCAGCAGTTGGCTTTTAACCATAACCCAAGTAGATTTATCTGGAGAATATTAGAACTAATAAATATTTTTATAAATTTCAACAAGAATCACAAGAACAACAAGAATCATAGGCGCAAAATTTTGATCAAATAATGGAATCTGTAAAGAAATGATTGACTGATCAATTAATAACATGGCGTTTCGTTTTATTTCATCAGTACGTAAATTGTATGTGAATACGCCATACAACATACAGGAATGTACAAGAATGTATCTGGAAAATAATCATAACTCTTTCAAAACCTTATATTTAATACAAATATTTACTATAAATTATTTTAAGTATGTGAAGGACACTCTTGATATATTTAAGGTATAAGTAAACAACATCCTTCAACAGCTCAGTACTATTAACATTCAACTTCTCAAGACACCCTAGAAGAGAAATAACACTATGCAGAATTACACATAATATAAGAGAAAACAGTTTATCTATAATATCAATTTAGGGTTTTTAATTAGCATGATTATCATTAAAAAAATAATGTCCCTGATATTATATTTTCCTCTTGCATTAGAAGCTACTAAGCTTAATAATAAGTTTATTTTAATGTTTTCCTTATTTTGTAATTTTACTGTGCATCTCGTAAATCAACAAAGACAAAATAATAAAAAGTTCCAAGCATTACATTTTGAATAGTACTGAGAGTACTTCTGTAAATCCCTAAGTACCATATAAATATTCTATTGTACAATGATTTAGCCATTCAATATAAAATTAATCGCTATATTATGTAAAGGTTATTTTTTTAAATAAGGACCTATAGCGTTTTCCAGCATTATCTACATGAAATGGTTAGAACAAAAATAAATAACTGTTGCAAATTCTTGTTATTAATATGGAAAAATTACTATTAAATTATTCTATAATTATATATTTAATATCATCATGTCATAATATATTACCATTATTGCCACCATGTACAGATGTTCAACCACAGTAATAAAAAACGTATTTATTCAAAATGAGAGTAATACAGGGTGTCATTTTCCTCAAGAATGGTTATCTGTAGGCGATTTTCGCCAGACAATTTTTTTTAGAATAAAATGGCCTTTTCACTGTTTCTATCCGTTTAGAAAAAATACAACTACGGTAAAAGTTCTGAGCACTAAAAGAGGGAGGTACGCCGAGAAAACTATTATCCTGTATATCGGTCTGACTAATGTTTTGAGAAATAATAGGCTTTACCGGTTCAAATTATTGTTCCAACCCGATCGGTAAAGGGGTTATGAAGGTATTAATATATTTTTTTTTGGCAACCTTAAAAGCCTATTAACTCATAATTTTTTCGTAGATATTTATCATCGTGAATATGCAGTAAAGCGTTGTCAGTGAAATTCGCGGACACGCTATATAATTTCTCTCTAAATAATATATTATTTCGAAAGAAGAAATATACAATAATTTATCACATAACATTATAACTTTCTAGAATTCCATTGCGTTTTTATCCTACTCTAAGTCTCGGCCCATAAAAGTATGAGAACACGGAACTCACAAAGATAGTAATGCAAGCAATCCAATTTAGTTATTTTCATGTAATTCGCTTCGCTTTAGTTTTATAGCTAAAACATAGCAGGAAACGCGAGATGATATCCAAAAGCTTACCTTTCGGCTGGGAATAAGACATTAGAAAGGCGAAATCTAGGTTTTGTTTAGAACGCCATCGAACCCGCTCCGGAGAATCTCCTAAAGTTATCCTGAGCTTATCTAAATTAGGATAGTATGCCGGAGATGGCGAGACCACTTCAATTAGACCGGAATCCACCTGGATCGGAAACCTGAAAAGGAGAAAGGAAATTAGAATCGAAGTGTACCGAGTTTTCCAATAATGTAAAATAAAAGTGGAATTGTGTGCGCCTCGACCAGAAATGAAAACCGCGAGAACAATATGTTCCAGAGAATGGGACTGGCTGAGTGCTCATATGCATTTAATTTAAAACGATGCCGAAACTTCGGATACGATCTTTTATATGATTTTTCCAGTTTTGTTGGCAATAATTTAGATGTAAATCCAAATAGTGTTCCATTGCTTTACAGCATAAAAGCAGAAAATCTATTTAAATCTTTTAAATAATACAAATATAAAAGAACAAAATACAGGTACTGTTTTGTTATAACGTATTTTAGTATTCTATTGAACTTATGCAGGCTATCGTATGAATTAAATTATATTTAACGAGGGATATTGTAAAAATAAATAATGATGATGCAATAAAATTCTTCACAAATTTTATAGAGAATAAGGCACAATATTAATAGAACTATAATTAAATGAGTTTTTAAACTCTGTAAAATTAATAATATTAATTCTTATAATGCTCCAACCTTGTCTTTAAGATAGACTCTGATTGACTATTTTTTGTTTTAATTTTATTTTTGAGCTGTCATCATGGTCTTTTTTAACTTGTAACTCTTTCTTTACCAAAAATTCTTTAATCCCGTTTTTACAGTACAACAGTACACCATATCGGGAGTTTCACATCTATTGTTTATCAGATAGAGTGATTCTTGAGAAGAATACAAATAAAGTAAATGCGACTTTATTAAAGTAATGCGAGAAAATTTTAAGTTGATCAAAATGTTTTCTACTAACAATTTGACAATGGTCGGCACACACGTAAACACTTTGTATTAACGTTGAATAATTCATGGCTGCTCTAAATGATTTGGCGTATTAAACTAAAACCGTGATCTGAAGCAAATCTGCAAGAATACATCCAAATGAGTCAATCAGTGGTTGTCATTTTCTTGTTTCTCGTCGCCCTAATCCGTCTGCTAGGGAAAATATCAGTCGATGAGAAATTACCGGATATGAACAGAACAATGACGATATATGTATTCCATCTTATTGAACACAATTTTTGGTGAGTATCATTGTCCTCACTGCTTGGGCTTACTGGTAAAACTGGAACTAAGTCGAAGCGAAAAAATTCTAAATATATAGCAGCAGTCAATAAGCTCTTCTTGAATATTCTTGAATGTAAAGCAATCTGTTTTCAATAATTTTAGACCTGCCTTGTCGACATTGATTATGTAAATCTTTTATACAACCAGTTTCCGCAAATCTTTGGACAAACGTACCTACTGTTGATCCTAAAATAGGTCAGGACACGTCAATATCATATCTTGTTCTTCTTGAGATCATTTATGTGAGATACCTCTGCGGTTGCAACATTTCTACTTTTTATTTTTCAATATAATCGTAGTATATAATTTTAAATTTAATGCTATATCTGATAGACAATATATCGGGAAACTCTTGATATCGGCCCACTATTTTTGTTTCAGTTGAATTTTAAGAAATACTATGATATCTCGTATAATGCAAAAGAATATATATTTGCACGTTAGTCGATAAGGTTGACCTGTTTTTCAAACAATCAGTAATAAAATTACGAATATTATGCGTAACTTTATTATCATGCTGTATACAACCCATTCTATTATTTCAGTAATTATGAACAATTAGTAACAATAGTAAAAATGTATGTTAGATACGTACATAACCGTGAATTCTACCGTGCGGTTTAGTATTAAACATATTCATATATTCACATATTAACTAAACATATTTTCAACTGATTCTGAAGTAAACTTCAGCCAGCCAAAGTTAGCTAAAACCTTTTGCTAGGTAACAGTAAATATGAGCACAGACTCATAACAGTTCTGCCAGGCATAATTTTACAACTAATAGATTTAATTAAAAGTAATAACATTATTAAAACTATTTATTAAAGAAAAATACTGGTAACAGAGACAAACTATAAACTTTTAACTTAAATGCGATGACGTATTACTACGTTATGATGTGTCAGTGACAAGTTTATTAATAACAAACATTCAGACATTCGCGGTTCAGAATAGTTCGGCTGCTTCATCAAAACTGTGTTGCATCACTTTTATTAACAATAACAGCTTTAATTCTGGCAAGCATTGCATCTACCAGCTTAGCCCACGCTTCAGGAAGCGTATTGTCCCAAATTTATTCAAATTTGGTGATTGTTAAATGAACGGACTGGATGTTTGCGCAACTGTTTCTTCATTTTAAGCCACAATGTTTCTACTAGCGAGAGGTCTGGGCTGCTAGAGGGCCATTCCAGAATAGGGACATTATGTTCTGTAAACCAAGTTTAGTTTCTCTTTCCTAACCACACAGTCAGGATGATAAGTTTCCTGTGGGGTTCTTAACATACGTTTTCTGGTACCACTCAAAGAGATTTCAAATTTGGATTCGTCACGCTAAATTACCTGGTGCCATTATTATAAAGTCCAGTACCTATGTTCTGGTCGCATCGCACCGTAACCGATTGATTTGTTGTCGTTTCATTAATAACGGCTTTTCTTTTATCTGAAAGAGAAACCGGTAAGTTCAAAAGTAAAATGCAAATAATCGAACTTTACGTTATAGAATTTGTTGCCTTTATTAAGCGTTTAGTTGTGGATACAGAAATATATTCCAATGGCTTGCCCTCGTAGTACCATAATATCTTTTACACTGAATCGTCGGTTTGCTGTTACAATCCTCTTCAAAACATATTGATTCAAGCGTCAAATTTGGGATGGTCGACCAGTTTTCTTCCTTTGGGTTGTAAGTCCGGCTTTTTTATACAAGTTGATAATGCCTTGCACTGTAGATTTCGGCAGCGAATACGTAGCAGTATACGTATACGTAATAATTGATTTTCGCATATTGTCAATGCCAAGCCACGTGCTATTTTTTAGAAAATTTTAGCAGACGCGTCCAAGACACATTGTAATATTTGTTTCACTTTGACAACTGCGATTCTATTTTGATTTAAAACGCTACAAACGTTTAGCTTATTATGCATTTTAGCAATTGGCCGAACTATTCTGAATCGTGAATCTTAATGTTTTACTTTTCCGCACTCCACTATACTAGCGGAAAAGTAATGTAATCGTGTAAAGAAAACGTGAAAAAACAAATTTTTTTTTGGGTTTATTTTTCGTTTTTCGACCTAAAAACAAAAAAAAAATGGTTTTTAAAAAATATTTGCTGTGTGTGTGTCGTCGTTGTCGTCGGCATTAAAATTTCTTGTTAGCACGATAACTCAACTAAATCATGTCGGATCGATCAGGCTTTGACTAATCCTGATCGGCGACGTCTCCCAGATCACACCTATTGAATTTGAGGTGGGTAGCACACACCACCCACTCCCCTGGGTCTATTTGAGAAATTGCTTTTGTTAGCACGATAACTCAACTAAATCGTGTCGGATCGATCGGGTTTTGACTAATTCTGATCGGGGACGTCTCCCAGACGACACCTATTGATTTGGAGGTGAATAGGACACACCCCACCCTGTCCATGGGTCATGAGAAAGCACGACGGTGGATTATTTGAGAATTTTTTTTTTGTTAACACAATAACTCAACTAAATCGTGTCGGATCGATCGGGTTTTGACTGATTCTGATCGGGGACGTCTCTGAGACGACACCTATTGATTTTGAGGTGAACAGAACACACTCTACTATGTGCATGGGTCATGAAAAAGCACAATGGTGGACTATTTGAGATTTTTTTTTGTCACCACGATCACTCAATTAAATCGTGTCGGATCGACCGGGTTTCAACTGATTCTGATTAGGGACAGACGACATCTATTGATTTTGGGGTGGGTAGGACACACCCCCACCCTGTTCAGTGGTCAGGAGACAGCATGAGGGTGGATTATTTTAAAAAACGTAAAACTGTCGCACAAAACATATATTCTGCATTTATGTGTTGGTTTATCTTTTCTCGGTCACTCAATTTCGAGATAGAGATTTTCTATGTGCGGAAAAGTCCGTTTTAAGGCTTTAAAACTGTTTATTTTATTATCAAACTTGTCACTTACACATCATAACGTAGCAATATTTCATCGTATTTAAGTTAAAACTTATACTTTGTTTCAGTTACCAATATCTATCTTTAATAAAATAGTTTTGAGGGTGTTATTTCTTTTATTTAAATATATTATATGTATAATTATGGCTGGCCGAACTATTAATACCCTGGACTCATAGTATATGGAAAGTTTAATTTCAGTTGATATTTTAATAATTTATTGCCTTATGTTATGATTTATGCATCTTGGCATAAGCTGAGTCTACTCTCACATATATTAATTTGATGTAGTACTATCGCTTTTCTATTATTATTTAACTTGTTTTCGGTATAACACTAAATTGCATAGGTCCATTGTTATTATTATTATTACGATAGTATCAACATTTATTTATACATACCATACAATTTTTTAGAGAGTGAGTTACGTAAGACTCTAGAATATTAAGATTATATTATTAGACGGAATTTATTATCTATTTTGTGCAGTCACAATTTATGCAGTTTATACGATAGGAGAGGCAATGATTCAGCGATATTTTTTTCCAAAAGTTGCAATAAAGTGACTCTCGATAACCATGACTTATTTGTTAAATTAAGTTAGCAGTTTTCAAAGAAAATTCATATCTTTTATGATGGATATAAAGTGTATAATATATTATTAATTATCAATACAATATTTTATATTTATATACAAATACGTAGGTAAATTTATTAGCATTATAAATTTTAATTAAAATAGGAAAAAAACCATGAAGTTTTCATTTGAAATAGAACGTAAGAGAATGTGATATTTAATGGTGTACCTGCTTAATTTTTGAAGACAGGTGTACATTTTCAATTCTTGTAAAATAAATAAACAATACTGCCTACTTTAGCTCACTTTTTATATGTGAAACATTATTCCAATGTGCTATGAATTCCCATCGTTTATGAAACTTTAAAGGACACATGGGTTCGAAGTGAGTTAATGTAAACTAAAAATTAACAATCAAATGGATTATATCTATGAAAATACGAATAATGATATTAAAATTATTTTAAAATTTTTGTGAATACAGGTGGACATATATTTTTTGAGAATAACCTACGTTATCGAAACAAAGTGAAACAGCAGGCCTAGGAGAAAATACCATTAACCCCGACAGCATTTTACAGGTGAGAGTTAAATAGATTACACTAATGGAATCCATTTATATATTCTATGTTCAGTTTTGTTCTATGCTTACTAGAACACTAGCTCAGCTTTAATTTCTTATTTTTATGAAATCTGCTTATTATTATGAAATATTTTGTTGCAATCTACCTAAAATATAATATACTTTAGATGCTATAAAAGATTAACAACGATGTCATTTTGTGAGTGGATAAGGCATTTTCGTGAAAGGTTAACAGTGTATAAATGTAAGATTAAATATCAGAGTAAATGTGGCATTATTGTACGGTGACTAGGAGATTATTAAATAGTCATATATACTCTATAAAATTATAAATAAACTAAAAAAAATTAACAGTTTGTAGAAAACAAACGATTTTTATAAATTAATGAGAATTTTAGATTTTTCATTTCGTACAAAAATGAAGATAATTTTTGCTTCGGCTTGGAGGAAACAACGTATTTAATAATAATTATACTTACTGGTTTAATTACTCCACCGTTCTTATCTTGGTGAGCAACTTCAAAAATCTAATATCAATTTAAAGTTCCTTATCATTTAGTCGCTGTCACAGAATGTTCATACATATATAATAAGCAATTTTGACGTGACATGAACGCATTTAAATTTTGTGGTGAAATTTCGTAATGAAGGGGATATCAACGATGTATAGGGTGTTTCAGTTTGAAATTAAAGGATTGAATTGCGCGCCACTTGTGGTATGTCAATGATAGGGCGTCAATATTTATTGACTGTTATCTACAAACCATACAACGCCAACATGCCGCGATCAACAGTTCAACAACGAATAGTATGTATACAACTGTTTTATGAAAGTGAGCGATCATATACAGTTCCATTAAGAAAAATTGGTACAAAATTCGGACAAAATGAAGCACCTACAGAGTTAACAGTTCATAGCTTAATCAAGAATTTTTAAGAGATGATTTCTGTTATTGATAAGGCAACACCAATACCTATTAATTGTGGTTGGTTACATGAAAATGTTGCTGTAGTGAGGAAAAGTGTAGGGAAGTATCCAGATAAATCAATTCGACGTCGTGCACAACAATTAAATCTGTCAAGAGCTACCACGTATTTAATATTAAAGAAAGATCTGCATCTGTCAGCATGAAAATTCAGCTGACATAACAATTAAAAGGTATAGACCATTTATAACGTCGTACATCTGTTAATTGGGTTATTAATTGTTAATTGTTAGAAGAGAGGTGATGCTAATTTTTGATCAGCGATGAGGCACATTTTCATTTTGTTATACGTCAGCAAAAATTTTGCAAAAATAAAAATCATTTTATGGTAAAATACATAGATTACGTCAGTTACAACTTGGAATATTTACGTTAAACAAATTAAGGTTAACAATTTTTCCCTCGGTGTAGATTTGTAGAATACTTGGTACATGACAATAATCTTCATTCTGATTTTCATGGGAATTGTAATCATATAATCAATAATTAGCACAAACATAACCAGATGTTCCTCGTAACAGCACGTCACGCAGGAAAGATCCAAATACTCTTCAAACATTGTTTCAGAAGTTTAAGAAAACTAGAAAATATCATACAGAGTGGAAATCACTTGTTTTTGCGTTATTGTTGGAATTAATGAGAAAACTATTTTTCAGAAGTTTAAAAAAACTAGGAAGTATTATACATGATGTAATCGTTTTTTTTGCGTTATTGTAGGAACTAATGATAAACTTTCGGAGAGGTCTTTTTTACTCTTCTAAACTTCTTCTAAACGAAATTGTATACATACAGGGTATACATGTAATTGCAATACAAGATATATTCCTTATGCATTTTAAACATATAGGGTGGTTAATGAAATTGAAATACAAGATGATGAACATCCTGTATATTTTTTATTATGATTTTTCTCTCATGAGCCGATTTTTACAACATATAATACTTATGGTTTATATAAATAAATGAGGAGTTAACTTTATGTAAAAATGCAAAAGTAGCTAAAGTGAAGATCTTGAGAACCAAGATGGTTTTTTTACATTTCTGATAGTGCTATTTAACAACATAGCAATACATTGAATTTAAGATGTCTATTTAAATATTTAATTAAAAATGTGTTTCCCTTAAATAAAAATAACACGGGCAACTACACACAATAAAAGAATGTCTAAGTATATATCGACAGAGATAGTGACATAACAATTGTTTGCTTAAAGAAATTTAAGCGACATTTAACAGAAACGCTTCCAATAGAAATTTTTAAACAATCTCTTAAAGGGATATGTGCTAAAGTTCTTAATTAGAAGTATACTGATTTTCCAAATATTTTACAGGGGACGGTGTCTACAATTCATGATAAATTCAGGGAATTTGTGTGTTAAACATCACTGTTAGGCAAAATCGCTTTAAAAATAACGCCAAACATAACTGTTTTTAAAACTAGGAAATACATTCAGGTATACAAAATTAATAGAAAAAGAAGAATGGAAAAAATAAATAACAACAGTCGATCCAAATCGTACAGTTAATTTATGCAACAAAATAACAAACAGGAGAAATGAGGTTTTCTCTCCGCTCTTCGCGAAATGGATCGCTCTTGGATCCATTATTGTTTCAGAGTAATCAACTTTCATGTTGAACGGGAAGTTATTCCGCTGAATTATGGGTATTGGTCAGAGGAAAATTATTATTTGATGCGTAAGACACATACACAACATCATCAGGAGATTTAATTGTAAGTTTGGGCAAGTATTATCGGCAACAACATTATTGATCCAATTTTTGTTGAAGAGGATTTGTCATCTGCAAGATATGAATCTCGTCAAAGATCAAGTTGTTTCTATTGTGGTATACTAATATTCAAATGGTCTGGACCCGACTTTTATCGAGTAAACTTATTTGGTTTCAACAAGGCGACATTGTGCTGTAACTATAAGAGAATACTTCAGCAAAACTTTTAGTACCAATAGTTCTTACTGAGTGGCCAGCAGATCATCAGATCTTACTTCGAAATAGAACCGCAATGACCGTAAAGCCGAACATTAAGAACACGTGCTTTTGAAGGTCAAAATTTAGTACATAATTTGTTTTTTAAATCAAAAACAATTTTTTCTTTCATTGACCTGTCAATAAATTATTAGGTATTGGTCTACAACTATCCTACATTTAAATGGGGACCATGATTTTCAAAAACTACAAAAGTTAAATATGTGACCAGATATTCTATCTGATATATCATCAGTTTATTTTACACGTTCTGTCTGTACATAAATTGATAGTAAATGTAAGTAGTTTCTTAATTATTTTTTCCGGGGTTCCGAATTAAATAATGTATGTAGGGAACTGAATCGACTTGAATGTATGCATTCAGAACAACTGTATTTCTTTGTTTCGTAGCACAAGTTTACCCTATTTAGTAGTACAAACATAAAGTTGGTACTACTAGCTCTTAAAGAAGTAAAATCTGTATTATTAAATAGCAGTAGGTAGTGAACACGGTAACAATAGTTTACGTCTCTACAATTAACTCAATTAAAATAATGTTTCTCATTATTTTCTACAGGCAGTATCGAAAATCAAACAGGTACTGATAGCTTTTGTAATTAAGTTCGTTTTTATATTAAATATCTTCCATATTTGCAATTAAATATCAGGAAAATAAATCTTAATGGATGAAAAAAGGTAACATAGTCCTTGAATATGATGAAGTATGTTTTTGAAAGATAAAAGTTAACATGCAAATTACGCACATTAATGAAATATTCTTGGTTCCTACTTCGTCACTGAAGAGGTGAAGTTAAATCTGAACTATGAATAACTCTAATTCTTGCAGTACCATAAATTATACAATTCATGTATATTAAAACCCTGAGATTCTTGACGGTGTTACCGATTAGTAGATTTGTATAATTATTCCTTATATAGTTTCGTGTGTTTTAAGGGAGAAGGCCACTGTGAAGATTTGATTTTTTTTCATTGCTTTGAAGTATATATTTTTAATTATGTATGTAAAAATTTTAAGTTAAAATTTTGAAAATTGACTGAGTTACAGTTATTTTAGTGATAGCAAGTAGCGCGACAGTCCCTACCAAAAATGACTACCAAAAAGAAAATAAAAAAAAGACAAGGACGACACTGGAGATGCTGATGAAGAACCATCATATGGCTCGGGACTCGATAGTTTAATATAAGTGTCAATATTTTAGGGAACACATAACTTTATATATACGCCTTTTTCTTGAAATTACTTTTTTCGACCTTATGGCAAAAAATTACTTGAAAACGATTGAGCCGATTTTCAATTTTAACTAAGTATTTGTATTCGCAGAGGCTAAGTCTGTAAGTAGTTGATTTAAAAAATTTTAATAATTACTATTTTTACAAACTGTTTGAATAAACAAAGGGCCTTAAAAATAAAAAAATTCAATCCGTCGCCATTTTGTAAATAATAAAAAAAAGTAAGTATTTGTATTCACAGAGGCTAAGTATGTACGTAGTTGATTTAAAAAAATTTAATAATTACTATTTTTACAAACTGTTTGAATAAACAAAGGGCCTTAAAAATAAAAAAAAATTTATCCGTCGCCATTTTGTAAATAATAAAAAAAAAATAAATGGATACGCATGATAGCTACATTCGTATAGATATTGACAAAATTTCGCCTCTTATTTTCAGATAATCCTTCACCGAGATATCAATGCCACAATGGAGGGGAACTTTATTTTTTAGTTGCTAAGTCCAGGCCCATATCTTTGTTTAATTTTTAAAAATGTTTCATACAAAATTATATAAGACAAGGTTAATATACACTAATAGAAATAACAACAATCCAATCCCCTTATCAATTAGTTATCCCTATGGAAAAAAAAAATCTTAAAAATCGGTTATTTTTTTAGCCGTCACAGTGGCCTTCCCCTTAAGGCTAGTTTCTGTTCACTTCAACAATTGAGTTCAGTTATTAATGTGATTACCAAAATAGTGTCTCCTTATAACATAACTAACAAGATCATTTTCGTTTTCACACTGTATATAAAATATGTTTAAATATTTCTATTGGATTATATCCAACGCATTCCCCACTGGAGTTGCATTTCATAGTAGATACGTTCCATAGTAACTCTAGACGTGATAGTTTCATCTCCTAGATATGAAATGAAAATATCCGAAACAATATACAAATATGAAAGAATATTGCAACAGAAGCCATATTGCATCGTCAGAAATGCTCCACCAACTTGGCAGAAGTCATATATCTATAGAATAGCCAGCGGAATTCGAAAAATAATAGCATATCCAATATCGTGAATTAAATAAGAAAATCGATTATTTCAAAAATGACATCAAATTAATATTTTAAGCTTTTAAATTTATTTTCGTAATTTCTTAAGCTTTTAATAAGACGTAAATTTAAGAGGAAAGTTTGAGCGAATGGTATTGATTTGGGAAAGGGCGTTTCGTTATTTGCAACACGTATCTTTTCTTTATTACGTTATCTATTCCATTTTATTCTTATCCAATGTTCTCACATAATACGTCATCTCATTGATATATACGTGCCGAAAGATAAAATGTGTTACAAGAGCAAATGCGTAAAAATTCTAACATTTACAAATAGAATAGCTCTTCCTTAATTTTTAGTACTATATCTATATATAGCACTATATATCTATATAGTGCTATATAAAGCATCCCTTGGTTAATCCCATCTTGAATTTGCACTTGTAAACTGAAACACAAGTCTAACTAGTTTGAGAACTCTTTGCTACATGATGGACACTTTAAATCATAGAAACAGGCGTCGAATATCTGAATAAGGGGGAGAGCCTTCAAGTAATGTTTGGTTCTGCAGAAAAAGCTGCCGCATTGACGTTATGAGGTTTGACATTATCGTGTAGTAAAGGGACATTATCGGTGTTTTCTTCTGTGTTCTAAAACCTTGCACCCCGTCAGTCAGAAAAGAAGATATCGCTATGCTGTAATGCTTCTTACATAATCGCACATAAGCCAGTATGAATCACTATCATCCATTGTAACGCTTAGTCTGTGCTCATTACATTTTACTCTCGATAAGGTATGTCGATGAGGAATTTCCGGTAGTGGTTGTCCCATTGCTAACCAAAATTGAGCTTGATCACATTCAGAGGGTGAATATAAAGACACCCAACTTTCATATATCGTCAATACTTACTGTAAACATGTAATTATGTGGGTGCTTTCTTAATAAAAACATTTCCGGGAAATCACATGGAAATATCTGATGTACTCGTGAATATCTACTACACTATTACCAAGTGGTATATTAATTTTTATATAACTGTCATCTTGGATAGTAAACTGATACGTTTTCAAAAGAAAGGTCACCTTTATGTATTATATATTTGCATCATTGTCCATCAAGTGGTGCAGTGACAACGCCCCCACCTTTCACGTTGGCGTCCCGAATTCAAACCCGGAGACCGGCATTGGTCGTTTTTTTTCACAGGTTTACTCAACTTGCGGTTCAAATCTGAACTTGCACCATAATTGCCCAAAGATCTTCAAGTTCCGTGGATCCGTTTCGAGATCCCAGATACCAACCACTTGAAGTTAGCTTAGATTTACGGTTTGTAAGTAATTCGAGGATGGGTTCCAATCCCACAACAGTTGGCAAGGTGTCCACGTGTCTATGTGACTGTTCAGAGATTAAGCGGAAAAATAAGTCCAGCTAAACTCGTCTCCGTAAAAATAAAGGCGAGCAAATAGTTAAAAATAAGAAATCCATTAGGTGTCTAACTAATAACTAACTATTAAAGTTTAATGGATTTGGTATGGAGCATAAAATGAAGACGGTCGGTCCGTCTTCATTTCATGGCTGGCTCTATAATTGCTTTATTATCAAGTTACGAAGATAACTTTTTGTGACTCCTAATACATCTTACATCCAAAAAATATATGGAATATATTTATTTATTAAATAACTATAGTAAATACCTGTCAATGTGAATTATTTCAACGAAGTTGATTTAAAAATGTCTTAATCTAGGGCAATTATGTTTTGGAGAAAAATTAATGACTCAAGCCGAACAAATATGCTGAAAATACTGGTTTAGATTGTTAGATATATAGATTTAATCAATTTTAATTAAAACTTAACATCCAACCTAAAACTGTTGGGATTTTCTTAACGATTTTAGGTTGCGTCGAAATACCTGTTGCATTTAATTTTAACATGACGTAGTTTCTTTAAAAATAAATATTTGGGTTTAGACGTAGCTTTGGTAATATAATATACGAGATTTAATAACGATAAATGTGAAAATATAGCCGAAGTATAAGAACATTAGGTACATCACCTTATTTTAAATATTGCTTGTAGAATAGCTATTTCACTATGTTCTAATATTTAAATATTCGAATGTTACATATTCATTTTGAAACTCGTTCAATGAGTATGTCATTTTATGAAACCGGCGTGAGAAAGAGTTACATCTATTTTTCCTTTGTTCTTCGCTGGAAATAAGTGATCAGTTATAAACTCATTCTAAAATATTATTTCGATTTTATTTGTAATCCCGTGCATATTACGTTTTGAAATATTTGTGTTTCTATGCTTTCTCATTTATGTCTATTTACAAACTTAGTATTTCGAACATAACTTACTTACCTCATCTCTATTTCTTTGGCAATTTGAAGGACGTATTCTAGGTCAGTCTGAAAGAGAGAGAATAATTAGTAAGTAGTCTACATATCTACGGCAACTATGATAACAAGTGTTTCTTAGGTCTTTCAACAGGGACGCTCGAAATTTGGTAGGTTATAGCGACCATGTTTTTAAATCAACATCTGTCAAATTTACTATGAATTGTTCAATAGTGTATGGTAAATCACCATCGAAGGTTGTAACATTCAACAATGTGTAAAAATTATCAAATTTTAGTTTCAAACTCAGTGCTTCATTCGAGAAACGTTCCGCGTATTACCTGATTTTTATCCTCTCCACAACCGTCCCGCTGAGTCGACTATTCGACATTTGGTGGAAAAATTCGAGTCAACCGGTTTTATAAATAATCATCCAGTATCCGTACGTCACCCAAATGTAAGATCTGATGAAAACATCACTTCTGTGTGTAAGAGTGTACGGGAAAACCTGAGGCAGTAAATTTCTCGTCGTCCACAAGAACTTGGCCCTTCTGAAACTTGAACTCGGCGAATTTTACGTCGAGACTTAAGTCTGCACCCGTATAAAATCAAATTGACCCAGGAACTTAAGTTAAATGACCATAGGCAACGCTATGTGTCTGCCAACGCCAACTGAAGGGGCCGTGGAGCAGTTTGAAGTTGACCCAAATTTCGACAAAAAAATTATCTTTAGCGACGAGGCCTATTTTTGGATGAATGGATATGTGAACAAGCAAAATTCTCAGATTTGGGACGATACCAATCCACAAGAGATACAGCAGCACCAAATGCATCCCGAGAAAGTCACTGTTTGGTGCATATTTTGGTCTGGCGGAATCATCGGTCCGTACTTTCTAAATCGAAACTGGCATTGCCATAACCGTCAACGGCGAGCTGGATGATATGGATATCGACGACAAGTGGCTTGAACAGGACGGCGCTACGTGCCACACAGCGCATGCCACTATGCACATTCTCCACGAGCGATTTGAGGGCACGGTTATTTCGCACAACGTTGACGTAAACTGGCTACTGAGATTCGATTTAACGCCTTTAGACTTATTCCTTTGGGGCTATCTTAAATCGCAGGTTTATGCGAATAAATCGCAAACAATTGATGCCCTCAAAGGCAATATAAAGAACGCCATCCAGTAAACTCAGTCAGATTTGTGCGACAAAGTCATCGAAAATTGGACCTCTCAATTACGTGCCACCATGAAAAGCCACAGTGAAAATTCGAACGACGTTATATTCCATTTTTAATGCCATAAAATATTCTGTCAAATAAAAAGAAATTGAGTGGATATGTCACACACAACTTATTTTATTTACGTTTAAAAATCGAGCGTCCTTATTGAAAGACCCTTTATTACAGTGATATATATATATATATATATATATATATATATATATATATATATATATATATATATATATATATATATATCTTATCTTTTTAACGATTATACATAAACTAATGAAATTTGGTAACTTAATATTAAAGGTTGTAAACTTCCCTACTAGTGATGATAGATGACGTATGCGTCAAAGATGACGTCACAAGGTCATTGTGACCGATAATTTTAAATGGAACCCTATGGCAAGCGACACCTCTTTTAAAATGTATCGAAGAAACCTATTCAATGATACTAATATTGTGTCTGTCTACGGCAGTTTTGACAACTGGCTTTCAAAAACCGCAAAGCTGTGATGAATTAGATCAGTTAATAATAAAATTTAAAATTCAAGCTCCGCCACTGGATAGTTGGATAGTTGGATAGTAAATAATCTGACGTTTTTGCAAGTCTCCCCAATTTGATGTTTTTTTAGCCGTCAAAGTTTTTATACATTTAATAATTTGTGTATTGTTGATCGAACGTTTAACTGTTTTAGTACCTTGTGGTAATTTTAAAATATTTGTACATTCAATAATTTGTTAAACTGTTGTGAGCTGAACGTTTAAGTGCTTCAAGAAGAGAAATGGTACGTGTTTTAGGTGATAAAGTAGCAGCGATCCTAATAATTGGTCAAACTGGAGAAAATATTCATGCAGCAGAACGCATTTTTAATGAAAGGTTTCCCAATCGCCCAGTTTCGAGGACTTATTTGAGAGAGCTTCTTCGTAAGTTTAAAACAACGGGTAGTATTAATGATGTAAAACGATCTGGCAGACCACAAATTTCTGATGAGAAAAAAATTGATATACTGGCAGAAGTAATAGTAAATCCTACTTCTTCAACAACTCAAGTTGCATCAACCTGTGAAGTCAGTCAAAGTACAGTGCACAGGGTGTTGAAAAAAAAAACAAATTTCACCCATACAAATTAAAAATGGTTCATCAACTCTCAGACGACGATCCAGACCGAAGACTGCAATTTTGTGAAAATATGGAGACTAAAATTAACCAACAGCCAGACTATGTCAAAACAATTTGTTTTAGTGACGAAAGTACTTTCTATCTAAATGGAAATGTAAATACACAAAACATGAGATATTGGAGTGGCGCAAATCCTCACATGTTTCGTGAAACACATACTCAGTATCCCGAGAAGGTCAATGTTTGAGCAGGTATACTGGGAAACCACATCGTTGGGCCTGTTTTTTTAAATACCAACTTAACCGGTGAGGTGTATCTGCAGATGTTGCAAAATGCAATAGAACCGTTAATCCTTGAAATTTTGGAAGATAATCAAGATGAATTCGACATTTTGGAAATAATATTCCAACAGGATGGTGCTCCTCCACACTATTACAGTGCAGTAAGACGGTATTTGGATGAAGAATATCCTGGTAGATGGATTGGACGACGAGGTTCAATGGAATGGCCGCCTCGATCACCGGACCTCACACCTTTAGATTTTTTTCTGTGGGGGTATCTTAAATCGAAGGTTTGCGCCACTCAGCCTGACAATATTGATGTTTTAAAACAACATTTATATATTATATATATATATATATATATATATATATATATATATATATATATATATATATATATATATATATATATATATATATATATATATATTAAACTGTTATACTATATTACAGTATATAGTGATGTGATACTACAGTTATAAGTAAAAATCCACATAAATAACGGAGATAGCTAGATTTCTAATAGGCAATTGGGTAAAGTGCGAAGATGTTGCGTAGGTACCAATTAGTCATTATTAGAGTGCCTATAGTTTTCTATGTATTTTTGTATAAGATAAAATTAATTTTACTATAAAAATATCTCGAGAAAAGGGAAATAAACAAGTTAATTCGACTGTGGAATCATCTATTCTATTATACTGTTTGGGTATATGTAATTAAGTTAATATACCTATTAATATTTATTTTAATGAACAAGTCACGTATTGAGTGCTTATAAGGATTTGTGTTTTAATCGCCTATTTTTAGCAGTGCAATGATGAAAATAGAAAGAAAAATAAATATAAGTTAATATTCAAAAGTGTCATTTGTAAAAAAGTAAATGAATTATGAGAGAAATGAGCTGGTGTAAAATAGTAAGTTGATAGGTAAAATAATTTATATTATTGATTGAAATATCGTTATGATGAGTTATTAATATTTTTGTAGTATTACCAGATTTTTAAAACTGATATGTAAGCATTATCCTTAAAGTACTCTCATATTATCCTTGATCTGTTATATCGTAGTGTATCATAATAGTCCTCAGTAATGTATAATAATAATGATACTGATCACTGTATAATTATGATATGACTTAATATGCGTAATAATGATTATCTGACTCATAATGATGTTTTAGGGCATCTTTGATTATTGCATTCAACTAACACGGGCATGTCAAACTCATATGATATTACGGGCTACATGATCTATTTTGTATTAAGGTGGGGGCCACATGTTTTCAATGTTCAAAAAGTTAATACAATACGATATTTAGAATGATAATGTTTAAAAAATCTTGGCGGGCCGTAATATATGTATTGGCGGGCCGCGTGCTTGACATGCCTGAATTAACATATGTAAGTACAATAATGTAGATACAAATATTTATTAAACCATGACAATATACCACCGACATTCTATGAAATATTCTACAATGTGCAATTACAACAAATTTCCATTAATGCTCACGAATAAGTCATATCATTTAATAATGCATTTGTATTGAGACGACCTGTTTTCTAGAGTACATCACATCATTATCAACCAAAGAATGGATAATAATGCAAGTATTTCGTATTATAATAGACTGTTTCATTTGGGCATCGTGGAAACTGAATTGAGAATTGTTGTGAAATTCAGTTAGTGACAGTGATCAACTCAATAATGTTATACTCAGTAAGAGTGCATCGGATATTCACGACGAGTTAGTTAAAGCGATAGGTAGAATTGCGTATTTCAAAAATAAAAAAACTTAGAGTTAAATCTTCTCGAAAACCAATATTTTTATAGGAGTATCAACAACTCTATTCTCCATCTGAAAATATCATCGATATATTTAATCTATACATTTATATAATAAAAATGTTGATTTCAACATGTAAAAAAACAAAGTTGGTACTCATCCAGAACAGATAAAGCAAATTAAATTATGCAATGTCGTAAAAAATATACTCTTTTCTTTTTCTTATCTGTTTTAAAAGTCTTCCCCATACAACGGTAAGTTCTATTATGTACCTGCAGCTTTAATTATTTTCACATGGAAAAATCAATAGCAGTCTTTTCTCATCTCTATTATACAATACATCTTTATTCTTAAAGGTCAATGAGTACATTGGTTTGGCTTTTTACTGATGAAAGGAAAAGTTCCACTAAACAATTTTTTATCCCATCTACTAATTTATCTAGGAGATCTATGCTAATACTTAACTCTAACATCTTACTTAAATCTAATTGATAGGTTCGTTGAATCTGTTTAACTGTTTTTTTTTCTGCAGTTTTATGAACGAACTGTCTCACGAGAGTATCGGGATGGGCTTTAAATCTTTCACTGTGATCTACACTGACCTTTGTGATTCCTTCTTTTGTAGACACTTTTAGATCACTATTAATGGCGTAATTTGGCACGTACTAAGGGGTCTTAAGTATTGCACGGAGTACGTTATTCTAAAATCGTTGCAATATTTCAATGCTTGTCTCATTAGAAGTTCAATTCCATACGTCCAAATGGGCTTGTATAGCTTTATATAGTAACAATTTATTATTAGTGGATAACCGGGATTGTCTTCTCATCATCCAATGTAATTTCCTATATCATAATTAGAGTTGTTTTCTTTATATAAAAATATGTCTTTCTGTCCAGATGCATCTCCATATAATTGACACTATCTGCTGTCGGTCGTGGAAAAAACAGCGGGACAGTTGCCCTTGCAGTAAATCTAATATGTGTCGATTCGTTTCATTAGTTTTAATTCGCTAATGTTTAAACTATAGATGTATTATTTTTTAATAATTTTGTCAAGGCAATAAATAATAAATTTCTCAAGGCAATTTTAGGATTGGAATGTGAAGATAGCAGTATCATCTGCATATGTTGTAACTGACTTTAATCTAATTTTAGGCATGTCAGCTGTAAACAAAAAACACATAAATGGCCTCAGTACAATACCTTGTGGTGCACCAGAAATAATAGGATACATATTAGTATATTCATTGTGATATTTAACCAAAAAGTGCTCATCCGTTAAAGAGGATTTTAGTAGTATGTAGATGTCACATTATATGGAAGGTGCTATGTTATCTTGTAAAACGATGTCCAAAAATGCAGCAGAATATCGTTTCCTCTGGATGTCCTTATTTATCTTATTTACTACTCTGTGAACATGTTCAACCGTACCGTGTTTGCGCCGGAACCTAAACTAATTATCACGTATTAATTTCTTGTCGTCTATCACTTCTAATATTCGTTTGATGAGTATTTTTTTAAATCTTGGATATGACAGGACGTAAGCCGAAGAGTCTGTAAGAAATAATTTCCTTAGTAGGCTTGCCAAGTATTGCAATCATAATAATTTGGGATATCTTCCATTCACCTAGAAAGAGCGGTTAAATGTGATAATTGAGATGTCAGTCGATTTTACAATGCAATCGTATTTATTAAAATCGTATTTTAATAAACAAGATTGACGTATTCTGGTACATAATCCTACAATAATATACTGGATTCCTTTTTTTGTAAAACAAAATTTTTCATAAAGTCATCACTCCCATTAGTATCCAAAAACGGGAACACATTCCCATTATTATCTCAATATCCAAGAAATAATGAGTAAGGTAGAGGTATTCCTTTGACTTTTGAAGACTTTTTATAATATAGTTTTTCACTGAAAATGATTGCTCACGAACATAACATCAATAGTATTCCACTGAAATAATCATTCCCAGGGTATTTACGTTCAAAAGTTGCTTTAAATGGGAAAGTGAAATTATTTATGCAGCATGCGTGCTGAGTTAACTGAAGACACGCGCTTCAGTTTCACATTAACAACGAGCAAACTTAATGCCATTTAATCCCCTTCGGATAAATTTGTTTCATGACTGTTTTTCACCTTTAAAGTTTATATGGAAGGACGAGAACCACCTGTAAATATATATTTTAAAATAAAATAAAACTGCATTATAAAGAAGCAGATGCAAATGGTATTGAAAATGTTGAATAAAATCTTCTGAGAATTTTATTTCCATTTCTGGAGGATTAGCCTCCAAGGAAAATACTTCTATAAACAAGTATTTATAAAGTCATAAGATGTAGCATGAAGTTAAGATTAGGTTTATTAATCTTAAACATGAGCAGGCGGATTATTTCAGCCGATGTCTGCATATATTTCTGGAGTCAAAGTAAGCTGTGTAAAGTATATTTGGTAATAGTATCATTAGTACAAGTAGTAAGGTAGAACTCGCAGAAAAATCAACCAATATAAATTTATGTTCCAAGATATATTGTTAACTAGGTAACATAGAATCACAAAAACAAAAATGGTGTTTGATACAGAACTCTGGATTAACATATCCAGAGTTATAATGATACTCAAATCTGAGATTTGTAGAGGTTTAATATTTGTACGAGTAAGCAAATCACAATAATATCGCGCCGCCCCCTCGCTCATATCAAAGACAACTCCGGAGCATGGGCTCCGGGCTTCGGATCAAAAAGCAAAAATTAACACATTGTTCGCAAGGGTCGATTTACTGTATTGATTTTGTCAAAATGTCGAAATTCGAAGAAAAGCATTTCGTACACCAACCTAAAGATTTCGTGACACACACACACAAAAACAGCCATTTAACAAATATAGACAGGCGTGGATCATTTTCATACTCAGCACATTAATGATATTTTAGAAGAATGAGACTATTTTTTCTATTATATTCAATATGATTAATAGCAGAACAATACTTACTTATAAGGGATATTCATAAGATCATTTTTGCCTTTATTTACAATTGGGTATATATGTCATTTTTACTATGGTCAGGAATATTCCTTGCTTGGTAACAATAAACAGTCGCATGACTGTTTATTTACCGGAATAAATATTGATGCCATTGTGTATCAAGGTATTTCTTTGAATAACTATGATTCTAGATAATTAAGTCGTTTATCTCTAGTCTCTTTACTTACAATTTATATGGTTTAAAAATATGGTTCAACTTATTTCTGATAGCTCGCCGTGTGACCTACGTAGGCGATGTGTTCTACGAATCTTACGTGTCCTACTTATACGTATCCTATCCAATTGACAACTATATGAATAAAACTAAATATCTTTCGTAAAGGTGACACGAAAGATACATGTCCGTTGTCTTTTATCAACAATTTGTATCATTTTTACAAATAGCGACCAACGATTCTTAAACTGATATCAATACTTTGGTAATTCTTTACGTTATGTTTTGAAGTAATATAAAGTAAAATACATATGGCAGTATCAAGAATGGTTACAGGAAACGTATTATATATAACACACCTGGACTACTAATTACTTATTAATATTTTGAGCTGCATTCCAACACACAACTAATATGTTTTTCAGTTAATCGTTGAACTAATTGTAAATCATCATTTTCTTAAAAGCAAAAACAATTTTGAGTTGTATTACAACACACAACTCATATGTTTCTCATTTAATCGTTGAACTAATTGTAAATCATCAGTTCTTCTAAAAGCAAAAACAAGTTTCCTTTTATTTTACTCTCTCTCACATCGTTCGAATCTGCCCCAAATAGTCTTTACTGTGATATGCTTTCTTGAAATTGGCCTCAACTTGACAACATTCTTTAAAACTAAAGTGAACATGGCTATAAGTAGATTTTTTAGCTTCCCTCGTGTGAAATATCAACTTGAGCCAATTATTATGAATTTTGATATAAATTTATGTATTATTGAGATATCAATAACACAAGCTATTTTTTACAAAATACTATAGTTTGGCCAAATAGGTTCTTCAAATTTGTTAAATGTCTATAAATTTTTATTTTTCAAGAAAATATATGTATCATCATTTTATATAATTATGTACAGTTAAACTTAGTGTCTTCAATGTAAAAGTTCTGCTTCAAATTTGGTAAATATGGTTAAGTTGTATATTTATTCCGTTAACACCCTAAGTTAAAAACTTGTTAATTTACGTATTAAAACATGACTTATTCGAAGTTCATAAAGTACAAGTGAAGTTCCCCTCCCCTGCTAACTTTGGAATCAGATAAGATATCGATTTCTTACAGAAACTAGGTAAAACATTATTTATGCTACAACTTGACTTAAAATTAAAGCGATTCATGTCACGGATAGTGCTTAGAGCGCTATCAACTAAAACATTTCAAATAAGAAGTGGGAATCGCGTGACACTTCATTTGAGAAATATTTTCATTTTCTAACGCCGCACCGACTTGCTTATTGTATTCTATAGATGGGAGCGTTCCTAGCTTATGTGGACTTTTTTGAACGGAATCCTTTGTCACAAGTTGTTTATGCAACGCTACCAGCCATTAGTAACTCTAGCTGTTTCTTACTAGTCATAATCGACAGCAATGAGTTCAGTGATTTTTACCTCTTCTACTGTCATTTGACAATAATTTTCTGTTAACCCTTTTCCCATTCACATTTTAGTTCATTAAAAATTTGCAACTAATTTCCTGAGATATTTCTTATACATCTGTTATTAAACGCTCTATTGGCCTAATATATGTTCTATTACTGCATGCCAAATTCACAATTCTTTAACAAAAATGCTGGCAATCCATTAGGATCAGTAGCCATTTTAGGTTTGACTTTTTTAATATAAAAATAATGTTATTTTCCTTGAAAGTTCGTATATTGGTCATTGTACTGTTATTTAATATTTACTCGATCGAACTTGATGTCTTATTCGGGACGAGGGTGTAAGATCTTGAAAATCTTTCAAATATGAAATATATGCATTAAGGATTCCAACCGGGTGCGTCAATTGTATTCTATTATAGGTCATTCGATTGGAAACATTAGTGGATCCCTTCTTACTATTTATAAACGTCTATAACTTCGAGTGAACTTTTTATATCGACTTTGATATCGCGAACTTTATTAATGTAAGATAAGTAATCTGAGACTTTCTGCCGAATCATATTTCTTGAACTCTGAATTTCGCGACCATTTCTCCAATATTTTTATACGCATTCCAAAATTTGGACTAAAGTTTAATATTGCTAATAATCTGCGAATTTCATAAATGACAGTTTTCTTTTATTGCTAATAAATTCAGATTTGAAAATGTACCCAACAACATTTAATCAATATTGGCTAATTAATATATTTTAATAAATATAATTTATTAAAATCAACTTTACAAAAATTGTAGAAATGATTATTTCTTCTAGGGAATAGTTTGTTCTTAAGTATCTCGAAAAAAAATCCAGGTATTTCCACAAAAAATTCAATATGATTATAAAATTTAGCACAATATTCATAATTTTGTGATTAAATGTTTATTTTATTCTGAATTAGGTTAATCTCATTTCTAACAAAAGTACGACTAACCTACAAATGAATCTTTTTCAGATTTTGTGTTAGAGGTATTTTTGGGTATGGCCTGTTGTCAATTGAGAATTAATTACATGTCAATAATTCTTTACCTCCTTTTACGTGGTGTTACGTGAAAGTCTGCGTTAGAGAGAGAGAAGTAGCATAGTTTTTAGAAAGTAACACTATATCGTTTGACCTTGTAGATGACCTTGGCCAATTTTCCACATATATACTTATGCCAACTTGATATAAAATCCCATCTAATATTCTCAGCACCAGGCATAGTGCGGCATACTTGTACTGGTGATTCTTAATAACGATGAAATCGCAATATATAGTTCCAGGATAGTCTAGTGTCAACTGAGAATCACCTAGATGGCACTAACTGTAAAAGTGTCTCATATCATTGGCTTCAAAAATTGTATAACAAACATCAAATAAATGCATGAGCTGGAATGAAGCCGTATTTTAGGACCTCGTTCCAATATTATCAATTCTTTATCTAAATAACGCGGATGATGATACTCATGGTATCATCAACACCACAATGAGGTGTACTCCATACTTCATTGTGGTGTTAATATCCAGTCATTTCTTAACGATACTTTCTCTGACTAACGGAGATGACGATGAGGAGAAATTGAGTGAAATTTGATCCTCTTAGATTTGTTCTTGTGAGGTTACTTGAAACTACGGGTATATGTCAGTATGCAAATAATTTAGCAACAGGTAACAAATTTGAATCGAAATGGAAAATATTAGACCGGAAATTATTAAACGTTTAATACAAGTGTTTACATACGTATTGGCCAATATTAGATTGTTATGAAGAACATTTTGAACAACTTCGTATTTGTTTGATTTTCATTTTTCTCAAAACGCTCTGTTTTTAAACGATAAGTAAGAAACCCCTAAATATGGGATACCGGTATATGTAGTGTGGAAGTTTAAGGAATTGATTTTTGTCAAAAAAAAAAGAAAGGGGTGCAATTAAAAAGGGGTTATGATGACTTCACGGCTCAAACACAGAATATAAGCAACGTCTTTTAAAAAAATTAAATTTAAGCATTGCAAAATTATTCAAGAAATCGTTTAATAATATTATGAGTACTGGTTGAATCTATCATCACACTGTATAATGCGCGGTGATGAATATCTTCATTAACTACTGCATCGGAAGGCTATTCTATAGAGCAATTTTTGCTGAAAAGAAGTGGGTGTAATTGTTTACCATTATCACAATGAACAAAATTATGCTGCATTGGATGCTAAAGATGTTCAAAATCAAAATTTGATGATCAGCTTGAGAATCTTTCAGAAAAGAAAAGGTATACCTAGAAATAAAAAAAAAAATCACAATCACGATGTTTGTGTGACAATACATTTTTCTATGATAAATTCAAATAATAAAATGAATATACAGGGTGCTCAATATGTATGAAATATTGTTTATAACTTATAACTGTCTAAAAGCACCCTGTATGAAAAATTAGTTTTTTTGGTTAAGTTTTTTGCTCTTTCCGGTAACGTTGAGTTTGTTTGGGAGCTAGTAATTTCGTTAAAGAAAGTAGTGTGGCGCCATTTAAAAATATATTGGTTGGCAACAAAACTATTGGCTCCGTAACAAACTCAAGGTTACCAAAAGAACCAAAAAACTTTTGTCTGAACATCTTTTTTCGTACAGGATGTTTTTAAAATATTGTAAACACTGTTCCATACATATCGGGCACCCTATATATTTTAAATGAGGTCCCATGTTATCAAATGCTCTTTTTTGTTGATATAAAGTCTTAAGAATATCATAATCTCGATATCTACATTATATTATTTGAGATCATTTGCAGTTGATCACTTTTTATTTTTTTTTTTATCTTGAAAGTGTAATATCATAAGTGCCACTATTGCATACTATTATGTCATTGAACCGATCAAATAAGGTGATTACTAAAAACTTCACTTGCCTGAAAAATCGTTTAATACACACGGTGTAACTTCATAGTCGAATTTACTGTATATCTTGTATTCGGCTCTGTGTTTACATCCACAGTTTTACGCTTTTTCTTGTGGTTTTTATATTACAGTTCATTACCGCAACGAAACTAATTAAACTAAACGAATTAACGACACGTAAATAATCGAAATGATAAATAAAAACAATTGCTACTTTAATTGCCAAATTAGTTAACCTTGGCTGTTAAAAATGGAAGGTGAAATTTGTTTTGATATTTATTTCAATGGTATCTAAAATAATTTGCTTGGCTAAATATATTTATATTTCTGACAGTTATATGATAAATAACACCACGTATAAGTAATATTCGTCTATTTTTCACTTCCTTCATACAAGTGGAAAGACGAATCAAAATCAGGATGTATTATTACATATCAAAAATAAGAGTAAGTACGTGTCTAGTGCCCCTAAAAAATAATATCTTCTTAGTCTTCTTAGAGTATCTCCAAGATGGGGAATTACAGATGTATATAAAAAATATAAACTATATAAAAATAAATTATATAAGTACATACATTATAATTTGTTCTTCACACAGGAAACAGTCCACAGATGAAACACATTTTCCTCGGGTGATTTGAGATAGCAAATATATAATATGTGAATTTAGAAAGTCAGTATATTTAGCATAACTAATTATATTATGATTAATCATAGCATCTGAAAATGGTGGGAAATATAATATAACAATGTAAAGAACTGTTTGAGAACTGCTGAACTAATTTATTTAATAGTTATTAATGTAATACATGAACTGAGATAATTTAATTTATTACCCCTGTGCTACAATTTTGTACATTTTAATACAATAACCCACAAGTAGTCTTATTTGAAAATGAATTTCTTAATATTTAAAAATATCTATAAAGTATGCGCAAAACAGTACAATCAATTCATGACAATATGACCTAAATTAAAGACAATAGTTTAATTTTTTTTTTATATTACTCTTTCTTATTACTGTTTCGTATTATCCCTCGCCCTTTTATTTATTTTCTTAATTAGTTCATTATTTTCATTTCTTTTAATTGCGTGTTAATGAGTTGGTATTGCACCAAACAGGCGCACACATTACACGCCTTAGAAGAAGAGTACAGCATATAAGGCGTCGTATTTCTCTCTGGCTGTCTCTCTCTCTCTCTCTCTCTTAGACAAAAAAGTCGAGTCGACGGTACTACCTTACACAGTGTGTTTAAAGTGCTACTTTCAAGATATTCACTAAATTCCATATTCTTGCTTTTTCTCGCTTACATGTGCACCCGCTTTACAGTCTACATATAGCGGGAAGAAATTGAAGATGTGAATTATCAAGTATGAAGTGCAATTTCGACCCCCACTCTATTAAAACCTCTTTCTTTCAATTATTGTTCGTATATATTCAACTGATATTTCGCAAGAAGTATATTATAACTTTATCACTCATATTGATATACACATAATCAAATAGTAAGAGCACGTTAACGATATAACGAAATAACAAACGTAAATGAAAATATCTTATAAATAAACATAGGTAAGAACCATGCAATTAAATTAAGAAAATACAAAATAGGAAAATAATAAAATGGAAAAAGGTTATTGCATAAAATCATATTATATAATCTAAACAATATAAAGTAGTAATGTATAGTTTAAAAATTTCTTAAACTTAAACCCTATACATCTCACTGAAGAAATACTTACTCTATGACGCAAAACATCTTTATGATAAGATATTTTTTTATGATTTTGACTTTTGTATAAAATAAACCTGTACACTGGACTCGTGTTTTATTAACTAATTTGATTTTCTGTAAAAATACCTCTTGGAACACACAAGCGTTTAAGAATCAACCTTTTACATAATCTATTATTATCTATTGTTAAATTTGACTACGAATTATATATTTTATGTTAGATATACTTATAATTAACAGTGCTATGTTTAATTTGTTTGTAATCTTTATTTTTTCTACAGATGCAAAAGTGGATTTTAGTTTATTGACAGAAAACATTAAAGACGTAATTACAATCGCTTTTTTTATTAACGTTACAAACAATATGAAAAAGCTTAGTGCGTATAATAAAAGAGCTTACAATTTTAAGATGTAAATTGATTAAAACTTTTAAAATATTAAACTTACTGTAGACGTTTTTATTGTTTCAGGTGAACTATAATCGCCTGTGCTGCCTTAATTGTCTTCTGTCTTGAATCGTTTGACAGTGATTAGGATCTTTCTGAGTTGTCGAATAAAATCAACTTCGCTACACGAAAGTTGTATGTTTGCATGCAAATATCAAATATTTTAGTTAATTTAGGTTGATGTTGGATGGCACTAGTTACATCGGATATGGCTACAAGTGGATTGCGCTTTCAAAATTTATTTCGATTTTTATGTAATTTGTGTATTTCAGTTCAAAGTAGCAAAGAATCAAAATATGGGCGATTGAAAAGTTGAAGTTGTATTTTCAATGTATTTTGTTATAAAGATAGTTCACAAAAGTACATATAGAAACGTTTCCTCACATTGTATTAATAATGGAAATGCGATATTAGGATAAACTGCCTATTACGGAACAGGCATTCACAAGAAAATCTCTAGACTTGTAAGCTTTGAAATTTACGACTATACTAATTTATGTTTACGTAGTTTACACAGTACTTTAGAAACAAAGTATAAGTACAATTTTCAAGACAACACTATTCTTCTATTCTATTTCTATTATAATTTAAAATATTTCAATACTTTACAAAACTAATACTTCAGAGAAAGTAATGATATTTTTATAATCTATATATAATACGGCACCATAAACAAGTAAAATGTGTAAACAGATAATAATCAATGGTTTAAAAAATTTTATCATACGGTGTATTTGGAGTAAATCAAATAAGACTTTAATAATAATATAGTATGTAATAATAAGGGTTATAGTTGTATTCAAAAACTATGTTTACACTATAATCTAAGTGTAAACATAACTAAGTTAACTCATTGTTAATTAATTTAGATAAATAAAAAAGAAAGAATGCAAACAAACTTTACAGAACAATCTGAAATGTAGTGTAGTGGAATTATGAATTAACAGTAAAATATGTATATATCTAAACATTGTAGTAACATTTAAAATTTTTGTTTATTCAGTAATACAGTTTTAAATTTTATTTAAATAATAAGCATTGATTTCATGTTCTCCAATACACTTTTGTAGAAGTTACAACTTTGGTATGTTAATGAACACTGGTTGGATGTTTAGGAATATGAATTCCCTATGACTGAATGTGGATTCCCTATGACTGAATGTATGATAATAATAAGATTTTGGCACAATTGTATTTTTTGAGACAGATAGGGAAGATATTGTATTACAATGATTTTATGATATAAAAGTATCCGTATGCAACAAAAACGATTATACATTGCTAACAACAGATTATAAATTTCTCCTGATATATGTCATACTCGTATATCAGATACCTAATAGCTATATAGCAATCGGGATATCGTAGCCCTGTAAATTTAATATTGACAGAAAACAACTATTTCGTAACATCTGAATTCTATAAGCATCAAGAAGTTTATAGAGGTCAATATACACGTTGTATGCATCGACTCATCAATAACAATCTATGCAACAATCCACTGCATACATTACAGATAGCAATGGTCCCTATATTGAGCCCTGAGATGCGTCACTGCCTACACTTAATACGGTAGACTACCTGCCATCAAGTACTATCTTTTGGCGGTGATTTGTATTTATGGATATAAAATAACGACATATTGTTGAAATAAACTTTAGTGGAGTAGGGATCTTTTACTTGAACAAGGAACCTACGGTGTTACAAGTTTGTGTAGTTTCTGTGATTCCACTGATATACAAGTAGCTAGAAATTAGGCAAACCTGCCGACGGTCGTCCATCCTAGTGGCAACTACTCCAACTGTTACTCGATTGATATCGATGATGATGCATCAAGTCAACTAAGGTCACTGCTCGTCCTTTGTTTACAAAGAAAATGGTTATAAGTGATAGTATCAAATGATTTTAAGAAATCCAGAAATATTAATGATATTAGCTTTTTATCATCCCGTGTATTGAGAATGTCATCATACATCTAAAAGAACAGTACTCTCCTAAATTCTGATCGCCATATGAGCAAAGTGGGTATTTTCTGACTATTGGCAAATATTCATTACTATAATAAGTACTATATATATATATATATATATATATATATATATATATATATATATATATATATATATATATATATATATATATATATATATATATATATATACATATATATTACTTTTTGGAGAATCTTCGAAAAAATGGTTATTTGCTTTATTAGACAAAGATCGAACAGTAGCCAGGAATGTGGAACATACTCCATTTCTAGACATATATTGAAGTAACATTAAGTCAATATTACTACTGACTGAAGGAATATTAAGTCCTAATTGCTTCCTCAATCAAATATATATACAGCACTAAATTTCTCTATAATCGTTTTCTATTTACAAATAACTATCAATAAGACACACCTCTTCGCAACAGACTTAACCTAATGAGATAAACTTTCGATATTTAAATAAATATTCAAGTTTGTAAACTCCTCGTATGTCTTAACAGGTCGTAGCTCAGTTATAAATTGGAGCTGTGTCATAACTCTCTTCAGTTCATTTGAACTGCAAATTTCCTAGAGATCATGGTTAAATCGAACGGATAAAATTTCTCAATTAAACCTCTTCTAAGTGTATTTGTCTATTGTTCTATCTGCCGTATTGTGCTCCAAGTGTGGGTCAATGTCATTAGATGTAATTTTCGAGGCACCTTTTGTACAGAGCATGAGGTTTATTTGAACCTTAAACAATAGTCTCACGACAAGTGATACGTTCAGCAAATGAATACAAAATAATTAGAATATTGATATAAACTGTAAACTGATTTCTCTATATATACCATACTATTATTTTAGAAGAAAAAATTAATGATTATAAAAACTTTTCAGCTCTCGTTCCTAAATATTTTTATGAAAAACTTATAAAACTATAAATATTTTGATAAAATATTTAGATTTATGTAGGTACTAATAAATGTAATTTTTATTTACTAATCTATGTCAAGATCATTTAAACTGTCTACTCGTTCATTGTTACAATTTTAATATTTATTTAAAATAATATGAGTATTTGAATTTCATACAAAAAATAGAGTACATGTTTGTAACAATTTAAACACAAACCGTGTTTCTAGATACACGCAATCACTACAAAATAATTATTTTACGAGAATTTGAACGGCTTTCAACAGTTGTTGAAATAGTTTCGTTTTAATAACCCTATCAAATTTGTGAACTGGCAATATTACGAATAGATTTATACAGCATGGCGATAAAATTTCGCAGAATGTGATAATTTTATACAACAAATTAAAAAAAAAACTTTAAAATACGTCAGCATTATTCTTTAAAATATGTTGAATTTTCTAAATTTATATTGATATGAATTGTGATGTCATAATAGTTATTATTTAAATTGGAATCCCCTCCTTTTTCATAAAAATAAATTCCTTAAAATTTTTTTAACAGAATAGTATCTAATATTGGGAGTTTTTTATCGGGCTTTCACTCTTCACAAGATAAAGGGAAAAATACCAAATTTTTTTGAGAAAAATACCAAAAAGAAAATACAAATACGTTTCGCGCATTATTTATGACCAAAAAGTTACAAAATTAAGTTATTTAAAATGTCCGCCATTGACTATGTGTACTTTGTATTTAATATTCAATAATTTTTGGGTTAATATTTTCCATTATGATTCGAATTCGCTGCATCAGCTTATCGAATTATAATTCGATACAACCCCACAAGAACAAATTCAAGAGGATTAAATAAGGTAAAAATGTTGGCTGTTCAATTGGTTCTCATTACTCTATACATCTGCTAGGAAAAGTGTCATCAATAAATGATGAATCCAATCAAATTCTTTGGTGGTTAAGATCATCATCCTCATTGGATAGAGAAAGAACTAATAAAGCTGTATAAACTGCTTGAACTGTATTAAAAGGAGTAAGACCATAAAAGACATATTGTTGGAATGACATCTCGTATAATTCCAACATTTAATATTTATTGTATACTTTTTTATAATAAGCTAATATATTATTCTTGAATTCAATGCGGATTAGCACTATTCCATTGAAGGAACAAGTCTATTGGTCAGAAAAACCAACAGACTTTAAAAAACCGGGATTTCCTTCATGAAATGTTAGGCGATGATCTGAATCATCCTCATTCGATTGTCGTACTAAATGTACCTTATAACTTATAAGAGTGGTGGTAATACCACACATTTTTCTAACAATTCTCCAACAGTGGAATGGCCAACGTAATTGATTTAGAATTTCTTTTGTCTGTGCAAAAATATTTTACTAGACATTTTTTATCTGTTTTGGTGATATACTGATTTTATTTACGTTATAAATAAAAACACAATTAGTGTTCGGTATGAAACTAATATTTAGGCAAAATGTCTACGAGATCCCTGACCACTGAAAAATCTGAAAAATACAATTTATACGTAGGCCAACGTGAAAAATAATTTTATAACAAAATTTTTTAATACCTACTGCAAGAAACATTTTCACCGCGTTGTATATTATCATTTTATTTTAATAAAGGGATATAAAATTCTATAACTTTATGGCTAAATAAAGTACAAATTCAAAGATTTGATAGAATACATTCACTGTATTAAATTATCACAAACTTATAATTTTTAACCCCTATAAACCGATAATCCCGTAGACTCACGGATTGATCCTCTATGAGAATGGAAGAGAAGGGAAGCGTTTTAAGATTAGTTAACAGAATATTTTAAAAATCGCGATTCGGCAGATTGCGATTTCAATTCATTTCGGGATTCGGGTCAGAATCATAACAGTTAGTTAGATCTTCCTAACGTTTTATGTTGCTTTATATCTTGAGTTTATTAAAAACTTAATATACAAAAACATAACATACCCAACACAACAATTAAAAATAAATCAGACAAGTCTTGCAAAATGATTTATATCTGTGCCATTTTTATGCAACATTTAATAAAAATAACAAACGCAATAAATTTGCAATAGAAATAATAATAAGAGAAGGGAATGGAAAAAAGGGTTTTAAAATTAATTTATTCAACGTTTAAAATGTTGCAAAGCAGCGGATTGCGGTCAGGATTATGAATAATTAGATCTTCAGTACGTTGTTGTATGTCGTTGGATCTATTGAAAGCTCAATACACACAAACCAAAAATACCAACTTAGTAATTAAAAAAAATATTAAATAAGTGCTACAAAATTATTTATGTCTGCGACATTTTTATGAACTCGGTATTAAAAACAAAGAATTAAGAAAACTTATAATAGAATTAATGACAAACTAATATATAACAAACTTTTTGTCAACGTATTAGTAAAAATTGCTATTTTCAAAAAACAATATATAAATGTGCCTCATAGATCATATAGAATCATAGAAAATGAGACATATAGTGACGCCTAGTATGACGATCGAAGTAATATTTGGAAAGGAGCATATTCGCCCATGAAAAGATTATGAAGAACTTTAATGCAACACATCAAAATACAAAAGTATATCTTTAGTTTAAATTCTTGAGGAAGAAAATTGTTATAGAAAACATGTAATACGGAAAATATTACGGATAATAAACATGTAGTAAAGTACGAAAATATCATAGAAAATCAGAAAAATGCTAAAATAGTTTGTGCATTCCATCAAGCGTAACAGATATAAATAATTTAATATATGAAATAAAAAAACGTTATGTTGTATCATATTATAAACAAATGATACATCACCTCATCGTAGTATTAAAACAGTTAAAACCTATAATAATATACATATATAATCGTTACATAAATATTACCAATTTCAATTCTGATGTCTGTTCATATTGTTAAAAGGATGCATCTGTTTCAGTTTGATTTAAGTCCATGCTATTTACTTTAAGTTCATGCAATTTATTTTAAGAGCTCCTTTTGGTGCGTGATTAGTTTATCCATCAATTATACCCAGTTTCATTTAATATGTAGGACAAGCTAAGGCTTCCGGATCTGTCAGCCCTGTTGCCAACAATATTTTTCAAAATAACAAATGTAAGGTTTTCTACAGTAAAAAGATTCAAGCTTTTACGTAACTATATTTAATCAATAGTTCTAAGTAACAATATGCTGTATTATTATTGCACAGTTCTTTTTATAGTTTTGTGTGAATAGGTAGTTTTACAGCAAGGCAACAAAACCTGAGAATATAGGGAAATTCGAGCTTTTAACTATATTTAATAAATAGTTCTAAATAACATCATGTTGTATAATTATTGAACAGTTTCTTATAGTTTCCTGTGGATAGGTACTTTTACAGCACGGCTATAAAACCAGAGAGTACAGGGCGTAACAGTCGATTCTTGAGCTGAACAGAAAAAAAAACAGGAGACAAGGTTTCCACGAACACCGAAAGATTACATGATTATCGACGTGCGTTTCACTAAGCAAGATGACATATTATTTTACTTTTAATCCCGCCCCAGGATAAAAAAACAGTGTTGTACAACATGGGTGATCATCTACGAGACAGTCTATCATTTGGGAGAAAGAAAAAGTGTAAACTACCTAATTATGAATATAATAAATATATTATGGAAAGAATAAAATAAAAGTAAAAACTGTACGATTTGTGGAATCCCTTATATAATAAAGGCCGTGAAGTCTAATATAAATTAGTTTCTGCAAATCAAATTATTTTGAGGATGAAATATCATTTTATTATTGCTCCCTGTTAGACAGATAAGGCGACTAGGATAAACTGAATGTTACTACGTTCACTTGATTTGGCTTACTTCCTGTGGTGTTATTCAAAATTGCGGGTCCATTTTAATAAGCTAAATAATTTAAAGCAACGAATTTGAATGTAAATTAAAAACACCAGCCCAGAATTTATTGAATGTTCTATACAATGTGTATGCCAAAGTCAAATTGTTACATCGTCCTTCCTAAAGAGCAGAAAAAATTCTGTACGATAGGTTAAGAAAAAATTTTCAGTTTTTGTTGCATTTATTTACATTTTTGGTTTTTTATGTATTTTTTGGCAACAAATAATAAGTAGATGTGGTTAGCTAAGTGACTCGTCTGCTAAAAATATCAAAGTCTGATTGACAGTTATAGTGTTAAAATAAAAAGTTTCTTCTGAAAGTTTAGAAATCATGGTGAAATTAAGAGAAACTGATCGTATCGAAATTGTAACAATAGTTGATTATGGATATTTGCAACGTTCTTATGGAAGCGTTTGCAGTTTCTTTGCTGCAGCTCATCGGAACTTTACTGTGAAAAAGATCGAAATTTGGAAGAACGCGGCACATAAAGGACATTAACAAATCTAGTAGTACCAAGGCTCTAACCAATCAAAATGAGGCTTAAAGTATTCTACTTCGTTTAAAGAAAATCCGTATACATCGACTCGACCACTCAGGCTGGGTTAGGCAACGATGTAAGCCAGAGATCTGTAGTCAAAATATTGCATGAAAATAGGTACAGACCATATAAAGTAAATCTTGTGACATAATCATAGTAGGGTCAACCACAGTCTAATTTTTTGTAATAATAGTTTGTTTCCCACGAAGCAACGTTCTGCCTAAATGGATCCGTAAATAGGTACAACCGTAGATACTTATGAAAATCTCCTTTGGATGTCAGAACATCATACCCATCACCCAGAAAATGCCAACGTTTGGTTGGAAATTGCTGGTCCCATTATGGGCCTATTTTGCGTTAAATAGACAATAACAGACGAGCGATATCTTTATTTACTGCAATCGTTCAGAGCTATTTTAATTGAGTATTTCCGAACCGTTGGATTAGAAGAATGTGACTTATGGAATGGCCGCCAAGGTCACCGGCCCTAAATCTATTAGATTTTTTCGTTAGGGAACATTAAAAAACGGTAATATGTAAGAAAAACCAACAAATTTAGACCAGATGAATAAAATAAATGCGGTTCAGGATATAAAGCAACAATGGGATTAAATGCCATACAAGCATTTGAAGACTGGGATATTGTCAAACTGTAGCGGGATGGCAGTTTGAACACTTACTTTAAAACATAATTTGTTTACATTGTTTTACTTTCAGTTGGTTGTTAGTTTCTAATAAAGTTATAGCAACTATGCCACCATAAAATAAAAAAACTTAATGCAAAAACTGAAAATTTCTCTTGAACCTATCGTACAGCATTTTTTCTAATATTTACGAAGAAAATATAATATACAAGGTATTTCATTTAAAATACCTTGTGTTTAGTATACTTACAAAATAATAAATCTTACATGATTTCTGAAAAAAGGATAGATGTTATAAAATTGTATCATTCTTGAGCCTGCAATACTTCGTTACCCCTATATACCAAATTTTATTAAAATCTGATGAGCGGTTCCAGCGATATGTAACCCTTTCCTTACTGATGACTAACCCTATATGTAAATAACCACGGTATAACCATATTTGTATTTGGGTTAATAAACTTCATAAATAGTAAAAAGAATTTCACTAATTTGTCACTGTCCATGTTTGCATAGTAAATATGTACAATGGACATATTTCTTTATTACAATAATTTAAGGTGTATACTTCTATAGAAAATATTACAGTAACACTTTTCCATCACATCCAAGTGGCTTAAAGAAAAAATACACATAAACACATGAAGATTTGTCCACTCACGCTTTGTCCACTGGGTTATTATTGTGGCTAAAAAAATAGCGTAGTACAATATAATTGGTTCCAGGATATTTGTAAATTGTTATCTTAATATTTTGAAAGTACTTGTTTTTTGGGTACGTTTTCAACTAACGGCATTTTGAGTAAGTACCATCGTCATTTGTTTCATAAACTCAAGTTATTTCAGTGACATAGGATTAATTGGAAACATTGGCATGATTTCTCACTTAGTATGAGGAGAAAGTTGTATGGAAACACTTCAGTTTTGAAGAAGAGTTGGGAATATTGATATTATTCCTGATTTTGAGTATAATTAGGTATCAATGATCTGATATTAGTACTTATTTAGTAAAACGTTACTTCACATCATACTATATGTGTTATTACATTTCACTATAATTATCATAATTTAGTGATAACATTATATCATTTACTTCTCATTTCTCACTCTATGGATTGTGTGGATTATACAGGGTGCGGCATGGAAACCAAGTATTTTTGGAATGGGTAGTACTCACCTATTACAAAAGGAAGCGGAACGCAGCAGGTTACCTTGACTCATAGCAATCAAAGGATTAAAAAAACTGTATGTACTGTACGTACTCCAGAGAACATTGAAAGGATCATATAAGCGGTACTGCGAAGCCCACGTCGCGCCGTTCTGTTCGGCGTCATTCAGTTGAACTTCGAATGTGCGATTGTACTGTAAGACGTATTTTGCATGGAAAATTACATCTCCAACCATACAAGATAGCTGTTGTGTAGGAATTGAATGTACACAATCCATACTTTTTGAGCAAAATGAAAATATGTTGGTGGCAATGGAGGATGAAGTCCACTTGCACCCTAATGAGACCGTCAACAAACAAAATTGTCGGTACTGGGCTGCTGAAAATCCCCGACGATTACACGAACAACCGTTGTATAACACTAAGGTAACAGCTTGGTGCGCGATGGGAAAATTTTACGGTTCCTATTTATTTGAAGAAAACGGAGTTACAGGTACTGTAACATCTAAACATTACATTAATATGGTGAACACCTTTTTCATCCCTGATTTACAAAGAGGTATCGAGCTCCAACCTTTGTGGTTTCAGCAAGATAGGGCCACGGTACACACCGCCAGAGCGTCAATGGCTGTTTTTGCCCCCTGTTTCTCAACCGTCTTATTTAAAGACTTGGTGACGTTTTATGGCCTCCTCGGTCCCCTGACCTGTCCACGTGTAATTTCTTCTATAGAGGTGCTTCAAGTTTACATGTCTACGAAGGAAAGCCTCGTACGTTAGATCAATTAAAGGAAGCGATGAGTCAGTAAATAACTCAAATTAACAGAGACCTGCTGGAAAGAGTGGAGGCCAATTTTCGTGTACGCCTTCAACAATACGTCTACGAAAACGAGCATCACATGTCGGATATAATTTTCCATAATTGAGGGTTGACACGAGTATTATTAAATGATCTGTTCTTGTACAGGGCCCGGAAACAGGATTGAACGGTTTTCAATAGGCCACTGTGAAAAAACAAAGAATATATTTGGACTAATTATTATTATAACTAAAAACATAATTCTGGAAGTTTCTTATAACACTTAGTTTGCAAAGATTACATCTTTAAGATGACCACCGTCTTCTTCTATACATTGCTGCAATCTGTTTCTTAAATTCAACATAACGCGTCTGAGTAAATCTTCGTTTATCGAATTTATCTCTTGACGAATCTATCTTTCTTTGAGTTCCAGAAGTGTTTGGGGACGGGTATAGTACACTTTGGACTTTAAGAATCCCCAAGAAAAAAAAATCGGGACCGTTAGGTGCGGTGATCTTGGGAGCCATGTAAAGTCGCCAAACCTTAAAATTAGGCGATTTGGGGACATACACTGTAAAACAGCAATGGACCGTCTAGTTGTATGCGCTGTGGCGCCGTCCTGTTGGAACCATACTTCATCTTGGTCCATTCTTTGAAGTTCCACAGCCACAAATGTTTCCAACATCTTAACGTACCGAAGTGAATTGACTGTAATGGTGTGGCCATTTTCTTCAAAAAAGTATGGCCCGATCACACCAAATCTGCACGCTCCACACAACACCGTTACCTTTTGGTCATAAAGTGGGTATTCATGCATTTCTCTTGGGTTGTGTTCTACCCAGTAGCGAAACTTCTGCTTATTAACGTAGCCACTAACATGGAAGTGAGCTTCGTCAGGCATGATCGGTTTATCAAGAATTCCTGCATTGTTGTTCAATGCTTCAAGAAATTTCCTGCAGAAATTGAGGCGATTAACTTTATCAACTGGGTTCAGCCTATGGACTATCTGTACTTCATACGATGAAATTTCACATCCAGGTTTAAAATTTTTCGCATACTTCGCTCTGAAATTTGCAGTGCAATTGATTGTGGAATTGCAGAACGGTATGGACTTCATTCAACGGCTACTCTGGTTCTTTCAATATTACCTTGTGTACGACCATACGTGTACCTCCGACAAATTTTGAGACACTGCCCCTTTCGTCCAAATCTCTTACCCATCTCAAAATTGCATTTCTTGATGGAACTTTAGCGCGCACTGGTAAACTAAATTCACGGCGAAAACGCTTCTGGGTTTGCACGATGGACTGGGTCAGGATAAATAATTTAACAGCAGAGACCCGTTGATTAACCGGCCAATTTGCATTGTAATACAACTTTCTATAATAAAATACAATTTTATCAATATTTTGCGTTTGTCAAATAAACAGTATTTCCAGAGCAACCTATTCAAAACCATTCAATCCTGTTGCCGGACCCGGTACATATGTAAGATCTACTAATATTTTTTTAATGATAAACCAACGATTTTATGATTAATTCAAAAGCATTTGGTTCCCGTGCCTCACCCTTTATTTGAATATGTGTTATTATCGAAATTATTATAACGATATATTAAAGTGAAGTTGCGAGACGTCTCGTTATATTGAGTATGATGGATCTAATGGTCCGGATTTGAACTTCCTACTAAAATACGTTAGTATTTGGATAGCATAATCTAACATTGAGCTGAAATGGAGATGTCCCCAATTAATTGAATATAATGGATAATGTAGAAGATATGTAATAATACTTTTTTTTCTAAATAATACATAATCACATTATACGTTTAATTCATTATGCATATTATAATTGATCAATGCATTATTAAATACGTTACTTATATATCAACATATTTTTCAATCTAATTGTAATTTATATAATAGAGTAACACTATAAATTTTAAATTTTATTTCTGTTTTAGTATTTCAGTGACTTAACAAATTACGTGACCGTGATTAAAATAAACCAGGCATTTTATCCACGTTGACAAAAACTTCCCTGATGACTTGTGGTTTGAGGCATGTAAATATCTGGTGATTATAATTAATGTTCTTGGTCACACCTGCTAAATATATCGCTAGATGTTGCATGTTTACTCATGCTATTAATTGGCAATTTCTGCAACATTCCAGCTTCATACCTAATTAAGCGTAGGGGAGAGAAGGAATGTATAGGAATTTGAGGGAAAATTGTTTAATTGCTTGAGCAGTGCGGAAATATTTTGAACTAAATTACTTGTTGCATATTATCTACAATATTAAAGCCGCATATGCACCATATTTGGAGTAACTGCTTTAATTTGAAGGGAGCCCTACTTTGGACAAAAATATCAATATCCACTATTTTCCTGTATCAGGATTATTCGAAAATGCTTTGATTCAGACAAAACTGAATTTGGAATAGAGGGCAGTGTTTCGGCTGCACATTATATCGTAGAAGTAACTTTAATTAAAATGATTCAATATATTCTATTAGTTTTTGTCCGAAAGAATATGATATTTTTACAATTATTTTATATATTTAAGTCGAAATCTTTATAATATTTATATAACGTATATTTATAAATTTATGTTACCCTCTATATATATGCGATACTAGGTTCGCTCTCATAACTCTTTTGTTTCTTAAGATAACAAGTAAATATAAATTCAATCAATACACATAAAAGAGATTATCCTAGCATTTCCGATCTACTGAAAATGGCTATAAAATATATATTTTCAATAGAACACTTTGTATATTTATATATTTGGATTCAGTGAGTCAGTCTACGTGCAATAGTACAATTTTGGTAAAATTTACGCCACAACAAATATTTTTTAGTGCAGCTTACGTCGACATCCAGACTAGGGACTAGGAAAAACCTCTATGGACCAGAACCTGCAGTGGGAATAAGTCGGAATCTGATCAGAGACCGCATCAATGGCTGGGCAAGAGACCAGCACAATAAAAGATGGAGAGGAGTAACGGGTTGTCGAATAACCAAACTCTTCATCGAATCACTCAGAGATTGAGAAATGGGCCCAAGAATTCATTAAATTGAACAGACACAAAGCCAGAACCTTGGTAGAATCATAACGGGCCACCATAGTACCCTGACCTGAATGCATATAAGCACAAGCTGAGGCTGACTGATAGCCCGGCCTGCAGATATTGTAAAGAAGACGAGGAAACCTCGATTCATCTTCTTTACACCTGCCCCGCACTGGAAGAGAAGAGGTATCTTATATTAGGGACCCCCTGTTATCCTAGAGGAGGCGAGGCTTAAGGCGGGGGACGTGCCTAAATTGCTCCTTTTATGGGATAGCATTTTTGGATAATGACCCGGATAAGAGGGGATCGCCAAGGGACTGCCCATGCGATCCAGTGGCTGATGAGGCCCAAACCTATATAATATAATAATAATAAATACGTCGGCATTTTGGCTAGAACCTTGACTGCTATAAAATATCTTTTTTTCGAATAGGGTAACAATAAAATCGTGACTTTAGGTACGCAAAGTTTTAAAAATAGAAACAATTTCTCCGATGCAAATAATTTCTTTTAGGGAACCATTATGGATCATTATACTAGTTTAATAGAGATTTTTGTTACCTACGTTTGGAGCAAACACTTTACCATTAGTACACGAATAACTTACAAGGAATGTGCTTATTGCATTAATGATTTAATAAAGAAAAGAAATACTTCTTAGAATTGTTTAATAAAAATTAAAAATGTGGCAAAGAAAGTAATTAGATAACACACCAAAAAGTTATAATAAACATACAAAATGAACCCGCTGACTCCTTTGAATCTGTATTTGTGTTACCCTTCACGACATTATTTAATTAGACTAGGTATTTCGGTAACGGCATTTCTTTCACGACTTTCTAGATCTTGATAGGTGATCCGGAGCATCTTAAAAATGTTTCTTCGGATGGCCTCATAAAAGTGAGTTCAAAGAATCATGTGTAAAACAAAAGTCTTAAATCAGCCCCGATCATCAGTCCAGATTAAGGACATTACGAAAAAAATGGCACTACCGAAATCCACCTAACGCAATAAAATATTGTGGTGCAGATACCATTATTTTTTGGTATTAGCCTTTTTAGATTTGTCAATTTTTATGAAACATCTGCAGAAAGCACTAAAATAAGTCCAAAGCCGGACACGTGAAAAACTGAATTTTTAAAACATCCCAAATTTTAAATCATCAGTCAGGATTTAGAGAACTGCGAAACAAACGCCATTACTGAAATCCGTCTATTGCAATTAAATACTGTGGTGAAAGATACCATAACTCTTTGGCGTGTTGACTACTTACATTTTAACGGGTTTTCTTATTTTTAATCGACATTTGCAGGAAGCATAGAAATATCCAAAGCAATCATGCGAATACCCAAAATTTTAAACCATCCTTAGACATTCCATATTTCTAAAACATTGGTCAAGAGTTTAGAGAATTATAAAAGAAATATGATTACCGAAACCCATTAAACGTAACTAAATAATCGGGTGTAATACAGGATACCTCCATAACTTTTTGGCGGATTAACTAACTACTTTCATTCAACATTTTTTAATTTTCATTGAACATTTCCAGTATACATGATATGTTTAGGTGTTAGAAACATGTATGTTTTATTTATTAAAGCATTAATGCTATAAATACTTTTCTTGTAAGTTATTGTAAATGTAATGGTAAAATGTTTTTATCTCTAACAATAAGTATATGTAAGAAAAATTTCTATTAAACTAGCATAGGAACTCATAACAGTTCCATTAAAAATATTTACATCGAAAAAACATATCCGAGATTAAATAGGTACAAAACTAAAAATCAGCTGACTTAATGATATGATTTTATGTTTCTCCTACTTGAAGACATAGATAAATACTTTTCCAGCAATCAAGACTATTTAGATGCCGACGTAAACTACATTAAAAAAACATTTTCGGTGAAAATTTTCCCCACTCTACCACACGTAGAATGACTCATTGAATTCAAATATGTAAAAATATACAAAATGTTCCAGTAAAAAGACGTTGTCTTTAAAATAAAAGTAAGTTGTCATTTCCTGCAAAACCGGAAGCGGCAGAATAATTTCTTTAATGTATATTGATTGATAGTTACTTGCAAGTCCAAAAACCTGAAAACTATATCTTACAAGCAACAATGTTATTGGGGTAGGATCTCGTTCGCACCCGGTATAAATTGCGTACTACATAAGAACTTTGGCATTCTAATATACCTCAACTAATTTGTAGAATGAATTTAATTTTTAAAATAATAACATTATTAAAAAATAACACCTTAAATTCCTCATGAATTACAAAATTATTAGAAGAAGATGCCACTCAGCTGAAAAAATTTGTAGAAAAGCATTTGTATCATACATTTTGTTACGTTCTAATAATAAAATAGAAATACATTAAATAGATAGAAAGAGATTAAAAATAAAATGATACTGTGAACTTATTCCACATACTTTATTTTCCTAATGTGTTTTGTTAAAGAGGCGCAAAACAAAATTTCATAGATAAATAAAATTTTAATTAATTTTTAGGCAAGCTGAATGAGCACGTAATTCATAACTAATAATTTAATGAATATAACATATTTTGTTAACACATGAATGACAATAAATGTAATGGGTTGTTAGCTATAGAACAGAACAAACATAAATATAATTATACGATAGGCGATGTAACAATACATCACATGAATGTAGTTTATGTAAAAAAGTGATAATACATTGTACATATATTTCTTGATTCTGTATGATTAATGATTCTGTTGCACCTATGTCACAATTGTAGGTAATTTAAATATTAGTTAATTCTAATTATACACGTTATCTTTTTGTTACATAAAAAATAGACAAGATAACTATGTCATTATACAAATTTATAACAAACAGAAAGTGCCTGGTGAATTGTTTTAGTGTTTGCATAACGAATTGTGAGTTATTCAGAGAAGACGCAAAATGGAAAACGTTAATAATTCTAATACAAAATACTTTAACTAATGAATTTTAATTATATGTTGACATATAATTTGACACAAAGCCAAGGTAACTGTATTTTAAAGACCAAAATACCAATAAGAAATAATCATCATGTCCATCTACATACATCAGATCATCTAAATATGTACAATAAACAATCCATCAATGTATAATGTAAAAAAACTTTTAAAAACAGTTGTTCTGTATACATTTATTGTGTACTGCATTTAGTATTGTTTCTAGTGAATAATTATATAATATTTATAAAAATATCATTAATTCCTGTAAATTATTCTCAGTATATCATTAATTATCTGTCAAGCGTCAATGTATCAAAATAATAGAAATTTCCTGAAAACTTTAAATATCATTTATTTACAATATGTGGTATCATATGAAAATCTAATTCATTATACCTCACAATATTCTTTTTATCGACGAAATATAAATGAAAATGAAAAGTATGTACCATAGAGAAAGAAACTTATAAAATACTTTCCCCTAAAATATAGGCTTTAAGTTTTAACCCCCTCCTTTTTTACAAAAATAAATTTCCTAAAGTTTTCCGAGTACAAAGGTATCCCCTATTAGGGGTGTTTAGGCCACTGGTTTAATTTTATTCATACAATAAATGCAATACTATTAATGGACTGTATATTAAAATAAAAACAAATGAATAACTCACCCTTGTTCCTTTGGAGGTCTCCGGTAGTGTCAAGAGGGAAAACTGGATATAGGAAAAAAGAAAACTCTCTGGACTTACCTTCCGGGCGTTTTTATTCTATGGGCAGATATCGTCTACTAGGCCACTTTCTAAATTTGAATTGTTTAAATCTATCGTTTTAATTTAGGTACTTTCGAATTTTAATTGGTACTTTCTAATAGGGATAAATCTAACGGTTTTAATACTAAAGTGTTCTAATTCGAATTGTGTCGGTTTCATATGCGGGCAAAACCTTTTTTCAGCCTTACCCAGCGCAGAAACGCTACCAAAATCAAAATAGAATGTCGCTTATCAATCGATGAATATACAGCGTCAACAAGGGGTTTTCTATTTTTTCTAAGATAGAGTGCCTTTTTTTAAAAAAATATAAACAATGCAAAAACGACTTTATCTTTGAAAGAATGTTATTCAAAATGCTCTCCATTAATAATCTGTCATCGGCCAATACCCTTGTTAAAATATTGTACTGAATGTTCAATAAGTTTCAGGCTGATATTTTCCATTGCGCTCCGAATTCGCTGCTTCAGATCATCTAAATTATTTGCCTTATACCCCACAAGAAGAAATTCAACAGAGTTTAAATCAGGTGAACATGACGGGTATTCAATCGGTCCTTGTCCTACTGTACATCTGCCAGGGAAAGTGAATATCGTCAATAAATAACCGGACATTAACATCAAAATGAGGAGTCACTTCGTTCTACTGAAACCATAATTTTTTGTGTAGACGTCCCCATCAAAAAATCATTCTCATTGTTTAGATAAAGAACTGCTGTAACTAATGAAATATTTAGCAACAGTTAAATGTTCATCAAAGAAGTAATAACCTAAAAGATGACTTGCTATCATTCCAACCTATACATTTATTTATTGTACCTTAATAACTGTCATGCGATTCTTGAAGTTAATGGCACAATATATCTGCATAGTTGCAAAACAGGTTTATTATTCCACGTAATCGTATTTTACAATTTTAACGCCTTATCTTTAACATCTTATAAAGGTAAATAGAAAACCCCTAATATAGTACCGTTACACTCAGAAAATATTAAGGAATTCATATTTGTTAAAAAAGAGGGGGTTACAAAAAATAATATGATGCATAATATTTATATTTTCAACGCAATCACATGTATTTCGTTGAAAATGCGTAAGAATAAAATGCTTCCTGGTAGAGACAATCATTTCTACAGCTTTTGCAAAGCAGATTTTAATACATTATATAGGGCGTCTCAGTTGGAGTTACTGGATTTGAATTGCGCGCCATTTGTGTTCTGTCAAAGATAGGGCGTCGATATTTAGCGAGTGTCATCTACAAACCATACGACGTCAACATGCTTGAACTTCTGGGTGTCATTTACTGTGACAGTATTACTAGCTTCATTTTCAAATAAGTATGGTTCAATTACTCCACCACTCCAAACCGTGCATCTCTGTGCATTTCTTTTTCGTGAACAGCATGTGAATTTGCAGCATCCCAAATTCGACAATTTTGTTTGCTGACGTATCAGTGAAGATCAAAATGTGTTTCATCGCTGAACAAAATTTTGTTGCAAAAGTCAGCATCACTTTGTTTCTCTTCTAACACCCAGTTAACAAATGTACGACGTTGTAAATAGACCCGAAGATCTTCAAAAACACGTTGCATGGGGGGAGGTCTTGACAAATTCAATGTTGTGCACTGTGATTGATTTGTTTGGAAACTCTCGTATACCTTCTCTCACTGCAACAGTATTTTCATCTGACCTACCACGGCAAGGACGTATTTGGGTTACCTTATCAAAACAAAATCCATCTCTTCATCTTCATTTGTTGATTAAGTTACGAACTGTTAACTCTGGAGGCCCTTCGTTGTGTTCTAATTTTGTGCGAATTTTTCTTAATGCAACTGTAAATGATCGCGTATGTTTATCAAACAGTTGTACATAAACTATTCGTTATTGAACTGTAAATCGCGGCATGTCGTAGATGATAGTCATTAAATATTGACGCCCTATCTTTGATAGAACACAAATTACGCGCAATTTAAGTCCTATAGTTCCAACTCATACACCCTATATAACTAAATAGCTAATATCAATTGAGCATTGTTAGATAGATTTTCAAGCATTGAGGATGCAGTCATATATTTTTATAATCAACTTTAAAACATTTTGATCAGTATGAATTTCAAATTTACAGTAAAAGAAAAAATGTCCTCATTCAATTAATTTACAGATTATTAACAATATTAACAATATATATGGTCTTAAAGCGAAATTATGAAATGCCTATAAAAATGATTGGATTGGAGAAATTGAATTCACGTTTTGGAGAATTCGTGTTTTTACAGTTCATGAGATTGATGTTCATGAGGTGAGGATCTACCGTAAAGTTTCAGATAAACTTAAAATAAACAATAAATACATTCGTAATATCAGAACCGATATAAAAATATCACTCGAAGTTTTAGAAGTTTTATAAATAGTAAGAAGGAATCCACTAGTGTGTCCAATCGAATGACCTATAATGGAATACAACTGACACATTCGGCTGGAATTCTTAATGCATATATTGATTTATTTTCCAAATGTTAGACACTTGTCTAAAATAAGACATCACATTCTACCGAGTTAGTACTAAATGAAAATCAAGTACGGGCTTATAAGTTATATTATTTCTGCATTAAAAAAGTTAAACCTAAAATGGATCTTAATTACTGGTCTTAGTCGAATTAAAAGAGGATTTCTTATGGATCTTCAGCCCATACATGAACTTTATCTTGATTCTAATTATATGATTCTTGAATCCACTGAGAATTCTTGTCAGGCTAATATCTGTAGTTATAACGATATACTGCTCCATTCAAGGAAAAGTAACTTCAATAATAATGTTTGATCAAAATGGTTATCAGAATCCTGATGCTTAATTCTCTGTAATGGCCAAACATTTCTATATTTCAATGTACTATTCATTTCATCGCTATTTATCAAATAAAAAACTCTCTTATCTTGCCGATAAACGGAACAGTCTATCTGAGCTTAGCCATAAAAATGAGCCACGGTATGTTTTGAGATTTTTTATTTGGAAAATAGCGATGAAATAAACTATAACTATATTTTACAATTTTAAGATTGACACCGTCTGTTTCCTATCGTCCTATCATCCTATAGATCGCAAATAAAAAATCTTTAATATGGATACCGTTGAAATCTAGAAAATCTTTAAGGAATTCATTCTTCTTCAAGAAATAGAGGGCTGCAATTTGAAACATACTATTATAATACACAAATTCTATTATTCTTTCTTTGTTTTAAAATAAGGCTGACGTGTTTGTGACTTTTCCAAAAAATCATTTAATAGTAAAATTATGAATATTATGCGAAATTTTATCACTGTATAAATAAAATAATTAAAAAAATAATCAGTATATTGTAAAATAATGTTTTGATGAAAAGTAAAAGTATCATTTTGTGTTGTCGCAACTTTCTTACAACTGTCTAATTTACCTTTGCGCTCGTACTAAAATAAAGGATAAACTTATTAACATATTTGTATTTCACGCACTTTAATAATGCAGTATAAACGCCTTGCGTGTTACGGAAAAATTAACAGAAATTGATTTAACAAGAAAATCTTGTGTTTCTTGAAAAGCTAAGTTAATACTTTAATTTTATTAATGAGACATATAAACCTAATCTATTTATTTAATGATTGGTGTAAAAAATATATAACATGTTTTTGTATTGTGCCATATTGTTGTGTTGTATACTAAAAACATAGTTTTACTAATGGATTAATAAATATGTACCCGTATATAATAACGTATATAAGAACATATATAAGAACATATATATGATACTTCATTGTTTCATTTGCTTGCTGTCAGCTGCGCGGTCAGCTGACAGCAATCTATTTCTTCCAGTTTCATCAAGAATTAGAATCGTATTAATTTTTTCTTCTGAAGTACGTGCCATGTTAAGAGATTCAATCAAAAGTACGCTGAAATAAATTTATATATTCATAAGCCATTGAAAACTGAAAGAATACCAAAAACATACCCCGACAATACGCAGAAAAACCCCAATAACTATCCACCGATATCGCTATTAAATGCAGTATCGAAGATATCCGAAAGGGTAATATTATAACCGGTTAAATGCTATCATAACAAAAGCTAGCATTACATTAAGGTCCTGCTATACGATACGGATTTAGAGCTACGCATAGTTGTCTCCATGCTGCTGCATACGCAATATGCCAGTTTAGTATTTAACTGTAGTAAATATACTCATAAAAGACGGTAAATAATTTTAATCGTGTTTGTAGGCCTAGAAAGAGCTTTTGACAAATTATGGCATAAGAGTTTGCTCGATAAACCCCGAAGACACGAATATAGCTATCAATATTACTACTGCAATTTCGTGAGAGAAAGTCTTGCAGAGACCGGTACTGTCACTAACCCTGCGAGGTAGTCCCAGAAGTACCCAACCTAATAAAGAAAACACAAGAAATTTGGGGAAAATATCTTTATTTCTGTACGTAGTCTCCTCTTAGCTCGATACACTTTTCCCAGTGATGTTCAATAGCTTAGATACCTTGTTTGTAGTGAGAATTGTCGAGCTCCTCAAAATAGCCATAACCGCAAAATCAGTTTCTTCATTGTTGGCAAATCTTTTGTATATATTCTATACATAACTGACATCCTACAATATTCAGTCATTAAAATAATCATTTAATGCTCAAACTGCCACAGAAAAGTCAGACAACATATCAACACCCTCAGAGACAACGACAAGGTATGGAAAATTAACATAAATGAGAGAAAAATAGACAATAATTCGCATATTCTAGCACAACTACAAATGAACAATAAAGAAATTTAAAATGGCTAATAAATTACCTGGGCCTAACGATTTATAGAACACATAAAACAATATAAAAGACATATATTACATTAAATAAACTCTACCCCCTACTAAACAGTCCCAGCGCACTAACACGGAACAACAAAATACTAATCAGTTAATCTGTCAGGTGAAATAAAAGACCCAATAAACCTACCGTCGACAATCCCTGCCCAGACATTTATCGCAATCTGTTGTTGAAAATTAGTTCTACAAATTGCGTAAGCATTTTCCAAATAAAACAGGTCTGGTAAATTGTTTATCATTACTTTGTTCTATAACCACCCACAAAACCGAACTCTGGCAGGATGATCTTAGGTTGTAAAGACTGAACATGAAATGGATAGAACTGATATTCGCGCATCGTTTTTGTATTTTTTGACGAAAAGCATTAATTTGATGTGCAATTACTTTGGTATGCGTTGTAGGGCCATCCTCAACAACATCTGAATTTCTTCCTCTCCCTGACATGTATGTAGTCCAACTCGTCCTCCATGTCTTCCACGATGTACTGGTAATTAACTAGTGTCTCAGGCATTTCTAATTAAAGTGATCCATAATCTAACATTTATAATACCTCTTTAATTGTTTACTACAGCAACACCCATACATACTTAACAACACTCATAATTTTATCACTTATCTCCATCATATTTTCGAAGAGACTACAACCCTATAATAACCAATTTTTACTTCCGTTTTAGTTTCAGATGGTGATAATTGAACAATTCTAGGGGACGACTGCTATATTAATATAATTTTGCTTAACTTAGTTGAAAATGCGATAATTTAATCAGGATATGGAAAAAATAATGCGATTTGGAGAAATATTATAAATAACCTTTTAGTCTTACTGAACATAGATTGATCTATTACACATAGAATCTATAAAATAAGATTTCGTTTTTCTTTTTCTTTGCATTGTGCATCGACATCAGTCATCGGTGGAATCATTTAATATTTAAATTTAACTTAGGCATTTGCTGATTTTATGGCGTTCATCCATTGATGTTTTTCCCATGTCTTTTCCAATGTAATCGACATTTTTATCATGCTGCATATGTGCTACGAGTCTTTAAAGACATGTCTTTAAAATATGCTTGATGTGTCTACTGTCAATATGAATGCAAAGGTACGTCATGTATGGCCAACTCTTAGACTTGTTATTACTATTTGTTCTCTCCTATTTACACGAGGATATCATATATCTCCAGTATTTGATCTCGTGTTCTATTTCTCCGAGTTTGCTAGATATTTTAGCCCACTAATGTTGTCACTTTATACAAATGGTGTCCGAAAATAGGTCGCGGAAGTCCTCGCTTATGTGATGTTTCTCAGCGTACTATTCATTTCATCGCTATTTGCTAAATAAAAAACTCTCTTATCTTGCCGATAAATGGAAGAGTCTACCTGAGCCTAGCCATAAAACAAGCCAAGGTTATGTTTTGAGATATTTTATTTGGCAAATGGCAATGAAATAAACTATACTGAATTAATTCCGCTGCTATGCGTCCAGATTCATCGACAGTACTATTTCTCTTAATTCCTGTATGTTCTCATATTTAAATAAATATAATCTTTTTTGCATGCGTGATGTACATGCACAATATTAGGGCACTAAATTTACTATTAAAGAAGGACTAGGGAATTACTTTAGGACGTTAATCGAATTTAAGCATATTAAAAAGTTACTGTAATCATCGGAGTCCCAGCCTCTCTGAGTAACATTTCAGACTGTATATAGTTATACAGTGAGTATGTAAAGGTTGAAAGAAGTTTAATAAAATCATTATCGGCAAGTAAAAAAATGCTTAGATAGGTCTGTTTTTACTTTTCCGCACTCCACCTTACTAGCGGAAAAGTAATGTAATCGTGTAAAGAAAAAGTGAAAAAACAAAATTTTTTTGGGTTTAGTTTTGTTTTTATTCACCCTCATTCCGTATTCCTCTGTCAACACTGCCTCTATTTCGTTCAACGCTTATTCTAATTCCTCCTTACTAGATGCTAATACTGCTATATCATCCGCGAATCTCAACATTCTTAGTTCTGTCCCTGTACTTTAATCCCGAAATCCACTCTATCTTTTACCACATTAATCGCCTCTTCGATGTACAGATTAAAAATTAGTGGTGATAGCGTACATCCTTGTCTTACTCCTTTCCTAATGCCTACTTCCCTTTTTTCCCTAGTAGACGTCCCTATTAGAAATTAATTAGACGTAACAATCATCTTGTAAGATTTACCCTTCCAAGAAGTTTTCTAGTTTACTCTTCAAGAGGGAGATGACTATACAGTGAACAAAAGTATCTTGATCATCCCATATATATAGTTATTTTGCTATTTAATAGAAAGATGGTCAAAGTGCTATCAGATATGTACAGTTTGTCAAGAATAGGAAAAAGTGTAATATTATCTATGTATGCGTAGAAGAAAAAGTGAGGCAGTATTCGGAGGGAGAAGGAAGCACTTTACGCGTTGGCAGATCGAACTCTGTGTACATTCGACACACTCGATTGCAAATTGCATTCGAGTGTGTCGAATTCGCATTGAGACTCTGCAAAAGTCTAAATGCGACTGAGTAAAGACCAGGCTATTTACTGCGCACCTCGTGGGCGCTCCGATATCGCAATTTTGAGACTTGTCCCTATTCTTGATAAGCTGTATGTCTACATTTTCAATATTAGACATGCCGTCTAATTACTTCAGGACATCAGGCATTGATTACTCTGCACTGACGATTCTCAATGAAACGATGAAATCAGAATATTCACTGTTCGTACCTGATGTTTCCTATCAGGAATAAATTAGACAGAACAATTCTCTTATACAAATTAGCGAGAACAATATTATAAAAACTAAAATTAATACAAACATGAACTATTAAATTAACTACTTAAATTGTCTTCCATTGACATTTTGACAATGTGTAACTCGAAACTGAAATTCTCGTAAAACATTATTTAGCGACTAAACGTTAACCTTCGTTCTTATCTCGTTCCAAACTCTTTAATGCCTCAATGGGATTTAGGCTGTCAAGATATACATTGGATTTAATTAAGGCAACCCCACAGAAGATTGTCCAGCAGAAGTTAGATCCGGGGATCTTAGATGGCCACGCAAGCTCCTTTTCTATCAATCCATATACTGGGAAAGACCGTGTTTAGGTAATCACGCACAATTTGTGAATAATGTTGGTAGCGCGCCGGTATGTTACCATATCATAGATTATTTGGATGTAGTTCCACATGTGAGGGAACTACGTACGTTTAAAAAAAATAACCTGCTTTGGGACTTGGGAATTATCATTACATCGCTCCATCATTAACTGAGGTCAAAATCCTAATTAATTTCCGGAGTTCAACGTGTCAGATCGTTCACGATAGTTATTATTAAATGACTTACAAATCTCAGCCCGTGTACAGATCCAATCTCTATAATCAACCATCAACAGTTTAATTCAGTCTGTTTCACTTAAATGGATAACATTTTGAAAATTTGTGACAATAGCAAAATTGTTGTGTACAAATCGAGTAACGTAAAAACAATACAAAATGTCAGTACCATAATTCTCTAAAAAGTACGTCCTATTAACAATTAAATTAATAAATTCCTGGAGACAGCTGCTACGTAACATATCAGCTTGTTATGGAATGTACTCTCTTAAATCGCAATTTTAAATAAGGGCTTTACTATTTAAAAAAATGTCAGTGACGTCATAACTCGAGCGGTGATGATATAAAAAATATACGTATACAACAATTGCGCAACTGAAAAACACAATCGATTTGTCTGAACATTTTCTCTCGACTTGCTCGGTACTGTTTCTATCGAGGTTGTTCCAACTTTTACGTTCTCACTGTATATGCTGATATAAATAAAAAAACACCAGCTATATGTTTCTTTTGAAATGAATAGTGCACAACCCGTTTCGTTATCAGTCTCTGATCCATCGGGCATCGGTATAAATTATAAAAATGTCATTTTTATAATTTTTATAATATTTGTAGGGTATAGATGCAGACTGTGACCTATATAGATAAAATAAGGGGTTGTACCCTATCGGTTGCATGTGAGATCGAGTTAAAAGAGGGGTTATATCTAGTTCTATATATGATGGACCAGAGAATTTATTATAAGAATGGAATAAAGTGCAGCAATGTTTTAGAAATGTTAAATATTGCTTTCGGTGAGTGTGCTATGAGTGAAACAGGGGTTTACGAGTGGTATAAGCCTTTCCAAGAAGGCCGTGAAAACGACGAGTGCCCTAGATACCCCAGCACATCAACAACAGACGAAAACGTGGAAAAAGTGAAAGAAATAATTATGACCAATCGCCGAATGACGATCAGAGAATCGCTGATAATGTTGCCTTATTAACTGACTCATGCCATGAAATTTTTTCGGGTGTTTTGGGTATGAAACGTGTGGCAGCAAAATTTGTTCTAAAACTGTTGGATTTAGAACAAAAACAACGGCGACTGGAAGTTTCTCAATAAGAAGTACTATCTACAAGTTCAACGCCGTTTGCGTGAAGCAGATCGAAAAAAATTTTGCGATTTGTGGCGAAACTATTCATAGCTTTTGTACCACGATGCATGCTTGTTCGTGAATTTCTGGCCAAAAACACCACTGTAATGATACCTCAGCCTCCATATTCGCCAGATATAGCTCCGTGTGATTATTTTCTGTTCCCAAATATAACGAGAACCCTAAAGTACACAGATGGGATTAAAAGCACATCGCTGAGAGAGCTAAACACTATCCCAAAGATCGAATTCTGGAAGTATTTCGGGGATTGGAAGAAGCGCTGGCAAGGGAATAACATTGATGTAGACGAATAAATAAAATTGTTTCCAAAAAACGAAAATTGCCGTTATTTTTTGAACACACTTCGTATACATGTAAATTAAGAAAACTTTGTAAGTCTCTAAGAAGTAAAAAAAGACGCAAATTGACAATCTCCGTGTTGTAGACAATCTCCTTTTTAAAGAAAAACTCTCAGTTTTCTCGTAAAATTAATAAAGATTTTACGCATTTCAGATTCAAAGTAGCAACTTTGAAACTCATACATACCTAGACTACCTTTGGATTTAGTGTAAATCCGAAAACATCGTTAGATTTGTCAAATCTTCTTAGGCCATACGAGTTTTTTTTCAGATTATTTTTCGATAACGTTTATCGTAAATCGGCCTCTTAAGACGACAACAATTTCCGTCTTAACGATATTTTTTCTTTTGTAAAACCGAAAAAGGTTTCGTCCTTTGCTAGTATATATAATATTTGATCGGCATTGTACAGTAAAAGGACAAGCGGAAGCGAAACCAATCAATTCTTATTATATTACTTTTTATAAAAGGTTTTTAGAAATGTTTCTAGAGTATGCAACTCGATTGAGCTAAAACTATCCGAACCTATACATTACAGACGCAGGATATATAAAAAGTTATTTATATAAATAATCTTCCACAACAATTCCTTTTAAATTCAGCAATGAGATTTAAAATATCGTGGGTATGATTTGTACAACTTTCTCCCACATACAACAGTAATATCTTATTAGGTATATGATGATTAATATAAATTTTAAATTTATGTACATCACAAATAAAAGTTTCCGATAATACTTCCTGGTCCAGTAATAAAATAACTAGCTGCATGACTGGTTCTATCTAATGTTGTTTATTTGGAATCGTGGTTATATTCACTAGCCAGATGAGTTATGAGATGTAATTTGTATTATTTTTACTAGACATTATAACAACTGTATTATACTTGACGTAATAATATCAAGAACGCGTGCATACAATAAATAAGAAAAAAACGCATAACGTTTCTTTGGAATGTAGATAAATTCATATGATTAGTACAATACAGTCGTATCTTAAGTAGATATTTTCTATTAATGGATATCGCTATAACAAGAAATCATCTTAAAATGCCTTTATGTCTCATTGAGAAACAATGTTAAGAGCCTTGTTGGAGATAGAGTAAGAGGGTGGATGCAACATAGGCTTGACTATCTGTAATTGGAGATGTTTTGAATGCCTATCGAGAAGAATTTAAAGTTAATGGTGGCGACTACGGAAATAATGGACTTAGTCCATTATTAGTAATTATTCTGTCAAATTATTAACATGTAATGGCTCATAACGATAAATTCTATCTGAACATATTTATCACCTCAATATTTTACATAATTTTATATAATTCTTCCGATATTTATATTTAGATTACTTGTGTGTTGTTTTATCCTAAATATTTTTTACACTATACTAAAAGCTAATACAAATATACAATACTTGTAATGGAATTAACCAGGTGCAACATAACAGCGTGGTGATAAATTCGTAAAATCGCACAATATTCATAGTCTCGTTTTCTCTCCCCTAATCCAATCAAATTAGGCGAAATAAAGGTCAAACCCCGGAGTGAAAGTTAGAAAGCTGAAAATTTGCATGCTTGCTTATTTATTTTGACGTTCTAAAGATGGGGTAAAAAGTCTTATAAGATATCGTGTCCGCAAGTTCAAAATATCCTCCATTAATAATCTGACATTAATTTGCATGCGCTTAAACACTTTATATTGAAAGCTCAACATTTGTTGAGCTGACATTTTGCATTTCGATTTGCATTCGTTGCCTCAAATCCTCTAAATTATTTGTCCTATAGAGATCCTCTAAATTATAGCATGTTCAAATAAGTTCAAATGTAAGTCCAAATGGGTCAAATTAGGTGGCCATTTAGTATCAATATTTGCTCCCGATAGTTATGTCACTTGTCGAAATAGTCACTTCTTCAGAAAAAGTAACAAACTTAAAAAAGTTAGAATTTTCATCATAACGTAATATGATGTTTTCGTAAGTTATATGCGATAGATCATCCTAATTTTATTCTTCTATTAAACGTACTTTATAACGGAGGAACTTTTCTCTTTTAACAATTTTCCAACTGCGGAATGTCGACATGTTTGTTTAAATCCAATTGTCTGGAAATATGTTTAATTTATAGTTTTCAGTAACTTGGAATGTGCCGTCCTGAGATAATTACTAACCTACTCGTTATTGAAATGTCTTCAATGATGTCTATTTACTGTTGACTTTGGTATAGGTGGTCTATCAGGATATCCTTGATTAAACAACAACTCACCTCCTCGTGAGATGTTAATCTGTGACCATATCCAACCATGATCATTTTTATTCACATTTATTTATGTATGTAAGTATGGTTGGCTTAACACCCTAAATAAAGTAGCGTCGCTCATAAAATCTTTCTAGATCTAATTTCTTGGAGATGATCAATCCCCTATCATGTTTTCATTTTTCTACATATGTTTCGGAAAATGTATTCGGAAAACTTCAAGGAATTCATTTTTGTTAAAAAAGTGGAAGTTCAAATAAAAAAAAACACTATGATGACGTCACGGTTCTGAGGAAACTCTAGAAAAAAATGTGTATGACAGTCAATATCTTTTAAACAGTTAAGTAGACGTTATTATTATTTAATGAAAAATTGTTAATAAAAATTTTAATACTTTTGAATTAAATCACACTGTTGTATAACTATCGTACATGTTCTAAGCTCTCAATAAGATCCTTTGATAAGAGCAACCATTCAGTGAGATAACTGAAAACAGTAACAATTTGTTTGCTAGTCAGATAAAAGATACAAACATTATGCAGTGAGTCCAAAAAGCAAATTCCATGAAATTGGTGTTTTCTTCTTTTTAAATCACTCGGTATATCAAAAGATGTATTTTATATGCCCTTTTGAGAGACACTTTTTAATATTATTCAGCGGCAAAATTAAGCAATCATTATTTTTTCATTTTCTTAGCCAAATTAAGGAAATTAATAGTTTCTATTATAATACTGAGTATAATTCTATTATATTACTCTATATGAGTAATTAAAAAAAACTGCTAATTTTATCGAATTTATAATTTTCGACTCAGTATACATTGGATAAATTATTATGAGTTAGAATTCAAGTCAGTCATTATAGTAAACTCAATACTCGGTAAATTCTGATGAAAAAGTTTTTATATTACGACCATTAATAATTAAGTAGGAGCTGAAAGAACGAATGACGTTGTCCATCTGTTTCTCTGGTCATTCGGTAATGTTCACCCTTAGTCTCCCTAATATCTTAGGGCTAGGATCAATCGATGTAAGTTTGAATTGGCTGCACAGTTTCTTGCCAATTTGGTGCACAATTCTCCAAAAACTAAAAATAGCCAGTTCGTTTCATTGTTATTAAACTAATTGTTTACACTGTTGCTAACTGTTTAAAATTATACTTTCTTTGGGCAATCTTTTGTGATATAACGATCTAGAAATTTCCGTTTCAATGTTATTAAATTAATTGTTTACATTGTTGCTAACTATTTAAAATTATACTTTCTTTGGGTAATCTTTTGTAATATAACGATTTAGAGATTTAATTAAATGATCTAGGAAAATACGAAATTAGAAAAATGTAATATTATACTAATTTAATAAGTGACAAACGGTTCAAACCTTTCTTTATATTTCTCTAATAACTTTCTGGTTGGTTAATTTTACGTTATAAGAATATGGCAGTCGAAACAGCGACTTCAGGTTCTTAAAGTTATTCAACATTTAGTATCTGAAACTAAATACAGGCTTTATCTTTTATCATGTTACTGTTAGAAACTAATTAACGGTATACAAGTATTTGTGCTCGAATAGAAATGGCTTTCTCCATGTATAGAATTTAATTGCGTGACTTTGCCAATGTTTCATCATAATCCTAGTGGAGCATACACCTCTATCTCAATTGAAATGACGTAACTCTGTTATAATAGCATCAGTGGCGTAACAGAGCTAATTCAAAGTCCAATTTTGGAGTAGAGTATGGACCCGGAACGGCTATTTATTTTTGTATAATGATATTTATGTCTATAACCATTTTAACGTTGTGTAGAATTTAATTAAAAAGAAAACGAAAATAGTATGTGGAAAGAAGGAACAGATAATATGAAAACATAATATGAAGAGAATATAGATGAAAAAATACACATACAAACAATACGAAAATTTACGATGGCAATATCAATGTTGAAGAAATATTGCTATGCTTTACTGCATTTTCTGGTAACTTTTATTGGTGGAATAATACGAATATACGTACACTTATTTTTTCACATTCAGATCTGTTAATTTCTTAAACTACGGATATCTACACATACAGTCACATTAATTCCGGTATAATAACCGGAATTAGTGTGATTGGGAAATTGCACTATTACAACTACTATTAGGGATTTTTTTTATTTAAACAGAATCATACAGTAATTCTTTTATCTGAAACCGTTTGATGATTGTAAATTAACCATCAAAGTCAATTTTATATTTTTGGAATTTTTAGTAATAGCTATACACTCGGCCTAGTAGCCAAAATTTTGTTGCGTAAACTTGAAACATTTAATTCAATGTAGGTACAAGCAATTCAGGTTAGATTTGTCCTAATGTTTGACTACGTATATATATTATATAAATGTAGTAATATAGTAACTTATAATAAAGGAAATTAAGAGGAAGCTTTTAAAAAATGTGTAAATCGAAAAATAGTAAAAAGTTATTAGAAATGCTACATTAACAAAATAAATTAATAGACAAAAGTGACTTGAAAAAGAACATTACATTACTCGGTCCTTATGTCTTGGGACCGCCACTGATGACGGCGGTCCAAATGGGTAGCTCCAACTATAAATCATTTTAAAATTTCATACCTTTCAGCAAAAACTCAAAAAAATAACTATTATAAAGATCTATGCCAAAAATTTTACAAAGAACCACAAAGTTTTGAATTATACAGCTTATAATTATCACATACAGAAATTGATTTCCTTCCCCAAAAGCCTCAAGCTGAGGAAGGGAAGGTTACACTTATAGACTAGGATAAACAGACCCATGGTGAGGGAGTGCTGCCCATTGGTATTCGAACCCAAAAATACAATAACACCCTCAATATGAGGACAAATCCGCCACCCTGGATTTAGTTATATTATTGTAGCCACCCACCTCCATTGGGCAATCCAATAGGCTCCATCCACGCTGTGGCCGCGAAGCAAATTGCTGCACTTTTTATAACATCGTGTCGGGAAACTGATGTAGATGTCCATTGTATTTCCAAAATACGATAAAGGGGCTGCTACTTAAAAAAATAATTTAATGTAGGTTTAGATTTTATAGGATGTACATAGTATAGGTCTGTGGTACAGAATTGATAAAATAATGTAAGCACCAATTTTATGAAAATTACAAATATTTTTTTTTAATAAAAATCAAAATGTATAAAAACTTACTTTGAATAATAGGGTCTATTGAGGCTTAGGCTCTTTTATTTCCCAGTCCTATACATCACCGGATAGATATAACCCCCGTAGTAATGCCACTGGATAGCATTATGATATAAATGTGAACAGTACTTTGAACAGCATTTGTTTTCTCCTTGATACAAATTAATGTGAATAAAAACTCGCTGGTGTTATCTACATATACATATATAAATATTAATATATGTTAATTTCCACATTTGAATTTTTATCTATTAATAATGAGGAATTTTCATTATTTACACTAATTTATAATTATTAATATATGCATTCTTAAATTAAATTATAAACTTTTCTACACCTGTTTCAAGAAGGAATGTTGGTACATATTTTTCTGTTAAAAATACTACATTGCCGAACATGTGCGTCAAAATACGTTTTCACACGATTATGCATAAAAACTTTACGGAATTTATTATTTTTGAAAACAAACAAAAAATTTGATAAAAACAATCTTAGTTAAATATTCTTATTAAATCTTCTATAGAAGAAATACTACATGTTTAGCATCTTTAAAGAAGTAATATTTAATGAGAAGTTCACATTCTCGGGCATTTTAATGATCAAATACGGTTCCAGCCAAAATTTTAAAATTAAATTCACTGACTGCCCAGTTTTTAACTGTCAAAGTAATCCCCAAAAATTGCCTAAATTATCTTATAGAGCAAACTAGAATTTTGTGATATATTCAGTCTTTATTTATGCTATGAAATGAATCCGACTAAACCAACATAACTAAACGAAACAAATCTCAAAATGGAATCTCATTCCCTTATCTCTTTTCTTTTCACATCTGCACATTTCTACCTACACATTCGGAATATTTTATTAAACTTCATTAATAAAATTATTTTATATTTTTACATAATTCCCTAATTATGTAAAATATTCCTTGGCGTTTTTTTTCGTAAATTCAATGACATTTCCCGGACTTTTTTTAAATTTGGTATTTCCATGATTTTTCCCAAGTTCTATAGCTTCTCCACGTTGTTGGAAATCCTTTAAAATCTTGGTCTTGTTCCTTTATTAGTGTACTATTTTTCATATGAACTGTTTCCTTAATACTGTTATTTTCACCAAGCAATTCAGGTTCTCGGCAATTTTCTTAATAATATAATTCCATTTCATATTTTATTTTCAACCGAATTCTCTATACTCTATATATTCCTCAGCGATAGGTATCTATTCGGCCCACCCTTAGATACCTAAAATTTCTGCTGGATAAAAAAACCTTGGACGTCATATTTAGAAAATGCCTGTTTACTACTAAAATTGTCTGTAACATCAAAGTACTTCGTGGAACATTGGAGAGTTGAAGGTACATATTACTACTGATGTTATTTCAAACGATGCTAATAGAAATGTTTCGCCTATTGTAAAAATTATGCCTTCATCATGCATTGAATTTTTCATAAACAATTAGATACTGATTTATTGACTTCTTTGATAAAAAATTTGGTATATACATATTTGCTTTCCTTATTTACCCAAAATATTATGTTTTTCGCTTTTATTAATAGCAATAGTTTTTTTTATTCTATAAATCAAGTACTAGGAAATACGGCGCCAACATTAACAATGTGATTTATTTTTTTCACAGTGGAAATTTCTTTTTTTTTCGCTTATGGTTGTATACTACATAATTCTTTTTTCAAAGATAACATGAAAATATTTACATCACAAAAAATAATAGTCTGTATACATGGTCTGTGTATTTTTCATTTTGTTTTTCAATGACTTCTTTACTGATTTTAAAAACTTGCTAATAAAAATTCTGAGATAACCAACCAATTGTATTTTTTGTACGTAAAAAAGGACTTCTTTCAAATGGCTCAATAAAAATGAATTATTTCATTAAAAAGAATGCTCCAAAGGAAGATGAAAAAAATGCTCCAGAGAAAATACGGTTTCAAAAAAATTAAAAGACGGCTCTCTAAGTGGTATTTGAAATACAGTTGACATGTTCGAGTGGTTTAAAAAAAACAGTAGTACTAATTTTATCCAATTTATACATTACTTTTAGGACGCATTGTATATTTTGATAAGGAAAGTTGCGAATAATTGTCATTACCGCTAATTCTGGGACAGCTCCAGGTAAAAATATAATTTTTGTAATATAATATAAATTTACAGTGTAAGAATAAATTTTTATTATAAAAATTGTGTATTTTTAGGCAATTTGAAAATACCTAATGCCACATAGTTTCACAATTGATCCTAAGTTTTACTCTTGGCACTTCTCAATTACTACTAAATTTTTTATGTTGCTTTAGTATTTCTTTTAAAATTACAAAAACGATTTTATACTACTCTTACATTAAATGTTATATGTAACTGAAACGGAAATAATTAGAATATTTATAAACATGGCTAGAAAAAGAGTTGAAATTTTGTATATAGCAACCAACAAAATCACAATAAAAATAATAATATGGTCACCTAATAATAATCTAATTATAATCATCATTGTGGATATCGCCAAGTGATGGCTGTATTTTTCTTATATTGCCAAAAGCTTAAGAGAAAGTTAAGTTGTATGTACTGTAGATTGAATATAAATCAGTATGCTTCGCCTGAGAATTTCCCTTAAATAGTTATAGTTTTCTTGGACATTGGTGATTTAATTTTATTGTTGGTTAACTACATACTTGCTCGATGCAGTATATAATTACAATAATTTTTCATGGTCCGCATGATAAACATAGTATATATGTAATGTCAGAGGAATTCAATATCAACAGTAATATACTAATAATGGGTAATCCAAATTGAACTTTAGGATTTGAATTACGCGCCATTTGCGTTGTGTGAACGTTGGGAGTTTGCATGTTTACAGTTGGTATCGAAACACATGGTAAATTCATCATGGCGCCGTACACTGTGCACCAACGCGTAAACATCATACAAATTTATTATGAAAATAGGCGATCAGTTACGATTACATTAAGAAAACTTCGACCACTTTTTGGACACAATAATGTGCCAAGTGAGCGTGCAATTCTTGATCTAGTGCAAAAGTTTGAAACAAGTGGTATGCTTATTGACAAACCAAGGGTCCGGTATCAACGCAGAGGTCGGTCAGATAAAACTATTGCTCGCGTAAGTGATAGTGTGCGTGAAGAACCAACCACGTCAATTCGTCGCCGTTCGGAGCAATTGACTCTTTCATACGGCACTACGCAACGAATTTTTACAAAAGATCTGCGTTTAAAGACGTATAAAATTCAATTAACAGAAGAACCTAAAGAAACGGACCACCAGAAATGCCGTATGTTTGTGAACTGGGTTTTAGGGAACACAGAAATTCATGCTGATTTTTGTAAAAAAAAATCATATTGTCCAATGAAGCCCATTTTCATTTAAATGGCTTTGTGAATCGTCAAAATTGTCACATTTGGGGTAGTGAAATTCCCCATTCAAGAGACACCAATGCATCCACAAAAATGCACTACCTGGTGCGCACTATGGGCTGGAGGAATTATTGGCCCATACTTTTCTGAGGACGAAGGTGGTAACGCCGTTACTGTCAATGGTGTACGCTATCGGGAGATGGTAAACGGCTATTTTTTCAATAAAACCAACGATTTGAACTTCAATGACATGTGGTTTCAACAGGATGGAGCCACATGTCACACAGCACGTGAAACAGTCACTTTACTTCAAACCAAATATCCTGGTCGTGTTATCTTTCAGAGGGGTGACATCGATTAGCCACCGAGGTCCTGCGATCTAACCCCATTAGACTTTTTTTTGTGGGGCTACTTGAAGGAAAGGGTTTATATCAATAAACCTCCTACGATTCCAGAGCTAAAAGAGAACATCAGACATGCAATTGCTGAAACAGAGCCGCATTTATGCAAAGACGTTATGAAACCCTTCGCTAAAAGAATGGTATCATGTCAGCGGAGGCGTGGAGGGCATTTGGCTGACATATTTCATATCTAACTTCTAAGTTTGTACCTTATACTGATAGCAATAAAATTCGGATTTTTCTAATATTTTGATTTTTATTCAGAAAGCACATCCTAAACTTCAGTTTGGATCACCTTTCACTTGGATCACCTCAGTTTGGATTATTTCCTCTATATCTGCGATTTATTTTCATCCTACGATGAAAGTACAATATTACATTATATTAATTTTAAAATTTTCGGATATGTCCTTCTGCATATTCGTTTAGTATTTTGGTTATCGAATGTCATAATGTAGCATAACTTGTACATATGATATACAATAATTCTGCCATAACGTTTGTTATACAATATCGTATATTAAGTTCGCTATGGTACAGACCCTTGATATATATACAAACGCGGGCAAATTCATACCCCTACGAGAGGGGTGCAAACTCGTTCAGGTGGGACTAGCACAAATGTGAATAATTCATTTTATACATTGTTAAACGCTAAGTCGTATACTGAAACTTATCGACTGAATTTGCCCTTCCCGCAGAATATACTTTCTACAAACAACTCTATCAAGAACTGTTCAAGAACTTCCGCACAATTTCCATATTTTCAAACTACATGTTTCACTTTCAGTTATTCAAATTTAAGAGTAAGAGATCAGGGGGTAACTTACAAACCATCCAACGTGCAGTTTGTGGTTATTGTATAGGCCGTAGTAAGAGAGATAAGTTTTTTGCTAATTGAAATTAGGGGTGCAAATAACGTTCTGCTATCAAACAGGTGTTACTTTGATGATACCTTTTTCTGTAACCGATAATAGTTATTTATGTTACAAGTATAGTTTCTTTCATCGCTATTTGCCAAATAAAAAATCTCAAAACATACCGTGGCTTGTTTTTACAGCTAGGCTCAGGTAGACTGTTCCATTTATCGGCAAGATAAGAGAGTTTTTTATTTGACAAATAGCGATGAAATGCATAGTATGTGAGGCGATGATTTTTGTAAAAAATTTTAATATTAAAAAAAATTGCCCTGATGTGAAAAGCACATTTAAACAGGTTAGTTAAGTGCGTATAATGTACTACCCAATAAAAGTTAACAAAGAACAGTGATATAATTTAGACTAATGTGTGGTCGATTGGTAATGTTATTTAAATGAGGAATATGGACCCCCATTCAATTACCCACTGGACACAACTTCGGTAGTAAAATCTTGTGTCTATCTGTGAGCATGATCCGTAAGTAGCCATCGGTAGGTATCTCGATCCGAGTTCGTCTCTGGATACTATATATGGTAATTTCTTGTCGTCAGTAAACAGGTGACAAAATATATATTATAAGTATATATGTTATAAAAAATAAAGCTGAGACTACTCGTATATAAATAAGAATACCTAATCCTTTGCTTCAGAGTAATGAAGCATATTTCCTTCTCACAAAGCATCTCGATTTTATGATATACGATTTATATCAAATTATATATTTATATAAATTTCAATAATTTGTGGCTTTACTACTCAAATTTAGTGACAAATGGTGCCCATTATAAGCTTAATATAACTGTACATAGTAGAATTAATATGATAAAATGTGGTGACTCGAATTTATAACTTACATTAATATATTAAATCAGACAGTATTAATATTAAAATATTGAGATATCCAGTGCTTATCTACATCAATTCAGGTGCTTAAAACAGCAGATCCAAGCTGAGGGGATTCATTGATTATGTATATTCAACCAAGTGCTTCCAGGCATAGATATCGAGTCTATTGTCTACACTCTAATCAATAGGGTAGACAACGTAGGATAGCACTCGAAAAAGCAAAGCTTTCGAAAAAATTACCAGTGAACTTAAATAAACCAAAATATCACAAAGAAAAATGTGCAAAAAGAAAATTTCCCATAAAAAAGTCTCATAGAAAAAAACACTTATAGAAATACTGTTATAAGAACTATCTATATAATATATATTTATCCATTTTTACTTTTCACATATTTTTTAAGATTTATAAGATAATAAAACAGATTTTCTTATAATTGCTAAGAGTACTTCCTTTAGTTTGACTTTTACATCGCCGATGAACTAAGTTCTCTTCTTCTTGAAGACATATGTATATTATTACATATTAATTACTATGTTCATGCCTCGTCAACCGCCATTTGTAATATTTCAGCAATACATAATCCAGAAATAGCATGGATGTGGTATGCTCCAGCAGTAGTTTGTCATCATATGCTTGTTCCAATAGTCTTGGTAGCGTTCTCCCATCGTCAAGAGGTCTTGATGGAAACGCTTCCCCAGTTCGTCACTTATAGTTTCAAGATTCTCTTGGAGCTGATCAAGATGACTATACAGGAAATGAAGTTGAATGTTGTAAAAACTAATTAAAAACCCAAAAAAAAAACTCAGTCATAAAGTAAGACTGGACACACTGACCAAAATGCATTATGCTCATGTTGAAAAATGCATTAATATGTCGTCCTAAATATGCAAGTCACAACTTGCGTATGCAGGTCTGTACTATCTATACTTTCTATTGCTATTTATACTTTCAAACATGTAAGTACCAACTACTTGGCCACAAATAACCATAGAGACCTGCCGACGCCCCAGATGCTCGTGATGAGTAAATGTGGGGTACCAATAGAGTGTTTTGTAAATGAAACTATTTCATATTTAAGGCTGTCGGTAGATAGAGCATGATAATAAATAAATGAAGCATTTCTAAGGGTACAATACCCTGACCAAAAAAAAAAAAAAAAATCGGGAGTTATAAGATAGGTGATATATCATAGGATTAATATATTAACTCAATATAGTACGCTCTATATTCAACATCAAATTGTATCCACACCAGAGCATGCAGCGAAAAACCAATTTCAAATTCGAAATCAGTGATGAATGTATTACTAGAATCAGGTAGAAAAGCTCTTGCAACAGCAAATGGCAAAAAAATCCTGTGTTGTTTTTCTTTGTGTAATTTCTTAAATCACATTAATAATTCAATAACTCAAATCAAAAAATACAAAAGATGAACTATTATTAAATAGATAAATTTTAAATTTAAAAAAAATTAACAAACTTTAATATTGTAACCAAATGTAATATACTGTTTGTCTTATATATAGTTTAATTACGAAACTTTTCATTGTGCGATATATTCATTGCCGATAATAAATCTTGTAATTTTCTGTTCAATGCATGCCAAATACTATAAAACAGATCACATATCATTTTAATATATTATGTTGTAATAGGCAATTATTGTGATCCATGAATGTTGCTAATTTTAAAGTCTTGCATGTAATTTATATTTTGTAGTTCTATTAAAATTATATAATTCGAAAACTAATTTTTGTATCAACATTATTATTAAAGTTTTAATTGACGGAAGGGAGTTTATATGGGCACTGTTTAAAATAGTGTCGTCTATATTTTGGCTATATGGACCTGTTTAACGACAAGACAATTACGCAGACGTACAAATTCTGATATTTTGAAAGTTGATTTGAGTTTAGTAGGTGATTATGAGTGAGTTATTTACGCAGATCTCATATCTACCTTTCAGTTTTGCCCCTCACGTAAGGTGTTTGATCAACTGAACTGAATAATCAGAATAAATTAAAAATTACATACAAGAAAAAATTACATTTTAATAAACATTATATTTAATAATCATTAAAAAACATAGTAAAGAGCAACAAGACAAACAGTTTTGAGTATCTAATTTCTTTTTTTTTCTTTGAAAATAGCTCCCGTTCTAACAAAATACTTCGTTTTGTAGTTTTTATTGTGTAATCATTCGTTGGATCTTCTTTTTTCAGTATCCAGCAGTAATCTGCCATCATCGCCACATCCCATTAACCCTAGTACCTCCTTTCCATCTCCATTATGTCTCTATGGAACCTTTCACCTTACTCCTCACTAACAGCACCAAGATTTTCTGGAAAGTAGTCCAGATGAGCATGCAGAAAATGAATTTTTATGCTCATATTACAACCAAGTTGCTTAAACTTATCCACCATATTGTTGACAATTTCCATATACTATGGATGTTTATAATATCCTAAAAATATGTCTGTTACATTTTTAAAGCGTATCCAAGATTTTTTTTCAATTTCTGTCATTGTTTCTTGAAACTGTTGGACCTGATTAATTTTCTTATTTATGATCCTACGAAAATGCCTTCTTTTAGTTTTGCTTCACAAACAACTGGAAATTTGCCACATAGGTACTTAAAACAATTCGCATTTTTATTTATAGCTTTTACGTATTGCTTCATTAATCCTAATTTTATATGAAGTGGCGACAATAGAATTTGTTGCGTATCAACCGAATATGCATAAATAAAGTTTTTTGAACGCGGTGTTAAATTTATAACATAATATATTTGGTGTATTTTTACAACTTCTAGGCATTTTTGAAACAAAGTAAAAACACACGACGCGAGTGAATGTACACACATTAAAAACGTACTACAGCGACTATGTAAATACCCGATAGTATACCCGAACCAGCCAACTTTGTTTCAGTAAATCCCCCGCACTGGCGTGTACATTTCAAACCGATTAAACACAGAGGCACCGCAAAGATTGAGGCAAAATTTAATTTCATAACATCTCGGTGTTAAAAGCTACAAATTATTGTACAATGTACATTTACTGATAGATACTGATGCGTGCTGGAAACAAAGAAACAGTTTTTCTGTAGTTCATGCCAAAAAGTAAAAAAAAAAGCCAAAAAACTTTGTTGGCCTGTGTTATCTATAGGAATTGTAATATAATAACGAAATCTATTCTGATATCGCAGACAATATAACCCACACATATAATCACATTTTAGTAATTAAAAAATATTTAATTACTAAAATGTGATTATGTTTAAAAACATTTTAAAATTTTATCCAGAAAAAGACATTTTATAAAAACCTGATGTGTCAAACAGTACATGGACTAAATATTACTAGTGGATGGTGCTTCGCAAATCCCATTCATTCACATTATTATACAAGGATGCGAAAGTACCTCAGAATGGTAAGTTGAAAAGTTTATAATATATTTACATGTAATTTTGCCCCATCCTGTATCTGATAAAATAAAACAATTTATTCCACACGCACTACTACTATACATAAATAAGCATTCTGTGTCCTCAAGTTTATACATAATATATGTATAATGTTCCTGAATGTAGGCGGTGTCGTCGACAAAACGGGGCCAGAAAAGGAATTCAGGAGGTCGATATAGAGAAATACTACCTTAAAGGCATCCCTTGACACTTTAATCCTTCGAACTGTTGATATAGCAACACGGTTTTACTATTGATAAAAAAGTTCTATGAGAATATTATATAAATGCTTAGCATATTACAAATACAAAAAAGATTCTATGATTATAATAAACTTAAAAAAACATGATACAATGATAAAGTATGAAACAACTTTATTATATCGTAAATAGATGGTTTTTAAAACATATTTTCAACATACTGAATTTTGTTTTTAAGTGCGCATCGTTTGACATTTTTAACGAATTTATATCACGTGCGCCAGAGAACTATGTTATCAACCATTCTCTAAATAGAAATGTGAGGCATACAATATCTACTTTGAAAGACGTCTTACTTATATTTTAAAGAATATTAATACTGTATAGTATTTTAAATTCATAATATGTGAAAAATTATTAACAAAATAAAAATATGGATAGCAATGTTCAATATTTATGTAGAAAAAATTATTTGACAACAGATTTTCTGGAAAGAATTTCTAGGCAAATATCAAGGATATTTATTTATTTATTACAACTACTCCACAGGAAATCCCATTGACAGAGCAGGAAAGTACAGTGGGTGTTCACATTCAATTAGATTAATAAATTTCAGAAACATAACAGTCACATTTAATACAAATACGTATATACATATTTAATACCTGGTATATGAAACAATATATGAAAAATAAGAAAAACAAAGATGCGGATCAAACATAACAATGTTTAATAAACAAAAGAGTGCAGTTAAATATATCGAATTTATCACATTTTGTTGCATTTAGTACACATTAAAAACAGGGGTGAGAATTTTAAAACATTAGTACGCGGAATGGAGAGATAAAAGCTATTGGATGTTCGAGCATGCAATTGAGGTACATGAAAATTTAGCTTGCCTAATAGGTGTTGACAGTCAATCATATTGTGTATGAGCTTATATAAAAATATTTGAGAACAACATTCCCGCCTCGCGTCAAGTGCTGTCATCGCAAATCTTGCCAAAAACCATTCTGAGGGAAACCAATAGGTGGATACACAGTGTCTGATTTGAACCATAGTAGTTTCAGAAACCTTCTTTGAACCATTTCCAAGCTGTTAATATGGCATTGATAATAAGGATTCCATACTAAAGATTCGTATTCAAGTTTAGATCGGGCAAAAGCAAAGTATAGAATTTTCAATGTATCGGTATTTGATAAATCCCTGCTAGTCCTTATTAAGAAACCCAGTGTATGCAACGCTTCAGGCACTACTTTAGTTACGTGAGCGGTAAAAGACAGATATTTTTCAAAAATTATGCCGAGGCCTCTGAATGTGCTAGGTCTTTGAAGAATAGAATTATCTCCAATATATTATTGGAGATAATTTAGTGGAATAGGACATACCTAACATTACACTTAGATACGTTTAGATGTAGTTTGTTACTAGAACACCAATTAAGAAGATTAGACAGATTGTTCTGCAGAAGAGCACAATCGTCTAGGGAAGTAATAGCCTTAAATAATTTAAGGTCGTCAGAATATAACAGACAATTGACAGATATTACAGTTACAATTTCGTCAATAAAGATATTAAATAGTAAGGGGCCGAGAATAGAGCCTTGAGTGATATAAAATATACACAAAAAAATTAAAATAGGATAATTAATTTTGGAGGACATTTAAATACATACTTTTCATTTAAATACAAATTACCTTTTAAAATCCGAAGACAATATTCCTAATTTACTGTTAAAAGAATTAAAATGATAAAATTTTTAATTTAATTAATCGTAGAAATGTAATTGTCAATTTGGATAATTATTGCGGTACAATGAAAATGCCGTATTTTGAGTTCTCATTTTAATCCATAGATAATTATAATAATAGATATTTGATGAATTATTTTAGTTTCTTCAAGATAACTTATCATATTTATGTATTATTAATAACGTTAACGTATCTGATAAAGAAGACATATTAAAGAAGAACTATTGACATAGAAAAATAAAATAAAATTCAGGTAAATTTCTGAATTTTTCTCAAAAATTATCAATTCAAATTATTCACTGTATTCAATGCACTGCTAATAACAATTAAAAAAATAACAATTAAAAATGATCCGCACTCATACCTCATTTAATCGAATACATAAGAAAGATCTAGCTAATACATAAAACAATGTTTCAGTGAATTATATTTACTTTATCAATTATCTATTATTGAATCAACTTAAAAATTCCATTTACTAGATCTGGAGTTGTGGACTGAAATATTTTTATTTCTTAATTTGTGATTTTATTCTTTTTTCTCTGCAATCTAAAGATAATTCATTAGGTGTGAGGCTTGGATCATAGATTGGTTTAAATTTATATATGAATGATAGATAGCATAGTATTTAATTGCATTATACGAGTATAGTATGTAGACAATATAAATACGAGTATGTTATTTAATAAGGACATCTCAATTTTGTAATGGGTCAGTCGACTTTGTCCCAAAATCAAAAAGACCAACTTCAGTCAAAACAAAATAAATTAAAAATACATACTGTTTATCAGATTGTGACTAGTTAACGAATTCAGTTTGATTTCCAAGGAACTGAATTTTGCATTAAGTTGCATAATACTGATAATGAGACAAACACCGCGTTTAATTTTAACGAATACTACGATGAATTAGAAAACTGTTCTACTGTTAAATACTTGTACTACTAAAAAACAGTTCCACTATTACAATCACATGGAGAAGAAAATTAAATACATATGAAGACATTTTGGCGTTCTCTATGGTTGGAAGTAACCACTAATTACTAAACAACAAGGACCACACGAGCAATCAGGCTTTATGTATAGGACAACTCTATTCTGCGGAAAAGTAGATAGAACAGATGATGAATTCTATAGACATTATATTTAGAAGTTAACTTATATTTCCATTGTTCCCTTTAATGTGGCTTTAAATCAAATAATCAAATTAGTTGTTGCTTATTTTTTGGTAATAACTGAACGTTCTATATTGTTTTTGTGATGGTATGGTTACTTTCTTGCTTTTTCACTTGCTCCTATATTTTTCATATTAGCATTACTTAGCAGATTGAGTAAGCCTTCGATGTTAAGCAATTTCATACAAAATAATCAAGTGGAATTCTAAAGAACGTGATGTCCATTTAATGTCACTGTGTCTATCGATCCACCTAGTGGATAAATTTGAATATATACTTTAAAGTGTAAACATAATATTTTAGTTAATAAATAGTGATATAATCATCAAAGGTGGCGTTGCAGTACAATTTTAAAAATGAAAAGAGGAGGGGGTGGGGGTGAGAAGTGGCGACTTTAAACGGGCACTGTATACATTTAAATATACGCCTATTATTGCACCTATCTATATTATATTTTAAGATCCTTCACTTATGTATATAATGCGTCTTATTTACGTTAATTCAGACGCCATATCAGTAACTGTTTAATTAGAGAGTTTAGTAGTTCGTAGCAGGAAGTAGTTTTATTTATTTATTTTATAAATAATTTCTGCAATTATAGGAAATATATATATATATATATATATATATATATATATATATATATATATATATATATATATATATATATATACTTCTGATACTATATTAACTATTATTATTAAAATTATTAGTTTAATTTTTTCAATTAAGTTTTAAAAGTCTGTTGTCCTCTGAAAAAATCAGAATTTTTTTTCCGATTTTTATATTATAGCTAAGCAAAACGCATTACTATAGAATTACTCTTAAATTATCTTAATAACTTGATTATTGATTACTACGTTATTATGACTACATATTTTTTGTAAATTCGTTTAGCTTCGAGTAAGATCATAATAAGCCCTATAAAATTAACCCGAAAGAATATAATAGATGGTACCACTAGTGGGTTTAGCTTACCTCAGCCACGAAGACAACAATAAGTGAATCATTGGCTTCCTCGACGCTCATTCCCTCCACGAGATTTTGCAGGGTGTCCATTAAATAACTTTGTTTCTCCCTTCTGACAGTCGGAACGCCCATTACTACCGAAACCCCGTTTCTATTCTTGGACATTAAGTAAGCCAGCCTCAAACTCGACGGATCGTCCAGCAAGTGCGGCAGGAAGTGGTAGGACGAAGGAAGCCTTAACATAATAGGAGGATTGACGCCCGTGGCAGCGTGCATCCCTGACATGTTCTTAATTAATTGTTTGATTTCGGGCCGTAGTTCATGAGGCGGCAGGGTGAAGGCGGTCGAGTTGTCAGACGGAATTCCTATTTGGTCGATGTGCTGGGTCAACTGTTGGAGATCCTCTTGCCGGGCGCGATACATCGAATCCAAATATTGCAGTTTTACTTGCAATTCCGCCAACCTCTGTACCAGCATCTGCTCCGAGCTGACGTCTGCAAAAGAAAGATGGCTGTATATTACGACACAAATAATCATTAAGCATTCATGCATTAGTATATATAATAAGTCATGAAATAAGACTTCTTCTTATCACACAAGAAAATATGATAAATCAGTACTTATATAAATATTTATATTTCAGATATAGTGTTTCACGAAAGTATATACTGCTCGTCAATAATAGCAAAAAGTGTAAGATTTCTATATATATACGTAGAAGAAAGAATGAGGGCAGCATGCGGATATTTACTTAGACCAGGTTGCTATTTACTGCAACGCACGAGAAATACAGGACATTTATCCAATACCGACTAGACAACTTACTAAACTATTGACAAACTCTACGGAAATACGAAATATAATACGCACACTCCCTAACAATAAATCGACTGGACCCGGATACCATCGCTAACATCGTTATTAAAAACCTTCCCCGTAACGCCATCGTTGTATTAATGTATATAATTAATGCGTGCATAAAATGGCAGTACTTCCCGAAGCTTTGGACGGAAGCTACTGTCATCCCCATTTTAAGACCAGGGAAGGACAAAACAGATCTCAAGAGCTATAGACCAATTGCATTGATCAACACAATGGCAAAAATCGCAGAAAAAATATTACTAGCGCGTCTCAATCCTGTACTAACAAATGTGCTTCCTAACACACAAATCGGTTTCGAAAAGGGCACAGTACAGTACACGCCCTTGCAAAAATAGTACAAGATATAAACCATAAGGGTTTAACAAAAAGCAGACAACCATTGCCCTTCTACTTGATGTGGAAAAAGCATTCGACACAGTATGGCATGAGGGGCTGATTTATAAACTAGACGGAGCAAACACTTAATTAAATCATACTTATCAGACAGAATTATTAAATACCAAGTAAATAATAAAATCTCACCAGAAAGACAAATGATTGCCGGAGTCCCGCAGGGTACAGTCCTGTCATCCATATTATACACGATTTACGTCTCTGACATTCCCATATATGCTAACATCTCCATAATACAATATGCTGATGATACTATAATATATCGGAAATCATTTCACGCACAAGCTGCAATACAAAAAGTAAAAGGTCACATCAATAAAATACTCCCTTACTTTAAAAAGTGGAAAATTAAAATGAATCCTACAAACTCAGAACAGCTAACCATGATCCGTAAACTTTCCAACGTCAGAGTAACCAATAACATTAAAATAGACGAAGAACAATTAACAGAAGAAATAATAGCTAAATACTTGGGGGTGACTCTGGGCAGGCAATTAAGATTTAAAAGGCATAGTCGCAAAATATTACAGAACTACTACATGGCTATGAACCAATTGTACCCCCTAATCAACAGATGAAGCGTTTTCTCTGAGAAAAATAAACCACTTTTATATAAAGTTATACTAAGGCCAATCTTAGTAAATGCATGTCAAGTATGGCATAATATATCAAAGACGCAATACTCAAAACAAGACTCTCAGATTACTTACAAACTTCGACAGGTATATAAACATACGTAGATTACACGAAAATGCGAAAATAACACCGAATAAACAATTCATTAAGGAAATAGCAAATAAATTCTATAATATATAGGTCCAAATTGCATATATCGCTCAAGATTTAACGAACATAGACATAACTACCCCACATACCCACAAATACTTACATCGAAATTTAGAAATATGACATTTATAAACAAACAGAAAAGTATAAATTACCAGAGAGATGGGACTATACCCGACAAACGACACGAAGGAAGACAGACAGCATGACTGAAAGGACTGACATGCCAACACACCAATGAAGTGCCACACTGAACTAAACCGGACAAGGTCGAAGGTTGATTCCCACACTGTAGTAAAAAGTGAAACGCAAACCTTATTCGACGCAGGCTTTTTGTTTTTATTTTTGTATTACATACAAACCCTTGAATTGATTAAAAATGCATAAACAATCACAGAAACTAAACTTTAAAGTAATACAAATGCTATAATACCTGGTAATCCAGGAACAGGGCGAAACAACAGTGTCAATGAAAAAACGGCCGCAATATTTTGAGGCCATGACAACGGCCGGGCAGCCCCGTTACCTCTCCCTTCTCCTACTCTCCCATGTTACAGGTGGACAGGAGCTACCAGCAATAACATTAGTGTAATACATATTGTAACAAATATGATGTACATATGAACATAACATAATGCACATACAATATTAGTCGTAGGATAAAATTGTACAAAATAGTCAATACAAATTTTAAATTGAATAATTGAAAATTGCTATTTATTGCGCACCTCGTGGGCGGTCCGAAAGATATTTGTTCCTATTCTTGACGAGGAGTATATCAATGTAAATTTTCTAACCAAACGCCTTATTTAAAAAAGAACAAAGCGAATAAAAGCGTTTATATATGCAAACTATAAACGCTATGTGTAACATAAGGTGAGCGCTTGTGCTATGCATAAATTCAGTTTCTAATGGAGATGTTAATAACTTCTATGTTCTTGTAAGAAACCACCCACGTCAACTGAAGTATATTTTACTTTTAGTCCTTATATTGTTTTATAATAGCCGATATTCATTCATTTAATTACGTAAATAATCATACTCGTACAGTTCCAGTAGTTCAGTACAATTGTTCTCCTTTTTCTTTTCACTCCTTCAATATAATTTAATTATACACTGTTAAAAATCTGCAGTAGAAATGGTGTAAAATTTCAATCTCTGGTGCAAAACTTAACACCAGTGTAGTAGGTAAAATTTTACACCATTACCTATAATGTACACTTTTATATATTTTAGGTATAAATCTAATGCAAATACACCACAATGTAGTACACGTAGCATCACGTGGTGTAGATTATAATCCTTGCGTGTCAACTATTCTGGAGTACTCATCCATGTAGTCTTCATGTTGACACAATTAAAACGAGAGGAAAAATGGCTGTTCTTGATTTCTGCTTCAGTAATTTTTGTCAAAATGCTGTTATGTGTCTCAAAAAACAAAAATTAGTAGTGTCAGCCAAAATTAAAAATTGTCTTCAAGGTGCTGAGTCGCTGGATGATTTCACCGAATAGACATTATGTATATGTACTTAACCTATTTGCGTTGCGCTATGGTGATGTAAACAAGGTAATATAAATCCATATTTTGTGTCATTTCTCATTGTCTGCTTATTATTTAATAATAATATATAAATTTTATTAAGAATATTATCAAATTCTTATTTCCAGCGTGAACTGAACCCCAACAAGATTAACAATTGTTAAAATCTGCAGCAATGTGAACTATGCCCAAATGGTTTGTCTATCCTAAGTAGCAAATATAGTCATTGCCACGGCAGAGTCTATAAAAACGTAGAGATATTAGATGTCTATAAAATATGTTAAATTTTGGCAAATTCGCTAGGTATGTATTTAAGTGATATTTTATATTTGGCATTCTTATTGTACACTTACTAATAATAACACATTAATCTTATCAATAATGTATCCAATTATTAAACAAAGAATTTAATAATTGGGTACATTCTTGATTATTACTACATTAACACTGTTTGAATTATAATTTTTATTTTCAGGTCTAAATCCCATCATATTAAGAAGAATTATTAAAAGATATTCAAAGCCATCTGGATACGAACCAGGTAGATTACTGATTAACTTGGAAGAACATTCATGTTGAGATAGAATCATAACATGTAATTGGAAAGCTCGATAATAGAGTAAGTACTATTTCAAACAAGATAGGAATTTGGTTGTCTTCTTCACAAATATATAAATATTTTCTCTAGCACATACATATACGAGTACACCAATGTTTTATTGGTGCAATAAAGCAATTAACTTTGTATATTTAAAAGAAAAATATGAAAATATATTATATTTCAAAGGCGTCTTATTTCCCTTCATTGTATAATATGGACAGTGAACATGAAAATTGAAATAAAGTTTACACCGAAAGGTGAAGTTTGCACCAGTTGTTGTGTTCAATTTACTTCATGATTGACATAAAAATTTACACCAGTGAATGGTACAATAATAGCCTTGTGGTGTTCTCATTACATCAAACTGTGATGGCGCCGGTGACGGGAAAATTTTAATTACTCGCTCAAATCAGATTACAATTTATATAATGGTTATTTGCGCGTGTAACAATTTAGTGACGAAGCACGGATCACATACTGCACCACTCGCATTTACTACTAATATGCCATAATTACCAGCACGTATGTCTAGGGACATATGTTTCGATCAACTACGTACGGCATAGATAGTTAATAATTTGCCGAACAAAATGCAATTATGAAGTCATGGCTTTATTCTATAATTTGATTCATCGGCGTCTCAATATTTCTGTAAACTTTATTTCATTTTTGCTTCATTTATTTTGATTTTTGTAGAATTTATTTCATTTATTTTGATGGAAATACCACTTCCATTGAACGTTTTTGTGGATAATCTTTTCATTACTCTGTCATAGGTTGACGGATTTTTATTCTACTAACTGTTATCCTAAAATATGTTTTCGGCACGACACTGTTCAAAAATGTCAGTTGATTGAGTCATACGATTGTTACCTGTGACGCACACGCAAAGAATCATTATACAAACTATATAGATGCACATTAAATCGCTAATAACATATGGATCTTTTTAACAGGTTTTGAAACTCGTAGTCTTTGATTATCATCAGATAATAAAATATTTCACCTAAATTCTCAATAATTTTGTGTGAAAAAAATAGTAATGAGTTCTTAATACCGTTTTTAAGTTTAATTAGGAGAAGTTATTGTTAGGCCTCTAATTTCAATATTTGTTTTGATTCTTAATTCTGAGGATGATTGCTTGGATTCTTCTAAGAAACTTCAAAAATTAATTTGAAACACTTTATAGTGCTCGTTTGAGATAATCCAGTTCGGTTATGATCTGAATATTAAATACATACTTTTTCATACATAAATGACTACAGTCAAAAAACTGAAAAAAAAAGAAAAATTGAAAAAACCGTTCAAAATACACGTGCATTTTAACAGCACATTTATAACTATCGAGATTCATTCCGCATTCTGTTAAAAAATATTACATTTTACCTCTGATGTAACAACGTGATAACAAATTATTGTTTTGTTTGCTGCATGTAATGGACAGGACTCTTATATAACCAAACATAACCAAACATAACCAAAGTAAATTATTCGCCCACAAAATCCATTATTTTATAACTTTCGGTAAAACTCACTAATATCACTTGAAACATTTAAATTGTATAGTGTTTATTGTCTGTAGACAAAAGCATAGTGGCCAAAATATTATATTACCAATGTAACACAATATTATCTAATAACTGAAAATAAATAATTATAATTCTGAATAAAAATAATGAATTATGCATGAATAAGGCGAAGACCCTTAGAGAAATTCAATATTGTCAGTTCCGAATAAAACTCTCTAAATGAGTTACAAGCAACCCCAATGTAGAACATTTTTTATTTTTAAAATACTAAAAGTAATCTTTATAATTATTTTTTATTATTATAATTGTTAAACTAAAACCAACAAGTACACTATTATTTCTATTCAAGTTTTCAATTCATCGGCGAAAGCTGTATTATTAATCATGTGTTCCTTTTATGTTAAAATATGTATTTAATTGAAACACTGATGATGATATTAATAACGATAAGTTATATGATGAAGATACGACCATGATGATAATGGTAGTGATAATATGTATGTATGTATGTATGTATGTATATGTATATGTGTGTATATATATATATATATATATATATATATATATATATATATATATATATATATATATATATATATATAGAAGATAGTAAAAAATGGTAGTAATAGTAGTGATGGTGGTAGATTTTTTGTTTTCATAAATATTATTTTTGAAAAATATTAATATTGTTTCCATAAACGTTCCTGAATAGTATTGCCCGTTATAGTACTGGTTTTATTAATATTTTTCTGCTACGACATTACACAGACATAAATCTGAAAAATGATGATGATGAAAATTATGAGGGGGTAAAATGTTGAAATTTTATGATCCAAAATTTTATACTACTAGCTACTAATTCCCTTAAATCAGCTTAAATCAGTAAAATTTTAGAGGACAGGAAAGAAATAAAATTATTAGCTGTGTAGGAATATATAGTCTTTCTAGCAAAAGCTACTTTATATATCTTACAGTATTAAGTACAATAAGACTAACTACGAAGATATGTAAAAACTCTCAACATGTCTTTACGCACCAATAGAGTACATTCATACGAGTGCAAACGTAAATCGATATTGAAATTGATCTTTAGTTGTTGTATATTGTGTTACTATTTTAATATAAAGTTCATATATATTAAAATTCACATTATACTTATTCACTTATTTTATTACTAGGCTAAGATTATTAATAATAACTATTTTACGTATCGCAATATTGTTGTATCTAAATGTGGGAATTAAATGACTTTATACTTGGTTTAAAACAGGAATCGATAGTATAATAGCTTTATTTTTACTATTTTAAGCGATAAACACCTGCTATATAAAAAAGAACATAACTTACCTTTCCATTTATGCTATCAAATCAAGTTTTATGACAATAGAAAATGTTGTTAAACCAAAACAAAATAAGTAAAATAAAATTATTTGAACTATTTATTTACGTGGTATAACTTTCCAATATTGTGAAATGTAAAATTAATGCACTGAGAGAACAGTCTATTTATTTTTAACCAATTACATTTACGAGTATAACAAATAACTATTGATTATGAATATGGCGAAACAAATATAAGTTTCCATCAAACAAATAATAACTTTGGAATGTATTAGGAATCTGTAAATATACTGCAGACCAATGCAAATATATTACAACATATGATTTAATATTTTCATGTATTAGATTATAAACACGTTTGTTATTGAAAATAAATGTTACCTTTAACATAAGACTGTATCTTAATTTTAAGGGATTAAGTAGTGATAACTAAATAACTCTGTTTCTAAAATATATATGCTATGTTTAGGACAAACTATTACCCTAATTACCTAAAATCTAAATTTTAGATCGATGTTACGATGTACTAGATTAATACTATATCAAATGAAGTATCATAATTGTGCATTACACTAGTAATGCATTTGTATAAAGATAAAAACAATATGCACATCAGGTAATCTATATGACATACAATTTCATTAAATTTGCTTGAATAGCTCCCGCGCTATCATGTCTGTATGACATCTGACACCTTATTAGCAATATACAAATAAAATACCGCTCTTAAGAACGTGTTTCAATTATCTGATAGGCATTCGGTGCAATGGAGTCAGTAATTTTGATGTATATGAGGGAGATATATGCTTAGTAATACCAAATTAATATAAAACCATTTGCTAAATATAAAATTGTATTTTGTTCTTTTAAAGAAATATATGTTGAAAAAAGATGGTATAGGCATATACAAAAAATTCGAATAATGGTAGACCGTATGTTACAATCAAAAATATATTTATTAATGGTTAAGCTTGACATCCTATTATAATAAAATGCACCATATTAGCAGCAATTTAACATATCTACGTTGAACACAATAAAATCAAATAAACATATCTGACAGAGGCTGTTCTCTCGGTGTAGCATCCTACTTAATTATATAAAACAATAATGTCTATTAAAATTTACATTACGAATAATGATTGTTATGCATTTCCTATTCACATTTTACGCGTTATGTAACTGTAGTTTCGTCATATTTCTTGTCGAGAATATGTTAGTTACATTATTTAAAGTACAGAAAACTATGAGCTTTAATAACTGCAAAATTCTCGCTAAAATCGGGTTTAAGTAAATGAATTTCTTATGCATACAAGAAAATAAAAAAAGTCATGCAGGCTTATTTTACCTCAAAAGTTCTCTCAATAAAAGGATTTTAAAATATTAAGCCTCAACTCAATTTACCTACTTAATGTTGTCAAATGAACTAAGTAATTTATTTAAAATAATAATATGTCCAGGTCTTTGAAAACTAATATATGATAGTGAGTAGTAAATGAATGTGCAAAATATTGCAAAAAACATCATGCAAAACAATAATATAAAACCATCATGTCTTTAAATGATGATGTTCTTAAAACTTAAGAACGATGACGTAAGGCGACAATCATTCAAACAAAAAACGTTATAAATTTAACTTGCATATAGATGAAATACCACGATGATGACGTAGGGTAGACTGCTACTAGTGCTACCCACGGTCTACAGAGAAATATAAATTTCTCTATAGACCGTGAGTGCTACCTACCTATGTGCGTATTCCGATTGCTGATACACAACATAATTATTCTCTTAATATGTATTGAAACTCCTATAATCCGGATCTATTAAAAGCTGAGAAATCGATCCAAATTACTAATAAATCCAGACAATTGGAATCTCTTTAAAAATGGTACGTAATTCGCAGAATGACTATACTGCCGTGTTAATTCAAAGGAGCGTATCTACAAAATCACTTCAAATTGAGCTGGAGGCATTTTTCACATCACACATGTTTGTTATGTATGCATTAAGAATAAGTGTGGTATCGATGCATTATGAAGGTGATAAATTAGTTTTAAAGAAGGGCGGATCTATAAACTAGATTGCTTTGTTAGATTAGAAAGACGTATTTTATTTTGTTATTTGAAAAGGTGTACCTACGATTTGTGTTAAATCTACTTAAAGTAGTACCCTTCGCAGCTGTATGGCATGAGACCACTACTGGAAGAAGCAGGAAAAACATTATATGTAAGTGGGTTTTATTAGTACAATTTGCAAATTCGTGAGATTGAACATATTTTATGGACAAACAATTGTTCTGCGCAGAATAAGACTTGATGCACTTTTAGTTTCTCTTTATATTTAATTAACTGCGATGAAGTAGCACTTAATAAAATGGAGCTAAAATTTTTCCAATTTGACCATACTTTTATGACCATAGATTCCTTAACTGTAGTTAAAAAAGAAATGTAAGGTTTACGGGTTTTCCGATTATTTAGTGGCCGTTAAAACTCTTATAAGAAGGTACAGATGGATGAGAACTCTTTTTATATAATCTTTCAGTTTATACTGGGAAGACACACCTCCCAGTATAAACTGAACAAAATAACCCCACAACCGTATTTGAATTCGATGGTATAAATGAATTTTACAAGACAGCATTGTAACTAAAGTATTTTTAACGGCATTGTAACTAAACAGATACCGTGAGAATGAAAATCCACATGTATTTCGGGAGGATCATACTCACAATCAGTTTCCTTAAAAAAATCAAAGTTTGGGCTGAGAAATAAAATAAGACAATTTAACTGGTGACTTGTACTTAAACTTTTTGGAAAACTAAATCATTTCCCTCATATCATAGTTCTTAGAAAACCTAAAGACTATTTTATGAGAGGATCTCTTCTTAGAAAGTCGATGGAGTCGAAAACCCATTATTGGATGAGATGAACAAAATTTTAATGTATGTATTAAATGTGTGTGTTACTGTGATTAGATATATAAATGTGTATAGAAACGGCCTCTTTTAGTGTAGAGTTTATACGTAAAAACTTTAAGGCGGCATTCTGGCTTAGAATGTTTTTGAATGTTTGAAAAACATCTATGTTTTTGCATGTTATTAAAGTTTAGACCTTTGAGAAGATATCTTCCAGAGAAAATTTTAAAATCCCAATACTTTACAGAGTTATAGCTATTTTAGTGACGCGGCAACTAAGCCGAGCAACGAGCTTCTGGTAAGCTCTAAGGAAGCTAGAACTGCTCGTAAATCAGAACGAGCTTCCGAAAATATATATTTTGAAGTCGAAGAAGGCACACTCTATGAACCAGGAATCGACTATTGACAAAATGTAAGTATAACGTACCATTCGATGACTTAGACCGCTGTGGCTGCCTGAAACTTTGAAGGCGTTTTCCTCAAAACTACTTTTGTTAACATGGCAGGACATGACATGATATCTCAAGTTCTATTTAACTGATTTACTTAAAATTTTGCACCAACCTTCAATGTATTCTATGTAACTTTCTATTGTTCCTACTATTTTTCTATCAAAATGATTTTTGTACTATTTAAAAAAATTATGAAAGAGATGAAACATCGCAATCTCATTAAAGAAAGAGCCGAAAAATGCCTTCTCTTTCCGACTGCCGCCATTTTGCAAAAAAAAAAAAATTATAACGGCATATGCCAGCCGGCTATAACAACATTCTTACTAATTAAGAATCTTCTTTTTAATTGTGTTTCAGATAACTCGAAGGGTTGCAATCGTGTCAAGCAGCACACCCCTTTTTACTCCCAACTTTATCCGATTAAAGCTTATTTAATTTTCATTGTTTTCGTATATTCTTGAACTATCAATAAATATGTTGAAAAATATGAATGGTAAAAATATTTTTTATTTCACTTTTTTTGAGCTCGGCAAAACGCCCAGAACTTATGCCTCTAGACCAGAATACCGCCTTTAATGATTGTACACTAACAAACTGTTTAAATAAAAGTAGAATGGCCAGTGTTGCAGTGGTAGTTTTTTGTAACTCAACTAGGTATGTAGTAGAAAGTAGACTATCAGTTGTGAGTTCGCATTCGAAGAAGAAATAATATATGCTGCTGACGAAAACAACATTGCTATCAAAACATGCATACACACGTATGTTAAGATATCGGTTGCAGTTAAAGAAGAATATGGCAAATGTATTGTATTTGTTAAACCCAGAGAAATGTTATCCAGTGCGAATATCTTAATTCTCTCTGACTCTGAATTTCAGTTTCCTTAATTTGAACTGACCAATGAAATTGACGAAAACATGATTTTTCTCATTATATTCCGGGGAAAAGTGACGTGGTGTCTCATTAAAATACATTAACTCTTCATCAAATTTATAGCTTATCGGTATAAATGTGAACAAACGATCTACACCCAGTAATACGTTTTCAGCTGGTAAGGAATATTACGATATATTCGATGTGAAAATAAGAAAGCTTTGTCCTCACATCGAAGGTTTCACATCATCGTACGGATTGGAACTAAATAACGGGATCGGTAAAACGCACGCAATAGAGAAAATAACTGAGGAACAACGTGTTCTAGGGTTATTTCATCAGCTGTCAACACCAGCTGGTAAGAAAATATTACTCGGCCGACGCAGGAAGGAATTCGTATCGAACAGGTTGTTCATTTCGTGCTTTCTCATATTTAGAACTAACAGCTTTTACAATATGAAAATAGTGCTCATATTTTACCAACTACATATAATTCACCAAAACTTTAAGCAGACGAATGGGTGACATATGGGGGAATGCTGCAGTATATTAAAACACGGTTTTTACTCGTCTGTGAAATGTCATCTTCTGTATACGAATGTGTATAATATGTTTGATAATTTATGGTGATATTGTTTTATATTTTCCTGACGCGATATACGATTCTAACTCGATGTTTATGCATGTGGTAAATTATTTTTGTTTAGATTAAAATTAGAGTAAAGACTGTGTACTGCCAAAAATAATAACATGAACGGCTACTGAATTAGATAAGTAATTCGTTCATAGTTAAAATTTCGGAAGACGAAAAAAGAAACATGATAGATAATTTATTAACTTTAGAATTAGTCTAGAAAACAATTATTATTAATAATATAATTGATATGGTTAGACAGATATCACCTCCAAAAATTAGTTTGTTCAATTGCATCGTAAAATAATTAATAGATAATAGTAAATGTTATAAATGGTGTGTGATATAAGTTCACTGTAGGGAAGTAATATAACAATACTATTTTGCAAGGCAGATCAACATAATTAGTTAAAAAAAACAAAATCTATGTTTGGTTTATGAAAATGTTGAACTGGGTTCAACTCTCAAAGTAGTTCTTTTTTTTTAACTAAAATACTGATATTTCTTGATACACAGACCAATTGATTTAATTTGTCAAATGTCAGAGATTTAAGAGATGATGAGAGAAATCATATGTACCCTCGGATAAAATTTACCGTTTTAGCAGCACAGTTTTAGCACTCTCTGTTATTTGAAATAGCCTCGAAAAGAAGCTCTTATTCCTCTTTTATGAAGTTCCACTTATCGTCACTTATATAATCTTTCCGATTTTTTTGTACTTTGCTGTACCAATAAAATGCATATATTCAATTTTACCTAAATAACTATATTTCATGAAAAAACCTCAGGTAGGTTGACTTGTATTTATTTATTTTAATATGGATTTTCCTAAGAAATATATATAATATACATGGAGGTTTATATTGAGCGATGACGTCATTGACATTTGATTGGAATAGAAAATCTCATCTATATGCAGCTTTCTGTCATGTATACGGCTTAAATTTACATAAGAAGTGTATATTAGAAATGTTTAGGAAAATATCGTAAATTCAAATAAAAAACATCTTAGTATTTCCACAAAAACTATGTATTAGCTAACACTCCAATTTTAATACTACTTTTGGAGTAATACTATATAGTATGCTGTATAGTATATTAATCAGATTTTTTTTTTATTTCTTATTTTATTTTGTTTTAGATCCTCTATTACTTGATGCAAAATATTGCCTTTTATTTACACATACATATATTTATTCTATTTCAAAGTATGAAAATTGATTTGCAGCAACATTAACATTCTTGAATCACATCTCAAATTACGATGGTAAGTCAACGAAACTTTGTATTATATAGTATAGGTGCATGGATTTAAACCGATGGCCTAGGTGAACCACTACTGTAGAGTTTATTGTGGGTACTCCTTCTGTGTCTGCTCTCTGTTGTTGAGGCACCTTATTTAGCTGTCAATTTTTGATTTATATTCACCAAATTATTGAAATTTCAACCTCAATCTAACATAGTTTCTATTTTTGGCAAAGTCTACATGATGTCTCATTCCTCATCATGAAGGCCCCATAGGTCCATTAAGTTGACAGTGTTCCGCCATCAATAAGACTTACTATTATTTTGGCCGCCTTTCAGTTTTGGTGTACTTACATTATCCGTGAATTTAGACGTTCGCTTTTTTATATACTGCTTTTCCTGTCTCTATTGTGGGAAGATTTTCCATTACTTAAAAAATGTTCTGTTTGTCCATAAATGTCTTCCTTGGCTAATTCATAGGTCTCTTAGTTACTTTGTTCCTTATGTCTTGATATTAATGCCAGGATCATGTTAGCCTGGCTTATCAGTCTTATAATGCTGGACTTAATGAGATTGCGATGTTTCATCTCTTTTCATAAATCCTGACTCCGACACGCTATTCCGTCTTACAATTAGAACCATTTATATATTAAACATTTTCAGTCGTCATAGGCGGGAAATTCTTCCAAGTTATTCTGTCATACATTATTAATTATTATGTTGTTACTAATAACATAACAATATGCAACAACTCAATGTAACTATTCAACGTATCTATTCAGATATACTCGTATCATTACATGGAGAATATTCCAAGAGATTTAGATTTTTCTCCATAAAGACTGAAATATTAACAACGCCGCCTAATGTATGTTCCACTACCCAAGTTACTATAATCAGGAAATAGTTAAAACTATTTTTATTAATTTACTCCTGATTATATCCCTATCCCAAACCTTTTCAGTTAAATTTTGTACAAAAATTTACAATGTTGTTATCATCCAACGTGAGTTATAGTTTAAGCATAAATATTTACTTCATGCTTTATATTAAATTTTAACAAATAAGTAAAAACATTAACAAATAAGAAAAAATATTTGAAACTCTTAGGTACCTATATAAAAATAGCCCCAACAATTAACTATAAATATTCTATATTTTCATTTCACCTACTATAGAAATGATTGCATTGCACTTATGGTATGTAATGATTGATTTTAAAGGTCATTTGCTAGTAATTTATTACCAATTATATGCACGCTACTTGTATGTAATATCATGTAATATACTACAAAGTAAATAAAATAAAACTGGAAATACGACAGATGAAGGTGGTAAATAGACAAGCTCAGTAAAATAAAGCCAGTTCTTACCGCCGCCACGCAATAATGAATTTATTTTTAAAAGCTTTTTATTGGAATATGGATTGATTTACAAATATTTATTAATAACTTTACAATTGCTGCATGTAACTGAAATTCATTTATGAAGTTAATTAATTTTAATTCTACGATAGCATATTTATCATAGCTTATTTTCTATATACCTACTATTCTGATCATTATTATTTTAACCTCAGTATTCTTCGGCATTGTTAAAAAAGTTTACTAAACACCAAATGACTTATGACAAACACCATGAATTACGAATATGTAATTTTCAATTCATATAGTACACCAATAGGTTAGAGATTATACTTAATTGTATTTTGATTATGTGTAGCTGATTTGTAAAGTGATGTTGCAATATTTTACAATCAGAAAACTAATGTAATACAATATATAAAAAAGGCATTATGTATCATATTGTTGAAAATATGCCGTGATAAAACATTGTCACTTTTAATGGTGTTAAACTTAACACCAATATGATTAGTAAAATTTTATACCACTGTAAAAAAATTGAATACATTTTAAGAATAAAATTAATATACATAAATACACGACAATATTGACACTTTACTCTGTGTGGGGTACATTATAATTCATGCGTGGTAACTATTCTAGAATACGCATCCATGTAATCTTGACTTGTTGAAACGTTGACATTGTTGAAACGTGAGGTAATATGGCCGTTCCGTGTGTATGGCTGTTCGTGGCATGGCTGTGATTTATGATTAACTAATTTATGCCCAAATGTATATGTCTCAAGAAACAAAAATTAATTATGTTAGTAAATTTTGTTAAAATTTGTTGCCACAATGACTGAGTTTTAGTCGCTAGATGATTTCACCGAAGAGATATTATCTATATGTACCTAAAATATTCTTGCTTCGCGACAATGAAGTAAGCAAAGTAATATAAATACATATTTTGTGTCTTTCAATTCTCATTTATTTTCTGTTTATTATTTAATAAAATTATAAATTTTCCAAGAATTTTACGAAATTTATATTTTCAGTGAAAATTAAATTCCAATAAGAATTATTAATAACTGTTAAAACCTGAAGCAACGCACCTATTTATGATTTCTGAATAATCGACGTGTTGGTTTGTCATAAGACGCAAAGATAATCATTGTGATGGCCAAGTTAGTAAAACTAATAGATGTTAGATGGACAAAAAATATATAAAATTTTGACAAATTCACTGGAGGATATCGTTGGTCAGGTAGTTATGTAATATTTTATATTTGCGTTGCCGTTCCTATTCTGCACGTACTAATAATCTTATTAAGAATGTACCTAATTATTATATAATGAATTTAATAATTGGGTACATTATGTTACTATTACATTAATGTGGTTTATCCACGACCACTATATTAGGAAGGTCTGTTTTCCGTGGATTAGAGGCCATATATACACTAGTGAATTAAAATTCATAATACCAATATTCCTGATCAAAATAAATCTGCCAAATTTGACGTTTCTCAAAACCAGGATTTCTCAACTCCTAATTGATCGGTTTTGCCCGTGGTCGTGGAAAAAACGTTTACTTAAATTCGTGAGATGATATTTCACTGTAAAGCTTGATAATGCACATACTATTTCAAATATGACAGTTAGGAATTTTGTTGCGAAACTATTAAGAGAAAAAATAGAATAAAATATGTTCCATTTCAAAGGAATTCTATGTACTTTCACTGTACAATATGGACAATAAAATGTGTTAAATAGAAATAAAGTTGACACCAGAAGGTGGTGAATTTTATACCAGACCTTATTTTCGTGAAACAGTATCAGAATCAGTAGCTCCGTTATTGATGTAACTCATGAAAATTCACACCAGCGGATGGTAAAATTCTGCCATGACCTTGCGATGTTTATTTCACACTGAACTGAGTGTCCCGATATATGCCCAATTCGTTTGGTTGTGAAAGTGGTGTAATATTTTACACCACATTTCAGACAGTGCAACACAATTTTACGATGGGATATATTTCCTAGAAATTATATATAAAAAATAAATATAAAAAAAATGTGTTAGAGTCCTTGGAGCAATTGTATCACAAGAACCCCAGTCGCATACAACGTTATTCCAATATTGGTTTTATATAGGATAAGATATTCAATCCGGGTCGAATATTTCGAAGATCTAGCCCATGTCTGGTGGACCAATATCATCATCCTATTTGATTATTGAGGGACAACTACTATTTATTATCATTATATTTAAATATTAATTATCTACTTATTACATGCATGTGAGGTTTACCAGAATGTATTGTATGTATGCAGAATGTATGTAGAGTTTATTAGAATGTATATATAAAATACTTAGTTACTGTTTAACTAATAGTTTTGTTTTAAATTAAGAATCATCTAAAACAGGTAGTATTTGTGTAGACAATGAAAAATAACAACAAAATGTAAATCTATATTGATCCAAAATGGTACGAATATTTACATATATATTGAAAATATTCTATTATAAATAATTCCATTAGACATACCTTAGGGCATCGCGATTATTATAATAAACCTTTAACGTACCTGAAATGTACGTGATTTTCTGAATATTAATTTCTATTTGAATCAGGAAGTCTTACTTATTAATCAATACATTTATCTACGAATTTACCACAAATACTTAATTAACATCCTTTGAGTACAGTGGTACAAAATAGAAAATGTTATAGCTTATCAAACAAATAACAATATTTCCATATCCAGTATTTGATTGGATTAAACAAAGTATCGTGGAATGTCGCCCTTTCAAGGTGGGGTATCTTTGAAGTCCAGTAAATAGTTGATTAAAGAACCATGCCGATAGCCATGACTCACTAGTTGATAATTTAATAAATATATTCACAAAATGATTTTATAATCAAAATCATGAGACAAATTATATTTTTGTATGGAAACTTACTACATTTAATGTTTCTACATATGAAGAAAAGATACGTAAAAAATAAAAACCAGTATTCAAAAAGCTCAATTCCTATGAAGCTGTCTCCAATAAGATTACTATACATATGTTTATCTACATATAAGACACACATATAAATACATTCAGTAATATATTATTTTGTATTTATGCTTCTTTTGTAACATTTTGGTGCAGAACCTTCGTTTTCATATAAACAATAAAATAATTATTGCCAAGAACTACGGTTTCACGTGTTTTATGGTCAGTACAAAATGGATGGAAGTTCAAATGGAAGTATTTCACCATAATTTATTTTTATATACGAGTACATTAATCCGTTTCTCAATAAGTTACCTTGTGAATAGTACCTGAGTGAATGTAATTCAGAAAGTATCAGTATTTGAAAAAGTAGAGGTCTCAAAGTATGACTCAACGAGTTGTTTAATGTTAAGTTAATAACAGAAAAGTAACTCTGGGGAAATCTTATAATAAAATATTGTACCAATATTTTATTGTAATACAATTTTAATCGGATCTGTTGTTTACAATACGAGTATATGGACACGTTTACAAAATGCTTGCGCTACTTGACAAGGTATTTTTTTATATAATAAATGTTTTAACGTGTAAATACAACTCCTGTGTCAAATTTTACATGTAATAGTTTAAAACAATGTAGGATCATAGATATAAATAAAATAAGGACAAATTTGTAGTGTCTATTAACGGCCTAAGTTAGTATATGAAATTAACTTAAATATTTTACAAAACATCTATAAATGTTATTATATATTAACTTAGCTGCATGCAGCACAAACATGGGTAGCAGAAAAGCAATTAGGGAGTGTTATCCTAAAATCAATGCACTAATTCCAAGGGCAAACATAAAAAATCTCTTGAAGGGGTACGGTTCGTGAAATGCATTCACACGTACAGCTGCCTTGCCGTCAAAACCAATTGTTTCACGTTAGGGTAGATTAAGCCGGGATTTGACTGCAATGGAGCAAATTTGCTGAACGAGTAAAACTAAAAAAATGGGACATGTGTTATAATCAAACCCTGGTTACCAAATTATATATCATTCACTTCTGTCTCCAATTTCGTACCGTCTATATTTCCATGAAATCCCAATATACACTTGGACCTATACTGCAGTATTTAATAATTTACTATTTAAATTGTTTCTTATAAATAATTCATTTTACCAATTCTACACCCAGAGAACGATTTACTTGTTGCTAATGGATTACACTTTTAATAAATAAATGGATATTGGATAAATCAGTTAATACACAAATATGCGTTTCTTCTAAATAAATAACTGTAAATTTATTAATATATTCGAAAAAATATATCAATGCAAACATAATTATATAAGTTCTGAATTGATTGGGCAGTTACTTGATGAAAACCCATATTTATACAAACTTAAAACATTCGCTGGCTAGACAATTCGTTTTAAGATTTTTATTTGTTAAACATAACAATTGTTTTGCCAACAATTGACGAAGCCACTGTGTTGGCGAAACAATTGTTATGTTTAACAAATAAAAAGTGAAAATCTAACCAGTGAATGTTTTAATTTTGTATTTTATATAGGATTTAATATTCTAATTTAGTAGGTAACAAATACATTTCTTAAGTAAAATAAATGTTAACTTTGAAATAAAACTACTGGATATTATTCAATACATCAAGTGATGCTTAAATAAATTCATTTATGAGAAACAAATGGTGTCTTAGAATAGAATATTTAAGTTGTCTTGAGTTATCTGGAAATTAGCATAGAATTCTGGAATTTTAGCAACTACGAATTTGTTGAAGGCTATTTCGGAGTAGAAAGTTTTCGATATGTTTAAAGAATAGGTGGTTGATGGGTGAGAGGTTTGGCGAGTATAGCAGGTAAAGCAGTTTCATAATCTAGCTCGTTCAACTTCTGCAGGGTCGGTTGTGCGTGGTACCGTGTGCATTGCCACGGAGAAAAACTCGGCCTCTTCTTTTGACTAATTCCGGGTAAATGTGCCACAGTTTCTGGTGCACTTTGTCAATTTTCCGGACGTACTTCTCCGCCGTGATGGGTTCTCTCGTATTCAAAAAATTGTAATGAACCAGATCAGACGCAGACCACTAAATAGTTACCATGATCTACTTTTGGTTCAACTTCGGCTTTGGGAAGTACTCAGGAGCTTTTCTCTTCCGTAGTCCAACTACTGAAGAGATCGTCGCCGATTATGGTAGATAATTCATTTCTTATCACACGTTACAATAAAATCGAGAAATAGGTAATTGTGTTATGCAGGAGTGCCGACAGCACGTCAAAATGACGTTTTTCTTTATTGTAGCTCTATTTTTGTGGTACCCATTTGTGTGAGGTTTTTATAACTTGTCGATTTTCTTTCAACTTTCTCTGGAGTTGCCCTACAAGCCATCGAACCGGTGTATATAGATTAGTTTCAACCAAATCAACCTTCGATGATCGTCCACGACCTGCCTCATCTTAGAGGTTTTCGCCTCCCGAAATTTTTCTATTTAACTTCTTTAAAATTCCTGAAAAGATTATTCTTGATCAGAGCTGCTATTGTATAAATATAGAACGAAAAACATGCTTCTATATTATGTATAATATATATACATAAAAAATAAAATGTTTATGCAAAAATATAATATTAATTACACTAAAACTAAAAACACTTAATTAGTTTCCGGACGACAACCATGTATTATTTGCCTTTATTTTAAGTTAGTTGTTTTTTTTTTTCATAAATGTATTAAAAATGCATAAAGGAATATCTGTATACATTACCCTAAACATGCATCTGGGTGAATTGATATGTATCATGTAGGTCAGATAACCTATATAACATAAAATTGCAGCTTAATTTAATTGGATTATATAACTCACGCACCATCGTGTCTATACCGATATAGAGCTGCCTTGTATTAATATAATAGGTCACCCGTGATAATGTGTTTCAATTATCTGATTTTCAGCGCAATAGATATTCAGGTACAAATACATCTTACTGCACACAGGACTAGATGCTAGAAATATAACAATTTTCTAATTACAATAAGCCATAGTTTTACAATATATTTTTGATAAAGAAAATTTTTCCAAATAAATAATATATTGCCGACGACGCTTACAATTATTTTAGGGTATAATGTATAGTTAATAGGTGTAGTTAATTACATTTACTACATTTATATATATATATATATATATATATATATATATATATATATATATATATATATATATATATATAAGGTGTTTCATTGAGTACACATTTACTTGTTAACTACATTTATATATAGGGTCCGTTTGTACCATTTGTACCATGTTGTAACTGTACCATTTTAATTGTGCATCATCTGTGTTCTGTCAAAGATAGGGCGTCATATATAACGACTGTCATCTACAAATCATACGACGTCAAGATGCCGCGATTAACACTGTTCAACAACTGTTTTATGAAAGTGAGCGATCATATATAGTTGCGCAGAAAAGAAAAATTCGCACAAAATTACGACAAAATGAAGCACCTACAGAGTTAACAGTTCGTAACTTCATCAAGAAATTTGAAAAGAATTTCTTTTTTCCAAATTGACGATTTGGATTTGAACATGTGGTTTTAGCAAGACGATGCAACGTGTTATACAACACGTGCACCCATGCACAACACGCGCACTCTGTTGCATACCAAATTTCCTGATCATGTTGTCTCGTGGAATGCTGACATCAATTGGCCTACAAGATGATGTGATTTAATGCCACTGGACTCTTTCCTTTGAGGTTATGCAAAAGGAAAGATTTACACCACCCGGCTAGCAACATTCAACGTGTTATTTGGAAAATCGAGCCAGTTTTATGTGCCCGTGTTATGGAAAATTTTCCTAAACGAATGACATCATACCAGATAAGTCGAGACAGCCATATGAATGATACTCTTTTCCATTTGTAGCCGTATTGTCTCCATTTTATGTTGCAGAATAAAAAAACTCAGTGTGTCAAATATTAGTTTTATTCACAAATCGTATCCTATAGTTCCAAATAAGATACCCAGGTATGTTGACGTCGTATGAAATGATGAATGACAGTCGTTAAATATTGATGTATTATCTTTGACAGAACACAAATGGCGCGCAATTCAAATCCTACAGTTCAATCTGAGACACTCTATATTTAGTATATTTATGATAAACAAATGATGGTTAAATAATCGCGCTACTGTATCAAAAATAAACTATTCTCTCTTTGTATGAGAGTATGTACTCATTTCACATTTACTTTTATCTTTTAATCTGTAATCAAAGTTGGGGATATTTTCCATTATTTTAGTTAATTTCTTCAGCGTTTCTAATAAACAGTACGTCACGAATATAGTGTACGTGTATATTACATAAAATAATAGACATATTGTGATGCTGTGGAACTAAAAACCGTTATAAGATCGGTATTGTTCATAAATCTGCCGTTGTTAACTCGGTTACTCGTTGGTAACTCCGACCACCCACCTCGCGCTATGATTTTTGCTGTAAATGTAAACGTAGTAATAAAATCTAAAAGTACACGACTATAAAATAGATTTGTATTATATTTCACACATTTGCGAATAAGGAAATTTACTTATACATGGAATTACTACTGATACTTAAAATGGTAAGTAGTATAAGTACAACTAAATGTAATATAAAGAAAAACAGTTAAAATAATGCGAAAATAATTCTGCTAAGCACCTTATAATGAAATACAAAATTGAAAAGTGTTGTTATTAATGCCTAAGACAAGCAGAAACTGTTTTGCGATTTATATCTAGATTCAAATAGTATTTATAATTATAATATATGAAGTTATTTCATAGTCTCTATCGGATTACTGTTTAAACAATTTAAGTCTTAAAACCTATATAAAGGGTGTGCCAACCATAATGCACGATGTTAATTGTGAGCCACACCTTAACGTCAAGTTTTTTGCCCAACTTAATTTGACATTTCTTTGTTTCAATGTTTGACAAATTTAACTATAGAGAGGTACACAATTGAGCAGCGCGTTAAGATTGTGGAAGCCTTTTACGAAAATGGGCGTTCAAATCAAAATGCATTTCGTGCACTTCGTGACTTTTTTGGTCAGCATAATCGACCAAATGTGTCCACAATCGGGAGAATTGTGCGCAAATTTCAGCAAACCGGGTCTGTAGGAAATGTGAAAAAACCTGTGCATGCTCGCCCAGTTCGTTCTGCGGAAAACATTGCTGTTGTTCGCGATAGTGTAGCAGAAGAGCCGTCAACCTCGACTCGTCGTCGTGCCCAACAATTGAACATCTCACGAACATCACTGATGCGAATTTTGAATAAAGATTTGAATTTACACGCTTACAAGGTTCAATTGACTCAAGAGCTGAAGCCTACTGACCATTTTAAGCGTCGTCAATACGCCGAATGGTTGGTTGAACAGACAGAAGTGAATGGTGACTTTACAAAGAAAATCATCTTCAGCGACGAGGCACACTTTCACCTCAGTGGATTCGTTAACAAGCAGAATTGCCGCATTTGGGCAAATGAGAATCCACGAGTGATTATTGAAAAGCCGATGCATCCACAAAGAGTGACTGTTTGGTGCGGTTTATGGGCTGGCGGCGTCATCGGGCCGTACTTCTTCGAAAATGAGGTCGGCCAAGCAGTTACCGTGAATGGTGTTCGCTATCGCGAGATGATAACGGACTTCTTGTGGCCAGAAATTGAGGATATGGACCTGCACGATATGTGGTTCCAACAGGATGGTGCCACTTGCCACACAGCCAACGAAACAATGGCACTTTTGCGCGAGAAATTCAATGGCCGTGTTATTTCACGTCGTGGCGATGTTAATTGGCCGCCACGATCATGTGATTTGACACCGTTGGACTTCTTTCTTTGGGGATATTTAAAAGAAAAAGTATACGTCAATAAGCCAAGAACAATTCAAGAGCTAAAGGATGAGATAATTCGGCACATTAATGACATTGAACCTCAATTATGTCTCAGAGTCATTGAAAATATGGACCATTGGATAGAGGTATGCCACCGAAGCCGTGGCGAGCATTTGGCCAATATTTTGTTTCACACATAATTGTCATAGATCCTTCTATCATAATAAAAAATATTAAGATAATTCTCTGAAAACTTTTTGTTTTGTTTACAATTAACATCGTGCGTTTTGGTTGGACCACCTATTATAACCCCCATTTACGTACAAATGTACTTATATATAACTACTATCAAGTTAATTGATTTAAAAACAGCATTTTCATTTTATTTAGTTACTCTGGAGCATCTTTTGTTAAAAGATAAGGACATTTAATATTACATGTTAAGTTTAGATAAATTGAAGGTAAATCATCTGTAACTATGTATTATCTTTTTACAAAACTTGTAGTATCCCAACACGATAGTATATAAGCGAAAGCACTACATATCAATATGTGCATTGTTGTAAGCCTCTTGAAGTAAAATATTACCCCTTTTACCTAAAGTGGTGCAAAATTCCACCATACCTTGTATAACATTTGACACCTACATTGTCAATTGTATAATTGTATAGTGTTACTTGTATTGATTTCATTGGATGCAACTATTCTATTGCAGGAAAGCACATCACCACATCATCAGCACATTCCATTAACAGTTTTTCCATTAACACTTTTCAAACAGAGTGAACTCTTTGTGATATCTGAGTAATCAACTTATGCTCACACGGTGATATCACTGTCGTAAGAAGCAAACATCAAGGGTATCAGTACTAGTAAAGTTTATTAAAAATAGGCACATAGACAATGGAAAAATACGTTCAATTTTTAAAGTCAATGGATTTCGTTTAAATGATATGTATCTGCATGTGTTTTATGACAATGAAGTAGACAAAATAAAGTAGGCACATATATTAAATGTCTCATTCATTGTCTTCTTATTAATAATAACATATTAATCATTAATGTATCTAATTCTTAAATAACTAATTATGTATGTGTATCATTATTACTATTATGTGTATCTGTCTAAATTTTAAGTTTGTATATTCAGTACAAACTAAACCCCCGTATATGAGAAATATTAGAAATACAACGCGCTCTCGATACCTACAAGACACATTTACTACCTATGTACTGATCCGAAGAAGAAACGTAGACCTTCAAAATACTACTCTTAAGAATTTCTTCATTAATTACTGCACCATTTAGGAATCCGTGTTTTCTAAACACCATAATATGTACAGCAGAAGTACAATAGTATTAGTAAAAAATGTAATAAAATGTATTCCATTGCAAAGGTGTTTTATTTCTCCCATTTAAACAATATGGATGGTAGGGATAATGTCCACACACATTCATTAGAGTTTCTATTTTACATCATAGCAGGTGTAAAATGTATTTATTGTTAGTAGTGAATACTATTTACACAACAATTGAATTAAACCACTCACAAAAAAGTGTACACTAGACATTATGCTTATGTTACTATAGTAGAATTATTTTATGAAGAGAAAGTCGGCAATAAACCGTGCGACAAAGAGCAATGTATAGCTTACCATCTCCCATGCGAATGCAGTCAAAGATTTTTACTACAAGCGGCGCGCGCACATGATTTATAGGCAGGTCTGCGTCTCATATTCAGATTGGATTGGTATGGAAGAAAGTCAGGCATGCATCTGTCTTGGTCGCACGATTTATTGCCGACTTGGACTTCATAAAGTAATTCTACTATATTTTCATCACGTATATAAACATTCACAACACTACTACACTAACTAGGCCTCACGTTTCTGTCCAATACTTAGGTACAATAGTCAAAGGTAGTGGACTACCTTCGATTTGTGATATTCCAACTATAGATTGGCCACCAGGGAGCCCAGATATGACCCCATAGGGCATCTATAGCACTAAAGCGATCAGTTAGGCACCACATACCTGCTCCTATGTTCCCTATTAGGGAACTCGAACAAGTCATTCTTGTCGAATGGGAGAATATTCACCACTTGATTAATAGCATGCCCAGATAGATGGAGGCAGTGATTAGAGCTACAGGAAGATCTACACGCTACTGAATTCAAATTCTTCGAATTTCATCTCCACATTTTTTTCTAAAATTTTTCATTAACAACACCGTTTTCATTGCATTTCACATTATTGTTCTTTTCTGTTATTTATTCACGTTTCTCCCGATAAAGTCGTTCTAATTTATTAAACATTAGTTGAAGTAATTTAATTATATCTACTATGATTTAAATCTTCGAAAATAAAATAATAATGTGAAGTTTCACTGATGCGTTAATTTTGTCCAGGAGTATATTAATTGAATAGCGTAACACATACAATTTTTTTTATTTAAAGAATATGAAAATGATCATGATCTATGATGTGTGTATGTATGATATTTCAGCAACAACAACAACGCGTCTTCTACAATAATGTTTTATTATCATAAAGTTAGTTGAACAGAGAATGGCGTGATCTATTGTCTGAACCTTCCTCCTACGAAACAAGTGAATTATCTGCAGATTTCACGAATGAAATATGGTGGTGGCTCAAGAATCCTTTATACAAATCGGTTTCCAATCTCATTTCAGAAGCGATGTTATCACTAAATCAACAGACAAATGACCTTGTCGCATCTGGCCAACCATTACAAAGACATTATCGCCTTTTACGCATCGCGAACATATCCATTTGCAAATAATATACATAATTTCCTTATTTATTTAGTCATTTTGTTTCTATTCAAAAATACTTTTTCCAATTTAAATTTGATTTTGAAATTTGTTTTCCTTACTTTTTGTGGAACAAACAAATTTTTTGTAAAATAAACAAATTACTATTCTCGTAATAGTTCATAAAAGACTTCTGGGGGTAACCAAGACTGTTATGAAAATGTAATATGGAATATAATGTAACGTTCGTAAAAGTAATGCTTGTATAAATATAAACGTTAAAAATATATATTGCATTTCGCATTAGGTAACAAGGAATAATAATAATAATTATTATATGATCTGTAAGATAGTATAGATAATTTTATTCACTTTAGGGATAAATGAATGACAATAAAATCTAATAATTTATTAGCCATCTATATATTTTCAAACACAAATACAATAATTCTTAAATGAATAAAAAGGACCAGAGGGTAGGTATAACTCGTAAGCACCAACACATAATTAAAATATAAATAACAGTTTTATGCTCATTTAGGTTCAAACCTTAAACTATTATTATAATGGCAGTTATACTTCTTACACCCTGACATAATTCATATCTATTAGTAGGAAATTGACTAATTTATCTTTAAACAACATAACAAGTTTCATTTTGTTAAAAAAATAACTCATTGAAACAATGAAATGTGAGCAATGAAATCCTTAAAATTATGTCGTATATATTACGTAATATTATATTACAGTATAATCACTAACAATAATATAATATACGTATATTAGTTATTATACTTAATCACTAATGAATAATAATTATTAACAATAATATAATGTAGATAATAATAATTATCTACAGAAGTCCGTGACAGGTTTAATAATGAATCATAATAATTATTAACAATAATATAATATACGTATATTAATATTTACTATTCATTAGATCTAAAATAGTACAAAGCCTGTCACTGAATTCTGTAGATAATTATTATTAGACAAATATAATACAATCTCTAAACCAGTCGCATTACCTTTGTTGTAGTGACAAAACAATAAATAGTGTCAAAGGGTAAGCAAAAAGTGAGCGGAATTACCCCGCGCTCGTATTCCAAGGTTGGCCAATCGGCAATTGGATGGGCTCACACCATTTTCACGCCAGTTCCAGTTAACAATTGTGCTGCGAATTATCAACATGTTTCATCATCCAAGGATATCATCAATAGTGAACACTATTCTAGAGGATTCTAGAGGATTTATGTGACCAGGCCCATATAAATTTATCACTAGAAGGATTCTTAACAATACGTATTGCAAACAATCGCCCATCGATCACAGAGATAACGCGGTTCTTATCGCGTCATCAAGGGACGTTGCAGTGAGAACCGGACACAGGGGACGACCTGCAAGAGCTAGTTACTGTGGAAGATCGCGCATTCGCATCGTAAGTTGGTAGAAGAAATTCAGTACTTCGAATCGCCACCATCACTGCGAGTAAGTGCCATCCCGAAGGAAGCCATTCTAAGAGGGAAGCAGCCCAAATGAAGAGCAGAAATTATCGGTAAGTGTAAATGAAAGGACACAGAGCGAAATACCCTCGGACAAAACCAGTGGCAAGGGCAACTGGCGAGCTGCGCCCACTACGAGATCTAAGCCCAAGCCACAACAGCAATTTCAGGGGTGTCACCCCGAAGCTGGATCTTGGAGGTGTCGATGGGGTCTACCCCGATCCCCAAATCGGGGAAGATTATTGAGGTTCGCCGCCACAGCATCATCGCGGACGGGTGGGGAGAGGCGACGGTCAGGCGAGCCTCTCAAGGGCGCGGTCCCAGGGAGGGACTAACATTACTAACAATCATAACTACAACGACGATAATAGAATAGATGAATATGATCATCAAGACAGATGAAACAGACTTTTATATTTATATTGACAATGTTATAAAGGTTTGTATGAAAAAGAACATCATCAAGGTGCCTTCATGCACGCCACTGTACGTCGACAAGGCGCAACCTAAAATTTACTCATTACTGTTGGTTCATTCTCTGAAATTCCTCGCGTGTTGTGGCTATTAATTGAAGCAGTTATTGAACATCAATGTACACCTTTGATTTCAAATAGACTATTGGCGTTAAATCGGCCAATTAATGTTCCCCCGCTTAAAGACCACTCTTGATAAATTTGCAGTATAGGCTGTAATCCCACTTTGTTTGGTGTCTAACGAATACATGCACGCACTTTACTACTATATCTTTGTGAGATGTTCAACAAACAAATTAAGAAAATATTTCAGAGCACCTTGGACAAGCAGGTCGTATTCACAGACTTAAATTTAAAGGGCTATTATTTGAGAGCCCACAAAGATGGCTACTAAATATAACTGAAATATACCGATTAACGTCGTTTATATCACAAATATTAAAAAACTGTATTTCAATATACAATGAACGTCTCAATAATGATGACAACGACAACATAGCAGTAATCCTCTTTAACAAGGTAGTGCTACCATTTAAATGTAATCTTTATCAATATTACTGTTTATGTAATAATTCCACTTAGAAGAACCACAAATCTCTATTGATTTTGTAATACCTACAAAGTTTCCTTTCGCTTTATTTTGGCTTCTTTGTAATGAACATATTGATTTACGGATATGCTTGTATTTGATATTAATATACGTGGATTAAAATAATTCTAGCTAAACTTACGGTTTAATTTTAATTTTTTGGCCACTTAAATATATTCATCACGTTGATAATTTAACCAACGATAATTAACTATCCATTTTCACCTCAGATCTACAAACTTTTTAATACACAATTGGAAAAATTATGAATTATAAATTATCCTATCTATCTCCTAATTAGTACTTCTAGCTATGATTAGCTAAAATTTATTGATTGTTGTCTTCTTTCAGGTCGTGATTTCTTGTAATCGATTTTGGTTTCTTGTAATTATAGAACATCCATAAATATTACATTATTCAAATAGAATTATATGACCGAATATCATATATTATAATAAGTAAAAGAAGTCTGTAAGAAGTTAGATAAAACTTTAAAACTAAAAAAAAAAAAAATACAGCGTAAACAAGTACATAACATTTTCTATAGTACTGTATTACTATAACTGGCAGTGACTCATATTTAAGTATTTGGAGCGTTGCAGCGGGGAATGCGGGAAGGGGTTTGGAAACCATAGGCGGGTCATGGAAAAAGGGACAAAAATTTTTAAAATGTGAATAAAAATATATTTGCATCAGAGATATAGAGTGTTGAGCCTTTCACTGTTTTCTATACCGCCCAAGAGGTACAGTGCAATAAGATGCGTTTTTTATACTGGTATCCCCAAGAAGCCTAATCCAGTAAGAAAAAGGTATTCACAAATAAAAAGGCAGTTAACGAACTATTATATCGCCTAAGGTTCAAAAAGGCCCTGATTTTTATAAGTAATTCGAGTCTGATGCTGACTTGGAATCGCTGCCGCTGGTGCTATTCTCTCCCACATTAAAGACAAGTGGTTCAACTAACACATCCGCTGTTCCTCCTTGGTCACATGGTGAATGTATTTCTGCCACGACTATGCAGCTACACTGGCAATAGCTTCGTGGAATAACTGCTTTACCTGAGGTAATTTTAAAGTGGAATTCTTTCGCGTCACTTCATCCTTCACTTGCGCCCAAGCCAGTTCAATAGGGTTCAATTCGTAATGGTACGGCGATAAGCGCAACGCCGTAATACCATGCGCGCAAACCATTTCATCCACTACATACTTCACGTACTGCCTTTTGTGTGCGCGCGCAATTTCTAAAAGCTGCACTTTGAGGAATGTGTCCTCATAGGGAATGTTTTTTTATGTTAGCCAATCCATAAGTTGGCCTTTGTGCCTCGCTGAAGTGGGTAGGCTTTCTAAACGTCGGCTATGATACGGCGCGTTGTCCATGACAATAACACGACCAGGTTCTACTTTCGCTAAAATGGTTTCGAACCATTTTTCGAAAACTGCACTATTCATGCCTTCCTGGTAATCGCCCGTTTTCTTGGACTCAAATTGTGAACAGTCCCTCTTCTACGAAACCGGTTTCACTCTCGATATGGGTAATTATCAGTCGGCGCTCCTTCCCAGCAGAAGCCTTTAATCCCCTCGAGACTCTTTCAAGAAGGCTTCCCGTCAATTGGTAATTCAATTGGCCGAATCTTCTGTAAATATTTGTTTCGCCACAACAATTTCATTACTGTTTATAAGTTCACTTTTGCGACTACGCCGTAAAAACCGAAAAATTAAGTACGGCGGATGGTACGCCTCAGTACTCTGCTTGAAATATGGGGAAGGCTCTCATCATTGGCAACTGCGACTTGAATTTTCTTAAAGGTTGGCAGCTCGTTTCGATAAAAAAAAACTATGGATTAACCGACGAATGGCATATTTCGTGTCTTCCATCCAAAACTGTCTTCTTTCTGTCCCTCGCTTCCTTATTGCTAGTCGCCGCTGCGAGAGGCACTGCCTCTTCCTTCTTCTGCTCCTTTAAACCCCAATATACAGTCCTAATGACACTTTTGAGTTAAACCACTACACAGTTCCACTCCATCAACTATCGGTTGTCTCAGGTTACGTGCGATACTTGCCTCGTACACACGGCAAACCATTTCACGTTCCTGGGGTGTTAAATGCACATATTTGCGTTTCGGTGTTGAAAGCACATTTTCTTTATTACAGCTGGATGAGAGCTCTATTTTAAACGCCGAATATTGGAGAGAACAGCGAATGCTACGCCAATGCTCGAGCACGTGACAGCCACGTCACGTGCTCTCGAAATATTTGCAAACGTCGAAGCTACTCGGGGAGAGCGCAAGTGGCGTTCGGCTCTTTCCGCACTGCTTCCGAGCGTTCAATGTGGTTCGCTCTTTCAATTCAGATGACACGTCGATCGGTACTCCATTTCTTGATACGGAAGCTTCACCTTGCTTTAAAAGCTTAATAACTGCATAGAATTTGTATGTACACTTCGTAGTGATATTGTTTTAATATTATGTATGAGTCACTGCCAGTTAAAATGGTATAGTACTATAGTCAAGTTTTCATATGAGTAGATTTGCTCAACTACTACATACTACTTAATGCAGACGAGCATAATCAGAAAGCAAACGAGTACTTCTAACTCATTCCCGGCGCATCCACCAGAATGTCGCTTATTTTGTGTTTGTTTTAGCAACAACCACAATATTGATTGATAGGTATCCTATTATCCAACAATAAAAAAAACTCACCCCTGTTAAATTTTAATATGAGTTACAGTATACCGGAAGGCACAGAAGTTTAAAGTTTCTTTTACATGGAGCGATGTAATATTTTATAAATATTACATATTAGATATTTTACAAATAATAAAACGCTTCCTTCAATTAGGTTCCCCATCGTATACGCATCAGGAGGATCCGGAAGATCCCAAGAGATACTGTTCATAAAATTCCCGAGCGTGTGGAGATTTGAGAAAAAACCTTTTGGTATGGAATAATAATACATCTATAGATGGATAAAATGCATTAGAATCAAGTTGGCTGCGAGGCACTAAGTATACGCGTAATATATATTCAATTGGAACATGAATTTTTGAGGTAAATTCCCTAAGAAAGCTTATAATCAGTGTCATTACTAAGAAACAGATATACAACTGATGTGTTTAAAGTTGAATTTTTTTAATACGGTTGATATTAGATGCCGAATTGTATCGCTACTATATTTCTCCAATATTTTACTGGCTACTAAATACGTAGATAATCACTGAAGTGGATCAACTGTATGTAGTACAATTTTGTCCAGATTTTTTTTTCATACGAATCTATTATCTCGTCCACGACTAAATATTTAACATTCAATATTCTTTTTAAGCATCTCGAACATATATAGCATATGTATTTTCAACGTACTCCGGCTGGGGGGATTTCGATGTAGGATTACATGTGTTCCAAAACTATCCAATAACTATTTGTTCAATGCACACTGCACGGACAAAAGATAAAAATTAAATTGAAGATAAATTCGATATAGCCTTTGACCATTTTTTTTATTTAAGCATTGCACTGTTTAGATACCTTATACATAAGGATTTATTGAAGGTCAGGAAGTCTCAATTATAACCCTAACACTATTTGAGACCCGTCAAATTTTAAATAAAGAAATTGCCATATAAAAATTCTCACATTGTAGCTAAATAATCGCAAAGCTAAGGTTAATAAATTGTTTGATCAAATATGAAATATCAATTCAAATATCTTAGGTTTACTATAAGGCATCTCGGTTGTCGCAATGTTACCCAAGTGTAACACCACTGATGTAGCACCCACGGACAACAGTTGTATTGATTAATATCCACCCTCCTTACCAATAACTGCCTATTAAGAGAAGACACAACGATAATTAAAAGGTCTTATTAAAATAATTTCATTAGAGTCCGCAAACATGGCCACTATCTTCCCAAATTCAGGGAAAGTAATTATTCAAAGTCGCTTTCATACGGCCCATTCTCTGTTACTCCAACTTCCTGAAAATATGCCAGATTATAAGTCTACAATTATTAATGAATAGCAGGCATTTATCTTCATAATTGGAGAACTCCATAATTAATAAAACTCGTGTCTAACCTAAGCCTTTGTCATCTATGCTACAACATACAATAGCAGCACGCTTCTACGAATAAGGGTCAATAGAAATTTTATTTCGTTTCAATTGAGTATTATTATTTTACAATTAATTGTGAAAGATAACGATTTAATATTAGGCTATGAAATTTCAACTGCCTAAAAATGTCAATTCCAATAAAAATGTCAATTCGTTATTTGCATAACGAATGGTAAGATCAGTAATACAGTTGGATAAATATTTTCATTTTGGAATGTGAGAGGAGGAAATTAAAGAAAATAAATGTATATAGAAGCAGGAGGAAGATGGGGGAAAGAGGGCGTGCCATGTGAAAATTAAGTGTCACAGAATTGTGCTTCTGTGCAATTCACTTCTGTACGTTGAGGTGTTGGAAACATTTGTGGCTGTGGAACTTCAAAGAATGGACCAAGATGAAGTATGGTTCCAACAGGACGGCGCCACAGCGCATAAAATATGTTTAAGGTTCGAACAGCAAAACAATTATAGTAATACACTTTTATTTACTTCTGGATGACAAATTATGTAGTACTAACTCTAACGAGTAACAAGTATAATCTGACTTACAATTCGAGGGGTTACACTTTTATATGAAATGATATCAACACAGAGGGCGTCTGAGGGCAGCTTTATCGGTGGGTTTGAGATAAAGCTGTATCTTTAACAATTATTATGTGAGAAACTCATGCAGTGGTTAAAAATAAATATACGGAGTGTTCTGGCTATCCATGTAACTCCTCCCTTCTTTAGAATGGCGATATTACCGAAGGAGATGTCGACATTTCATCTAAGGGTATCATCGTAGGTCTTGGAGGTGATCTCTTGAAGATTACGGCCAATTTTGTCGGGACTGTTTTTCTTTTGTGCCAACATAGAAAGAAAAGGCTGAAACATATAATTAGACAAAGTAGGATTATGAAGATCAATGTTGATGAAGGTTCTTCCTTTGGAAAGTCGTCAACTTCAATGGGTTTGAGGGCCTTGAATTTCTTGTGCAATTCTGAGATTTGGGTTAGAGGTATACTCCCTAGTTGTAATAGTTCAGTGTTTATTATTTTAGGATTTGTGTATAGTTCTGGCATAATAAAGCTTGATCCGTTTCTTCGGTCGGGTCTTGTTTTATATATTACATCGTTTATTTTGAGAGTACAGTCTTATGCTATTTTGACTTCGGTTGGTCTAGTAATCCTTTTTAATATTGTGTCTTGACATTGGCTGATTACTTCTACTATATCAGCAGGGATGATTAATATGTGATGTGTATCTATTTGTTCGATTAAAGATTTTTTATGTACAAGTGGTGTAAATTCACATGTTAAACCAAGCTTTCCTTGTAGAAGTTCTGGGAAACATTGGCGATAGTTTGGTTGCAAAGAACCATGGCAGATGAATGTATCTTCGATCTCTGGACATTCTTCATTTATCCATAAATGTTCGTTGGTACCAAGTAGTAGGTAAGGTAGATTGGGTAAGATAGTAGAGTTATGTATTGGAACAGGAAAAAGATGGTATAGGGAATAATTTTCTTTGTGTAGAATTGGTATATTTACAAGAAATATTAATTTGTTTGTTTCAAATTTGACTGTCATGGTCATATATTTGTAATAATTTTGATATGTATTTAGTTGAAGGATTTGTTTATCGGAGTATAATTTCGTTAATCTTGATATTACGTCTCCTAGGTCATAGATTGGTAGAACGAATGGGTGTATCGTATTTAAATGTCCAAAAGCAACAGCTGTTTGCAAATTATCTAAGTATTCTAGTATAGTCTCTAGGGTATCGATAATGTGTTGACATAGCATAAATGTTTCTATTACGTCTACTCTTTTACCTATGAATTCTATTATGTCTTTTATGTTCTTTTCGTTATTCGATATTATAGTTAAAGTTTCGTTTGTCTTTTCGATAAAGTTAGTAAGCAACGACATGCGGTAGTTAATTTGGGTAGCAAGATTTTGTTCGTTCTTTAGCAATGTGTTAAATTTCGCGTTTATTGTTTTTAGATCATTTTCGTCTAAAGTTCCGAATAGGTATTTAGATGTAGATCCAACAATATTAAATAATCCTCTTTTTGTTCTTTGCAATGGCTGCAAGTTAATTAATTTTTGTCTTATTCTTATTATGAGGGTTTTGGCTTGTGTTATGAATATATCTCTGACATTTAATTTATCTAAGTAGATTTCGATATTGTTTGTTTTTTGTATGATAGGTTCTAAGTTAATTATATTAATTAAGGTGTGATGATGACTAATAAGTTTGGTCTGTTTTCCGAGTTTAAGTGAATATACTGGGTGATTAATGTTTTCGAAGGAAATATCCATGGCGTGGGGATTTATCGTTAGTGATAGGGGTAGTAGAAGCAGGATTGTCTTCATTGTCTATGTCTGTCGTGTTGTTAGTTGTTGTTTCCTGTAAAGGAAATATTTTATTTAATTTCCTTTTTCTTTTTATTATATTTTTATGGTAATGACCATGGTTAGTTATTAGAGTCTATCTTGGACAACTTTTGATTTTTTGAATTTTGGTTTAGTTTTGTACCTATAGTCGCGTGATTTGATATATACAGTTTCATTTTCTGCGTTATCTACGGGGTCTTCGCGTTGTTCGTTTCTCTTTGATATAATATTGTCTTTGTTACTTGTAAGTTTGTCTTTTATAGAGTTGTATATATGTCCTGTTAATTCTTTGTGTTCTTGAACATAATTGGATATGATTGCATTTTCGTTTAATTCAAATGGCGTTTCTTTGTTTAAATGTCCTAAGACTATTTCGAATGCAGTGAATTTTGTTACGTTATGAATTAAATTATTATAGAGCATGACAGCTAGGGTAATGATGTAAGATATGGGTTTATTTGCGTGTTCTGTTTTCAAGCACCTTATAGAATCTAATAATGTGGAATGGAATCTTTCGACGGGGGAATTTGAATTAGAATTTCGTGGTGTTGTTATATGTAGTTCAGTTTTATGTAGGAGGCAAAAGTCTTTAAGGAGTTGATTGTTAAATTCTGGACCGTTATCTGCAATTATTTTGTTGGGTATGCCGAAATGGGATATAAAGAGTAATAACTTGTTTTGTATCTCGATGGCAGTTTTGTTGGGGATGTGGTACGCTTGCCCGAATTTGGAGAAAGGATCGAATGAGGTTAGAAAATATTCTTTTTCGGCTTGGAATACGTCGATATGTATTGTTTGAAAAGGTTTGTGAGGTGTAGGACTTATCTGAAATTTAATTTTGTGGGGATGTCGTTCATATTTGGATATTTGACATGTGTTACAAGTGTTGATGAAGTTTGTAACATCTTTCGATAGGTTTGGCCAATAATATCGTTTAAGTAACGAGTTTGTAGTTTCGTTAATTCCACGATGGCATGGTCTTTCCTTGATGGTGGTATTTTATTAGTTCTTGTCGCTCTTGCTCTGAAACGACATCTTTAAGCAAAATATTTGATATGAACATTTTTATTTTGTTATTTAAATTTTGTTGTAGTATGCGAATGATTTTCTTTTCTAGTTCTTTGGTTTTAAAGTATAAGCAGTTTGTTTCTTTAAAGTTTATAAATGGTTTGACAAATTTAAAGGTGTCTTCGTCACTAAGATGAGTGCGGATTGTAATATAATGTCTGATTTTTGATGAATTGAAAATGTCTTCAGAACTAGTGATTTCTCGGGGTGTATTATTGCTTTCTGTTAGAATTACTTGATTTTTATAGTGGTTTATGGGTTGCTCGGTATAGGGTACGTTTAGTATCGGATTTTCGATAGAAGAGTGTACCGTGTTATTGTCTAAATCGTTATCTATCATCGGCGTGTGTTGTGCAATTTGTTTAGGTTGTTTTTGTGCGGGTTCAATGGTTACTGGATTTTTCGGAAAGACGTTTTCTAGGTTTTGTATGATTCTATCTAGGTCCTCGGGGTCGGGTTCGGTTCCGTTCTGTAAGTTACTCTTAAGGATTTCGTCAATGTCGTCGTTAATGGTACCGGGATTCGCGATCATCGATTGTCGGTCTATTTGGTCGTCTTGGTTATCAAACGTATTAATTTCATTTTCAATTTTTATTCTAGATAAAGCGTCTGCTACGACGTTGGTCTTACCTTTCTTATATCGAATTTCGTAGTCGAATTCTTCTAGTTTTAACCGCCATCTTACTAATCTGGAGTTTGGTTCTTTTAGAGAAAAAAGCCATTGTAACGGTTGGTGATCTGTGAAAATCGTGAATCTTTGTCCGAAAAGGTATGGTCTAAAATTTTTGCAAGACCAAACAATACTTAATAGCTCTTTCTCTATAGTCGAGTAGTTAATTTCTGCAGGATTTAACGTATGAGATGCGTAACAGATGGGTCGTCCTTTTTGGCTGAGGACTGAACCTATGGCATAGTTGCTAGCGTCTGTGGTCAATTCGAATGGTTCGTTAAAGTCGGGGTATGCTAGAATGGGGTCGTTACATAAAAGATTTTTGCATGTCTCAAAACAATTTAGAAAATCGGGTGAATGGATGATTTTTTCATCTTTTTTGAGACATTTTGTCATAGGTTTCGTAATCTTTGCGAAATTTGGAATGAACCGGCGGTAGTAACCGATAACTCCTAGGAAGGATTTAATTTCTCGTATCGTTGCGGGTAGGGGGTATCTTTTTATGGCTTTTAATTTTTTTGGGTTTGGTTTTATACCTTCAGTTATCACGACGTGTCCTAAAAATTCAACACTTTTACATAGAAATTCGGATTTGTCCAATTGTACTTTTAGTTGTGCTTTCCTAAATGCTTCAAAAACTAATTTTAAAATTTGAATATGCTCTTGTAATGAAGATGAAAATATTACATCGTCCATGTAAACAAAACAAATTTTATTTTGGAGTTCCTTAAGAACATTGTCCATGACTCTTTGGAAAGTCGCAGGCGCGTTCTTTAAACCAAAGGGTAAACGTAGAAACTCGTAGTGTCCGTGTTCTGTATTAAAGGCAGTTTTTTGTATACTGTCTGGATGCATCTGTATTTGATGAAATCCGGACGCAAGGTCTAATGTACTAAAATATTGGCATCTACCGAGTTTGTCTAATATGTCGTCAATATTGGGTATTGGGTAGCGATCTGCTATCGTCTTGTCATTTACTTTTCGGTAATCAATAACAATTCTATATTTTTGTTTGCCTGAGGCATCTAACTTTTTTCGTACAATCCATAAAGGGCTTGACCAACTACTTTCAGAGGGTCGAATAATATTTTCGTCTAACATTTTATTTATTTGTGACTGCACTTCTTTTTTGTGCCGTGTGGATATCTATATGATTTAGTGTAAACGGGGTCCTCGTCTGTCGTTTTAATTACGTGTGTAACAGTGTTAGAGAACGTTAGTTTGTCGTCAGGGAGAAGAAATATGTCGTTATAATCTTGACATAATTTTAAAAGATTATTTTTCTCTTCGGTGTTCAGATGATTTGTACGCAGGAGATTTGGAATTTGTTGTCTGCGGGGTGAGAGGTTAGATAGATAAGAGATTTGTGGGTAGTAACAGTCGAAAGAAGATAAGGGTTGTGTTCCGATATTCTTATCGAATCGGACGGTAGTTGGGTTATCACTTATGTTGTGTATCTCTGTATAGGCGAGTCCTTGATTAGCGATAGTAATGGTTTCCGGGATAACGCAATTGTGAGAAATTTGTTTTGGTATATATATTTCAACGTTGTCGGGGGCGTCGACGGGAATTTGTCTGATAATAATTTCTTTAGCGTATGATATCGATGTGTCAGACGGGTCACGGAAGTGGAGAGGAATTATGAAAGTAGGGTTATAGATAATTTTCTCTGAGAATATTATAGAGAGATTAAATTTACAAAGGTCTTCGAAGCCAATTAGACCGTCGAAATAATTATGGAAATCGTAGACTAGAACATCGATAGTGTTATTAGAATGAAGTTCTTCAAATGCGGGGATTTCTGCTCGAAATTGGATCTTGGCTTTGCCTGTGCAAGTTTTAATTTCGGTCTGGTGATTGTACATGAATTCGGGGTAGAATTTTTCAATTATTGAAGGGCGAATAATGCTTTTCGAACAACCAGTGTCGACTAAGAGTTTTAGAGGGGGATTTTGTATTTTTATGTATGGAAGGCTACAAGGGAAAGATACTGAATTAAATTCATGTTTTATGTTTGCTCGTTGAGGGGCTGGTCGTCGTCGAAAAAATGTTCGTCGGAAATTTCGTAATTCTGTGTCATATCGTCCTGCGGGTTTCCGTGTAGTCGGTTGTTGAGGCGTCAAGTTGGTCTTGTCGCCGAAGCTCGTAAAAGTCGTACATGTTACTTGATGGGTACGGGGTGCCTGAATAGGAATTAGTTCGTGAGGGCGGTGTTCCGTCTGTTTCAGCGTTGAATATTTCTTCTGAATGGAATGGGGCTTTCGATTGTTGATTTGATCTAGAATTTTGTGGGTGTGGAAATTGACGTTTGGGTATTACGGATACACCTGACATGGGTGTTGGTTGGTAAGTATTGACAACTTGTCCGGGTTTGAAAACATTCTGGGGTTGAAATGGTCCGAAATGGTTGATTTGCGTTTGGAAATTGAGATTTGGGGAATGTTGAATATACAGGTGGTTGTTTAAGAGGTTGTTGCGAGATATTTTGGGGGTTGAAATTTGGAAATGTATTTGCGAATTGTGGGAAACTAGATTGGGGTTTATTTATTGATTTTTGATTTGTGATGTTGGAAGTTTCTGGTTTATTGACAGTCTATATTAATTAAACTGTTCTTCCTTATGAATGAAGGCAATAGCATTCTCTAAGGTATCTTGCTCTCGTGTTCTCAACATTTGTCGATAATGAAACGGTAAATTCCTAACATATGTGTCTAACGCGAGTTGTTGATAGACGGTGGCTAAAGCTTCTTTTACCATTTGTGGATTGGCACTTTGTTGTAATTTTGACATTAAAAGACTCTGGAATTGTTGTATACGAGCGCCAAATTGTAATAGATTTTCTTTCGTTTTGTCGTAAGTTGAATGTAAAAGGTCTTGTTGTAAACAAGGTAGGTCTCGCGGGTCTCCAAAGTTAGTGATTAATAATTCCTTAATTTGCTCCCACGTATTTAATTCTAAACGAGTTGAAACCATAATTTGGGCTTGACCGTTCAGTTTAGATTTGATTGCTCTTAACATAAAAGATTGCGTCGCTTGATCGTTAGTAGGGAAACTATTCAATAATTCTTGCGAGCTACTTATAAATTCATTTAAAAGGCTGGGTGAGCCGTCAAAGTGAGGAATAATATCGATGTACATTTTCATTAACTGATAATTTACAGCCATTTCGTTGTTTTCATTTGTTTGAATCGTATTACTAGAGAATGAATCAATATTGTTAGAAATTTGGTTATTGTTTATGTTTTGTTCTTCGTTTAATATTGACAAGCTGTGAACTTTTTGGTATGGTTGGAAATGTTGAAAATTTGTTTTACTTCTCTTTCGTTCTGCCAGCTTGGCCTATATTACATTTATAGTCTAATGATGAATGTATCTTAATATGAATTATTTAATATTAGTTTTATTATTGCTCAGTTTTTTTTTTCTTTTTGGCAAAAAAATATTATTTCTTAAACTTACCTATATAATCGCACAAAGTCAACGAAATATAGGGTTCCTTCAAACAAGATCACACAGAGTCAGTGATTGCATGAAGTTTCTATTTATACCAATTGCACACTTTGAAAAAAAGGTAAGCAAGGAAAAATAGATGGGTGAGAAAATACTTGGTACTTACTAGTCTTCCGAAGTCGCTGCTCGTACCTCTGGTTTAGTGCTTAAGGGTTGAGACCACAAGAAGAATTCTGACTGGACCTGTTGGCTTTGGTTCAGGAAAGGTGCCGCTGAACGTGGTAGTCTTCAGGTGTTATTTTCAGGATCTTCTGCACTATCCTACCGATTGCGCCAAATATGTTTAGGGTTCGAAGAACAGCAAAACAATTATAGTAATACACTTTTATTTACTTCTGGATGACAAATTATGTAGTACTAACTCTAACGAGTAACAAGTATAATCTGACTTACAATTCGAGGGGTTACACTTTTATAAGAAATGATATCAACGCAGAGGGCGCCTGAGGGCAGCTTTATCGGCGGGTTTGAGATAAAGCTGTATCTTTAACAATTATTATTATGTGAGAAACTCATGCAGTGGTTAAAAATAAATATACGGAGTGTTCTGGCTATCCATGTAACTCATACAGCTGGTTCACAGCGTATGTTCCCGAATCGTCTAATTTCAAGGTTTGGCAACTTTGCATGACCCGCAAGATTTACCGGATCTGACGGCCCCGGATTTTTTTCTGTGGGGATTCTTAAAGTCCAAAGTGTACTCTACCTATCCCCAAACACTTCTGGAACTCAAAGAAAGGATTCGTGAAGAGATATTTCGATAAACGAAGAATTACTCAGATCCGTTATGTTCAATTTCAGAACCAGATTGCAGTAATGTATAGAAGAAGACGATGGTCATCTTAGAGACGTAATATTTGCAAACTAAGTGTTGTAACAAATTTACAGAATTGTGTTATTGGCTTATCTGCATGTTTAAATAAATACATGCTAGAGATACATTCGCGTGACGTTATTAATACTACCGTTCTATAATAATGGTAATCATAAACAACAAATGCACACAAGAGACTCTTCGGGCAAATTCGTAATACTAAAATGTTAAATAACAGATAACAACGTAATGGAATTTAACTGATGCCAATAATAATAAACATGTATATTTTCTCGTTCCAGTGAATGTGCTACAATAAATGCATAATGAAAGGGAAACCAAACTACTTTCATATTATATTATATGCCGTCATTTCTTAAATATTGTCGCTACTCCACATACCATAAAATTACAATGTCTTGTGTACATAATCATTGCAACAATACACATTAATTCCATCCGCCGTGAAAAACATTCGCAGGAAGTATTTTGTTTGTGTATTTTATTACAGGTCATATATATGTATTAGCCTATAGTGGGTTTCATGAGATCAGATGACGATTGAGCGGCCGCTCGCTTCGCCAGGGTACCAGAGGCTTCATAATCATTCATATACAATAAAATAAATAACACTAAGTAATAAAATAACAATCAGCACTTGGTTATACATTATGACACTTACCCTCCTAAACAGTATTGTCTGCTGGATTAGCTGTTAAACATATGGAGCATTAGGTATAGTTCCATAGTTGCGTTAGCGAACGTCGTGAAAAAATGTTCTTATATAAAAAGAATAACCGGTCAACATCTAGTGATGTAATATTGGCATAATTAAAATAATCATTGCAGTTATGTAACGGTTGACGCCGATTTCCTATACATTTATTTTACTTTGACAAAATATGATTTTTGTAAACAGTGTCAAACTTTGCTATAACACTATTACACTTTGGGTTCCTCAAACCGTGTATTTACGTGTGTACTGCATCCACTAATTACAATGACTCCACTAACGACAAGGAAAGATTTTATATTTTTTTATTGCGTCCACTAGTCTCCTGTAATTGTTATGAATAATTTGTAGATCTGCTTCAACTTGAGGATCTTGAAATACCACTTGACTTTCCATGATACGAGCTATCTCTTTAAAATCAATTTGCCAACAAATTTTATTTTGTTGAAAATGCTCAAAATAATAAAATGCTGCCTGTAACCATCTTCACGAGCGATCAAAAATCGATTATGGTGGTTCAGGAATATCGTGACGCTGTCTGTAAAATGATTCACATTTATTGATTCATTTACGCTTAGATAATATCTTCGAATTTCTTCAGCTACAAGATGTAATGCATAAAGTTTACACGTAATATATAGTAAAAAGTTGCCACGCTCTTGTTTGAAACAACGGCCTACAGAACGCATGGTTCCGCCACCACCAGTCACAAACATGAGGATTTCATTTCTTGACAGTTAAAATTTTTCTAATGAATTTAACGGCACCGTCGTCATTGCTTCGCCAATACATTTTTGTAATCGTTTGCTAGCTAGTAAGAATGAACATGATGGTTTATGGGACTCCAGTTTATGTAGTATAACATAAATAACAGATGTTTTTCCCATTCGTCTGTTCGTCCATATAAGACTGTCCTCTGTTGGAATAGAGGATTTGAAATGCGCGTCACTTCTTTCAAAGATAGGGCGTCAGTATTTAACAATTGTCATCTACAAGTCGTATGACGTCAATATGTTACAATTAACAGTTTAACAACGAGTAGTTTGTGTACAACTGTTTTATGAAAGTGAGCGATCATTTACAGTTGCATTAAGAAAAATTCGCACAAAATTAGGACAAAATGAAGCTCCGACAAAGTTAACAGTTCGTCACTTAGTCAAGAAATTTGAAGAGACGGGTTCTGTTGTTGATAAAGCAACACCAATTCGTCCTCGTCTGGTTGGTCAGATGAAAATATTGCTCCAGTGGGAGAAAGTGTACGGTAGTATCCAAACACATCAATTCGACGTCGTGCACAGCAATTGAATCTATCAAGAGCCACCACCCATCGGATTTTAAAGAAAGATCTGCATCTGTCGGCATATAAAATGAAGTTGACACAACAATTAAAATTTACGGACCATTTACAATGTCAGTCGTGTTAATTTGGGTATTATGAAAGAAAAAAGGTGATGCTGATGTTTGCAACAAAATTTCCTGAAAAGGTGATGCTGAAAATCCATATGCTGTTCACGAATAAGAAATGCATCCACAGATATACACGGTTTTGTGCGTATTTTGGAGTGGTGGAGTAATTGGACTATACTTCATAACATCCCGTGGTTCCAAATGAGACACCCAGACGTGTTAACGTCGAATGACTGGTAGATGACAGTCGATAAATATTGACGGCCTATCTTTGACAGAACACAAATGGCGCGCAATTCAAATCCTATAATTTCTACTGAGACACCCTATATAACCACAATATTTTATTGTGTAATTCGGCTTTCGTATTGTTTTTTTATTTGTTCCCGCATAGATGATACATACGGCTGCGATGGTTTTCGCTCTGGTAACTTCATGGCGGGATTACATTTATCCCAAATTTTTAGTGAAGCAAATTAAAACCGAATTTCTTCACAAAATATTTGATTATGAGAAATATTGAATAATTGTAATTGTCAATTTTACAACTTGAATCTACAGTTTTCTCAAAACACACAATTTAAAAGTATACCAGACATTTCTATGACATTAGAATATTCTTGTGTTATTCCCTTTCTTATTCTATATTACTAATATTCTGAACAGAATTAGTAGACGTAATGAAGGATTTTACTTAATTTAATATATCTTATATATAATTTATCACCGTACAGAATATGAATAAACGGAGATTGATTTATTATTTGATTGTGCCAACTTGCCACAGCTACTAACCTAATCGTTTAAAATGTAACTTAATTTTACACGTTTACAATGACATTTTTTACAATCACAAGCACGAAACACGTACTCTCCGAAACAGTACAGGGAACGGTGCACTGCATAAGCGCAAGTTATTTAACGTTTCGTGAATGATTGTTTTGAGCCCAATACGAGACTTCCTCAATATGTCCTTATTCTTTTACAAGCAAAAATATTAGATATTTATATTTTTATAGATATTATTTAAATATCCATCCTATACGCATATCTATATAAAATACATATTGAAAAACCTAGCGTGTATATGTATGAAGGAATGACGCTGTAGTAACGTTTATAAAACTATGAACTTTAATGGAACGTAGTTAATTACGCAAATACTCAACTTGATGTATTTAGTAATTACAAAACTTCTTTAAAAAGTAATTATGGGAAAATTATTATATATATTGCAGTATATAAATGCAATCAGACATTACTAATATATTATACTTTCTTAATATTCACAAATTACCGCAATTTAATTTCTGAATTAAAAATCAGATATCTTTGTATAGTGTAAAGCAGATATCTTTGTGCAGATGTATCTGCCTTGGTACAAGTACATTTTTGTTAAACGAGAACGAGAAGTTGTTAATGCGATTTAAAGCTTTCAAACAGGCAGCTTTTCATCGTATATGCAAAGAGTATGTATAAAGAATGTGAAAAGTTCTCTGCATTAAAGAAAGGTTTATTTCACATTATTCGAAATATATATACAGAGATTATAGTATGAAATGCATGAACTAAGTATTATTTGCGATATTTGAATTATGAATATAAGACTAATGTATTTAAACTAGTTTTTTCTCTTTTGATCCAAATATTTTGATATACTGTTTTATACCCAAATAAAAAAAAACTAATATGTACATATATCAATAGTACGTAGATATATTAATCTTGTTAAATAATTTTTGGGTATAGTGAAACAAGAACGTTTAAAAACAATTACATAAAATCTTATACTTTCATAATTATTATTCGCGGGGTATTCTAAGATTCTGCTCCATATGTTATTTTTTTATTTATGTTAGTAATTATTTCTACACCACCGTAAGGTATAGTATGACGGCAACAAATTATTATCTGTCAGATATGTACATACAAGTAACTAGTAATTGTGTCTCATTTAGTTATTTTTGTAATTACTTCTACTGCGTTATTGTTGTTGGTTGTGTAATAATTTGTGTTGTATTAATTATTACGATATAATAATTTGTGTTATATTATTGACGTTATTAGTTTTCTACTATTTTCAAATTAGTTCATATTTTCTACTCCGAAAAATGATTTCTAGTAACAGCGAATTCGGTATTCATTTTTGTTACAGATTTTGTAATGAAAATACGGATAAGGCTGTTCGTGAATGCCGAAGACGTTAATCAAATTCCTGATGCTCGTGTCTTCATTAGAACACATCGGCGTTTTCGTAATTTTGGGCTTCGAATTAATAATGAACATAAAAGAAATCGTCAAAAAAGGATCTGAGGCTTAGCTCTTGCAAAGCAGCTCGGCAACTACAAATACCTACGTAACAAATATTACGAACATTAAGGGATAACCAGCGACATGCACATCACCTATAGCCCATTTAAGATTTACACCCTGGGGATCCTGATTCAATGGACGTGCCGGTAACTAATTGCCATAATATTTCTATTTTGCCATACGAAAATCCTTGAGAAATTAGTTCACAATTTCAAAATGAATTTAGCGTAAATATTTGGTTGACAGTTTTTGATAATAATGTTTGTGATCCACATTTTCTACTTCGTGGTTAAGCTGGGAACTATTTCTTGAAGTACTAATAATTTACAAGTTATTGAGGATTTACCCGTTAACCTAAGGCATGACAGTTGGATACAAGTAGATGAAGCTCCTCCCCCATTTTGGAATAGCTGTACAAGCTTGGCTAAATACTAGTTATCTGCCATATTAGATTGGTCAGCTAGGGAGGAGTGATATAAATCAGATAGATCGTGATTAATGATATTGGAGCAGTAAACTAGCCAGCCAGGTCACTGGTTATACTGGAATATATGTAAAGGGTGGGGCAGAACAACTTTCTTATTTAAAAATTCAATTTAAAAAAAGTAATGCAGATATATATTTAATTCTTTGAACAGCATCAAATAGAACATGTAAATTTTCGGTTTACACAGTTTTAAGAATGATATCAGGTAGGTGGCGTCCATTATTCTCAATACACTGCGTTAATCGGACTTGAGCTGGGGTCCTAGGACGATCGTTGGAAACACGTGATTTTAGATAGTCCCATAAAAATAGTCGCGGGGGGTTAAATATTGAATTGGATACAGGTGCAATATTGAAATGGGCATGGAATTCACGTTGCGTGGCGATCATCGAGCGACCGTTAGAAAAATATGCCCCGACAGCGAACGCGAGCTCCATCTTCGTTCACTTCATGATGCCAACTAAACCAAGCGGAGCTACAACTTTACGGCACGCCCTTTCGAATGTGCCTACCTCCGCCCTCCTAGGAGCAACCATAGCTTCAGGGCGCCAAATTCAAATAAGCAAGTTGCTCTACCCCACCTTGTATTACGGATAGTTCATATTACGTATGATGAATATACGCCCATAACATTTTCTAGCACTATGGATCTAGATAAAGAAAGAAAGATAACTTCTATCAATACATTTTTACATAAACGAATACTATTTAGTCAGAATTGTAAGCAGGTAATTGTTATGAAAATAATAATTATATAAAATTGGAATGCGAGTTCGGAGTTGGTTGGCAACTGGTACAGTACTCACAAATTTGATAAGACGTTTCAGATAAATTTCCCGAAAATATAGGTAATATTCGATTTTTGAGTGAATTCTGCTTTTACTTAACAGAAATCGTGACTATTTTGGGACTAAAATCATAAATAACTCCAAAAATTAATTAGTAATTGCCAATATCTTCAGAGAAGCGTGTCTCATTACATTTGCTCTTGATGAAATACGTTAGCGCGTGGTGTTCTGATATTTTATAATGGCCCTGGGTTATACACCTTACTGTGAAAAAAGGGAAATTATTTTTATGATTTGTGTATGGTACTCTTTCTATATAGCCTGTATTGGAATGTGGTCAATATTTCTAAATTTAAAAAATGTCTTTTAAAATTAAATACATTGTCTTATATTCAACCATGTCTTACTAGCCATGCACAGTGCATGGCTGTAAGAACATTTACAAATGACACATTGAAATGTATTGAGCAATATTACAATGGCGTGATAATATATGGATTATGCAGTATAAATTTAACAGCAAGAATGCAAAACGGATATTAGAAGTAGCGTTTATGTTAATGTGAAGGCGGACACTAGACATTTTAATACCATGTTGTATCAAAAACTGTATACTTTGACTTTTTACTTTATACTTTGTATAAAATAAAAACTAAGACACTAAAAGTAATATATAAAAGTAATATAAAAAGACTGTATACTTTGATTTAGTTCAGTATACCTATCGTCAACCACGGGGAGAGCAAGTTACCAATATATCTGAATTCAATCCTACATTTTGTTACAGTGTTTTTTCTCTAAATTTACACATGCGTTGTTTTGCCTTTTTAGATATTTTACTTGCTCTTTTTAACCACTAGATATGCGATATACCAATCTAGTGGCACCTTTTAGTCATACAGATCACGTAAACTGAGAAGATTCGATAACTTTCATAACTTTGACTTCGTTAACTTTCATAACTTTTGATAACTTTGACTACATAATGATTAATTTTTCTGTTTTTCCCAATTATATTATGAAATACACTACTAAAAAATTAAAGGAACAAAAAGTTCTGAAAAATTTTGAAAACATTATGAAAAATGGTCGTATCGAGAAAAAAAGACATTTTGAATCCTTTAACAAATTTAAAAAAAAAAGTTCTGAGTTACGGTTACAATTCAAAGAAATACCGCGAGATAATATTTTTACAATTTTTTTTACAAGCATCCCCGGCCTCGGAAAAAATTTTTAAAATTTTTAACTTTAATTAAAATTTTTAAATTTATTTACAAAAAAATACTTTTCTGGCTTTAAAACATTTACTTTGCAAATATGGAGGAAAAACTAATGTGGCCAGGTTTTTTGTTTAGCTTAGGACTATTGGGAGTGTACCCAATAACTCTCTACATTTTCAAATCGATCCATTGAACCGTTTTTTTACGAACAATCAATGTTTTGAATAGATTTAAAGTAACAAGATTATTGCTTTGAAATACCGTTTAAGGATTATTAAAATGGAAAAAATAATATTTACATTGCTTACAATTTCGCTTTCAATACTCATCAAATTGAAAAAGTTTTGTTTTCACTTTTTCAAGTTTAAATTTTTTTTAATCAGTTTCCACTTGGAAAGTTATGCCGATGTAGGGTATACTGATTTCTTCGCCATTTGCTGCATCTTTGGTCTCGCGACTTGCAGCTCCATCTGGCCACGCTGGCTGTTTGCAGCGTTTGGCACTTGCCATAATTTTACAAAATAAAATTAAATCCAAAATAATTTGAGTATTGTAATCGAAATTTTAAGCAAAGTAAAGAAAATATTTTATCCATCTTTCTAATCAGAAAATGATGATTCAACGCAATAATTTTGTTCTTTTAATTATTTTCAAATACAAAAGAGACGAGCCTACAAAAACAGACGAGGCGAGGAAGGACTGAAAACTTCTAAGTCAATAAAGTGGGAAATCATTAGAAAGTGTAGAAAAGCGAAAGAACAATGGATAGAAAATAAATGCAAAGAAGTAGAAGATAAGCTCCAAGTAGGTAAGACCGATGAGGCTTACAAAATAATTAAGAGGAACTTCAGGGATATAGGACCAATAAATAGAAACGTTAGGAGTCAATCGGGGGATATACTGATCGGAAAAAGCAGATAGATGGAAGCAGTACTTAGGAAATTTATACGAGGGTCAGGAATTAGGAGAGATATTAGAGGAAGAATCTAGCATCGATAGGGAAGATGTAGGGAAACCTATATTGAGAGAGGTATTTGAAATAGCACTAAGGGGGCTAAAGAACAATAAAGCGCCGGGTGTAGATAAAATACAGGCGGAAATTTTTAAATATGCGGGACAGAAAGTAGTAAATAGGCTGTTTGAACTGGTAAAATACATATATGAAACGGGCGAGATGTCGGAGGATTATAAGAGGAATATTATCGTTACTATACCGAAAAATAGAGGAGCCGAAAAATGCCGAGAACTTTAGAACGATTAGCCTAACTTCCCACGCGTCAAAAATCTTAACCAGAATAGTGCAGAAGAGGATGGAAAATAGAGCGGAGGAAATACTAGGAGAAGACCAATTCGGGTTTAGGCGAAATAGGATTTGTAGATTTAAAATAAGCTTTTGATAATGTAAGATGGGAAAAAATGTTCGAGATACTAAAGAGCGCGGGAATGAAGTGTAGAGATAGGAGAGTAGTACACAATCTATACAAAGAGCAAACTGCTGTTATATAAGTAGAAGGGGAAAGAAGGGAAGTAGGTATTAGGAAAGGAGTAAGACAAGGATGTACGCTATCACCACTAATTCTTAATCTGTACATCGAAGAGGCGATTAATGTCTTAAAAGATAGAGTGGATTTCGGGATTAAAGTATAGGGACAGAAACTAAAAATACTGAGATTCGCGCATGATATAGCAGTATTAGCATCTAGTAAAGAGGAATTGGAATCAGTGTTGAACGAAATGGAGGCAGTGTTGACAGAGGAATACGGAATGATGGTGAATAAAAACAAAACTAAAGTGTTAGTGTGCAGAGGGAGCGAGAGCAGAGCAAAAACGAAAGTATAAATTAATAATGAAAGATTGGAGGAAGTTAAAGACTTCACTTATTTAGGAAGTAAAATAAATTGGGATGGAAGAACCGATAAAGATATAAAACAAAGACTAGCGCAGGGTCGAGTAGCTTTTAACAAAAAGAAAGCACGTTTATGCTCAGGGGTAATAAACTTAGAAACAAGGAAGAGATTTTTGAAAACGTATGTATGGAGCACGGCACTATACGGTTGCGAAACCTGGACGGTAGGGGAAGCAAGTAGGAAGAAATTAGAAGCTTTTGAGATGTGGTGTTACCGAAGAATGATTAAAATACCGTGGATTGATAGGGTTAGAAACGAAGAAGTATTAGAGAAAGTCGGTGAGAAAAGAAGTATGTGGAAAAAACATAAAGAAGAGAAGAGATAGAATGGTAGGCCACTTGCTGAGACATGGGGGAATAGTCCGCGATATTTTGGAGGCAGAAATAGGAGTGAAGAAAGGCAGAGGTATAGATAGGAGAAGCTGGAGGTTAGCGTCCAACCAGTCTTAGGACTGATGACCTCATGATGAATTATTTTCAAAACTATTTCATGATAATTCGAGAAAAAATCGGTTCGATGGATCAATATGAATGAATATCAATGAAAATTTACAGGGCTATTGGGAGTGTAATAAACTAAAAGAAAACTGACATTAGTATTTTCCTTAATATTTACAAAGTGGCGGTAGATTTTTTAAAATGTCATCAAAAGTAATTTTTTATACTTCTTTTCAAATTAATAGCGGCAGTACAAAAATGTTTATGCTCAAAAACGACATTCCTGATTTATAAAGGGTTTATTCAAGTTTTCATAATCATTTCAAAAGCATCATTATTTATTCAACCACCGATACCTCAGCAACAAATGGTCGTAGAAAGTCCGCTAAAAAACCGAATTAAAGCTAAATAAATAGGTTAACCGGCCTTTGCATTGATATAGCCCGAAATTTTTCGGAGCCTGAGGACGCTCGTAAAAAAGTTTCTAAAATTTTTCTCTCGCTGTATTTCTTTCAAGTTTCAAATTTCAAATTTGTTTTTCGACTCAATACAACCATTTTTCATAAAGTCTATACAGCCTTTCAAAAATCACTGAACTTTTTTTTTATTCCCTTAATTTTTTGAGTAACGTTTGAAAGATTTATTTATATTTTTTATTTTTATTAAAACAAATAACTTTGTTTATACAAAAATTGCGAGATATTCGAGTTGTTGCAAAATGCGAAAAACTTACTTAATCATTTAGATCTTCTTCATCGAAGAGGGAATCATCCTCCAGATTCCAATTTCAGCAAGGCAAACGTATGACATAATATCATTACTAATTAATGCATAACCAATATGTTGAGTACTACTGGTTATAAATCCGTTAATACAAGAAATGTTGTAGTATTACCTTATACATAGTTGATCTTCCAAACTAGGTATAACCTATATTACACAAAATAAAAATCTAAATGTGGTACACGAGATCAGCATGACCACGATTAAAACTTTACACGGTCCATGATCACGGTAGAAGTCATAAATACGACTCACCTCTGACCATTGATCTTTTGTAACATCCTTGTAATAGGAGAAATAATTTCATAAATCAATCTCAGATGCCGGTAATACATGTACATACTTGCATTTCGATTCTATGTTTATGTGATTTGAATGTTTATGTATGAAAATAATTTTTTATAAAGGTTATACTGAGTTATTTAGTAGTTATAAACAATGCGTTATTACGTAACGTGCAGATATGTGACGTGTAATAGCCATATTTTTTTGAAGGGGCAAATTAATTATTCGGTTTTCAATTTCTACATCTCTCTTGGGGCTCTTTTGATATCGCATGGCCTATTAGTATAGAAACAAAAAGGAGAACCACTCATAGCGCTTGTAATCAAGTGTAAAATAGGAATAAGAATGTAATAGGAGTCTGCATGTTTGCTATTGGCAACATACTTACAAAACTATCGTTCCCTTCAGTATCACTATCGTTCACTTGCAAAACTCCAGAACATTAGAGAATATATTATTACGATTATATAACAATTAAACAAATTTTCTTTTAGAACAGCAAGCTTTGTTTGAATTTTCTGAAAAAATGCCTAATTTTTTTTACAATTCCAATAATTTTGATTACCTAGTCTTCTAATTTTGAATACCAATCCCTATGCAATTAATGGAGTTGCTTACTTAGATGTCTCATCAGTGGCGACGCAATATACAAGCAACTATGTATGTATAAGTTATAATAATTTATATAATATATAAACATGTAATACTTATACAGTTACCATTGAAAATTCGAGTTAATTCGGATAAGGATTTTCGTTAAGACCAACAACTTTGAATACACACCAAACAAATTATTTGAAGCTTGTCTTATTTAAAATTTTAGAATAGGAATTTCCATAGGTATAAGCCTTCTCACATTCCGCAAACAGTTACAGAGACGAGCCAGAAATATAAATATATGTACTGCCACAAAAATAAACAGGTGATCAAACAGGACGACATAGCTAAATTTGATTATTCGTACCTACATCGAGTCAAATATATCCTACCTACGCGACAGAATTCGGCTGCCGGTAGGCAGCTTTAGTAATTACAGTTATTTCTAGGAGTAATATAACAGAATGAGATTGTAGGCTCTCTCACAAGATGAAAATTTGTACCCCTTTCTTATATTATTTGTGCATATTATTTCCATATAGCGTGTTCGTACTTATTTTTCATAACATGAGTATTTTAAGTAAATATCCCATGTACAATATAATGCTACTATTAAAAAATGTCACTTTTTCGTGTACTACTCAAATTTCATTAAACGTGAATTTTTATAAAGAATCATACGGTGTACCATATAAAGAAATATCCCAATGCTTCGCTTGGTTGTCTTCAGATCATCATCAGCTGTTGATGGTGACCATTGTTACTTGTTGGTGTCCTCCCAGCTATTCAGTTTTTAAGTCAACAACAAAGCATGGTGTTACATGTGAAAATACTTTGTAATTTTTAAGCATTCAACTTTTGAAAAAAAAGATACTTTATAAAAATATGCAACATACTCATGGGTTACAGCTAAAAGTTAGATCATTACTTCATAAAACAAAATCCTTTATTAATTCTGTTGATAAAATTTTCGGTATTGTTCAAGGCATTGTTTGAGGGGCACTATTTATATTTTGAGCCTTGTCAAGATTAAGTGTTGTCAGGCGCTATTTAACATGTATCTCAGCGAAAAAATGGAATTATCCCGTCAAAATTTCTGTGGGACGATTTATTACAACTTTCGACATAGATTATCAAGACAAGAATGCATCGATCAACTTACTTCCACTTTTGACGATAAAGTCCCACCCTTTGCCACTGTGAAACGTTGGTATAACGAATTTAATCGTGGCAACCATTCGCTTACCGATGAGAGTCGTGAAGGTCGTCCAAAATCAGTTGTGCCAGAAAACATCGATGCTGTGCAAATACATATAATGCAAGATAATCATGTGACATACTGTGAGATTGAAACAACCTTTGGCATTAGTTCGACTAGCATATATAAAATATTGCATGATCATTTAGCTGTAAAAAAGGTTTGTACTCGTTGGATCCCACATAATTTGAAAAAATCTCAAAAAGATGCTCGTGTCTATTGGCGCAAACAAATGCTCAAGAAACACAATGGCGGTACTACGTACATAATATTGTAACAGGTGATGGATGATGGAATTGTGGAGGGGATGGAATGGTGGATATTTCAAAATGAACCAAGTCCAACAAAAGTTGTTCGAGCTCGAAGCACTTTGAAACTAATGGTCGCCTGTTTTTTCGGAGAAACTAGTCATGGGGCAACAGTGCCTTTAGAAGAACGTAAAACGGTACATTCTGAATGATACATAACCATTTGTTTGTCGGATGTCTTTGGTGCAATAAGGAAAACAAACAAGCGCCGTCGGATCATTCTCCATCATGACAATGCAAGCTCTCACATATCTCGTCTAACAACCGAATGTTTGAACACTCAAAAAATTGAATTAATGGGTCATCCGCCATACAGTCCTGATTGGGATCCAATAACTTCTTTTTGTTCCCGAACGTCAAAAATAAATTGCGTGGACAACGATTTTCTTCGGTAGAAGAAGCTGTTGATGTGTTCAAAAACCATGTTTCGGAAATGTCTCAAGCTGAATGGAAAAATGCTTTGACAAATGATTCGAACGCATGCGAGTGTATATAGATCATGAAGAAGAATATTTTGAAAAATGATAAAGTAACTTTCAATGTTAAGTTATTGTTTTTTTATTATTAGGCTCAAAATTTAAAGAGTGCCCCTCGTATTGATGATTCGTCAACTTTTTCAGCGGCTTCAATAATCCGTAATACATTTCTGCTTCTACGTACATATATCTACGACACTCAAATCACGAGAATGTGCTAGCCATTATCGTTTCAGGTCATGGTTTTCAATTCAAATTATAAGATTTTTTCCTTTGTTTTGACCCAAACAAATTATTTTTCTCTTAAGACCTCAGGATATAGAAGAAAAGGTTACGCTTGGGGACAAATACAAACACAATCATGTTGGAGACAGCACATGGAAGAGGTGTCGAACTCTCTCTGTCGGGACTCAAATTTAAGTATTTGGGTCGGCTATGCTAAACCACAGTATATTTCCTTTGTTGCAAACACCTCTGAAGAATATGTGGGGTCAACCATACTTTCCGGGAATCAGAGCAAGCGGTTGACTTCTATTAGTTGTGTTACGGCTATCGAATTCCGTATTCTTTAAGGATGACAATTTTGGTTTCTAAAACTGTAGTTGGAAACTTGATACGAACGGTTTACAGAAAATTTATGCTAACTGTTATGGAATTGTTATGAAATTTAGTTCAATGATGAACTTTTATATTTTATTGTGAACTACATACAGGAACTTTGTGTTCATATGATTTACATGAAACGAGAACCTTTGAACTATTAAGTTTAAGGCTATGCTGACGATAATTGAATATTAAGTGTGTGTAATTTAGTAGTTGCCGTAGGTAAAATATTATGTTTTATAATCGGGTTTTTTCTTCTTAGTATTTAAGGTTGTTTTGTGGTAGTAGGTTTATTAGAACAGAGTATAATTACTAATGGGCTACCGTTATACAAAGTTATACAAAGTACGTCATGAATGTGATAAAAACAAAGTTTATAAAAATACACATTTTCACTAACGTAACACCCAGTAATATGCACGTAATAGGTCATTTTAGTTTTTCAAAGAAATATACTACGAATAGCAGCCATATTACATATATGGACATCCTCAACCCTCATTCCATGGGGGTAGAACGCATATTGTTCTACTCCCATGGATGTCTTTATTCAATCCACGACTATTTTTAATAAATGCGTAGACCTATCTCATCTTGAAACTAATTCTTTGTGAATATTGGATGCACTTTTACTAGGTAGTACACAAATATTTATATAATTGTGTTTCTCATTACTATTAAAAGAATTTCGAAACTGTTATAGATTCATGTTTTACTATGCTGAGACACACAGTCCACTGTAATCGGACCACTACTACCCACACCAACGTCAATAATAAGCTGATACTTAAAGGGTAGGCCACTTTTGGTCTCCGCACGTTTGAATAACATTACCTATCATATATCTACAAATATACGTTTTGCAAACGTGCGCATCTTTTATATTGAAAACACCAAAATGTATATTATGGTGTTTAAGTGCCACTGTATAGAAACATTCATTTTACTACTCATAGGGGTCCCATTTCAACAGAAACGTTTCATTTTCCAATTTTTCGTTGTAAATCCAACTGTGATATTAAACGCACACTCGTAAACGAATAATTTACGTCGTTTTTTTTGGTGGTATTTTGACGGAAATTCCGCGCAAGGTACTGCAAACTTATTTGTAATGGCCTTTGAGAGAGAACCAACGAATGCCATCAAAGCAAACGGTGTGAATATTGTCCCCGCATTTAAAATATATCTATACGTAGTGGGGAATTGCGGAAAATGTTAGAAAACAAAATGCCAAATCTCTAGTTCAGTTCTTCGAATGTCTCAAGAGAGGGAGCAGAGAGAGTATGTGTACATTTGAAATTAATGGACCTTGTTTTAGTCGACAAATTTATGATGAAACTGGTGTCGAAAGAAGAGTGTAGAATTTTTTACACCGTAGCAAATACAAAGCGTACAAAATATGAAACCTTCATGAACTACATCACGATGACCATTAAGCGAATATTGTGAAACCGTGACGAAAAGAGCGAGTAAAAATGAAAGTTTGGTTGAGAGCATTTTATTCTCAAAATAAATTCTCTTTCACACTTCATGAACATCACAATCCTTCAGTTGTTAAATATTGGTCTCGGGAAAATAAACATTTGTATATGAGTGACTGGATTGACTTCAAAATGATATAAAACACTTAATAACAATTATATAATAAACAATATTTTTTTTAATTGCATTTAAATGGAACAACAAATAAGTATTAAATTGTTATAGAAAACATCTCTTTCTTGCTTTTTAGTTTTTACTTTTTTTTAAGTCGGTTTTTTTAAACTTATTATTTAAGGTCTCTTTTGGAGTTTTTATTTAGTTTTTAAGTTTTAAAGAATTTTTAAGTTGTTTATAAAAATTCTTTTTTTTTTGTGCCAACTGGTAATAAGAAATTCAAATGATCCTAGTGTAATTAGGATCAGGCACAAAAATTAAGGGATGTAACGAAAATCCTAAATTTTTAGGTGATTTTCAAAGGGCTGTAACTTGGAGAAAAAATTGTTGCAGAGCAATTTTAAAAAAGCAAATTGAAGTTCCAAGTTCCTAGTTTTAAGATCTTAAGTTCAATTTTCAAACTCAATTCAAATTATTTTCCGAGTAATTAATTACCAAAGTCAAAACTGCCTTTTTTGCTTTGAACGTCGATAACTCAGCGAAAAATCATCGTATAAGGCTTGTAGACCACTTAAATTAAAGAGGATAAGAGATTATCTAAAAATACTTTATGATGAGAAATCACTGAATCAAATTTATTGATGTCCGTGGACCTTTTGAAATGCAAGCAAAAATTTTTATTTTTTTTTTCGATGATTTTCTTATGATTACTCAAAAACTGCTGATTAATGAATTAATTGTATTAAATAATTGTAAAAATTTTAACTTAAGATCTGGGAACTAGAAACCAGGCTTCAATTTGCTTTTTTTACAGTTACAAGTTACAGTCCTTTGAAAATCACCTAAAAATTTTGGATTTTTTTTACATCCCTTAATTTTTGTCTCTAGTTTATTCAAGTTTCCATACCGCAGGATGCAATAAAAATGTCAAAATCCGCACCTTAGTTATCTATATAAATATGAACATTGCACAGAAGATATAGTTGTCACATACTTACGATTATCCCCGTTTATTAACCCCTGAATGTGATCAATGTATACCTGAAACAAAAGTGTAAAATAAATGGCGGATCTTTAATATGCATTAGAGAATATGTTTTAAAATTCAACTAATTCACAAGGAAAACTTGCACATAATTTGGTTTAAACCAGGTTATTGATATTGGGTGAGCAAGTGACACATGACACATTTCTAATATATGATAATATGTATAAGCAATTTCTAGTTGGAAGATTTCTATAGTGGAAATATAATCATCATCATGAGGTCATCAGTCCTAAGACTGGTTGGACGCTAACCTTCAGCTTCTCCTACTTTGTGCTAACCTACGCATTTCGCTAATTGTGCTACAACCTACATCCCTTCCTATTTGCGAGCAGTAGTCTAATCTAGGCCTACCTCTGCCTTTCTTCACTCCTATTTCTGCCTCCAAAATATCGCGGTCTATTCCCCCATGTCTCAGCAAGTGGCTTCTTCTATCTCTTCTCTTCTTTATGTTTTTCCACATACTTCTTTTCTCGCCGACTTTCTCCAATACTTCTTCGTTTCTAACCCTATCAGTCCATGGTATTTTCATCATTCTTCGGTAACACCACATCTCAAAAGCTTCTAATTTCTTCCTACTTGCTTCCCCTACCGTCCAGGTTTCGCAACCGTATAGTGCCGTGCTCCATACATATGTTTTCAAAAATCTCTTCCTTGTTTCTAAATTTATTACCCCCGAGCATAAAAGTGCTTTATTTTTGTTAAAAGCTACTCGACCCTGTGCTATTATTTGTTTTATGTCTTCATCGCTTCTTCCATCCCAATTTATTTTACTTCCTAAATAAGTGAAGTCTTTAACTTCCTCCAATCTTTCATTATTAATTTGTACATTCGTTTTTGCTCTGCTCTCACGCCCTCTGCACACTAACACTTTAGTTCTCTTTTATTCACCCTCATTCCATATTCCTCTGTCAACACTGCCTCCATTTCGTTCAATGCTGATTCTAATTCCTCCTTACTAGATGCTAATACTGCTATATCATCCGCGAATCACAGCATTTTTAGTTTATGTCCATGTACTTTAATCCCGAAATCCACTCTATCTTTTACCACATTAATCGCCTCTTCGATGTACAGATTAAAAATTAGTGGCGATAGCGTCGTACATCCTTGTCTTACTCCTTTCCTAATACCTAGTTCCCTTTTTCCCCTTCTACTTCTATAACAGCAGTTTGCTCTTTGTATAGATTGTGTAGGTACTACTCTGCTATCTCTATACGTCATTCCCGCGCTCTTTAGTATTTCGAACATTTTTTTCCCATCTTACGTTATCAAAAGCTTTTTCTAAATCTCCAAATCCTATATAAGCGTTCTTTCCTTTTTCTATTGTTTTCTCTAACATTACTCTTAGCGCCATAATAGTTTCGCGAGTTCCCCTATTTCGCCTAAACCCGAATTGGTCTTCTCCTAGTATTTCCTCCGCTCTATGGAAATATAATATAATATTTAAAAAACATGCGTTGTAATATTTTCACAAATTTCAGATGTGCCTGAATACACATGAAATATAAAAAGTATTAAGTTTAGATTTGAAATAATATAGGACACTTCAATATGAAACAACAAACACAGGACTAGATTTCCAGGCAATATGGAAATACGTTTAAATGTGATAATTTTTCAATAAAGTGAACTTGGTTGGTGAAAGCCATATCGATTGCACTATTGATTATTCTTAGTTTATCGTTTTCTGCTATATTTGTCTCAAATTAAACGGTTGATTTATTACTGATATAAGAATTAAAAAATAACATTAGTCTATGTCTATACTATAATTAAATAATGTGATTATTATTTAAAAGCCTTTTTAGATTTACAGAATTATATACAATAAATTTTTAATTATAAAAATTTATTTATACGGCATTCTTAATATGCTATATAAAAATTTATTTTTATACATTTATTTTTATAGTACTAAAATAAATTTTAGAATTACAAAAATAAATACTGGTTAGTTCTACACTTTCTATAAAAAATAGATATCTTTAAAATGTATAATTTATAGTCACGTATTCCTGTGAAGTCGTGACTTTTATTATTTATCATTAAATATTTTAAGAGCGAATTTAAGATGAAGCGAAAAACAGAGAAAACAGAAAATATTCAACTGTTTCAACGATGAATTTCTCCTAACCATGTATTATGGACAAAAATACATGAAAACATAATGAACAATTTATCACGAGAATAATCCTATTTCGTTTTTTATTTGACATTTATGTGACATAAAAAAGAAAATATTAGTCGTGAAACTCAAAATATAGGATCATGGAAATAGTTCCCGTCATGACTCAACGATTAGATTACACAAAATTTCTTCCTCGAAATTTTAAGTATTTCATATATCAAGGAAGCTAAATAGGCTAACCCAGTCAGTCATACAGTGCACGGACCTTGTAAAACATGGGGAAGAATATTTCAGTGGCTTATATACTGTTTTTGAAACTGCCGTACATGAATCTGAACTTTTCAATCTTGCATTTGCTCCGATAAAAAAGCCATGAGCAAAAAATATTTGCAAAAGTGATTATTTTTTTGTTTTGTCATAATAAAACCTAAGCATTTTTCGACTACATTTTTCATGTACAAAAATAAAATACATAAAGTTTCCTATTTATTTTATTAATCGCGTTAATATTTGGTTCTACAAAAATGATATACCAACATATAAAAACGTTATTTACTAGGTTGAACAAAAATTGTAATAGCCAAAATTAAATAAAATTCAAAAACGTTTATAACGCTTAGTACGTTGTCATTCCATACGATCCAGACAGGTCGACCCACCTTACTGATGGTAATCGGTGGCTGGATGAGACGGATATGAAATCTGAGGATAGTGGTCCTGACGATCTTCCACTTCTGCATCTTCTTCTTTCCGATTGTGTTGTTCTTCGAGTCCGCCTTCAGAAGGAAAGGAATAGTTATATATGTAGGTATTTCCAATTACCTTTTAGTTTTTCTGCGTCCTTTTCGATCACTTGAATGAAACAATCATCTTCTACATCATCCTCATCAATGCCCCTGATCACCTCCATATTTTCACAACTGCCCTCTAAGTTGACACAAATAGGAGAACAGTTAAAGCCTACTTTTTTGCAGCTACATCTTCCCTTATAGGCTTTATTGCGTCTACAAAGCGTCTTCAGTAATAAATAGGACTTGTCTCATGGTTATTTGCACAAATACAATTTTTGATATCTTTCAGTCCCAGTCTTGGGGGCATTTTTTTCATTGCCAAGCCACTGTTGAATCTGGATCTAAACCCTCAATGAGTGTTATCTTGCTGTTCCTGATGCAGGTGGTAGTTAAATTTGGTTGCTATCTTCAAATAACCATTTTACCTTAACTGATTAAGGAAATGAACTGTTTCGCTAATAGCGTGGTACAAGGAATGCTTCCTCGTCATCACCAGTCATTTTTTGGTTTGCCTGAGGATTATTGAATACTTTGATGGTTGACATGAGAGCAGAAGACTTTGTCAGGAGAGTTTGTTATATAAACTTCATTTCCCTTTTGTTGAACAGTGCTGACGTTGTGTCACCCGTTCATAGAGTGTAGAAGTAGTATGTGATATGCTACTGAACTCTCAGTTGTCCTCAGAAAATACAAAATTTGTTGAAGAATGTTTCCTCTTCATGGTTTTAGGAAATAGATATTGGCGCATTTGCATAGGCTAATCAGAATTACTAGTAAGTCAATATCCTTATCGACAACAATAACTATATCATGTATATTCGCGAAAGAGACAGCTGTATTGATAACTAGGCTGTGAGCATCTTTCTATGCTTGTTTGCACACTATACCATCTACAAGTGTTCCCATTAGCACTAATATCAAACGATTCTTATTTTTGGGTTAGCGAATTATTCTTTGGACATTGTGAGCACAATAGTTTAATGGAATATTTCCACAGAATTGTGCTTGAATGATCGTCGTAATTGCTCTGCAGATTTGATTCCTGCTCCTGCTTCATTTTCAGGATTTCCATCAAAAGCAACAAAAAAATCTGAAGCCTACTTGTCCGGGGCTTCACACTTAAATATAGAAATTGATTCCATTTGTTACCGACTCAAAGTTTAATCGGCTGGGAGGTGGTTGGCGACCGGAATACCATCTGTCAAGGCTGGAAAATTCGGTTACGTCTGATACGCTGTAGCGCATACACCATTTGTTTAAGCAAAAATATTGTTGACATACAATGTTATGTATTTTATTTTTGCACATAAACATTGTGCGAAAACTGTATGTAACTGCTTTTTGCTTATAAATTTTTTTTTCTGGAAAACAATAAAGATGGTAAAGTTTAGATTCGCCTTCAGCCCCCTCGATAATAGTATATAAGCCACCGTACGACTGGACTAATTGTAAGACGCCCAATATCTGAAGTTGTCAGATACTCATTTATTTAATGATTATCTGTATAGCCTCATGTTGCGTGTTTAATTTTAATGGAAATATGTCTACTGATCATATTAAGGACAGCAACATTAAATAGTAATAAACTACCATCTAAATTGACAACTGCGTGTCCATAAATTATAAACATGGGATGACGGATGACATTAATACTTTATCTGAGAATCTAATTATAAGTGACGTCAGCGTAAAGGATACGTGTTGCTGTCGCCTTTTTATGTATTCAGTTCACTCTCCTAACACGATTGTGTCATCTATTGTCACAATTTCACATGGCGGAAACCACAGCGACACTTCGGGGAAACCTCCAAGTTTATATACGGTAACAATGAAGGTCATTAATTGACAATAATGAACGATGAAGTTTATTCGCGTGCGATATGTGTCGGTCACGTAGAGTCTATTGCATATACGAGGGTGAGTCAAATATATACCGGAATTTTTATTTTAACGCTCGTTAGGTAATGGGACTGGTACGCTGTCATGATATATATTAGGTGGGGATGCGAAGAGGAGGGTACTCCATCGGCGCGGCTCGCCAAGGCTGAGTCAGTAGAATCACGTCTGAGGAAGAACTACATACGTCCGTTGAGCAACGCATTATGATAAAATTATTGACGCGAGAGGGCGCAAAATCTACTGAAATTTTACGTCGACGGACTGCACAGTTTGTCGTCAAAACCCCTTCAAGGACCCAAGCCTATGACTGGCATAACGAATTTGGCATACACTGAAAAAGACCCACCTCGAAAAGCCAAATCTCGTCTTTCTGCAAGCAAAGTTTTTGATACTGTTTTTTGGGATTGCAAAGGGGTACTGCTCATGGATTTCCTTCATGAGCGACGTACAGTTAACGCCGCCAGCGCCACTACTAACTACTGCCAGCGCCTTGATAAAGCAAAGCTGAGTTCTCGATGGAAAAGACGAGATATGTCTATCCGAAGTGTGATTCTTCTTCATGACAGCGCTCGCCCACATACAGCTGCCTTCACTCGAGAAAAACTGGAAAGAATCCATTGGGAAATACTTAAACATCCGCCGTATAGCCCGGATTTGTCATCATGTGACAATCACATGTTTGGACCACTCAAAGAAGAACTTGGAGGACACCATTTTAATGATGACCAAGACGTGAAAGCGTTTGTGCGCAATTGATTAGAGGCACGATCATCTTCATTCTTCGATAGAGGCATTAAAAAACTTCTAATCGTTGGGAGTAGTGTATTGATAAAAGATGAGACTATGTAGAAAAATAAGATGTATTCAAAAATGTTCTGTGACAATAAATTTGTTTAAACAAAATTCCGGTTTATATTTGACTCACCCTCATATGTATGTGATTGCAGAATATCAGCTTTATTCATTAACAATGATATTTTTTATGTGAGAAAATGTTTCGTATATAATAGCTTTGAAATTTAGAAACCACAGGAGCTTTGGATTTCTACTGTGATTGTACAATTTTCTTTCCGTTTATTGAAAATTTTCAACAGATAGAATAAACAAATGACAAAAATATGCAATATATTTAATAATAATTAACAAGATAGTATTTATGGTATTAAATTAATGATTAATCGTTACACTGAGAAAATAGTTTATTTCTGACAAGAAAATGCATACATTTGTTCGGCGTAGATATACTAATGTAATTATTTATTTTATTCTAAAGTAATGGCAAACTTAATTTACAATATATTATTTATTTGGACAATTCTTTTATCAGAAATTTATTCGTTTATTATAAAATAATGGCTTACCATAAACAGAAAATTATTATTATTCTCATATAACAATAAGAATAATAACTAGCAAATATTATTTAATCCTAAGTTGGTTTTAGTATTCACCTGTCTCCCTCTCTTATATATTAAGAGAGAGAGAGATTAATGTTATACGTAAGAAATGGCTGTACCTGAATATCCATTGCGCTGAGTATCTATCAGATAAATGAAATACTTTATGGCAAGCAAATGGTTTTATATTGTACTAACAGAAGGTAGCCGTCGGCATCGACATGGCAGTGCAAAAGCTAAACCATTCCATTCGAAAGCTAAACAAATGAATCTAATTAAGTGCTAAAGCCTATTTCATATAAATTAGAGACCGGTTTCGACCTTATCTTGGATCGAAACTACCAAGAGATGGCGTTTGGTACGTTCTACTGCGGTGGAACGTAGCAACGTCTACTAGATGTGAGCCTCATCTGTCAAAGGTATACTCGCTGACACTGACGAGACCCAAGATAAGATCGAAACCATCTTCAGTTAGCGATATCCTGAGATAGGTGACACCTTGCATCTTCCTTGCGGTTTTGGAACACTCTGAGTCACTGTATTTTAGTGCTAACTCTGTTAGACAAGATACGGCAAATTTTGTCATTTAATTCAGCGCTCGGCGTTTGGCATATAACCAGGAGGATAGCTGATTTGACCTAATTTGGTTAGTCCTTATTATATAAGGCACTTTCAGATGGGGTGGAGTATAATCTCCTTATTTCAGTAGTATGAAAAATACCCTCTACGAAGTAAAACTTCGCATTATATTGATACTCTCCTTTTTTCTTTTGTTATATACAGTAGATTGCATATGTGTATTTATTATAATAGGATTGTCGACAGAACTTGTGAAGGTTTCAACGAAAATTATCCCTTTTGCAATTAATAACCACGGCGCTTTGAAGTTTGGAAAATGTTTTCTTACAACAAAAACAGGTGACCAGTTTTCTACGAACACCGGAAGATTATGTCACTGAACACATTTTTCGCCAACCAAATTGGATCATCGCGAGATGGTTAAACTGACACAATTTTAATCTCTTGACGATGTTAATTTTATTGGCGAAATGCCGAGCGATATATAGCCATTTGGTGTTTTTGGAATACTGGTCGTCTGTTTTTATTTCTCCAAGAGACATTCAATATAACATGAACTACTGAAAATATAATTTGTTTATAAGAAGCAGAAGTCTTTCACATATCCGTATTAATATATTATACTACATTAATTATTTGATCGGGTAATAGTTTTTGTTACTTTGCAAATATTATTCGATCTAACGAATTGTGTTGTGTTTATGGGTAGGCATGAGTTGAATACTTATGTTTAAATCCCAACATTAATGGATTACAGCTAACAGCGCTATTATAGAATAACTATAGTAGAATTATTTTATGAATAATAATACAGACCTGCCTATATAAGCAGGTCTGTGTCTCTTATTCAGATTGGATTGGTATGGAAGAAAGTCAGACATGCATCTGTCTTTGTCGCACGATTTATTGCCGACTTGGTCTTCATAAAATAATTCTACCATAGATATAATAAATACAGTGTTTATAACTAAGAATGTTCTCATTTAGTTCACAGTTCTGAACTGTACCTAGGGGGTTGCTTCTTGAGCCGCCTGGACACCAGTCGGCTCAAGAAACCCCCTGTCTATTGTCTATTGTCTAGTAAGTCAATTGCTAGTGGGTTTATATGTTTTCAAAGCAATTGATGTAACGCGCATCCGACCATCTAGCTTCTTCATGAACTAATGTAAGATTTTCCACGTACCACGGAATACCTTAGTACACATACTTACTTACACTTAGTAATACTTTGTACACTAATAATTTGTTGTCTAGGGAGCGTGTTGATTTTCAATCCAGTATCCAATTGTAACCCAAGAATTGTAATCCAAGTTACTTTGTAACTTTTTTATGAAGATATGTTTCTTTCCATATAAGTCTGCGATCGAGATGCATCTATAAGTATTTTGTGTCTTCTTTTCGTGGTAATTCAGTATTATTAAACATAACTGGAGAACAACTTTCCTTTATCACAAAGTAAATGTAACATGTGATGACTTTGACCCATTTAACTTCATTTTTCATTTTCGGAGGCATATTTGGATATCATCTAATGCGTCTTGAACTTAATTAAATACCACGATTGAACACTCATTGACTGCTACTAGTGCTGTATCGTCAGCAAAAGTAGCAAGGTAGCAAACAAACAAGCAAATACCTGGTAACAAACTCGTCCTTTTTCTCTCCATCTGATTTGTTAGTCATTTCAACTAATCGGTGTATTTCCTTTATAGTTGTCGAAAACCAAACTAGTGATTCAGGATCAATTCTAAATCTTTGTTAGGAGGGTTGTCCTCTAGGAGGGTTTTATTCTAGCCAGGAATAACTTATCGAATAGTTTGAACAGAGCTGGCAGTAAGCTAATTGAGAAATAGGAGGCCTACCTCTTCAACTAGCTTCATGCTGAAAATATTATTTTTTTAAAGCTTTATTATCGCGATGTGCAGTAGTCCGTAAAAGAAATTTAAAAACCTGAATCAGTTAATAACAAAATATTAATAATAAAGCAACTCAGCTAATACTGAATATATAAATATAGTTTTGTAATGTAAGGAAAAAGAAAAATCACAATAATAATACGGAGCGTAGAGATAAATTTCGCATATTTATAATTAAACGATTTTTTGAAAAAATGTGGAACAATAATAAGGAGGTTGACGTTATTTTTTTTAAATGGCGTTGACTGATTGAACCTCTTTTTTCATAAACAATGAATTAGCTTAAAATTTAACGAGTACAACTGTATTCCATGTCTTGGACCATTTCTATTTACCATTTATAAAGGGATATTTTTTGAGAAAAATACAAAAAAGCGAATACAACTTTATTTTTATATAGAAATTTTAAATTTGTTCAAAATGTCTTCCATTAACAATATGGTATTACCTAATATGCGTGTAGTCATTTTTGTATAGACATTCAATAAGTTTTGAGTTAAAATATTCCATTATAATTTGAATTCGTTGCTTCAGATTCCGTAAGTTCACTTATTAAAGTGGGCTCGCAGCGATTTTAAGCAACCCTATAAGAAGTAGCTCAAGGGATTCAAATGGTTCAAAATTCAAAAGGCAGCGATGACCATTCAGTTTATCCTCGTTGTCCTATTCATCTGCCACTAATGTGGTGGGGAACATCATCATCCTCATTGCTTGGATAAAGAACTGTCAAAGCTGGAATTTAAGCGAAACGTAGAAATTATAAATATAGTACATAATAGCAACCAATAAGCTTTGATTGAACAAGTAAGGTCCTAAAACACAATTTCTTAACACTTATTACCAGTAACTGCAGCGATAACTGTTACAGTAAATCATCAAATTCATCAATTTAATGATCTGATATTTCTTCAGTGGCTTTGATTTAGAATAATTTTTAATAAAAGTGAACTAAAATTGGTGTACAGTAAGTACGACACAAATATTTAATCAAAATGTCAGTTGTAAATGGAGAACTTTAAATAATTTATTTTTGTTAAAAAAGAGGGGTCACAATTTAAAAAGACTATGATAAAATCAGAATTTAAAAAAATATAAAGAAAACATTTATTTTTAGTCCAATGTATTTAAAAAAAATAAAGTTGAGGTGTTTCAAAAGTCGTTTCATAACAAAATTATTAATTACCACGCTATATAACAATTTAATTGATTTATTTTGCCCGTTTAACAATATGTTTAACAATAATTATTTTCGAAATATGGTATGCAAGTTTTCTTGTTCTAATGAATGCAAATAAACGTAGTGTATGCAAATTTATATCAAAGTCTTGTATCATTAAACATAATTATCACAAAAATAGGACGGGTGAATAAGTGCATATAGATAAAATACTATAGTAATGTACTAATGTAGATCACGTAATGCTAGTTCAGTAAACAATATGTATGATTAAATAAAAAAAGAGAGACTATAGTAATCAAGAATTATATTGCCTCTTATAATGTGAGAATATCTGACGGAAGTGCATAAGGATATACCGTTAAGTTTTTCCAATGAATTTATCGGACACACACATCCTTCCTCAATTGTAAATCAAATTTGCGATGATAATTTTTTTTATTATACATGTGAAGGTTATTAGGAACAGCTCCTTGCTTAACCAGTAATTGGTGAAATGAAGTCACAGAAACCGCTGTGGTATAGTCATATGATCATAAAATTGAATATGCACAATATATATGAAGTCGACTTTCATCAGCTTCAGTAGATGCAGCTTAGTTTGTGATTCGCTTTGAGAGCCGTAAGGGACATCTTATACTTATTAATTTGGAGAAATTGAAGTGTTATAAATTCTGCAAGCGGTTTTAAGAGACCTCATCTTACTGTTTACTTTAGTTTTGTTTAAATCATATAAATTATAATTTTGTCCTAAAATTTTATTTTAGGATGATCAAGGTGCGGAGCCTTCGAAGAGGGTCAAATATGGTGATCCATGCTTTGAAAATGCCCTCACTTTGTGATTTAGTTAGGTTGAGGGCAACAGTGAAAATAACTGTGAATGTAGTGAGTTAGATGAAGACATTGAAGATATTCACAAAACTAATTCAGAGCAATCTGTAGGTATATATGAGGGCAATTCTACAGATAGCACTACAGATAAGTACTTAGTTGAATCATCACAATTATTTTTATGGCAAAAATCGTTGGAAATGAGCAGTGAAAGAATCTTTCAATAAAGCTATCCCTACATATGAATGTGGCGAAATTACCAGGACTAAAGGACCCTTCTAGAATACGAGTATAAATCCCACTCAAAAATCTCCTGCAAGTTCTTGTTTACTGACAACAGTGTTTTCTGTCATTGTTCATTAGGCTAATGTAAAATTGCCACAGATGCAAGCTACGCATAAGACCCTTGTAGGTTTACAGTGTAGATCTAAGAGTGTAGATCTACAGGGTATAGACCTTATCGGATTAAATGTTTTTTGGGACTGCTACTCTACTTTCCTCACGGTGTTGTTAACAAAACACTGTCATCTCAACTACTATCTTAGTAAGATTGGGTTGTGTGCCAACAAGGAATGCAGATGATGTGGATATCTCTCAATAAGTGCTATGTCAGTGTCCGGCTGCGGCATGACGTAGGTATCTCACGTTTGGGCTCTTGGGCTCAAACGATCTAAGAAAGATCGGACGGGAAAGGATGTTAAGTTTTTAGAAGAAGGTCAAATCCGTACTGCTGCACTAACTGCTTTACGGGGAGGTAGAATGTGAGGTGGCCTGAGTATTGGCGTGTTTCGCGGCCCTCCCCAGAAAACTAATCCTGACCTAACCTAATTTACTCTTCAGATTTTAAATCCAATAACGAAACCATTGCATAGATATTTGCGACTGATGGAAATTGACGGGATATATGTTGATGCGCGATGAGTCAAATTAGATTTTCTGTGAGCTTTGAGATTTGATAATCCAGATACTAAGAAAGAACGTCAACAACTAAATCCTGCTGTTGTAATAAAGATATATTCTGTATGTTTATAAAAAATTGTCGAAATATCTACACGATTAGTTGTAGAAACGATTAGTGGAGTCTATATCAGTAGATGGTCATTTTCGTTAATGAAGGCTACAATAACCTACACACTAGCCGTGAAGTAAGATTTTGCATAGAACAAGTTCTTCATATTATAGAAAATACTATTGACTACTGCACTGGATAAATTATAAAATAGAAGAACCTGTTATCTCTGCCATCCAAAAATAAAAAGAAAAACATCATATGCATGTATTCACTATAAGAAACAATTTGTTTAAAATGTAGAAAACACTGTAACTCATGTTTAGAAAAATTGTAATAAAAATTAAACTACTTTTGTGTATGCAACTTTTTAAATAACTTTGTATTAGTCTTCGCAGATACGTATAAAATACTACGTATATATATTAAACTTTTCATTTTCAATAAACCTAATGGGTCGGCAAATAAACGCGTAGCGTTTTATTTTTGATTTTATTTTATTATTCGGCACAGTGTATACAAAGTGTATTAGAAACAGCGCTTCCTGTTCTACAAAACTGTTATAATCGTTGGCTCGAATAACTTAATTTTTTATGATTTTTTGGGTTTGGAAATGGAATATCCAGGTGGAAAAATAATTATTTTCGCCATCTGTTATTTTTCCGTTTTCATCGAGGCCAAAAAGCTGCCGGAAAAGTGGTTCGGGACATTTGCGACTTGTGCGAAGGTGTCATAGGCGGGTCTACTGCACGGAAATGGTTTGCCAAATTTAAAAATTGCGACCTTGAATTAATCGACACGCCTCGCACCGGACGACCTTCACAATTCAACGAGGATAGCCTTAAGGGATTTTTGAAGGACAGTCGCCAAACAAATCATGAATTGGCTGAAAAAATGAAACGGCGATCACCAGACCATTCTCAATCATTTTCACTCGATGGTATTTGCCGAAAAATTGGGGGCTTGGGTGCCTCACGAGCTTATGGAAAACAACAAAGAAAAGAATTGCCACCAGAGATGAGAAATGATGCATTTACATCAATATGAATTAGAGAAAGGAGTGGGCGGCCCCGGGAGATATGCCGAAACCGAGAGTCAAACAGGACTTCCATCCCAAGAAGACAATGATCTGCGTTTGGTGGGACTGGGAAGGTGTAGTGCAATAGGAAATACTCGAGAAGAACAAGACGGTCAACAAAGACCTTTATTTAGCCCAGCTACACCGTGTGAATGAGGTAATTCAGTTAAAGAGGTCCGATCGACAAGGCCAGGTCACACTGCTCCACGACAACGTCAGGCCCCACGTTGCACAAGTCGTCAAAGCCACTCTCAGAGAGCACTAGAATAGGTTATTCAACATCCGCCGTACTCTCCGTACCTTGCGCTAACAGATTACCACCTTTTCCGCTCCCTATCAAACCAAATTATAGGCATAATCTTCAACAACGACGAAGATCTCAAGACCAGGATACAGAACGTATCCTGGTTTTATATTATTCAGTTCCGTTATGCTTTTTATATTTCTATTATAATCTCCTCCTTCACATTAAAGATCACATGACTTCCAACAAAAAAAAAAAAAACTTGATTCAAAGCTAATTACGTTTAAGAAAAATACAAGTGCGGTGTAATAGACTTCACGTCACCATATGTGCAATTAAAACGACACCTCACCGGCTATATGTAGGTTAATATTGCCAATTTTTTGATATTTTACTTGAAAGTTTGTAGTAATAGTCTATTGTTGAAATGTTTTCTTTATTTTGTTAGATATAATACCCCGTAGTATTTGAACATTATGAAAAAGACCTGATAGATTTTTCTGATATGTACATTGCCGTTATTTGTGCTAACCCCGCTTTTGATATAGTGTAGTTTCTGTTTATATAAATATCTAATACAATGTGTCTGTTGGTCATATATATGATAGTTGTTACAACTAAAATGATTACGTTATTCATTATATTGTTTTCATGCGCTAGTAATCATTTTAATAGTCTACGTTACCTAGATAATTATATATCTGTATATAATCTGATTATGTCTGTTAACTTTAAAAATATTCATGTAATTGTGCCAACCGGTTAAAGAAATTAATATAATAGCTCGTTAATAAATATTTCATATCCAAAGGTTCTGATAACATTGAGAATAATAAAAATGTAGAGTAACATAAAGTTTAACATATTCATCGAAATAATATATTATAGTAGACAGATAAGTAAACTCGAGCGGTCTCAAATAACAACATGTAAGCGTATCCCTATGAAAAAATGCAAACAACTTCACATTTTACTTTTCCGCACTCCACTATACTAGCGGAAAAGTAATGTAATCGTGTAAAGAAAAAGTGAAAAAACAAAATTTTTCTTGGGTTTATTTTTCGTTTTTCGGCCTAAAAACAAAAAAAAATTCTTGTTAGCACGATAACTCAACTAAATCGTGTCGGATCGATCGGGTTTTGACTGATTCTGATCGGGGACGTCTCTCAGATGACACCTATTGATTTTGAGGTGGATAGGACACACCCCACCCTCTCCATGGGTCATAAAAAGGCGCAATGGTGGACTATTTGAGAATTGTTTTTGTTAGCACGATAACTCAACGAAATCGTATCGGATCGATCGGATTTTGACTGATTCTGATCGGGGACGTCTCCCAGATGACACTTGTTGATTTTGAGCTGGATAGGACACACTCCACCCTGTCCATGGGTAATGAGAAAGCACGATGGTGGACTATTTGAGAATTGTTTTTGTTAGCACGATAACTCAACGAAATCGTATCTGATCGATCAGACTTTGACTGATTATGATCGGGGACGTCTCCCAGATGACATCTATTGATTTTGAGGTAGATGGGACACACCCCACCCTGTCCATGGGTCATGAAAAAGCGCGATGGTGGACTACTTGAGAATTGTTTTTGTTAGCACGACAACTTAACGAAATCGTATCGGATCGATCGTATTTTGACTGATTTTGATCGGGGACGTCTCCCAGATGACACCTATTGATTTTGAAGTGGATAGGACACACCCCACCCTGTCCATAGGTCATGAGAAAGCACGATGGTAGAATAATCGAGAATTATTTTTGTTAGCATGATAACTCAACGAAATCGTGTCGGATCGATCGGGTTGTGACTGATTCGGATCAGAGACTTCTCCCAGACTACACCTATTACTTTTCCGCACTCCACTATAAGCGGAAAAGTAATGTAATCGTGTAAAGAAAAAGTGAAAAAACAATAATTTTTTTCAGGTTTATTTATCGTTTTTTGGCCTAAAAACTAAAAAAAAATGGTTTTAAATTTTTTTTTGCTGTGTGTCGTCGCCATTTATTCTTGTTAGCACGATAACTCAACTAAATCGAATCGGATCGATCGGGTTTTGACTGATTCCAATCGGGGACGTTTCCCAGACGACACCTATTGATATTGAGGTGGATAGCACACACCACCCCCTCCCTTGGGTCTATTTGAGAATGTTTTTTGTTGGCACGATAACTTAACTACATCGTGTCGGATCGATCGGGCTTTGACTAATTTTGATCGGGGACGTCTCCCAGACGACACATATTGATTTTGAGGTGGATAGGACACACCCCACCTTCTCCATGAGTCATGAGAAAGCACGACGGTGGACTATTTGTTTTTTAACACAATAACTCAACTAAATTATGTCGGATCGATCGGGTTTTGACTGATTCTGATCGGGGACGTCTCCCAGACGACACCTATTGATATTGAGGTGGATAGAACACACTCTACCATGTCCATGGGTCATGAGAAAGCACAATGGTGGACTATTTGAGAATTTTTTTTGTTAGCACGATCACTCAATTAAATCGTGTCGGATCGATCGAGTTTCGACTGATTCTGATTAGGGACGTCTACC